>CM067334.1:73289500-74632500 GCA_034376525.1 Nicotiana benthamiana | reverse complement strand
TATGGAAACCCTAATATTCTTGCAGAATTTATAGCTGGACAATTAAAGAATAGAGTTTCCTTTCGAAAAGCAATGAAAAAGGCTATTGAATTAACAGAACAAGCAGATACAAAAGGAATTCAAATACAAATTGCGGGGCGTATCGACGGAAAAGAAATTGCACGTGTCGAATGGATCAGAGAAGGTAGGGTTCCCCTACAAACGATTCGAGCGAAAATTGATTATTGCTCTTATACAGTTCGAACTATCTATGGAGTATTGGGCATCAAAATTTGAATATTTCTAGACGAGGAATAATTTTACTACTTGTCTTTCCCTTCTATCCAATGATTGAACAAAAAAAGACAAATTCATTCTTTTTCTAATCAATCAAGGGGAACATTTATAATTCTTAATTCTATAAGGTTGAATAAAAATTCGATTGACCATTTGATATAATTGCTATGCTTAGTGTGTGACTCGTTGGTTTTTTAGGGTTAGGATTAAAAAAGACCAGCCCACATAGTATGAACTAAAAACTATAGAACTAATAACCAACCCATCACTTCGCATTATCTGGATCTAAAGAACCAGTCAAGATATGATATATAGGTCATATCTTTGTAGCAACTGAAATCTTTTGCATAAACAAAAAAGGAAATCTGATTCTAAGTTGTAAAGCAAAATAGACAAAAAAGATGTGGATAAATGGAAGGATGAGAGAAAGAGAGGAAAAAAATACCAATGATATAAAATTCCAATATGTAAGGTCTATGAGTAATCTCATAAAAGGCAGTGTAATAAAGCATCAATACGCATTCATACCATAATAAAATGAATCTCTGTTTTAAACTATGGTATATAAATGATAATTTAGTTTACTAACTGTAACTATCTCTAAAGTTATACATTGAGGGTAATAATTGTATCTCTAAAGTTAAACATTGAGGTAATAATTTTGCATATGTGGTATATGAAGGTAAAAATTCCAAAACAAAATTAATACAAATAACCGTCCATCTAATTGTTAAATTAGAAATAGCAGGTGAAGGTATAATATATACATAATTTATATATTATATGCGTATGATTATGTATAATTAATGTATAAATTATATATATATAACTAGAAAAAGTAAATAGTTTTGTAAAGATCCCAAATATATAGCCTAGCGTGATTCGTATAAGTGAAGGCCCATTACGAGAAGGCCCATCCCAGAAATTTTGGGATGGGTTCTAATTCAAACTAGTTACTTCCTATAGCAAAGAATGATAACTTATTTATTTTACTTAAATACCTTTTAAAAAAATTATATTCCATAGCTATCTTTTAATTTTTATAGCCAAATATCTATTTATGATTACCTCTTACCCTAAAGCCATAAAATACTGCTTGTACTATTTTTCTCTCTCATTCTTTCCGGTTTTTGCCGCTTTCTTCTCCTCTTTTTCTTCCTTGTTATTCCTTGTATGCCATCACAAACATCAGATTAAAAAAATGGCGGAAGTTTTAGTATTGGATACAACAATTAGGGACTGGGTATTAATCCCGCTCTCAGTTGTTATTGTCCTAATTGGAATCGTCTGTTACTTTGTCTCAAAGCTTATGCGTTCTTCTACTCAAGTATCTGATCCTAAAATCATCAACGATTCTAACACTTTAAACCAAATCCATCTTTCCAAAAACCCAAGGTTCATACTCAGGAACAACTAAACCATCCTACAGAAACCCAAGACTTTTAAGCCTTGCTGAAATGGAGGAGAAGAGGGTGAATGGACTGTGCTTTAATTGCGATGAAAAGTATGTTCCAGTCTATGTCTGTGCAAAGAGAAGGCAATTATTTTCTATTGAGGTGATAGAACCTTAGGAAGAAGGAAATAGTGAAGAAATCATCTTGTTTGATCCATCTGAATTACTGAACATGGAAGGATTCGAATATGATGTTGATTCTGATGGTGCAATCCTACCTCACGTTTCTGTACATGCTATGATTGGCACTGTAGATTTCAAAACCATATTTAGGACTTTGAGAGTGACTGGTTCAGTCAAAGGCAAGGTAATTAAAATCTTGATTGACACTACCAGTACCCACAATTTTATGGACCTTAATACTGCAAATTAGGATGCTATCTAACTATTATTCATCCATTTGCTGTGTCTGTAGCTGATGTGAATAGAATGTATATAAAAGCCATTTACAAGGGATTCATTTGGAAAATGCAAAGAGTTCAGTTCATGTCTAATGTGCTGACTCTTCCTCTTGGTGGTCGTAACACGGTTTTAGGAGTGCAGTGCTGGTAACAATGGGTGACATTTTATGGAACTTCAAGAAATTGAAGATGTAGCTCACAATGGGAAGTCAGAAGGTGTATCTAAGGGGCACTAAGTCTTCTTCTATGAAGTTAATAGGACAAGGTCAGATGGACAAACTTTTGGCCAAACCTGCTAAATTATTAATGATGTCCTTGGGAGTAATAGCTGCAGAATGTAAGACTGAACCTTGTTTATGGGGGTTAGGAGAATAAGTAGACATGGCAGTAAACAAGAAAGGATTGCAAAAATTACTAAAGGAGTATATTGATTCGTTTGAGGTCCCTAGAGAGCTGCCACCACCAAGACAACATGATCATAGAATTGTCTTGAAGGAGGACACTTGCCCTGTCAATATTACTCCTTGTAGGTATCCTATAATACAGAAAGAAGAAATTCAGAAGATGGTTGAGGAGTTGATGTATGCTGGTGTGATTAGGAACAACACAAGCCCCTATTCATCACCAATTGTTATGGTCAATAAGAAAGATGGTAGTTGGAGGATGTGTGTAGACTATAGGGAACTCAATAACTATATAGTTAAGGACAAGTTTCTAATACTAGTGATAGAGAAGTTATTAGATGAGTTACATGGTGCCAGGTTCTTCTCAAAGCTGGATCTCAGATCAAGATACCATCAAATTAGGATGTGGGAAGATGATATTCCTAAGACAACATTTAGAACTCATCATGGACACTTTGAGTTCTTGGTCATGCCCTTTGTCCTTACTAATGCACCCTATACTTTTCAAAGTTTGATGAATCAAATTTTTATGCCTTACCTCAAGAATTCATCATATTTTTCTTTGATGACATTTTAGTATACATTCTTCTTAGGAGGATGATCTCTCTCATTTGGAGAATTCTTTTCAGGTCTTAAGGACCAATGTTTTATTTGTCAAGCAAAGCAAATTTGCTTTCGGAGAAACTCAAGTGGATTACTTAGGTCATGTGATCTCTGAATAAGGATGTCTATGGACACACAAAAGGTATCAACAATACTCAATTGGCCTCCACCAACCAACATCAAAGCATTGAGGGGATTCTTGGTCTCACATGTTATTACAAAAGGTTCATAAAATGGCTATGGTTCTGTTTCTAAACATCTAACTGACCTCTTGAAGAAAGGGTATTTTTCATGGAATGAAGTTGCAACTATAACATTTAATAAACCGAAAGAGATTATCACTTCAACTCCTATATTAGCCCCGTCAGATTTCTCTAAGGAATTATTGTTGAAATAGATGCATGAATAAGGCATTGGTGCAGTGCTCACTTATGATGATTGACCTATAGCTTTTTTCAGCAAAGGATTATCAGAAAGAAATGATACTTTCTCAGTTTATGAAAGGGAGCTTATGGCCTTGGTATGTGCAGTGCAAAAATAGAGACCTTATCTGCTAGGTAGACACTTTACAATTAGGACTGACCATCACAGTCTTAAGTACCTACTTGAGTAGATAATTACTGTACCAAGTCAACAGAAGTGGCTTGTTAAACTGCTTGGGTATTATTACAGCATATCTTACAAGAGTGGGAAGGAGAACATTGTTGCAGATGCTCTATCTAGGAAAGAAGAGGAGTGCAGCTTTGTAGCATTTTTGCTATACATATTAGAAGAATTCAAGCAATCATGGAAATATAATATTGTTCTATAAAAGCTGATAGAAAACTTGCAGACCACTTCAACAGTCAAGCCATACTACACGTTTCAAGCAGGGATCTTAAGTAGAAAAGGCAGGATGATGGTTGGAAACAATGAAGAATTGAATACCAAATTGATAGCCTTCTATCACAGTAGTTCAATTGGAGGATATTCTGGGATTGCTACTACCTTGAGTAGACTGAAACAAGATATTTATTGGAAGAAAAAGAAGCTGACTGTAAACTCCTATGTGAGGGTGTGCGGCATCTTAAAAGGTGTAAGAATGAGAATCCTTTTCGAACCACTACTGGAATTTTAAGCAAAGAGAAAGTCGTGCAAGCAAGCGAAGTGGAATCTATTAGAATAGAAACTAGTGCAGCTCGATTAGTATAAGTTGGGATTCTTCTAGTGGCAGATTTAGATTTTGATAATTTCAAAAGAAGAGCTGAGGGCTGATATATGACCACCATCTCACTCACGGCACACATGCTATATATGTGATTCCTAAAGGCTTGGCCGTATCCCGTTTGGAGAATGACTCCTTATGGCACGACTTAACCAGTTATTCTCGTAGTGGCAAGGAGGTTATTTTTGTAGTGGTCGATAGGCTGAGCAAAGCTGCCTATTTTATGGCTCTAAATCATCCTTATACTTCTTTGGAGGTGGCTCCGATTTTCATGGACAATGTCTTTAAACTCCATGGTATGCCTAAGATTATAGTTTCCGACAGAGATGTAGTCTTTACTAGCAAATTTTTGAAGGAGTTATTCAAGTTACAGAAGGTTTTCTTGCTAACTTCAGCTGATTAACACCCTCAAACTGATGGCCAAACTGAGGTGGTCAACAGATGCTTACAATGCTGCCTTAGGTGAATGAATTTTGATCGACCAAGAGAGTGGCCCACATAGTTGTCATTGGAAGAATGGTGGTTTAACACTACCGATCACTCAGCCATTAAAATGACACCTATGAGGTGGTTTATGGCAGAAACCACCACCCTTTCTGCCCTATATGCCTTTTGACTCTCAATTGGATGTTTTTGATAGAAGTATACAAGCAAGAGAAGCCATAATTAGAGTTGTGAAGTCCCATTTGCTGAGAGATCAAAACAGGATGAAATCCCAGGCTGACAAGGGTAGGACTGATAGAACTTATGCAGTAGGTAAATAGGTCTATGTTAAGTTGCAGCCATAAAGACAATTATCTTAGAAGAGCCACTCCTTTCAAAAGTTATCATCCAAGTACTTTGGCCATTTTCAGATAATCCAAAAGGCTGGTCAAGTTGCATACACTTTGGCTTTGCCTCCTTAGTCAAAGATCCTTCCCATATTCCATATTTCTCAGCTCAAGAAGAAGCTAGGTACTTATGCTGCTTCTCTTACACTTCCAGGTTTTCATGCTGAACTTGGTCATGTCCTACTTACTCTTAAGGCCATCTTAGACAGAAGACTAGCTCCCAAGAATGGCAAAGCCACAACACAAGTTCTAGTCAAATGGTTGAATGCTGCTCCTGAGGGCAGTACCTGGGAAGATTTGCAAAAGTTCCACCACAAATCTCCTTCTTTTAATCCTTGAGGACAAGGATTGTTTTCAATGGAAGATTGATGTTACGATCAGAATAAAATGGCAGTCACCTGAGATGCACGTATGCAAAAGTTAGTTAGACAATTAGTTTTCCGAAAGTATATAGTTTGTTACAAGTTAGTTACAAGTAGCTATAGCTGAATTTCTCTTACAGAAGCTGAAATCACAGCTATTGTAATGCTCATTCAATTATGTTAGATTCTTAATGGAATTTTCTCTCTAAATTCTCAGAATCATTTATCTTCCTAAGTCATTTGTTCAAGAGCAATTCTCTTCATTTGCTATTTAGGATACTTAGATTTCCTTTAATTTTGTTAGTTGGTATTATTGGTATTAGAGCAGATCTTTTCCTTGGATTTGGGAATCGAAAATGGGAGAACACACTAGAATTCAGGAACTATGTCGAGATTTGGATTGTCTTCGAGGATCTTTCAAAGGAATCGATGGATCAGTGGAGTAATTGCGTAGATCTACGGATGAAAATCTTACATACTCGATGGAAGAATTTAAGAAGATTCTACTAATAAATGGAGGTAAAACACGAACTGTTGTTGAAGAAGAGGTAATAGCAACAACAGAAAGGGATCAACAAAGGAAAGAATATCAACTGCCTACTAGGAGCCATCATATGGAATTTCCTAAATTTGATGGAACTAAGCTTTGTGACTGGCTGTATCAATGCGAGCAATTCTTTAAAGTTGATCAGACCCTTGAATCTTCAAAAATGAAGTTGGCTTCTTGTCGATTGGCTGGAAAGGCTCTTCAATGGCATCAAGTGTACATGAAAACTCGATCGTCAAGGGATTGAACTAATTGGGGGGAGTAAGTGAGGTGCTTGTATGCAAGGTTTGGATCAGAATTGTTTGATAATCCAATGAGTGATTTGAAGGATCTTAGACAGGTATCTTCTGTGCAAGATTATATAGATTTGTTTGATGAATTATTAACTAGAGTCGAGTTGGATGAAGAATATGTTGTTAGTTGCTTTCTTAGAGGTCTTAAACCTGAAATTGGTTCCCCCGCCTAAATGTTTTCATCTTGATCTTTGCAGAAATCTATTAGCCTTGCTAAAATCCAAGAACAAACTTTGTTCATACAAAAACAAACTTTTTAAAAAAAACCCCTGCAAGTTTTGCACCTAGACCAATTCATAAATCCTTTTTCAATCCTACTTACTCATAGAACCCATGCCCAAACCACTCTAAACCAAATCCATCTTTCCAAAAATGTAAGGTTCCTACTCAGTAACATCTAAACATCCTATAGAAATCCAAGAATTTTTAGCCCTACTGAAATAGACGAGAAGAGGTTTAATAGACTATGCTTCAATTTTGATGAAAAGTATGTTCCGGTCCATGTATGTTCAAAGAGAAAGCAAATATTCTCTATTGAGGTGATAGTATCCGAGGAAGAAGGAAATGGTGAAGAAGATATCTTGTTTGATCCCTCTGAATTACTGAACATGGAAGGATTTGCCTATGATGTTGATTATGATAGTGCAATCCTACTTCATGTGTTTTTACATACTATGACTGACACTGAAGATTTCATAACCATGTTAAGGATTATGAGAGTGACTGGTTCAGTCAAAAGCAAGGTAATAAAAATCTTGATTGACATTACCAGTACCCACAATTTATGGACCTTAATACTACAAAAAGATTACGATGCTATCTAACAATGATTCATCCATTTGCTGTGCATGTAGCTGATGGGAATAGAATGTATTGAAAAGATTATGTACCAAATACTACTGCATCTGGTGGAGGGTGCAGTCAAGTTTCTCCTGGAATCGACTACAATCATCCTTTATTTCTTTATCCATCAGATGCGATTGTAATTCAGATGATCACATTCCAACTCACATGTATCGAAAACTATTCTATCTAGTTTCAATCAATGAGGCTTTCTCTGTTAGGAAGAAACAAGCTAGGACTTGTTGATGGTTCTTGTAAAAAGGAAGATTTTCCTGAAGCTATGGAGATCCATCGGGAAAGGGTTAATGCGATAATTCTTTCCTGGATGATGATTTCAATAGCAAAAGGACTTCTAGGAGGTATTATGTATGCTACTAATGCACAAACTGTTTGGGAAGAGCTACATGAATGATTCAACAAAATTGATGGTTCAAGAATCTTCAATGTTCATAAAGAAATTACTACTTTAACTCAAGAAACTGCTTTTATGTCTAGTTATTTCTCAAAAATAAAAGATTTATGGGAAAAATTTGAGGCATTAATTCATGCCCCTAGTTGCAACTATGAAAAATCCAAAGATTTTTGACTGCATTTGCAGAAGCTGAAGCTCTTTCAATTTTTAATTGGGCTTAATGATTCATATGCCCAAGCTAGAAGCAAAATCCTGCCTCTGTGTCCTATGCCTTCTATGAACCAAGCTTACTCTATGGTTATAAGCGATGAAAGCCAAAAATCAATTAAGAACCTGACTGGCATTCTAGGTGTTAATCCTGCAGTTATGTCAGGAAACTATGAGGCTACTGTGTTCACTAGAAATGGTGGTGGTAATCAGAACTATAAGCTTAAAAAGAACTACTACTTAGAATGTGAGGTGTGCAAACTCAAGGGACATACTAAAGAAACCTACTATAAAGTGGTAGGAAACCCTCCTAACTTCAAGAAAAGGAAGTTCGAGCAATCACCTGCTTATAATGTGCAGATGAATAGTTGCACTTCTCAGACCAATCAAAGTAGTGGTTACATGAGTTTACACAAGCCAACTTTCAACCAATCAAATCAAGAGTGGATTGCTCTGATATGCAGAACAAGTCATACTCCTTCAATGGACAAAATGCTAATAGTGTTCCTACTTTGTTCACCAATGATCAATATAATCAATTCCTTCAAATGATTAACAAAGAAGAAGAAACTTCAACCTACTCAGCTAATATAACAAGTAATTGTCAAGTTTGAGCTATTTAAATAATGACACTGTGATTAGGTCTGAAATACCGGAAAAAGTATTTCTACCTAATGGTGATGTGTCTCTAGTTACTCATATGGTAATAGGTAATCTATTTAATAAGGATACTATCACCAATGTATTTTGTGTACCATAGTAGTACAATTTTTTATGTTGTCAAAACTGACTAAAGAGCTAAATTGGATGGTTGCTTTCTTGCCTAAATTATGTATTTTTAGGATCTTTCGAACGGTAAGGTGAATAGAGTTGGTAGAGAAAAGGATGGACGGTATCTTTTTGTGACTGATACAAAGGAAGACAATAAAAGTGTAGGTTTAGTAGTTAAAGACACAGACTGCAGAGTCAATAATAAAGAAGCTGATATAGTTGATGCGCCCCCATTACCAGCTCTTACACCTCCTGAAGATCCCATACAATTTCACACTCAAGATGATCAAGTAAAGCAACTTCCTCAGAATCATGTAGAATCACAAGTCAATAAAAAAAAATAAGAAAGAGAAAGAAAACCACCTATATGGATGATAGACTTTGTATAACTTAACATTCACAAGGACACTCCATATGCCTTATCCAACTACATAACCTATGACAAACTAAATCCACTTCATCATGCTTACATTGCCAAAATCTAAACTACTATAGAGCCAAAGAACTACTTATAAGCCTTAAAAGATCCAAGATGGGTAGATCCTATGAAAGATATAATAGAAGTTTTACAGAGAAATCATACATGGGAGATTACTTCACTATCGGCTGGCAAAACAACTATAGGGTGTAAATGGTTCAATAAAGTAAAATACAATTCATAGGAGAAATTGAAAGATTCAAGGCTCGACTAGTGTCCAAAGGATATAGTAATAAAGAGGGGATAGATTATCATGAAACATTTTTCCCAGTTGTAAAGATGAAAACATTTAGAACAATATTAACTCTTGCTGCACAAAAGAAATGGTTCATTCACCAAATGTATGTACATAACGCATTTCTTCAAGGGGATCTTAATGATGAGATATATATGGAATTGCCATTGTGATTTAGTACTCAGGGATAATAAATCCGTATGTATACTCCTTAAATTCCTGTATGGATTAAAGCAGGCTCCCAGGCAGCGGAATGCAAAATTATGAAGCACTGCTGAAAATGCAGTTCAAACAAAGTTAGTATAATCACAGTCTCTACTTGAAACATACTGAACAAGGTGTAGTTCTAGTATTGGTGTATGTCGATGATATGCTCACCACTGGATATATTCTAACTCTGATTAAAGACACAAAGGGTAGACCTTTATAAGCCTTCAAGTGAAGGATCTAGGTGAATAGAAGTTCTGCCCAGATATTGAGTTTGCAAGAACAACTCAAGGTATACTAATTGTCACGACCCAATTCCCAAATTCGGTCGTGATGGCGCCTCTCATGAAGACAAGGCCAGCTAGACCGTTGCAAATACACCACTTAAAGCAATTAATCAGTTATATAACAGATCAGATCTAAATTTATGATGTTAATTAATATGTATACCAATACAGCCAGACTGGGGTGTCTCAAGTCACGAGCATCTAAAGAGTAGGGACACTACTACTGGACCAACAATGTATAAATATACAAGGTAAAACTGAAATACAAAGATGGAGTGCGATGCCGCGAATGCTGGCAGTCACCTTGCTCAACTACCACAATAAGGCCTTCGGTCCTGCTGATAACCCTCTACCGGTTGGACAATACTGCAACTGCACGCAAGGTGCAGGGAGTAAAGTGAATACTTCCAACTCAGTGGTAATAAGAGAGAATAATATCTGAGCGATAAGAAAACACGTATGAGCACACCAAACTGCTATAAAAGACAGGACAACCCCTTTTTTTTCAGAAAATCGAAATACTGTGAAAACCCCTTTAGAAAATCCCAATTTCAGTTCCAAAATCTCTTTTGAAAATATGGTTTTTCGACAATTGCAAAGGTAATTTCAACAAGTAGTAATTAATCAGAAACCTGCCCCTCGGGCTCAGTATCAACTCACAATAGCCAGCATCAGCCTCTCGGGCTTAACACTCCTTAACATATAACACCAGGGTATCTGGTCAACAAGGCAAGTAACAGTATGTATGACTATGATATATGAGTGCTAAATGTCATGCCACGTAGTACAAAAAGAAGTAAATGCATGAATGCTATGCAATGCACATGAATACGATGTGGCGTGCAGCCCGAGACAACCATGCATATGATTTAACGTCGACGATGCTCACTGGGGTGTATACAGACTCCGGAGGGTCTCCTTCAGCCCAAGCGCAATATCATATAGTGCCAATAGTTACCACTATTTCCATTACAATACACGGTGTCAATAGTTACCACTGTTTCCATTTCAACACACGGTGCCAATAGTTACCACCGTTTCCATTTTAATACACGTTGCCAATAGTTACCACCGTTTTCATTTCAATATACGGCCAATAGTTACCACCGTTCCAAGAATAATATATAGTCTAGAAAATAGTGAGATAATGATCGTCAGCCCAAAATATATTTAAGAATCTTTTGTGTTTTCAAAACATAGAATTATGGCTGAGTTTGCAAAATTAGTGTTAAAAACCCTGGACTGAATTCAAATCGTATGCAAATCATGCTAACTTTGAAATATCAATCCCTAAAAGATTCTAGAAGTCGGTACAAGGCCCCAAACATGACATCAAGCCCAGATAACATCAATATAGAGTGCGAAGCAATCGCCAATATAGTATAATTCATCCCTCGGATTGAACCGAGTCACAATTTCCCACATATATGACTCCGCACTAGCCACGGAGTGCGTGTCTCGCCTCATATAGCGTCACAATATGATATACGGGGGTTTCAATCAATAAGCCCCAAGTATGGCAATGAGCCCAAGTCATAATGATAACAACTAAACATTTACAATTTAGCGGTAAAAACCAATAACTGGGACAAACCAAGTCACAATCCCAACGGTGCTCTACTCCATGCTCAGGTCCAGTGTGCAAGTCACCACAATACAACACTAGGATGTGCAAATCCGGGGTTTCAAACCCTCAGGATATCATTCCCAAATATTACTCACCTCGAATTGGAGAAATCTCAAGCTCGCAACGCCCTTTCCCCTCAAATCGCCTCCACGCATCGAATCTAGCAAAAAACAGAGCGAATACATCACAATATGCAAATGAGACAATACCCAATCGAAAACAATCGAATTATAGCAAGAACCTCGAAACTAGCAAAACACGAGCAAACAGGGACCGCTTCTCAAAAAATTACGAAACTTACATTTCTGGAATCCTCGTCTCGCCACGAGTTCATACATACCAAGAACTCCCAAATCCGAGCTCAAATGACCTACCGAATCCCAATTTGAGATGTCAATAAACTCAAGCCCTAGTTTCTTCAATTTTAGCTTATTCCCATGAATTTCTAGGTAGATTTCCCAATAAAAACGAGTATTGAGACGAAGATTCTTACCTCAAGTCGTTTCCTTTTGAATCCCTCCCTCTTTTCCTCCAAAATTCTCCAAAAACGGGCAGCCATGGGTGAAAATAGACCCAAAATTGCGAACAAGATGATTTTAAAACATTCTGCCCAGGTATTTACTTATCGCGATAGCGGAGAGCAATTTTTCCAGCCCAAATTTTTACCCTTCACGATCGCAGAAGAGGCTTCGCGATCGCGGAGAGCAAATGCCCAGTTCTTCAGGACAATCTCTAGTATAATGGCCATAACATTTTGCACACAACTTCAAATGACAAATGGTTGAATGGTCTGAAAAGTAGACTCAAATATCTACAACTTTTATGTGTTGATCATTTCTCAATTCCTTATATATTTCTAGATATGATCCGTCAAAGTTAGCCCATGTGCAATACAACTTATTTCTTCATTTTTACGGACACCCTTTAGTGTAATAGCCATATATTTTTTTACACAAATCCAAATCATTAATAATTTACATTTATAAAAACTAGACACAAAGAGCTACAACTTTTAGTTTTATATCATCTCTAAATTCCTTATAGATTGTGAGATATAAGCTTCCGAAATAGGATCAACGCAACAGAAGATTTCTTCTCCGCGATCGCGGAAGGCCTTACGCGATCGCGATTCACTGGTAAGTTTCTCACATTTTACTCACCGCGATCGCAACCCATTGTACGCGATCGCATAGAACACTGCTTCAGATAAAAATCTAGCAGTTAAAATGGCCTAGAAATGGTCCGAAACCACCACGAAATTCACCCGAGGCCCCCGGGACCTCAACCAAAGGCACATATAAGTTCTATTACCTTATTGAAACTTGTTCGAGCCATCAAAACACTACCTTTAACATCAAAATCATCAAATTTCATCAAATCATAGCCTAACTTTAATTAGAACTCCCAAAACTCACATCCGATAAAAAACCCGACCTAAACACCTCCGAAACAACTGAAATTTTGCACGCATATCTAAAATCACCTAACGGAGCTGCTGCAACTGTCGGAATTCCATTCCAACCACCGGATCAAAATCTCACCTATCAACCGGACTTCACCAAAATTCTAACTTAGCCAATTCAAGCCTAATTCAACACCGGACCTCCAAATTTAGTTCCGATTTCGCTCCTAAGTCACAAATCACTATCCGAAACTAGTCGAATCGTCAGAAATCTATTTCGAGCCCTCTAACTCATAAGTTAATATTCGGTTGAATTTTTCAACTAACCTTCTCATAAAGAGACTAATTGTCTCACTTCTACCCAAACTCCATCCGAATTTCTTCAAACTCTCCAAACAAATATAATTAAACATATAGAAACATAAAACGGGGAAAATATGGCAATAATTCACGGGACGACGGGTTAGGTCGTTACACTAATGTATCAAAGAAAATACATTTTGGAGCTTTTTTTTGAGTTAGAATTAAGTGCTGCTAAACCAACATCTTCACCCATGGACATCAATATCAAATTAACCACCAAAAAATATGATGACCATGAGCAAAAACAGGAACTAACACAAATACTGATCCTCCTACCAATCAAAATGCCTGCCATAGATCGGTAGAAAAACTTCTATTTTTAACTTTATCCAGACCTGACATTTCATATAGTGTTCAAACATTAAGTCAGTACTTACACGAGCCAAAGAAATCAGACCTGGAGGCTGCTCTAAGAATAGTTAAATATGTAAAGAAGGAACTAGGAAAAATGTATCTTATTGTCAAGTAGTAAATCAGAAGAAATAAATGCATATTGTAATGCAGATTGGGCAGCTTGTTCTCATTCGAGAAAATCAATGACGGAATATCTTATTAAATCAGGTGACTCTCTAATTTCATGGAAGTCGAAGAAACAAACTAATACATCCAGAAGTTCTGATGAAGCAGAATATAGAAGTATGACATCAACTGTTGCAGAACTAGGTTGTATACTAGAACTCATGGAAGAGTTAAAATCACAAGTTAAAATACCTGTTGTTATTTACAGTAATATCAAATAAGCAATACAGATTGCAACCAATTCAGTCTACCATGAAAGAACAAAGCATATAAAAATAGATTGTCATTTTATAAGAGAAAAAAAAGCCCAAAACCCTGTTTTAACTCAATATCTTTCTGCAAGAGAACAACCTGCAGACATTCTAACTAAGGGATTAAGCAGGGTGCAACATGAATACCTTACATCAAGCTAGGAGTTCTGAACATTTTTATTGAAGTCTAGGTTGAGGGGAGTGTTGAAAACTGAAGTAGCACTATATGGATAGAGACTAAACTGTACACAAAAGAACTTGTAACAGAAATTAGGAAGTTAGTTATGCTAATTGACCTATGTCAGTTAGTGAGTTAGAGGAAGATCTTTCTGTAGGGGTAATTGCTTATGTAGATAAGCTGATGATCAGCTCATTTGTAAGCAAGAAAGTATGAAATAATACACACTATCTCTTCTCTCAAAATTATCTGATTTTTCCTTCTCGTCTTAGCTTCCTCATTTATGCATTCTGTCTTGACCTTCTTTCTTTATCACTACTCTTTTGAGAATTCACATTGTGAATCTAAATCAGTTCACAAGGTAATTGAACCTTTGTTGATACGATTACAATGAGAAAATTATGTAAGTACGATAAAATTGATTAAAAAAAATTAGTGTAACAATGATAACGAAATGAATAATAAGATATTAGTAATTAAATACGAATAAAGTAAGTGATTCTTACTATTAATTTTATTCAACTAGTTGACATAAAATGGTCCAGAAATTATTTTTCCTCGTGTCCAAGAAGTTCCTTTTTACCAACCGAAAGAGAGAATAAATTCTGTAGTCGATATATTTGTGTTAATTTGGTAAAAATGGGAGTTCAATTAAGAATCCTATCTATCATCTGAATAGCTTGAATATCCGTATAGTGAAAGCTCAGGTGGGGTAAGAAGTGCACATCTAATAATTGTTGACAACAGAGTTCGGTAACAAGTACTATACATCTAATAATTGTAGACAACAGAGTTATATCTAATAGCCATTTTGTAGTGACAGAATCTGTGATGAAAAAAGAGTTTAAAATATTTACCCTTTTTGAACCCAACAACAAATAAGGATTTTCCTCAAAAGTACATATATAATAAGATTACATTTTGTCAAAATGTAATCTTATGGTTATATGTATCTCATTACGAGTCCGAAATCGAAATGATGAGAAACTGGACAAAAAATACATTTTTGATGTTTAAGAAAAAGTTACAAAATTGGATATGTCGCAGTTTTATACTCCGAATTGGGTTAACGGAAATTTTGCCGTTAACTCAATTCGCTGTATAATACTGTAAAATATTTAAAAATTATTTTTTAATGTAATTTGCAGTATAGTATTGCGAATTACATAAATACAAGGCGTCTCATTAAACAGCTGAGCCCATGCTTATTTTAAATAAGCAATTCACAGTATAGTACTGCAAATTGGTCGCAATATTATAGTGCAAATTGCTTATTTAAAATAAGCCTAGTTTTCTTCCTCAAAGACAATGACAGAACAAAACCTCCATTAAAAAAACAATCTGTCCCGTTTCTGGCCCCCCCACGCTCCCTTCTTTTATATATATAAAAAAGTTTCGGCTCCACCCGTCCTATAAAGAGCAAGGAGTGTAGGTCCCACACACAAAAGAAGCTTTCGTTTCCGTGTTTCGGGTGCAAAATTTCAAATTTAAAAATATTCAAAAATCTTACATCGAGGTATTTCAATTTAGTTTATGCCGAAACTCGTATATTCATGCATTTTAATATTGTTTAGTATGTTTTTATGTGAATTTATGTTATGTTTGTGTTCTTTAATATACCCAGATTGATTAATTGGATACACGAATTTATGTTATGTTTGTGAACAAAAATGCTACCCGTTTGTTTGTGTTATATTTGATTTAGATATTCGAATTATGTTATGTGTGCGACCAAAAATGCTACTAGATTATTTGTGTTATATTTAATTTATATACTCGAATTTGTGTTATTTTTTGTGAACAAAAATGCTTAAAATATGATGTATAATTTGTATTCTTATATAATTTGTATTAAAATTTGATAAATAATTTGTATTGTTAAATAATATTATTTACTTTGTTTATTTGTATTGTTAATATTATGGAAATATTGTAGAGCCTTATAGCATAGTAACATATAGTGCCTTTTAGCGTAGTAAAATATAGAGCCTTTTAGCGTAGCAAAAATGTATAACCTTTTAGCGTAGTAAAATATAAAGACTTGTAGCGTAGTAAAATATAGAGCCTTGTAGCATAGTAAAATATAATGTCCTTTAGTGTAGTAAGGATAACTCGGTGCTACCGGGCCTCAAAAATCTATCATGGAACCCATTCATAATTATCACTCCAATTAAAAAAATTTTAATTTAATTCTTTTAGGTAACAAAATTCTAAAAATATTAAAATTGAGAAGCATAACAATTAAGGATAACTCGGTATTAGCGGGCCTCAAAAATCAAGCTTGGAACCCATAAATAATTATTCTCTCCAATTAAATTTTTTTAATTTAATTCTTTCAAGTAACAAAATTTTAAAAATATTAAAATTGAGACGCAAAATAATTAACGATAACTCGGTGCTACATGGCTTTCAAAAATCAAGCATGGAATCCATACATAATTATTCACTCCAATTAAAAAAATTTTAATTTAATTCTTTCAGGTAATAAAGTTCTAAAAATATTGAAATTGAGAAGCATACCAATTAAGGACTATTCGGTGCTAGCGGGCCTAAAAAATCAATCTTGGAACCCATACATAACTATTTTCTCTAATATTAATCATAATTAATTATTTAATTTATTAAACTAACACAAATAATTAATTTTGTTTAAATTGTAGTAGACGCTATGACCTTTCCTCTGCCTGAGCATCCTGGACCTGCAGAGGATCAACTATTAGTGCTGTAGGCAGACCATAGGTCCTCATATGTTTGGTAGGGACAACTATCGGAGCAGGCTCTCCGGCCCAGGAGACCCGACGATTTATGGGCGTTTATTGTGGAGCATATTTTCCATGAGCACGTAGTAGATCTCCTCCAGACTACAGGATTATATACCATTTTTCAGCTTGGACATATGCAGCTTGATTGGTCCCTCATCACCGCCTTGTTAGAGTGTTGGCGACCGGAGACGCATACTTTTCATCTGCCCACTGGAGACGCCACCATCATACTGGAGGATGTCCATGTTTTATACAGACTGCACGTAGAGGGATGCGCCTTGACACTGCCCCCTACATTAGAGGAGCGATTCGTGCATAGTTGGCGGATCTGATAGGGGTGTCGACTGGTTTTAGACATCAGGGTCAGCAGGGGGCAGTCGCGTCGCGTTGTCATTCATTCGAGATCAGATGGCAGATTTTCACCCAGATATTACCCACAAGACCGAGTATCTTTGGATATCGAGGTACACGTGGTTGGCATTGCTCATGCTCTTTGGGTGTGTATTGTTCCCGGACAACTCGGGGAGGAAAGTGAGTATGCGTTTTGTTTATCATCTAGTAGAGCTGGGTGAGTTACCCTAGTATAGCTGGGGTGCTAGTGTTCTGGCGTACCTGTTTAGGAGCATGTGCCGGGAAAGCATAGGTCCAACAGTTGATATATGTGGGTTTCTGCCCCTTTAACAGGTGACAAAATATCCGAATACTTTGTTCTTTACTCCAAATTCTATATCATGAAATGACTGCCATTACAGCCACCTCTACCAGCACTTCCGCTCGGTCAGCAGTTCCGTTTCTCCCTCTTCCTATCAGGTGGATTATGCGGCGTGTGAGCTACATAAGGACGGATGCTCACCATAATCTCCTCCTTCTTAGGGATGTGTTAGATATGTTTGTGGACGGACAGGTAAATATGTACATACACTTGGTTGTTTTAAATTGAGTTGTCTTTTGCGTACTAACTTTTATGTTATTATTTGGTAGTTCATCTGGATGCCATACAACATCGAGTTGATCGCTCGGCTACCGGCTTGTTGCTTAGTGGACCGGATTATTTGGAGCACTTCCGTCCCTATGATCTTCTGGGATCACATTGAGTATCATGCCACGGAGCGTGTGCTTCGACAGTTTGGCCATCCCCCGACTATATAGAGGGAGGTTGTATGGTATGCCACACACTATCAGCACGATGACCGTGCCAACATGGACGAGCAGTATATGGGATGGCTGCAACAGCAGATAGTTTATTGGGATGAGCGAGCGGAGTGTATTACGCCACCACCTACGATTTTCCAGGAGGGTAGTATTCACCTGTATGCTGAGTGGTACCGCCGTCAGACACGACTGATGATCGGGAACCCCGTACATGTACTTGCCGACTGCTACAAACGTACGCCGGGAGGCACGAGGAACTGGTATTGTATTGTGGCTTATTAATATCTTATAAAATTGATATATGTTATTTAGTTACTATTTTAAATGTTTCACAGGCTATTGGGCATCATCGCCTCTACCACTTGGGACAGCAGATGCAACAGCGTACCGACAACCCTAACATGGTTGACTTTGGCTGGCAGGTGGAACAGATGGCTCGTCTGACTTTGTTGCAGGCCAGAGATGCTGAGAGGTTGGACCACGTGGCTCAGTATGCGGCTCCAGAGGTCTACTAGCGGGGTAGGCAGGGGTAGTGCACGAGGGAGGAGTGTCCTACGAGGTCGCGGGGGACGGCAATGAGGTGGTCAGCAAGGGGACATTGAGGTACCTGTCGACCCACATGCTGAGAGGCATGATGAGGACTTCGGAGTTGAGGGGCTTGGAGATGATTATCAGGGTTATATGCCTCATGCAGATGAGCCTTCCATCAGCATGCCTTCGTATAGCCTTTAGCTATCTTTGCCAGCATTGCAGGTCACCCCTTCAGGAGCATTGTCGATCATGGGTACATTCTACGGGGATGTATATCAGTACTTCACATGCCCATATACCACAGCTGAGGATCGACCGACCCGGGACGTGGATGGCGGGTGCCGGTTGAGTTATCCCTCATCGATATGTTTGTATTACTTTAATGTTTCAATTTAAATTGTTTTCCTCAATGAACTGCCATTAATAAATGTTTATGGTCTTATGCAGTCTTCGTCCCAGCCCATGTTTTAGGACACTTTATACGGTGATGCGTATACCCAGGGGGTCGACAAGACCACGGTGAGAAAATATTTTTTTGCGTAAACACAAAAATAAAAATAATACATTTTCACATGCTAAGATTATTTGTTGTTTTGTAGGTTGTTGACGGTCCGGCGCGTTATTCTTCCGATCCTGCCATTTGTAGTGTCGATGCTGCTACACATCCTCACATAAAGAGGCAGCTTGATGATGATGATCCAGATGCTGTGCCCGAGCAAAAGGGGATGCGACTTAGGCGATTAGCAGCACTGAAGCACACATGTTGCGACACTCACTGATTTATTTATGTATTAACTTTGTGTAAATAGTGCTTTATGTAAATATTGGTTAGAGTTATGTTCTAATAACAATTTTATTTTAATTGCGTCTGAACAACAATTTTACTTAAATAGTACAATACAAACATAAACATTACATACCTAACATAACAACAAATAGTATAACTATTGAAATGACTTGACAAATGAAACATGAAGATACATTACAACACTCAACACGTAAATGATATTGCTTAGTTACTACCGCCTATTATTTTCTACTTCGTCCTCTTGAGCTTTTTTTCCCAATTTTTTATTCTCTTTTTCCACCTCCTTGATCTTCGCCTTCAAATCTTCAATTTCTTTCCTGGATTGGTGCCCTCTTTCCCACTGGCTCGTACACACATCATGAAGATGATACAACTTGTCTTTGTAGTATTCTTGTTCACATGGTTTGTCAATGCATACCTTAAAATTTCATATAGGTACGTCGGGTTGCCTATAAAACGTGTTCATACAACCCCAATAGCAACGTCCAGCTTCTTTCAAGTCATTGTACATCATGCTTTTAGTTCCACATTCGCACTTTGGGACACAAAGGGTTCGTTGAGACATTTCTTAAAGTGAAGTTTTGGTTTATGGAAAAACTTGATTACAGGTTGCTGTTAAGTGTAGAAAATAACTAGAATCCGCTCTTTATTAATAGGCAAGAAGTTGCAAAAATATGTAGTATTACACTACGAATTAAAAACGTATTTTTTCACATGGTTTTAAGCATTTTCAAAACGACATGACAACTCAACGATATGTAGTATTATGCCACAATTTACATGCATATTTTTTATAAAAAAATAGCTTTTTCCACATGGTTTTTAGCCTTTTCAGAACGACATAACAACTCAACAAAACGTAGTATTATACCACGATTTACATGCACATTTTTTAGGAAAAATAGCTTTTTTCATATGGTTTTCAACTTTTTTTCAGAACGACATGACAACTCAACAATACGTAGTATTATACCACGATTTACATGCATATTTTTTAAGAAAAAATTAGCTTTTTCTACATGGTTTTCAGCCTTTTCAGAACGACATGACAACTTAGTGATACATTTATACCACGATTTACATGCACATTTTTAAAGAAAAAAATAGCTTTTTTCACATGATTTTCAGCCTTTTCAGAACGACTTGACAACTCAACGATACATAGTATTATACCACGATTTATATATGATAATAAATTGAATATTTGAACAATTCTATGAAAAAAATAATACATTATGTAAATAATTACAACAATTGTATTTAACAACATATCTTTTGTAACAGAATTTGAACACCATTTTTATTTAAACGGGTAAACACAAACATGAAAAATCTAAAGATACAAACAGTAGAACTGATAAAAATTCCATACAAGGAAAACATAAAGATAAACTACTACGCTTATCACGTAGAAGACACTGCTTACTTACGATTCGCTTCCTACAATTTTCTCCAACCACTCGAGTTGGTCTTCCAATCTTTTTTTATTCTTCTACATTATTGAGTTTGGCCTTCAATTCATCAATTTGTTGGTTGGTTTGGCGCTCGCGTATCGATTGCCTCGTACAGGTACAATGAAGATCATAAATGTGCTCTTTGTAGTACTTTTGTCTATACTCTTCATTAAACCATACATTAAATTCACATGTAGGCTTGTCGGGTTGCTCGTCAAGCTTGTTCACAACCCCAGTAGCGGCGTCCACCATCTGGCCACAATTTGAACAAACTGCATTTTTCTACGCAGTAGCACCTTGGGACATAAACGGGTTATTCGGACATCATTTCTTAAAGAGGAATTGTGACGACCCCAACCCGGTCGTGATGGTGCCCAACATACTACTAGGCAAGCCCGACCATTTATAGCAATAACCCCAAATTATTAAACAGAAGGAGATAAAGCCATTTAAGTCAAAAGTTTGAAATACTGATAATAATGCGGAAAATCGAACAAAATACCAATATAGCCCAATTATGACCCGGTGTCATGAACATGAGCCTCTAGAATACAGAGTAATATCCTACTGCAAAGTCTGTCTAAATGGAAATGAAGGATAGAGATAGAGGGGAGAATCCTCGGCTGCGAATGCCCTGCAGCTAACTCAAATACTCCCAAAGAAAAGAACTCCGGATCAGCTGGATCTACTCAGCCTGAGACTGCACTGGATCTGCACACAAGGTGCATGGAGTAAAGTGAGTACTCTGACCCAGTGAGTAATAAACATAACTTATAGTCTGAAAGTAAGAAAATGCAGGAAATGCACAAAGTACTCTATATCTAGCAGTTCATATCCAAAACAGTGGAAACAATATACAATAAATAGTACAGTTAAGAAATAATGCATGAAAGAACGCAACACATATAACGGTACACATTTGTACCTGCTGCGGCGTGCAACCTGCTCCACTTATTTAACGCCGGCGGAGCTCACTGTGGGTGTGTACAGACTCCGAAGGGTTTCCTACAACCCAAGCACAATATCAGCCATGTATTGGCGTAAACCAGGCTATCGGCCTCAATATCTACATATATAATCGCTGCGACATGCAGCCCGATCCATATCAAGGAAACATCGTCACTATTGGATCCCCGACCCATCTCAGTCAAATAAGTGCAAAGCCAACTGGGCGTGACATATTATAGGAATCTCAGCCTTCATACCCTTATTCATTTAATGTTCATGTATAAAACACAGTTATTATATTGTTTTTAATATTTGATAATATGACTAAGAATTTATGTTATGCACACAAGTGAGGAAAACACATAAGGATCCTCTAAGGATTCTACAGGTCGACACAAGGCCCCAAACACGACAATAAGCCCAATTCACAATGATAAAAGATGCGTTTTAATCGCCAATATAGTAGGAATTAACAATCGGGATGGATCAAGTCTCAATCCCCAACAGTAAACGACCCCCACTCATTATTGAATGCGTGTCACGCCTCAATATAGCGTTAAGATGTGAAGTCTGGGGTTTCAAACCCTCAGAGCATCATTTACATCTATTACTCACCTCTAGACGGCCAAAAACTAGCCAACAATGCCCTTGCCTCTCGAATCGTCCTTGTGGCACGTCGAATCTAGCCAAAACCACAACGAATACATTATAATAGGCTAAGGGAATATAACCCAATCGAAACGACTCAAAAAATATCAAAAAACACGAAATTTGCAAAACCCGAGCGCCGGGCCTACTTCTTGAAACCCAAATTTTTTTACATCAAAACGACCCTTATCTCGCCACGAGTCTATACATATCATGTTCACAAGAATCAGAGTCTATTTGACCCGTTAAATCATCAATTTAAGCTCTCTTAAATTTCAAGCCCTAACCTCCATATTAAACCGTTAATCCCTTGGATTTTCAGTGTTAATCGATATTTATACACCATAATATCGTAATTTAATTCTACGAATCCATACCTGATGATAGCCCTTAAAAACCTCTTAGAAAAATCGCCCAAAACTCTCTTGGTTCGAAGTCCAAAATGCTTATTATTTTAAAATTCGCGAAGAAGACTTACTTAAATCTGTCCAGGTCTTTTGCTTCTGCGCTCCAATTTCCGCTTATGCGGTGACCGCTTTTGCGGTTCTTCAACCGCTTCTGCGGTTTCTCCCATAACTACCCAGACCGCTGCTGCGGTCCAAGTTCGCATTTGCAGTCTCTACTTTTTTGAAATCCCCTCCGCTTTTGCGAAAGTTTGCCCAGGCCCTCATGACCGCTTCTACAACCTCCTAGCCGCATTTGCGGAACCGCCTATGCAGTCATTTTTCCGCAGATGCAAAAATGATAGAACGAACAAACTTAATTCACGCAATAAACTCAAAACTCTCCATTTAACCACCCGAATTCACCCCGTGGCTCCCGGGACCTCAAACCAAAGCACAAACATGATCTTTTACCCTATCCAAACTTGCTCGAATCACCAAATCAAAGCCTAAGTTTACCAAATTTTTCCAAAACTCACATTCGATCAAAAACCCGACCTAAACACCTCCGATTCAACTGAAATATTACACACACATCCCAAATCACCTAACGAAGTTACTGCAACTCTCAAAATCACATTTCGACCATCGGATCAAAATCTAACTTATCAACCGAAATTTGCCAAAATTCAAACTTAGCTAATTCAAGCCTAATTCTACACCGAGCCTCCAAAATTACTTCCGATTTCTCTCCTAAGCCTGAAATCATCCCCCGAAACTAACCAAATCATCAGAAATCCATTCCGAGCCCTGTAACTAACCTGTCAACATCGGGTTGACTATTCCAAACCAAACTTTCCCTAAAGAGACTAATTGTCTCATTTCCAGCCAAACTATATCCGAATTTCTTCACCAATGATGAAACATGTAGAAGCATAAAACGGGGAAAACGGGGCGGAAATACATGGGATAACGGGTCGGGTAATCATAGAAATTTTGGTTATGTTAAGTGTAGAGCATTTGAAGATTTCTGTAATGATCAAGGATACACCCACAATTTCTCTTCTCCATGATCACCCCACTAGAATGGAGTTGTTTAGCGGTAAAATAGGACTTTGCAAGATATGGAAAGAACTATGGTACTAGAATATTTGTTTCCAAATCACTTCTGGGCTGAAGGAGTAAGTACAACATGTCATATTCTCAACTGATGTCTCATAAGACCCATTCCGAAGAAGACTCCTTATGAATTTTGGATAGGTAAACGACCTAATATTAGACACTTTCATCCGTTTGGAAGCAATTGTTTTATTCACAATAATGGTAAGGATAATCTTGAAAAATTCGATCCAAGAAGTGACGAAGGTATTTTTCTAGGTTATTCATTAAATAATAGATCCTTTAGAGTCTATAATAAATGCACTGTGTGTAAAAGAATCAGTACATGTTATTTTTGATGAGAATAATACTTCGGTCAAAAAAGGAATTATTGCAGGTGATGAAGATCAAAATCAAGAAATGTAGGAAATAAGCAAAATCTCAAGATTCAACTAATAAACCTGATGGTATAATGGAGTCAACTAATGAGATTAGCAACAGTCAATTATAACTCCAAAGGAGTCAAATACACATACAAGCACAACTCGTCCAAATGAATGGAGAGTGAACCAGAATATCCTCAAAAGTTTATCATAGGAAATCCAAGCGAAGGAATGAAAACTAGGGGAGATCTCAAGAAGAAAGCAAACATAACATTGATTTACTAGGTTGAACCAAATAAAATAAAGGAAGCTCTGAAAGACTCAAGTTGGTTACAAGCAATGCAGGAAGAGCTAGATCAACTTGACACAAATCAAGTATGGAAACTAGTGCCTAAGCCTGAAAATGCTCCTGTAAGTCGAACAAAATGGATATTTAGAAATAAGCTAAATGAGGATTGAAAGGCCGTTAGAAAGAAAGCCATATTAGAGGGTCAAGAATACTCACAACATGAAGTAGTGAACTACGAAGAAACTTTTGCTCCAGTAGCTCGTTTGAAATTAATACTGTGATGACCCTTTTCTTATTTATTCTGTGCTTCCAATGCCTTAAAAACCTCATTTATTGTCGTCTCGATTTGCGTATGTAGTCCAGTACGTAGCCAAAAATCTTAATGTAAAATTCTGTGAAAAATGCTAAATTTTGGTATTAAAATGAATAAGTTTGACTTGGGTCAATATTTTGGGTAAACAGATATAGACCCGCAATTTGACGGTCCCGGAGGATCCATGGGAAAACATGGGACTTGGACGTATGCCCAAAATTGAATTTCGAGGTCCCAAGACCGAGAGATAAAATTTTTAACTAAATTTGTTTTCTGGAAATTATTAAGGAAAATTGAAATAAAAATTGATTAGAGCGTGTTGGTATCGAGACTGTATTTTGGTTTCGGTGCCCAGTGCAGGTCTGATATGTTTTTTAAGATATTTCTATGAAGTTAGGCTGAAATCGGTCATCGTTTGACATGTTTCGGACTTAAATCTCTAAATTTGAAACTTCATGAAGTTTGAAGAAAAACTAAAAACTATTGATTTTGAGGTTTGATTCACTATTTTTGATGTTATTTGGCGATTTGATTGCGCGGTTAAGTTCGTAGGATATTGTTGAGTTAGTGTATATTTTTGGTTAGGAGCCTCAAGGGCTCGGGAGTATTTTGCATGTGTTTTGGAGTGGCCTTAACCTTTGCAAAGTTGCAGCACATTTAAGTTGTGGAGTTCTGATATCCAGTGCTATGCGATCGCATAGAGTTAGATTCCAGGTGCCCTGTTTGTTCAATGCGATCACAAATATACTCCTGTGATCGCATAGAGTAGCCACACTTCATTGAATACAATCGCAATGTATAAAAGCCTAATCCAGAATGGAGCCTGTTTTCTTCTACGCGTTTCAGTTCACCTCCCGCGATCGTAGTGGCCAACATTCCTATCGTTATGCGATCGCATGAGCTTCTTCGTGATCGCATAGAGTATTTTTTTGCCCATTTATTTAAAATTCTAGAAATAGTAGCTACAGGATTTCATTAAGTTTTCATAAAAACCTCTCTTCTCCAAGCAGTTAGGCGTCCATTGAAGCTTCCTTTCATCAAGACTTCTTGGGTTTGTAAATATTAACTCATTTTCTTCATTTTCCATCAATATTCATCGAATTCCTAAGCTTAAAACATGTAATTTAGGTAGAAATTGGGGGAATTTGGTAGAGTTAGGGCCTTTTGAATGTTCTTGATTTAGACCTCATTTTAGGGTCGAATGTGAAAACAAATTATACATTCGAGCTTGTGGGTGAATGGGGGATATGAATTTGGTCCGAACCTTGTGCTTTGGCCAAGTGGGTCAGGGGTCAATTTTTGAAATTTTGGGAAGAAAGCTTGGAAATCTATAAATAAGCTTTGGGTTTTATTTGATTAGCATATATTGATACTATAAAGTCTTTATTGTATATATTTGATTAAGTTGGAGCCGAATTTGAGAGCGAAAGCAGTTGTTGTGGATTGATTTGGCCGTGGAAGTTGAGGTAAGTGTTTGGTCTAACCTTAGCTTGAGGAAATAGGTGTCGAGTCTTATTTTATACTTGCTAATTGTCGAGTACGATGTATAGGCAAGGTGACGAGTATATATACATTGGTAGGATAACCGTGACTCCTTATATTGCGATTATATTGATTTTGTTGTAAATTCCATGCTTATTTGATGATTCCTATATGTTGTAAAGAGCATGTGAAAGAGATTGTGATCATTAAAATTCCGAGGAGCATTGGCTCGAATTGAAATACAAATTGTGAAGGTAAATGAGATATTTAAGTCGTTGGAGCAATGGATCAAGTGATAATGTGAACTATGAGATGAAAGTGAAAGAAAGAGAAAGAGTTATTAGTTTATTCCTTTGCTGGGACATGTTCTTTTTTTGTTGATTTTCTCCTATGCCGGGACATGAAAGTTTATTGATATTGTTCCCTTGGAAAGGAAGAGTGATAAAACACGAAGAGTGATGCCGTGCATTGTATGATATATGTGGATCGGATAGCACGCCGCTACAATGATATTTGTTGATCGGGGGGCACGCTGCAACAATGTTGAATGATATTTGTGGATCGGGTTGCACGCCGCAACAAATGATATAGATCAGGTTTCACGCCGTAATAATGTTGTTATGTATTGGGATCCAGTTGCGTGCCTTAACAATTATTGATACAAGTATGATTATTTGAGATATTAATTTCTTTTGTTCGCTGTAAATTCTAGGCTGCCCTTAGACTATTACTTTAGATTTGCTGTTAATACCGATATACCCCCATATCAAGTTTCCCCCTCCCATCTTTACCTGTTTATTTCTGCTTTACTTTCCCCTGTATATTATATAATTGCACAGGTTTAATTGCTGGTCTGGTCTTAGCCTCGTCACTACTTCGCCGAGGTTAGGCTGGACACTTACCAACACATGTGGCCGGTTGTGCTAATACTACACTCTGCACTGTGTGCAGATCCCGGAGCAGCTATCAGATACTAGTTGGAGGGCTTCCTTCAGTCCACTCGAAGACCCAAGGTAGACCTGTAGGCGTCCGTAGGCCCTGGCATCCCCCTCTATCCCTTTTCTTGTTTCGTTATCTTTGTTCAGAAAAATCTTTACGTATTTATTCAAAACTTGTATTTAGTGACTCTTAGACAGTCTGTGATACAGTGATACCAGATTTTGGGGTGTTAAGTTTAAAAGTTATAATAGATATGGCTTGATTTAGTAGTTGAAACTTCCACTTAAATTCTATATAAAATGTTTTTTTATTATATTGTCCTTCATGTTGGTTAAAAAAAATAATATGAAAAAGGTTAGCAATTTGTTAGGGTTTGAATTGCCTAGCTCACGTCAGTAGGCGCCATCACGACTCCTAATGGTGGGAAATCCGAGTCGTAATAAGTTGGTATCAAAGCACTAAGTTACATAGATCTCACAATGCACAGACAAACTTAGTAGAGTCTGAGAGATTGGTATTGAGACGCCTGTATTTATCCTAGAGGTCACAGAGTTTAGAAACTGCATATTTATTCTTTCTTGTCGTGCGATTTTATTTCTCGAATACTGATTGCCTTTTTACTCTATTCTTTCATAGATGGAGATAACAAGCGCTTCCTCATCCACCGCTCAATAGCCCGAGCCCCCAGTAGTAGCTCCCGCCAAGGGTAGAGGATGAGGCCGAATTAGGGGTAGAGCTCAACCCCGATCAACTGCACTAGTGGCGGAGCCTCAAGTTGATTTCGAGGAGGAGGTTCCAGCCCCAACAGTTCCGGTGGGCCCAGCTCAGTTCCCATAGGGGTTCGTTGTCACCCCAGTGCTTCAGGACGTTTTGGTCAGATTGGTAGGCCTCATGGAGAGTGTCACCCGTGCGGGTTTTCTTCCAGTAGCACCAATCAATTCTCAGGCTGTAGGAGGGGCTTAGACTCCTGCTACACGCACTCTAGAGCAGGTAGTTCCCCAGGTTGAGGTTCCAGTGGTTCAGCCAGCTGTTGCAGTTTAACCATAGTGGCTCAGGCCGGAGATGGAGGGACTATGTCCGCCGATGCTTTGTGGAGACTGGACATATTCACCAAGCTCTTCACTACTACATTCAGTGGTGATTCTTCTGAGGATCCTCATGATTTCTTATATAGCTGACACGAGGTTCTTCGAAACATGGATATTGTTGAGACCAATGGGGTCTATTTTGCTGACTTTCGCCTATCTGGATCAGCCAATACTTGGTGGAAATAATATTCCTTTGCCAGACTAGCAGGGTTATCGTCTTTGACTTGGGAGCAATTTTCAGAGTTGTTTTTGGAGCAGTTTCTCCCCGTTACTAAGAGAGAGGCTCTTCGGAGGTAGTTGGAGTGCCTCCAGTAGGGTTCCATGATGGTCACTCAGTATGAGACCAGGTTTATTGATCTAGCTCGCCATGCTCTTATTATACTCCCCACCGATAGAGATAGGGTTCAAAGGTTCATTTATGGTTTAATTTAATAGATTCATCTCCAAATGGCTAGGGAGACTGGTAGTGAGATAAGCTTTCAGGAGGCGACCAATGTGGCCTTCCTAGTTATGATGGTTCTATCACAAGGAAGAGGTCATCTGTCGGATAAGAGGCCTCGTCACTCAGGCAGATTCAGTGGTACCTCGTATATAGGTAGAGATTATTATGGTAGAGGACATACTCCTAGGCCATTTTAGTAAGGTCTCCAGGTTTTTCATGGTACTTCAGGTGGTCGTGGTTCTCAGCCATAATATTCTAATCAGCAGCCTATCAGTGCACCACTGCTTCAGAGTTTCCGAGGTGGTCATTCTGGCCGCCAAGGCCAGCCTCAGTTTCCTTAGCCACAATATTCGGGTGGATGTTATGCGTGTGGTGAGTATGGTCACATCAGGAGGGCTTGTTCGAGTTTGAGGGGTTCCTAACTGTAGCATCAGGGTCTCCGTCCTATGATTCAGGCACCAGATGCCCCACAGGCCGCCCAGCCAGCTAGAGGGGGGGAGTAGAGGTGCTAGAGGTGGAGGTAGAGGTCATAGAGGTGGAGCTCAGGTTGCCAGGGTGGAGGCTAGCCAGCAGCCGACCATCCCAGAGATGTGGTTCAGGGAGGTGGGGCCCAACCCCGATGTTATGCTCTTCTATCCAGGGCAGAAGCTGAGCCTTTAGATGCAGCCATTACATGTACTATTCTAGTTTGTGATAGAGATGCTTCGGTGCTATTTGATCCAGGGTCTATGTATTCGTATGTATCCTCTTATTTTGCAACGTACGTGGTCATGCCTAGTGATGCATTAAGTATTCATGTCTATAAATCTACACCGGTGGGTGATTCTATAGTGGTTGATCGAGTTCATCGTTCTTGTGTTGTGGTGAGTGGGGGTCTTGAGACCCGTGTTGATTTGTTGCTTTTAGACATGGTTGATTTTGGCGTTATATTGGGTGTGGATTGGTTGTCCCTGTATCATGCTATCCTAGATTGCCATGCCAATACCATGACCTTAGACTTACCATATTTGCTTCATTTAGAGTGGAGAGAGACTCGAGGTCACTCTGCCCGCAGTGTCATTTTGTATGTGAAGGTTCGACGTATGGTCGAGAAGGGGTGTTTGGCTTATTTGGCGTATGTCAGAGGTTCCTTCTATTGGTTCTGTACCCGTGGTTCAGGAGTTTCCTGACGTTTTCCCTTTAGACCTGCTAGGTATGCCGGCCGACAGGGATATCGAATTTTGCATTGATTTGGCTCCGGGCACTCAGCCTATTTCTATCCCGCCGTATCGCTGGCCCCGCCAGAGTTGAAAGAGTTAGAGGATCACTTGTAGGATTTTCTTGAGAAGGTTATGTTAATAAACGTCAATACCAGACAAGGGGGGGGGGGGTGATTTGTGTGGTACCAAATTTTTGCGTTAGAAGAACCTGGTTCTTCTAAGTGTTCTGACTACTGCAACTTGCGAAATTATAAAAACTGAAAGTAAAGTACACAGATATTTTTACGTGGAAAACACCTGGTTGATTTTGGCGTTATATTGGGTATGGATTGGTTGTCCCTATATCATGCTATCCTGGATTGCCATGCCAAGACCATGACCTTAGACTTACCATATTTGCCTCATATAGAGTGGAGAGAGACTCGAGGTCACTCTGCCCGCAATGTTATTTCCTATGTGAAGGCTCGACGTATGGTTGAGAGGGGATGTTTGGCTTATTTGGCGTATGTTCGCGATTCCAGCGTAGAGGTCCCTTCTATTGATTCTGTATCCGTGGTTCAGGAGTTTCCTGACGTTTTCCCTTCAGACCTGCCAGGTATGCCGCCCGACAGGGATATCGACTTTTGCATTGATATGGCTCCGGGCACTCAGCCTATTTCTATCCTGCCGTATCGCATGGCCTCGCTAGAGTTGAAAGAGTTAGAGGATCAGTTGTAGGATTTTCTTGAGAAGGTGATGTTAATAAACGTCAATACCACATAAGGGGGGGGGGGGATGATTTGTGTGGTACCTAAATTTGGAGTTAGAAGAACCTGGTTCTTGTAAGTGTTCTGACTACTGGAGTTTGCGGAATAATAAAAACTGAAAGAAAAGTGCACATATATTTTTACGTGGAAAACACCTGGCTCAAAAGGTGAAAAAACCACGACCTAGTACTCAGTAGGGTTTCCCAAACTCCACTAAGAATCAATGAGCCAAAACAACATTTACAAAGACTCTTTGTAAATCTAAGGATTAAACTCTAATCCCCGTGTGGCACATAGCCTCAGCTGCTGCGACACTATCAAGTTAACTCTAACTTGATGAAACTACGTAACAAATACAATTGCTTCTAGGAAAGCTGAAAGGTACAGTATAAAACCTACTAAATTGAACAAGAAATAAAACAATCAGATGGAACTAGTTCTTCTCTAGGTTCATGTAGCTGTAGGCGTACACACTTGTAACTTGCATATATTGCTTGCAAATCAGACTCGCTCTTTTTTCTCTCAATTATGCTTTACTTCTGCTTGTATGTGTTTCTTATAAAAGAGAACTACCGCAATCATATATTGAGTTAGCAGTTAGAGTTTGATTAAGACTCCATTTCTTATCCGTTCACAATTCGAGCCCTTAGCCAACGCAAACTCCAACTCTTATCCTAACTTAGGATTAAGTTCTCTTCATATAAGGAGATTGTCCTCCTTTTACCAATGTAACCTTTTTGATTATGTTCAAAAGATATTGATGCATGATCTTTGGTGCATTATCTTCCTCACATGCTCTGCATGTGCCCTGGTTGATTCAGACTGTGTAGTACAAGATGGACCTGGTCCTTCTATCAATTCATTTGTCAATCTTCAAAACTCAACTGAACTTTGGCCAACAATTTCCCCCTTTTTGATGATGACAAACTCTGTGCTTATTGTGATCAGGGAACATGTAGACTTGTCTGAAATCAACACTTAGAAAATTATTTAACCTATAATTAAGGAGGTATGATTTAGGTCATAAACATCACTAGTTCAGAAAAATATTTAAATGCACAATATCTTCCCCTTTTGGAATCATCGAAAAGTTGCATAAATAAAGTGAATTTTCAAAGTTACTTTCTACTCATAGCCGCTGGGGCAACTGCAAGTGAACACATGTTCACGTTAATCAAAAATCAGCTCATAAATAACTATTAAGAACAATATTAATAAGAGCTAGAAAAGTTTCATTCATTGATTACGAAGATATTCCTAGATGCAGTCCACAAAAAGAAACATAAAACTTCCAACCATGAGCAAAAAGAAAAATAGACCAAGAACCATATAAACTTGTCACTGAAGGGGGGAACTAGACTGGATACTAGACATTGGACTCCTAAGGCTTGGATGAGCTGGAGGGTTGGACTTTTAGCAGGTTAAACATTTGTTGTAGCATGCCTTCATTTTTCTCCTTTTCTTTGGCAAGCTCAGCTCTAAGCCCATTCCTTTCTTCCTCCAATTCTGCCACCCTGGCATTAAGCCTTGCTATTTCAACATCCTTCATTCCAACCTCCTGAACTAAGGACATGACTTTTCTGTTCAGATGAGTCTTAGTAGATGAACCAAGTTCAACATGAACAATGCTGAGCAGATAGTCATAGCTTTGAAGAGTCTTGATGCCAAAATGCTCCTTGCTAGATGCCATCTCCCAATTTTTCAGGGGAACATGTAGTTGTTCAAGCACAATAGTCAGAATAAGTCGATAAGGGATGGCATGGGCCTTTGAACCATTGATTACCCTTTCCAGCAGCTTCACCATGAACACATACCGGTTGATTTTCTTACTTTCAATCAAGCACTGCATGAGCACAAGGTCCATATAATTTGCAGTATGCCTTCTTTCCTGTCTGGGCAGGAGGCATTTGTTGATAAACTCAAAGAGAACCTTGTGCTCAGGCCTCATCTCACTCTTTTGCACTGCCCTGGCCTCAGGCACTTTTGCCTCTGATGTGGTATCACAGAAGTTTCTAGTAATCTGCAGCTCTGAAGGTAACCCATCCAAACAAGGCCATCTTTTCCTTGTGTAATCATCTTATCCCTCACAAGGGATACTCAAAATCTCCCCCAGCTTCTCAGCATTAAACTTTACCTTGACCCCCTATACAGAACTTGTCACCACACCATTCTTCACTAACCCATTTTTCCATGAACTCAACTAGTTCCTTCCTAGCTAGTTTCCTAATCAACTGTAGGACCATATCCTTCCAACCTTGAGCTTCTAGAGATGCTAGAAGGCTCATCATGCCTGGCTCCTCGAGGTCTTTCAGCAGCCTACCCTTCCGAATTTTTCTTTTGCCAAATTGGCATATCGATCCTGCTCATTCTCAGAATCATCATCTTCTTTTTCTACAACAATTTTCACTTGTTTGCCTATAAAGGAAGATCTTGTTCTCTTTTCAAGGGAGGACTCAGCAGGTACAACTTTGGAAGACTTCTTGGAAGAAGTCTTAGTGTCGTTGGAATTTGCAGCAGGAACCTTCTCAGTTTGTTTCGCTTGATGGACCTGTTCCATCACCTCTTCGTCCTCCTCAGCCACTGTTTCTGAACTCTCACCAACCTTCCCCTTTCCTTTATCTAGTCTTTTCTTCTTACTCTCTTCCAGCGCCCTTTTTAACTCAGCTTCACTCTCTCTCACTTAGCTTCTCATTGTTCTAGCCCTAGGTGCAACCTTGGGTGATGCAGTCTTGGATTTCTTAGATGGTTTTGCAGCAGCGGGAGTTTTAAGCGAAGAGAACTTTCCTTTCTTGGGGGTCATAGCTATCCCCTACCTTCTTTATCATGTCAGCCAAGGTTTCTTCCACTGATGGACCAGTTTGTTTACCCAAATCTACCAACCCCTCAGCAGCTTCCCAAGATTCACTTCCCCCTGAATGTGATACCCCATTTTCCCCACTTCCACAGATAGATAACAAATTTTTACTTCTTTTCTTCATTTGTTCTATAGACTCATATCCAAAAATGGCATTGACAGCCCATACCAAAACATATCTATTTTCTGCCTTTTCACTTACATCTACCGAATTAGAACAAGATCTTACCTCTGTTGGGTTTTCTTGAGGCGGAGAATTTTTAGAAGACCTAGGTTCATCTCCCTCGCTTGCAGAGATGTATTGATACGACTCAAAGCTGGACTCAGTAACTTTTGCTTGAGGTTCTTTCTTTTGACCGGCTTGCAACCTATCGTTTAAAGCTTTTCTCAAAGGTTCAGACGCTACTGCTTTTCTAGCTATCATTTTTGTTCGACGAAATCTTGGTTTTGGGGAGTCAACAGGAGGGTAGAGGATGAGGTGGTGTTGGGTGACACTGGCGGTAGGGTTTATGGATTGTCTTGAGGATTAGTCATTTTGGGTGATGAATTTGTGGAAGGCTTTAGGAATTTTTTGGATTTTTTGAGGGTTTTGGAGACGAAAGAGATGATCAAAGAGTTTAGAAGCTAATGACGATTATGATATGACTTAAAAGGCTTTTAAAGAGGGGTAATTATTGCTTCAGAGAAAGCACTTTTTCAGGTGTCAGTAGGAGTCTCATCAGAGTAGAGTTCTGGTCTCCCTAGGAATTAATTAAAATTGCTAAGTTTTAGGAATGAATTCCGTTATTCTTAGAATTCTAATTACAAGAAAATGGTTCAATTGGCTTCCAACAGGTAGAATTTTGAGACGATTGGAATATCTAGGACTCTTGCTCATGATTGAAAATTAAAATTTTCTCATTGTACAAAGTATAGAGGCATACCTGACCTTCCTCATGAGTACATATTGATGAACCAAGTTCTTCATATGACACTTTTCTTGATGATGCCTCAAATGTCAGAATAGAAAATTTGTATGAGATTAGTGACTTATATAACCATATGTCACAGGACTATACTTATTCAAAAGTATTAAGCTGAGTAGAAATTAGTCTAATATTCATAGATTTAAGAACTACTAACTATTTTTTTTTCATTTTTCAATATTTTTTTTTAATTTTTTTCATTCTGCATTATGAACATGACCTCTAAGGTGATCTTAATTATCCCTAAAACCTGTTACTCTTAAAGTTTTCTTTACTTAATGCCTTGGTGAAGATGTCAGCTATTTGTTTATCAGTGGCACAGAATTCTATGGAAATTAGCCCCTTTTCATAGTTGTCCCTTAAGAAGTGGTGTCTAACATCTATGTGCTTAGTCCTTTTATGATGAACATGGTTCTTTGTCATACTTATTGCACTAGTGTTATCACAAAATATAGGTATGCATCCCACTTCAATTCCAAAATTCACCAATTGTTGCTTGATCCATAACAACTGATTACAACATGAGGCGACAACAACATACTCAGTTTCAGCAGTAGAGAAGGCCACTGAATTATGCTTTTTAGTAGCCCATGATACAAGACAAGATCGTAGAAAGTGTGCCATACCTGAACTCAGGTACCTGTAAGATTTTCCCACCAGATGGTTTCTTCTAGCTTCTCTTTCATTATTATGTTGTAGAGGAACAAGTTCAGGTACAAGTTCCTTTAGAGAATTTTGTGCATTTTCTCTTAGATTGGTTCCCCCTGTCATGTTGCCCAGGGTAAAAGGACCTGTTCCATCTCCTGTTTCTTCCTTGGATGCCTCCTTGACTTGTGCTGTAGCTTCAGTCAGTTGTCTCACCAGTCCAATGGCTTCATCTTCATGTTCCTGTCTCTAAGAAAGAGTGTTAGTTTCATAATAAATAACATGTACACTTTCTTCTACACAGAGAGTTCATTTATTAAATGCTTTATAAGCTTTTCTATGTGAAGAATATACCAAGAATACTCCCTCATCACTTCTGGGATCAAACTTACCAAGGGAATCTTTGCTATTATTGTGCACATAGCAATTGCAACCAAAAGCCCTTAGGTGGGATATATTTGGTTTTCTCCCTTTAAGTAACTCATATGGAGTTTTCTCTACCAGGGGTCTGGTCATACACCTGTTTATTATGTAGCATGCTATATTTATTGCCTCTGCTCAAAAACTATGAGGCAACTTACTGGAAAGTAAGATGGTCCTTGCCATATCCGCAAGGGTCCTGTTCCTCCTTTCAACTACCCCATTTTGCTGAGGAGTTCTAGGGGCAGGGAAATTATGATCTATTCCATTTTCATCACAAAATTCAGCAAACTTTGTATTTTCAAATTCAGTTCCATGATCAGACCTAATGGATGCAAGTTGATTTCCTAATTATTTCTGGATTTTTCTAACACAACTTGTGAACATTTCAAATGCTTCATCTTTAGAAGTTAGAAATAGCACCTAGGTAAATCTAGAATAATCATCAACCAGTACCATAACATATCTTTTACCACCTCTGCTGATGGCTCTCATTTGACCACAGAGATCCATATGAACCAGTTCCAACATCTTGGACGAGCTTACCATTTTCTTAGATTTGAAGGATGACCTTACCTGCTTCCCCCTTGCACATGCCTCAATAACTTTGTCTTCCTTGAACTTGATATTAGGTATCCCTATCACCAAGTCCTTGAAAACTAGTTTGTTTAATTAATTTAGACTAGCATGACTAAGTCTTTTGTGCCAAATGAGGGGATCATTTATTAACACACTCAGACAAGTGAGTTCATTTTCAGAAAGAGTCGATAAATCTACAATGTAAATATTGTTAACTCTTCTTCCCTGCAAAACAATCTTGTCAGTAGTAAGGCTAATCACTAATTATTTTAAGGAAGTGAAAGCCACTAGATCACCTCTGTCACACAGTTGTGACACACTTATCAGGCTATATTTCAAGCCATCTATCAAATAGACATTCTCAATGGAATGAGAGTGTGTATTTCCTACCTTTCCAACCCCAACGATCTCACCTTTCTTTCCATTTCCAAAGGAGACATTGCCTCATCTTAGGTTCTCAAGTGAAAGAAACTGGTCCTTGTTACCAGTCATATGTATTGAGCAGCCACTATCCATGTACCAAATTTGGCTACTTCGTTTCACTTGGACCTCTTATTCATCTTCTGATTCTCCGATGGCCGTAAGAGCGTGCTCATCTTCAGCTTCATTTTCAGAGTCTTCATCTGAAGTATCTCCCCATGCAGCAACCATGGCTTTGGTAGTACCTTTGTTTTTCCTTGGATGAACCTGTTCCTTCTTTCTGCCCTTTCTTTCTTCCACTCAATCTCCCATTAAGGGCAGTTCTTGATCATGTGATTTGTATTTCCACATTTAAAACAACCATCATTTGTCTTCTTCTCAGGAGCCCTAGGTTTGTTGAATGTTGATCCTCTTGAAGAGCCCTTGCCTCGCATAAGGTATTTCTTGAAGTCTCTAGTTATCATTGCCATTTCATCATCTTCAAGATCTGATCCTTCCGAGATCCTGAGAGCCAGACTTCTTTCTTTCTTTGGAGCATCCATCTTCATAGTTTGCCTTCTCAATTCATAAGTAGTCAAGTTTCCAATCAGTTAATCCAATTTCAGAGTAGCAATATTTTTGGATTCCTGAATGGCAGTGATTTTGCTTTCCCAGGAGATTAGAAAAACTCTTGTTAGGATCTTCTCTACCTTGTCTTCTTCCAGAATAACCCTTCCAAGTGACTCAAGTTCATTTGTCAGTGTAGTGAACCTAGTATACATCTCTTGAATAGTTTCACCATCCTTCATAGTAAAATTCTCATATTGAGAATACAGTAGAGTTCCTCTGGACCTCTGTTGATACCCAATTTTTCCTTACGTATTTTTGTACCCAAAATACTTTCAAAATATCTTGTGAGTGCATATATAAGCATCCAAGAGGTTTGGTATTTTTTTAAATAATTTTCCAAGCACCTTAAAACTAATTTATAGCTTATTTTTGTACTATAAAATCCAATACTTAGCATCAAATCTTGTTGTTTTAATAAATAAATTATTTTATTCTCTAATTTACATAAAAATATTTAATTTTTACAGGATTTTACAAAGCCATTAGATACTTATAAATTAACATTGCATTAAATTGCAATTTTAGCCTATTTATTGATTTAACAAGTATTTCAAGTATAAAATCGTTCTTAGTATTTTTAAGTAATTCCTAAACGTATTTTATTAGCTTAGTAATTTTATTGGATTTTAAAAATTTTTTTGCTATTTTTTAAAATTAATTTGGGAAATAATTGGTCATTTAAATTCTAGCCCATTTGTCTTTCAATTACAGCCCCATTTTCAACCCAATTTCCCTCTCTAATAACCCAACACAATCTTAGAATTAACCCGTCCCATTTTCCCCCTTTTGATCCTGGCCGTGGATCTCATAGATCAACGGCCCACGGTATTTCTTGCCTTAATTAAACCAACAACCATCTTCCCTATTTCATTTCTTTCAATCCGCCTCCTTTGAATCCTTAAACACTCTAGCCCCTTTCAAACCCTAATCATCTCCAGCTCCATTTCACCGGCGTTCATGGCTGCTCAAGCCATCGAATACCTCTATCCGTCATTTATCACCATCTCTGGCCTTTGGGTTCGAAGATTGGGACTTTGTTTCGAGGGTGACTGGACCAGAGGTCCTTCAATGGGGTTCACGGCCGTGTCAGGCTTCTCTCCGGTAAGACTTTGAAGCCTTGGGTTCTTACCAAGCTCCGATGAGCCGTCCAAGCGTTTTTTCGCCATTTCTGAGCCCTTTTATGAAACCCATAACTGATTCGAGGTTCTTTTTCTGCCTCTCTGTATTATTTTACAATATTCTATGAGTTTAATTTGTTTTCTAAGGTTTTTAAATATACCTCATGTTTTCTTCGCCTAGTTGTGTTTCCAATGACTGTTCGTCTTTTTCAAAACTTAGGGTTTTTTTTTTGAACTGTTTGATTCTTTGATTTTGTTGTTTATTTCTTGTTACTATGTGTTCTTCTTCGTGATTTTAGCATCTTATTCTTTAGCTCTAAATATTTTTTTGCCTTACTGATTACCTTCATAGGGTTTTCACCTAGTTTGTGCTATAATCTCTTTACAATGTTCTGCTCTTGTTCCTCTCCGTCTATGATATCCTTTGTGTTCTGACTTGTAGTGGAAACCCTAATTTCTGAGGGTATTTGTCATTCATCTTTCTCCGTGAAACCCTAGCTACCTAATTGCTTTCTCGTATATGTTTTGCTACATGTCTATTATGCTATGCCTAGTTTTTGCATGTTCAGGCTTATAAATCTTTTATTGTACTGTTCTTCCCTTTTCCCCAAAACACTAATTGATTTTGATACAACTGTGTGATCCTCTAATTGTTCCCTGTACTTTGACTAAGTTTATGCGTGTAAAATCTTGACTCCTTGATTTCCTGGGTAATTATTTACCGTACATGTTCAACCGTGTGATTTTTAAATTTTCCTATATTTATCTACCCTATATTATGTGATCAGTACTGTGTTTTATTTCCAAAATTTGGCTTAGGTCTATTTATTTTTCCACCCGGTTCCTTAATTGAAGGGGTTCCCTTCTCCTTAATTGATATTAATTGATTTTCTGAATATTTTCCTTGCCTTACTGTTGCTCTCCGTCAACTATAAATATGATCTCTCTTTTCTCACTCAAGACATTCGTTCTCGAGTTCTCTCTACTCTCACTCACGAAAGATTTCTGCTTTTCTCTTCTTGCTACTTGCTCTCTCTGTTAAAGGCTAGGCGGCTGAAAGCCAAGGCTAGTTATAGAATTTCTCTTTGCTTTTGTCATTCAAGTGCAACTGGTAGGTTCTAATATCAATTACTAATCTTTCAACTACTTGTTTACTTTCACCCTATATTTGCCTGATATACTTACAGTTTAATTTCATCATGTAATCCCTTTCCCTCTCCCTTGCTTGTTTCTTTCAGCACTTTACTTGAGTTCTAGCATGTTTAAACTCCCTCTCCCTTTCCCTGGGCTGTCAAGTTTCAGTTTAAAGTTCTAACATGTTTAATCCCATTCCCTCTATTCCTTTGTCTCATTATTTTATTTCATATGAGTCTTTAGTATGTTTAAGTCCTTATCCCTTGTCCCCTTGTTTATGCTGTAGATTTCAGTTTTGTTAAAACCCATTTCCCTTTATCCCTCACCTGTTTGTTTTAGATTTCAGCATGTTAGTTCTTTTGGTTGTTTACATTCAGTATTTCAGCATATTAAAGTTCTTTCTTCTACTTGTGTGTTGTCCATCAATATGTTTATTTCCTCCCAGTCTTTTCAACTTAATTTTGTCTATCAAATCCTATGTGATATCCCCTTCCCCTTTACCCCTGTTTACTTATGAGTTTGTTTTGGATGAGAATGGCATCTCATTGCTACTTCTAATATAGAACCAAGGCTTAATTGCCTATACTCAGAATGATCCCACCCCCATTTCCCTCTCTTATGTGTTTGAGCATGGACAAAGGCCTGTTGGTGTCTTAATCACCTCCCAGGTCCTTGTCTGACTTGTTTACAAGTCTGCTCCTGTTTGTAACCTTTGTAAGGAGTCTGAGGTGTGCCGGTATCAATCAATAGGCTAGGTATGGCCACTTCATACACTGGTTCCCTTTAATCGTCACTTTGCACTAGTTCTTAGCCCCTTTAAGTTCCTACTCCCTTTGGTAAGCCATGCTTAGGGACCTTGGAGTCTCCTCTGAACTTGGATGCCTTAGGACTGGTAATTCCACACTTGCACTATTCCAACTAGGGTGTAAGCAATGCCTGGGTCTCCTACGAAGGCTTTGGAACTTTGTAACACCCTAAAATGAGAAAAGCCTCGGATCTTGGGAGCTCAGATTTGGTAGAAGGCATATGTCAGACATTAAAGTTGCTTCGAGACCCCTCGGGCCTATTATAGCTGCTGATGTACTTTTAAATTTTTTATTTCTTTAATGTCTTTACTTTTCTGCCTAGTTTGTAATAATGTGTAATGTAACAATCGAGGTATAGTGAAAGGGACATGGGGTTTCACTTTCTCACCTGCATTAGAGATCATGCCTATAGGGTCGCTTTACTTCATTGCCTCAGTTCTATATAGTTACCATGAACATAATCTTACCACTATTGGATCACCATATAGATAACATGCCTATAAGAGTTTACCTTATTGGATCAATGTCATATAGAAACCATGACTATAGGATTATTCATCCTTGCATCAATAGAAACCATGCCTTAGGACCTTTATTTTATCCAAGTAAACTGTTACTATGCCTATTTTTACATTGTTGCATATCATGTAGATGCCATGTCTATAGGCTCTTTCATATTGCACCAACTTCATATAGAGACCATGCTATTAGGTTTGCATCTTATAAGCTCACCTAGAAAGTATGCCTATTGGAATTATATAAACGTTAGGCAAACAGTACGACGTCTAATGGTATAAAAGCAACAACTAAAGGGTAACAAGTCATCAACTCAGACTGTTCGCGCTTTCAAACGTCTCAATTTCTTCAAAATTGTCGTACTTGGCTTATTTTAAAACGGGTCCAGCCCAGGTCTGCCCTTTTTGTAACTATAAGCTATTTTCTATGTTGAACTTGTGATCCAGTGCTTTAGGATTTTAAAACTCCTTCAAGATCTTTAAAAATCCTCTTCTTACTCGATTTATACGACTGATTCACAGCCTTTTTCTCAAAACTCGTCCGTAGTTTCAAAATTTCTTAACAAATTTTCTTCTGAAGTTCGTGTCTTCTTTTCTAAAACCTGTCTGCAACTCTAAAATATTTTAAGCAAGACCTGTCCGCAACTGGCATCCTTTTTTTTAAAGTCTTACTGATTTTCTAAAGTCTTTCAACTTCTAAAAAGGGCCCGGGGAGCTCGAAGCAGATTTTCTATCCAACTCTTATGTGTTAAACTAATCCGCTCGCTCTCCTAACCTCTTTTAAAGACCAAATCAGTAATTGAGGTCATGCTAAACTACCTGTTCTATGTTACGGGGTTTACTTGAGCCTTTAGTTGTTTATTTGCATCCCTCTTATTTGCTACTTGTTTGTGATTGTCGCTCTAGCATTTTTTACCTTTGAATACCCCCTATATGCATCCTACTTCGTATTCCCCCTTTTTAGCATTAGAAGTCCTAATACCCCGGGACTAACAGGTTTGGGCGGGTATTAGCATGCAATAAGTAAACGATACCAACACGCTTTAATACCTTAACGGGGTGGGAGGGTAGAATATGGAGATGATGACGATGCGATAATATCATGAAGCGGCCCCTCTTTGGGAATATGAGCTAGATATTGCATCGAATGATCCATATAATAGTTAAACCTAGGACCCCCTTCTCTTACTTGCTTTATTTAAATGTTTTCATGATGCTTTTCAAACTAATCCTCTCTCATATTTCAAACTTATGTCCTTTTCTTAAAAACTTTCAAATTATGTGAATATGTGCACTTCATTTGTCTACTTGCTTCATCTTCTTTTTAAAGTCACAATTAGCACGGCCGGGAACCACATTTGTGGATCTTGAGGGGTGCCTAACACCTTCCCCTTGAGATAATTTCAAGCCCTTACCCAACTCTGGTTTCTCTCTCAGAACACTCTCTTCATCTTAAAGTGTCCTAATGCACTGTAATCATTAGTTGGCAACTCTTCCAATTTCTTGACCCAATTCCCAAACGGGAAATAGAGTTGTTTAGCCCATAATATCGTAAAACCTGATTTCGCTCTTGAAAAATGGGGCGTCGATAGCATGGCCATTAGGTAAGCCAGAAGGAAGCAGATTATACCAAAAGTGGAAAAGATGATTCATTACAGGGTTGATTTCCAGGATGACGATAGCCACACAGGTGCGGGGCTCAGTATATGTAGCACTCCAAAATCATTCTAGAAAAGGAATATATGGAACCAGATAGGTATCAGGCTGGGCATGTGCCATTTTATCTGGGATGGTTAGACTCTTCTCCTGAGGTGTTCCTTCATAAGCCACTTGTAAAGTGTTCCAAATTTCCTTGGCAGTTGTACATCCTTGAATTCTACAATACTCATCAGGGCCAAGTCCACGCACTAGCCATTTCTTAGCTTTAGCATTTTTCTCCCATTTCCTTAGATCTTCAGCAGTACAGTCTGCTCTAGTTTTTGGAACATCCATTCCTTCAGCATTCTTCTTGGTTGTAGCAAGAGGACCATCAGTGATGATGTCCCAAAGTTCATAATCTTCACCCATGATGTGGTATCTCATTCTATTTTTCCACCAAGAATAGTAGAGCCCATTGAAGAGTGGAGGCCTTGCAGTAAACTGTCCTTCCCAGTTCCAAGGTGGTGCACTCATGTTGATCTTTTTCCTAAGGTGTTAACCTCTTCAAGGGTAACCCGCTCTGATACCAATTGATGTTAATAAACGTCAAATACCACACAACAGGGGTGGGGGGTGATTTGTGTGGTACCTAATTTTCGCGTTAGAAGAACCTGGTTCTTCTAAGTATTCTAACTACTGCAGTTTGCGGAATAATAAAAAATGAAAGTAAAGTGCACAGATATTTTTATGTGGAAAACCCTGGCTCAAAAGGTGAAAAAACCACGGCCTACTACTCAGTAGTATTTTCCCAAACTCCACTAAAAATCAATGAGCCAAAACAGCATTTACGAAGAGTCTTTGTAAACCTAAGGATTAAACTCTAATCCCCGTGTGGAACACAGCCTTAGCTGCTGCGACACTATCAAGTTAAATCTAACTTGATGACATTACGTACCTAATACAATTGCTTCTAGGAAAGCTGAAAGGTATAATATAAAACCTACTACAATTGAACTAGAAATAAAATAATCAGATGGAAATCGTTCTTCTCTAGGTTCATGTAGCTGTAGGCGTACACACTTGTAACTTGCATACATTGCTTTGCAAATCAGAATCGCTCTTTCTGCTCTCAATTATGCTTTACTTATGCTTGTGTGTGTTTCATGTAAAAGAGAACTAACACAATCATATATTAAGTTAGCAGTTAGAGTTTGATTAAGACTCCACTTCTTATCCGTTCACAATTCGAGCCCTTAGCCAACGCAAACTCCAGCTCTTATCCTAACTTAGGATTAAGTTCTCTTCATATAAGGAGACTGTTCTCCTTATCCCAATTCAACCTTTTCGATTATGTTCAGAAGATAGTGATGCGTGATCTTTGGTGCATTATCTTCCTCACGTGCTCTGCATGTGCCCTGGTCGATTAAGACTGTGTAGTACAAGATGGACAAAGTCCTTCTATCAGTTCATTTGTAAATCTTCAAAACTCAACTGAACTTTGGCCAAAAGAAGGGTTTCATTAGACCCAGCATTTCACCTTGGAGTGCTTCGGTGTTATTTGTGAAGATAAAAGATGGTTCGATTAGGATGTGCGTTGATTACCGGTAATTGAACAAAGTTACAATCAAGAACAAGTATCCACTGCCAAGGATTGATAATCTGTTCGACCAGCTTCAGGGTGCCAAGGTGTTTTCAAAGATAGACTTGCGATCCAGCTATCATCAGTTGAGGATTAGGGCATCCGATTTCCCTAAGAGAGCTTTTCACACTCGGTACGGGAAATACGAGTTCTTGGTCATGTCATTCGAGTTGACCAATGCTCCAACCGCATTTATTGAGTTGATGAACCAAGTGTCAGGTCTTATTTGGACTTGTTTGTGATAGTCTTTATTGGTGATATTCTGATTTACTCCTACAGCCAAGAGGAGCACGAGCAACATCTCAGAGTGGTTCTTAAAACTCTGAAGGATAGTCATCTATATGCAAAATTTTCAAAGTGTGAGTTTTGGTCGAGTTCGATTGCATTCCTAGGTCATGTCGTATCAGCAGAGGGTATTTAGGTTGACCCAAAGAAGATTGAGGTAGTCAAGAGTTGGCCTAGACCAACATCAGCTACAGAGATTCGAAGTTTCTTGGGGTTGGCAGGCTACTATCATCGGTTCGTGGAGGGGTTCTCGTGTATTGCAACCCCGATGACCTGGTTGAACCAAAAGGGTTCCCGGTTCATATGGTCGCATGAGTGTGAGAAGAGCTTTGAGAAGCTCAAGAAAGCTCCGACTACGACATCGATATTAGTTTTTCCCAAAGGTTCAGGGCCTTATGCAGTCTAGTGTGATGCTTCCTGTATTGGGCTTGGTGCAGTATTGATGCAGGATGGAAGAGTCATTGCCTATGCTTCGAGGTAGTTGAAGATGCACGAGAACAATTATCCGTTTCATGATCTAGAGTTGGCAGCCATTTTTCAAGCATTGACGATTTTGAGGCATTATCTATACGGTGTGACATGTGAGGTGTACACTGATAACAAGAGCCTTCAGTTCTTGTTCAAGCAAAAGGAGTTGAATTTGAGGCAGAGGAGCTGGTTGGAGTTGTCGAAGGATTATGGTGTCACTATATTTTATCCCCCGAGGAAGGCCAATGTGGTGGCTGATGCTTTGAGTAGGAAGTCAGCCAACATGGTCAATCTTGCTTATATTTCGGTTAGCCAGAGACTGCTTACTTTGGATATTCAAGCCTTGGCCAATCGATTTGCGAAGTTGGATATTTCTGAGCCTAGTCGAGTGTTGGCTTGCACGGTCGCTCGTTCTTCATTATTGGAGCGTATCCGTGATCGGCAGTTGGATGATCCGTATTTGTGTCCTTAGAGACACCATGCAGCGGGGAGGTGCCAAGCATGTGACCTTAGATGATGATGGAGTTTTGAGATTACAGGGACAAGTTTGTGAGCCAAATTTTGATGGGATTCGAGAGTTGATCTTAGCGGAGGCCATAGTTCCTGGTATTCTATTCATCCGGATGCCATGAAAATATATCAGGATTTGTGGCAACATTATTGGTGGTGTATAATGAAGAAGGATATTGTGGCATATGTGGTGCGATATTTAAATTGTCAGCAAGTTAAGTATGAGCATCAGAGGCCTGATAGTTTATTTTAGAGGATTGAGCTTCCTGAGTGGAAGTGGGAGAGGATTACCATGGATTTCATTACTGGACTTTCGTTGATCTAGAAGAAGTTCGACACAATTTGGGTCATTGTTGATAGGTTGACCAAGTCAACACTTTTCATTTCTGTGGCGGTCTCCTATTCATCTGAGAGGTTAATTGAGATTTATATTCGGGAGATTGTTTGGCTTCATGGTGTGCCGGTATCTATATTTTTACCGGGGTACTCAGTTTATCTCGTGCTTCTGGGGGAAATTCAGCGAGAGTTAGGCACCCAGGTGGAGTTGAGTACAACATTTCATCCTCAAACGGACGGACAGTTCGAACGGACTAATCATATATTGGAGGATATGCTCCGAGCTTGTGTTATTGACTTTGGAGGTTCGGGGATCAGTTCTTGCCTTTTGCAGAAATTTGCTACAACAATAGCTACTAGTCGAGTATCCAGATGGCTCCTTATGAGGCGTTGTATGGTAGGCGATGCCGGTCTCTGGTTAGATGGGTTGAGCCAGGGGAGGCTCGGTTATTGGGTACATATTTAGTTCAAGAGGCCTTGGACAAGGTCAAAATCATTTAGGATAGGCTTTGTACAGCTCAGTCCAGAAAAAGAGTTATGCAAATCGCAAGGTTCAAGATGTGGTCTTCATGGTTGGTTAGCGAGTATTGGTCCGAGGGTTGCCTATGAAGGGCGTGGGAAGAAGGGCAAGCTTAGCCCTAGATTAATTGGCATGTTTGAGATTCTTGATCGAGTGGGATATGTCGCTTATAGACTTGCATTGCCACCTAGCTTATCAACCGTGCATCCAGTTTTTCATGTGTCCATTCTTCGGTGGTATCACACTGATCCATCCAATGTGTTAGATTTCAGCATTGTCCAGTTGGACAAGGATCTGCCTTATGAGGATGAGTCGATAGCCATTCTAGACCGACATGTTCATCAGTTGAGATCCAAGAGTTTCCCTTCAGTTTGTGTTCATTGGAGAGGTCAGCCTTCTGAGGCATAGACCTGGGAGTCCGAGTCCGATATACGGAGCCATTATCCCTATTTATTCCCCGACTCAGGTACTTCCTTCTTCTGTCTGTTCGAGGACGAACGATTGTTCTAGAGGTGGAGAATGTGATGACCCAAAGGGTCATCACCTATTTTCTTATTCATTCCGTGCTTCCGTGACTTTGAAAACCTAATTTCTATTTGCCTCGATATGCGTGCACAGTCTGAGCGCGTAACGAGAAAGTTTAAATGTGAAATTCTATGAAAAATTCTAAAATTGTGTGTTAAAATAAATAAATTTAACTTGGGTCAACATTTTGGGTAAACGGATCCGGACCCGTAATTTGATGGTCCCCGAGGGTCCGTAGAAAAATGTGGGACTTGAGCTTATGCCCGGAATCAAAATCCGAGTCCCAAGCCCGATAAATGAAATTTTTATCTGAAATTGTTTTTCTGAAATTATTAAGGATAATTAAAATGAAAATTGATGAGAACGTGTTAGTATCGGGCCCGTATTTTGGTTCCGGTGTTCGGTACATGTCTAATATGTGGTTTAAGATATTTTTCTGAAGTTTTGTTGAAATCGGATGTCGTTTGATGTGTTTTGAACATAAAACTCTAAATTTGAATGTTTATGAAGTTTAAAGAAAAACTATTGATTTTGAGGTTTGATTCACTATTTTGATGTTATATTGGCGATTTGATCGCACGGTTAAGTTCGTAGGATGTTGTTGAGTTAGTGTATGTATTTGGTTAGGATCCCCAAGGGATCGGGAGTGTCTCAGAGGTGTTTCGTGTGGTCTTGGCCTTTGCAATGTTGTAGCAGATTTCAGTTCTAGAGTTCTGATATCCTGTGCTATGCTATTGCATAGGCCTTTCCGTGATTGCATAGATTTAGATTCCAGGTGCCCTGTTTGTTCAATGCGATCGCAAATATTCCTGCGATCGCATAGAGCAGCCACTCTTCGTTGAATGCGATCGAATTACCTTTCCACGATCGCAATGTATAAAAGCCAAATACGAAAGGGAGTCTGTTTTCTTCTACGCGTTCGCAATACACCTTCCCCTATCGCAGTGACCAACATTCCCCCCCTATGTGATCGCATGAGCTTCTTCGCGATCGCATAGAGTATTTTTCTTCCCAGTTATTTAAAATTCCAGAAATAGTAGCTACGGGATTTCACTAAGTTTTTATAAAACCTCTGTTCTCCAAGAACGTAGGCGCCCATTGAAGCTTCCTTTCATCAAAGCTGCTAGGGTTAGCAAATACTAACTTGTTTCTTCATTTTCCATCAATATTCATTGAATTCCTAAGCCTAAAACATGTAATTGAGGATAGAAATTGGGGGAATTTGGTAGAGTTAGGGCTTTTTGAATTCTCTTTATTTAGACCTTGTTTTGCGGTCGAATTTGAAAACAAATTATATATTCTGGCTCGTGGGTGAATGTGGGATATGAATATTGCCCAAACCTCGTGTTTTGACAAAGTAGGCACGAGGTCTATTTTTTGAATTTTGGGAAGAAAGCTTGACAATCTATAATTAGGCTTTGGGTTTGATTTGTTTAGCATATATTGATACTATGAAGTCATTATTGTATAAATATGATTGAGTTAGAGACAAATTCGAGAGGGAAAGAAGTTGTTGTTGATTGATTTGGCCGTGGAAGTTGAAGTAAGTGTTTGTTCTAACCTTAGCTTGAGGGAATAGGTGTTGGATCTTAATTGATACTTGCTAATTATCGAGTACGATGTATAGGCATGGTGACAAGCATCTATATATTGGTGTCTAGTATAACCGTGAGTCCTTATATTGCGATTATACTAATTTTGTTGTATTTTCCATGCTTATTTGAAGATTCCTATATGTCGTAAAGAGCATGTGAAAGAGATTGTGATCATTAAAATTCCGAGGAGCATTGGCTCGAATTGAAATAAAATTGTGAAGGTAAATGATATATTTAAGTCCTTGGAGCCTTGGCTCAAGTGATAATGTGAACGATGAGATGAAAGTGAAAGAAAGAGAAAGAGTTATTGGTTTATTCCCTTGCCGGGACGTGTTGTTGTTTTGTTAATTTTCTCCCTTGCCGGGACATGAAAGTTTATTGATATTGTTCCCTTGTCGGGATTTAACTATTAAATTGTATTCTCTTGCTGGGATTTATATCATTACATGTTTACTTTCTTGCCCCTTATTTGTGATTGTTGTTTGGGCGAGGAAGAGTGATAAAGCACGAACAGTGATGCCATGCATTATATGATACATATGGATCGGGTTGCACGCTGCAACAATGATATTTGTGGATTGGATTGCATACAACAACAATATTAAATGATATTTGTTGATCGGGTTGCACACCGCAACAATGTTAAATGATGTGGATCGGGTTACAAGCCACAATAATGTTAAATGATATGAATCGGGTTGCACGCCGTAACAATGTTGTTATGTATTGGGACCCGGTTGCGCGCCGCAACAATTATTGATACAAGTGTGATTATTTGGGATATTAATTTCTTTTATTCGCTGTAAATTTTAGGTCGCCCTTTGACTGCTACTCTGGATTTGCTGTTAATACTGGTATACCCCTGCAACATGTTTCTCCCTCCCATCTTTACCTGTTTATTTCTGATTTACTTTCCTTGTATATTATATAACTACACAGGTTTAATTGCTGGTCTGGTCCTAGCCTCGTCACTACTTTACCAAGTTTGGGCTAGACACTTACCAGTACATAGGGTCGGTTATGCTGATACTACGCTCAGCACTGTGTGCAGATCCCGGAGCTGCTATCGGACATTAGTTGGAGGGCTTCATTCAGTCCAATCTGAGACCCAAGGTAGACCTGCATGCATCTGCAGGCCATGGTGTTCCCCTCAATCCCTTTTCCTGTTTCCTTATCCTTGTTCAAAAACAACTTTATGTATTTCTTCAAACTTTGTATTTAGTGACTCTTAGGCAGGCTGTGATACTGTAACACTAGATTTTGGGGTGTTAACTTTAAAAGTTGTAATAGATATAGTTTGATTAAGTAGTTGAAGACTTTCGCTTAAGTTCTATATAAACTTTTGTTTTATTATATTGTTGTTTCATGTTGGTTAAAAGAAATAATTTGAAAAATGTTAGCAATTTGGTAGGGTTTGGCTTTCCTAACTCACATAAGTAGGTGCCATCACGACTCCCGAGGGTAGAAAATCCAGGTCGTGACAAATACGAATTCTTCTTGCATACGCATCCTTTAAAACATTTTTGCTTTTCTAGATGGATGTCAAAATTTCCTTCTTAAATGGTATCATTGAGGAGGAGGTATATGTAAAATAACCTCCTAGATTTGATGATTCAAAGTTTTCCTACAATGTGTGCAAATTAACCAAAGCACTGTATGGACTTAAACAAGCTCCAAGAGCATGATACGAAAGGCTCAACTCATTTCTTATTGATCACAAATTTACAAGAGGTAAAGTAGACACTACCCTTTTTATTAAAAGATCATCAAAAGGTAATCTCATTATTCAAGTTTACGTTGATAATATTATTTTTGGTACTTCTAATCCTCTTCCGTGTAAGGAATTTTCAAATCATATGTAAAGTGAGTTTGAAATGATTATGATGGGAGATGTAACTTTCTTTCTTGGACTTCAAATTTAACAACCTGAAGAAGAAACATTCATATGTCAGACAAAATACACAAATGAGTTGATTTAGAAGTTCGGTATGAGTAATGCTAAAGCTATTGGCACAAGAAAGTCTTGACAAAAATGAACAGGGAAATCCTATTGATGAAACAAAATATCATGGAATGATTATCTCCCTTCTTTATCTAACTGCTAGTCGACCAGATATTATGTTTAGTGTTTGTAAATGCACCAGATTTCAGTCAGCTCCAAAAGAACCCACGTGACTGCAGTAAAAAGAGTTATTCAATATCTCATTGGAACTGTTTCACACGGATTATGGTATCCACGTTCTAATAATTTTAAACTAGAAGGTTTTTCAAATGCTGATCTTGCAAGTGATAAGGAAGGCAAAAAAAGCACCAATGGAACATGTCAGTTACTTGGAAAAGCGCTGATGTCTTCAAACAGTAAAAAGCAAGGATAAGTTGCACTATCCACAATTGAGAGTAAGTATACTGCTATTAGACAAATGTTGACACCATTACTATGGATGTCTCATCAATTGGGTGACTATGAATTATTCTTTAAATCTATTAAATTTTTTTGTGATAAATTTAGTGCTATATGTCTCTCAAAAAATCTTGTGCATCACTCTAGGTCAAAGCATATAGATATCAAGCATTATTTCATTAGAGATCATGTTCTTAAGGAAAATACATAAATATCTTTTGTTGGAACTATTGATCAATTAGCAGATATTTTCACTAAAACTTTACTTGAAGACAAATTTTTCTTTTTAAGAGAATTACTTGGTATTATTTTTATTAATCATTAATATTAGAACCTATGTGATATTTTTATATTTTGTATGTATAGTGTTTAAAATTTTCCTTTTCATAGTCATAAATAGCGCCTCTGAATTCCCTCTCTTTTCATATCAGTTGCGGCGTCCAAGAAAGGAAAAAAAATCATTACGCCCATTCCACTGACACCCTTTCCTTTCCCGTACTCAACCATCAGAAACCCTTCTTTTAATCTCTAAAACCCTCCTTCAATCTCCATCATTTTCGTCGCCTAGAAAACCTCTCCGAAAATCTCTAAAACTAGTTTCCTCCATGGTTAAACACTCTAAAAACCCCTCAGCCTCCACCAAAAAAAATACTCGTTCCAGAGCAAAACCCCTTTCCTAGTCTCCAGAACAGGTAGACCTAGGGTCCGACCACTCAGAGGGTTTTGCCTCCTCTCACACAGAATTCTTAGATCATTCTCATTCTTTAGGAGAAAAAGCCCTCGGAAAAAGACCTTTGGAAGAATCTTCTGAGTCCTTTACTCCAAATAAATCAAAATTGATCTCCCAAGTTCTTTAGAGTCTGACCTAAATTTTTGAATTTTCCAAATAGAGATTTTTTCATTGCTCTGAAAGACAAGCCAATCGCTCATGGTAGAGTAATCGACCTTGATGACATGGAAGCCCTAAACTGTAAGGTAAAAGATCTGTTTGTTTATCAAGGCTAGTCAAAATTCCTTTTCTGTTTCCCGTCCTAATGTCTATGAACCCCTAGTGAGAATGTTTATGCCAATATTTGCTCTAGTAAGTCTGACAAGTTGGAATCCTTAGTGTTAGGAAAGCACATCGTTCCTGATTGTGCCACGTTTGATTTAATCTTCCAGTGTAAGTGTTCTAGTTTTCCCATGATTTTAAAAAATTCTTGACACAATGATTTTGAAATGTTGTATTGTTGAGTGTTCATCTGAATCCCTCCCGAACAAGATAGGTCGAAGTGATGTTAGCTTTGAAACTCGTGTTCTAGCCCAGAGTATTGCAACTACTCTGCTCCCTCATATTGGCTCTTTACCTACCTTCTCTCAAAGGGATACTTTTTTTTGTCTGTTGCCTTGTGACAATACTAAAGATCAAGCTGTCCTCCTGGATCATAAATTTTATGATTGAAAGCGCTGATAATCCCACCCGTCCGTCCTATGGCATGACCATCACTCACATTCTGAAAGCTCATAATATCTCTATCTCTAACTATTCCTTCATCTATGTTTCAAAATCTTATAATTCTAGGGCGTTTTCTAGTATGGGATATGTGTGTGTGAGGGGCTCCTGGGTTAAGAAACAGGAAGGTGACATAAAGCATGTTCAATGTGATCCCAAGATCAAAGCCTCTGTTTCCCATTATGGTCTTACTAATCCTGACCTTGCTGAGAAACTGATTTCCATTGACAACAAGAATACCACCTTCAAAGATCTTCTTGCTGCTACTCAGTCCACTATTGGGGACATACATGCAATCTCCAAAAAGACAGGGTCTGATGTTCAAAGATAAGGGTTGCAATTCTTAGAGTTCGGGAAAATGGAGTCCAGACATTCAAAGAAGTACACAACAGGTTTGATGGAGTGACTATCTCATCCAATGCTAGTTTGATCAACTGATTGCAACATTGTCACTTATTTCTTGCGTCGTTACTGTGGAATTTTCAAATAAATTTTTTTCCTGTGCTGCTTTGGACTGGATAACCAGTCGTTGGATGATTTTTTCCTTTTCCTTGTTTTGATATATATATATATATATATATATATATATATATATATATATATATATATATATATATATATATATATGCATGCTTTAAGTGTCTATAATTATGAATGAATGTGCCTACAATATTCCCCGTATAATGAATGTGCCTACAATTATGCTTTAAGTGTATTATTTTTTTATCCCCTCTTTGCTGATGTCAAAAGGGGGAGAAGGATGCTATACATATACTCGTGTAGGCACATTCATTATACGGGGAGTCAACTATAGATACTACAGGAGAAGTCGAGTAAAGGATGTAGTCACAATGGCATCGATGTGTGGACTTTGACAAATTTCCATATGTCTTGATAGCTCCGAATTTGCTCCTTAAATCTGGGTCCTTCAATCCTTCTTTTCCTTTTTAACTCTTCAAGCAATCTCTGATTGATTTTCTTGTCGGATTCTTACTTCTTCTTTTCCTTTTGAATGCTTCAGTTAATCATTGATTGATTTCTCCCTTCTGCTTTGATTGATTCTGTTTGTGCACTTCGATCTTGATTGATTATCTTGAGTCCCTATACCAAAAGTAATTATTTTAATTTTTATCATTAAAACTAAACCTAACACTTATGAAAACTTAAATTTTTTTTATTTGATCTGCACTTTGGACCTCTTTAAATACTCCCTCTATCACATTTAGTTGAATTATTATATCATTTGAATGAAGTTAATTTTAGTAATAAGAAAATGAACATTGGATCTAACTCAACCATAAAAAGTAACTCATGCAGTCAGGATTACTCAGTAACAAAAAGATCATGTTCTCAATACAAAATCGATGTGATAATCTATCATCCCTTGTAGGCTTGCACGTCCAGTTTTGTCAACTAGAGCGTAAATAATATAATATGGTGACCAAACATCAGTTAATTCAAGAATTGGGATAGATTTGACTTTAATCACAAAAGAATAAACCTTGATGATAACTCAACCCTACAAACTAGTTAATAAAGTGAAAATTGCCCAAAATCATATAAAAAACTCTCTCTCTATATATAGCCTCTACCAATATTTCCACAGAGTGCATTGGAAATAGCCCACTTGTTCTGAGAAAGTTGCCAACGTTTCTAATAAATAAAGTACGAAGGAACTAAGAAATGGTGAGGGCACCTTGTTGTGAGAAAGTTGGGCTAAAGAAAGGAAAATGGACTGCTGAAGAAGATGAATTATTGGTGAATTATATTCAAGTTAATGGAGAAGGTTCATGGAAATCTCTTCCCAAGAAAGCTGGTAATTAGTTAGTTTAAAAATGTTAATTTCTTTTCCTCATTACAAGCTTCGAATTTTAGCTAGATTAATGCTGGTAATAATGTAACTCTAAAAACGCCATAATTAGCTGGGACAAATACATTTATTTTAAGAATTAAAATTAGAATTCTAGAAATAAAGTTAACAGTTAATTAATGAAGATGCATAACTTTTAAGCATTCTAGCGATAAAACTTTTGTTGATTAGGGTGTGTTTGGTACTAAGGAAATTGGCTTCCAGACACTAATATGTCCTTTTTAAGCAGCTAAATTTTAATGGGCTTATAGATATTTTTTAAAGATAATCTGTTTTAAATATTTTCTAACTTGTAGAATGTGTTGGTAAGCGAGACAAAGTCATTTAAAAATATTAATTTTCAAATAGTATCTCTTTTAATTTTTAGTTTTTTTGTTTTGTTTTTCATATCAGTCACTCCCTAAGTTTCCTTAGTGCAACTGACCACGTACTCCAACCATGGAAATATTTATCTTTCTTTTTTTTGCTTCATATTTATAGTTTAGGTGGTTCAAAATGAACGAAAATAAGTTGAGTAACTTCTTCTATTGAATAATAATAATAATAATAGATACTCCTATATACGAAGATTACTTAATAATTATAGTAAAGAAGGGTTTTACATGGTTAAATGAAGGTTTGTTAAGATGTGGAAAGAGTTGCAGATTAAGATGGACTAATTACTTGAGACCAGACTTGAAGAGAGGCAAATTTACTGCAGACGAAGATGAGACCATCGTCAAATTGCATAGCTCATTGGGAAATAGGTTCTTCTACTCCTTCTTTCTTGTTTATTTGCCTAAGATCTAGGAAAATAAATATAATTCAGCGTTTTAGTATTATTTATCTTTCACTTCCAGAAGGGGAATCTTGGACCGACAGTAAAGTTGTCTCTTTATGATCTATAGGTCACGGGTTCAAGCCGTAAAAACAGTCAGTAATGCTTGCATTAGGATAGTCTGAATAGTCTGTGTTTACCTCTTAGAATATGACCCTTCCACGAAACGTTTTATGCACCGAATTGCTTTTTTTATCTTTCAATTCTAATGATGAATAAAATGAGGATCATTTCTTTGATATAGATTTTCACAAGAAAAATAGTGAACATGGTGTATTTTACATTATCACTGTTAAGAAGTCACTGCTTTCTTTTATTTTTTTCAGTCTCTCTTTAATTTTAAAATTTTCATTTTACCCTTATAAATAACACGTTCTTACGATCACATAAATGCTTAACATATTTAAAACCATAATTTTAAAGGATATTTTTAATATTTAATAAAAACCTTTCAATATTTTTTTATACTTCGTATTAGGTCAAACACCATCATAAAAAAACGGAGATTTGTTAATTGGCCTTACACCTTAGCAATAATTTTTCATTTTATCACTTTCATGTAATGTATTACAGGTGGTCTTTGATAGCGAACCATTTCCCTGGCCGAACAGATAATGAAATAAAGAACTATTGGATCTCTAACTTACGTCGAAGACTCTACACCTTCAAATTGCACAAAAAACTCATCAAAACCATTGCAGAATTGCCTAAAATGGCAGCTGCTGCTGCCGGAGATTGTGAATCCTCGAGAAAACACGGACGAGTAGGCCATTCCAAGGATAAAAATTACAAAAATATTAACTCAACCACCTTTGAATCCATCAGAAAAGTCAAATCCTCATGTTCAAGAGGCGAGGGTACTGGAGTTATGTGGTCTGAAGAGGGTTCAATTGAATCCCTTTTGTCGGAAAGTCATACTATTAATATAGGTAAAATAAATCTCTTATTATTTTTATTTGCTTTCATATGTTTCATTTTATATGAAGGTGTTTACTGTGCAAAAAATTTAAGAAATAAAAAAATTTGAAACCTATTATTTTAAACATATCATAATATTGTTTGTGACTTTAAAATGATCATACTATAAAGCTACTATAAACTATTGAATTTCTCTAACATAAGTGAAACTTCTAATGAAAGGTGGTTCAATTTTACTATAGGTCATAGGTTAGAATCCCAGTCGCGTTACTCTAAACAGTTTTTGAATTTCTTTGTTAAAATTTCTGACTTTGTCTATTGCTAGAAGGAAAAGGACTAGCCATGCATCGACACGAACATCAAGGGGAATCAGAGATAAATGAGTCGAGGAACGAGGAAGGTGAAGACAAGAACAAGAAAGACATTAATGTTACGCCAGAAAAACAAGATGTGTGGTCCTTCGAGGAACAAGAACTAGGACAAATACGTGAACAGAGTGATGGAAATGAAACCGTACTTGAACAGCAACATAATGAAAACTGGCATCATTTTGATAATTGGTGTGACATGAATTTCGATCATTTGTATGAGGATGTATTGTGGGTTGATCAATGGAACAGCTTGAACTTGGAGTTTGGACCCAATGAAGAGTGTACTTACTTGGATGACATGTAACTTTGGTTATGGAATGATAAATAGGACTTTTATATGTATGTATTAGCTAGTGTAATTTTTTTAAAACTAATTAAGCAACTTTTCGGCTATAAATATGAGTTTTTAGGTACAATGAAATGGTCCCTAAAAAGGTTCTTATAAATGGTCCAGCATAGTTCTTGAAAGACAAAATTATGGAGCAAGAACAATCAATTATAGACCTTATTACGCGTTGCGAAAATCGTTTTAATAGCTACCACGAAAATTGCCCCAAGTCTACTTTGCTTGGAACCAAAGTTCTAACTCACAAATTAGTTGCCTTCTTTATTGTGTATGTCACGACCCAAAATTCGATTAATTGCGATGGCACCTAATTCAACCGACTAGGTAAGCCAGTTTAACAAGATCCAATTCGAACGAGATATAACTGAGAAAATAAATGATAAAATATCTGAATTTTTATACAAAATCCCAAGAATTAGTAGTATAAATACTGAATTTCAAAGATTTAAAATTTATAAAGCTGGCATGAAATAAAATACATCATCTGTTTGAAAAATATATGAACAAATATTTTTCAATTCTAAAACTATCAAGATCAAGAGGCAGCTATGACCGGAACGCCAGTACATCTTCAAATCTACTCCCACCATAAGCAACAACATCAATATCCAACATCTGCACGTATATTATGAGTACAACCGATCCTATGTACTCAATAAATAACAAACCTAACCTTAGGTTGAAAGTAGTGATGTGCTGAGACAACGGTCAGAGTCCAACCAATAACCAACAACAGTTCATAACAATATAATAAAAGTAACACAAGTAATAAGTCAACAATAAAATGCTCATTTCATTCACAATTCCGAAAAATAGACATTTGCCTTTCATGTATAATAGTTAAACTAAATCCTTTGCCTAAATCATCGAAAACATGAGCAAGTATGGAAATTGTGATTATTCTCTAAAACTTCCATCATCAAATAAGAAATGTCATTATTAGATGACATGAGAAAAGAAATACTTCTCTATGCCAACATGTCAAGTATGCATGTCAACAAAATACATCACAATGATAAACTTATGTACTCACACTCTTAGAATACTCAATCTTACTGTCTCGCACATTCACTCTTCACACTCAATATTCAGCACACTCAGTCACTCATCACTGTACAAGGCAGATCCAACCCAAACATAAATAAATCGTTACACTCACTCACTTAGTACTGTAGGGGGAAAATCCAGCCCAGGGTAGATCCAGTCTAAATATAAATAATAACTGACATTCAATAACTAAGTACTGTATAGGGAAAATCCAGCCCAGGGCAGATCCGGCCTAAATATAAATAATATCTGACATTCAGTCACTCAGTACTATACAGAAAAAATTCGGCCAAGCAAATCGAGTCCAAATAAAAAAAACCGTGCTCACTGTGGGTATGTAGACTCCGGAGGGCGGATCCAGCCCAAGCGCTACAATAAGCAAAATACTGGCATGAATCAATAAAATATATTGCGGCGTGCAGTCCGATCCCATAAATATCCCCACATTCAGGCCCTCGACCTTACCCAGTCATCAATCTCTCCGCCAACATGATGATGATGTAACAATAAATACTAGAAGAGATAGAGATAGGATATGAAATGAATAAATATGAGTATGGAATTTCAATTTAAACATATAACTCAACTGCAAAAATGACTTATGTGGTTCCCAGTAATACCAGCATATGCCTAAACATGATTTCTAATACGAGTCATATCTTAGTTTCTCTGGCGTAGCAAATACATGAAAAAATGACAAGTCATTTGACTACACAGCTCCACGAAATCAATTCAGTCACAATTTCTATGGTGCATGCCCGCACGCCCATCACCTAGCATGTGTAACACCTCCCAAACCAATCACTTATATGTATAATCATGGTTTTACACCCTCAGAAAGATGCACCATTCTCCAAAAATTCCATTATGCATGTATCGACCTCCAAACAACTCAAAACTAGCCAAAAGCAATTCAATTACATCAATTAACGCCTAAACAAACAATTTCAAATAATAAACGACAAATTTATAATTACAACTCCAAAGTCAATCAAAAGTCAACATGAGGCCTACATCTCGGGATCCGACTAAAGTTATGAAATTCAAACACTCGATCAATAATGAGTCTAGCCATATCAAATTTACCATATTTCGATCACAATTCGGCCTCTTAATCCTCATTTTAGTGTCTTGAAATTTTTTACTATTTCCAATGTAAAACACTAATTTAATGATAAAAACAACAGTACATTCATTTAATTTAACCAAAATCGAGTAGAAAACACATAGTCCAATCCATATGGTGAAAATTACCTCAATAATTGCTTCAATTCGAGCTCCATAGCTCCAAATATGTTAATAGATCGAAACCTCCAAAATATAGCTTCTGCCCAGGCATTTACCCTTCGCGATCGTGAAGACCAAGTTGCCCAACTCTTCCAGGAAGCCTCTAGTATAATGGTCATAATCTTTTGTACGTAATTTCAAATTACAAATGGTCAAATTTTCTGATACTTAAACACCTAGGGCTAAAATTTTCAGTTTTGGATCATCTCCAAAATTGTTTAATAGATTGCAAGATATAAGCTTCCAAAGTTGCCAGTATGCAGCAGAACTTCCTTTTACGTGATCGCGTAAAGGCTTACACGATCAGGATTCACAAGGCCCCAAACTGCACTTTGCTCATTGTGAATGCGACCAAATGTTGGCGATCGCGATGTACACATTTCTAGCAAAAAATCAGCAATTAAAGATGGCCTATAAATGGTCTGAAACCACTGCGAAACTCACCCAAGCCTCATGGGACCCCGTACAAACATACCAAAAAGTCTTAAAATATATTACGGACTTAATGGAGCCCTCAAATCATACATAACAACATCAAAATAATGAATTGCACCACAATTCAACTTAGCAAATTTTTGATCTTTCAATTTTCAAAACTCGTACCGAACAATATCAGTTCAACACAGAATGAACTCAAATTTGGTGTGAAAGAACGAAATGACATATCAAAGCTACAGATATTTCTGACACCACAATCTGAACCCGATATTATTAAAGTCAACTCCCGATCATATCTACGAACATTCAAAACCTTCAAATTTCCATCTTTTGCCAATTAGCACCGAAACCTTCTAGGAATATCCAAATAAAATTTCGAGCGTACATCTAAGTTCAAAATCACCATCCGGACCTAAGGGAATCATTAAAACCCCAATCCGAGGTCGAATACTAACAAGTCAAACTTGATCAACTCTTTCAACTTAATGCTTCCAATATGATATGCATTATTCCGAACTAAATCTGAAACACCTGAAAACCAAAGATGATAATTCACACAAGTCATAATATATTATATGGAGCTATCAACACTTCAAATGGCTGAACTGAATGTAAGTTCTCAAAACGACTGTCGATCATTACATTTTCTCTTCTGAAGGGGGAATACCTTATATATTTTATTTTTTTTCTTGAAAGAGAACTATAAAGGCCATAAGTTTCAAAAGAAAGAAAATTATTGTTCTAAGAAATGATCGCACGTATCCTACTTATTATATGTGACGACCTAAAGGGTAATCACCTGTGTTTTTACTCATTCTATATCTCTGAGGCCTTGAAAACCTCATTTATGATTGCTCCGATTTTCGTGTATAGTCCGGGTGCGTAGCCGAAAAGTTTAAATATGAATTCTGTAAGGAAAATGATGAATTTTGATACCAATATGATTAATATTGACATTGGTAAACAATTTGGATAAATGGACCCGACCCGTGATTGGACAGTCCTAGAGAGTCCGTAGGAAAATATGGGACTTGGGCGTATGCCTGAAATCGAATTCTGAGGTCCCAAACCCGAGAAATAAATTTTTGTGTAAAATTATTTTCTGTAATTAATTAAGAAAAATGGAAAAGAAATTTGGTCAGAAGAATATGAACTTAGCGGAGGTCCATAGTTCTCGGTATGCTACTCAGCCGGGCATCGCGAAGATGTATCGGGATCTTAGGAAGCACTATTGGTGGTGCAGGATGAAAAAGATATTGTTGCATATATGGCTCGATATATGAATTGTCAAAAGTTTAAGTATGAGCATTAGAGGCACGGTGGACTGTTTCAGGGGATTGAGCTTCCCAAGTGGAAGTGGCAGAGGATCACTATGAATTTTCTTATTGGACTCCCAATGACCCGGAAGAAGTTTGATGCTATTTGGGTAATTGTCGATAGGCTGACCAAGTCAGCGCATTTTGTTCCTGTTGCAGCCACTTATTCATCCAAGAGGTTAACAAAGATCTACATTAGAGAGATCTTTTGCCTTCATGGGGTGCCAGTATCTATCATTTTGGACCGGGGTACGCAGTTTACCTCACACTTCTAGAGAGAATCTTAGCAGAGTTGGGCGCCCAGGTTGAGTTGAGCACATCATTTCATCCTCAGGTGGACGGACCGTCCGGGTGAAACGGTTCATCGTCTAGTCAAGAGTTGCATGTGGTCGGTCGTCAGATGCCACCGCTTCATCATTCAGATAGGATTGTGGCACTCCACTCGCCGCCAATGTGTAAGGATGATGTCGAAAAGAATGAGACATGCTCCAAGACTGTGTCATCAATTTTGGAGGCTCGTGGGATCAATTTTTTTCGATAGCGGAGTTTGCCTACTACAACAGCTACCCTTCTTGCATTCAGATGGCTCTTTTTGAGGCTTTATATGGTAGACGGTGTCGATATCCGGTTGGGTGGTTTGAGCCAAGAGAGGCTCAGTTATTGGGTGTATATTTAGTTCAGGAGGCCTTGGATGAGGTCAAGATCATTCAGGATAGGCTTCTAACAGCTCAGTCCATGGAGAAGAGTTATGCATATTGCAAGTTTCGAGATGTGGCTGTCATGGTTGGTGAGCGAGTATTACTCCAAGTGTCACCTATGAAGGGCGTGATGAGATTTGACAAGAAGGGCAAGCTTAGCCCTAGGTTCATTTGTCCATTTGAGATTCTCAATCTTGTGGGAGAGGTGGCTTATAGACTTGCCTTGCTGCCTAGCTTGTTAGTCGTGCACCTAGTGTTTCATGTTTCTACGCTCTGGAAGTATCACAGTGATCCAACCCACGTGTTAGATTTCAGCACTGTCCAATCGGACAAGGATCTGTCTTATAAGGGGTAGTCAGTGGCTATTCTAGATTGGCAGGATCAACATTGAGGTCAAAGAGTTTGCCTTCTGCGCTTGTTCATTGGAGAGGTCAGCCTCTTGAGACATCGACCTAGGATTCCGAGTCCGATATGCGAAGCCGTTATCCTTTTCTTTTTTTTACTCAGGTACTTCTTTCTTTTGTCCGTTTGAGGATGAACGATTCTTTATAGGTGGAGAATGTGACGACACAAATGGCCATCACCTGTGTTCTTACTCATTTTATGTCTCCGAGGCCATAAAAACCTCATTTAGGATTTCCTTGATTTGTGTGTCCAGTTCGAGCGCTTATCTAGAAAGCTTAAATATAAATTATGTGAGAAAATTGACGAGTTTTGATACAAATATGATTAATATTGACTTCGGTCAATATTTTGGATAAATAGATCCGATCCCGTATTTGGATGGTCCTGGAGAGTCCCTAGGAAAATATGGGACTTGGGCGTATGCCTGGAATCGAATTTCGAGGTCCCAAGCCCGAGAAATGAATTTTTGAGTAAAATTATTTATTTGGAATTAATTAAGGAAAATAGAAAAGAAATTTGATCAGAAGACTATGGTCTCGGGCTTGTATTTTGATTCTGACGCATGGTATAAGTCTTATATGTGATTTAAGCACTTTCTGTGAATTTTGGTTGAAAACAGACTTCGTTTGGCGTGTTTTGGAATTGAAATGGAAAATAAGTGTCCTATGAAAATTTGGAAGATATTATGGATTTTGAGACTTAATTTGATGTATATGATGTTATTTTGGCGATTTGATCGCACGAGTAGGTTCGTATGATATTTTTGAGATTGTGTGCATATTTGGTTTGGTGCCTCGAGGGCTCGAGAGAGTTTTGGATAGGCCATGAGTTGTATTTTTTGAGCTTGGGAGTTGCAGGCTTCCAATCAGGTGCTTCAGACATGCAGGCTTTGCATTTGCGAAGCCTGGTTCGCAGAAGCGGAATCGCAAAAGCGAACGGCCCATCACAAATACGAAGATGGCCTAGGTCTGCACAACTTGCAAATGCGAGATTTCCTTCGCAAAAGAGAAGGTTGCAAATGCGACTAAACTGTTCGCAAATGCGAAAGTTGGGTTTTTTTGCTGGGTTCGCAATTGCAAATCCCCGTTTGCAGATTCCATATTTGTAGCCCACCACTTCCAAGAAATCTATCTTCCCCAAATCATTTGTAAGTCAAGTTTTACTTAATTTCTTCAATCTTTAACATCATTAAACATGTTTTTATCTTAGAATCAAGGATTTTCTTGGGTGAAACTGGGAATTTTGAGTAGAACTTAGGTTTCTTCAAATTGGGGAATTGGACCTCAATTTGAGGCCCGATTTCAAAACAAATCATAGATATGGAGTCGTGGGGGAATGAGTAACCAGGTTTTGGTTCAAACCTCGAGTTTTGACCACGTGGGCCCGAGGGAGTTTTGAGAATTTTGAGTAAAACTTTGAAAATTCATTTTTATGCATTCAAATTGATTCAATTAGCATTTGTTGATCCATTCAAGTAATTTGCGACTAGATTCGAGCGGGTTTGTGGTGGATTTGAGGGGTAAATCTATACTAGAGGCTTGAGTTGAGTTTGAAGCTTCGAGGTAAGTATTTGGTCTAACATTAGCTTGAGGGAATAAGAGTAGAGTCTTGTTTTTGTAAAGCCCGAGGATTGGCATTCCATTGCTGTCATTTTTTGTGTATATGGGTACAACTATCTCCGCTCTCAATGTGCCTATGATGTATCGCCTGGCGGGCTGTTAGCAAGTGTGTATCAATTTACGAGAATAGAGGATGGTGTGGATCAACCAGAGGAGGTATGCATAAAAGTATTTGCCTCTAATTGGAATCCTAGAATTCCGTCTGTTTTCTAGGTTTGGAAAAGTGTGCATTTTCAAGAACGAGAATCATATGATATGTTGAGAATCTCTTATGATAATCATCCACACTTGAAACGTATCTTAATGCCTGAAAGTTGGATAGGATGGCCCTTACATAAGGATTATATTTCCCCCAATTTTTATTAAATACAAGATGCTCATTGAATGATACGAAAGCTATCTAATTGCTAATTATCTAGTACGGTATATAGGCATTGTGACAATTATTTATACACTGATGACCGTGAGTCCTTATATTGTGTTTATTCTTATCTTGTTGTGACTTTTCCATGCTTAATTGATGATTTCTATATAATGAAAGATTATGAGAAGGAAGTTATGAATCAGAAACACTTTGGAGCGTTGTCTCGGATGATAAAGTAAATTATAGAGTAAGAAATGAAAGGAAGAGGAAAATATGTGGTTATTCCCTTGCCAGGCTATTTTTGTATATTGATTATCTCCCTTACCGCGATATGAAAATCATTGTTGTTGTTCCCTTGCCGGGATTTAATTGTTTACTTGTGTTTTTCCTTGCCGGAATTTCTATTATTATTTGTCTATCCACCCCTCCCCCCGTCCCATCGGTTGTGATTGTTGCTTGGGTGAGGAAGAGTGATAAAGCACGAAGGTGGATGCCGTGCACTATATATGTTGAAAACATGCTAAGGCACGAAGGAACATTCCATGCCATGATATGATTACTAATGCACGAAGGAACATTCCGTGCCATCATCTGATCACTAAAACAAGAAGGATCATTCTATGCCATGATATGGGTTCATATATAAGGAAAAACATGAAGGGTGACGCCGTGTACTTTATGTGATTGATTTGGTGAGGACGAGATTAAAAGAATGAAGGGTGGTGCTGTGCAGCGAATTATTTCTTACTCTCGTTGATATTGTAGTTGTACTGTTTCATTCCTTATTTATTGATTTTATATTCTAAACTGTTACAGCCCCTATAGCATGCTCCCCTCCCTCTTGATTGGTTAATTTTAGTATACCTTTCTGTTGCACGCGTGTGTGTGTGTCTATATATATATATATATATATATATATATATAGAAATTCACAGATTTTTTCGGTAGTCTGGTCTAGACTCGTCAGTACTTCGCCGGGTTTAGGCCAGGCACATACCTGCACATGGGGTCGGTTGTGCTGATACTACACCTTATTCATCTTTGCACAAATCACAATGCCGAAGCAACTTTTGGGCAGCAGTAGTGGATTTGGGAGATGACTTCAGTCCAGAGACACCGAGGTAGCCTTGCTGACGTCCGCATTTTCTTCTATCTTTACTTTAGTTTGTTATCCTTTGTACAGGAACAAACAGAACTATTTTTTTATTCTGACACTGTATTTAACATCCTATAGACTATCGTGAGTTTGTGACTCAAGTTTTTGGGTATAGTTGTATTAGACTTTTCAATTGCATTCAATTTATTTTTATTTAAGACTTCCATTTTTCTATTAAATGTTTCATTTTTTTATTAATGTCGATGTTTGCTAAAAGTGGTAATAAATAATTGGCTTACCTAGCTCCTAATAGTAGGCGCCATCACAACTTCAGAGGGTGGGAAATCCGGGTCGTGACAAGTTGGTATCAGAGCACTAGGTTATATAGGTCTCACAACTCACCGGCAAACTTGGTAGAGTCTGAGGGATCGGTACAGAGACGTTTGTATTTATTCGACGGAGGCTACAGAGTTAGGAAAACTTCACTTTTGTTCTTTTATGTCGTGCGATTCTGTTTCTCAAATACTAATTGACTTTCTACTCTGTTCTTTCGCAGATGACGAGAACACGTGCTTCCTCTTCTACCGCTCGGTAGCCCGAGCCCCCTGCAGCATCTCCCACGAGGGGTAGATGGCGAGCTTCACGTTGATTATGACGAGGAAGTTCCAGCTCCAGCAGCTCTGGTTGGCCCTGCTCAGGTCCCAGAGGGGTTTATAGCCACCCAGTTCTTCAGGATTCTTTGGTCAGATTGGTAGGCCTTATGGAAAGCGTCACTCAAGCGGGTTTGCTCCCAGTAGCACCAGCCATTTCTCAGGCTGGATGAAGGGTTTAAACTGCTGCTACACGTACTTCGGAGCAGGTAGCTCCCAGGCTCAGGTTCCAATTGTTCAGCCAGCTGTGGAAATTCAGCCGGGTATTATGACTCAGACCAGTGATGGAGCGGCTATGTCCATAGATGCTTTGTGGAGGCTAGATATGTTCACCAAGCTCTTCACTACCACATTCAACTTTGCTTCTTCGGAGGACCCCCGGGATTTCTTATATAGCTACGATGAGGTTCTTCGGTCTATGGGCATTCTAGAGACCAATAGCGTCGACTTTGTTACCTTTCGTCTATCTGGATCCACCAAGACTTGGTGGAGGTACTATTGTTTAGCCACACCAGGAGGGTCGACATCTCTGACTTTGGACTAGTTTGCAAAGTTATTCTTAGAGACGTTTCTCCCCATTACTCATCGAGGGGCTCTTTGCAGGCAGTTTGAGCACCTTAAGCAGCACTCCATGACAGTCACTCAATATGAGACCCGATTCATTGATCTACCCCGCCATTCAATTCTCATACTCCCCACCGAGATAGGGAGAGAGGGTGATGAGGTTTATTGATTGTTTGACCCTGCGTCTATGTACTCGTATGTGTCGTCCTATTTTGCACAATACTTGGTTATGCCTAGTGATGCTTTGAGTAATCCTATTTATGTATCTACGTCGGTGGGTGATTCCATAGTGGTCGACCGAGTTCATCATTGCTCTGTTGTGATGTTTAGGGGTCTTGATACCCGTGTTGATTTGTTGATCCTAGATATGGTGGATTTCGACGTTATATTAGGGATAGATTGGCTGTCCCCGTATCATGCTATATTTGATTTCCATGCCAAGACCTTGATCTTGGTTTATCACATTTGCCCCTTTTGGAGTAGAGAGGGACCCTAGATCATACCACGAGTAGTGTTTCATATGTGAAGGCTCGATGTATGGTCGTGAAGGGGTGTTTATCTTATCTGGCGTACGTCCGAATTCCAGCGTAGAGGTCCCTTCTATTAATTATGTTCCCATTGTTCAGGAGTTCCCCGTGGTTTTTCCTCTAGACCTGCGGGGTATGCCACCCGAGAGGGATATAGACTTTTGTATTGATCTGGCTGCGGGGACTCAGCCCATTTCCATTCTGCCATATTGCATGGCCCCGCTATAGTTGAAGAAGTTAAAGGATTAGTTGCAGTATTTTCTTGAGAAGGGTTTCATTAGACCCAACATTTAGCCTTGGGGTGCGTCCGTGTTATTTGTGAAGAAAAAAGATGGTTCGATGAGGATGTGCATTGATTACCGGCAATTGAACAAATTGACAATACAGAACAAGTGTCCATTTCCGAGGATTAATGATTTGTTCGACCAACTTCAGGGAGCAAATGTGTTTTCAAAGATAGATTTGAGATCTGGCTACCATCATTTGAGGATTATGGCATCCGATGTCCCTATGACAGTGTTCCACACTCGATATGGGCATTATGAATTTTTGGTCATGTCATTTGGGTTAACCAATGCCCCAGAAACATTTATGGAGTTAATGAGCCGAGTGTTCAGGCCTTATTTGGACTTTTTCATGATAGGTTTCATAGATGATATTCTGATATACTCCTGCAGTCAGAAGGAGCACGAGTAACATCTCAGAGTGGTTCTGCAGACTCTAAAGGATAGTAAGGTATATGCTATGTTCTCGAAGTGTGAGTTCTGGTTAAGTTTGGTTGCATTTTTGAGCCACGTTGTTTCAGCAGAGGGTACTCAGGTGGACCCAAATAAGACTGAGACAGTCAAGAATTCTCCTCGACCTGCTTCAGTTACATAGATTCGGAGTTTCTTGGGGTTAGCAAGCTACTATTGTCGGTTCGGTGATGGATTTTCATCTATTGCAGCCTCGATGACCAGATTAACCCTGAAAGCTGCCCAGTTCAGATGGTTTGACGAGTGTAAGGAAAGCTTTCAGAAGCTCAAGACAGCTCTAACTATGGCAACAATATTGGTTTTGCCCACAGGTTCAGAACGTTATACAGTCTATTGTGATGCTTCCCATATTAGGCTTAGTGAAATATTGATACAGGATGGCAAAGTCATTGCCTATGCTTCGAGGCAATTGAAGATCCATGAGAAGAATTAGTCGGTTCATGATCTACAGTTGCCAGCCATTGTTCATGCTTTGAAGATTTGGAGGCACTATCTATATGCTGTGACGTGCAAGGTGTACACTGATCACAAGAGTCTTCAATACTTGTTCAAGCAAAAAGAGTTGAATTTGAGGCAGAGGATATGGTTGGAGATGTTGAAAGATTATGATGTTACTATCTTGTATCGCCCGAGGAAGGCCAATGTGGTGGCCGGCGCATTGAGTAGAAAGTCAGCCAGCATGGGTAGTCTTGCTTATATTCTGGTCAGCCAAAGACCTCTGACTTTGGATGTTCAAGCCTTGGCCAATCGATTTGTGAGGTTTGATATTTATGAGTCTAGCCGAGTGTTGGCTTTCACGATCGCTTGTTCTTCATTGATAGAGCATATCCATGAGTCATAGTTTCATGATCCCCATTTGTGTGTCCTGAGAGACACGGTACAATGTGGAGATTCTAGGAAGGTGACCTTAGGTGATGATGGTATCTTGAGATTGCAGGGGCGAGTTTGTGTGCCCAATATTGATAGGATTCGAGAGTTAATATTAGTGGAGGCCCATTGTTCTCGGTACTCTATTCACCTGGACGCTGTGAAGATGTATCAGGATCTAAGGCACCACTATTGGTGGCGCAAGATGAAGAAAGATATTGTTGCATATGTGGCTCAAGGTTTGAATTGTCAGCAGGTTAAGTGTGTGCATCAGAGGCCCGGTGGACTGTTTTATAGGATTGAGCTTCCTGAGTGGAAGTGGGAGAGGATCACTATGAATTGTTTTACTGGAATCTCGATGACCCGGAAGAAGTTTGATGCCTTTTGGGTCATTATTGATAGGCTGACCAAGTCAGCACATTTTGTTCATGTTGCAGCCACTTATTCATCCAAGAGGTTAGCTGAGATCTACATAAGAGAGATTGTTTGCCTTCATGGGGTGCCGATATCTATCGATTCAGACCGGGGTACGCAGTTTACCTCGCGCTTCTAGAGAGCAGTTCAGCGAGAGTTGGGCACCCAGGTTAAGTTGAGCGAAGCATTTCATCCTCAAACAGATGGACAGTCCGAGCGGACTATTCAGATATTAGAGGATATACTCCGAGCCTGTGCCATCAATTTGGAGGCTCGTGGGATTAGTTCTTGCCGTTAGTAGAGTTTGCCTACAATAACAACTATTAGTCCAACATTGAGATGTATCCTTTTGAGGCTTTATATGGTAGGCGGTGTCGATCTCTGGTTGGGTGGTTTGAGCTAGGAAAGGCTCGTTTATAGGGTGCAGATTTAGTTCAAGAGGCCTTGCATAAGGTAAAGATCATTCAGGATAGGCTTCGGACAACTCAGTCCAGGTAGAAGAGTTATGCATATCGTAAAGTTCGAGATGTGGCTTTCATGGTTGGTTAGCGGGTATTGCTTCGAGTGTCGCCTATTAAGGGCATGATGAGATCTGGTAAGAAGGGTAAGCTTAGCCCTAGGTTCATTGGTCCAATTAAGATTCTCAATCCTGTGGGAGATGTTTCTAATAGACTTGCCTTGCCTCTTAGATTATCAACCGTGCACCCAGTATTTCATGTTTCTATGCTCCGGAACTATAATAGTGCTACAACGTGTTATATTTCAGCACTGTCCAATTAGACATGGATCCGTCTTATGAGTAGGAGCTGGTGGCTATTTTAGACCTGCAGGTTTGACGAGTAAATCCATAGGATGTTTTTGAGGTTGTGTGCACGTTTGGTTTGGTGCCGCGAGGTCTTGAGAGAGTTTTGGTTAGGCCACAATTTGCATTTTTGGAGGTTGGGAGTTGCAGGTGTCCAATCATGTGCTTTAGACCTGCAGGCTTCACATTTGCAAAGCCTGGTTTGCAAAAGAAGAATTGCAAAAGCGAACGACTCATTGTAAATGCGAAGATGGCCCAGATCTACATTGGGGAATTGGACCTCAATTTGAGGTCCGATTGAAAAACTAATCATAGATATGGATTCGTGGGGAAATGGGTAATCGGGTTTTGATTTGAACATTGGGTTTTAACCGGGTGGTCCTGGAGGCGTTTTCAATTTTTATTAAAACTTTCGGAAATTTGTTTTTATGCATTCAAATTTATTCAATTAGCATTTGTTGATACATTTAAGTAATTTGTGACTAGATTCGAGCGAGTTTGTGGAGGATTCGAGGTGTAAAGCTATACTAGAGGCTTGAGTTGAGCTTGAAGCATCGAGGTAAGTGTTTGGTCTAACTTTGGCTTGAGAGAATATGATTAGAGTCTTGTTTTCTAATTCTTAATTGTCGAATATGGTGCATAGGCATGGTGACGAGTATCTATACACTGGTTTCTAGCATGACCATGAGCCCGTATATTGTGTTTATTCTTATCTTGTTGTGACTCTTCCATGTTTAATAGATGATTTCTATGTAATGAAAGAGAATGAGAAGGAAATTATGAATTGTAAACTCTTTGGAGCGTTGGTTCGGATAAAGAAGTAAATTATAAAGTCAGAAATGAAAGGAAGAGAAAAAGATGTCGTTATTCCCTTGCCGGGCTATTTTCATATATTGATAATCTCCTTTACCGTGATGTGAAAGTCATTGTTGTTGTTCCCTTGCAGGGATTTAACTGTTTACTTGTATTTTTCCCTAGTTGGAATTTCTATTAATGTTTACGGGGCGACCCAATTGTTGTGATTGTTTCTTGGGTCAGGAAGAGTGATAAAGCACGAAGGTTGATGCCGTGAACGATTTGTGTGCACGAAGGAACATTCCGTGCCATGATCAGCTTAGTAATTCACGAAGGAACATTCCGTGCCATGATTAGATTACTAATTCACGAAGAATCACTATGTGTCATGATATGAGTGTTTATGTAAGGAAAAGCACGAAGAGTGATGCCGTGTAATTCATATGATTATTTTGGTGAGAACGAGAGTAAAAGAACGAAGGGTGGTGCCATGCAACTGTTTATTTTCTACTGTCGTTCATATTGTAGTTGTACGGTTTCATTCCTTATTTATTGATTTTATATTTTAAATTGTTACAGCCCCTATAGCATGTTTCCCTCCCTCTTGACTGGTTAATTTCTGTATTCCTTTCTGTTGGTTATATATATATATTGATTTGCACAGGTTCGTTTGGTATTCTAGTCTAGACTCGTCACTACTTCACCGGGTTTAAACCAGACACTTACCAACATATGGGGTCGGTTGGGCTGATACTACACTCTATGCATCTTTTTGCATAGATCGCGGTGCTGGAGCAGATTTTGGTCAGCAGTAGTGGATTTGGGAGCTGACTTCAGTCTAGAGACACCGAGGTAGCCTTGCTGACGTCAGCTCGGAGTTTTTTCTATCTTTACTTTAGTTTGTTATCCTTTGTAGTATAACAAAAAGAACTACGTTTTTATTCAGTAGAACTATGTTTTTATTCAGACATTGTATTTAGCATCTTCTAGACTATCGTGGACTCCATTTTTTTGGTAGAGTTGTATTGGACTTCCGCATTGCTTTCAATTGGTTAAAAATGTCGATGATTGCCAAAAGAGTTAATAAATAATTAGCTTGCCTAGTTCCTAATAGTAGGCGCAATCACGACTCCCGAGGGTGTGAAATCCGGGTCGTGACAAGTTGGTATCGGAGCACTAGGTTACAAAGGTCTCACAACTCACGAAAAAACTTGGTAGAGTATGAGGGATTGGCACAGAGAGGTCTATATTTATTCCCGGAAGCTACAGAGTTACGAAAACTTCACTTTTGTTCTTTCTTGTCGTGTGATGCTGCTCCTCAAATACTGATTGTCTTTCTACTATGTTCTTTCTTAGATGGCGATAACACGTGATTCCTCTTCTACCGCTCGAAAGTTCGAACCCCCAGAAATAGCTCCTACGAGGGGTAGAGGGCAAGGACGAGGCGGTGCCAGAGGCCGAGACGGGGGCAGAACTCAGCCCCGAGCAGCAACCCCAGAGGTGGAGCCTCATGTTGATTAGGACGAGGAGGTTCCAATCCTAGCATCTCCGGTGGGCTCAACTTAGGTCCGAGAGGGGTTTATAGCCACCCATGTTTAGGACGCTCTGGTCAGATTGGTAGGCCTTATGGAGAGCGTCACTCGAGCGGTTTGCTTCCAGTACCACCAGTCACTTCTCAGACTAGAGGAGGGGTTTAGACTCCTACTACACGTACTCTAAATCAGGTAGTTCCCTAGGCTCACATTCTAGTAGTTTAGCCAGCTGTGGCAGTTCAACCGGGTTTTGTGACTTAGACTGGAGATGGAGCGCCTATGTCCGCAGATGCTATGTGGAGGCTGGATAGGTTTACCAAGCTCTTCACCACCACATTCAGTGGTGCTTTTTCAGAGGAACACCATGATTTCTTATATAGCTGCCATGAGGTTCTTCGGACTATGGGAATTGTGGAGATTAATGGGGTCGACTTTTCCACCTTTCATCTAATCATAGATATGGATTCGTGGGGGAATGGGTAATCAGGTTTTGGTTTGAACTTTGGATTTTGACTGCTTGGGCCCGGAGGCGCTTTGGCAATTTTTAATAAAACTTTGATAAATTCATTTTTATGCATTCAAATTTATTCAATTAGCATTTGTTGATACATTCAAGTAATTTGTGATTAGATTCGAGCGGGTTTGTTGAGCATTCGAGGTGTAAAGCTATACTAGAGGCTTGAGTTGAGTTTGAAGCATCGAGGTAAGTGTTTGGTATAACTTTGACTCGAGAGAATATGATTAGAGTCTTGTTTGCTAATTGTTGATTTTGAATGTGGTGCATAGGCGTGGTGACGAGTATCTATAAACTGGTATCTAGCATGACCGTGAGTCCTTTATATTGTGTTTATTCTTATCTTGTTGTGACTCTTCCATGTTTAATAGATGATTTCTATTTAATGAAAGAGTATGAGAAGGAAATTATGAATTGTAAACTATTTGGAGCGTTTGTTCGGATGAAGAAGTATATTATAAAGTAAGAAATGAAAGGAAGAGAAAAAGATGTTGTTATTCCCTTGCAGGGTTGTTTTCTATCTTTACTTTAGTTTGTTATCCTTTGTACCGCAACAAACAGAACTATGTTTTTATTAAGTAGAACTATGTTTTTATTCAGATGTTGTATTTAGCATCCTCTAGAGTATCGTGAGTTTATGACTCCAGTTTTTGGGTAGAGTTGTATTGGACTTCCGCATTGCTTTCAGTTTATTTATATTTAAGACTTCTGCTTTTCTATTAAATGTTACACTATTTTTAATAATGTCGATGTTTGCCAAAAGAGTTAATAAATAATTGGCTTGCCTAGCTCTGAATAGTAGGCGCAATCACGACTCCCGAGGGTGTGAAATCCGGGTCGTGACAAGTTGGTATTAGAGCACTAGGTTACAAAGGTCTCACAACTCACGAATTGTCATTCTACTCTGTTCTTTCACAAATGGCGATAGCACGTGATTCCTCTTCTACCGCTCAACAGACCGAGCCCCAAGAAATAGCTCCTACGAGGGGTAGAGGGCAAGGACGAGGCCGGGCCAAAACACGAGACGGGGGCAGAACTCAGCCCCGAGCAGCAGCCCTAAAGGTGGAGCCTCATGTTGATTAGGACGAGGAGGTTCCAACCCTCCCATCTCCGGTGGGCCTAGCTTAGATCCTATAGGGGTTTATAGGCACCCCAGTTTAGGACGCTTTTGTCAGATTGGTAGGTCTTATGGAGAGCGTCACTCGAGCGGTTTGCTTCCAGTAGCGCCTGCCACTTCTCAGACTAGATGAGGGGTTTAGACCTGCAAGACTTACTCCAAATCAAGTAGCTCCCTAGGCTCACGTTCTAGTAGTTCAGCCAGCTCTGGCAATTGAGCCGTGTATTGTGACTCAGACCGGCGATGGAGTGCCTATGTCCGCAAATGCTTTGTGGAGGCTAGATAGGTTTACACAGCTCTTCTCCACAACATTCAGTGGTGCTTTTTCAGAGGACCCCTAGGATTTCTTATATAGCTGCCATGAGGTTCTTCGTACTATGGGAATTGTGGAGACCAATAGGGTCGAGTTTGCCACCTTTTGTCTAATCATAAATATGGATTCGTGGGGAATGGATAATAGGGTTTCTGTTTGAACTTTGGGTTTTGACCGCGTGGGCCCGGAGGCGTTTTGGGAATTTTGAGTAAAACTTTGGAAAATTCAGTTTTATGCATTCAAATTTATTCAATTAGCATTTGTTGATACATTCAAGTAATTTGTGACTAGATTTGAGCAGGTTTATGGAGGATTCGAGGTGTAAAGCTATACTAGAGGCTTCAGTTGAGTTTGAAGCATCGAGGTAAGTGTTTGGTCTAACTTTGGCTCGAGAGAATATGATTAGAGTCTTGTTTGCTAATTGTTAATTGTCGAATATGGTGCATAGGCGTGGTGACAAGTATACACTGGTATCTAGCATGACCGTGAGTCCTTATATTGTGTTTATTCTTATCTTGTTGTGACTCTTCCATGCTTAATAGATGATTTCTATGTAATGAAAGAGTATGAAAAGGAAATTATGAATTGTAAACTCTTTGGAGCGTTGGTTCGGATGAAGAAGTAAATGATAAAGTAAGAAATGAAAAGAAGAGAAAAAGATGTGGTTATTCCCTTGCCGGTCTGTTTTCGTATATTGATTATCTCCCTTACCGCGATGTGAAAGTCATTGTTGTTGTTCCCTTGCAGGGATTTAACTGTTTACTTGTATTTCCCTTGTTGGAATTTCTATTATTGTTTGTCTACCACTCCCCCCACCCCCCGACCCAATTGTTGTGATTGTTGTTTGGGTGAGGAAGAATGATAAAGCACGAAGGTTGATACTGTGCACGAAGGAACATTCCGTGCCATGATCAAATTACTTAATCACGAAGGATCATTCTGTGTCATGATATGAGTGTTTATCTGAGGAAAAGCAAGAAGAGTGGTGATGTGTACTTTATATGATTGTTTTGATGGGAACAAGAGTAAAAGAACGAAGGGTGGTGCCATGCAGCTGTTTATTTGCTACTCTCGTTGACATTGTAGTTGTACTGTTTCATTCCTTATTTATTGATTTTATATTTTAAATTGTTACAGCCCCTATAGCATGTTTCCTTCCCTCTCGACTGGTTAATTTCTGTACTCCTTTTTGTTGGTTATATATATTGAACTGCACAGGTTTGTTTGGTAGTCTAGTCTAGACTCGTCACTACTTCACCGGGTTTAGACCAGGCACTTACCAGCATATGGGGTCGGTTATTCTGATACTACACTCTGTGCATCTTTTGGCATAGATTGCGGTGCTGGAGGAGCTTTTGGTCAGAAGTAGTGTATTTGGGAGCTAACTTCAGTCTAGAGATACCGAGGTTGCCTTGCTGACGTCCGCATGCCCAGAGTTTTTTCTATATTTACTTTAGTTTGTTATCCTTTGTACCGGAACAAATAGAACTATGTTTTTATTCAGTAGAACTATGTTTTTATTCAGACATTGTATTTAGCATCCTCTAGACTATCGTGAGTTTGTGACTCCATTTTGGGTAGAGTTGTATTAGACATCCGCATTGCTTTCCGTTTATTTATATTTAAGACTTCTGCTTTTTTATTAAATGTTTCACTATTTTTAATAATGTCGATGTTTGCCAAAAGAGTTAATAAATAATTGTCTACCCTAGCTCCTAATAGTAGGCGTTATCACGACTCCCGAGGGTGTGAAATCCGGGTCGTGACAAGTTGGTATCAGAGCACTAGGTTACAAAGGTCTCACAACTCACGAATTGTCCTTCTTCTCTGTTCTTTCACAAATGGCGATAGCACGTGATTCCTCTTCTACCGCTCAACAGACCGAGCCCCCAGAAATAGCTCCTACGAGGGGTAGAGGGCAAGAACGAGGCCGGGCCAAAACACGAGACGGGGGCAGAACTCAGCCCCGAGCAGCAACCCCAAAGGTGGAGCCTCATGTTGATTAGGACGAGGAGGTTCCAACCCTGCCATCTCCGGTGGGCCTAGCTTAGATCCTATAGGAGTTTATAGCCACCCCAGTTTAGGACGCTTTTGTCAGATTGGTAGGTCTTATGGAGAGCGTCACTCGAGCGGTTTGCTTCCAGTAGCGCCTGCCACTTCTGAGACTAGAGGAGGGGTTTAGACTTCTGCAGGACTTACTATCAAGTAGCTCCCTAGGCTCACGTTCTAGTAGTTCAGCCAGCTCTGGCAATTGAGCCGTGTATTGTGACTCAAACCGGCGATGGAGTGCCTATGTCCGCAAATGCTTTGTGGAGGCTAGATAGGTTTACACAGCTCTTCACCACAACATTCAGTGGTGCTTTTTCAGAGGACCCCCAGGATTTCTTATATAGCTGCCATGAGGTTCTTCGTACTATGGGAATTTTGGAGACCAATAGGGTCGAGTTTGCCACCTTTTGTCTAATCATAAATATGGATTCGTGGGGAATGGGTAATGGGGTTTCTGTTTGAACTTTGGGTTTTGACCGCGTGGGCCCGGAGGCGTTTTGGGAATTTTGAGTAAAACTTTGGAAAATTCAGTTTTAAGCATTCAAATTTATTCAATTAGCATTTGTTGATACATTCAAGTAATTTGTGACTAGATTTGAGCAGGTTTATGGAGGATTCGAGGTGTAAAGCTATACTAGAGGCTTCAGTTGAGTTTGAAGCATCGAGGTAAGTGTTTGGTCTAACTTTGGCTCGAGAGAATATGATTAGAGTCTTGTTTGCTAATTGTTAATTGTCGAATATGGTGTATAGGCATGGTGACAAGTAACTATACACTGGTATCTAGCATGACCGTGAGTCCTTATATTGTGTTTATTCTTATCTTGTTGTGACTCTTCCATGCTTAATAGATGATTTCTATGTAATGAAAGAGTATGAAAAGGAAATTATGAATTGTAAACTCTTTGTAGCGTTGGTTCGGATGAAGAAGTAAATTATAAAGTAAGAAATGAAAAGAAGAGAAAAAGATGTGGTTATTCCCTTGCCGGTCTGTTTTCGTATATTGATTATCTCCCTTACCGCGATGTGAAAGTCATTGTTGTTGTTCCCTTGCAGGGATTTAACTGTTTACTTGTGTTTCCCTTGATGGAATTTCTATTATTGTTTGTCTACCCCTCCCCCCCCGACCCAATTGTTGTGATTGTTGTTTGGGTGAGGAAGAGTGATAAAGCACGAAGGTTGATACTGTGCACGAAGGAACATTCCGTGCCATGATCAAATTACTAAATCACGAAGGATCATTCTGTGTCATGATATGAGTGTTTATGTGAGGAAAAGCACGAAGAGTGATGATGTGTACTTTATATAATTGTTTTGGTGGGAACAAGAGTAAAAGAACGAAGGGTGGTGCCATGCAGCTGTTTATTTGCTACTCTCGTTGACATTTTAGTTGTACTGTTTCATTCCTTATTTATTGATTTTATATTTTAAATTGTTACAGCTCCGATAGCATGTTCCTTCCCTCTCGACTGGTTAATTTTTGTACTCCTTTCTGTTGGTTATATATGTTGAACTGCACAGGTTTGTTTGGTAGTCTAGTCTAGACTCGTCACTACTTCACCGGGTTTAAACCAGGCACTTACCAGCATATGGGGTCGGTTGTTCTGATACTACACTCTGTGCATCTTTTTGCATAGGTCGCGGTGCTAGAGGAGCTTTTGGTCAGCAGTAGTGTAATTGGGAGCTAACTTCAGTCTAGAGATACCGAGGTTGCCTTGCTGACGTCCGCATGCCCAGAGTTTTTTCTATATTTACTTTAGTTTGTTATCCTTTGTAGCGGAACAAATAGAACTATGTTTTTATTCAGTAGAACTATGTTTTTATTCAGACATTGTATTTAGCATCCTCTAGACTATCGTGAGTTTGTGACTCCATTTTTGGGTAGAGTTGAATTAGACATCCGCATTGCTTTTCGTTTATTTATATTTAAGACTTCTGCTTTTTTATTAAATGTTTCACTATTTTTAATAATGTTGATGTTTGCCAAAAGAGTTAATAAATAATTGTCTACCCTAGCTCCTAATAGTAGGCGTTATCACGACTCCCGAGGGTGTGAAATCCGAGTCGTGACAAGTTGGTATCAGAGCACTAGGTTACAAAGGTCTTCAAACTCACGGAAAAACTTGGTAGAGTCTGAGGGATCGGCACAGAAAGGTCTGTATTTATCCCCTGGAAGCTACAGAGTTAAGAAAACTTCACTTTTGTTCTTTCTTGTCGTGCGATTCTGTTTCTCAAATACTGATTGTCTTTCTACTATGTTTTTTCATAGATGAAGATAACACGTGATTCCTCTTCTACCGCTCAACAGCCCGAGCCCCAAGAAATAGCTCCGATGAAGGGAAGAGGGCAAGGACGAGTCCGTGCTAGAGGCCGCGACGGGGGCAGAACTCAGCCACGAGCAGCAGCCCCAGAGGTGGAGCCTCATGTTGATTATGACGAGGAGGTTCCAGCCCTAGCATCTCCTATGGGCCCAGTTTAGGTTCCAGAGGGGTTTATAGCCACCCCAGTTTAGGACGCTTTGGTCAGATTGGTAGGGCTTATGGAGAGCGTCACTCGAGCGCTTTGTTTCCAGTAGCTCCGGCCACTTCTCAGACTAGAGGAAGGGTTTAGACTCCTACTAGACGTACTCCAAATTAGGTAGCTCCCTAGGCTCACATTCTAGTAGTTCAGCCAGCTGTGGCAGTTCAGCCGGGTATTGTGACCCAGACCGGCGATGGAGCGCCTATGTCCGCTGATGCTTTGTGGAGGCTGGATAGGTTTACCAAGATCTTCATCACCACATTCAGTGGTGCTTTTTCAGAGGACCCCCAGGATTTCTTATATAGCTTCCATGAGGTTATTCGGACTATGGGAATTATGGAGACTAATGGGGTCGACTTTGCCACCTTTCGTCTATGTGGATCTGCCAAGACTAGGTGGAGGGACTATTGTTTAGCCAGACCAGCATGGTCGCCATCTCTGACTTGGAACTAGTTTGTAGAGTTGTTCTTGGAGAAGTTGCTCCCCATTACTCAGCGAGATGCTCTTTGCGGGCAGTTTGAGCGCCTTCATTAGGGCTCCATGACTGTCACTCAGTATGAGACCCGGTTCATTGATCTATCCCGCCATGCTATTTGCATACTCCCCACCGAGAGACAGAGAGAGCGGGGGTGAGTAAGTTTATTGATGGTTTGACTCAGCCAATTCGTCTCCAGATAGCCATGGGAGGCGGGAGTGAGATCGATTTTCAGGAGGCGGCCAATGTGGCCCGCCGAGTTGAGATGGCCGTGTCACAGGGAGGTGGTCATGGGTCGACTAAGAGGCACCCTTACTCAGGCAGATTTAGTAGTACCTTGTCTGGAGGTAGAGATTCTTATGGTAGAGTTCATCCTCCTAGGCCCTTTCAGTGAGATCCACATGTCTCTCATGTTACTTCACGTTGTAGTGGTTCTCAGCCGCATTATCCTAATCAGCAGTCTTCCAGTGCACCACTAGCTCCCATCAGTGCCCCACCACTTTAGAGTTTTTGAAGTGGACATTCAGGTCGACATGGTCAGCAGTCTCAGCAACCGAGGGCGTGTTACAGTTATGGTGACTAGAGTTACATTGTCAGATTTTGCCCTCGAATTTTGGGTAGTTCCCAGCAGTAGGGTTCTCGCCCCATGATTTGGGCACCAAGAGTTCCACAGCCTGCCCAGCTAGTTAGAGGCGGGGGTAGAGGTTATAGATGTGGAGGTAGAGTTCATAGAGGTGGAGCTCAACCCGCTAGAGGTAGAGGCCAGCCAGTACCCGACCGTTCCAGAGATGTGGTTAAGGTAGGTAGGGCCCAGCCCCGGTGTTATGCTCTTCCGTCCTGGCTAGATGCGGAGTCATCAGATGCTGTCATTACAGGTATTATTCTTGTTTGTGATAGAGATGCTTCAGTGCTATTTGACCCTGGGTCTGCGTACTCATATGTGTCGTCCTATTTTGCACCATACTTAGTTATGCCTAGTGATACATTAAGTATTTCTGTATATATATCTACACTGGTGGGTGATTTTATAGTGGTTGACCGAGTTCATTGTTCCTGTGTTGTGGTGCTTAGGAGTCTTAATACCTGTATTGATTTGTTGCTCTTATATATGGTGGATTTTGCTGTTATATGAAGGGGGGGGGGGGAGAGGGGCCCCAGGCCATACCAGTCCTAGTGTTATTTCATATGTGAAGGCTCGATGCATGGTCGAGAAGGGATGTTTAGCTTAGCTGGCGTATGTCCGCGATTCCAGCGTAGAAGTCCCTTTTATTGATTGTATTCCCATTGTTCGGGAGTTCCACGAGGATTTCCTTCAGACCTGCCAGGCATGCCGCCCGATAGGGATATTGACTTTTGTATTGATCTGGATCATGTCACTCAGCCCATTTCCATTCTGCCGTATCGCATGGCCCCGCCATAATTGAAGGAGTTAAAGGATCAGTTGCAGGATTTGCTTGAGAAGGGTTTCATTAGACCCAGTGTTTCACTTTTGATTACGCCGATGTTATTTGTGATGAAAAAAGATGGTTCTATGAGGATGTGCATTGATTATCGGCTATTGAACAAAGTGACGATAAAGAACACGTATCCACTATCGAGGATTAACAATTTGTTTGACCAGCTTCAGGGAGCAAAGTTGTTTCCAAAGATATACTTGAGATCGGGCTAGCATAAGTTGAGGATTAGGGCGTCCGATGTCCCTAAGACTGCGTTTTCACTCGATATGGGCATTATGCGTTTTTAGTCATGTCATTTGGTTGACCAATGCCCCAGCATCATATAAGGAGTTGATGAACCGAATGTTCAAGCCGTATTTGGACTTGTTCGTGATAGTTTTCATTGATGATATTTTGATATGCTCCCGCAGTAGGAGGAGCACGAGCTGTATGTTAGAGCAGTTCTTAGGCTATGAAGGATAGTCAGTTATATGCTAAATTCTCGAAGTGTGAGTTCTGGTTGAGTTCGGTTGCATTTCTAGGTCACATTGTTTCAGTAGAGGGTATTTAGGTGGACTCGAAGAAGATTAAGGTAGTAAAGAATTTGCCTCGACTAGCTTCAGCTACAAAGATTCTGAGTTTTTTGAGGTTAGCAGGCTACTATCGTCGATTCGTGGAGTGGTTTTCATCTATTGTAGCCCCGATGACCAGATTGACCCAGAAGGGTGCCCAGTTCAGATGGTCGGATGAGTGTGAGGTGAGCTTTCGAAGCTCAAGACAGCTCTGACTACGACACCAGTATTGGTTTTGCCCACATGTTCAAGGCCTTAAATATGGAGTCCATTACTCAAATGGTCACTCAACAATTCAAAATTATCTAGTAAAGTTATTTTTCTTTTATTTGTAACAGAAAAGTCATTTAACTATGTCTATAGCACTCTGAAGGTCACTAAACGAGATTTCTTAAACTTTTGATGTTCAAATACCTATTTTACCCTCTAAATTATCAACTTTTATCTTTTCATAATTTTTTTAAAATTATAGTTTCTTCTCTCTTATCTTTATTATGAACTTGCCTATTATTAAATAAATTTTACTTCAAATTTAATATTCTAGCATATATAATATCAAATAATAAAATAACTGAGAATCATTTTTAAGAATATATAATATATATTATAAAAATAACTTTATTTTAAATAATCATTTTTATTTCGTGCATAGAATATATATTTGATAGCAGCAAAATTGTTATTACGAAAAAAATTGTTCTAGTTAAATTATTTAATATGCTTAGTATGTTATTATGTCAACATTATATATTAAATAATATTATTTTAAATAAAATTTCTTATTCTATATGGAAATTCATATTTAATTTAAAAAGAGAAAAATTTATATAATTAAAAATTTTAAAAAACAAAAGTTGATAATTTAGAGGGCAAAATATTTAAATAAGTATTTGCAGTCAAAAATTAGAGAAATCTAGTGGACTGACTTTCTTAGTGCTATAGACATAGTTAAGTCACTTTGTTGTTAGAAACGAAAGAAAAATAATTTTTAATAAATGATTTTAGATAGTTGAGTGACTATTAGAATATTATACTCTTTTAAACGTGCAATAATTTTAACTTCTTTTAGGCTTTATCTCCCCTGAAAAAGTCAGATCGGCCACATGGGTGACTCATAACACAAACTCGGTATCCAACAGTACCTGAAAGAGTACTTGGAAAAATATTCCTTGATTTATACTTTTATGTTCTGCCATCGAAAGCAATAAAATGTATGATAATTGATTCTCTATGAAAACAAGAAAGGATAATTGAAAAAAAAATTCTTTGTTATAACAGTTAAAATCGAATTGTAAATATTTGATTTGTATGCAATAATATTAGTTATATATCAATGTACGTTGGAATACCAATCAAGATCATTTTTGTTGCATATAATTTAGTGACTATGCAATAATGAAAGAATATTTATAGAAGCTGTCACGTATAGAAGACTTGAGTTTACCTTCAATGGAATAGGATTCGTAAGAAGCAACACGTTTTGTCCTCTTTGCTTCTGATTTCCTGTTCCGCCTAAAAATGGAACATCGTGTTGGATTTCTATTTTATTTTATTAAAATGCCAAGAACAAAAAATAATGGTGAAGAAGAAATGACCATTATTCATTAGATCATTTTTGATGAGCCCACAAATTTTTTTGCGATTCACGATCAATCACCCGAATGATTGAATATTGGGGGGGGGGGGGGGCATTGGCACACGAAAAATCAAAATCGTGCTGAATTCCTATTTTATGGCCCTAAATGTCAAAAAATAAGGAACGATCACGAAGAAGCAATAATTATCGTTCATTAGGTTGTTTCTGACAGACCCATAAAATTTTAGTCGATCCGGGGCCTATCAAACGAATTTATGAAGATGTCAAGGACATTAGCACAAGAAAAAACTAGAAATCGTGCTGAATTCCTATTTATTTCCCTGAAACACCAAAAACGAGGAACGACTATAGAGAATTTATCATTATTGTTTATTAGATCATTTTGAATGGCCCACAAAATTTAATGCGATTCTAGGCCCGTCGCCCGCATTCATGAAGTTGGCGTGAAAATTAGCAGATGAAAAAATCGAAAATCATGTTGAACTAATGTTTTATAGCCCTAAAATGGGGAATGTTCATAGAAAAGAAATGAATACCGTTCATTAGGTTATTTATGGTGAGCTCTGAAAATTTTAGGCGATTCGAGGCTGCTCACTCGAATTCAGGAAGATGGCATGGACATTAGCACACGAAGAATCGAAAATGGTATTGAATTGCTATTTAAGGACTTAAAATGCCAAAAAGCGAGGCATAGTAATGGAGAAGCAATGAATATCGTTCATCATGTCCTTTTTGGTGGACCCACAAAATTTTAGCGGTTCGCGTTGCCCGAATCCAGGAAGATGACGTTGACATTAGCACACGAAAACATATGTTTATGGCCCTAAAACACCAAAAACTAAGGAACGATCATGAAAAGTTAATTAGGTCATTTGTGATTTGCCCACAAAATTTTAGGTGATTGGGACAGATCGTCTAAATTCATGAAGATGGCGTGGACATTATCACACAAAAACTAGAAATAGTGCCGAATTCCTGTTTTATGACCATAAAATGCTAAAAAATGAGAAACAACCAGTGAGAAGCAATGAGTATTGTTCATTAGGTCATTTTTATTTTTTCACAAAACTTTAGGCAATTCGGGACAGTCGCCCAAATTCATGCAGATGAGATGAATATTAGGATACAAAAAATCAAAAATCATCCGAATTGATATTTTATTGACCTAAAATGCAATAAAATGAGGTACGGTCTTGGAGAAACAATGACTATTATTCATTAGGTCATTTCTTATGTGCCTATATAATTTTAGTCATTTCGTGCCCAGTCGACCAAATTCTTGAAGATGGCATGGACTAATGCATACGAAAAAATTGAAAATTATGGTGAATTCCTGTTTTATGACCTAAAATGCAAAAAACTGAGGAATGATCATAGAGAAGCAATGACTATTGGTTATTAGGTCTTTCATAATGGGTGCACAAAATTTTAGGCGAATCGGGGTATGTCGCCCGAATTCATGAAGATGACACGGTAATTAGCCCACGAAAAATAAAACATTATGCAAAATTTCTATTTTATGGCCCAAAACACCAAAAATGTGGAACGATCATGTAGAAGTAATGACTATTATTTATTAGATCATTTCTGGTTGACCCACAAAATTTTTAGACGATTCGAAGCCGATCGCCCGAACTCCTGAAGATGGAGTAGACATTGGAACACGGAAGAGCGGAAGTCGTGTTGAATTCCTATTTTATTGCCTAAAATGCCAAAAAAGAGTAACATTCATTGAGAAGCAATGACTATCGTTTATTAGAGGGGCACAGAAAATTTTTGTTGATTTGGGGCCTATCTCCTGAATTCATGAGAATGGCGTGGACATTAGCACACAAAAAATTAAAAATCATGCTGAATTCTGTTTTATGGCACTAAAACGCCAAAAAAGAGAAACAATCATGAAGAAGCGATGACTACTGTTAATTAGTTTATTTTTTAGGCCCACAATTTAGCTGATATAGGGTTGGGCATCGGAATTCATGAAGATGTTGTGGATATGAGCACACTATAAATTGGAAATCATGTCGAATTTGTGTTTTATGGCCATAAAATTTCAAAAAATAACAAAAAATTATGAAAAAACAATGACTATTATTTAATAGGTTATTTGTGATGGGCCCAAAGAGTTTGAGGTAATTGGGGGCCACTCGCTCGAATTCATTTAGATGGTGTAGATATTCACACACGAAAATAAAAAAATATCGTAATTCCTATGTTTGACCTTAAAATGCCAAAAACAAGGCAATTTCATGGAGAACCAATGATTATTGCTCATTATATCATTTCTAACGGGCCCACAAAATTTTAAGCGATTCTAGACCGTTCACTCGAATTCATGCAAAACACACAAATCTGGGCATGAATTCTTGTTTTATTGCCCTAAAAAGCTAAAAACAAGGAACAACCATGGAAAAGCGATGACTATTGTCTATTAGGATATTTATGATGAACCTCAAAAATTTTAGATGATTCAGGGCCGATCACCCAAATTCAGAAAGATGGCGAGGATATGAACACATGAAAAATCAAAAATCCTGCGAAATTCTCATTTTATAGCCCAAAATGCCAAAAAGGTGGAATAATAATGAAGAAGCAATGACCATTGTTCATTAGTTCAATGGGCCCATAAATTTTAAAGTGATTCAAGGATGGCCACTTGAATTCATGAAGATTGCATAGATATTAACACATGAAAAATCGATAGTCATGCTGAATTTATGTTTTATGACCATTAAATGCAAAAAATAAAAAATGAGGAACGATCAAAGAGAATCAATAACTATCGTTAATTAGGTCGTTTATGATGGACCCACAAAATTTTAGATGATTTGGGGTCGGTCGCCCGAATTCAAAAAGATGGCATGGGCATTAGCACACGACAAATCAAAAGTCGTACTCAATTGTTGTTTTAAGTCCCTAAAACGCCAGAGGAACAATTATGGAGAAGCAATGACTATCATTCATTAGGATATTTATGGTGGACCCATAAAATTATAACGATTCGGTGCCCGTCTCCCGAATTTAGGAAGAGGGCGTGGACATTAACACACAAAAATTTGGAAAATATGTTGAAGCCCTAAAGTACCAAAAATAGAGGAGCGATTATAGAGAAACAATTACTATTGTTCATTAGGTCGTTTATAATGGGCCTACAAAATTTTAGGCAATTCAGTATTGAACGCGCAAATTCATGAAGATGATGTGAATATTAACACATGAAAAATCAGAAATGGTGCTGAATTATTGTTATAGCTCTAAAATACCAAAAAAAGAGTAATGGTCATGGAAGAGAAATGTTTATTGTTTATTAAGTCGTTTCTGACGGGTCAATAAAATTTTAGGAGAGTCAGGGCCGGCCGCCCGAATTCAAAAATATGGTGTGGATTAGCACACGAAAATAAAAAATCATACTTGTGACAACCCGGCTCGTCGTCTTATGAGTTACCACCACGTTTCCCCCATTTTATGCTTCTTTTTGCTTCATTATCAATATTTGGTATGATCGAGTCGATTTGGAATATTTTAGTAGGAAATGAGAAACTTAGTCTCTTTAAGGAAGGTTTAGTTTGGAAAAGTCAATCAGATGTTGACTTATAAGTTAGAGGGCTCGGTGCAATTTTAGGTGGTTCGGTTAGCTTTGAGGGATGATTTGTGACTTAGGAGTTTGATTGGAAGTGATTTTGGAGGTCCGATGTAGAAATTAGTTTGTTTTGGCAAAATTAGTATTTTGACGATTTCCAATCGGTGGGTGAGATATTTATTCGAGGGTCGGAATAGAATTCTGAGAGTTGCAGTAGCTTCGTTAGGTAATTTGGGATGTGTGTGCAAAATTTAAGGTTATTCGGAGATGATTTGGTTGGGTTTTTTTATCAAATGCATGTTTCGGAAGTTTCATAAGAAATTAGGCTTGGATTCGATGTAAATTGATGATTTTAGTGTTGTTTGATTTGTTTTGATATTTGGAACGAGTTTGGATAATGTTTTAGGATGGGTAGGAATTTTTGGTTAAGGAACTGGGGGCCTCGGTATGATTTCGGATGGCTAATGGAAGGTTTTTGGGACTTAAGAATTTGCAAAAATTTTTGATCAGGTGTTGCAGGTTTTAAGCCTTCGCGATCAAATAGGTTGTGTCGCGATCAGGTAGAGTATAATTGGTAGGTTGGAACTTTATTCTTCGCGATAGAATATTGCCCTTTGCGATCGCGAGCCTGCGTCCACGATCGTATAGAAGGAAATCTGGGCTAGCAGAATAGTTTTTAAAACATTTCCTCCGTGAGTCTTTGTTATTTTCCACCATTTTGAGCATTTTTTAGAGCTCTTGGATGGGAATTGAAACGAGTTTTGAAGAGGATTGATTGGAGGTAAGTTCTATTGACTAAAACATGATTTAATTATAGAATTAACCTAGAAATTAATGAAAACTTAGCAAAAAAGGAAGAACTAGGGCTTGGAAAATGGAGATTTTAAATTGGGTTTTGATGGGTCGTTTAAGCTCGGATTTGAGAGTTCTTGATATGTATTGAATGGTGGAGAGATAAGGAACCCGTTGGTGTGAAAATTTCTGAGTTTGGAGAAGTGGGTCTGTGGCTCGGGTTTTGCCAATTTCGGAATTTTTGATATTTTCCGATTGTTTTCATTTAGGCATTGTTCCCTTAGCCTATTGTGACATATTTTTTGTGGTTTTGGTCAGATTCAACGTGCGAGGAGGCCAGTTTGAGAGGCAAGGGCATAGCGAGCTAGAGCTTTGGCAGGCTTGAGGTGAGTAATGATTGTAAATGATATCCTGAAGGTTTGAAACCCCGAATTTCATAAAGTAGTGCTACATTGAGGTGATACACGCACTTAATGACGAGCGCGGGGTCGTTTACTAGTAGGAATTTTGACTTGGTCCATCCTGATTGATGTTTTTACTACGTATTTGATTGAGACTTAATTGTTATCTCATGACTTGGGTTTATGGCCATATTTTGGGCTTCAGGCTGAATATTTAAATCCTTCGTGGGCTTTCACTACCGTTTCCTCACCATTTTCGCATACTACTTGAACTCGGTCCTATTAATTTACACTATTTTACAAACACAACCACTTTTACTTGAATTTGAGACGTAAATGATATTTCAAAATACTGTTTAGGCTGAGCATTATTATTTTACTGATGCTCGAGTGGCTTGTGATGATTTCTGGACTGAGTGAGGCCGAGGGCCATATGAGGATATGCTAAGTGATATGAGGCTGAGGGCCTGAGTTACTTTATATTCCATGAGGTGTCTAGAGTGACGTGAGGCCGAGTGTCTAGAGATGATGCCACGAGGTGGCTTGATATAGCGCTTGGGTCGTAAGGGGCCCCTCCGGAGTCTGCACACCCACAGTGACCGCGGGTACCCATATGATCTGAGAGTGAGACCGAGGGGCCGATACTATGACGAGTGATTGAGAGTGATCCCGAGAGGCCAATACTATGCTGAGTGACAGTGAGTGAGGTCGAGAGGCTACCCGGGATGATACTATGCCGAGTGACTGAGAGTGAGCCCCAGGGGCTGATACTGTTCTGAGCGAGTTACACAGTGCCCGAAGGGTGGGTTTTTACTTATTATTTAAATGTCAAATTACATATTTTTCTCGATTTTAAGAGATTCCTACTGATTTCTTGCTATTTTACTGCCTTAAATGATTTTACTGCTTTAGTGTAGAATTGCTTTGTGCCATTATGTGTTTCATGCTTTCAGTCACTATTTATAATTATTACTCACTGGGTCGGAGTACTCACATTACTCCCTGAACTGTATGTGCAGATTTATACATAGCAGAGTCCGCACCTGAGTTGACATTAATTGACGTTTTGTGTAAACAAACCTTGATCGATGTTTTTACAGTTCCGATGGGTCCATGTCATTATTTGGGACATAGGAATATGCTCGGAATAAAATTCAAAAGTCCCTAGCTTGATTTGACGTCATTTGTTAAAAACTAAAAATTTGAAGGTTTAAAGAATTCATAAGTTTGACCGTAAATTGACATTGTTGATATCGGGATCAGATCGTGATTCTGAAGTTGGAATAGCTCCGTTATGTCATTTGGAACTTAAATACAAAATTTAAAGTTGTTCCGGATTGATTTGTCATATTTTGGCGTGAGTTATAGAATTGAAAATTTCATAATTTTATTAAGTTCAAATCAAGGTGCCATTTGTAGTTTCAACGTTGTTTGATATGATTTGAGACTCCGAGTAGGTCCGTACTACGTTAGAGGACTTATTATTATATTCTAATGAGGTTCCGAGTGGCTAGGGTGAGTTTCAGATGTGTTTCGGATCGTTAGGAGCATGCTGACCAGGTCTGGTTCTGGTGCGACGCACGTGCTCATTTTTTGGAGCACAGGTGCGTGACCACTTTGCAGGATTTTGGGTCGCTTCTGCGATGTTGACACATGCCCTATCGTGTCGCTTCAGAGGAGTTTTTGCATGAGAGTGCAATACCTATTCTACGATCCAGTGATCGCAAATGCGGAAGGGCTCGTTATTGCGGCTCTTTTGGGAGCTTCTGCACAGTTTCAAATGCGACTTACTTTCCACAGCTGTGGTACTATGCCTGGCAAGCTGGCTTTGCATATGCGAGATTTGTCTCGCAAAAGAGAGACCACAGGTGTGAAATAGTTTCTCGCAAATGCGAAAGGACCTGCAAATAATGCGAAAAGGCGTTGACATAGGCCCGATTGCGTCGCTTCTATGGAGCTTTTGCACGTAGGAGCGATACCTCTTCTGTAGTCTAGTGATCGCAAATGAGGAAGGGCTCACTTCTACAGCTCCTTTGGGAGCTTCTGCTAGTCACAAATGCGAATTAATTTCCACATATGCGGACCTCTGTCTAGAAAGCTGGCTTCGCAGATTCAACATCTGTCTCACAAAAGCAAGACCGTAGGCGCGATTAGTTTTCTGCAAATGCTAAAGGACTTGTGTCGTGACCCCGATCCGCTCATGATCGCTCCCAGCACACTACTAGCCAAGCCCGACAATTTATAACAATAAACCCATTTATTTAACAGATGAAGATACGTACCATTTAAGTCAAAAGTCCAAAATACTTATAATAATGCGAAAAATCTAACAAAATTCCAATACAGCCCAACTAGGACCCGGTGTCACGAACATGATCCTCTAAATACAGAGTAACATCCTACTACAAAGTCTATCTAAAAACTAAGAATGCAGAAATAAAAGGATAGGATAGAATGGAGAATCATAGGCTACGAACACCCTGCAGCTACCTCAAATACTCCCGGAATAAGAACTCTGGATCAACTGGATCTACTCAGCCCGAGATTGCCGTGGATCTGCACGCAAGGTGCAGGGAGTAAACTGAGTACTCCGACCTCCCAGTGAGTAATAAACATAGATACAGTTTGAAAGTAAGAAAAAGTACAAAGTACTCTATATCTAGCAGTTTATATCCAAAACAGTGGAAACAATAAACATGAAGTAATACAGTCAAAAAATAATGCATGAAATAATGCAACACATATAATGGTACACTCTAGTACCTGCGACGTGCAGCCCGCTCCACTTATTTAACGTTGAAGCGCTCACTGGGGTGTGTACAGACTCTGGAGGGGCTCCTACAACCCAAGCGTTATATCAGCCAGGTATTGGCGTAAAATAGGCTATCGGCCTCATATATATATATATATATATATATATATATAATCACTGCGGCGTGCAACCCGATCTATATCAAGGAAATATCCTCACCATCGGGTCCCCGACCCATCTCAGTCAAATAAGTTCACAGCCAATCGGGTGTGACATACTATAGGGATCTCAACCCTCACATACCTTTTCATTTAATATTCATGTATAAAACGCAGTTACTATTATATTTATCAGTTGAAAACATTATTAAGAGTACATGTTATGCACATAAGGATAACCTATGGATTCTACAGGTCGGCACAAGGCCCCAAACACGACAATAAGCCTAAATCACAATGATAAAGTAAGCGACTCAATCGCCAATATAGTAGAAATTAACACTCGGGATGGACTAAGTCTCAATCCTGAATAGTAAACGACCACTCATCGTGTAATGCGTGTCATGCCTAAATATAGATTTACGATGTGAAAGTCCAGGGTTTCAAACCATGAAAGTAGCATTTACATCCATTACTCACCTCTAGTCGGCCAAAAACTAGCTTGTAATTCCCTTTACTCTCGAATTGACCTCCTCGCACGTCGAATCTGGACAAAACCACAACGAATACATTACAATAGGCTAAGAAAATATAACCCAATCGAAAAGACTAGAAAAACATCAAAAACCACGAAATTTGCAAAATACGAGCCCCGGTGTCGCTTCTCAAAATCTAGAAAATTTTACATCAATATCCTTACCTCCCCACGAGTATATGCACATCAAGTCTCAAGAATAGGGGTCCATTTGACCCCTTAAATCATCATTTTAAGTTCCCTTAAGTTTCCAAGCCCTAATCTCCATATTAACCTTTAATTCATTGGGTTTTCAGTGTTAATCCATGTTTATACACCATAATATCGTAATTTAATTCCAAGAATCCACACCTATTGATAGACCATGAAACCCTCTTCAAAATTCGCCCAAAACCCTCTTGGTTCGAAGTCCAAAATGTTCTTTAAAATTTGCGAAGAAGACTTAACTTAAATCTGCCCAAGCCTTTTTTCTTCTGCGCTCCAATTATCGCTTCTGTGGCCACCGATTTTGCTGTTCTCCAACCACTTCTGCAGTTTCAAAAATGCCCAGACAGCTTCTGTGATCCTAAATCGCATATGCGATGCTCGCTTTTGCAAAAACCCCTCCTCTTCTGCGGAAATTGCACAGGCCGTCAAGGACCGCTTTTGCGACCACATAGCCGCATCTGCGGAACTGGCTATGCGGTCCCTTTTACGCGGATGTAGAAATGATAGAACTAGCAACTTCAAACATGCAATAAACTCCAATCTCTCTGTTTAACCACCCGAATTCACCTTGAGGCCCCTGAGACCTCAACCAAAAGCACATACGTGATCTATTACCTTATTCAAACTTGATCGAACCATTAAAACACTATGGTTAAAACCAAGTTCATAAAATTTCACCAAATCATAGCCTAAGTTTATCAAAAGAGGTACAATTTAAATAATTTTTTACACACCTCATATTCACGTAACGGAGCTACTGCAAATCTCGGAATTCCATTCCGACCCTCGGATCAAAATCTCACCTATCAACCGGATATCGCGAAAATGCTAACTTAGTAAATTCAAGCCTAATTCTACATCGAGCCTCCAAAATTACTTCCGATTGCCCTCCTAAGCCTTACATCATCGTCCCCAAAGCTAACCGAAATGTCAGAAATTTTATCCGAACCCTCTAACTTACAAGTCAACTTCCGGTTGACTATTCCAAACCAAACGCTCTTTAAAGAGACTAATTGTCTCATTCCTTATCAAACTCCGTCCGAATCACTTCAATTTCACAAAAAATATATACTTAACCATGAAGAAGAAATAAACGGGGAAATCGGGGTGGAAATACATGAGACGACGGGTCAAGTCGTTACAATTTGGACAAAATGCTTAAGTTTGGGGCTTTTGGCATTTTTGTTCATTTTTGAGTTGTAGCTTCATTTTTGGGTGATTTCTAAGGGATTCTTCATGATTTTTATTTGGATAAACTCCTAAATTTAATATATCTCATGATTTCATACTTATTTATATCATTAAATTAGTGAATCAAATGGAAGAAAAATAGTTTTTTTCAAAAATCTTCCGAAAATGAAAAATAAGTATATGAAGGAAAATTCGATATTAGAATTCGATAATTTTTGTATGATTGGACTCGTATTTGAACGGGTGTTCAAACTGTGAATTTTATTAGATTCCGAGGTGCGATCCCAGAGGGTTGACTTTTTCGAAAATGATTTAAATTGTACCTCTTTTGAATTATGATTATTTTCTAAAGTTTAGTTTGAATTTTTAATCAATAAACTTTGAGTGAATGCTTGAGTTGTGAAGTAAAGTAAGTGTCATTCTTTAATTTGACTTTAGGGAATAGGATATGTTTATTTATTTGCTATGTGATTAAATGTGTGGGTCAACGTATATGTGAGGTAATGAGTACTTATGCGTTGTATTTGAGTTAAAGCATGCGAGTGGAACTTGTTTCTTTGTGATTTATTTCCTATTTAATTAGGATCTGGTTAGGTTAGGCTAATAATGATTTGCTAATGTTTTTTGTAGTTAATGCTCATTCAATAATTGCTGAATATTTTGGAAGTTGAGGTTGGTAGCCTAGTATCATGTTGGATAATAAATACAAAATCCCGCATTTAAATTTTTTTTTCAAATTTATATTATCCTTGATGCATGGTAAGGAAGAGTGTAAAAGCACAAAGGGTGATGTCGTATCATTTTTATATTATCATCTATTGATTTATATAGTGAGGAGGAGAGTTAAAACCACTGGGTTACCTAGGTCTCACTAGTCATTAGCAAGCTTAGTAGAGTCTGAAAGATCGGTACAGAGACGTCTGTACTTATCTTCCAGAGGCTATGGAGTATAGGGAAAATATCACTTCTTTCTTACTATGTCGTGCGTTTTTTATTCTATCATTGACAATGGAACCCTTCTATTCTTCTCCTCTTGTAGATAGCGAGAACACGCACTGCATCAACTGCCAGATAGGAGCCGGAGACCCCAGTGGTAGTTACAACTAGGGGCAGAGGTCAAGGTTGAGGTCACGCCAGAGCTAGAGGTAGAGCTCAGCCTAGAGCTCCAGCGGCAGCACCCACAATGGAGCCTTAGGTGGATCTTGACGACAAAGTTCCAGTTCATACTGTACCCCTTGGACCAGCTCAGGTCCCGGAGGGGTTCATCTTCAGGACGCTCTAGTCTGTTTGTTGAGCCTTATGGAGAGTGTGTCCCAGAGCAGTATGTTTCCTATGGTACCAACCGTCTCTCGGGCTGGAGGAGAAGCACATACTCCTGCTACTCCCACCTCGGAGCTAGTGGCTCCTCGATATCACATTCTAGAAACCCCGCCAGTTGGGGTAGTTCAGCCGATTGTTATAGCACAGGCCAGTAATAGGCCTGCTTAGTCTTCTGAGGCTATGTTGAGGTTGGATAAGTTCTCCAAGCTTTTTCCTGTTCATTTCATTGGTGCATCATCTGAGGACCCACAGGATCTTCTGGACCAATTCCACGAGGTATTGTGCACATTGGTATAGTTGATACCAATGGGGTCGATGTTGTACCATGTAAAGGTTAGTTTTTAAGACTGACAAAGGAACTCAGGATAAACCAAGTCCATCCCTCAGGTGCACAAAAATAGGCAAATTCGAGCATAAGGATTGCACGTGAAGGAAATAGGCTTAACTTAGTGGATTTAATATCTTCGGATCAAAAAGGTTGCATAATTGATAAGGATAAGGAGTCCTTAATCAAAGAGAACGCTATCCAAGATAGGGAATGAGTTAGAAGTTGATATCAACTAGGACTCTTTCACTAAGGAAGAGTTGCATCAGAACTCTAGTTATTTCTTCATCTACTAACTCCATAAATTGTATGATGTTCTCATTTTATAGTGTTGCACAAAAATGCAAAAGTTAAATGTGAATCGAGAGCAAAATAGCAAGGCTTCTTGCAAGCTGTTCGTGTGTTATTCAAGTATGCAAACCTAAAGCTACATGAACTAGATTGAAGAACCAGCACCACAAAAAGTTTTATGTGTCTTTCTTTATTTCTTATTCAATTGTAGTAGGTGTTTTAATATTGTACCTTTAGCTTTCATAGAAGCAATTGTAATAAGTGCTTTGAGTATTCAATTTAGAGTTAACTTGAAGTTGTCAAAACAGTTAGAGGTTTGTAGCTATAACGGGATTAGAGTTAATCCTTAGGTTTACAAAGAGTTTTTGTAAATGTTATTTTGGCTCAGTGATTTTAGTGGAAGTTTGGGAAAATCCTACTGAGTAGTAGGTCATGGTTTTTTTCACCTTTTGAGCCAGGTGTTTTACACATAAAATCTCAGTGTTCTTTATTTTCTACATTTATTATTCTGCAACCGTAGTAATTGGAACACATAGAAGAACCAAGTCCTTCCATATGCAGTTTAAACGAAAAATTGGGTACCACAAAAATAACTGCTTCCCCACTCTTGTGTGGTTTTGACGTATTAAACATCAATTGGTATCAGAGCAGGTTATCCTTGAAGAAGCTAACACCTTAGGAAAATATCAAGATGAGCGTACCACCTGGAAACTGGGAAGGACAATCCACTAATAGGGCTCCACTCTTTATTGGTCACTACTACTCTTGGTGGAAAAACTGAATGAGAGATCACATCGTCGGAGAAGACTGAGCTAAAGGACATTGTCACTGATGATCCCCTGGCTACCATGAAGAAGATGGCTGAAGGAGTAGAAGTTCCAAAAAGAAGAGTTGACTGCACTGAGGAAGTGGGAAAAGAATGCTAAAGCCAAGAAATGGCTTGTGTGTGGACTTGGTCCAGACGAGTACAGTAGAATTCAAAGTTGTACCACTGCTAAGAAAATCTTGGACACTTTGCAAGTGGATCGTGAATGAACACCTCAAGTGAAGAGGTCAATAGGAACACTGTTGTATTCTCAATATGGGAATTTTACCATGATAGAAGGATAACCCGTCCAATAGATGTATACAAGGTTCACCATACTAACAAATGAACGTATGTCTCTTTGAAGGGTTATTCTTCAAGATGATAAAGTTGAGAAGATTTTGGCAAGAGTTTTGCCAGTCTCTTCAGAAAGAGAAATTACTGCTATTTAGGAATAAAATAACATTGCCACTCTTAATTTGGATGAGCTAATTGGAAACCTCACTGCCTATGAACGTAGAAGGCAAACCATGAAGAAGGATGCACCCAAAAAATAAATGAGCCTGGGATTCAGAATCACTGAAGGTGTTGATCTAGATGAGTATGAAATGACCATGATCACAAAGGACTTCAAAAAGTACCTAATGAGAGGAAATGGCCCTTCAAGAAGTGGAAGCTACAACAAACTAAGGGCTCCTGAAAAAACAAACCAATGAGGATTGTTGCAAGTGTAGTAAGACTAATCACCACATAAAAAACTGCCCTCAATGGGAAATTGAATGGAAAAAGGAAAGAGCTGAACGAAGGAACATGTTCAACCCAAGAAGACAAAAGGATCAACAAAGGCTATGGTTGCTGCCTGGGAAGAAGGATCAGATGAGGACTCAGAGGGTGAAGATGGAGATGAACAAACACTTATGGAAATTTGAGAATCTGATAAGGAATCTGAGATAAGTATAATTCATCTCAAAGACAATCTAAAATTTTTGTCTACAGAAAGGCTGTATGAGTTACTCCTGAATTTCATTAATGAATCTGAGGATCTAAAGAATGAAAATAAACAGTTGTCTAAGGAGTGTGTGATTTTGAAATCTAAGTGCCATAATCTGGAACTTAGGGCTAGTGAAAAATGCTGAGTTAAAGAACCAAGTTCATGAACATGACAACAGGGTCCTAGAGCTTAGATCTAAAAATCAAAAATTGAAATTAAGAACTAGTAAAAAGAGACAAGTCACTTTAGAAGAAAATGTAGGAAAAATGAAAGCTGAGTTGTACAAAAGAGATGAGTAGATAATACTCCTTAAAGAGGTTCTAAACAAGGTTAAGCATGAGCTAGACAGAACTTGTAAATGGAATAGGTCCTCTGATGCACTTTCATGGCTATATGAACATCATAGTAGCACTAAGAGAGGATTTGGCTACGGGAACCCTGCACCTAAGTGGGATCCCAAACGCAAGTACCTCACACTTCTTGAGAACATAATTTGGACACACTGTGGTAAAACTGGTCAGTATAAATTCAAAATGTATTGCAAAATAAAAGACTAATCAAAAGAATAAAGAATCTGTTCAAGTGAAAAATAAGCTGCCAGGTTGGGCTAAAAAGAATTTGATTCACCCTTTTGCCTGTAGAAAGGGACCCAAACTAGTTTGGGTTCCTAAGACTAACCCCGTATTTCCTGTTGCGTGTCCAAGTGCATAAGAGAAGCCAAATATGGTACATGGATATTGGCTGCTCAAAGCATATGACAGGAAGCAAGAACCAGTTCCTTTCTTGTGAGAACCTCAAAGGAGTTGATGTCTCCTTTGGAAATGGGAAGAAATGTGAGATCATTGGGGTTGGAAAGGTAGGTAAGACTGATTATCACTCTACTGAGAATGACTACTTGATAGATGGCCTAACATACAGCCTAATAAGACAACCACAATCGCGTGATAGAGGTAACTTGGTAGCATTAACCTCTACCAATTTTTTTGTGATTAATCTTACCACTAATAAGATTGTTTTGCAGGGAAAAAGAGTAAACAATACATGCATTGTAGATTTGTCGACACTTTCAAAAAATTAACTCACTTACTTATGTGTGGTGGACAATGATCCCCTCCATTGGCACAAAAGACTTGGACATGCAAGTCTGAGTCAACTTAACAAATTAGTCTCCAAGGATCTGGTGATAGGGCTGCCTAACATCAAGTTCAAGGAAGACAAAGTTTGTGATGCTTGTGCGAGAGGGAAGTAGGTAATATCCTATTTTAAATTCAAGAAAGTGGTAAGCACCACCAGAACGATGGAACTGGTCCATATGGATCTCTTTGGTCAAATGAGAACGGAGGTGGTAAAATATATGCGATGGTGCTTGTTGATGATTACTCTAGGTTTAGTTGGACTTTTTTTTAACATCTAAAGATGAAGAATTTGACATGTTTACTTCTTTTGTTTGAAAAACTCAGAAACAACTAGTTAATGAACTTGCATCAATTAGGTCTATGATGGAACTGAATATGAAAATTCTAAGTTTGTTGAATTTTGGCATGCTACATTATAAATAGTTGCATGACTAGAACTCTTAATAAGAAGATTCCCTATGAGTCACTTAATGGGAGAAAGCTAAATATATCTCATCATAGGGCAATTAGATGCAAGTACTTTGTTCGTAATAATGAAAAAAATCCCTAGGTAAGCTTGATCCCAGAAGTGATAAGGGAGTATTCTTGGGATATTCGTTACATAGTGAACCTTGTAAGATCTATAACAAAATAACTATGTGTATAGAAGAAAGTCTACATGTGATATTTGATGAAACTAACAATCTTCCTGAGAGACAGGAACATGAAGATGAAGCATTTGGGCTAGTAAGAAATTTAAATGAAATCACAGCCTAGACTGAAATTGCACCAGAAGAAGGAATAGGTGATAGAACAGGTTCTTCCACCCAGGACAACATGACATGGGAAATTGATTTGTTCCATTATTACCAACAGAATATAACACTCTTGTTCGGAAATAATCGACTGAACAAGTGTGGTCCATAAGCTAGTCATATTATAGTCTTTTCCAATGCAATAAAGTTACGTAATGTCTATTTATCTTTGATATAAGGGGTATTTCCATGGGTTTGCCTTGGTATCGTGTTCATACTGTTGTATTGAATAATCCCGGTTGGTTGCTTTCTGTTCATATAATGCATACAGCTCAGGTTGCTGGTTGGGCCGCTTCAATGGCTCTGTATGACTAGCGTTTTTTGATCCTTCTGATCCTGTTCTTCATCCAATGTGGAGACATGGTAGGGTATAGGGGAATTGATTTTCAAACCTCGAGGGAACCTGTCCATGAACTTATTCCTCAGTAACTAAACCAAGAAGGAACATCCAAAGTAATTGACACTCCTATAGCAACATCCACGTAATTTGATATAGATGAACCTGGTTCATCTGTTGATAAAAGTTGTATAGGAAATGATTGGTTCTCTTTTATATCTGAATTCCAGTAGACCTGACATTGTGTGAGTGTAGGTCTTTGTGCTTGATTTCAGGCAAATCCAAAGGAGCCCTATTTGACTAATATAAAGGGAATGTTGAGATACTTGGAAGGCACCACTGAACTTTACCTTTGGTATCCAACAGGTAGTACTTTTAACTTAGTGGGATATGCTGACGCTGATTATGCAGGTTTCCTAGTGGATATGAAGAGCACCTCAGACATGGCACACTTCCTTAGTTCATGTCTTGTGTCATGGGCTACTGAAAAAATAAAATTCAGTAGCCTTATCTACTGGTGAAGCTGAGTATGTTGGTGTTGCTTCATGATTGTGCCCAATTGTTATAGATCAAGCAGTATTTGATGGATTTGGGTATTGAAGTTTGTTGCATCCCTATTTTTTGTGATAACACTAGTGCTATTAATATGACTAAGAATCCGGTTTATCATAAGGGAACTAAGCAAATAGATGTTAGAAACCATTTTTGAGGGACAACTATGAGACATGCTTGATCCCTGTGGAATTTTGTGCTACTAACAAGCAAATTGCTGACATCTTTACAAAAGTATTAAGTAGAGATAACTTTGAGAGGAACAGGTTGGAATTAAGGATGACTAAGATCACCTAAAAAGATCAGTTCAATGTTAAACAAAAATAATCAAAAAAAATTGAAAAAAATATATATTTGTTTAGAAAGTCTGTAAATTATGTATTGTTAGATTAAATCTTGCTCAGTCTTATACTCTGAATAGTATACTCTTGTGCCATGTGTTAAAATGACTCATTAATCTCTAATGATATTTTCTCTATTTTGAAAAATTTAGACTTACACAAGAGAAGTGAAGAGTCTGATTCATCAAGATAACACGGTATGTTTTCTACACCCTGCATAATTTGGAATAACTATATTTGGATCATGAGCACAGTCCTACCAAATATCCAAGTTCTTTTGAACTTATCCGTTATAAATGAACCAGTTACGTTCAAGACTCCTGACCATATTAAACTACCTAGATTCTTTTAAGTTTGCTACTCAGGGGGAATAAAGTGGTTCTTCCAAAATTGAACATGTATCTTCTAATTCTTAAATTTCTCCTGAGACAATTTCTAAAGTTTCCGCAAATTTGGAGAATAGATTTGTAGGATCTATAGTAGTTGTTGAGAGTATAGAATCTGGAGAAGTTGGTGGTAAAAAAAAGAGAGCAAGGGTGCTAGGAGTACAGTGAGGAGAAAGGGGAAAAAAGTGGCTCATTCTTCACCCACTCCTGTCAGTTTATCCAAAGACGAAGGTGCAATGGTTGTTTGGAGAGTTGAACCTGGTTCATCTGAAAAGGAAACTCCGTAGACCTGCAGAAGAAAGTGACTGAAAGTTATGATCCAACTTCATGATAGAGTTATTAATGGAACCAAAAATCATACCATTCTATATGCTTCATTTTCAGTACTGTGCCCGCACATTTCAATGTACCTATGAAAAATTGGGAGGTTAGTACAAGCATGGATTATTTTTTGGTTACTAGTCTACTTGTTTGCGATTATGAAGTCAATGTCACTCCTAATGGACCTAGTTCATCCAAAAAGGTAACGGTAAATAGCAAGGCAGGACCTTGGTGCTCATATATTCAGTATTATTATTTCTTCTTATGCTTTGTGGTAGAATCTTATCAATTATCAATGAAATTCACTATTTTTGCTCTAACCGTTTGTTCATATTTCTTTGATGGTTAAAATTCTTAGCTTGTTCTATGATGATTAATTCATGATTGCATTAAAGTAGCACTATTGGCCATGAGTAAGTTTTACAATCTGGTTATCTCAAAATTTTATGCAACTTTTTGATGATTAATAAAGGGGAAAACGGTTTTTCTTTAAACAAGTGATGTTTATAACCTAATATACATGGTCCTTGATGATAAGTGATAAAAAGAAAAATATTTCTGACATTATATTGATAATGAGCTGAGTTGAAATAGGGCCTAAACATATGAGAAGCACAAGTTTGTAATCAACAAAAAGGGGGAATTTGTTGGCCGAAGTAAATGTTAGTTTTGAAGACCGAAAAAGGAACTCGGGATGAACCAAGTCCATCCCCCAGGTGCACAAAAATAAGCAAATTCAAGCATGAGTATTGCACGTGAAGGATATAAGCTTAACTTAGTGTATTTAATATCTTCTGATCGAAAATGTTGCATAATTGATAAGGAGAAGGAGTACTTAATCAAATAGAACACTATCCAAGATAGGAAAGGAGTTATAAGTTGAAATGAACTAGGACTCTTCAACCAAGGATGAGTTGCATCAGAACTCTAGTTATTTCTTCATCTACTAACTCTATAAATTGCAGGATGTTCTGATTTTACAGTGTTGCACTAAAACGCAAAACTTAAACGTGAATGGAGAGAAAAATAGCAAGGATTTTTGCAAGTAGTACGTGTGTTATTCAAGCGTGTAAACCTGAAGCTACATGAACCAGATTGAGGAACCAGCTCCATAAAGAGTTTTATGTGTCTTTCTTTATTTCTAGTTCAGTTGTAGTAGGTGTTTTAATATTGTACCTTTCAGCTTTCATTGAAGCAACGGGATTAAGGTTAATCCTTAGGTCTACAAAAAGTTTTTATAAATGTTGTTTTTGCTCAGTGATTTTAGTTAAATTTTGGGAAAATCCTACTTAGTAGTAAGTCGTGATATTATTACCTTTTGAGCCGGGTGTTTTCCACATAAAATCTCTATGTTATTTATTTTGTGTATTTATTATTTTGTTACATTAGTAGTTGGAACACATAGAAGAACCATGTCTTTCCATAATCATTTTAAGCAAAAAATTGAGTACCACACAAATTACCCCACCCCCGTGTGTGGCATTGACGTATAAAACATCAGTCGATTTTGAAGCATTTAAGATGTCTGGCTCCTCTCATAGATTGTGGAGATATTATATGTTGACTAGACCAGCTGGGTCACCTGCACTTACTTAGAATCAGTTCTCACAACTATTTCTAGAGAAATTCATCCATGTCACCCTGAGAGAGGAGTACCATAGATAGTTTGAGCGACTTCAACATTGTGGTATGACTGTCACCTAGTACGAGACTCAATTTGTGGACTTAGCTCACCATGCTACTATCTTACTCCTTACTGAGAGAGAGAGAGAGAGAGAGAGAGAGAGAGAGAGAGAGAGAGAGAGAGAGAGAGGAGATTTATTAATGGGCTCACATACACTATCAGGCTTCAGATGGCCAAGGAGACCGGAAGTGATATTTCTTTCTAGACAGCTATAAATGTTATTGGACGGATAGATATGATTCTTGCTCATGAGATTCGGAAGGTGTCTTATTAGAGGGCTCGTCATTTCTGTGGGTTTAGTAGTTGCCCGTATGGAGGAAAGGGCACTTTTGGTAGAGGCCATCCTCTTAGGCCGTTTCAGTCAGCACTCCAGGCATCTCATAGTGCTTCAGGGAGCCGTGGTCTTTATATGTCTCATCCTCACCAGCTAGCCTACAGTGCACTACCAACAACTATTACTACACATCCGATCCAGAGTTATTAGGATGGCTACTCAGTGTTGATAACCAATTTTTTTCTAGGTGTTTTTGTACCCAAAATACTTTCAAAATAACATCTATATGCATATATAAAAACTTCCAAGAGTTTTGGTACTTTTCCAAATTTTTAATGATCTTTTAAACTAAATTATTGTCCATTTTAATACTACAAAATTCAATAATTATTTTCAAAAATTATCATTTTCGTGAATAATTCATCTTATCCTCATATTTATACTAATATATAATTAAATTCAATTTTTGCATATATTTACAAATTTATTTGATATTTTTAAAGCTAAATTACATATAATTGCAATCATAGCCTATTCTACGATTCATATTATTTTATAATTACAAAATTAGTTCTAGTAATGTTTAATTAATATTTATGAATTATTAAAGGGTTCAGTGCTTTTGGTTTTATCCCAAATTAATTTTCATTATTTTTTATAAAATTAAACCAAGAAAAATTAGCTATTTAAATACTAGCCCTATCTATTACAATTTTAGCCTCAAGTTAGGCCCAATCTCAACCCCAAATTCCCAACCCAATTTTCTTTTAAACTTAAACCACGACCCAATTTCGAATAACCCAACCCCGACCCCTTTTCTTTTCTTCCTTCCGGTTGATCTTAGAGATCAACGGCCCCTAGTCGCCCCTTCGTTTTTTAACCCAAATGACCACCCTAATTCCCTCATTTCTCCTAACCTGCAGTCCTTGAATACCCTCTCCTATCTGATTCCCTCTAAGGCCTGAGACCTATTCCCAGTCGCCCCCCTCCAGTTACCACCCAAAACCACCGGAATTCATGGCTTCCAAAGCCATGGAAGGCATGTACCTGCCTCCTATGGCTCCTGCCAGCCCGTTGTTTGAAGGATCGAGGCCAGACCTTGAGGGTCTTCACTTAAACTTTCATCTATTCGAAGATCATGGCCATCTTCGGCATTGCTCCGGTGGTTCTTGTTCTTTTGAGCCTGATTGTGATATCCTCTGACTTAGATCATGACTTTTCTAGGGTTTCTCGCTTCTAGGGTTCTTTTGAAACCATAGCCTTTTAAGGTTCTCCTTATTTCTCTAGATCTGTTCTAGATCTATGTTTATTTTAAGGTTTCAAATGATTTCCCAATTTTTCTTTGAAAATTTTGCTCGCAAACCTTTCATCTTCTCCGACTTATGGTTTCTCTGAATCTATATGCTTTACTGTGATTCATATGTCTTTTCGGCTAATGTGTTTTCATATACCTTGTTGTGATGATTTCCCTACTGTATTTTGCACAATTTTTATTTTATTGGTTTTCATGAAGTTTTCTGGGAATTACATGTTTAAGTTCTCAGTCCCTTTGAGTTTTTTTAACTTATTTCGTTAGTTTTTTTTCCTGACTTGCTTATTTTCGTATCTAGACTTGATTAATGGTAAAAACCCTAGAATTTGGAGGTTTCATTCGAGTTTTGAGGCCACTTTATTCGTGATTTATATTCTTCTCATCTCTAAGCTTGCTTGGTGTCAAAACCTTAATCTCTAAGTTGCTGAAGTTTTTTACTCTTTGTTTCAACTTTGTTTCTCCATGTGGTTCTGACTTCTTTTACTTGACCTCTTTGGCATGATTCTGATACCCCCTTCTCCCTGTTACTAGGCTAGCGTATATGAGTATCATGTTTAGATAGCACTACTGTTTCTCTTTGCCATGATTTAACCTCACACGCCCAATGTTGTGTATTCTTTATATACACTGGTTGTTCCTCTAGAATGGCATTCAATTTTGTGACTAATTTTAGATTTCCTTGTGTAATCATGATTGATTCTTTCCTTGTTTAATTTGAAAAATCTCTTTAACCTTTTGATTCCCCTATTCCTGGTTTGGTTCATTAGTGATTTTAGAATCCCTGATTCCCTGATTTACTATGTACTAATTGATTTACGTTGTTCTTGTCTTATTTACTTAACCGTGTATTTCAAACTTTCATCCCTTAGTTAAAACACATGTGTATTTACCCCTTATTTGTATGCTATGAACAATATGTTTACTTGATCTCCTTCCTTAAATAACTTCTGCCCTTTACTGTTTGAATTTGAACTCCTTAAGTAAAGGAATTTCTGCTATTAACTGATTCTAATTGATACATGATTATTTTCTTGCCTTGTTCCTTGCCTAATTTCAAACTATAAATTCCTTCTCCTTTCTTAACACAAACACACAACCAATACTCGAATCCTTTTCTGAACTCATACTCACACACATAAGTATACTCTTGTTGTTTGTATTGTGACATGTTAAATGATTTCTACTTTCTTTGCTGTCTGAAATTGGTATATCCTAGTGCTAATTCCAGCCCTAACTCCAATGTGTTTACTTATCAGTTCTTATGTCCATGTTTACTTTAACGTCTGAAGTGTTTAATCTTTGTGCAATGTGATTATATCCTGCTTACTTCTTTTAATGAATCACATTCCTATACCCCTTTATGTGTTTTCAGCTATGGTTCAAAAATATGGCAATATAACTGATGTTATTGTCCATTGATATGAACTGGACTCTTTGGGTCATAAGCTTTTTCATTTTCCCATCCCCATTCCATTACTATGTGTGCTGAGTTAATGTTTTGGCCTGACAGTATTTTAATTGCTGCCCAGGCCATTGATTGACCTTCAATCGGTCCTTACTCTCCAATGTTTGGCTAACAAGCTTGGTCAGGGGTGTGCCAGTACTCCATGTTGCTGGGCATGACAACGAGCCTACTTGGCATCTCCTAATTCCCTCTATTACACTTACACTTGTTCCTAGAATCTAAGTTCTGCCCCCTCTTGTGATCCTTTCCTTGGGACCCATGAGATCCCTCTGAACTTGGACACTTGAGGGATGGCTCTTCCGTACTGCACTTTAATTCAGTTGTTTGATGATATCTAGGTGTAAGCATTTCGTGGAGTTCTTGAAACTCGTTGGAACTTGGATGCACTCCTAATAAGCGAGAAGCCTTGGAAATCTTGATCCTGGAAGTTTGGTTAATTTCCTGTTGTTAGATATTAAGTCTGAATTAGGCTGTTTAGATGTAGCTTAGATTAATGATGTAATTTTATTTCTAGTTTGATTCATTTTGTGGGTAATAATTTGTGAAACTTATTGGGCTTTAATAAAGAAGGGAGGGGGTTTACTTTATGTATGCATAAGGGTAGATATCCTGCCTATATGGTTTGTTAATTAATATTTACACTCTCATATATATAAATCATGGCTATAAGTTTTTGGATTTTTGCATATGGAAATCATGCCTCTAAGTGCTCTGCATGTCTGCATATAGAAATCATCCCTGGAAGTTTTCTGCAATTTTGCGTATAGAAATCATGCCTATATGTTTTCTACACTTCTACATATTGAGATTCTGCCTATAAGTTCATGCATCTGCATAATGAAATCTTTTATATAAGCTTTCGCATTTTTGCATACACATATATCATTAGAAAAATAGTCCATAGGTTTAATAATAATAACCAGCTGCTCTATAGATACCATGCTCATAGGATTTCTACACTCTCGCTAACTTCTGTACAAGGTATCTAAAATCAGTAAACGCCTAAAAATCATTCCCATAGGAAATAGCGATCCTGAACCGTCTCACTCGTCTAAGCAACATCAACTGCAAAACTTGTGTTTATTCTGTTAAAACTGGCAGTCCTCTTTCCTGCAATTAGTTCGCTCTTTTGTCTCTGAAATCTGTTGATACCATGACAATAGGTTTGTTTCACACATAGGAAAAAGGTTAGGTACATTAATCATTTGGGTCAGACTTTGACAATTGTATCTAAACAGGCCTAATGCGGACTTCTTGTCCAAAGATATGTGTTGAACCAGTCCGCTTAAGCACCTTTAACTCTGACCTAACCAGTATGTTTAAGACATGCTAAACTATATGCTTTTCTTGATTTAAGGAGGCTTATTTGAGCCATATTTGTTTACTTGCCTTCCAATACTTGCACTACCTACAATGTCTCCTTATAATTTTATCCTTTGAAAACTCTCAAAAGGCCCAAATATTTGCTCCTCTTTTGAATTAGTAGTCCTATATGTCTCCGATACTAATAGAATTGGGGCGGGTAGTAGCATGCAATAAGAAAAGATACTATTCTACAGATTAATACCATAACGGGGTGGGAAGGGTAGATATGGAGATGATGACCGATGCACTAATATCATGTGCGACCTCTCTTTTGAGGAGTGATTGCTGGATATTGCATTGAAGTGATCCATATAATTTACAAACATAGGACCCTTTTCCCCTTTTGTCTTGTTTATCTTTCCCTAAACTAGTTTAAACCATCTCTCTAAAACTTATGCTTTCCTTTATTATCTTCAAACTCTCAATTTGCTTGTAACATTATGTGAAACCCCTTCTACTTGAAACTTCTACTTGCTTACTTGTTATTTAAAGTCAGAATTGTAGCATGGACGCGACAACACTAATGGATCCTAGGGGTGCCTAACACCTTCCCCTGAGAATAATTTCTAGCCCTTACCCTAATATCTGGTTTCTTCATCTCAAACTCTTCTTAAAAGTTTCTTAATGCACTATAATCAGTAGGTGGTGACTCTTCAACTCCTAAACCCAATTCTCGAAAGGGAATATAGTAGTTCTCTCAAATGTCGTGTACCCGATTTTGACTCATAGAGAAAACTATCTTCAATTATGTATTTAGGTTACATTATTGTATAAATCATGCATGACCATTATCGAATTGATGTCTTTAGAAACGCTACCCGAAATGATACCCAACATAGAGCAGGACAAGCAAAGTCCACTGAAGACGAACTAACCTTCCCCCTTTACAAAACTCACAATTTTTCTTTGGATGCAGACACTCAATTCGCAATATCATTAGATATATTTATGCATGCTACTCTCTCAAGAATGCAACTTTACATAATCATCCCCTTTTGCAAATGATATCCTTGTAGAACATCCCCAGCAACCACAATGATGCAATCAACTATCCAGTATCATCTATCAGCTAAGAGATTTCATTGCTATTCGCTTTCATTTCTAAACATTGCATAAGGCTACTTTCTGCCTTCCGAGGTTAAGCCTTACGTCCACCCGCATTTCTCTACATTGCATAAGGCTACTATTCTGCTTTCCAAGACTAATAACTGTCTCCATCTAAATTTATGTACATCACATAAGGCTAGTTTTCTGCCTTTCGAGGTTAAGCATTACCTCCACCTGCATTTCTGTGAATTGCATAAGGCTACTATTCTGCCTTTCGAGACTAATCATTGTCTCCATTATGCATCATTGCATTTTGTATAAGGCTACTTTTCTGCCTTTCGGGGTTAAGCATTACCTCCATCAGCATTTCTCTGCATTGCATAACGCTACTATTCTGCCTTTCGAGACTAAGCACTGTCTCCATCATGCATCCTTGAATTTTGCATAAGGCTACTTTTCTACCTTCCAAGGTTAAGCATTACCTCTATCTGCATTTATTTGCATTGCATAAGGCTACATATTCTGCCTTCCTTTACTAAGCACTGTCTCCATCCTGCATCCTTGCATTTTGCGTAGGCTACTTTTCTACCTTCAGAGATTAAGCATTACCTCCATCTTGTCGACATATTTTGTCTTTCGAGACTATGAACTGTCTCCATCTTGCATCCTTGCATTTTTCATACGGCTTCTTTTCTGCCTTCGGAGGTTAAGCATTACTTCCATCTGCATTTCTCCACATTGCAAAAGGCTACTATTCTGCCTTCCGAGACTAAGCATTGTCTCCATCCTACATCCTTGCATTTTGCATAAGGCTACTTTTCTTCCTTCCGAGGTTAAGCATTACCTCCATTAGCATTTCTCTGCATTGCATAAAGCTACATATTCTGCCTTCCAAGACTAAGCAGTGTCTCCATTCTGCATCCTTGCATTTTGCATAAGGCTACCTTTCTGCCTTCTGAGACTAACCACTGTCTCCATCTGCATTTCTATTCGAGGTTAAGCTCCACCTTCACATGCATTTCACTTCAGTGCATAAGGCTACTATTCTACCTTCCGAGACTAAGTGCTATCTCTGTCCTGTATTTCATGAATTTTGCATAATACAACTTTTCTACCTTCTGAGACTAAGCACTATCTCCATATGCATTTCTCTGCATCGCATAAGGCTACTTTACTGCCATCTAAGGTTAAGCTCTACGTCTATCCTGCATTTCTTTGCATTTTGCATAAGGCTACCTTTCTGCTTTCCGAGACTAAGATATGTATCCATCTTGCATGGCTGAAATATCGCCTCTTTATTTGCCTTGCATGTTGCAATATCGCCACCTTCATTTAAATTCTGCACCGGCCGAATATCACCACTGCTTGTATCACCTGAAATATCGCCACTTCCTACATTGGCTGAAAGATCGTCACCTATTGCAATTCATGGGCTGAAAGATCGCCAATTTGTCCAAAGGTGTCATTGTTCGGAGGCACCATTTTCATATCCTGAGAACTCCATGCCATGGCCAGGACCCGTTTTATCTTTTGCATATCATTATTCAAAGGCATCATGGTTCAAAGGCATCATCCTCATAGCCCGATAAAATCATTTCATTGCCCGTGAATCTTTTATCATACGCTTCATTGCCCAGGATGTCATGGTCGAAGAACGTCATCCTAACCGTCCAAAGACAACATTCATGGTCCAAAGGGAACTTGTCTAATGTTTAAATTTACGCGCAATATATGTTGTATTGCTTACCTGAAGGTACACCGGCTAGAAAATGGCCATCTCAGCAGGATTGATCCCTCTCCGGTCCCCGCAGCCTATCAGATTCAAATATCTCCTGCAACCTAAACATCGCGTCCGTCTTTTGCAAATCTCCATCGGTACATTCCGTCAATAGTTCCTGAACTACATATGGCATGATTCCTGTAAGACCAGGAATATGTAGGAATCTTAGAAACTAGAGCTCGGTCAAAATTCCTTTCAAATCCCCACTTCGGGTCAAAATTAGTTATCCTATCTTTACACGACAACTAATTCATCCTTCCTAGGTAAATATTGGCAGTTGTTGATACCTAATTTTTTTCTAGGTATTTTTGCATCCACAATACAGTCAAAATAACATCTATATGAATATATAAGCACACCCAAGAGTTTTGGTACTTTTCCAAAACTTTAATGATTTTTTAAACCAATTTATTATCTATTTTGATACTACAAATTCAATAATTATTTCTAAAAATTATCGTTTTGTGAATAATATCCTTATACTTACACCAAGATATAATTAAATTCAATTATTTTTATGAATTTATTTTGTATTTTTACAGCTAAATTTCACATAATTGCAATCATAGCCTATTCTACGATTCATAGTATTTTATAATTAAAAAATTAGTTTCAATATTTTTTTAATTAATAGTTATGAATTATTAAGGGGTTCGCTGCTTTTGATTTTCTCCCAAAGTGATTTGCATTATTTTTATAAAATTAAGAAAATTGGCTATTTAGATACTAGCCCCATCTATTTCAATTTTAGCCTCAAATTAGACCCGATCTCAACCTCAAATTCCCAATCCAACTCCGTTTAAACTAAACCGACGACCCAATTTTGAATAACCCGATGTAGACCCCTTTTTCATCCTGGTCATTGATCACAGAGATCAACGGCCCCTATTCACCCCTTCCATTTTTAATACAAATGACCACCCTAATTCCCTCTTTCTCCTAACCCGCCTGAATCCATGGATTCCAAAGCCAATGAAGGGCATGTACCCGCCTCATATGGGTCCTGCATGCGCGTTGTTTAAAGGATCAAGGCTGGACCTCAAGGGTCTTCACTCAGACTTTCATCTATTCAAAGATCCTGGCCATCTCTGGCCTTGATCCAGTGGCTCTTTGTCTTTTGAGCCTGATTGTGATAACCTCTAGCTTAGATCGTGACTTTTCCAAGCTTTCTCGCTTCTAGGGTTCTTCTAAAACTCTAGCATTTCGAGTTTCTCCTGATTTCTCTAGATCTATTCTAGATCTATGCTTGTTTTAAGGTTTTAAACGATTTCCCAAAGTTTCTTTCAAAAGTTTTCATTCAAACCTTTCATCTTTTCCGAATTAGGTTTTCTCTGATTTTGCATGCTCTACTGTGATTCTTGTGTGTTTTCTTATACCTTGTCTTTATTATTGCCCTTACTGTATTTTGCACATTTTTTCTTTTATTAGTTTTCATGATGTTTTCTAGGAAATACATGTTTAAGGTCTTAGTCCCTTTGAGTTTTTTTGAACTTATTTCGTTAGTATTTTTGCATGACTTACTTGTTTTCGTCTCTAGATTCGACTAATGGTAAAACTGTTGAAACACGTTCTCAAGTCGCTAAACTAAATGTGTGTTCACATTTGTAGGTTTTGATAAATGACAAACCGACGTGAACGGAACATTGACGTATGCCGAAGTCCAAGCACAAGAGAAACAAAGATCAAGATTTAGTAAAGCAACAAAGTTATACATGAGTCGTTTTATAATTGTGATCTTGATCCGACAATTGATTCAAGACTTGGCTTCTCTCGTAAAATCATTTTTATCAAACCATGCATCTTTAATTTAAAGAAAAATGATTTTCAAACATTTCATTTTAACCAAAATGATTTCTAAACATGTCTTTCAAATCTGGACAAACAAAATCAATTATGCACTTTATGATAATCGATTATGTTAAAGCAGTGTACACCAGATTTTACAAAGCTGTAAGATAATCGATTATGTACATTATGATAATCGATTATGTTAAGGCAGTGTACACCAGATTTTACAAAGCTGCAAAATAATCGATTATGTACCTTATGATAATCGATTATGTTAAGGCAGTGTTCACCAGATCTTACAAAGCTACAAGATAATCTGTTATGTGCCTTAGACTAATCGATTATGTTGAGACAGTGAGCATCAGATTTTTCGAAGTAGCAAATTAATCGATTATGGCTTTTCTGGTAATCGATTATATTAAAGACCGTTGCCAAAGAATTTTCAAACACTGAAAGATAATCGATTATGTACAATCAGACAATCGATTATGTTAAGCATAAAATCAGGGATTGATTTTTGAACGTTGTCAGGTAATCGATTATACGATTTGGATAATCGATTATTGTGCTTAAAATCTAGGATTGATTTTTGAACGTTGGCAGATAATCGATTATGCAGAATCAGATAATCGATTATCCTAGCACAAAATCAACAATTTGTGATTGGCAATTAAGCAACGGTCTTGGGTGTTTTCAGCACTATAAATACAACTCAAAATCACTCTTCTAAACACAACAACTGAATGCCTTCTTGCTAAAGCTTACATACTCTCTTTGCAATCATTTTATATTCATTTCATAAGTTTTTGAGAGCCAAACTCTTGACGAAATTGTTGTGTTCTTGAGCGTATTGTTTTTACTCATATCTACTCTATTAAGAGAGTCTTGTCTTGAGTGCTAAGTGTTTGTACACACTTGAAGGGATATTCTAATCCCTTGTTGTAAGAAGGAAAAGTAGTTCCTTGGTTTGAAGTCTTGAGGTGCGGTATCCTCGAGCAGGTTGAAGTCTTGTAGAGTGTATATCTACGAGCAAGTGTAACGGTTTGTTAAGCACCCGTAAGCTTAACGAAGTTAGTGTAAAACTCGAGAGAGTCTCTCGGGGACTGGACTAACCACGTGTTGTGGTGAACCAGGATAAAATTCGGTGTGTTCTCTCCTTATCTTTTTAATTACTGCACTTACGTTATTCCTGCAATTTTTAATTCCGCAAATTTACATTGTTTTTTATTATAACGCTATTCACCCCCCCTCTAACGTTAAGCGTATATTCTAACAATTGGTATCAGAGCCATACTCTCTGAAAGACTTAACAGTTTGAGAGAAACTTTCCATGGCTTCTACTCGTAGTGTTTATGCAGGACTAGGTGAAGGACAATGCTTCACAAGGCCACCACTTTTTGATGGCACCAACTACACTTACTGGAAGGAGAGAATGAGGATTTTTATACAATCAAACAACTTCCAATTGTGGAAAATTATCAAAAATGGAGAACTACAACCTACCAAAAAGGTTGGAGAAGAACTCGTTCCAAAAACGAAAGACGAATACGACGCCGATGATATCAGAAAAGTAGAGAACAACGCAAAGGCAATCAACATGATGTATTGTGCAGTGAACCACGATGACTATCGAAAAATATCATGTTGCACCACTGCCAAGCAAATGTGGGACAAATTAGAAATCACCTACGAAGGTACGGACCAGGTAAGGGAAGCTAAAATTGATTTCCTAACCCACGAATATGAACTGTTTCGCATGAAGGAAAACGAGAAGATAGATGACATGTTCGAACGATTTTCAAAAATCATCAATGACCTACACGCCCTCAAAAAGACATTCACGGATAAGGAGCTTGTCCGGAAAATTCTACGAAGCCTCACTCCGGAATGGCGTTCCAAAGCCGACGCTATCCAAGAATCAATCGGCATCACAAACGTCACCATCGACGGACTACGAGGTAATCTTAAAACTTATGAATCAACTATTCTTAACTCTCCTTTGGATGATCAAAGGAAAAGAAAGATTGCGCTCAAAGCATCAACTACTCAACCTCAAAACGATGAGGAGTCAAGTGATGAAGATGTCGAGCTTGGACTCGTTATTAAGAAATTTCACAAGTTCATGCAAAAGAAGTATGAACGAAAAGGTAAGCAACAAGGCGACCAATTGAAGTGCTATGGATGCGGAGAAATCGGGCATATCAAATCAAATTGTCCAAACATCAAAAAGGAGAAGAAACCATTCAAGAAACAAAGAGCATACATCTCTTGGGGAGGCGACTCCGGAGACGAATCAAGTGATGTAGAAGGAAACGAGACCGCAAACTTGTGCCTTATGGCACACGAAGAAACGCAAAATGAGGTATGTACTTCTTCTAAGAACTATTTCACTTTAGAAGAAATGCAAGATGCAGAGTTTATTAGCTCTTCTAAATCTATAAAAGATTTAAGAAAACAACTTTCTTCAAAAGAAAAGGATTTTGAAAAACTCACTCTTGAAAATGAGAAATTAAAAGAGGAAAACAAGTTTTATGGCAAAAGAAGCGCCGATAAACCCGAAAGCTCAAATAAGGATTGTACCTCTTGCGAATCTCTAAAGGAAGAAGTAGAAAGTCTTAGAAGCACTTTGCACAAATTCAATTCTTCACACAAAAATCTCAATGAAGTGCTTGTAAATTTGAAATCCACTAAGCACGGTACAGGCTTTAAACACGAGCCAAAAGAAGAAGTTGAGTCCATTCCTAAACCACCTAAGACTCAACTTAGGCCAAATAAAATTAATGTCATCGCTCAACCTAGAAATTTTAATCCTAGAATAGAACCTCATCCTAGAACAAATGCTAGAAGAAATATTGGAATGTATAGACCACCTAGACAAGATTTTCGAAAACCTCATCAAAACTATTTTCCTAAAAATAGAGTAGATGCTAGAAGAAATGTTGGCGTGTATAGACCACCTAGACAAGATTTTCGAAACTACATCAAAACTATGTTCCTAAAGATAGAGTGAATAAATTTAGACCCCCAAATTACTATCATCCTAGAAGAATGCACAATCCGAATGTCATTTGTCATTATTGCAATAAAATTGGACATATTGCTCCCGCATGCTTCACTAGACATAGACATTTCACTGCAGGACAATCACACCAATATGTTGCACCTAACACACAAGGACCCAAAATGGCTTGGGTACCAAAATCTCATTAATTTGTTTTGTAGGTATGTTTGAAGGGATCAAGTGCACTTTGGTACCTTGATAGTGGATGCTCCAAACATATGACCGGGGATGCATCAAATTTCCTTCAGCTAAAACCCAAGGAAGGAGGAAATGTTATTTTTGGAGACAAGACAAACGAAAGATTATCGGCATTGGATCAGTCGGTAAGGACGAATCCTCCTCCATTAAGCATATTTTGCTTGTTAAAGGTCTTAAACATAATCTCTTGAGCATAAGTCAATTGTGACAAGGGAAATCTTGTATTGTTTGACTCCGAAGAATGCTTAGTTACCGTCGTAGTGATTTCAAAATTATTCTTCGTGGTATTAGAATGGATAATATCCATATGGTTGATCTTGAATATTCTTCATCAAGTTATGTGAATTGTCTTTTGAGTAAAGAAGACGACATGTGGTTATGGCATCGTAGAGTAGCTCATGTAAATATGAATCTTTTAAACAAACTAGTTTCACAAGATTCAGTACTTGGTCTTCCAAACATGAAATTTGAAAAAGACTCCATTTGTGATTCATGTCAAAAAGGGAAACAAACAAAGGCTTATTTAAATCCAAAAATGTTGTTTCAACCACTAGACCTTTACAACTTCTACACATGGACCTTTTCGGACCTTCTAGAATTAAAAGTCATGGTGGTAATCTTTATGCTTTTGTTATTGTTGATGACTATTCTAGATTTACATGGACGTTATTTCTTGATCATAAAAGTAATGCCTTTCATGCTTTCAAAAGTTTTCTTAAACGTGTTCAAAATGAAAAGAACACAACCGTCACTTCCATAAGAAGTGATCATGGGGGAGAGTTCGATCACAATCTCTTCGCAGACCTTTATGACGAACTCGGTATTGAACATACCTTTTCGGCGCCACGTACACCACAACAAAATGGAGTGGTAGAACGTAAAAATCGATGTCTCGAAGAGATGGCTAGAACCATGCTCGAAGAGGCCGATATTCCCAAATATTTTTGGGCGGAAAATTTGATGCGAAATCTGATGAAGGATTTTTTCTTGGTTACTCATCACGTAGCAAAGCATATAGAGTGTTTAATAATCGAACCAAAACTGTTGAGGAATCTCCTCATGTAGTATTTTGTGAAAATGATGCTCGCTTGGCGAGAAAGGATTCTTGTGTTGATCTTGCAGATGCTTTAAAGAAAATCAATCTTCAAGACGAGGTACAAAAGGAGGATCCAAAGGAAGTTCAAGATGAAGTCATGGAACAACCTTCGGAAGAACTACCACCACAAGAAGAAGAATCGATGATGCCTAAGGCTTGGAGTACGTCTAAAGACCATCCTCTTGACAAGGTGATTGGCAACATCGAGAAAGGGGTAAGTACACGAAACCTTCTTAAAGATACTGTAGGATATATGGCTTTTGTTTCACAAATAGAACCTAAAACCATTTCTGAAGCAATTGGGGATGAGCATTGGACCTTGGCAATGCAAGAGGAGCTTAACCAATTCAAACGTAATGATGTTTGGGAATTGGTGCCATGACCCGATAATCACACCATAATTTGTACGAAATGGGTTTTTCGGAATAAATTAGATGAAAATGGTATAATCACTAGAAACAAAGCTAGGCTAGTTGCTAAGGGATATAATCAAGAAGAAGGCATTGACCATGAAGAAACCTATGCACCCGTTGCACGCCTAGAAGCCATTCGTTTATTACTTGCTTTTTCATCATCTATGAATTTCAAATTATTTCAAATGGATGTCAAAAGTGCCTTCCTCAATGGGTTTATTCAAGAGGAAGTGTATGTTGAACAACCCCCGGGCTTTGAAGATTTTACATCTCCCGACCATGTCTTCAAGCTTAAGAAAGCTTTATATGGTCTTAAACAAGCTCCTCGAGCTTGGTATGAACGTCTAAGTAAATTTCTCTTAGACAATGAGTTTGAAAGGGGGAAAGTTGACACCACACTTTTTATCAAAAATAAAAACAATGACATTCTATTAGTTCAAATTTATGTCGATGATATTATTTTTGGTGCTACTAATGATTTTCTATGCGAGGAATTCTCTAAGTTAATGACTAGCGAATTTGAAATGTCAATGATGGGTGAGCTAAACTTCTTCTTGGAGCTACAAGTGAAACAAATGAAAGAGGAAACTTTCATTTGCCAATCCAAATATTGCAAGGAGTTGCTGAATCGTTTTGAAATGAGCAACGCCAAAGCAATGGCCACCCCAATGAGTACATCCGACCATCTTGACAAAGATGAGAAAGGTAAGGAAGTAGACACCAAAAAGAATCGAGGTATGATCGGATCTCTTCTCTATCTTACTGCTAGTAGACCGGACATCATGTTTAGTGTGTGTTTATGCGCTCGATATCAATCATGTCCGAAGGAGTCACATTTAACTGCGGTAAAACGGATTATGGAGTATCTTGTTGGAACAATAAATGTGGGACTGTGGTATCCCAAAGATTCTTCATGCAAACTTGTTGGCTATTTCGATTCCGATTTTGCAGGTTGCAAATTGGACCGCAAGAGCACTAGTGGCACTTGCCATTTGCTCAGTAGCTCCTTAGTTTCTTGGTTTAGCAAGAAGCAAGTTAGTGTTGCGTTGTCCACAACCGAGGCTGAATATGTAGCCGCGGGGAGTTGTTGCGCTCAAATCCTTTGGATGAAACAACAACTCTCGGACTATGGCCTTAGTATCGATCATGTTCCTCTTCGATGTGACAATACTAGCGCCATAAGCTTGGCGAAGAATCCTATTCTTCACTCAAGAACGAAACACATAGAAATTAGACATCACTTTATAAGAGATCACGTTCTCAAGGGCGATGTCGAAATTGAATTTGTTGAAATCAAAAATCAATTGGCCTACATCTTCACAAAGCCTTTAGAGAAAGAGTCCTTCTTCCGAATTCGTAGTGAACTTGGGATTCTTGACTCCACGTTGATCTAATTCATGCATTGCATTTTTATGTTTTAACGATTACTAACTTGAGCGTCGGAGGCGCCTAATTCTTTTTTTGCAGGTATCGCCCCAAAGATAGGGGGAATTATCAGACACCGGTGCAGAATAATCGATTTCTCTAAAGTCAATAATCGATTATTTCCCATTTACGTTTTATGTTTATTATGCTGGAAAATTGACATAATCGATTATACAACACTACAATCGATTATCTAACAGTTTTGGCTTTGCAGGATTTTAGCTGTTATATATAAAAATCGATTATCACATATCCCTAATCGATTATGCTGACATTTATTTTCAGGTGTTAAGTTACTGTGTGACACTAATCGATTTTTTAAAACAGTGTAATCGATTTTCCTATTCCGTCCCGGATGTCGAGACGGAAGTCAATGATGATAATGAATAATGTCTTTGTTTTTTTTCTAGTTTGCATAATATTCTGTCTTTTATTTTTATGTACTTGCAATATTGTTTCATCAATAAAGAGTTAGTTATTTTTTTCTTAATGTCAAAAGGGGGAAGATATGGGCTATGCACACTAATACATATTGGCATAAATTGAGGGGGAATTCATAACTTGAGGGGGAACTTGTTGCATATCTATATACTTGTCTTGGATCGTCATTATGAATTTATATGCATATCCCGATATTGGTTTGCCATTATCAAAAAGGGGGAAATTGTTGAAATACGTTCTCAAGTCGCTAAACTAAACGTGTGTTCATATTTGTAGGTTTTGATAAATGACAAACCGACGTGAACGGAACATTGACATATGCCGAAGTCCAAGAACAAGAGAAACAAAGATCAAGATTTAGTAAAGCAACAAAGTTATACATGAGTCGTTCTATAATTGTGATCTTGATCCGACAATTGATTCAAGACTTGGCTTCTCTCGTAAAATCATTTTTACCAAACCATGCATCTTTAATTTAAAGCAAAATGATTTTAAAACATTTCATTTTAACCAAAATGATTTCTAAACATGTCTTTCAAATCTAGACAAACAAAATCAATTATGCACTTTATGATAATCGATTATGTTAAAGCAGTGTATACCAAATTTTACAAAGCAGTAAGATAATCGATTATGTACATTATGATAATTGATTATGTTAAGGCAGTGTACACCAAATTTTACAAAGCTGCAAAATAATCGATTATGTACCTTATGATAATCGAATATGTTAAGGCAGTGTTCACCAGATCTTTCAAAGCTACAAGATAATCGATTATGTGCCTTAGACTAATCGATTATGTTGAGACAGTTAGCATCAGATTTTTCAAAGTAGCAAAATAATCGATTATGGCTTTTCTGGTAATCGATTATATTAAAGACCGTTGCCAAAGAATTTTCAAACACTAAAAGATAATCGATTATGTACAATCAGACAATCGATTATGTTAAGCATAAAATCAGGGATTGATTTTTGAACGTTGTCAGGTAATCGATTATACGATTTGGATAATCGATTATTCTGCTTAAAATCTGGGATTGATTTTTGAACGTTGGCAGATAATCGATTATGCACAATCAGATAATCGATTATCCTAGCACAAAATTAGCAATTTGTGATTGGCAATTAAGCAACGGTCTTGGGTGTTTTCAGCACTATAAATACAACTCAAAATTACTCTTCTAAACACAACAACTAAAAACATTCTTGCTAAAGCTTACATACTCTCTTTGCAATCATTTTATATTCATTTCATAAGTTTTTGAGAGCCAAACTCTTGACGAAATTGTTGTGTTCTTGAGCGTATTGTTTTTACTCATATCTACTCTATTAAGAGAGTCTTGTCTTGAGTGCTAAGTGTTTGTACACACTTGAAGGGATATTCTAATCCCTTGTTGTAAGAAGGAAAAGTAGCTCCTTGGTTTGAAGTCTTGAGGTGCGGTATCCTCGAGCAGGTTGAAGTCTTGTAGAGTGTATATCTACGAGCAAGTGTAACGGTTTGTTAAGCACCCGTAAGCTTAACGAAGTTAGCGTAAAACTCGAGAGAGTCTCTCGGGGACTGGACTAACCACGTGTTGTGGTGAACCAGGATAAAATTCGGTGTGTCCTATCCTTATCTTTTTAATTACTGCACTTACGTTATTCCTGCAATTTTTAATTTTGCAAATTTACATTGTTTTTTATTATAACGCTATTCACCCCCCCTCTAGCGTTAAGCGTATATTCTAACAAAAACCCCTAGAAATTGGGGGTTTCATTCGAGTTTTGAGGCCACTTGTTACGTGATTTATGTGCTTCTCATATCTAAACATGCTTGGTTTCAAAACCCTAATATTTGAGTTCCTGAAGTTGATTCATCTTTGTTTCAATTTTGCTTCTCCATGTGGTTCTAACTTTACTTGACCTCTTTGGCATGATTCTGATACCCCTTTCTCCCTGTTACTAGGCTAGCCTATATGACTATCATGTTTCGTTAGCACTACTATTTCTCATTGCCATGATTTAACCTCACACGCCCAATGTCGTGCATTCTTTATATACATTGGTTGTTCTTTTAGAATGGAATTCAATTTTGGGACTGAATTAAGATATCCTTGTGTAAGCATGAATTGTTCTTTCCTCGTTTAATTTGAAAATTCTCTTTAACAGTTCGATTCCCCTATTCCTAGTTTGGTTCATTAGTGATTTTTGAATCCCTGATTCCCTGATTTATTATGTACTAATTGATTTACTTTGTTCTTTCCTTATTTACTTAACCGTGTATTTCAAACTTTCTTTCCTTATTTAAATCCCCTGTGTATTTACCCCTTATTTGTATGTTATGCATAATATCTTTACTTGATCTCCTTCCTTAAATAACTTCTGTCCTTTGCTGTTCGAATTTGAACTCCTTAATTAAAGGGATTTCTACTACTAGCTGACTCAAATTGATACATGATTGTTTTCTTGCCTTGTTCCTTTCCTGATTTCAAACTATAAATATCTGCTCCTTTCTTAACACAAACACACAACCAACACTGGAGTCGTTTTCTGAACTCACACTCACACACATAAATATACTCTTGTTGTTTGTACTGTGGCCTGTTGCAAGATTTCTGCTTTCTTTGCTTTCTGGAACGGGTATGTTCTAGTTCTAATTCCAACCCTAACTCCAATGTGTTTACCTACCAGTTTTTATGTCCATGTTTACTTTAACATATGAAGTATTTAATTTTGTGCAATGTGATTATATCCTGCTAACTTCTTGTAATGAATCCAATTCCTATATCCCCTTATGTGTTTTTAGCTATGGTTCAAAAACTTGGCAATATATCTCTCTGAAGTTATTGTCCATGGATATGAACTGGACCCTTTGGGTCGTAAGCTTTTTGAATTTCCTATCCTTATTCCCTACTATGTATGCTGAGTTAAAGCTTTGGCCTGACAGTATTTTAATTACTGCCCAGGCCATGGCTTGACCTTCAATAGGTCCTTATTCTATAATGTTTGGCCAACAGGCTTGGTCAGGGGGTGTGCCAGTACTTCATGTTGCTGGGCACGACCACGAGCCTGCATTGGCATCCCCTAATTCCCTCTATTACACTTACACTTTCCTTAAATTTAAGTTTTGCCCCCTCTTGTGAGCCTTGCCTTGGGACCCAATATATCCCTTTGAACTTGGACACTTGAGGGCTGGACCTTCCGCGGTGCAATTTAATTCAGTTCTTTGATGATATCTATGTGTATGCATTGCTTGGAGTTCTTGAAACTCCATGGAACTTTGATGCACTCCAGATAAGCAAGAAGCCTTGGAAATCTTTATCCTGGAAGTTTGGTTCATCTCATGTTGTTAGATATTAGGTCTGTATTAGGCTGTTTGGATGTAGCTTAGATTTATGATGTAATTTATTTCCAATTTGATTCATTGGGTCTGTAATAATTTGTAAAACTTATGGGGATTTAGTAAATAAAAGGAAGGGGTTTACTTTATGTATGCATAAGGGTAGATATGCTGCCTATAGGGATTTTTTCTGAATTTCTACACTCTCACATATAGAAATCATGCCTATAAGTTTCTGCATTTTTTCATATAGAAATCATGCCTATAAGTTTTCTGCACGTCTGCACATAGAAATTATGCCTGGAAATTTTAGTAGTGTTTGCTGGATATTCCATTAAAGTGGTCCATATTGTTTACAAACCTAGGACCCCTTTTCCCTTTTGCCCTTTTATCTTTCTCTAAAATTGTTTAAAACATCTGCTTTCCTTTACTATTTTCAAACTCTCAATTTAGTTGTAACATTACTTGAGACTTCTACTTGCTTAATTCTTATTCATAATCACAATTGTAGCATGACCGAGACCACACTACTGGATCCAGAGGGGTGCCTAACACCTTCCCCTCGGGATAATTTCTAGCCTTTACCCTAATCTCTGGTTTCTTCATCTCAAACTCTTATTAAAAGTGTCCTAACACACTATAATCATAAGGTGGCGACTCTTTAACTCCTAAACCCAATTCTAAAAAAGGAATAGAGTTGTTCTCTTATATTTCATGTACCCGATTTTTACTCTTAGAAAAAGGGCCCGTCGATACTCTGGTCGAGAGAGACAGTTCTAGGGTCAGTAGTCATAGCAGCCTAGGGCTTGTTATACTTGTGGGGATTTGAGGCACATTGCTAGACTTTGCCCAAGGTCACAGGACATCGTGCAACAGTAGGGTTCTCGTGCTATGATTCCAGTAGCAATTGATCAATCGTCCACCCAGTTAGCCAGGGGTAGGGGTCAGGCAACCAGAGGCGGAGATCAGGCCATTAGAGGTGGAGGCTAGCCACCTAAAGCCTGTTCAAGAGATGTAGTTCAAAGTGGTAGGGACCAGCCCCGATTTTAGGCTTTCCCAGCTAGGCCCGAGGATGAGTAATCTAACGTCGTGATCACATGTATTGTTCCATTTTGCTATAGAGATGCTTCATTTATATTTGATCCAGGATCTACTTATTCCTATGTGTCATCCTATATTGATTTGTATTTAGTTTTGCCTCATGATTCTTTGGTTGCTCCTATGTATGTGTCCGCGCCGATGGGAGATTTTATTATTGTAAATTGTTTCTATCATTAGTGTGTGATTAATACTGGGAGTGTCGAGACCAGCATAGACCTTCTACTTCTTAATATGATAGATTTTGATGTTACCTTGGGTATAGATTGGTTGTCACATTATCATGCTATATTTGATTTTCACGCCAAGATGGTGACCATATCCATACTGGGGTTTCCGATTAGAGTGGAAAGGGGATCATGGCCATTCTACCAGAAGGGTTATCTCTTATGTGACGTCTCGGCACGTGGACGAGAAGGGATGTCTACTTATTTAGATTATATTCACAGTTCTAGTGTGGAGGTTCCTTCCATGGATTCACTACCAGTTGTTCGTGAGTTTCCAGAGGTATTTCCTGCAGTTCTACTAAGTATGCAAACCGACAAATATGTTAACTTCTATATTGATTTGGCTACGGTCACCCAGCCCATTTCTATTCCACCATACCATATGGCTCTGCTGGAGGTGAAGGAATTGAAGGAGCAGTTGCAATATTTGTTTGATCAAGGATTTATCAGACCTAATGTATCGCCCTATGGTGTTCTAGTATTGTTTGCAAAAAAGAAATATGGTTCAATGAGGATATATATAGATTATTGGTAGTTGAACAATGTCACTATCAAGAACAAATATCTATTACCAATGATATATGACTTATTTGATCAGTTTCAGAGTACCAAGGTGTTTTCAAAGATTGTTTTGAGGTTTGGCTACCATTTGTTGAATATTAGGGCATCTTATGTCCCTAAGGCAGCTTTTTGAACTCGGTATAGAATTATGAGTTCCTAGTGGTGTCATTTGGGCTGACAAATGCCCCATCGACATTTCTGGATTTGATGAACTAGGTGTTCAAGCCCTATTTGGATTCTTTTCTGATTGTATTCATTAATGATATCTTGATATATTCCTGTAGTCAAGAGGAGCATAAGCAACATCTTCGGATTGTACTCCAGACCTTGAAAGATAGCCAGATATATTCCAAGTTTTCAAAGTGTGAGTTTTGGTTAGACTCGGTCCCCTTTTTGGGGCACGTCATATCGGCCGAAGGTATAAAGGTGTATCCTAAAAAGATTGAGGCAGTTTAGAATTGGCCTAGCCCTACTTCAACTACAGAGATCTAGAGTTTCTAAGGTTTTGCGGGTTTGTTATCGCCGGTTCGTAAAGAGGGTTTCATACATAGTAGCCCCACTGACCAGATTGACCCAGAAGGGTGAAAAATTTATATGGTCGGATTAGTGTTAGTTGAGCTTTCAGAAGCTCAAGAATGCCTTGACTATGGCGCTAGTATTGGTGTTGCCCCCAGGTCCAAGATCATACGTGGTGTATTGTGATGCATCTCGTATTGGTCTTGATGAAGTATTGATGCAGGATGGCAGGATGATTGCATATGCATCGCGGAAGTTGTAGGTTTATGAGAAGAATTACCATGTTCATGACTTAGAGTTGGCAAACATTATTCATGCGTTGAAGATTTGGAGGCAGTATTTTCACGATGGTCGTGTGAGGTATTCACGGATCATCAGAGTCTAAAGTATTTTTCAAACAAAAGAATCTCAATTTGAGGTAGAAGAGGTGGTTGGAGATGTTGAAAGACTATTATATCACCATTTTGTATCATCCGGGAAAGTCCAACGTGATGGCCGATGCCTTGAATAGCAAGGCTGTGAGTATGGGTAGTCTTGCATATATTCCAATTGGTGAGAGAATGCTTGTTGCAGATGTTCAGGCTTTGGCCAATCGGTTTGTATGGTTAGATGTTTTGGAGCCCAGTCTATCCTAGCTTTCGCAGTCGCTCGATCTTCCTTGTATAAGCGCAATAGAGAGCATCAATATAATGATCCATATTTTCTTGACCTTAAGGACACGGTGCGACTTGGTAGTGCCAAGAAAGTGAGTGTGGGAGATGATGGAGTTCTCTGGATGCCAGGTCATATTTATGTTCCCAATATTGATAGATTTCGTGAGTTGATTCTTGAGGAGACTTATAGTTCCCAGCATTCTATTCATCTGGGTGCCGCCAAGATGTATCAACATTTGCAACAACATCACCGGTGGAGATGAATGAAGAAGGATATAATTTCATATATAGCGTAGTGTCTAAATTGTCAAAAGGTAAAGTACGAGCATCATAGGCATAGTGCTTCAAAAATTAGAGATTGCTGAGTAGAAGTGGTAGCGTATCACTATGGACTTTGTTGTTAAATTTCCACGAACTCAATGGAAGTTAGACACAGTATGGATCATTGTGGATAGGTTGACAAAATCGGCACACTTTATTCCAATGCCAGTTTCTATTGTTTAGAGCTGTTAGATGAGATTTACATCCGCGAGATTGTCTATCTTCACGGTGTGCTCGTGTCTGTCATTTCTGATCGAGGTACGCAGTTTACCTCGCATTTCTGAAAGGTTGTACAATGTCACTTAGAAATGTGAGTTAAGTTGAGTACAACATTTTATCCTCAGATGGAGAGATAGTCCGATCGCACTATTCAAATATGAAAGGATATGTTTCAATCTTGTACTATAGACTTCGAAGGCTCTTGGGATCAATTCTTGCCGATTGCGGAATTTGCAGCTACCAGTTGAGCATTCATATTGTTCCTTATGAAGCACTACACACGAGGCAATGTTGTTTGCCAATTGATAGTTTGAGCTAGGAGAAGCTCGATTGCTGGGTACAGATTTGGTACAGGGTGCTTTGGATAAGGTCAAGATTATTCAAGATCAACTTGGCACAACTCAGTCTAGGCATAAGAGCTATACCTACATAGAATTCGTGATATTGCATTCACAGTTGGAGAGATGGTATTGCTCCGGGTTTCACCTATGAAGGATGTGACGATGTTTAAAAAAAAGGGCAAGCTCAGCCATAGGTACATTGGACCCTTTAAGATTCTTGATAAAGTTGGTAAAGTGGCCTACAGGCTTCTACTACCACCTAGTTTATCAGTAGTTCATCCAATGTTTCCATGCTTCAGAAGTATCACGACGATTTTTTACATGTATTAGATTTCAACTCAGACCAATTGGACAATGATTTAACTTATAAGGGGTAGTCGGTAGTTATTCTAGCCCGGAAGGTCCGACAGTTGAGGTCAAAGAGTTATCCTTCAGTTCAAGCGCAATTGATATGGCAGCTGATCAAAGAAGCTACTTGGGAGTCTAAGTAAGACATGACAAGTAAATATCCACACCTTTTCACCAGTCCAGGTACTTTTTTTATTTTCATTCGAGGACGAATGTTTGTTTTAGAGGTCGAGAATGTGATAACCCGATAGGTCTTTTTTAATTTTAACCTTCATTTCTGTGTTCTGAAACCTCGATTAGCTCCATTTAGCCTTCCTCGATTTGAGTACATGGTCTGTGTCTCAATCTGGGAGGTTATTTTGTGAAAAATTGATCAAAATGTAAACTCATAGTTTAAATCTCATTTGAGTCGACTTCGGTCAATATGCCTGGAATCAAAGTGGAACCCAGTCATGATTTGGGATTTGGGTGTATGCCAGGAATCAAATTCAAAGTCCCTTGCTTAACGTAACTCCATTTGTTAAAAACTAGAAATTAAAAGGTTTAAGGAATTTCTAAGTTTGACTCTAATTGACTTTGTTGATATCGCACTCAGATTCTGATTCGAAGAGTTGAAATAGCTCTGTCGTGTCATTTGGGACTTACATGCAGAATTTGAAGTTATTCAGGATTGAATTTGCATGTTTCAACGCGAGCTATAAAAATAAAAATTTCATATATTCATTAAGTTTGACTCGATGTGTGATTTGTATTTATGATATTATTTGATTTGATTTGTAACCTTGAGTAGGTTCGTGCTAAGTTATGAGACTTAATATTATATTCAAATGAGGTCCCGAGTGGTTGGATGAGTTTCGTACTGGTTTCAGATCATTAGGAGCTTGCTGAACAGGTCTAATGCTGGTGCGTCGCACCTGAACATTTTATGAGTTTTATTGCATCGCACGTATGCATTTTTTGAGCGCAGGTGTGTGACGGCTTCTGCGGGATTTTTGGTCGCTTCTGCAACATTGACATAGGCCCTGTTGTGTAACTTCTGCTGAGTTTTTGTATGCAGGTGCGATACCGCTTCTATGGTCCGGTAATCGAAAATGCGGAAAGGCTCGCTTTTACGGCTCCTTTGGGCGCTTCTGCTATTCACAAATGCGAATTAATTTACACATATGCAGACCTCTACCTAGCAAGATGGCTTCGCAGATTCGAGATTTCTCTCACAAAAATGAGACCGTTGGTGCGAATAGTTTTCCGCAAATGCGAAAGGACTTGTACAAAATGCTAAAGTTTGGGGGTTTGGCATTTTTTTTCATCTATGAGTTTAAATCCTTGGTTTTGGGCAATATCAGAGGGATTCTGCACCAGTTTGAGTTGGTTAAGTGTTCTATATCCTAAAGGACTATATTTCACGATTCCATATTTATTTATATCATTAATTAATTAATTGAATGGAAGAAAGAGTGATTCTGAAAATCTTCCAAAAATCAAAAATGAAGATTTGAAGGGCGATTCGATATCGGAATTCTATAAATTTTATATGGTTGGAGTCGTATTGGATTGGGTGTTTGGTTTTGTGAATTTTATCGCATTCCGAAGTGTGGGCCCGGAGGGTTGACTTTTGTTGAATATTTCAAAAATGATTTAAATTGAACTCCTTTTGAATTGCGAGTACTTTCTAAAGTTTAGTTTAAATATTTCCCAATAAATTTCTATATTTGGTTGGTTCAAAGGCTTTTTCAAAATAAAAAGCCGTGGTCGAGTGATTGCCTGAGTTGCGAAGCAAAGTAATTGTCGTGGTTAACCTTGACTTGAGGGATAGGGCTTCTTTTTTTATTTTCTACATAATTAAATGTGTGGGTACAACGTATATATGAAGTAACGAGTATTTATGTGTTGTCGTTGAATTAAAGCATGCGGATAGAACTTGTTTCTTTGTGATCTATTGCCTATTTAATAATGATATGTATGCTTAGATTAGGGTATATTAGTTGATCATTCCTTCTATATTTATTGCTCATTTAATAATTGTTGAATATTTTCAAAGTTGATGTTGGTACCCTAGTATCATATTGGACAATAAATACAAATTCATGCATTTAAATTATTTTTCGGAATTTATATTATTTTTGCTCCACAGTAAGTAACAGTGTAAAAGCACGAAGGGTGATGCCGTGCTATTCTTATACTATCATCTATTGATCTATATAGTGAGGAGGAGAGTTAAAGCACGAAGGGTGATGTCGTGCCATTTATATTATTTTTAATTATATTGTAGCAAGAAAGAGATTTAAAGCATGAAGGGTGACACTATGTCATTTCATGTTACTTATGACATCATTTCATGGTAATGATGAGAGTAAAAGCACTATGGGTTGTGTCATACCATTTTTATATTATCGGTTACTTATCTTTATAATTGATGATTTATTTGGATGTTACATGATATTTATCCTACCGTAATTATCGTATATTTTCCCTTTCGCATGTTCCCTCCCAATTTGTACGTTATTAATCCATGTATACATTACTGCTTCGTATTCGTACAGACTTGCACAGGTTGTTTATGTAGGTTTCTTGTCATAGCCTCGTCACACTTCGTCGAGGTTAGCTTTGACATTTACAGAATATATAGGATCGGTTGTACTCATACTATACTCTACACTTCTTGTATAGAAGTTGGAGTTGGTCCTAGCGGCGGTCAGTAGATTGCTAGGATTAATTGCCACTTCAGAGACTTGAGGTACAAGTGCAAGGTGTTCATAGTCTTGAAGTCCCCTTCCACCTTATGCTAGATATTTGTTTCATTTTGGACAGTGTTATTTTCATTCAAACCATTATTTTTATAATTCTAGTCGCTCGTGCACTTGCGAAACAAATTCTGAAATGGTATTTAGACATCGTTGTTATTTCTGGTTCACTCATTCTATTTCAGATTTATTTCAGTTACATTGATTCTCTATATTTATATAATTTGAACTGTTAAAAATTACTAATATTTTATTCTAACGTTGGCTTGCCTAGATAATAAAATGTCATGCGCCATCACGGTCCTAAAAATGAGAATTTTGGGCTGTGAAAACAAAAATTGTTGGTGATTCGGCACCGTTCGCCTGAATTCATAAAAATGTCATGGACATGCATAAAACAAATCGAAAATTGTGTTGAATTTATGTTTTATGGCCCTAAATGCTAAAAATTAAGGAATAGTTATGTAGAAGCAGTGATAATTGTTTATTAGGTTATTTCTGATGGACCTATAAATTATAGGTAATACGGAGTTGGTAGCTCGACTTCATGAAGATGGTGTGGATATTAGTACATAAAAGTAAAATATCGCGCTGAATTCCGATTTTATTGCTCCAAAATACCAAAAAATGAGTACAATCATGGAGAAGAAATGGCTATTGTCCATTAGACCATTTCTTATAAGCCCACAAAACTTTTGGCGACTCCGGACCCGTAACAAAATTCATGATGATGGCGTGGATAGTAGCATACGAAAAATCATAAATCGTGTTGAATTCCTATTTTATGACCCTAAAACGCCAAAAAATGAATTTGGAGAAGCAATGACTAATTTTCAATAGGTCATTTCTGTTGGGCCCATAAATATTTAGACGATTCGGGGCCAATCGCCTGGATTCATGAAGATGGCATGGATTTAGCACACAAAAACGGAAGTCATGATGAATTCATATTTTATTACGCAAAACCTATCTAAATCGATGAATGTTAACGGAGAACCATTCACTATCATTCGTTTGGTCGGTTATAATGGGCCCACAAAATTTTATGTGACTCGCGGACAGTCTCCCGAATTCATGAAGACGGCGTAGATACTAGCACATAAAAATATAGAAATTATGCGGAATTCATGTTGTATGACCCTATATGCGAAAAAATGAGGATCCATCATGGTAAAGCAAAGGCTATTGTTCATTAGAAAATTTCTGATGGGCACACAAAATTTTAGGCGACTCCATATCGCTCGCTCGAATTCATTATGATGGCGTAGACATGAGCACACAATAAATCAAAAATCACGCCGAATTCTTGTTAAATGGCCCTAAAAGGCCAATAATGATAAATACTCATGGAGAAGCAATGACTATTGTTCATTAGGTCATTTGTGATGGGTCGATAAAATTATAGGTGATTCGGGATCGGTCGCTGGAATTCATGAAGATGACATGGACATTCGCACACGAAAAGGTGAAAATCGTGTTGAATTCTAATTTTATGACCTTAAAACACCAAAAAAGAGAAATGTTCATGGATAATCAATGACTATTTTTTATTTGGTCCTGTCACGACCCGGATTTACCCACCACCAAGAGTCGTGATGGCTCCTACTGTCGAAGCTAGGCAAGCCAACCTTTATAATCTTTTCCACAAATTTAATTCTAAAATAAACCAAATACTAGAATAATTAATTAAAACATGCGGAAGTCTTCTTATAACAATAACAAAATTAAAGATGCGAAAATTAACAGCATGTCTCTACCCCAAATCTAGTGTCACTGCTCACGGACAACTAAAGAGTACTAAAAATAATAGTCTGAAAGAAATACATAGCATGTCTGTTTGATACAATTTAACAAACTGAAAGAAATAGACAGAGGAGGCTTGGGGCCCGCGAACTCAAGTGAACTACCTAAGAGCCTCTGGACTGAAGGATCACTCCCGATCTAAAGTTGCGGTCTGTAGACTAGATCCTGACCTGTGCACAAAAAGGCACAGAAGCGTAGTATCAGCACAACCGACCCCGTGTGCTAGTAAGTGCCCCGCCTAACCTCGGCGAGGTAGTGTAAACCGGACCTATCACAACCAACTTGAATAGATATATGAAATAACAGGAAGAGAGCAAGAATTTAAGCAAATAAAGGGGAAGGGGACATGCTGGGGGAGTAACAGTTCAATTATAACTTCTACAATTAAGAGAAGAAACTGAATAAATGATAATTAAACAAGAAAGCCAATGAATGAACAGTTTCACGGCGTCACCCTTCGTGCTTTTACTCTCATTTCTCACCAATATAGTCAAGTATAATGCATGGCATCACCCTTCATGATTTTACTCTCATTCCTCACCAAGAATATCAAATACAAGGCACGACATCACCCTTCGTGCTTTTAATCTCATTAAACAGTGCACGACATCACCCTTCGTGCTTTTACTCTCTCTTCCTCTCCAAATGAACGGTCACAGCCAAACGGGAACAAGGAAATATATATATCAAGACCAAATATCCCGGCAGGGGAGAACAATACAACAAGTGATCCCGGCATGGGAGATACAACTCGACAATATGTCCTGGCAAGGGATTACAAAACAAATTGTCCCGGCAAGGGAAAAAAATAGTTCATTAAATTCTCAACTTTTGCTTCATAGTGCTTGTAATAAGTATTTATCACAATTGTTCACTTACTTCACAATTTAATAGCAAAAATGACATCACGGTCATGCTTGACTCGGGCGCATAGGTGACTGTCACCATACCAATACACCGACTCCACATAGCACATAGCAATTAACAACCTAATCCTATTCCCTCACGCAAAAGTTAGGTTGAACACTTACCTCGAAGCCAAAAATAGCAACTGAAAGCTCAACAATCGTCTTTCCTCTAGAATTTGACCCTGAACCAACGATATCTAACATAATTTGATTCAATATTATCAATAAGAATCCAAAAACACAATCACATAGCCTAGAAATGCATTTCCTAGATTACTTTTAAAATACTAAAATCCGACACCGGGCCCACCCGGTCCAAATTCGAGGCTCAGACCAAAACCCAATCCCGCATAACCCCACGAGTTCAAATATGTGATTAGATTTTAAATCTGACCTCAATTTAAGGTTGAAATACCCAGAATCCCATAAACCCTAGCTAATCCCAAAACCCCTAAATCGTACTTGATTTCATGTTTTAGGGCTAAGAATTTAATGATTTAATGAAGGAATGATGATTAGATGAAGTAGGAATCACTTACCCAAAGAGTGGTGATGAATTGGGAGCTTGAATTTTGTCAATGGAGGTTTTTAGAGAGAGAGCTCATGTGAAAGATGGGGAGAAGTCTGCTGTCACTGGTCTATTTTAAAAAAAAATCGCTGAAGGCTTTAGCCTATGCTATCGCGGGGCAGCAGATGCGATCACATAGAGGAGTGGTGAGACTGGCTTATGCGATCGCGTTCAAAGGTATGCGATCGCGTTGAGGAATTTGTCCGACTTATGCGATCGCATATGAAACAATGAGAACGCATTGAGCAAAGTGGTATGGCTACGAAAGAACTCTACGTGATCGCAGACAAGCCTATGCAATCGCATAGAAGAAAAGGCATGTGCAGAAAGTGCAGCAAAATCTGGTAAGTTTCAAAACCAAAAACACCCTGAACCACCCTCGAAAACACTCCCGAGCCCTCGGGGCTCCCAACCAAACACACACACTGACTCATTAATGTCCTACAAACTTGCTTGGGTGATCAAATCGCCAAAATAACATCAAAATAACAAAATCAACCCCCAAAACTCATCATTTCCATTTCTAAGTTCAAAGCTTTCAAATTTTCCACTTTTACTCTGAAACACGTCAAACGACGTCTGTTTTAAACCAAACTTTACAGATAGAGCTTCACGCTAATTTAAGACTTGTATCGGGTGTAGAAACCAAAATACGAGCCCGATACCATTATATTTGATCAATTTCCGTTTTCATTTTTCCTTAAGCATATTCATAAAACAATTTCACAGAAAATCTATTAACACGAGCCTGGGACCTCGGATTTCGATTCCTGGAATATGTCCGGGTCCCAAATTTCATAACGGACCCTCTGGGACCGTCACATGCCGGGTCTAGGTCCGTTTACCCAAAACGTTGACCAAATTCAACCATAGAAATATTAGTATCAAAATTCATAGTTTTTAACACCGAATTTGAATATTTTCAGATAAAAAATTTTTGCTTCGCGCCCGGACTATGCACGTAAATCGAGCCAACCCAATAAGAGGTTTTCAAGGCCTTAGAAGTGCAAGGAAAGGGAGAATTACAATGATGACCCTTTGGGTTGTCACAGGTTTCTTCTAATAGGCCCATAAAGTTTTAGGTGATTCGAGATCGGTCATCAGAATTCATGATGGCATGGATATTAGCACACGATAAATCAAAAATAGTGCTGAATTCCTACTTTATTACCCTAAAATGCTAAAAAAATGAGGAACATTTGTAGAGAAACAATGACTATCGTTCATTACAATGTTTTTAATGGTCCCAAAAATGTTTAGTCGATCGTCCAAATTTATGAAGATGGCATATATTTTAGCACATGAAAAATCAAAATTCTTGTTGAATTCCTTATTTATGGCCTTAAAACACCACAAAATGAGAAATGGTTATGGAGAAGCAATGACTATTGTTCATTAAATTTCTTTTTATGAGCCTATAAAACTTTAGGAAATCCGGGGTCGGCAACCTAAATTCATGAAGATTGCATGGATATTAGCACATGAAAAATTTAAAGTCATGTTGAATTTCTTTTTTATGACCCTAAAACGTCAAAAACGAGGAATATTCACGGAGAAGAAATGACTATCATTCATTAGGTCATTTCTAACAGTCCCATAATATTTAGCCGATTTAGGGACGACCGCCCTTATTTTGAAGATAACGTGGACAATGGTGAAGAAATGACTATTGTTCATTAGGAAATTTCTGATGGACATAATATATTAGCCATTCACGGCCGATCTCCCTAATTCATGAAGACTTTGCCAACATTAGCACATGAAAAATCTAAAGTCGTGCTAAATTCTTATTTTATGGCCTAAAACACCAAAAATGAGGAACATCGGTGAAACAATGCCTATTGTTCATTAGGTTATTTCTAATGGGCCCACAATATTTTGGTCGATTCGGGACTGGTCACCCTAATTTATGAAGATGGCGTAGATATTAACACAAGAAAAATAGAAAATCATACTGAATTACTACATTTTTGTCCCTAAACTACCATAAAATGAGAAATAATCATGTAGAAGCAATGACTATTACTCATTAGTTTATTTCTGATTCGCCCACAAAATGATAGGTTTTTCGGGGCCGATCACTCGATTTCATTCAGATGGCGACAATAGCAAATGAAATTCGAGGAATCATCCTGAATTTCTGTTTTATGGCTCTAAAACAACAAAAAATGAGAAACAGTCTTGGAAAAGCAGTGTCCATTGTTCATTATGTCCTTTTTATTGTCATATAAAATTTTAGAAGATTCAGATCGGTCGACCGAATTCATGCAGATGACATGGACTATAGCACACCAAAGTCTGGGAATCGCCATGTTTTATGGCCCTAAAATGTCCAAAAAGGAGGAACAATCATGGTGATGCGATGATTATTATTCATTAGCTCATTTTTATGGGCCTGTCAAATTTTATGAGATTCGGGACAGGTCGCTCGAATTAATACAGATGACGTGAACATAGCTCACAAAAATTTAGGAATTATCCTAAATTCCTGTTTGATATACTAAAAAGCCAAAACAATGAGAAACAACTATCATGAAGCAATAAATATTTTTGTTGGGTTATTTTTACGGGCCCGCAAAATTTGAGGATATTAGGGGACATTCGCCCGCATTTAGACGAAAAATCAAAGATCGTGTTAAATTCCTATTTTACGGTGCTAAAACGCCAAAAACGAGAAACGGCCATAGATAAGAAATGTATATTGCTTATTACGCCATTTTTACGGGCCCACAAATCCTTAGGTTATTGGCGGCCAGTCATCCAAATTCTTGAAGATGGCGTTGTCATTAGCACGCGAAAAATTAAAAACCGTGTTGAATTCCTATTTTATGGCTTTAAAATGTCAAAAAATAAGAAAATATCATGGAGAATCAATGTATATTCTTCATTACGTCTATTCTGATGAGCTCGCAAAAATTTAGCGATTCAGGGTAGGTCGCTCAAATTCATGAATATGCCATGTATATTAGCATACAAATTATAAAAACATCGCATTGAAATCATGTTTCATGGCCTTAAAACGTCAAAAATGAAGAATGCTCATGAAAAAGCAATGATTGTTGTTCATTATGTGTCACGACCCGGATTTCTCACTATCGGGAGTCGTGATAGCGCATACTAATAGAGCTAGGCCAGCAAAACATTAAAATTCTCTTATAATTTCTCAACAATATAAATATATGAAAACAATTAAATAAAAGCAGAAGACTTTAAGATTATATAACTGAAATCAAAATGCGGAAGATTAAAACATATCTCTACCTAGAGTCAGGTTTCACTAGCTCACAGACTACAAAAGAGCGCTACAAATAAGTCTGAATAGAAATACAAAATATCTGTCTCGGTACAATGAAAATAAACTAAAACATGGAAAGGGACACCGACCTGCAAACGCCAGCCATGCTTCCTCGCAAGTCCCTGGACTGAAGTCAGCTCCTGTTCAATACATTATTGTTGTGGTCCAAAAGCTGCTCTGATACCGTAATATGTGCAAAAAGCACAGAAGTGTAGCACCAGCAGAACCGACCACATATGATGGTAAGTGCCCGGCCTAACCCCGGCGAAGTAGTGACGAGGCTAGACAAGAAGTACCAAAAACAACTTGTGCATTAATATATATATATATATATATATATATATATATATATATATATATATATATATATATATATATATATATATATATATATATATATATAAGCACCGGAAATAATAATAGAGAATATCAACTAAAAGGGAAAGGGCATAATCGGGGGAGATACAGTGAAAAACAGATTAACAGATATAACAACGAAACTACCTCAATATCATAACTCATATATAAGTGGTATGCGTTCCATACGATCCCATTTCTTAGTTCATAAGTGGACGACGTGCCACACGATCCCATTTAATAATTCATAAGTGGATGGCATGACATACGATCCCAAAATATGTATTCATAAGTGGTCGGCACGCCACACGATCTTATTTCATAACTCACAAGTAGGACGGCGTGCCACACGATCCCATGTCATAGTTCATAAGTGGACGGCGTGCCACACGATCTCGTTTCATAATGAATAACTATGACCTTTATAAAAGAGGTTCCAATAGGGGAGTTCAGCAACATAACGATTTAACCCAGCAAGGGCGCAACAAACAGCCAAAATGTCCTGGCAAGGGAGCAACAACAATAGTAGACTACGTGTCCTGACAGAGGAAAAGTCATATACTTTCTATTTTAATCACTTCTTTCTCAATTATCAAATTCTAGTTCGAGACAACGCTCAAATAATATATCAAATCGAATTATTTCTCAACCATTCACACTTTACGAAAACTTAGAAATTAGACGAGAAAGATGTTTCATGATCACGACTAACTATGCCTTATAAAAAGGACTCTGCGGACGTTGCAAATATAACCTGAGTATTCTGTCCATAGTCAAATCCACAGAGAGTTAACATATCACACTATCTTTAGACTCACTAAACTCTTGAGAACCAATTCCCCAAACGTTTGAATCACAGTTGGTGGTGTCTTTAATAACTAAAATTGCAAGTAAATAAACAGTTGTAAACTAAGGATGCTAAGGTTGTAAACAATTATGAGAAAATGCTAAGGTAATGATTTTCCCTATTGATGGAATCCCTTCTGTTTATGCTTCATACAAATTTACCAACACCTCTCTATCAATCATAAATTCTCATCTTGCCTTAAATATCTCCCCAGTAATCACAGTAATATACTAAATGCACTCTCCCAAGATATACTAGCTAGCTTTAATTAATACAATTCGCTTTAGATTACACCCAAGGCTTCGTCATCCTTAATCCTGCCTTTAAACCCGAAGTTATTGATCCCTTATATAATTTGGGAGTGGTGTTATTCAACAATTACCTAAATATGCACTCTGTCTCGAGTTATTCACACTAAACAGGCACAACTAATTGAGGATACTGTAAATTAACTACAACAAATACAAAGTTGAACAAATAGAGATTGAAACTAGCAGTTTGTATTCACATAAACAAGAAGTTACATCCCTCAATAAGTTCCATCAAAACCTTAGAAAAAGGATTTAGCTACTCATAGATATGGGTAAATAAGCTAAAACAATATTCATCATAAAACTTGCAAGAAAAATCAAAAAAAAAAAGAAGAAAGATGTTTTGGGTGATCTCTTACAATTGTTTTCCTTGCCAAAATAATCTCCAAATCAATACATGCCTCTCTTGGGCAAAGTCTAGCGTTTAAAATAGGGTTTTGGGCTAAAATCCCATATTTTGCACTTTAGTCCCTGAAGTTCTCCGCCTGCGCCGTGGTTCTGCCGCGGTCGCGGTCAAACCGCAACCAAACTTGCTCCCTGATTTTCATTTTTGTCTCTTCTACCGCGGTTCTACTGCGGTCTCCGTGGAACCGCGACAGTCCCCCTTCAGGCCTAGTTTGAGTTGTTCGCTTGGTTCACCTGGTGGAATTTTACGATTGGCCTCTTTTCTCCATATTTGATCCATAAAGTACTCCATAGCCTTTTCTTGTCATATATAACCTGCAAAGCATGAAAACACTAATCAGAGCATTTTGTTATCACTTTTATCATCAAAACTATACAAGAAGGTGGTTATTTAGGGCCTAATTATAGTTAAATTTACCTATTATCAACACCCCACATTAAACATTTGCTTGTCCTCGAGCAAGTTTAACCACACTTCTAGGCCTAACCGTTCGATGCATTGCCCAATTTTTATGCCACACCCGCCATTATGAAGGAACAATCTAAGCAGTGCAATAGTCGCGCCTCAGATGAAGACTCTAAAACCATGACACCCTCATGATCACTCTAGTTACTCTAACAGAGGTGAAAACTCGCTTTTTCTTCCTGAGTCACATGCCCTCATATCACAATTCTGAAGAAGTTCCGCACACATAAAATTCAAGCAACAAGGAACCAAAATAGTAAGAATTCACTCACTATCAGCAAAGAACATTCAGATGCCACACAGACACACCATATGATTTCCCCTAGTGTAATAATATACTAATCGAGCTGTTCAATCGAAGATCAAGAGGTCTTTATTTGGTTGTAATGTAGGCTAAGGGACGGGTAGGATATATTTGGATATAGTGACTAACCTCCCTAATCACTTTTAATACACTCTTCCTTGTATTTTAATTTACATGCTCAGCCCACTCTTCTTCCACATTTTAGTTCATAGGTGACCCCCACTTTTGTTTAGGTGCAACTAGTTTTTTTTTCTTTCTTTTTTGTTTTGTTCTCTTCATGTTTTTTCTTTTACAATTGCATCATTCAAGTATTTCTTTTTTGATTCCCCTTTTTCCTACTTCCTTACCACCCCACACTTTTACTTTTGTATGTTCTCTAGTAATTGAAGTGCTTCTAAGAGGTATAGGTTCAAACAGTCAAACTATTCAAACACAAGGATATAGGTTATTATTGGGTTATCAAAGAAAAGACTTCAGGCTCAAAGGGGTTAACTATGGCAATATATACATGTGGATTCACAAATATACAGGCTACATAAAGAAATGCCTCAATCATCTCTAAAACCAAACAGGTTCTATTTTGCTTTGCAAACACACAGGGCAAGTTTTAGGTATCACATACAAGCACTGAATACAAGTAATAGCTCACACACACTTGGAATGTAACTCATTCCGAATCAGTTTATCAACACACTCATACGAGCATTCAAGCAAGACAAGATGTGCAAAATTAAGGCATAGATTTACGAGTCTACAAATGAGGGTAGACATCGCACCCTCAAGTTCGTTTTTGTTATTTGCAGGTGTGAACATTAAGGGTTGCATTCTAGTCATCACCCATGTTGGTCCAAGAGAGTCCTAAGGTCCTAAAACTACAAAAAGAAAAATCTACCTAACCAGAAAAGCCCTTGGAAAAGAACCTTGGTTAAAACAAAAACCAAGGGAGAATTACTACACAACCTACAAAAGAAAAATAAAATAAAATAAAGAAACTACATGGACTACTTCCCTCAAGAGTACTGTCCAAGTGGTCCGTCCTCAAGAAAAGTACTGTACATTTTTTTCTTTTAGTTTTTAGTTTTTTTTAATGTATCCGACTTTGACCCTCAAGAGACCTGTCGACAAGTGTCCATCATTGGGCCTAGTCAGTTACTTCTAATGTCAGTACAGTCAATCATACACAACAATATCAATCTAATACTACAACATACTCAATGTCTATATACACTACACTATATTACCAGTTCAAGTCTCCCACCCCACACTTAAAACTATGGCATGTCCCCATGTAATATAAAAAATAAAGAGCAGAAGAGTAAGAAGACTTCCCTGAGCCTCAATCTGAGTCGGCTACAGTGCTGGCGTCCACATGGAAAGCTCTCCCAAAGCACGGAACCAGGACATAAACCGGCTCTCAGAGCTGGCCTGCCACTGAGACATGGCATCCATACGCGTTTCTAGGCCCTCTACTAAGGTGCGAATATCCACGACCTCTTCCTCTACAGTACGCAGCACGGGATGGGTGGACTGTGATCTAGATAAGCTTGCCCATCATGGGGGCACCGAGAGGGTCCGGCACTTTCATAGGATATCCTGGATGGTGCCATGGGAACCGGGTCATCATCCTCATCATCGATCAGAATAGTGGTGCGTGCACCCCTGCCCACTCTGATTCCCGAAGCTTTGAAAGGTTCTTTATGGGGAAACTCTCCATTAGTAGGATTGGTGGGGACATTCTTCATCAGGCACAATGTAGTCACCAGGGAGGGAAAAGTAGAATCCCTCTGACCTCAGCGGATACCGTATGATTATTTCATCACCAATTAGTGTTTTCGCATCAATATCCTTCTTTCTAACGAAACCCACGTCAAGAGGGCTCTTTGTAAGTTCACGTCAGTCGTGTTGCCTGAGGGCAAGAACCGGTTGCAAATGATAGTGAGCCAACACTTAGCTAAATTGGTCAATGAATTGGAGATCAGGGTGATATTTTCATGTATCCAAATTGGTTGTCCCCCTACGCAGAGTGCATCAGTCATAATATCCCAAGTGAATCCTGGTGTGTCCTGCTAATAGTCAACGTCACCGATAAATCGGGGTAACCGCAACACTTGGCGAATAGTTTTAACTAATTCATCTACCCATTTTCCCCATACAGTCACCTCCCGTAATGTATATGATGGGAAATACACGTAGAACTCCCTTACAAGCATCGTCTTCACCGGTGTAGGTTCATCAAATAGGAACTATATTTCCCTCCATCGGATTTCATCATACATTTCCTCCTTTTCCATACAGAGGGCTTCCCTGTCTATAGGAATCTCAGGGATCAAGCTCTTTGAGTCCTTGGCATGAAATTCGTCCTCTGCCATTTCTGATTCGAACCTTGAGGCATCACATGTAGCATGTTGGGACGTGCCTGCCGATCTCTTTTGCTTCTTACATGCCATATGACCTACAAATAATACAAGAGAACCATCAAATATATCCAGCATGTGGCAGTCGGATGGTTACTCAGACTTCACCACCCGATGGTACCAAATAATATTCCCAATTCATTCCATTCATACACTATGCCAAACCCCCCAACTAGTAAGGTGTTCAAGGTTACAACCTCTACAATGGCCCCACACTTTATAACTAATTCTAGCATATAACACCCCATACTTACTCCCTCACGTGGTTTACGTCAAATACAATGCCACCATTCATCAAATACAACACCACTTCACCTACTTCATTGCCCCCAACTGTCTCTCGTACCTCTATTGAAACAGAATGCTTTCATGTTCTTTCATCGATTGGTTATTCCTCTCCATTCGTATCTCTTTTTCCAATTTCTGTCTCGATTAGTTCACAAGATTGAATGGTCAATTCTCCTCCAAACCCTCGATTCGATTTTTTTCGCTTCATTCGATTCATCTATTTCTTTGAGTCTAAATAATACAATTGGATTTACTTTTGAAAGTTCTTTTTTCATTTTTTTATAAATAGACTACTTTTGATAAGCCATTTTTTGGTTTCTTCTGAAACTCTTCGAAATAATTTTATTTTTCCTTTTAAAACTGTTAGGATTATAAAATATTTCTTTTTGAATTTTCCAAATTTTTTTTCGAGTTCCTTAAAAATCAGCTCAAACAAGGAAGGGTGTTTTCGGGGAGAACCAAAGGGAAGTTCATCTTCCATTCCCCAAACTGCTAAAAAACAAAAATTATCTTTTTGTTTTTTCTTTTTCATTAGCTGTCCACGGGAGGAGTACATGTCATCCACATAAAGCAGAAGAAGGACACAATACCTGATGTCGACCTCCTTATAAACATTGAATGATCCGATTTAATTTGAAAATCGGCTCCTTCCTCTACTCCTATTTCGGCTCTTATACATGTTGTTGTCACCTTTCAAACCAAGCTCTTGGTGCCTGCTTTAGCTTGCCGGAGGCCGTAACATAAATCGCTTTCTTGAGCTTGCATACCTAGTTAGGATTCCTAGGAGGACAACAAGCCCAAAAGTTTTGGCCGAAGGTGGCCCTCCACAAACTACACCACAAAAATAATTTCTAGGCCTTCAAATTTTCTAAACAACCCCCATAATTGAAGCAAAATGAAGACCTAACCATTTTAGCACCACACAAGTCCACAAGAGGCAATTACAAAGAAAGAAAACATAAAAAGAGAGGAACAATTAAAAAAATTGCACTAGTTCTACCTAGGGTTTAGTTAATCTAAAATAAAACTACCTTACACTAATTAAGAATAAGAGGAAGAAAAGGAAGAAGAGAGAACTTACTTGAGGGAAGAGGGGCAGGGGTGGGTATTGTTGAGAGGGGGGTTTGAGGAGGGTGATAATAGAGGTTTTGAGTGGAGGGGTGATTTGAGAGAGAAAGAGAAGAGATGACTGTTTGGATTTGGGGGGGGGGGGGGGCGTGTATCTACAACTATGGGAAATAAGGGTAGGTGTGGGGGAGGGTTTACGTTAATTAGAAAAGGGGAGGGAGAATAAAAACAACTTTCAATACCTGAGCCTATCTGGGTCTATCGCGGTTCTACCACGGTGGCGATGGAACTGCGATTGACGAAGTTCAGAGAGGGTATTCCACCGCGAGCACGGTGGAACCACGGTGAACAAAGTTCAGAGAGTGTCTCTGATCGCGGTTTGCAGTCTGGGTAGTTGTCTGATTTTTCATTTTTTCATATAATGTGTTACACTTAAAACAATTTCGTGGGTTGCCTCCCACGCGATGCATGAATTAACATCGCGGTATGACGCATTTAAGGCTCGATCGACCTCTGTGGTTCAATCAGGTGTATCTTAGACACTTCTTTTTTCTCGCTCATGCCCACACATGGTTTCAATCTTTGACCATTGACTCTAAATGTACAAGAGTCATTCTCTAAGGACTCAATAGCTCCTGAAGGAAAAACTTCAAATAATGGAAGTGGTCCAGACCATTGTGACTTAAGCTTACCTGGGAACAACATTAGTCTTGAGTTGTAGAGCAATACCATGTCCCCAGGTTTGAAATTCTGCTCAACAATATTCTAGTCGTGTAGCCTCGTTGTAAAACCTTGTGATCTCAAAAGCAAGATATCTGAACTTCTCGAGCTCATGAAATTTAGTGACTCATGACGTACCCGCAGCTTCCACATACAAGTTCAACTGTTTCGTCACCCACCACGCTTTATGTTCCAGTTCCACCAGCAGGTGGAAGGCCTTTCCAAACACCAACTTGAATAGTAACATACCAATTGGAAATTTTAATGCATTTCTGTAAGCCCAGAGTGCATCATCTAGCTTCCTCGCCCAATCAGTTCTTGTAGCATTCACAGTATTGGTAACACACTCTTGATTTCTTTGTTGGACACTTCAACCTGTCCACTAGTTTGCGAGTGGTAAGGAGTAGCCACCTTGTGGCGCACGTCGTACTTAGCAAGCAACTTTTCAAAAGCCCTGTTGCACAACTGAGTGCCTCCTTCACTTATAATTGCTCGTGGTGTCCCAAAGCGGGTGAATATGTTCTTCTTTTGAAATCCCACCACCACTTTTGCATCATTGGTGAGTAACGCTGTAGCTTCCACCCATTTGGAAACATACTCTACAGCAACAAGAATGTACTTATTGTCGTATAAGCTGACGAAAGGACCCGTGAAGTCAATCCCCAGACGTAAACCATTTCAACTTCTTGAATTGGGTTCATGGGCATCTCGTGGCGCCGGGAAATGTTCTCGGTGCGCTGACATTCATTGCAAGACTTCACCCATAAGTGAGCATCTTAAACATTGTTAGCCAGAAAATCCAGCCTCTAGCACCTTTGCCATTATCCTAACCCCTCCAAAGTGTCGACCATACACCGATGCGTGACAAGCCCGCAAAACAGAAAATTGCTCTATCTCGGGGACGCATCTCCGGATCATATTAACAAGGCATATTCTAAATAGATAAGGCTCATCATAGTAATACGGGTGGCTTTCACAACAAAATCTTTTCCTTTGGACCGATGAAAGGTCGTGAGGAACTATACCACTGGCCAAGTAATTAGCAAAGTCTGCATACCATGGCTCTTCCTGATGAGTAGTGGCGAGTAGCATCTCATCTGGAAAAGTTTCCAGGATTTCCTAAACCTCTACTACATTTTTAGCTCCCAAATGTCGTGATAGATGATCAGCGACTTGATTCTCAGTGGACTTGCGGTCACGAATCTCAAGATCGAACTCTTAATAGCGACACTCAACGAATCAAGTGTGGATTAGACTCTTTCTTTTCTATTAAGTACCTGAGAGCTACATGGTCAGTATATATAATCACCTTGGACCCTATCAGGTAGGATCGGAACTTGTCAAATGCGAACACTACAGCTAGCATCTCTTTTTCAGTCTCAGTGTAGTTATACTGGGATCCACTCAGTCTTCTACTAGTATAGTAGATTGGGTGCATCAATTTGTCTTTCCGCTGGCCCAGTACTGCCCTCGTTGCGTAGTCACTTGCATCGCACATTAGTTCGAACGACTGCTCCCATTTAGGGGCAACAATGATGGGTGTTGTGACCATTCTTTTTTTCAACTCCTCAAATGCTACCCTACTATCATCAGAAAACAAAAACGGGTGATCTTTTTCTAACAACTTATAGAGAGGTTTGGAAATTTTGGAGAAGTCCTTTATGACCTCTGGTAAAAATCGAAATGTCCAAGGAAGCTTCTTATGGCGTTGACTGCAACTGATGGATGCACCTTTGCTATTACATCAACTTTGTGCGGTCCACCTCTATTCCCTTGCTTGACACCCGATGCCCCAGGACTATGCCTTCTTGTACCATGAAATAGCACTTCTCCCAGTTCAGAACCAAGTTAGTCTCGATGCACCATTTTAGCACACGCGTCAGATTTATCAGGTGCTCATCAAATGAATTCCCTACTACTGAGAAGTCATCAATGGACACCTCCATTATGTCCTAAACCATATCAGTTAATATGGCCATCATGCACCATTGGAATGTGGCAGGTGCATTGCATAGGCCAAAGGGCATCCGTCTAAAGGTATAAATGCCATACAGGCATGTGAAAGAAGTCTTCTATATGACCTCCAGTGCAATGGAGATCTGATTGTATCCTGAGTACCCATCCAGAAAATAGAAGTGTGACCTCTCTGCCAATCTGTCCAACATGTGAGAAATGGCCTTTCCGGGTGGCTAGATTCAACTTTCGATAGTCCATACAAATTCTCCAGCCTGTGACGGATCTTAATGAGATCAACTCATTATTGTCATTGCTGAGAACCGTCATGCCACCTTTCTAGGAACACATTGGACTGGGCTAAAATAGCTGCTAACAGAGATTTGGAAAATAATTCCAGAATCTAACCACTTTATTACTTCCTTCTTCCCCACTTCCTTCATGTTGGGGTTCAGCCTCCTCTAGTGTTCCCTGGAAGGTGTGTGCCCCTCTTCCAACGTAATCCTGTGCATGCAGTAGGCGGGGCTGATCCCCTTGATGTCTGACATGGTCCACCCAATGGTAGTTTTGCACTCCTTTAGTACTTGTAAACGTTTTTGAACCTGCACATCTAACAAGCTAGATGAGATAATAACAGGTAATCTGGAGTCAGGTCTCAGAAATTCATAACTGAGGTGGGTTGGCAATAGCTTTAACTCCATGTTTGGTGGTTCTTCAATGGATGGCGTAGTTGGAGGATTTTCTAAATGTAAGGGCTAAAACTTTGGATTTCTCTCCCAGAACCCTTTATCCTCTAATGCCAACACCCATTCCACCAAATCCTCACCATTCACTTTATCTAAGTTCATCAAACATGAAGAAATGGGGTCCTCAATTGTCAACACCTCATCATCAGACTCTGCAATTACATCCACGACATCAATAAGAGAGCCATTGGCGAACTCGCTTGGTCGCCGCATTGGCTTATGCACATTGAATGTTATTTCCTCATCATTGAGCCTCATTTTGAGCTCCCTAGTATCACAGTCAATCAAAGCTCTCCTCGTGGACAAGAATGGTATTCCTAAGTATATATAAATCTCTTCATCCACTTTGCAATACAAGATCACAAAATCTGCAGGGAACACAAATTTTCCCACCTGAATAAGCACATCATCAAGGATATCGAATGGAAACTTCACAGTCCTATCGGCCATCTGCAACAACATGGAGATGGGAATAGCTCTACCAATGCCAAACCTCTAATAGATAGACAACGGCATCAAATTATTGCTGGCCCCTAAATCACAAAGCGTCTTAGCAAAGGCGAAGTTCCCAATAGTGCATGGAATTGTAAAGTTACCTGGATCAGACAACTTTTCAGCAATAGGTCTCGTCACTACTGCACTACACATCTGAGTAAGTTTAACCGTAGCCAAGTCTTCAAAATTAAATTTTCGGGACATCAAGTCCTTCATCATTTTTGCGTACCCAAGCATCTCCTTTAGATCTTCAATTAGTGGAATATTTACCTAGATTTGTTTGAGCAATCAAAGAACTTTTTAAACTACTCCTCCTTTTGATGCTTGGCTAGCCTCTGTGGAAAGGGTGTAGGAGGTCTCTTCTTCCCAATAACTTGGGACTTCTCTTTGTTAGCTACTATTTCAACTACTGGCTCGGCTACTTTCTCGGTCTCCTGCTAAATGTTATTTTCTTCCTGAGTAGGCTGGACTACCACCTCTGTCAGTATGTAGACTAATCCAGCTCAATGGGCACTGGGATGAGTGTCTCAGCCTCTATATTTTCTCGAGCTCTCCTCTTCTCTACATCAAGTTCCCCGAAATTACAAAGACTCACCGCCATCAACTGCTTTGGGCCCTGATCTTTTGGATCTGGGTGTTTGCAGGTAATGCCACCTGAGGACGATTGTTTAAAGATATTTAAATCTGGCCCAAATTCACTTCAATATTTTTGATTGCTGTGTCATGTGCATCTACTCTTTCATTTATTTTTGCATTAGACCCAATAACATGCTACATCATTGCTTCAAGTCTAGTGAACCCATCTTCTTTCCTTCCACCATGCTGTTGCTGAGGTGGGGGATACCATTGCTGCTGATTGTTGTACCCTTGTGGCCTTGGATAAGGTGCCATATCGTTGGGGGTCTCATACCTCCCATGTTTTCAGCGTTGTACTGTGGCTGAGGAGGTCTGTATGGCAGCTGAGTTTACTGCCCCCAGTTCTGATTGTCCTCTCTCTGGCCTCCATAGTTTGACATATAGTTCATGTCTTCAGGGTGCTGATGATGATGATCATGTTCTGTATTCCAAGGATTACCAACTAGTTGACTAATGCAAGATGTTAACATTCCCCCATTGGTAGTGTCTACAATATGGACTTGTTGTTTCTGCCCCGATTCTTCCATCTTTTTGGTGAGTATGCTCATATGTGTCAGTAAGGTTGCCACATTTTCAACCATGGAATTTGATGGATCAAAAGGCACTGAATGCACCATTGGAGTGATAGGTGCATTTATAGTCTTCCACCCCGAATTCTGAGCCATTTTGTCAAGCAGAATCTGACCTTCCCTCCAAGTTTTGCTAAAAAATGCCCCACCAGCTGAGGCATCTACAATATTCTTCATGCTATCTGACAATCCCATGTAAAACCGTTGTCCCAACATCTAACCCGGAATACCATGGTGTGGACATATAACTAACATTCTTTTAAACTAGCTCCATGTCTCATGCAGTGTCTCCATTGGTTTCTATTTAAAGTTCACGATCTCATCAATTTGTTGAGTTGTTTTGTTGGGCAGATGGAACTTGATATGAAATTGCTTGACTAACTCATCTCAAGTTTCTATAGAGTGTATGGGGAGTGATTTTAGCCAAATCTGTGCAGCCCCTATCACCGAGAATGGAAACAATAACAGTCTAATTGCTTCCGAACTTACATTGGGTTGCCTTTGGATTTTGAAAATTGACAGGAAGTTTTTCAAGTGCTGCTGAGGATCCTCGACTGATGTCCCAGAAAATAGTCCCTTGTTTTGCAACAAGTGCTACACGCTATTCGTGATCTGGAAAGATTCAGCTTGAATCGCGTGCACAACAATGGCAATGGCCAAATTATCATCAGCTGTAGGTTGTGTCCATTCACATAGTGCAGCCTCCCGCATAGGAGGTGCCATTTCTCTGACGTTTCCATCGATGTTGTCTACGTCACTCATGTAGATTTCGAGTTTGTAAGGTTGTTGGGATTGTTGAAGTCTTTTGTTGGCACGGTTCAATATCCTGAATGTTTTCTCAGGGTTTGAATGTCCTTCAAGGAGTTCTCCAGTCCTCGTAGAGTTTCTAGGCATACACCTATGCAATCACGTGAACAATCGACAAAAATTTCAATCAAAAATTTGGTGTAGAGAAAAACTGATTACACTAAGAATTTATGTATTTCTATCGATGGTGATTGATAATTCCGTTAACTCCCCTGAAATGGCGCCAAAATTTGATAACGCCCAACTATGCCTTACAAAAAGGACTCTGCGGAGGTTGCAAATATAACCAGAGTATTCTGCCCAGAGTCGAATCCACATAGAGTTAATCTATCAATCACTATCTTTAGATTCACTAAACTCTTGAGAACCAATTTCCCCAAACGTTTGAATCACAGTTGATGGTGTCTTTAATAACTAAAATTGCAAGTAAATAAAAGATATAAAGTACGGATACTAAGGTTGTAAATAATGATGAGAAAACGCTAAGGTATGACTTCTTCTATTGATGAAATCCCTTCTGTTTATGCTTCATACAAATTTACCAACACCTCTCTATCAATCATAAAAGCTCATCTTACTGTAAATCTCTCCCGTAATCGCAGTAATATACTAAATTCGCTCTCCCGAGATACACTAGCTAGCATTAATTAATACAGTTCACTTTAGATTGCACCCAAGGCTTCATTATCTCTAATCCCACCTTTAAACCCGCAGTTATTGATCCCTCGTATACTTTGGGAGCGGTATTGTTCAACAATAACCCAAATTGAAGTTGAATCGCCCAAAATTTCTAAAACTATAACTCTACCCAAAACCCTTAATTTCTACTTTGAATTCATTTTGATCTTAGGAATTCACTAATTAAGGAAGGAAAGTGACGGAATTAGGTGGGGAATTACTTACCCATGAGGACTTGAAAGACGGGAGCTTCAATGGTGTCTGAAGGCTTGATGGAGAAGGGAGCTGGTGAGAAAATTTGTCTAATCCAGTAACTAAGTGTTCTATTTTCTAAAAAAATCACTGAAGGAATTTGCTCTACGCGTTCGCAAAATATTGGTCGCGTTCGCGAAGGAGGGATGGCTGGTACTCTATGCGTTCACGATGGTGCTATGCGAACGCGTAGAAGGGAAACTTGGGGGGTCCAGGTTTGGTTTACGCGTTCGCGAGGGGAGGTATGCTAACACATTGAAGAGGAGTTCAAGGCTATGCGAATGCGAAGAAGGGATGCGAACGCGTAGAAGAAAGTTTTCCCAGGTCAACTAGAGCTATGCAAACGCGATGGGGGGACGCGAACGCGATGGGGGAAATGACAGAGCAATGCCAACACGAGCTTGGGGCCACGTTTGCTATGAGCAAAACCTGGTCTGCAATAGCTGAAAAATCTGATAAGTTTTCTAATTGTAAAACTACCCCGAACCACTTCCGAATCACTACTGAGCCCTCAGGGCTCCCAACCAAACACACACACTAACTCAATAACATCCTACGAACTTAGTCGAGCGATCGAATCGCCGAAATAACATCAAAAACAATGAATCAAACCTCAAAATCATCATTTTCATTTCAAACTTCTTAAACTTCTAAACTTACATATTTAGGTCTGAAACACGTCAAACAACGTCCGATTTTGACCAAATTTCACAAAAAGCGCTTAACGCATATTTAAGACCTGTACCGGATGCCGGAACTAAAACACGGGCCGGATACCTATATTTTCTAAGTCATTTTCATTTCAGATTTTATATCATTTTCAGAAAAACAATTTCTTTCAAAAATTCTTTACTCGAGCTCGGGACCTCGGATTTCGATTTCGGGAAGAAGCCTGAGTCCCATATTTTTCTATGGATCCTCCGGGACCTTCACATTACGGGTCCGGATACGTTTTCCCAAAATACTGAACGAAGTCAACTTTAACAATATTAATATCAAAATTCACATATTTTAATATAAAAGTTTTCCGGCTACACACCCGGACTGTGCGTGCAAATTGAGGCAACTAAAAGTGAGGTTTTTAAAGCCTCGGAAGCACGGAAAAAGGAAGGAATCCGGTGATGACCCTTTGAGTCGTTACATTATGTCATTATTATGGGCACATAAATTTTAGGCGATTCGGTGTCGGTCGTCCGAATTCATGAATACGGCGTGGACATTAGCACATGAAAAATAAAAATTATGTTGACTCTTATGTTATTGCCCTAAAATGCACAAAATGAGGAACAATCATGGAGAGTATTGAGTATTGTTCATTAGGTCATTTTTATGGTCTTACAAAATTTTAGCCGATTCAAGGCCAATCGCTCGAATTCATGAAGATGGTGTGGACATTATTAGTATGTGAAAATTTGAAAATCATGATAAATTAATGTTTTATGGACTAAAATACCAAAATGAGGAGCTGTCAGGAAAAAGAAACAAAAACTTTTAGGTGATTCGGTGCTAGTCGCTCGAATTCATGATGATTGAGTGGACATTAGCACACAGAAAATTAAAAATTATAATGAATTTTTGTTGTATTGCCTTAAAACACCAAAAAATGAGAAACGGGCATGAAGAAGCAATGACTTTTATCATTAGGTCATTTTTATGGGCCCACAAAATTTTGGCTAATTCGGAACTGGTCATCCGAAATAATGAAGATTGCATGGACGTTTGCAAACGAAAAATCGAAAATCATGTTGAATTCCTGTTTTTTGGTCCTAAATGCCAAAAGGCGATGAATGATCATGGAGAAGCAATGACTATTGTTAATTAGATCATTTCTGATGGGCCCACAAAATTTTAGGTGATTCAGGGCAGCTCGACTAAATTCATAAAAATATGACATGAACATTAACACATGAAAATTGAAAAACGCAACAAATTCTTATTTTATGACCCTAAGAAACCAAAAACTGACTAGCTGTGCAACAACATAAACATTATCATGCAGAACCAGAGATAAGTTAAAAGAGAAATGAGGAAGCTGAAAAAACAAGAAAGACATTAAGAACAAGATGTGTATAAAGCTGGCCATGGTCCTTTGAGGAACAAGGACTAAGACGAATACTTGAAGAGGATAACATATTAGGACCGTATCATGAACAAAATAAGGAAATGTAACCAAACCTGAACTACAACATAAAGAATGTTTGCACGATTTTGCATAATTGGATGTGACTTGAATAATTTGTTCATTTCTTGGATAGGAGCATTTCTGTGTAGCAGCTTGAACTTTAAGAGTTTGGATCTATTGAAGAGTGAGACATATATTCTGGGATGACATGTTACTGTGGTTATGGAATGATGAATGGAACTCTTACCCACTTGTACCATAAGAATTTAGAAAACAATCTGGGAAAATTATAACGCATTGTCGCTTTTAAAATAATATTTTAAATATATATATATATATATATATAATTTTTGTGCATTTTTATATGTTATGTATAGAAAATATACAAATTTTATATACTTTTTCAGCCAAAAAATATAAATAGTTTCGGTCGAGGAGTAAAAGCCTAAAAGTGATATTTGACCTATTTATCTCATTTTTGAACTCATTTACACTAAGAAACTTCTTAAGATAGTTTAAACAATTATTATTATTATTATTATTATTATTGTTGTTGTTGTTGTTATTATTATTATTTTGTGTATTTTTATCATTTACGCATTTGATAAATGTCAAAAGTGCTTAAGTCAAAATTAAGAAGATATTTCAGCTTATCAACACCTTCGGTTTGACTAAACTTTTTACAATGTTATTATTAATATTTTTTATAGACAGTGAAATATCCTTTGCAAAACAAACTCCTATCTTTCTTTCCATCCTACTTTCGCATTCAACTATTTTAATGTTATTATTTTAAATCTGTACCTTTAAAATATTTTAAGGGCATTTCAGGTCTCGTGTGATTAAGAACATTACTATCTTACTCTCTCATCATTTCCACAAACTTCCATTTGTTTCATTCAACTAGTCGGCATAAAATGGTAAAGAAATTGCTTTTTCGTGTTATTCAAAGAGTCAAAAACTTATTGGATGCTTTAGACCCTACTAGAAATTCAGACAAATAAAAAGACTTCGGTCGGTCAAAAATCGACTTAAAAATAGATCTAAGTCAAACGATTTTTTAAAATATTTTATTTTTTATTTTTTTTACGAACCAAAAGTAAAAAAATTATTCTTGAGTCCCGAAAAATTTATTTCTCAGGAAACCGATCAATTTCGTTCGATTTTTTATGTGAAATAAATAAAATTAATATTTAAAACATCGACCGAATGTTACGATCCAAAACTCAACCTATCGTGATGGCGCCTATCGTGGAACCAGGCGAGCCTCAACTCAATCACCAACATAGTAACAATAACAACAACAACAACCCAGTATAATCTCACTTAGTGAGGTCTGGGGAGGGTAGTATGTACGCAGACCTTACCCCTACCCTGGGGTAGAGAGGCTGTTTCCAAACAACATAGTAACAATAAGTTGAAAACATTAACGGAAGCTTTTAGCATTTAAAGGACTAATTGAAACATAAGAAATTCTAAGATAAGACACAATCCAGCCCAAAACTATGTTGTCACTCAGTGCATGAGCGTCTAGCGAAAATACAAAGTCTATTATAACCCGTGAAGAACTCGCATGTTCAGAGAATGAAGGTTGCGGAGATGAGGATGCTTAGGTGGATGTGTGGGCACACCAGGCTGGATAAGGTCAAGAATGAAGTTATTCGACAGAAGGTAGGGGTGGCCCCGGTGGACGAAAAGATGCAGGAAGCGAGGCTGAGGTGGTTCGGGCATGTTCGGAGGAGGGGCTCCGATGCCCCGGTGAGGAGCTGCGAGCGGTTGGAGATTGTTGGTGGGCGGCGAGGGAGAGGGAGGCCTAAGAAGCATTGGGGAGAGTTGATTAGGCAGGACATGGCCAGAATGCAGGTTACCGAGGACATGACTCTAGATAGGGGAGTCTGGAGGTCTAGAATCAAGGTTGTAGGTTAGGGGCTCATAGGTGATTAGTGTTTTAGTATGGTAGTTCCTGCTTGATTTTACTACATGCGACTGTATTTATGTTGCTTATGTTTTCATAACTATTTACGTTACTGTCGTGGGAGTACCTATGTTTTATTATTTGATTTTGTCTTGCTTGTGTTTCTAATTTTATCTCTGTTTCTTAATGCAGCTTTCCCATTTTTACTCTACTCGCCGAGGGTCGATTGGAAGCAGCCTCTCTGCCTTTCGGGCAGGGGTAAGGCTCGTCTACATATTACCCTCCCCAGACCCCACCTGGTGGGAGTATACTGGGTAGTTGTTGTTGTTGTTGTTGTATTATAATGTCTAAAGAAGCAACTAAAATACAACTCGAGAATAAGAAGGAGAGCTAACGCATGCGAACGTCGTACAAATATCTCAATAATCTCTTAAGCCTGAAGCCTCATCAACAACCACCATTGGGTCCAAAAGTGCACGAATCAAGGTGCAGGGGATAATGTGAGGACAATAACTCAGTAAGTAAGGAGTCCAAACTGTAGTCTGAATGGTAGTGACGAACTCAACCTCAACAGATATAATTGAAACAATGTACAGAAAACATAGGCATGTATTCAGTTAAAAAGACAGCTCAAAGTAATAAGGTAAATACATATCTGAACAGTTTAGATTGTATAACTCAATTGCCTCTACATGCCAATGCACCAACTGCATGAAATGCACAGTGTACTCCCACTCTCAAGTGCTCAACTACTTGAGGTGAAATCCATCTCCAGGTATATATATAAATTCTCAACCACTCGGTACCGTATATGGACATTCGGCCCAGGAAAATCTTTCCCGGAACATACTCATCACTGAGTATAAGTCATACGGTACCGAGGAACAAGGGTAATCCAACCCCTTGGAGAAATCAATCTCTAAATATCAATAATTCGGACAAATTCATGTCCAGATAAATCCATCTCCCAATAATATCATCCGCTCCCACTGTGGGTGTGCAAACTCTGGAGGGGTTCCTACGGCCCAAGCGTTATCATAATCAATATAACCGCTGCGACATGTAACTTGACCCCATACCTAATACTCAAAATCAAGATCTCAGTCTCATTCAGTCATCACTCTCCAGTCTCACCCAGGGGCTTACACTGTAATGGGAACTAGCCATAAAATAATGATATGCAACACCAATAATAACAACCGAGACTGAGATATGATATGAAATATATGAATATGACTGAATACAAAATAACAATGAAATAACAGCAAGAAACAACCACTAGGGACCCAACAGTATCGATGTGAAGACCAAACATGTTTAAAGCTCAATTACTTTATCACATAATGGAAACTCGGATATCAACAAGAAAGTGTCATTAAACGGTGCCATAAAATGAACCAGGTCGTGATTCTCACAGTGCACACTCGCACGCCAATCACTTTGCATGTGCCACCTCATTACTAACCACATAATACGTAGTTCGGGGTTTCAAACCCTCAGAACCAAGTTTAAAAGTGTTACTTCCTCAAACCAAGAAAACTCATACTCCGTAATGCCTTTGCCTCTCAACTAGGCCTCCGAACGTCCCGAATCTAGCCACAAGCAATACAATAAGATCAATATAGACTAAAGGAATCAGTTTCAAAAGAAAAACACCAAATTCATAACCAAAATCCGAAATTGGCTCAAACCCGATACCCGGGCCCATGTCTCGAAATCCGACAAAAGTTAAAAAACTCAAAAGCCCATTCACTCACGAGTCTAACCATACCAATTTTATTAAAATCCAATCTTATTTGGTCACTCAAATCCTTCAAATTCACTCTCCAATTGTCAAGCCCTAAATTGCCAAATTTCAAGCCTAAATTTCCAATTAGATGATGAATAAAGCCATGAATTCATAAAATTTATACCATTATAGGTTCGAATCACTTACCTAGTGTTGCACCTTGAAATCCTTCGAAAATCGCCTCTCTCCCGATTTCGTCAAATCTAAAATAAAAAATAGAGAGCAAAACCTCGAGCTGGGGTTCTTTTGCCCTATCAAAATCACATTTGCGGAACCGCATCTGCAAAGAGCGCTCAGCTTCTGCGAAAGTTCATTAACAAATCTGACTTCGCTTCTGCAATCACCTGACCGCATCTGCGGTCACCGAAGATGCAGGGACCAAGCCACACCTGTGATATCGCTGTGCACTTGCTCCTCAAATTCGCTTCTGCGAACCTCGGCTGTGCAGAAACACCAGCAACAGCAGCTTCAACTGCATTTTTCCAACTACAAATACTGCGATCACTATCCGAAATCACCTGGATCACCTCGGGGCCTCAATCAAACATACCAATATATCCAACAACAATATACGAACTTACTCGAACTTTTGTATCACTTAAAACAACATCGAAACGCCAAATACCTTCGGAATCAAGCTTAAGGACATCTAAAATTTCTAATTTCACAATCGATACTGAAACACACTAAAACATGTGCGAATAACCTCAAATTTTGCACACAAGTCAGAAACTATACTTCGGACCTACTTCAACTTCCAGAAATTCGATCCGACCCTGATATCACAATTTCACTGCCGACAAAAATTTCAACTTTTATCAATTCAAGCCTAATTCTACTACAAATCTTCAAATCATATTTCGGACAGGCTCCTAAGTCCCGAATCACCAAACGGAGCTAACAGAACCGTAAAAATTTAAATCCGAGGTTGTTTACACATAAGTCAATATCCGATCAACTCTTCCAACTTAAACTTTCTCATAAGAGACTAAGTGTCTCAATTCACTCCCATATTACTTCAGACCCGAACCAACTAACCCGATAAGCCAAAATATAGCTAAAAAACATAGAAGAAGTAAGAAATGGGGAAACGAGGCTGAAACTCCTAACGACCTGTTGGGTCGTTACACCGAAATTGCTCGATCATTTTAAAAAGCCGACTAAGTTTGGTCGGGAATTTTATTTTTCTAAAAAAAGTGACAGACATTCTACGGTTATTTTTGCGCAAAAATGTGATTAAATTGTATTAGTAATATATTAAAAAAGTCTTAACCAAAAACCACCAACAGTATCCTACGACGGTATTACAAGCTCCAATTCGATTCTGAAATGGTAAATTTTTAATTACATAATTTAGAAAATCAACCAAAGTTGGTCGATATTTTCGGCCATCGACCAAAGCCTGTCAGTTAGCTATACCAGTCTAACAATTTTCGACTGCAGCGTTTCCGATTGATTTTTCCTGGTTCTAATTAATATCGATTATAGGTGTCAACCGGTTCCACCGGTCCGGTCCGGGTCGATTTTTTTCGACCCGTTCGGTTACCGGTCCGGGCCGGGCCGGTTACAAACAGTACTGATTTTCACCGGGCTGGGTTGAGACAGGCTTAGATTGAACCGTACGAGTTACGGGTTGTAATGGTCCGGGCCGGGCCGGGTTTCGTTATTTTGTTTTTTTTTTTAGAATTACGTATAAATATTAAGTTATATTAATAATTTGTAATAATTGAATGAACACAACAAAAGATGGGAAAAAATTGCACTTATTGCAAGTGCTACTTTATTTCTTAAATTCAAATAAAGAAAAACTAAAATGTATCGTAAGTAGTAAAAACTTTACATCTTTTGTAACAAGTAGTATACTAGTAGTAATCCGAATCATCAAATTCTTTGCATTGCCCTAGCAAGTTCATCGTAATCAATATGAACCGATTGACCTTCTTCTGGCGTGTTAAATTCGGATGGGTTTCCATGCGTTAATATATCTCCAAGTTCTTCGTCTTCTGGGCTATCAAGATCTTCCTTTCCTTGATTTCTTCGTTCCGATCTAATCCAATCTCTTAAACATACTAAAACTTCCAAAGCATTGCTTCCCAATGAGCGGCGTGTGTCTCCAAGTTGTTGTCTTGCTTGGCTAAATGCACTCTCGGATGCAACAGTGGAAATTGGCACATTCAGGACATCCCGAGCCATAGCGAAAATAACGGGAAATTGCTTTGCATTTTCATGCCACCAGCCTAACGGTGAGAATTCCTTGGTGCGAGGCTCCTTTTGCTTCTGCAAGTAAAATTGAAGTTCATCAATATTCCTGCTACTACTTTGAGTGTTAGAAAAAGTTGAAAAAATATTAAAACTATCAATGCCTTCTTCATCATCAACATTAGAACTGCTACATTGCATAGCGGGATTTACATCTGTTGAAGCACGAGAATTATCACATTGAGTTGCATAATAATTATATAGATGTTGTAAATGTTCATTTAGCTGGTCATAGAATCATACAAATTTGGGCTTTCAGTGGGCCCAATCTCCATATAAGTATATAAAGCATTCATTAATTGGTGACAATCAGACATTTTAATAGACGGATTTAAAACTGCACCAATTAAGTAAACTGGAGGAATTGGAAAGAAATATTTTTTGAATTTCGCTTGCATATTTACAACAACATCCGTATATCTATCTTTCTTCTTAAATTCATGTAGCAGCAAAGAAATTTCAGCTATATGTACTAAAGCCATAGTAACAGTTGGGTAATATGCGCCAGAAAACACAACAGTAGCAGTATAAAATTTATGCAAAAATTTAACAACATCACTAATGACCTCCCAAGTATCAGTTGTTAACATACGCCTAGGATCAGTACAATGTGCATTAGCAACTTCAGTTATTGGAAATCTATATTTGTAGCAACATTTTAAAAATATATACGTATAATTCCATCTAGTAACTATCTCGTCTGGCATGAATCTAGGTGAAAGGTTATACTGCATACACTTATTCTTAAATTCTCTTATTCTAGATTGTCCATTATTTCCCTGAATAACTCCAACTGCTCTTCTAACTTGAGTAATCTCAACTGAAAATAAATCAAGCCCACTTTTAATAATTAAATTGTAAACATGACATGCACACCTAACATGAAAAATATCATCAAGAGGTGGTTGCAAATTCAATTTTAAAATTGAAACTGCAGCATTATTGTTTGAAGCATTATCAAAAGACATACACAGAACTTTTTGGTTTAGATTATAAAATTCAACAACTTCAATAATTGTACTACTAATAAATGCAGCAGTATGACTCTGATCTTCATCATATTTAAAAGCAATAATACGTTTTTGCATACAAGTATTATCATCTATCCAATGACATGTAATTGTTAAATAATCATTTCCATTAACAGCATGGCCAATATCAGAAGTTAGACATACTCTAGAAGGAAGGTGACTAAACAAATAACGTATGTATGTTTGATATTGGCCGTGAAGTCTAAAGATGTCTGCTCTACAAGTACTTCTAGGGATACCTTTAAACAAAGGATTGTATATCCTTTGAATATATATAATAAGATAAGAGGAAGAAGCAAAAGAAAAAGGTAGACAACCCAAAAAGCAATCATTTTCGCTAATTCCTCTCGATCCCTCATTTTATCATATTTTAGGAGACCTCCGGTAGTAGGGTTAATTGTTGTTTGACTTCCATCCCCATTAGCTCCCCATTCTATAGGATGGTTAGTCGACAGATGTCTAATAAGTGTCCCAGTCCCCCCTAAATTACCTCCGGTCAAATGTTTAAACGTTTCGTTACAAAGTTTGCACTTAACTCTATCAGTACCTTCTACTATATCAAAAAATTTCCAAACAGGACTTCTTTTTTTACGAGTAGAAGTTGGAGCCACTGGTGGTCTTCTACCGCTTGTTGCACTAGCAACTCCAACTCCAATACTACCAACATTTCCACTACTAGGTGTAGGTGGTATCTCATCTGCTATTCCAATTTCATTATCTTCTATTCCGTAATCTTCTTGTAATTGTTCATAATCAATATCTACATCATGCAAATTAGGCGATGATTCAGAAACATGTGTTATTGGGTCATTACTATTATTACTACCAGAAGCTACAGGACTACCTCTTTTTTTACTTCCACCCTACCAATAACTTTTCTACACGCTCTTTTAGCAGCATTAAACATATTGTAAAAATGAAAATATAAGCTAAACTCAAATATGCAAATAAAATATTAAATAAGAGAAAGAGTTGGAGAGAGTGCACCGAATTCGACAATAAATTGAGCACTTGATTACGCAAATCCGGTGTTATCACGAACAAACATCAAGCAAGTATTTCAATGTTGGACACTTGAACATCAAGCTTAGAATTCCGATTTCCGAATGAGAAATTACGAAAAATTAAATTCGGGAAAACAAAGACAATAAAATTATAAAATTAGAATATGAATTCTTGAAAATTAAAGAGAAGAGAGTGATTGATAATTTGAGAATTGAGAGAGAGATTGATAATTTTGAGTGAGGAAATGAAGAAGAGGGGAGGGTATTTATAGATTTTAAAAAGGGTTAATAATATAATTTAATAAATACAAAAAAAAAAAACAAAAAAGTGGCCATTTCTGAAAATACTCCCGTTGGCCAACGGTTCTGGACCGTTGCCAACGGTCCTGTGGGGCCCACATATTCAGAAATTTTTTTTAAAAAAAAAAAAAAAAATATTTGACCGTTGTACCGGGTCCGGTCCCGGTCCGGGTCGACCGGTTCAAGCTCTGTTTTGCTTACCGGGCCGGTCCGGTCACGGGTCAAGACCCTAAAATCCTAACCGTTCTAACCCCTCCCCCCCCACCCAGCCCAGCCCACCCCTTAAGAACCGGGCCGGTCCGGTCCCAGTTTTTACCGGACCGGTCCGGTTCGGTCCCGAGTCAACCCGGACCGGTTGACAGGCTTAATATCAATCGATTTTGGCCGAATTTTTAGTAGTGAGATGATATCTTCACGGGCACGACCCCTCCTTTTGTACCGCTAAAAATGCTGTATGCCTCTTCAACTGCTGTTATCTCACACTTCCGTATGTCTCAATATGGGAGGATCCTTTTGACGAAAACGAGAGAGAGAGTGAGACAGATCATTTTACGAAGTACGGCATTATAAATTCTATAGTACTGTAGTTGTTGTGTAAAGTCATAATCAATTACACATCCAATTGATGCCAACTTAAATAGCAGTACTAGTTGCTGTCCCTCGTTGATTTTTACGTCAATACTCTCAATTCTCTACCCAAAAAATATATTAAACAATAACAACTATTATCCAGTATAGTCCTACAAAGTGGGATCTAGAGAAGGTAATATGTAGATAGGTCTTATTCCTGCCCGAAAGGGCAGAGAAGCAGTTTCCAATCGACCCTAGGCTCAGGGAAGGAAAGGATAAACAAAAGGACATTAGTAACTACAATAGAAATAATATAAATAATTATCTAAACATAAGAACTATAAATAAAATGATATGCAATAATATCAAACAGTAACTACGATAAATAACTACCATAAAGAGACACAGTCCAATATATGAATCATCTATGGAGAGTCCCACTCAACCCTGGGAAAGGAGTACGAAAATTCTAGAAACCCCTATACTACAACTCTGATACTAGACCTCCAGATTTTCCTATCAAGAGTCATGTACTCGAAAATTTACATACTAGCCATGTCCTGCCTAATCACCTCTACCCAAAGGGGGTCGCCTGTGGGGGAGGGAATCGTCGGAGGGGGATGGGAAGGGAGGGGGCAGTCTACGTGAGGGAAGGGGGTTGGCGGGGGTGGGTGTGGAACTTACCGTTGAGCGTGAAAGAGAGGAGAGAGAAAATTGCTCCCAAAAAATATATTGAAAAGGCCTAAAAATACTACTTAATTTTTAGAAATGGTCAATTTATGCTATCCGTTAAAAAAAATGTACATTTCGTGTTACTGTTATTACACATTAGTTAATAATGGCATGAATATCCCAAATGTGTAACGACAGTGATGTGAAATGAGCATTTTTTTAACGGATGTCATGAATAGACAATTTCTAAAAGTTAAGTGGTATTTTAAGGCCTTTTCCGAAAATGTATAATCAATAATGCATTTTCTTTCATATTTTAATCCTGCAAAGCATACCATACAAAAAAGTATATGGCATGTAACTTTTTTTTTTTTTGCATGTTAAAATTTAAACTGATAAAAAGAATCATTAATTATGCTGCCGATATATTCGTTGCTATATAGAGGCCTCTCCGCCAACAGTATTTCCACACATACATCTGTGACTTACGCACATTACTCGAGTAAGCAATTGTTTTTCTTTGGAACTATGTATATATTATATGGGTCGCCGGACATTTAACCTCAATAAAAGTCCTGAATGAATATATATATATAAAAGACAGTTAAATATTTTGTTTGAAACTTTTACGATCAAATGTACGATGGGGCACAAGTTTGAAGAGCAAGCTTGAAATAAATGGAGAGGTCATTCATTCATAGCAGAAAAAGTGTTCACACACTCGTATCTGAAAAGGCAGATGGGGGAAGGGGGGGGCTCTCTATCCTTAAGATAAGATTTTTTTTTATTCTTAAAAACCTTCTTTTATAAATAATCAGTTCGCTTATATGCCAGTATCATCCTCTAAATTCAATTTCCGCCTCTGATGGTTATAGTGATCAGTTGACCACCCTTCATGGGATATTACTATATTGGTCAAAATTTGTTTTATATTCGTCAATGTTGGTGTTCCTATTTCCATCTCCAATGTTCTATCCTTTAACACCCAAATAAGTGCAAAACTGAAAATTCAAAGCTAAGTTGAGCATAATAAATAGTACAAAATAAGACCAAAAAGCAATAAAAATGTGCATACTAGTATTGAATATGTAATATGTCCAACATCTCTTCTCTAATTTATGCTTCATTTTTATTAAATTACTATGTTTGCTTCAACAATATAGCTTAGGATGTGAGTGTATTTGTTTTCTAGTGTGTTATATATGATGTTATTGTTTAACCAAAAAATGTAATTTGGTCAAAGCGTGAATTTTAGAGAAGAAATCGGGTTACTGATAATCAAATAGACCGAAATGTAATTGACTTTCGAAGAATAAAGCAATAAGAAATTTGTATTTCAGTATGATCTCAAGAGTGTTCTTGTGTCTACAAATGATAAAACTTCATGATTTTTTCTAAAATAATAAAGTGCATTTAATGAGACGTTACATAATCATTTCTATTAAATACCGAATAACTAACGTATCAGGTATTTAATAATGAATGTAGACTACTTTTTTTCATTAGATTCGTGTCTTCAATGCTTTTTTTATCCGTTGATATTGAATGCCTTAGATAGACACGAGAATCGTATCTAAGATTAATTCTCGTGCCTGTTTTCTTTTCTTCTACCGTACCTGTGGTCTTCCGTGCCTTTTAATCATTTATTACTCTTTGATTGTTTGACCAATCCACGTGTCATGTCACGCTACCTTTAGTAAAACCTCAAGTTTTTCCAATACAGATAGTCCCCTCACTTCTCATTTATTTATCAATTAAATAATTGGAAAGTGGACCCTGAAAAAGAATTTTTGTTACAATTAATGCTTGTGTCAGTATCGACGTTTCTTCTGTGTTTCTCATTCAATACTCCATACACGTGTCATCTTATGGTTGGATCTGCAGTTTTGTTCCCATTTTTCTAGGCCTGTTCAACTTCCTCTGTTTACGAAGTGATAGTTATCTTTAATATAGACTTTCCATCATTACTTCCCTTAATTTTGACGGTTTTTCCATATAAACGTTTAATTCACACTTTCTTTATCTTCTTCTTCATCAACTTCTATCTAGCATTCGAATTTCCTTTCCTTCTTCTACTTTCTTCTAAACTATCCTGTAATGGCATCTCCAAACCCTAACCCCAGGAAGGTTTTGCTTCTTGATCAATTTCCTTGCACCTACCCCTATCAGACATTCAAGAGGCAGTGGAGGAAGACTCCGAAGTACGGGATCTACCCGTGGAGGTTCAACCAGTTCTGGAATTAAAGGTTCTTCTTTTAAAACTCAATCTTCTAAAGGTAAAGAAATTTTGGAGCCTTCTCTAGAGCCCACGGTTGAAGAAATTATTCCAAATGATTTGTCTTTTGCAAGTGATAGAGCGTCCGTTCAAAAAAAATTGCAAAATTGAAAAGACTGACGCTTATCCCTCTCTGATAAATGAACTTAATATCCCCACCGTTAGGAAAGATTGCAATTGTAAAGAGGGCATTGTTCGTTTGTCAATTGCTTCTATAAGTCAAAGAATTTCATCATATAGAAATAGATATTCCTATGTTTATACCAACCCCTTCACTTTGGGGTTTAAGCCTGCTGTAGACCGAGTTATCATAGATTTCTGTAAATTTTTCAACATTTGCTTAGCCTAGATTGGACCTTTAGTATGGAGGGCTGTAGCCTGTTTAAGATTTTTATCCAATAAAGCAAAAGTTACCTTTCACCTTCCCCCATCTCATCAACTTATACCACCCTAGTCTACTACGCTATGGGATTTTTACTGTAACTGCAAGGAGCAAAAGAGTTTTAGTTAACGCCGATGACGATAAAGATCGTGGGTAGTATCTCCGTTATATTGGTGTTCGCACAATGGACTTATTGGGAGAATTAAATATTCCCTTTCTTGAGATGTGAAATTTTGCACGTAAGTTTTTGTTTTACTTTTCCCGTCCCTCTTTTATGAGATCTTTATCTTCTCTCTAAATTTATCTCCTTTCTGGTTTTTTGTAGCAACCATGGGAGATGTGGAACCCATTCCCAATTTTTGTGGTTGGGTAGACTCGATTTTGAAGATCTCCCCTAAGGAAGATAGGACATGGAAATCTATCTCTTCCTTACACAGGTGGAGAGTAAAAACTCACGGTACATATTTCTTTTTTTGTATACATTCTAGGTACGTATACTAAATTTTGATAACGAACTCAAACCCATCTTTTAATAAGGATTTGGAATAAAGGGGATGACAGCGGAGGTTGCTATAGCTAGGCGTACAACTGCCATCTCTGCCCTTGGTTTGGATAAGGCTAAAGCTCTTTTAGCCAAAAGAAAAGATTTAGTAATGGAAGTTGAATGAAGAAGAAGACAATACCTCTTTGGTATCTAGGCCAAGAGCTATGAGACGTGTTGTTTTGGATGATGAAATTGAATACTCTCCTGCTCGTTCCTCTGTTGTGATTACATCTTCTACAATTACCTCCACTACCGAGCCTGTTCAATCCAATCCGATGAAGATACCGTGCCAAAAGACACGAGTGTACCAACTCAACCTCCTCTTGATAGTGGTTTTTGGAGTGGCGAGCTCGTACATGTTTTTGATGAATCTCCTCTCTCTTCATTCGTTCTTTTTTCTTCCATTCCCATGTCAATTGTAAGTACTTCATTACCAATATTTTCTTCCTTACCTTCACCAGTTGTGAATACTTCCATTCCTGTTTATGAATCAGTTTCTATAGCTTCTCCTTTCCTTCCTGCTTCAGCTTCAACGACCCCTACAGTATTTACTTTTTCTACTACACCTCCTACTGTTGTTCCCTCTTCTTCTGCTCTTCCAGTAGGGGGTAGTTCTAGTGGTAGAAGTTTGGCTATGAGATGTGTTACTCTCGAAGTTCCTGCTACTCGAAGCCTTTTAAGAAAATCTGGAGGTGCAGATACATGGCTCGAGCCTCTTATTGGGGATATTGAGAAAAATAAAATGCAAAGCCACAGCTGCTACACCTTGATGAATGACATAGTTCATTCAACTTTAAAGGTAATTAGTTCTTTTTTTTATAACCTTGAAAAATATTTTCCCCCTTTGTTTATTTTGTGTCCCGACTTTCATGTTTAATAATTGTAGGCAAATCTCATTGGGACTGAGCTAATGGGGCAGATTTCTTTGTTGGAGAAAAAAGGATCGTGAGTCCAGAAAGGCTATCTCCGAAGCTAGGAAGATAGCTGACGATGCATTACTTGAAGCAGCGAATTGGAAGGACCAGTATGAGAATGCTCAAGGGACGATAGAAGAGTTACAGGAAAACAAAGTCCACTTGGAGCAACAAAATCGTAGCTTATCTTCAGAGTTAGGGTTGCTAATGCTTCATGGGGTCAACTTAAGAAGGATAAAGAAATTTTGGAGGGTTCTTTATCTAAAGTTAATGATGAAGTTAATGAGTTAAAGGCTCTTCTGGAGAAAAGGGAAGAGTATGCAAAAGAATTGGCAGAGAACTTATCTTGTGCTCAGAATGAATTAAGGATTTCCTCCGATAAGATTCATATGTTGGAGAGTTCTCGTGTCAACCTTCAATCTTCCCATACTTCCACTTAGCTGAACATGAAACAGTGAAGAACACATTATCTACGTGGGGAAGAAATAATGAAAACCTGGAGAAGGATTACAATTCCTTGTTTGAGAATTTCAACTATGAGTTTAACTGGGCCTTCTTGAAATCTCCTCGTGATACTTTAATAGAGGCTACTCAGGAAAAGTTTGACTTGAAATCTGAGTTAGCAAAAGTATTAGACTTGATTGAGAAGAATGAGAAGCCAACCAAAACTCCTTCTCCTGACCAGGTAATTGACATCTCTTCTCCAACAGTGGAAACTCCCAGGGTAGAAAAGCCTTTGAACTTAGAGACAACAGTTGAAGTTACTGAAGTTACAGTTCCAGTGGACGAGGTTAAATTACCTACAACACAACCTTTAGTAACGAAAATCCCCGTGTCTACTGCTTCTCATGAAAATGTTAGTACTCCAATTTCAGTTGAGACCACCCCAGTTGTTGCTTTTTCTAAGTTTTTAACCGAGCCTAATGAAGCTGTGACTCCTTCCGCTCCAATCACCTCAGTGACCAATGAAGATGTTTAACCTTACCTCTTTTTGTTTGATTTTAATGATGTGATGAAGTCCCCAGTTTCTATAATGGGGCATCTGTTTTAGAAAAATATATTGTAATAACTAAGTTTTTCCCTTAGCTTTTCATATTAAGAAGTTTATATAATACTTCTTCATTTTATCCTTGTCTACTTACTGCTTTAATTTTTGCAGAAAAATTTTACCTTACTCTTGCCTATTTTTCTTTTTAGGTCTTAGAGAATAAGTTAGCATTTTTTATCCTTTTCAGAAAATGCTTTTATAATACTTCTCATGTGTTACCAATATGAGAAAAAATAAAATAGGCCCCTTTTATTTATTGACACTTAAAGAAGAAGACGTCTCAACTTCATAATGGTGTTAATATATGATGAAAGATATAGGAACATACATGTTTCACATAAAACAACTTTTGTACTTCTCATGGGTTACCAATATGAGAAAAAATAAAAGAGGCCCTTTTTATTTATTCACACTTAATGAAGAAGACGTCTCAACTTCATAATGGTGTTAATATGATGAAAGATATAGGAACATACATGTTTCACATAAAACAACTTTTGTAAAGTTTTTATCATGAACTTTGATATGTTTCTTGAGTATTACATGTATTAAAGTACACCTATAACTTTCTCGCAGCTGTTTTCTTTTAACAGATTTACAAAATATACAAGGTTTTTTTTATATCCTGTTCTGATACATAGTCATGTCCCTTCCTTTACATACTCAGGAAGGGTTTAAGCAATGACTTCATTGTTCTAAGAGAGAAAGACCACTATGATGAGTGCTTTTAGCTTGATACTTGAATTATCGTAACTCGATTTTATTTGAAAATCTTGAATTTTGCTTTGAATTTTGCTCTCTCGTATCTATTTCTGCACATACTCGTGTGTATATAGTACATGCCCCCAAGTGTTTGAGAGGTGAAGTATGAAGCCTTGAACATTTGTATATTTGCTCCTAATCTTTGGTCCTTTTCCTGAAACAGAAAAACATACGAGACTCGGAAGTGCGATTATAGATGAAGACCACCTAACTCGTGTGTATTTCCATCAGATTATTGTAACCCTGGGCTAGGAATTTAAGAGTATTCCTATTTGCCGTGCAGGCTGTGACTCATCATTTGGCACGAGTTAGAGTTTTTGCCTAGCATCTAAAATCGTTAGTATAATTTAAACAATTCAAAGAAATTCTAACTTGGAGATACCTGACTGTGGATTCTTTCTTTAGAAGTAATACCTCTTTAAATGAACGGCATTCCAATATGAAGGTAGAACCTTTCCCTCCATTGTCTCTAGCTCGTATGCTCCTTTACCCGCAATTTCACGAATTCGATAAGGTCCTTCCCATGTTGGACTTAGTTTTCCCGAATTAACTGACTTTGTAGATTGGAAAACCTTTTTTAACACGAAGTCCCCAACTTTAAAAAACCTGAGGCGTGCTTTCCTATTGTAATATCGTTCAATTACTTTCTTTTGAGATGACATCCTTATCAACGCAACTTCTCCTCTCCCTTCAAGTAAGTCAAGATTTAGTCGTAACTCTTCATTGTTCGAGTCTTCTTCAGCTTGAACACGTCAGTGTACTAGGTTCACCTATCTCAAGTGGTATCAAAGCTTCTGCACCATAGACCATTGAAAATGGTGTCTCTCATGTACTTGTTTTTGTCGTCGTTCGATACGCCCATAATACTGTTGGTAATACTTCGGGCCAATTGCCTTTTGATTCTTGTAACCTTTTCTTTAGGTTGTTGATAATTACCTTGTTTGTAGACTGTGCTTGCCTATTACCTACTAGATGATATGGTGTTGACATAATTCTTTTGATTTGCCAACTTTGAAAGAATTCTGTGATTTGAGCTCCTATAAATTGTGGTCCATTATTACAAACTATCTCCTTTGGAACACCAAAGCGGCAAATTATATTTCTCCAAATGAAGTCCTTAAATTCTTTCTCTCGTACCTGTTTAAACGCTCCTGCTTCTACCCATTTAGTGAAATAATCAATAAGTACGAGTAGAAACTTTACCTGACCTTTTGCCTGAGGTAATGGTCCTACGATGTCCATTCCCCATTTCATGAAGGGCTACGAAGCTATGACAGGATGTAATAACTCTGCTGGTCTATGCATGTTATTTGCATACCTTTGTCATTTATCACAATTAGATACGAAATCAATTGCTTCTTCTTCCATTTTAGGCCAGTAATATCCCGCTCGAATCGATGTTTTAACCAATGATCTGCCTCCTACGTGATTTCCACAATGCCCCTCATGTACTTCTCTCATCACATATTCCGTTTGAGCAGATCTGATACACCTGGATAACTGTCCACCAAACATTTTAGGGTAAAGGTTTTCTTGATACAAGCAGTAACGGGTGGTTTTCTTTCATAATGCATGAGCCTTCACCTTGTCTTCAAGTACAATTTCGTGCTGCAATAAAGACACGATTTCGTTTCTCCAACCCCAAGTTAAGTGATTAAAATTTACCACATTTTTATAAGGCTCAGGAACATAATGGAACAAATGTATAATTGAGGCATTCGCATCTTTGCTGTATCTGCTGCAGATGCGAGGTTGGCTAAGGCGTCTGCTTCCAAATTCTCTTCTCTTGGGATTTGTAACACTTTCCATGTTTGGAACTGTCTTATTAACTCCAGTACCTTTCCGAGGTATTCCTGCATTCGAGTTTCTCTAGCTACGTAAGTCCCCAGTATTTGATTGACTACTAAATGCGAATCACTTTTGATTATAATTTGCATGATACCAAGTTCTAATGCTAACTCCAAACCTGTAATCACAGCTTCATAATCTGCTTCATTATTAGTTACAGGGTGACATTTTATAGCTTGTCTAATTGTTTCACCCGTAGGTGGTATAAGAACAATTCCTAAACATTCCCCCTTTAAATTAGATGAACCATCGGTAAATAATAGCCAAGTCCCCGAATTAGCTCCGTTAAAAACTTGTAATTCCTTTACAGCTTATAGATGTATGCTTTGACTAAAATCAGCTACGAAATCAGCGAGTACTTGAGATTTGATAACAGTTCGAGGTTGGTAAATTATTTCATACTCACTTAATTCTACAGCCCATTTTGTTAATCTTCCTGATAGTTCATGTTTATGCAATATATTTCTTAAATGAAAGAAGTAACAACAACAATAGGATGACATTGAAAATAAGGTAGTAGTTTTCTAGATGCCATGATGAGATCTAATGAAAATTTTTCTAGTGGTAGATACCTTGTCTCTACATTTAATAAAGTTTTACTTACATAATAAATCGGAGATTGCTTACCTTGGCCTTTTTGTACTAAAGTGGTACTTACTGCTACTTCTGAGACTGCTAGATAGATGAGTAATTTTTTACCTTCTTTAGGTTTATCCAGTAAAGGAGGATTTGATAAATAAGCTTTCAAGTCTCTAAGTGCTTGTTGACAATCTTCATTCCACTCGAAATGGTCTTGCTTTTTCGCAGAGAAAAATTGAAGCATTTTTATGATGATTTTGACATAAACCTCCCTAAGGCCGCTATCCTTCCTGTTAACCTCTGAACTTCCTTTTTACTAGTAAGGACATCAGGTATTTCTTCAATTGCTTTAACCTGGGAAGGATTCACTTCAATTCCACGGTTAGAGACAAGAAAACCTAGAATTTACCAGATGCAACTCCAAATGCACATTTTTCAGGATTGAGTTTCATATTAAATTTTCGTAAAATTTCAAAGGTAATAGTTAAATTTGAAATATGGTCATGGGAATTTTGGGTTATGATGAGCATGTCGTCTATATATACCTCCATTATTTTTCCCAAATGTTCTTGAAACCTTTTGGTAACTAACCTTTGATAGGTTGCTCCAGCATTTTTTAGACCGACGGGCATTACTTTGTAACAATATGTCCCCCGCTCCATAATGAAAGACGTTTTTTCTTCACCACCGAGGTGCATTTTATTTTATTGTACCCCGAATATGCATCTAAAAAACTTAAGAGTTCACGATATGTAGTTGTATCAATCAATTGATCTATATAGGGTAAAGGAAAAGAGTCTTTTGGGCAAGCTTTATTTAGATCAGTCTAATCTACACACACTCGCCACTTACCATTCTTTTTAGGTACGACCACCATATTAGCTAACCAATCAGGATATTTTACCTCACGAATGGACCTGATTTTCAAAAACTTTTGGAACTCATCTTGAATTACTTTTGAAAGCTCCTTGCTTTCTTTTCTTTTGCTTAATTGGAGTGAAAGCTGGGTCTTTGTTAAGGTTATGAGTCATCACATCCGGTGGAATACCTGTCATATCAGAATGGGACCAGGCAAAAAAATCTATGTTAGCTTTTAAAAATTCTATTAACTTACCTTGCATGTTGGGATTTAGATTGGCTCCTACGTAAACGTTTTTCTCTGGCCATTGTTCAAATAACACCACAGCTTCGAGTTCTTCTATCGTCATTTTAATATTCTCGTTTTCTTCAATTATATCGGGCCTCGAATCTAAGTTTGTTGTTTCAGTTGAAGTTGTGTTGCTGATACCTTCAACTGTTTCCGATAATTGCTATTTCTTTTTACTTGCGGTGCTCGTATCTATTATTGCATAAATACTCTTGGCTATTTGTTCCCTCGAATTTGACATATTCCCCAAGGTGATAGAAATTAAATGACTTGATGTAAGGTTGATGGAACAACATCCATATCATGGATCCAAGGTCTCCCCACGATTACAATGTATGCTATTTCCAAATCCACTACCTCAAACTTAGTTTCTTTAACAACACCTGCAGCGTAAGTTGTCTGAGTTACCTCGCCTTTTGTTACCATGCTTGAATTGTCGAAGCCTGACAAAGCATGCGCTTTTGGTATTATCTTATCTTCAGCTTGCATTTCTCGCAGTATTCTTAGTAAAATAATATTTACAAAGCTACCTGTATCAATCAAAACTCTTTTTACATCAGTGTCATATATAATTAATGATATTACCAGAGCATCGTTATGAGGTGTAGTCACTCCTCACGTATCTGCATCGTCGAAGCTTATACTCTCTTCTTCTAAGGTTTGTCGTGCTCTCTTGCCATGTGTGATCGTCATTTTGGAAATTTTATTCGAAGCTGTATATGTTACTCCATAAATGTCTTTTCCTCCACTGATGACATTTACTATCCTCTTAGGTGAAGGTGGTTTTGGTGGCTCCTGCCTATTTTTCATGTAGGCTTGCTTTCCCTTTTCACTGAACAACTCCGTGAGGTAGCCTTGCTTCAACAAATGATCTACTTTTGCAACAAACTGCTCGTGATATGCCACTCTTTAAGCCGATATCATTCAATTCGGATAAGTCAAGTTCTTTCGATCGCTTCGCTCAAGCGGTCTTACCTTATCTTCCCTAACGTTCAGAGTGTATTTGAAAAAAATTGAGTTTTTATTAAATGTGACGTGGCATGACACGTGGATTGGTCAAACAGTCAAAGAGTAATAAATGATTAAAAGGCACAGAAGACCACAGGTATGGTAGAAGAAAAAAAATATGCACGAGAAGGAATCTTAGATACGATTCTCGTGTCTATCTAAGGCATTCAATATAAACGGATAAAAAGGGCATTGAAGACACAAATGTGATGACAAAAAGTAGTCTACATTCATTATTAAATACCTGATACATTAGTTATTCAGTATTTAACAGCAATAATTATATAACGTCTCATTAAATGCACTTTATTATTTAGAATAAACCGTTACTCCTTGTCAACTATAAAAGGAGGAAGTTTTATCATTTGTAGACACAAGAACACTCTTGAGATCATATTGAAATACAAATTTCTTGTTGTTTTATTCTTCTAAAGCCAATAACATTTCGGTCTCTTTGATTATCAGTAACCCGATTTCTTCTCTAAAATTCAATATTTGACCAAATTATATTTTTTGGTTAATCAAATTGGTTCCGTTGCCGGGAATCTGATAATTTGTTCTTTCTAAATAAACAGTCAACCTATTGTTAGTATGTCAAACAACAGTGACAACAACGACCAGACAAATCTGAACCATCAAATTGATGGGGAGGAGGAACTCAATAACGCTAACCTTCAAGCTTCTCCACATGGATCTCGTGAAGGAACTCCAAATGATATGTCAGAAAATGATAATGGAGGAGCTGAACAAGAGATGAACTGTTAAATAAAATAATCTATTCACGAATTAAGAAAGCCTTACGAGCCCTAGTTGATCAATTGCCTGCTGCACCATCAACACCAAACAACAACACGTTGGAAAACCCTCGCTCTGGTCTGGTTGATTCTAGCAATGGAGCAATTCTTAGTGACTCAAAAGATGCAGAACCAGGTAATACAAGTAATTATCATATTCAAAATTTAGTACTAACCTTGCAGAAACAACTGAAGGAGCATAATGAGCATATCGAGCAAATTCCTGGAGTTCCACCTGTGATAAAAGGAGTAGATGAGGATAAATATTCGCAACAACCATGGAAACCAAGTGCTTCTCCTTTACCAATACCAAAGAAATTCAAAATGCCTGATATCCCAAAATATTATGGTACAACGGACCTTCGAGATCACGTAACTGCATTTACAATGGGAGTGAAAGGCAACGATTTGACCAAACAAGAAATTGAATCAGTGTTGGTTAAAAAGTTTGGGGAAACACTCACAAAGGGAGCATTAACCTGGTATTCTGTTTTACCTGAAAATTCTATAAGTTCTTTTGCTGAACTTGCAGATTCCTTCATAAAAGCAGACTCGGGAGCTCAAAAGGCGAAGAAGAGAATGGAAGATATCTTCAAAATCAAACAAGGGAACACCGAATTGCTCAGAGATTTCATTGATAGATTCCAACGTGAGAGAATGATGTTGCCCCGCGTACCAAATAATTGGGCTGCAATAGTTTTCGCTAGTAATTTTAATGAAAAAAGTTCAGAAGCCACGAGAAGACTTAAAGAAAGCCTTCATGAATTTCCCGAAACTACATGGAACGATGTTTATAACAGGTACAGTACGAAGCTCAGAATTGAAGAAGATACTGTATATCAACCTCAACGAGAAGATAGAAGCGGGTCCAGAAGGTCTGAAGCCGACAAAAGGTCAGGTGAAAACATGGGACCTACAGGAAAAGACCGACATTCTAGGCAAAACAATCAACATTATGATCAAAGGTCAAGAGATAGGGGGACCGGATCTTCATCCAGGTTCAAAGGTGATCGAAACAACCAAGAGCCACTGGATGATGATAGAAATTTAATGGCACAATTTGCTTGTCGTAGTTTCAGTGTAACTAATTCCGAGCTTGTAGCAGTTCTAAGGAGTATGGTAGATAAGGTACGGTGGCCAAAAGAGATGAAGTCGAATCTAAACAGACGTAACCCAGACCATTGGTGCGAATTTCACAACGACCATGGGCATAAAACTTCAGAATGCAGATTTTTACAAAGTAAAGTAGATCATTTTGTTGAAGCAAGGCTACCTCACGGAGCTGTTCGGTCAAAAAGGAAAGCAAGCCTACATGAAAAATAGGCAGGAGCCACCAAAACCACCTTCACCTAAGAGGATAGTAAATATCATCAGTGGAGGAGAAGACATTTACGGAGTAACATATACGTCTTCGAATAAAATTTACAAAATGACGATCACACGTGGCAAGCGAGTACGGAAAACCTTAGAAAAAGAGAGTATAAGCTTCGACGATGCAGATACGGAAGGAGAAACTATGCCGCATAACAATGCTCAGGTAAAATCTTTAATTATATATGACACTGATGTAAAAAGTGTTTTGATCGATCCAGGCAGCTCTGTAAATTTTATTATACTAAGAGTACTGCGAGAAATGCAAGCTGAAGACAAGATGATACCAAAAGCGCATGCTTTGTCAGGCTTCGACAATTTAAGCATGGTAACAAAAGGTAAGGTAACTCTTACAACTTACGTTGTAGGTGTTGTTAAAGAAACTAAGTTTCAGGTAGTGGATTTGGAAATAGCATACAATGTAATCATGGGGAGACCTTGGATCCATGATATGGATGATGTTCCATCAACTTTACATCAAGTCATTAAATTTCCATCATCTTGGGGAATATGTCAAATTCTAGGGGATCAACAAATAGTGAGTATCAATGAAATAACAGATACGAGCACCGCAAGAAAAGAGAAATAGCAATTATCGGAAACAGTTGAAGATATCAGCAACCAAACTTCAACTGAAACAACAGACTTAGACTCAAGGCCCGATGTTATTCAAGAACCTGAAGAAAAAAAAAATATTAAAACAACGATAGAAGAACTCGAAGCTGTGGTGTTATTTGAACAATGGCCAGAGAAAAACGTTTACGTAGGAGCCAATTAAATCCCGTAATGCGAGGTAAGTTAATTAAATTTTTAAAAGCTAACGTATATTGTTTTTCCTGGTCCCATGCTAATATGACAGGTATTCCACCGGATGTGATGACGCATAAGCTTAACGAATACCCATCTTTCACTCCAATTAAGCAAAAGAAAAGAAAGCAAGGATCTTTCAAAAATCAAGTAATTCAAGATGAGGTCCAAAAGTTATTGAAAATTGGGTCCATTCGTGAGGTAAAATATCCTGATTGGTTAGCTAACACGGTGGTCGTACCTAAAAAGAATGGTAAGTGGCCAGTTTGTGTAGATTAAACTGATCTAAATAAAGCTTTCCCAAAAGACTCTTTTCGTTTAATCGATTAAACGAAAAGATCAATCGATTGATACAACTGCAGGTCATGAACTCTTATGTTTTTTAGATGCATATTCGGTGTACAATCAAATTAAAATGGACCTTGGTGATGAAGAAAAAACTTCTTTCATCACAGACCGGGGGACTTACCGTTATAAAGTAATGCCCTTCGGTCTAAAAAATGCTGGAGCAACCTATCAAAGGTTAGTTATCAAAATGTTTCAAGAACATGTAGGAACAACAATGTAGGTATATATAGACGACATGCTCGTCAAAAATCAGCATTCCCATGACCATATTTCTCATTTAACTGTTACCTTTGAAATTTTGTGAAAATTTAATATGAAACTCAATCCTGAAAAATGTGCATTTGGAGTTGCATATGGTAAATTTTTAGGTTTTCTTGTCTCTAACCGTGAAATTGAAGTGATTCCTTCCCAGATTAAAGAAATTGAAACAATACCTGATGTTCTTACTAGTAAAAAGTAAGTTCAGAGGTTAACATGAAGGATAGCAGCCTTAGAGAGTTTATGTCAAAATCATCAGAAAAATGCTTCAAATTTTTCTCTGCGCTCAAAAATAAAGACCATTTCGAGTGGAATGAAGATTGTCAACAAGCACTTAGAGACTTGAAATCTTATTTATCAAATCCTCCTTTACTGGCTAAACCTAAAGAAGGTGAAAAGTTACGCATCTATCTAGCAGTATCAGAAGTAGTGGTAAGTGCAGTTTTAGTACGAGAAGACCAAGGTAAGAAATCTTCGATTTATTATGTAAGTAAAACTTTATTAGAAGCAGTAGATACGAGGATTTCTATTCCTAAAGGCTGTGTTGTAGGTAAGTTACCCTTGTCCACTAGAATTGTAACTTCAGTAACTTCAGCTGTTGACTCTAAGTTCAAAGGCTCTTCAACCCCGGGAGTTTGCACTGTTGGAGAAGAGATGTCAATTACCTGGTCAGGAGAAGGAGTTTCAGTTGGCTTCTCATTCTTCTCAATCAAGTCTGAAACTTTTGCTAACTCAGATTGCAAGTCAAACGTTTCTTTAGAAGCCTCCATTAAAGTATCACGACGAGATTTCAAAAAGGCTCAGTTAACCTCATAGTTGAAATTCTCAACCAAGGAATTGTAATCCTTCCCCAGGTTTTCATAATCTCTTCCCCACGTAGCTAAAGTGTTCTTCATTGTTTCATGTTCAGCTAAGTGGAAATCAAGGGAATATTGAAGGTTGACACGAGAACTCTCCAACATATGAATCTTATCGGAGGAAGTCCTTAAATCATTCTAAGCACTGAGATAAGTTCTCTGCCAATTCTTTTGCATACTCTTCCTCTTTCTCCAGAAGAGCCTTTAACTCATTAACTTCATCATTAGCTTTAGATAAAGAACCTTCCAAAATCTCTTTATCCTTCTTAAATTAACCCCATGAAGCATTAGAAAATCCTAACCCCAAGTGGACTTTGTTTTCCTATAACTCTTCTATAGTCCTTGAGCACTCTCGTATTGGTCCTTCCAATTCGATGCTTCAAGTAATGCATCCTAACCTATCTTCATAGATTCGGAGATAGCCTTTGTAGACTCACGATCCTTTTTCTCCAATAAAGAAATCCGCCCCATTAGCTCAGTCCCAATGAGATTTGCCTACAATTATGAAACATGAAAGTCAGGACTCAAAATAAACAAGGGGGAAAAATATTTTTCAAGGTTAAGAAAATTACATTTAAAGTTGAATGAACTATGTCACTCATCAAGGTGTAGCAGCTGTGGATTTGAATTTTATTTTTCTCAATATCCCCAATAAGAGGCTCGAGCCACGTACCTCCACCTCCATATTTTCTCAAAAGGCTTCTAGTAGCAGGAACTTCAAGAGTAACACTTCTCATAGCCAAACTTCTACCACTAGAACTACCCTCTACTGGAAGAGAAGATGAAGAGGGAACATCGGTAAGAGGCGTAGTAGAAAAATTAAATACTAAGGGGTCATTGAAGTTGAAGCAGGAAGGGAAGGAGAAGCTAGAGAAACTGATTCATGAACAGGAATGGAAGTACTCACAACTGGTGAAGGTAAGGAAGCAATTATTGGTGATGAAGTACTTACAATTTGCAAAGGAATGGAAGGAGAAGGAACAAATGAAGAGAGAGGGGCTTCATCAAAAACAGGTTCGAGCTCGCAAGCTAAGTGGAAATCAAGGCAAGATTGAAGGTTGACACGAGAACTCTCCAACATACGAATCTTATCGGAGGTAATCCTTAAATTATTCTGAGCACGAGAAAAGCTCTCTGCCAATTCTTTTGCATACTCTTTCTTTTTCTCCAGAAGAGCCTTTAACTTATTAACTTCATCATTAGCTTTAGATAAAGAACCTTCCAAAATCTCTTTATCATTCTTAAGTTGACCCCATGAAGCATAGCAACTCCTAACTCTGAAGATAAGCTACGATCTTGTTGCTCCAAGTGGATTTTTTTTCGTGTAACTCTTCTATAGTCCCTTGAGCACTCTCATATGGGTCCTTCCAATTCGCTGCTTCAAGTAATGCATCCTCAGCTATCTTCCTAGCTTCGGAGATAGACTTTGTAGACTCACGATCCTTTTTCTCCAATAAAGAAAACCGCCATATTAGCTTAGTCCCAATGAGATTTGCCTATAATTATGAAACATGAAACTCAGGACTCAAAATAAACAAGGGGGAAAAATATTTTCAAGGTTAAGAAAATTACCTTTAAAGTTGAATGAACTATGTCATTCATCAAGGTGTAGCAGTTGTGGCTTTGCATTTTATTTTTCTCAATTTCCTCAATAAGAGGCTCGAGCCATGTATCTGCACCTCCAGATTTTCTCAAAAGGCTATGAGTAGCAAGAACTTCAAGAGTAACACTCCTCATAGCCAAACTTCTACCACTAGAACTACCCTCTACTGGAAGAGCAGATGAAGAGGTAACAGCGGTAGGAGGCGTAGTATAAAAAGTAAATACTATAGGGGTCGTTGAAGTTGAAGCAGGAAGGGAAGCAGGAGCTAGAGAAACTGATTCATGAATAGGAATGGAAGTATTCACAACTGGTGAAGGTAAGGAAGCAATTATTAGGGATGAAGTACTTACAATTGGCAAAGGAATGGAAGTAGAAGGAACAAATGAAGAGAGTGGGGCTTCATCAAAAACAAGTCTGAGCTCGCACTCCAACAACCACTATCAGAGGGAGGTTGAGTTGGTACACTCGTGTCTTTTGGCACGGTATCTTCATCGGATTGGATTAGAACTGGCTTGGTAGTGGAAGTAATTGCAGCAGAGGCACGAGCAGGAGAGCCTTCAATTTCATCATTCAAAACAACACGTCTCCTAGCGCTTGGACTAGATACCAAAGAGGTATTATCTTCTTCTTCATTTTCAGCTTCCATTACTAAAGCTTTTCTTTTGGCTAAAAGAGCTTTAGCCTTATCCAAACCTAGGGCAGAGTTGGCAGTTGTACGCATAGCTATAGCAACCTCTGCTGTCATCCCTTTTATTCTAAATCCTGATAAAAGAAGGGTTTGAGTTCATTATCAAAATGCAGTATACGTACCTAGAAAGTATACATGAAAAACAAATATGTACCGTGTGTTTTTACTGTCCACCCGTGTAAGGAAGAGATAGATTTCCAAGTCCTATCTTCAATTAAGGGCAATCTTCAAAATTGAGTCTACGCAACCACGAAAATTGGGAACGAGTTCCACATCTCCCATGGTTTCTACAAAAAAAAAACAAAAAGGAGATAAATTTAAAGAGAAGATCAAAATCTCATAAAAGAGGCACGGGAAAAGTAAAACAAAAACTTACGTGCAAAATTCCACATCTCAGGGAAGGGAATGTTGGATTCTCCCAATAAGTCCACTGTACGAAAACCAATATAACGCAGATACCACCCACGATCTTTATCGTCATCGGCGTTAACTAAAGCTCTTTTGCTCCTTGCAGTTAGAGTAAAAACCCCATGGCGTAGCAGACTAGGGTGGTATAAGTGGATGAGATGGGGGAAGGTGAAGGTAACTTTTGCTTTATTGGATAAAATTCTTAAACAAGCTACAGCCCTTTAAACTAAAGGTCCAATCTGGGCTAAACAAATTATGTAAAATCTACAGAAATCTATGATAATTGGGTCTACGGAAGGCTTAAATGCCAAAGTGAAGGGGTAGGTATAGACATAGGAATACCCATTTTTGTATGATGAAATTCTTTGGCTAATAGAAGCAATTGATAAACGAACGACACCCTCTTTCCAATTGCAATCTTTCCTAACGGTAGGGATATTAAGTCCATTTATAAGAGAGGTATAAGCATCAGTTTTTCCAATTTTGCAATTTGTTTTTGAAGGGACGCTCTGTCACTTGCAAAAGACAAATCATTTGGAATAATTTCTTCAACCGTGGGCTCTAGAGAAGGCTTCGAAATTTCATTTTCTTTTGAATATGAAGTTTTAGAAGAAGAACCTTTAATTCCAGAAGTGGTTGAACCTCCACGCGTAGATCCCGTACTTCGGAATCTTCATTCTCTTCCTCTTGAATGTCTGATAGGAGCAGGGGGCATTAGGAAATTGATCAAGAAGCAAAACCTTCCTGGGGTTAGGGTTTGGAGATGCCATTGCAAGATAATTTAGAAGAAAGTAGAAGAAGGAAAGGAAATTCGAATGCTAGATGGAAGTTGATGAAGAAGAAGACAAAGAAAGTGTGAATTACAAGTTTATATGGGAACTACCGTTAAAATTAAGGGAAGTAATGATGGAAAGTCTATATTAAAGATAACCATCACTTCGTAAACAGAAGTAGTTGAACAGGCCTAGAAAAATAGGAACAAAATTGCAGATCCAATCAGAAGATGACACGTGTACAGAGTATTAAATGAGAAAGACAGAAGACACGTCGATACTGACACAAGCATTAATTGTGACAAAAATTCTTTTTCAGGATCCACTTTCCAATTATTTAATTGATATATAATGAGAAGTGGGGGGGCTATCTGTATTGGGAAAAAATGATTTTTTATTAAAGCTGACGTGGCATGACACGTGGGTTGGTCAAATAGTCAAAGAGCAATAAATGATCAAAAGGCACAGAAGACAACATGCACGGTAGAAGAAAAGAAAACAGGCATGAGAAGGAATCTTAGATACGATTCTCGTGTCTATCCAAGGTATTCAATATCAACGGATAAAAAGGTCATTGAAGACACGCATCTGATGACAAAAAGTAGTCTACATTCATTATTAAATAATTGATACATTAGTTATTGAGTATTTAATAGCAATGATTATGTAACGTCTTATTATATGCTCTTCATTATATAGAATAAATCATTACTCCTTGTCAACTATAAAAGGAGGAAGTTTTATCATTTGTAGACACAGAGAACACTCTTGAGATCATATTGGAAATTTTTTTATTATTGCTTTATTCTTATTCTTCGAAAGCCAGTTATATTTCGTTCTCTTTGATTATCAGTAACCCTATTTCTTCTCTAAACTTCAAGCTTTGTCCAAATTACATTTTTTGGTTAAAAACAGAGTGCTTTGAGATGAGAAAGGAGCACAATCAAGCCTCTATTTTTCCCTCAATATAGTATTTGTTATTTATATAATTTTCCATCCATTTCCTATTTATGCTGCTTTGTCTGCTTCTCAATTCTGTATATATGCTAGCCTTGAATTCGTGCTTAATTTGTTCACACGCCAATTGATGATGGTATACCTTTTGAGAGTGCTAGTCAGTCGGTACGGTGCATTAAATAAATATTTCGATTTCTTAATATATTATACCAATATCGTACCTAATTCAATGGGTAAACTATTTTCCTTTCAGGTTTCGGTTTATTCAATATTGTAACTTCGATTTGTTCGACTTGAATATTAATGTTGGAAAAATCATTGTTTAACTTATCTAACTTAGTATGTTATAATCAATAATATGTGTGTTGGACCAAAAGATTATATGTTTTTTGTGAACCAATTTATGAAAAAAAATGAAGGATAAATCATACCAAAACATAGATAACTCTAGATCTAAGCACGGCGAATATGGAGACCGAGCGAGGTCACATTTGTATAACTCGTAAGTTATAAAAAGGCATCAAACATAAATGATAAGCTTACATTTTTTATACATTATTCTGTACTTGTAAGAGCAAAGAGGGAGGGAATGCTATTGACAATTATGAGACCTATCTTTGTTTAATCAGCCATGGAGATTACAGAGATTAGCGACCAAAATCTTGGCTTTCACCTTACTAGAGATCTTCTCCAATTCCCATGCTTTATTTACTCTTTAGAGATTCACCCCTCTTTTCTTTACTTCTTACCTTCTATTTATACTACCAATGTTTCCATTTGTCAACCGTTCTTTAACCAGGATGTTCTCTCCTGATTATATTTTTCGTTATTCCTTTCAAGTTTTATAACAAGGGCTTCGATGTACAAACTTAGTGATAGCTCGATCTTAGCAATGAATGATATGTTTATCATGGTCATACCTTGTGAACACGACCACAGCTTAGTCAACCCCTTTTTTTAGCGTCGGTTCTCATGGACAAATTTTGACCCATACAATTACACAATTCGCATGTTGGGGTTGCCTCTTGGCGAGCTCGATGGGAAGACTCTGCTAATTCAAAAAGTGAGAAATATGTCCACCTTATTCAAAGGACGAGATCCTCATGGCGAGACAGTGATGTGAAGATTCAAGAACCGCATCGGACCATTACATCAGTTTGGAATTGGACAGTCACATCAATTTAAGTGGTCATAAATACTTGTGTTATTATGTCGCACGTTCCCCAGGCATCGTGTCTCTTCCCGTGCCTTTTCCATTTCTCTTTCTTAATTGGCGGCTCTTGGTTTTGCCGCTCAGGGCATTTATACCCTTATCAATAGAGGGGGAGCCCCTCATTTGAAAGTTGCATCTTTCAACTGCTTTAAGAAAAGAGTCCTGCAAATTTTTCCCTCCTTCTCTAGTTTCTCATACTTCTGCTTCTACAAGAATTCGTCATGACCATTGTCTTTTTTCCTTTACCATTTTTGTTTCTTTCAATCAAAAACAACAAATGCCTGGTACTTCTTCCCATTCTAACAAAGTTCTTGGTGCTCCGTTGCCGGAGGGTTACGTATCCCTACTTGAGGAGGGAATAAAGGTGGTGGAAGATGAGGGGTTCTCGATGTTGGATGATGTGGTTCCTCGCCCGGCAGAGTTGGCAGTTGTACGCATAGCTATAGCAACCTCTCCTATCATCCCTTTTATTCTAAATCCTGATAAAAGAAGGGTTTGAGTTCATTATCAAAATTCAGTATACGTACCTAGAACGTATACATGAAAAACAAATATGTACCGTGTGTTTTTACTGTCCACCTATGTAAGGAAGAGATAGATTTCCAAGTCCTATCTTCCATAAGGGCAATCTTCTACGCAACCACAAAAATTGAGAACGAGTTCCACATCTCCCATGGTTGCTACAAAAAGACAAAAAGGAGATAAATTTAAAGAGAAGATCAAAATCTCATAAAAGAGGCACGGGAAAAGTAAAACAAAAACTTACGTGCAAAATTCCACATCTCAGGGAAGGGAATGTTTGATTCTCCCAATAAATCCACTGTACGAAAACCAATATAACGCAGATACCACCCACGATCTTTATCGTCATCGGCGTTAACTAAAACTCTTTTGCTCCTTGCAGTTAGAGTAAAAACCCCATGGCGTAGCAGACTAGGGTGGTATAAGTGGATGAGATGGGGGAAGGTGAAGGTAACTTTTACTTTATTGGATAAAATTCTTAAACAAGCTACAGCCCTTTAAGCTAAAGGTCCAATCTGGGCTAAAGAAATTATGTAAAATCTACAGAAATCTATGATAATTGGGTCTACGACAGGCTTAAATGCCAAAGTGAAGGGGTAGGTATAAACATAGGAATACCCTTTTTGTATGATGAAATTCTTTGGCTAATAGAAGCAACTGATAAACGAATGACACCCTCCTTCCAATTGCAATCCTTCCTAACGGTAGGGATATTAAGTCCATTTATAAGAGAGGTATAAGCATCAGTTTTTCCAATTTTGCAATTTGTTTTTGAAGGGACGCTCTGTCACTTGCAAAAGACAAATCATTTGGAATAATTTCTTCAACCGTGGGCTCTAGAGAAGGCTCCGAAATTTCTTTTTCTTTTGAATATGAAGTTTTAGAAGAAGAACCTTTAATTCCAGAAGTGGTTGAACCTCCACGCGAGATCCCGTACTTCGGAATCTTCCTTCTCTGCCTCTTGAATGTCTGATAGGAGCAGGGGCATTAGGAAATTGATCAAGAAGCAAAACCTTCCTGGGGTTAGGGTTTGGAGATGCCATTGCAGGATAGTTTAGAAGAAAGTAGAAGAAGGAAAGGAAATTCAAATGCTAGATGGAAGTTGATGAAGAATAAGACAAACAAAGTGTGAATTAAAAGTTTATATGGGAACAACCGTCAAAATTAAGGGAAGTAATGATGGAAAGTCTATATTAAAGATAACCATCACTTCGTAAACAGAAGAAGTTGAACAGGCCTAGAAAAATAGGAACAAAATTGCAGATCCAACCAGAAGATGACACGTGTTCAGAGTATTAAATGAGAAAGACAGAAGACACGTCGATACTGACACAAGCATTAATTGTGACAAAAATTCGTTTTCAGGATCCACTTCCCAATTATTTAATTGACAAATAAATGATAAGTGGGGGGACTATCTGTATTGGAAAAAAATTGAGTTTTTATTAAAGCTGACGTGGCATAAAATGTGGGTTTGTCAAATAGTCAAAGAGAAATAAATGATCAAAAGGCACGGAAGACAACATGCACGGTAGAAGAAAAGAAACAGGCAAGAGAAGGAATCTTAGATACGATTCTCGTGTCTATCCAAGGTATTCAATATCAACGGATAAAAAGGTCATTGAAGACACGCATCTGATGAAAAAAAGTAGTCTACATTCATTATTAAATAATTGATACATTAGTTATTGAGTATTTAATAGCAATGATTATGTAACGTCTTATTATATGCTCTTAATTATTTAAAATAAACCATTACTCCTTGTCAACTATAAAAGGAGGAAGTTTTATCATTTGTAGACACAGAGAACACTCTTGAGATCATATTGGAAATTTTTTCATTATTGCTTTATTCTTATTCTTCGAAAGCCAGTTATATTTCGTTCTCTTTGATTATCAGTAACCCTATTTCTTCTCTAAACTTCAAGCTTTGTCCAAATTACATTTTTTGGTTAAAAACAGAGTGCTTTGAGATGAGAAAGGAGCACAATCAAGCCTCTATATTTCCCTCTATATAGTATTTGTTATTTATATAATTTTCCATCCATTTCCTATTTATGCAGCTTTGTCTGCTTCTCAATTCTGTATATATGCTAGCCTTGAATTCGTGCTTAATTTGTTCACACGCCAATTGATGATGGTATACCTTTTAAGAGTGTTAGTCGGTCGGTATAGTGCATTAAGTAAATATTTCGATTTCTTAAAATGTTATACCAATATCATACCTAATTCAATGGGTAAACTATTTTCCTTTCAGGTTTCGGTTTATTCAATATTGTAACTTCGATTTGTTCGGCGTGAATATTAACGTTGGAAAAATCCTTGTTTAACTTATCTAACTTAGTATGTTATAATCAATAATATGTGTGTTTGACCAAAAAATTACATGTTTTTTGCTAAACCAATTTATGAAAAAAATGAAGGATTAATCTTAGCTAAACATAGATAACTCTAGATCTAAGCACATCGAATATGGAGACCGAGCGAGGTCACATTTGTATAACTCGTCATATGTTATAAAAAGGCATCAAACATAAATGATAAGCTTACATCTTTGATACATTATTCCGTACTTGTAAGAGCAAAGAGGGAGGGAATGTTATTGACAATTATGAGACCTATCTTTGTTTAATCAGCCATGGAGATTACAGAGATTTGCGACCAAAATCTTGGCTTTCACCTTACTGGAGATCTTCTCCAATTCCCATGCTTTATTTACTCTTTAGAGATTCACCCCTCTTTTCTTTCCTTCTTACCTTCTATTTATACTACCAATGTTTCCATTTGTCAACCGGTCTTTAACCAGGATGTTCTCTCCTGATTATATTTTTCGTTATTCCATTCAAGTTTTACTACAAGGGCTTCGATGTACAAACTTAGTGATAGCTCAATCTTAGCTATGAATGATATGTTTATCATGGTCATACATTGTGAACACGACCACAGCTTAGTCAACCCCTTTTTTTAGCGTCGGTCCTCACGGACAAATTTTGACCCATACAATTACACACTTCGCATGTTGGGGTTGCCTCTTGGTGAGCTCAATGGGAAGACACTGCTAATTCAAAAAGTGAGAAATATGTCCACCTTACTCAAAGGACGAGATCCTCATGGCGAGATAGTGACGTGAAGATTCACGAACCGCATCAGACCATTACATCAGTTTGGAATTGGACAGTCACATCAATTTAAGTGGTCATAAATACTTGTGTTATTATGTCGCACGTTCCCCAGGCATCGTGTCTCTTCCCGTGCCTTTTCCATTTCTCTTTCTTAATTGGCGGCTCTTGGTTTTGCCGCTCAGGGCATTTATACCCTTATCAATAGAGGGGGAGCCCCTCATTTGAAAGTTGAATCTTTCAACTGCTTTAAGAAAAGAGTTCTGCAAATTTTTCCCTCCTTCTCTAGTTCCTCATACTTCTGCTTCTATAGGAATTCGTGGTGGCCATTGTCTTTTTTCCTTTACCATTTTTGTTTCTTTCAATCAAAAATAACAAATTCATGATACTTCTTTCCATTCTAACAAAGTTCTTGGTGCTCCAGTGCCGGAGGGTTACGTATCCCTACTTGAGGAGGGAATAAATGTGGTGGAAGATGAGGGGTTCTCGAAGGTGGATGAGGTGGTTCCTCGCCCGGAAAAAGTGAGGACTAATTATAATAGCCCAGTGGGAGATAAATTGATTCTCCTTCCTTCCATCATGGATGAGGCGATGATCATGGCGCATAAAGCTAAGTAGGGAATCCTCGCTCATATTGAAATGGTTCCGAACGGGAGCAATATCGTGCATTTGCACTGCCCAAGCTACTGCGGATTTTAAGAGTATCTCTTTTTTGTTGGATACACGCTTCCCTTCCTTCTCTAGTAGTTAATTTTTGCTGATTTTATTAAGTGTGCTCGACCCTACTCTCTCTGTATGCGTACAAGATCTTTCTTATGCTCATCAAGTATGCGGAGCTAGCCGACCGAGGAATTTCTCTAGGACATATGCTCCAAATCTTCTCCCTCATTTTCTCCGGGGCACGATGATTCATCTCCATCATCGAGGAACTAAGATTTTGGTGGTGAAGATGGCCGATAAGGCTAATTGCTGGTTTTAGGAAAGCTACTTCTACGTGCGGACAAAGCACCTTTTGGAGAAATTGGCAGGTTTTCAGAGATGTGGAACTTAGCTCGTAAGTTTCCCTCTGTTAACTTTGTGAATTCTCGTAAGACGGTCATTAAACGTCTTCCTTTTGGCGACTTTGTTGAAGATTTATTTTGTCTTGTTTTCTTATTTTTGCAGCCAAGAAGCTACCTCCCGAGGACCGCACCGATATCCGCGAGATGGTGGGCGCAATTCTCCCTCACACAGTTGGGATTTGTGAATGGGCATCTTTTCATGAGAAGTTTGGGCGCAAGCCTCATACTGGTGAGTTGGCTTGTAGTCTTGCTTTTGTTATCTACTTCATAGTTTCTTTAACCTCGTCACTATATGATCTAATCCCTCCTTATTGACAGATTGGAGAGGAGCGAGACGGACGAGGGATCCTCCGTTTGTATTCCATCAACTGGTATCCTCTACCCGACCAGCACCAAGAGTTACCACAGACAAGGGTACGGGGAGCCTAGCTGCTAATAAAACTGTGCCTGCGGCCGAAGTTGTTCGCTTAGAGGTTTTCTCCCAGCCGAAGACTTTGATCCCCACAGTTCGCTCAACAGGCGAATCTTCTCTTGTTGGTAATGGAGAGTCCCTGTCGAAGAGACGAAGGGTAGTTCTAGAATAGGCCTCTGTAGCCAAAACGTCCTTGAGGGGCAACCATGTTTCGACGGTTCCTGAAACTTGCAGTAGGTCTAACCAGGAGGTGGAGCCGACACCTATTGCGGACGATCAAGGGGCTAGAGTAGTGGAGATGCAGATTCCCTAGGCCACTGTAGTTGATTCGAGCAGACCATCATCATCCTGGAAGAGTCGCGCCCATTCTTTGGCCGAAAAGAAAGGGAAAGATGTCATGGTCAAAAATTATGAGAGTGAATCTTACATCAATCTTGATTACATGAGGATGTTCGAGAAGGGATTTACTAGGACTGTGGTAATAGCGGAAGGCCCCTCCTACATACTTGAAATTCCATCAGATCTCAACTTGCAGCAGGATATGGTTGAATTGGTGCCACAGTTTTATCTTTTCTGTTCCACCGTTGAAAGTGGAGCCCTCTAGGAGGTTAGCAATTCTCAGTTGTTACGTGGTGTAGCCGCAATGGGCTTAAGGGTAAGTTCCTTTTTGTCTTCTTTTCTCTGCGAGCCTTCATCTTTACTCCCTTCTCCCTTCCCTCCTCCCCATCCCCTTTTCGCAGACTTACTTGCTGGAGATCGAAATCGCCCGTAGGGCTGAGATGCGGGCCGAGATTTTACTTAAAATAGCCGAGAAGTATCACTGGTATCGTAACAGATACCGCGAGTTGCATGAGCCTCTTAGAGCGGGCACCGATACCTAGTCTACCAAGTAGAATTTGGAGAAAAGAGATAAGGACCTGATGCGGTATATTCGCAGGTGCAGCGAGCTCGAGGAGATACTTTATGCAAGAACGAGGAGCTTGAGGTGGGCAAAGGGGTACGATGCGGAGTGTGAGGATATTTAGGCCAAGGTGCTATCATTACGAGCCGAGCTCGAACAAAATGCTTCTAGGGTCGATGCCCTCAGTGCGGAATGGGCGGAGAAGGTGGTAGAGTTACAAAAGAAAATGACCCAGTTGGAGCGAGCTGAGGATGCTCGAGTTTCAACTTTGGAGAAGGTTGCGGAGCTAGAAGACAATATCCGCATCCTCAGATCTGAGCAGGAATCTAAGAGGGAGACAACCACAGTGAGGGCGGTGAGGCTCGAGGAGCGCATCGGTAAAATTGACCGGGAAGCTTCATACTTGGGAGATCGGGTCGCAAACCTCGAGGTCAAGAAGGCACAATTGTTGACTTAGGTTGAATCTGCCTCTGTCGTTGTTCCTCGCCACTTGTATGAGCTATGGGTCCATGGTGAGGCCTAATAACATATATTACAAGGATTTGTGGGAGGCGAGAAGTGTTTCTGAGGCTACCTTTGAAGACACTCTGGCGAAGGCACGCGAGGCTCTTGTTAATTGCAACTATGACCCTGCGACACCGGAAGTTGGTGAGGACGCTGATGTTGAGGATGGGTCTCCTGATTAAAATAATGGGGAGAACGGTGGAGATGACGGCGAGTGAAATGTTGTTGCAGCTTTCGTACTTAATTTTTGTTCTTGTTTGTTTTATTTCTTTTCCTTTTTTGTGGGCCCATTCTGGTCTTTTGTAAGGTGCGACGGTAGCGCATGTATATTTGAATGAAACAATTGCTTCACCTACGTTTGTGTATTTTGTTGAATTTCTTTTTCTTGCCCTCCTATATATATATGCGTAGACCTTCACATTTCTCTGTGACGAGTTCCTGACCCTTTTAATTGGGAATTCGACCTTGCCCGGATCGAGTAGGAACTCGTCGTGTGAGTCCGAATGAAGTCACTTTGGATCTGAGAATTTGGGCGAGGTTGACTTCTTATTTGGTGACTTAGATGGAATCAACCTTTATCCAAACTAGATCGAATCCAGAATGGCTACCTTTGATGAAGTTAGTTTTGACGTATATTCGAGTGGAATTGAATTTAGACTTACCCATTTAGGCAAAGTCAATTTTTCATATGTATTCGAGCAAGGCCAAAGTAGGAGTCGCTGTCTTGGGTGAAGTCACTTTCTGACTTATGTATTCGGACGAAGTCGACTTTTCCATTTGCTTGGCGGTGGCTGATGCCTATAAGGGTGTTAATTCGAGTGAGGTCAGAATTGTAACCCATTGTAAAGTCAAGCGAGGTCAAAATTTCTTTATGTTTGGAAATGTCCGTAAATGTGTTAATTCATGCGAGGTCGGAATTGTAACCCATTGTATAGTCGAGCGAGGTCAAACTTTCTTTTCATTTGGCGATGGCCGATGGCCGTAAGGGTGTTAATTCGAGCGAGGTCATAATTGTAACCCATTGTAAAGTCGAGCGAGGTCGAATTTCTTTTGGTTTGGCGATGGTCGTAAGGGTGTTAATTCGAGTGAGGTCCAAATTGCAACCCATTGTATTATATTTACTGGAAAACATTATTCATCGACATGCTATTTACGTGTGCGTCGGGGCAACTCCTGGTTCGTTAATTTTGCTTTCAGTGGAGAATATTGTGCGTTTCATAAGTGAGTCCTAGTTTTTCCTAACTTTGCTTTCATTGGAGAATATCATATGATTTATGGGAGAGCTCCCTATTCTGGAGATTATTTCTCAACAATCGACCTATACTTAACCATTGATGTTATTTGTAGTATGGTACGACTTAAGAGGGCTTTGCTTGGTCGTTTCTTGCGAGATGGCATAGTACGAGATCTTTTTCTGGGGTGTTTTAATTGCATTCATTCCTTGTTCGCGTATCTAGGTGAGTGCTCGTGTTCCTTTTCTGAACCAACAAAAGAGCATAATACGTTAAACCCAAATGAAATTGTTACCTCTGCCTGGCAAGTCGGTGAAATGAGGAACGACATTGTAGGGTTGCTCGCTCCTTCTCGTACTCAAATGGTTGTTTAAATTTTGGCAATCGTTTTTGGCCTCGTCGTTAACTGTGCCTAGGCTTCTCGTGGGTTGGTCTTTCCTTGCCCATTGGGATATCGAGACCGAGTGCCAGTCCAGATCCATTCGATATTAGAAAACAATAAAGGAAACATGCCATAATTTGTTCACAAAATGTTCAGTGCATGCGGGACGATGATAACATGGTATGTCCGCTATTTTGAAGGGTCACACAGTAAGCTATCGTCTCTTCCTAAGAGGTGGAAGTACAGGCTGGCATGTAAGGTGAATACGTCGAATGGGATTGTGGTCATGTCAAGTGCATAGTGATCGCGATTCTACTTTGAAGATACATTTGTCGTGCTAAAACCATCGCTACATGTGAGGTTTGGGTTTTGCATAGGCGTTGGACATGGTCTTGATTTTGTGTGGAGGTCTGACCCAGATTGGGTTAGTAATCTCAACCACTTATCTTCTAATTTTTTGAGTTGGTGCTCGCACCGAGATGGTGAGGCTGTGACAGCCGGAAAGTGGCACTTTAGCTAGTTTTAGATCCAAAGGAAACTAAAAGTTTTACTAGGAAATCCCCACAGACGACGCCAAATTGTTTGACCAAAGTGCTAAGCTTTTTGCTAAGCCAATTAATGAAGAAAATGAATGATAAATCTTAGCCAAACATAATTAACTCTAGATCTGAGCATAGTGAACATGAAATCGAGCGAGGTCACATTTATATAGCTCTTCATAAGTTTATAAAAAGGCATCAAAAATAAATAATAAGCTTACATCTTAGATATATTTTTCTGCACTTGTAAGAGAAAAGAGGGAAGAAATGCTATTGACAATTATGAGACATATCTTTGTTTAATCAGCCATGCAGATTATAGAGATTTACGATCAAGATCTTGGCTTTCACCTTGCTGGAGATCTTCTCCCATTCCCTTGCTTTTTTTACTCTTTAGGGAGTCGGGCCCCTTTTCTTTCCTTCTCACCTTCTATTTATGCTACCAATGTTCCCATTTTTCCAATGGTCTTTAACCAGGATGTTCTCTCTTGATTATATTTTTAGTTATTCCCTCCAAGTTGTACGACAAGTGCTTCTACGTACAAACTTAGTGATAGCTCGATCTTGGCCATGGCCGAGATGCTTATCGTGGTCATACCTTGTGAACACGACCACATCTTAGTCGACCCCCTACTATTCCTTTTAGCATCAGCCCTCATGGATAGATTTTGACACATACAATGTGTAACTTAGTAACGGTATCTGTATTTCGGTATTATTTTTTAAATATCAAATACCATATTTAATATCAATTTTTTTTTGAAAACTTAAATTAGATATTATATCAAATACAAAAATACTGAATATCAAATACCAAATTTTTCTTGCCGGTAATTTGGTTTACCAAATTATGCACATTCCTACAGGCATTCCATATATGGTAAGTCAGTCGTACTTGTTCTTGCATTATTTTAAAAAGAAATTTGTGAGAGGGTTATACGTTGGATAATTATTTTCAGTAACTTTTAGTTTCACTTTCATGTTGTGCGTTACAGGTGGTCTTTGATAGCAAACCATTTCCCTGACCGAACAGATAACGAAATAAAGAACTATTGGATCTCTAACTTACGTCGAAGACTTTACTACTTTAGGCACACAAGGATTATTAAGAATACTATAGAGGTGCCGAAAATGGCAGTTATTGGTGACGAAGATTGTGAATGCTCGAGAAAACGCGACCGACTAAGCCAATCCAAATCCAAAAAATACAAGAATAACATGGCATCCTATGACTCCACTTGTCATGGAGGTTGTGGTGGAGCTACATGGTTTGAAATGGTTCAAATGAATTTCTTTTATCGAAAAATTATACTATTGATATCGGTAAGAAAAATTCATATTTATGTACACTTCCATCTATTTCATTTGGAGTTGAATTAAGTTCAAGGTCATTCTTATCGGCCTCTGCTTAGTTGTCTAACACTTTTTTTGAACTTTTTGTTAAAATTTCTGATTTCGCCTCTGACCGAAAGAAAAGGACTAGAAACACAACAACATGAACATCATTCAGAGTCAGAGATAAGTGAGCAGAGAAAAGAAGAAGCTGAAGACAACAAGAAAGACATTGATATTACACCTGAAAAACAAGTGTGTAATGGAATGCTAGAGGAGCAACAGAATGAATGTTTGCATGATTTTGAGAATTTGTGTGATATAACAACAACAACAACAACAACAACCCAGTATAATCCCACTTAGTGGGGTCTGGGGAAAGTAGTATGTACGCAGACCTTACCCCTATCCTGAGGCAGAGAGGCTGTTTCCAAATAAACCCCCGGCATCCTTCCCTCCAAGAACTTCCCACCTTGCTCTTGGGGAGACTCGAACTCACAACCTCTCGATTGAAAGTGGGGGTTGCTTACCATTAGAGAAACCCCTCTTGTCTAATTGGTGTGATATAAATTATGATTATTTCCTGGAGGAGCAAAAATGTGATGATCAGGACTTGGAGTTTGGATCCATGGAAGATTGTCTACATTGGGATGACTCATTACTTTGGTTATGGAAAGACTAATAGTAGAACTTTTACTTACCTTTTTCATAAATTAAATCTTAGAAAATTTGAGTTTTGAACTCATTTACAATAATAACCTTATTTTAACATTCATGGAACTTCTATCTGTACGGTAACATTTTATTTTTTACTGCCGGAAGGCCACTATTTGCTATATTTAATTTTAAATGATAAATTAAGGTTAATATGGTCAAATTTATTATTAACTAATATTAAATAATAAATTCTTATTATGTATGAAAATAATCAAAAAATCAATTAAAATAAATTGGAGGGAGTCAAGTAGAAGAAAATAATATGCACAATGGATAGGGGTGTGCATTCGACTTATCAATTCAATTTTGACTCTTATCGATAATTACTTATCGATTATCGATTTGTACATATACTTATCGTTATCGTTTCAATAAGGTTTCGATTGTTTCGACTGCGATTTATCGATTTTGAGGGCTTATCGATTCGGTTATCGATTACACCAATAAGAAAATTTGCGGGATTCCACGAAAAGTATATCGCTATAAACACGCTTAACTTATATGGACAAAAATAAGCTAAAGTAAGATGAACACCATTAATAATATAAAAATCGGATCAACAAGCACATGCGACAAAACTAAAGTAAGGGATCAAATGTATGCCACCAGCACTCCAACGGTATAAAAAAACAAAACAAGACAAAATACATCATCACGACTAATTTTATTTTCCATTATTTTGAACTTCATTCCCTTGATCTTTAAATATGATCATTCCTTAAATGTGGTAGAGGAAATAATAGGGTAAGGGACTTAGGGTAAAGGAAAGGGTATAGAATAGGAAAATGATATTGTATAGCTAATTTCAAAATAGTAGCGGAATATATATACATTCTGTATGTTATATTAATCTACACAAATAGGTAATTATTCATTTTACAAGTGTCTACAGTCTAGGGGTGTACATCCGATTTATCGATTCGGTTTTGACCCGATAATTACTTATCGATAATCGATTTGTACATATGCTTATCGTTATCGTTTCAATAAGGTTTCGGTTTTTTCGATTTTGATTTTTCGATTTCGGAAACAAATAATCGATTCGATTTATCGATAAACCGATTCGAATGTACACCCCTAACTATGTAGACCTCCGGACAATATTGATTAATATCAGGTGGATTAATGGGTATGAGGGATACAGGTTTAACGAGTTTTATGATTAAAAATTAATATTTAATATGACATGGTATGCTAATAGGGAGAGAATGAAGTTTATATGGAGCTTTTTTTATTATTTGAATCAAAATGTAATAGTTGGGTGATTTTGTTATCCCGAAAAAATAAAAGTTATTAAAGCAACACAATATATGATAAATTGATTCTCTATGAAAACAAGAAAGGGATAATTGCAAATTTTTTCCTTTGTTATATCAATTAAAAGTTAATTTTACATATGTGATATGTATGCATTAATATTACTTATTTCAAACAATAGAATATGTTCAAAACATGTTCTGAATTCAATAACCGTTAACCATTCCATGTGAAATAATAAAAATATTAAGCGACCCCTTTTGGAGATGTCTGGTCACATAAATCCAATTTATAGCGAAATTGAATATAATGTCTACAGCTAAAAAGTGAAATGAGAGAAACGGGATCTTACATAATAAATTCGATCTTTCGCTTCTAAATTATTCCCATTAATTTATCAATCTACGTTCGAACACCAATCAAGATCATTTATTATATAACTAAAATATCCTGTGACAGAAATGATAATGGACCAAAAAATTTCAGTATACTAGTATTAAACTTTCAACCAAAATTACACCATGATTTACAAAACAAAATTACATTGAGAAGAAAAGTGTTAGAGGAATACAAAAATTTTAAATGCATGCTTATATTTTCCATATACGAACATGATTTTACATTGTCAGTATATAAAAGTTAGATCCGATTGTATTTAGTGACGATGCAATATAGAAGAATATTTATTCTTGATCCAACGGAAGCTGTCACGTATAGAAGATTTGAGTTTACCTTCAATGGTATAAGATTTGTAAGAAGCAACGCGTTTTTTCCTCTTTGCTTCTGAATTCTTGTTTCGTTTTGTGGTATTGTATATGAATTAGGTTTTGAAGAAGAAGTTGTAATCTTTGTTGATTTTGGTGGATTATTTGCCATGTGATAAATAGGTTGTGGATTATAATCTTTCATTGCATATTTGCCTGATTGAAATTTTTGGTTAAATTGTTTATAGGTAAAAGACCAATATGCAGGTCCATAGTCATTCATTTTCCCTCTCATCTCTCTCACATATAGTAATGAATGTACGAGAGATAGAACAATACAACAACAATAACAACCCAATATAATCCTACTTAGTGGGGTTTGGGGAGGGTAGTATGTACACAAACCTTACCCCTACACTTGGGTAGAGAGGCTGTTTCCAAATAGACCCCCGGCATCCTTCCTTCCAAGAACTTCCCACCTTTCTCTTGGAGAGACTCAAACTCACAACCTCTCGATTGGAAGTTGGAGTTGCTTACCATCAGAGCAACCCCTCTTGTCAATGTACGAGATAGAGAGAGGGGAAAAAGAAGGTAAACAGTTTTAGTTTTATTGTCATGTCCCAAAAAAATATATATATTGTGAGGAATATTAATTTGAAGGAATGAAAAACTAACTCATTTGTGGTTATTATGCTTGTTTGGCTAATGAAAGATAATAAACGCTGAAAGTATTTAAATTGAACAAAAAGTAATAGTGCTTAGTATGTATTATGTTGAAGATCAGTCTTAACAAGCTCTGGGAAGATTTCTACTTATATGGCGTATATAAGTGAATCTAAATTAATCGGTAAAGTGAAATTTCGAATATCAAATAAAAACAATAATAATAATATATTTATTGTAATATTATAAAGTGAGGTTTGAAGAGGGTAGAATATAAGCAGACCTCACTCCTACCTTTGAGAAGGTAGATTGAGGGGTTGTTTCCGATAGACCTCCGGCTACGTATTGACTAATCTCTAAAAGCATTGATAAAATAAGTATTGATTAATCTCTAAATAGCATCTTTGAGAATGACTACTTGTGCAGTTGCCCCTTAAACTCACGAACCTGCATAGTTTGGCCCATAAATTAAAGATATTTTTGCATTTCTATACACTATATGAAACTATATTGCCTTCCTTACTCAAGTTTTACTATAATTACATATTATATACCCAATTACCATTTATGTACATTTTAAGGGAAATAATGATAATAATTAGTGTTCTAAAATCACTCTAACATATCTTCCACTCCCCCCACGTTTCTCTCTCCACATCTCACCCCTCCCCCCCACCCCACCCCTCCCACACGTATCTTGCACTCATGCATAATTTTCTCTTCACAAAATTCAGAATGCCTTTTATTAATGCCTATTTCCTCTCTTCTTCCATAAGCATTCTAAATTTTTGCTCTCTTCTTCAAAAAATCACATCCATTAACGTTTTTGCTTTGCTTGATTTTTAATGAAGAAGAAAATAGTTTCAAAGAACCGCAATAAAAAAGGTAAAAGAGCTAATATTCCTACATTTGATTTTGGTATTTCTTAGAAAATTCACCCCAAAAAAATATTATTTGTTTGAATTGGGTGTTGTTGCAAAAAATTTAAAATTCTATCTATATCTCTCTCTATCTCTGAATCCCTAATTTCAATAATGTAAAGCAAAGGAAAAGAGAGAAGCAATTCAACTATTGACAACCATTAAAAAGTTTTGAATCTTTGAATTGAAATTTAGGTTTTGAAAAATCACATTTGTTTGGATTGGATGTTGTTGCAAAGAATATGGTTTGGTGTTTATATCTCAATTTTGAGGGTGTTTTGGTGAAGATTAGACTTGATTTTGGCTGAATTTAGATTGAAACTCGAAGATATAATATACATTATATTTATGAAACTGTAGTGAAACTGTAGAACAATTGTAGAAATATATATATATAATAAAGTTGAACAACACTGTATAAATATTATATTTAAGTTGTATGATATTGTAGCTGTATATAATTGAGTAAAAATAATGTATGAAAATTGTCAATAAGTTGTATAATATATAATTGGTTGTATGAAATTTATTTTTACTATGTATAAATCAGATACAAAATATACAAAAGACATATTGTATAAAATTTATATTTAAGTTGTATATTATTGTAGTTGTATTTAACTGGGTAAAAATTAATGTGTGAAAGTTGTAGATAAATTATTTAACATATAATTAGTTGTATAAAATTTATTTTACTAAGTATAACTCAGATACAAAATATATTAATACCATATTGCATAAAATTTGTATAAAAATTATTTTTACGTGGTTTGACATATGATACTGTAGTTGTATATAATTTGATATAAATAATATATAAAAATTATAGATAAATTGTATAATATAAAATTAGTTGTAAAAAATTTATTTTTACTATGTATAGATCAGATATAAAAAATACAAAAAAAATATATTATATAACAATTATATTTACGTGGTATAATATTAATGAATTTCAGTCGGGTAATATTTTGCTAGAACAATTACCAAAATAGCTTAAACATTCAAAAATAGCTTAACAATGCAGAAATTATAATGCCTCGTGTAACATTTATTTGGAGTGAAAAAAAAAAACAAGGAGTTTCAAGAAGGTACAAGGTATTTCTTGGGTCAAGAAGCAGTAAGAAATCGGCGGGAACCAGGAGTGAGGTTTGCTATATTTTTAAATTAGATTTCTCATATCTTCAAAACAAGATGGATAGGAGAAATATGCGTCAATTTCTTCTCTTTCACTCGCTTGATATTTAGCTCCGGTGAATACGCATAACTGATTGCTCATTTTCCCATTGTAAACACAAGGTCCAATGTCAAAAAGAGAAAGTAGTCGTTATATATGGAGAGAATCTGAAGAACAGAGGGGAGAGAGGAGAGAAAAAAAAAAGGAAAAGGGTGTAACCAAATCCCTTGATTAAAGTCACAAATAATGGATCGGAAACTTTTTAAGGTGGATTGTATATATTTTATACCTAAAATGTGTTTAGGTCGGATAAATACCAACAATGCTCGAGTCTCAGAATTGCGGACGTAGAAGATATACCTCGAGTCTCCACTAATGGTCTGCGCTGCGATGATGATATGACTGGGAAGAAGTACCTGGATCTGCACATGAAAAATATGCGCAAAAGAGGCGTGACTATACCGCAGCAGTACTCAGTAAGTGCCAAGCCTAACCTCGTTTGGGTAGTGACGAGGAAGGTCAAGGCCCTATTGAGGTAAAACATAATAATCAAAATGATAAGGAAAAGACAACATGGATATAAGCTACTGTGAGAACCTAGCAAGATAATAAATAAAACAGTAACTTAGAACCAATGCGGTAAATAACTAGAAGTACAAACCACCACCGGATATTTATCATCGGGGATCTCCTGGTATCCCGAGGATCTCCTCGTATCCTCATCATATACCGGAGGGATCTCCTAGTATCCCGAGGATCTCCTGGTATCCTTCATTCATACACGAGGGATCTCTCAGTATTCCGAGGATCTCCTGATATCCTCCATTTTTATAATCATATTTGTGTCAGGAAACTCTTGGTATCCCGCACTCTCAATCTCAGAACGTAACACGCACAAGGGGTATTTTCAGGATACCGTCCCGTAGTCCAAAATTGTAACACAAGAACAATTCAAATAATGTATAATGCTCAGTAAGAACAATTAATGGAATTTCTAGTCTTGCATACTCCACGGAGGACGGATAATACAGTTTAGGCAAATAAGCAAGTAAGACAGCTAAACATGCTTTTCCTAAGCTAACACAGGTTTAATTGCATTTAGAATAGGCTAATACACAAGAAAACACAGTTAAATATTCTAAGTAAAACGAATTCTCAACAACTAGTTCAAGTACATGCTCGTCACCTCGCGTACCAGGCATTTAAAATAACAAATAATATATCGTAAGGGGAGAGTTCCTCGCACAAAGTTAGACAAGCCACTTACCTCGAACCGGTGCAAACCAACTACGAAACAATGCCCTTGCCACTCCGACTCTGAATGGCCCACATCTATTCAATCCAATTACGAAACGTAAATAACATTGCAAACAACTGGTTTTATTATAAAGATTAAAGCTAAGACGCGAAAATAGGTAAGATGAACAAAACGCCTCTCAGGCCAACTGCTCGGAATCGAGTAATTTTTACAATTTCAGAATTAACCATATAAAACTCACCCAAATCGGAGGTCAAATGCCCATTCAATATAAAACAATTAAGTCTAAAATGTTTCACCTATTTTTTTCCAATTTTAGACCTTGAATTCAAATTCTAATGGTGTATTCAACTAGATAATGATGAAATATAACTAGAAAGGGTCAAAGCAATGTTACCCAATGATCTTCTCTTCAAAATCCACTTAAAATCGCCTTCTCCCGAGCTCACAATTGAGTTTTCCAACTTTTGAAATAAACTCTCGAATTATCCTATTTCTGAACAATGCTTTCCGCTTCTGCGGAAAGGGGACCGCTTCCGTGGTCCCGCTTTTGTGGAAACAAGGCCGCTTTTGCGAATTTCATTAAATGGACCAAAACTGCTTTTGCGGACAAACAACCACTTCTGCGATCCCGCATAAGCGAACAGACCGCTTCTGCGGTTTTCTGAGGAATGGACAAAACTTGCTTTTGCAATGGGCAAGCCGCTTCTACGGTTCCCAAGTTGCAGAAGCAAAAATACCAAAAGGTATACATCAGCTGCTGCAACACTTAAAGATATTCTCCGCTAACCACCCGAAATTATTCTGAGGTCCCCGGGGCCTCAACCAAAAGCACTAATAACACCTAACACATTATCCAAACCTGCACCAATCCTTAAAACATATTAAACAACATTGGAAACCCGATTAAATCAAAGATTCAAGCATAAGAACTTCATGTTTATCGAAAATACGCTTTCGATCCAAAACCTAGCAAACACTCGTCTGATTGACCTGAAATTTTGCACGCACGTCACAAATGACATGATGGTGCTACAGCAACTTTCAAAATCCCTTTCCGACCCTCGGATAAATAATTAAGTATCGGACCAGAAACTTCAAAAATTCTAACTTTTGGCATTTCAAGCATAAATGAGTTACGAGCTCCCACAATACTCTCCGAATATGCTCCCAACCTTGAAATCACCTAACAGAGCTAACGGAACCATCGGATTTCCATTCTGAGGCCGTCTACACACTGTTTTGATTATGGATCACTTTCCAACACTTAATCTCTCATTTAGGGACTAAGTGTCCTAAAACACTCCGAATCCTAATACCGAACATCCCGGCAAACTAACATAGCTGAAATAAACATAGGAGAAGCAGTTAATAGGGGAACGGGGCATAAATACCAAAAGAGACCGGTCGGGTCATCACATCCTCCTACACTTAAACATTCGTTCATCCTCAAACGAGCATAGATAACATACCTTAAGTAGCAGAAAGATGAGGGTATCGGCTCCACATATCCCGCTCGGTCTCCCAAGTCGCCTCATTGACCGTCTGACCCCACCACTGAACCTTTACTGAAGTTATATCCTTTGACCTGAGCTTTCGGACATGCCTATCCAAAATTGCCACTGGCTCCTCAACATAGGACAAATCCTTGTCCAAATGGACATAAGTGAACTCCAACACATGAGACGGATCCCCGTGATACCTCCGAAGCATCGAGACATGGAATACTAGATGAACCCCGGCCAAACTGGGAGGTAAAGCAAGAGCATAAGCAACCTCTCCAAGTCGCTTCAAAATACTAAAAGGGCCAATGAACCTCGGGCTCAACTTCCCTTTCTTCCCAAACCTCATGATGCCTTTCATAGGCGAGACTCACAGCAGAACCCGCTCACCAACCATAAAGAAACCATCACAAACCTTTCAATCCGCGTAACTCTTATGTCTGGACTGGTCTATACAGAGTCTATCTCAAATCACCTTAACCTTCTCTACTGCATCCTAGACCAAATCAGTGCCTAATAGCCTGGCCTCACCCGGCTCAGACCAACCCACCAGAGATCTGCATCTCCTACCATATAAGGCCTCATACGGTGCCATCTATGCTTCACTGATAACTGTTGTATAAGAAAACTCGGGCAATGGCAAGAACTGATCCAAAGACCCTTTACACTCAATCGCGCACGCACGGAGCATATCCTCATGAATCTAGTGGTGCACTCAAATTGCCTGTCTGTCTGAGGGTGAAAAGTTGTACTCATAGTCACCTGGGTACCCAACTCCTACTGGATGGCTCTCCAGAACGATGATGTAAACTGAGTACCACAGTCCAAGATGATAGAAACTGGAATACCGTGCAATCGGACAATCGCTCTGATGTAAATCCCCGCTAATCACTCCGCTGAGTAAGTGGTACACACCGGTATGAAATGAGAGGACTTGGTCAGCCTATCCACAACAACCCAAATAGAATCAAATTTCTTCCCAGAGGGAGACCAACTACAAAATCCATAGCGATAATCTCCAATTTCCACTCCAAAATCTCCTTCTGCTGAAGTAACTCTCCCAATCTCTGGTGCTTAGCCTACACCTGCTGATAGTTGAGGCATCTAGCTACAAACGATATGTCCTTCTTCATCTACCCCACCAGTAATGCTGCCTCAAATCCCGATACATCTTCGCGTCACCCGGATGGATGGAGTACCGTGAGCTATTAGACTCTAACAATATCAACTTCCAAATATCATCAACATCGGGTACACAAATCCGACCATGCATCCTCAATACATGTCATCTCCAATAGTCACGTCCCTAGCATTGCCATGTTGAACTGTGTCCCTGAGGATAAGCAAATGAAGGTCATCATACTGCCGCTCCCTGATACGATCGAACAATGAAGACCGAGAAACTACACAGGTTAGAACCTGACTGGGATCTGAAATATCCAATCTCACAAATTGACTAGCTAAGGCCTGAACATCCATCGCCATAGTTCTCTCTGAAGCTGGTAAGTATGACAAAATCCCCAAACTCTCTGCCCCGCAACTCAAGGCATCGACTACCACATTGGCCTTGCCCGGGTGATAGAGAATAATAATATCATAATCCTTCAGTAGCTCCAACCATCTCCTCTGGCGCAAGTTCAAATCCTTCTGCTTGAACAAGTGCTATAAACTCTAATGATCCGTGTAAATCTCACAGGGCACGCTGTACAAATAATGACGCCAAATATTCAAGGCATGAACAATAGCAGCTAACTCAAGGTCATGGACAGGGTAGTTCTTCTCATGTATTTTCAGTTGCCCCGACGCGTAGGCAATCAACATACTATCCTGCATCAACACCGCTCCGAGTCCAACTTGTGAGGCGTCACCAATAAACTATATAGAAACCCAAACCAGTAGGCAATATAAGAATAGGGGCTGAAGTCAAAGCGGACTTGAGCTTCTATAGGGTCGCCTCACACTCGTTTGTCCACTGAAAAGGAGCACCCTTTTAGGTCAATCTAGTCATAAGGGCTGCAATCGATGAGAACCCCTCCACAAAACGACGGTAATAACCTGCCAGGCTAAGGAAACTACAGATCTCTATAGTTGCGGAGGGCCTGGGACAACTCTGCATGGCCTCCACCTTCTTCGATTCCACCCGAATGTCCTTACTCGATACTACGTGGCCTAGAAATGCCACAGAACTCAACCAAAACTTGAATTTTGAGAACTTTGTATATAAATTCTTCTCCCTCAAGGCCTGAAGCACTGGCCTCAGGTGTTGCTCATGATCTTCCCAACTCCGGGAGTCTACAAGAATATCATTTATGAAAACAGTGACGAACGAGTCGAGACAAGTCATGAATACACTGTGCATCAAATGCATAATAGTTGTTGGGGCATTGGTCATCCCAAATGACATAAAAAGGAACTTGTAATGACCATACCGAGTCATGAAAGAAGTCTTCGGGATATCCAACTCCCGAATCTTCAATTGGTGATAACCTGAGTGCAAATCAATCTTAGAAAACACTTGTGCGCCCTGAAGCTGGTCAAATAGATCATCAATATGAGGCAAAGTATATCAATTCTTCACTGTAACCCTGTTCAACTGACGATAAGCGATACAAATTCGTATAGAACCATCTTTTTTCCTCAAAAACAAGACAGGAGCACACCACAGTGAAACACTGGCCGAATAAAACCCTTATCAAGCAATTCTTGTAACTGATCCTTCAGCTCCTTCAACTCAGGAGGAGCCATATAGTAAGAAGGAATGGATATGGGCTGAGTGCCTGGAAACAAATCAATACCAAAATCAATGTCGTGATCGGGCAGCATGCCCGGAAGATCAGCTGGAAACATATCGGGATAATCCCGTACCACTTGGATAGAATCAATAGAATGGGTATCAGCATTGACATCTCGCACATAAGCTAAATACGCGGTGCACCCCTTCCCAACCATACACTGAGCCTTAAGAAAAGAGATAGCTCTACTGGGATGTGACCAAAAGTACCACTCCACTCTATATGCGGAATACCTGGCATAGCCAACATCACGGTCTTAGCGTGACAATTAAGAATATCATACTAGGGAGACAACCAATCCATGCCCAAGATAATATCTAAATCAACTATATCGAGTACTAAAAGATCTGCCCTGGTCTTAAAACCACGAATAGTAACCAAACATGACCGATAAATATGGTCCACAACAAAAGAATCTCCCAAAAGAGTAGAAACATAAACAGGAGAGCTCAATGTCTCTCGGGCTATACCCAAATGCGGAGCAAATTAAGATGACACATGAAAATACGTAGATCCTGGATCGAATCGAACTGATTCCTCTCTGTGACTAACCAATATAATACCTGTGATAAGATACTCGGAGGCAATAACCTCGGCGTGAGTAGGAAGATCATAATATTTGGCTGGCCCCTCCCTCGAGGGAGACCTCTATCTCCCCGATCTCCACCCTAGCTGGCTGGGTAGGTGGGGTGGCAGCTGGAGCAAGAACATTAGCCTGAGAATCCTGCTGGGCGTGTTGCGGCTGAGAATACTATGGAGGTGCACTCCTCCCAAGCCTAGGGCAATCCCTCACTACATAGCGGGTGTCCCCGCACTCAAAACAAGCTCCGGGAGGGCGCGATGGCTATGATTAACTGGGCCCACCCCTGCTGGACAGACCTCTGAAAGCACCCCGTGCAGGAAGCGCGCTAGAAATCAGAGGTGCATAGTAAGGTTCCTGAAATCTAGGAGGAGCTGGAGTACTGCTGGATGAAGGAAGAGCTGAATGAACTGGGTGGCCCAGCCCCTACCATGACGCCCTGCTACTGGGGTACGGGTACTAGAGTAGTGACCCGATTCCCGAGACCTCTTGGTCTCTCTCTCCTATCGCTCCCTAGCGTGCATACCCTCGATCCTCCTAGCTATGCTCACTATCTGCTGATAAGGTACATACACCTCCAACTCTCGAGCCATGCTAGACTTGATCGGTGGAATAAGACCCTTAATAAACTGGCGAACCCTTTCACGTACAGTAGCAACCAAGGCCGGTGCATGTTTGGCCAACCTAGTATAACAGACGGCATACTCTGAAATGTTCATAGCGCCCTGGTGGAAATGTTCAAACTCCGCGTGCCATGGGTCCCTGAGCCTCTGGGAACAAACTCCCTCTAAAACATATCTAAAAACCGTGCCCAGGTGTTGATACCCAATTTTTTTCTATATATTTTTATACTTAAAATATTCTCAAAATAGCATATATAAGCGTCCACAAAGGTCTTGATATTTTTCCACATTTCTAAGAATTTTTAAATCAATTTATGGCATATTTGTTTTGCACTATAAAATCCAATAATTATTTCCAAAATTTTTTATTTTGGGGAATAATTTATTTTATTCTCTCATTTACACAAGAATATAATTTACATGATTTTCACATAATTTTACAAGTTCATCTGATATTTTTAAATTAAAATTGCATGAAATTACAATTTTACGCTATTTCTCAAGTTAGTAGCATTTGTAGTCACAAAATCATTTCTAATATTTTCTAATTAATACTTATGCATTATTTATTAACTCAGTATTTTTAATTTTATTTTTAAACATCATTTATCATTTTATAAAATTCAAATTGGGGAAAATTGGCCATTTAAATTATAGCCTTTTTTATTTCAATTCTAGCCCTCATTCTAACCCCTAATTATATTACCCAATTTCTTAAATAACCCGACCCAAACCCTACTAATTTAACCCGCCTGTAACTCCCTTTTAATCAGGACCGTTGATCATTTAGATCAACGGTCTACGTTGCCCCTTCCCTTATTTAATCCAACCAACCCCCAAACCCTAATCATTCTAAACAAACAAGTTGCCCTTGTATCCCTCTCGTTCCCAAAATGCTCTCAACCCCCCGAAACCCTAGCCCTTCTCTGACCATTTTCCGACCTGGTTTCACCGGAGACCATGGCCTCCCAGGCTCCGTACAACCTGTATTCACCCCCACTCATTTCTATGACCCCCTTTGTTCAAAGATCAAAGCCTTATCTTGAAGACCACCGAATCAAAGGTCCTACGACTTGAGTTCTACAGCCATGACTGGTCTCTCTCCGGCGAGTCTTAGTGTCGTGAGTCCGTTGTCGACTAAAAATCAGTCTGTTCTAGGATTTCTCGTTCTCTAGGTTTTCCTTTGAAAGCCTAAATTTCCAAGGTTTTCTTCTTTGTTTCTATTTAAGATCTGCCTCAGATCTACGTTATTTTCCAAGTTTACAAAGTCTTTTCCACATTTTTCTTTACCGATTTTGTTTTCAAACTGTTAATCTTTTTAAAATTTAGGGTTTCTCCGATTTCTCTATTTTAGTTGAACTACTGTGATTTCCTATAATTCCTGGGTATTTTTCTACTATGGTTCCTATGTATTTTCTTTACTATGCTATTTCTAGGTTTTCGAGTACTTTCTTTACTGTGTTCTTTGCTCTCATTATGCATTTCATGAATGTTTATATTCTCTTTGAATGTTTTCTTCTCTTCCTTCGAAATATGATGAAAACCCTAGGTTTGGGGTTTTTGAGTTTGTGTGTGTGATTGTCTGCTGCCTGTCTACTTCCTAAACCCTAACTGTTTGAGTCTCTTTCATACTTCTGATTTCTTGCTAATCTCTGCAAGAACTTCTAATCCGTTTAATGCCTATGTTCTTCTGCTCTCTGATTACATGACTATTCTATTAATTTTAGCCTCGCATGTTTGAATTTGTGCATCTCTTTATAGTTATATTTTCCCCTTTCAAATAACCCTAATTTTGGAGTTGATTTTTATGAACTTATTTGATTTTCCAACTTAGACTTATTCTCGGACTATATTCAAATACAGGTTTCCTTGATTCCCAATGTGATTGATGATTTTATTTACCTTTTTTGTTTAAACTGTGTATTTCAAAAACCATATATGTATTTACCATTTATTTTACAACTCATTCTTGATTTTCTTCCCAAAAATAGAACTCTGTTTATTTACCTTAACTCTGGTTCCTTAAAATAAAGGGAATCCTTTCTCTAATTGATTTTGATTGATACTAAGTTATTTTCTTGCCTTATTTACTACTTACTTTCAAACTATAAAAAACCCCACCCTTTTACTTCAAACACGAACATTTTACAAGTTCCCACCCCAATCACTTTCTTCTCTTCTCTGCTCTTCTATGCTACTTGTTCTGCTGCTTGGGTTTAGCCGGCTGAAAGCCCAGGCTAAACTATAAGGTTCTATCTACCTTACCTGCCTTACTGTTTGAATTTGCAACTGGTATGTCCATGATATAAATACCATCTCCAAAACTATGTGTTTACCTATCTCTTTCATATGTTTCACATGCATGTTTGTGCTTGATTTACTCATATTATGCAATCAAACTTCAGCATGTACATCTCTACCCTATATTTCTATGTTTTGATATTGTATGCTTGTATGAGTACTTTCGTGTACATCCCTTCCCCCAAATCCCAATAGCTGAAATATGTTTGTTACAAATGTTTTCATATCAATCCCTTTCCCTAACCCCTTTGTGTGTGAGTATTGTTTTAGACTAGGGTGGCACTCCATCGCCACCCCTAGTTTAGAACCAGGTAGCTCTAAACCTATACTCAAATCAGTCACATTTCCTTAACTGTATTATGTGTTGAGCTTGATTCAGGTCTGGTGGTGTCCTAATCACCATACAGGCCTAAGTCTGACTTTCTTAAGTCTGCTCTTATTTGTTCAAGCCATGTAAAGCGTCAGGGGTGTGCCAGTCCCATTCATGGCTAGGTATGACCACCCTTTGCTTTGGTCTCCACTAATCCCTTACTTTTACACGTACTCCTAGTTCTTTATGTCCTACCCCCCTCTGGTAAGTCATGCTTAGGGACCCTAGAGTTCCCTTTGAACTTGGATGCCGTAGGGCTGGTAATTCTATACATTTCACTATTCTAATCATTTTTTAGGGTGTAAGCATTGCCTAGGCTTCCTGAAAGCCCTTGGAACTTTGAAACGCTCTATGAGAAAGCCTTGGAATCTGGAGCCCGGATTTGGTAAAATACATGTGTTAGACATTAAGGTTTCTTTGGGCTTCCTCGTGTCTGTTTTAGCTTTGATGTATTTACTTTCTTAGTCTTTTCTTTCTACTTTTTGTAACAAGCTTTGTAAAAAAACATGGGAAATATAGTAAAAAGGTGTGGGAGGGGTTTATATTGTTGCATAAATCAATGGGTAGAAATTATTCCAATAGAATTTAAATATTGTAAATCACTTAGAAACCATGCCTATAGGATTTCAATATCGCTAATCATATAGAAACCATGCCTATAGGATTTCAATATTTCTAATCATCTAGAAATTATGTCTATAGGATTTAAACGTTGCATCCCATATAGAAATCATACCTATAGGATTTTTATTGCAAGCATAATAGAAATCATGTCTATAAGAACTGCATAAAAATGCTAGGCAAACAGTAGGTCCCCTAAACATTCTAAAAGAAGCAACAAATCAAGATGTAGATATCATGCCTATAGGGTTCAAACTCTCCTAATTTGTTGAACGCTTTCAATAAAATTTTTCCAATGTTGTCTATTTTGAAATCTAACCAAATCTGTCTTTTACACTACTTTGAATCTATAGAGTCTTTTAAGAACTCAAAACTATCTTCTTGAAATCAACCTTTTTGGTTGTCCGCCTAAATTTGCACTTCAATGCTTTTTGAAAAGCTTTTCTTAAGCAGTTCGGTTATTTTTGCAAGCCATTTCTGAACTTCTGCAAATTTCAATTTCCTGTTTCAAATTACCACTTTCTGAAACTACTAGTTTTAAAATACCTTAGATTCTAACAAACTGTACCCGAGGGGCTCAAAGCAGATTTATTATCCAGCTTTATGTGTTGAACTAATCTATCCACTATCAGTTTTAAGCTTAAGACCAAATCAGTAATTGCAAGTCATGCTAAACTAATTGATGTACGGTTTAAGGGGTTTATGTGCAGCCTTTGTATGTTTGTTTACTTCCCTTATGTGCTATTTGTTTTGATTGATGCCTTAGCATTTTTACCATTAAACTCTATATATGCCATCATCCCCTTTCTCCCCTTTTAGGTTTAGAAGTACAAATACCCCGGGACTGATAGGTCGGGACGGGTAGTAGCATGCAATAAGTAAACAAGACTAAACGTGCTTAAATACCTTAACGGGGTGGGAAGGGTAGAATATGATGATGAAGACGATACGCTAATATCATAAAGCGATCCCTCTTTGGGAACATGTGCGGGATATTGCATCGAATGATTCATATTATAATTAAACTTAGGACCCTCTTTACTTTCTTTTTCTTTATTTAAATGTTTCCTTTAATCTAAAATTCCCAATTATTTGTGCTATCCTTATGAAATAATTATAACCTTGCTCGTATTATTTATGCGCAAACTTTTCTTGTCTATTTCTATGCCTCTTAAAGTCACATCTAAGCAAGGCCGGGAATCACACTAGTAGATCTTGAGGGGTGCCTAACAACTTCCCCTCAAGATAATTTCAAGCCTTACCCAAGCTCTGGTTTTCCTTCGAATCCTTCTTCCTTTCTTAAAAAGTGTCCTAATGCACTATAATCATCAGGTGGTGACTCTTTAAACTCCATAGCCCGAATTTCCCCAAAAGGGGATAAAAGAATCATTCCACCCATGATGTCACAAAACCCGATTCCTCTCCTTCGGGGGGGAAAAAGGGGGCGTCGACAGCATGGCGACTCTGCCGGGGATTCTTTCAGGCTTTTATCATTACTTTCTTTTGTGACTTTATTGGTTACTTAATCGCATTTATTTCTTATCCTTGATTATTTCATCACAATTACTAACTTTCCTCTTCATGTCTTTTCTTTCCTTTATCTGCTTTCTTTACTGCTTTATTGTTTCAATACTATTATAATTTCGAGCAATCATTGTAATCATTTATCTTATGAACATGAAAATACATGTAACTTGTTTCATCATTGTAATTGCATCTCTCAACATCATATTCAACTCGTGCCAAACAAAATCCTATAGCAACGCTTACAATGAGTGGTTGCGTCCTTCCAATATTATAAAGCCCCTAAATGTGGCAAAGGTATATTTGCGGTAAAATCAGTCGATCAATGGTGTAGTCGATGGTTTCGCGCCTTTCCCTGTTGAATTGTCCACTCGAGGGTACCTTGTCTAGAACTTCAAAAATAGAAACCTTACTCTATTGAAATGTTCATGCATCATGGTCAACCCTAGCCGAGTCAGTTATGTTGTCCGCATAATGACTCAATAAGATAGCCTAACCAAAGTCCATCGGGTTTCCTGAAACTTAAACGGACACCTTCATGTTATGTACATTTATTTGGAGAACTAAATGCCTTTTTCTAATTATTGATATAAAAAGTCGATTCTGGTGGGGTTAAGGGCCTAACATTTTGTTTTGCAGAAAATGAGGCACAAGGTCCCCAGATTCGGCATGGTATCCAACATCCACCCAAGGTTGCTGAGCTGGTGGGAGGATCTTCATAGCAGTGATCGTACCCTCATCTGTAAATTTGCCCTCACTTCTGGAAATCCAACCCAACAACAAAATCATTTAGGCTGCCACTTTGTTTTGGGATGGTGATCGATTAATGTTATGTTTCAGGGATTTGGAAATGACCGCATTGCTAGAAGAAAAATGGGGCCTAGCTGGCATCCCTTGGGAAACGCCAGTTTGCTAATGTCGGAGAATCGAAAAAGTAGAGGTTTCCTTAAAATGGTGGGACTCAAGAAAAATCCCGACCTTTCCTGCTTGAAGTACTCTTACATACCATTCGACTTCATATATGAGAGATATGGCCACAGTAAGTCCTACCGCACCTACATGGACGAATTCACCCTCACCTCTTTGGGGTATATTCACAGAAGGGTGTTTGTGTTCATGTTTTGCTTCTTGGGCATGGTTTATCCCATGAAGAAGGCTAGGATCAATACCAGACTAGCCATGGTTATCAAGACTTTGATGGAAGGGATCGACGGGAAGTCCTTCAGCATAGTACCTACGATCCTCGCTGAAATCTACTGAGCCTTGGGAAAGTGTCAACAAGGCTCCTAGAAATCTACCAGGTTTGTGCCGCACTACACAGGTTGGTTGGAAGATGATCACATTGGTTTTGGTCGTCCAGGTTCGTCCACGGCCATAGGATTATCGACGAGAAAACTGATGCAAAAGTCAAATACAATCAATTGCGCAAGAGGATGAGAGAGCGTGAGAATGATATTAGGAAATACAGGAAACCCACAAGAATCTGATCAACGAGTGGAAGGATATGGACGTCAACACCAACAACCGTTTGGGGTATCTGGAGCGAGGTTTGGTGGAGTTGGAAGGAAAGTTCTTAAAAAGGATTGAAGACTGTAAGAATGCTTAAGGAACCACAGGCGGACATTTGGCTCGAGCCTACCTACTGTTAGGGATGCGCTAGGTTATGCAGCCACATGATGGAGGCAAGAATATCAAATCTGGGGAAGGTCCTTCTGGGACTAAGTAGTTAGGATTTTTACTTTCCTGTGTTCTTAATGTAATGAGGCCACTGGCCACTAGTAACGCCTTTATCATTTAGTTGTTTTAAAATCATTTTGTTTTTTATCAATAAAATGAGGCATTTAGAATTCTAAGTTATCAAAATTGTATTTGTCGCTAGGCCTACCTCGGGCACAACGAGGCACCCAAATTAGGAAGCGATTTATATTCCCGCACAATGTGTTTAAATATCGCAATATTATTTATCATAATCCTCACTAACTTTTTACCTTTTTGTTTTTCTTTTATTTTTATTCCCTTCTCCAAAGGTTAGTTTGTGCATTCTGGCACCATCAGCATACTCCACAATATCAAAGGGTCCTCCACCTCCTCCGAGTCCGAGTCCTACCAGAAACAAGAATAAAGTCAAGATGGAAGATACGAGCGCTAGAATGGAACTTGAAGGAACTTCTCAGAATGCTGCAATCACCAAAGAAACTGTTGCTCGTCTGGAGCAAACTTTGCTGAGGTTCCGAGATGAATTGGACAAAGTTAGAAATCTGCCAAGACTGTCAATCACTCTTGCCACGCCCGATGTTAACACACAAAACACCGCCGCACAGCAAAAACATCCCATAACCTCCAATGCAACCCACTCATAACACTCCTGAACCACAAAATACCACAAAAGACCATAACATTCCAATCTTTGTGGACACTATATCGCACTACAGCCAGCCTATCACTAGTGCGGTCGAGGCGGAGGACAAATGTTTCCTCATTCAGAATTTGGCCGCTGAGATCAAGAAGTTGACTAGACGGGTCCAAGGTTTCGAAGGTAACAAAGGTGTTGAGGTGTTGAATTACGAAGATCTATGTGTTCAACCAGATGTTGAACTCCCGGATGGGTACAAACCTCCCAAGTTCGAAATGTTCGATGGCACAAGTGACACCAGGTTCACATGAGGATGTATTGTGACAAGTTAGTAGGGGCCAGAAGGGGAGAGAAGATCTGTACGAAGCTGTTCATGAGACGATTGAAAGGTGATGATTTATCTTGGTATATTAGCCAGGATGTGAAGAATTGGACCAGTTGGGTAACAATGGCGTCTGATTTTATGGATCAGTTTAGGTTCAACACTGATAATGCACCAGATGTTTTCTATATCCAAAATCTCAAGAGAAGCCCACAGAGACCTTTCACGAGTATGCTACTCTTTGGAGGTCAGACGCTGCTAAGGTCAGAGCGGCCTTAGAGGAAGAGCAAATGAACATGTTCTTCGTTCGTGCTCAAGAACCACAGTATTATGAGAGACTGATATTAACTGAGGGTCAAAAGTTCTCCGACATCATCAAATTGGGAGAAAGCATTGAAGAACGCATCAAAAATGTTATGGTCACTAACCTGGAGGCATTGCAAGCTACCAACAAGGCCTTGCAGTCTGGTGGCTCATCAAAGAAAAAGGATGTGAATTCTGTAATGGCTGCGCAAAGGAACAACTCCCCCATGAAATACTGTCACGCCCTAAATCCGGGGGATATGACCGGCACTCAACAAGTATCCCCAATCGAGTGGACATGGGTGCCTTACCTGGCCCACGAGCTACCCCACATTTTTCCATTACTAACAAACCAAGTGGAGACCACTGTTTATAACTGAGATTTCCCTTTCTACAAAACATACATTCCATAGATAACACTAGCGTGGATGTACAATTCACAATGCCCAAAAATAGAAAGTACTTACTACATGGTTTGTGACCAACATTTCATGTCTACGGAGCCTCTAAGGATAAAGAAGACAGTACTATGCTTGTCGGTAACAAGGCTTCGGCTATACACTTTGTACGTAAACCAAAATAATATCCCAAAGTACAAGAACAAGAGTGGCATGAGCCACGCAGGGCCCCGGAAGGAAAGGGGCTCACCGATACAGCTGATGGGGAATGAGGAAGAGCTACAGACGGTGGGATGGAGTACCTGCTGAAGATCCACCTACAATCATAATACGAATGTAGTGCCCCGGTAAAAGAGATGTTAGCACATTTGAATTGTACTGGTATGTATGAAAAAACTTTTCCCAAGTAAACTCAAGCCATAAGCAAGTAGAACAAGAACATAACAATATAAATAACAACCAAACACACGTAGAGGTACAACTAGTCAAACAAAGGGGAAATCAGTGCCCCACAGGTTACAAACTCTCCTACTGTCTCCTTTCATAATTTCACATCATTTCTTTCACAATTTTGTTCAAGTGTATGTATATATCAATAGTGAAATCGATCACTTTTCCACCCTTATTACCTCGGTCACCCATATTACCTCGGCCACCATTATCACACCAACCCACACCTTATTACACCATGTTGCGGTGTGCAACCCGACCCAGCCATACAGTTCAATTCACAACAAACACAACCAAACAGCAAGTCACAAAGATAATCAACAAGTACACCTCAAAACATCACCACAACAGTGTTACAAGTGTTTCCACAACTATTAGTACCAATTTCATAACTTTCAATAGTTCGTACTTAATTCAAATTACCACAATTACCCACAACATTTCAAGCATATTATTATCACATATAGCCTTGTTTCACCATTTACGGATTCCTTCAATCACTTGTTATTTAACTTTTACCACGAGGTGAATTAATAATCAAACCAGTCACAAGAAGCTCATAGTTAACCAACATAGATATCAATTACCAAACAATTCACATATCAAGCAAGGCGATTTCACAAAGATCAAGGTTAGCCATACATACCTGGAGTCGAATTCCCTTTTTAAGTTCCTATATTCAATCACCAAGCTGTGTAGGACAGTTCTCTACTTCTATCCAATTTCCTTTCACTAGATTCTAGGTTTGAGTGACATGCATGAGGGTTTTCAATTCTTAGTTCAAAATCAAAGCATAGGACTCCCTTTCCTTAGCTTAACTCAGAAAAAATGGGGAAAAGGGTTAGGGATTTTACTTATAAGAGTGGAGATGAAGACAGTAACTCAACATTTTCCCTGCCCGGATAGTTTTGGACGATCAATTTGATGAAGATTCCTTTCTTTCTAAAGAACTCTCCCTTCCCTCTCTTTTGTTTTGTTCAGAATATGTGCATAAATGATGGGTTGGGGTGTTTTATTAGAAAAGGGTCGGGTTTAAACATTTTAGAAAACTGATGTTCATGTCAGATCTGCGGCCAACTATGTGATCGCATAGCTGACATGCCGCATGTTGGACCTCAGAATGATCCTAAATTATAGTCCTCTCTGTTTGGGTATGCGATGAGAATGCGGTCCGCATGCCCATTCTGCAGTCGCATATTGCACCGCAGAATTGACCTCCACAAATCCTCGAGAAATTTATGCGATGACTATGCAGTCCTCATATTGGTTATACGATCGCATAATGGACCGCATTTTCAACATCCAATTTGGCTACTCTTTGATTCAGTCCGCAATCGATATGCGTTCTGCCTACCTGATCAGCGACCGCATCCCTGACCGCAGAAATGACATTTTTCCGGAAAAAATTTCACTCTAGATATAAAATCAGTAAAAAGGGTTCCAACATATAGGTGGACCTGCCTCTATGAGTTTCTAGGACTCGAGCACTCATTTTCACAGGGTCTTACATCCTCCCCCGCTTAAGATCATTCGTCCTCGAATGAGAACTTCGAAATTCAAATGGTTTGAAAGTATGATATATAAGTTCCTAAGTTTTCACTAACTCTTTATAATTTAGAAAAAATTTGCCAGAGTTTCCTTTGTAATACAGAAATATCCACCTGTCACTGAGGACCAAAACATATTACCAAGCACCATTGCACAATTTTCGCTATCCCTATAACAATTATACAATGCATGACCTTCACATTTATACATATTCAACCTCTCGACACACTTTTAACTATTTTGGTACACCAATAGAAATTAAATTAAGCATTAACCGCCTGCACTATCAAAGTCATTTATGTATTACAAGCCATGGTCTAATCATCAACCACAAAAACATACAAAATTTTGGGCACAACTTGAAGAGTTATAATGGTGAGGCATTTAGGAACTTTTACGCAAAATGGGACATAATGTTAGTTTGCTTAGGGACAAGGACTTACACGACCAGTCCTAGACTTATACGAATAAATGGGGGTATTTTACTTTCATCTCATCTTCCGCTTCCCATGTGGCCTCTTCGATTTGTTGGTTTCGCCACAACACCTTAACCGAAGCAATTTCCGTATTTCGAAACCTATGGACTTGTCTATCAAGAATAAAAACTCGAATCTCTTCATATGATAGCTCTTCAGTAACCTTGATGTCTTCAACTTGCACGATGGTGGACGGATCCCTAACTACCTTTCTTAACATGCACACATGGAACACCGGGTGCACTAAGGAAATTTCACGGGGCAACTCCAATCATTAAGAAACTTGTCCGATCCTTTGAATAATCTGATAAGGCCCGACATATCTTGGACTTAGCTTCCCTTCCTTCCCAAATCGCATGACCCCCTTCATGGGCGATACCGCAAAAATACCAAATCACCCTCTTGAAACTCTAATTCCCTTTGACACACATCTGCATAGGATTTCTGGCAACTCTGAGCAACCTTCATCCTTTCTTGAATGACCTTGAAGTTTTCCATGGCCTGGTGCATGAGATCCGTCCCTACCAAATTCTTCCTCGCCTACTTTGTACCACCCAATCGGGGACCTACACCTCCTCTCGTACAATGCCTCAAACGGGGCCATTTGAATGCTAGCATGGAAGCTGTTGTTGCAAGCAAATTCTATCTGGGGCAAGTGATCATCCCAATTACGCTTGAAATCCAAGACAGAAGCCCGTAACATATCTTCGAGCATCTGAATAGTCTGCTTTGCTTTACCATCGGTTTGCGGGTGAAAATTTCAGCTGAGGTTCACCTTAATACCCAAACCTTGCTGAAATTTCTTCTAAAAGTTAGCTACGAATTGGGTCCCTCGATCCGAAATAATAGAAAGTGTAGTACCATGAAGTCTCAGTATTTCCTTGATATACAATCAAGCATATTGTTCTGCAGTATCGGTGGACTTGACTGGCAAGAAGTGAGCTGATTTGGTGAGTCGATCCACTATCACCCAAATTGAGTCGAACTTACGCTGAGTGCGAGGTAATCCTGCTACGAAATCCATGTTGATCATCTCCTATTTCCACGTTGGTATCTCCATAAGCTGGGTTAGCCCACCGGGCCGCTGATGATCGGCCTTTACTTGCATACAGCTCGAGCATTTAGATACGAAGTCTTCAACATCTCTCTTCATACTGCTCCACCAATAAATTTCCTTAAGATCGCGATACATTATTGTAAAACCTTGGTGCACTGAATATCTAGAAGGATGAGCCTCCACCATTACCCTCTCCCGAAGATTATCTATATCTGGAACACATAGCCTACCTTGACATCGCAACACACCATCATTGCCTCCAAGTGAGAAAGCTGAAATCTTGCTACTCTGAACCCCGTCCCTTATTTGTGCCTATGCTGGATCAATGAACTACTTTTCCTTGACCTCCGCTACAAGTTACAACCCTGCTACGTTGTGCACCATAATTTCCTCCTCATTTGGGTCGAGATACCAACCCATAGGCTAGCCAACTGATAAACCTCTCGGCTAGGAACCTCCGATCCTCTCCCAAGTGAGCAAAACTACCCATGGATTTCCGACTGATGGCGTTGGCCACCACGTTCTCCTTCCCTTGATTGTACACGATGTGCATATCATAATCTTTAAGTAATTATAACAACCGTCGCTGCCTCAAGTTTAACTCCTTCTGCTTGAACAAATATTGGATGTGTTCTGAGGACACGTCCACATGGACCCCATAAAGGTAATACCGCCATATTTTTAAGGATAACACAACTGTTGCAAGCTCCAAGTCATACGTCGGGTAATCCTTCTCGTGATTCTTGAGTTTCCTTGAAGCATACACTACAACCTTTCCACGTGCATGAGCACACACCCTAAGCCGACCTTGGAGACATTGCAATACACCACAAATCCTTCCGTGCCTTCCGCCAAAGCCAACACTGGTGTTGAGGTCAACCTTGACTTCAATTCCTAAAAACTTTTCTCACAAGCATCAGACCATTGACTGATTTACGCATCAATTTAGTTAATGGAGAGGCGAGGGTAGAGAACCCCTCCACAAACCTCCGATAATAACCAGCCAACCCCAAAAATCTACGAATCTTCATCGGGGTCGTGGTTTTAGGCCAATCCTTCACTGCTGCAATCTTTTGGTGGTCCCCTTGAATCCCCTACCGGAAAAAACATGTTCTAGAAAGGCAACAAACTCCAACCAAAATACACATTTTGTGAATTTAGCATACAACTGGTGGTGATGAAGAGTTTGCAAAAGTTCCCTGAGGTGATCGGCATAATCCTCACTGCTTCGCGAATGAACGAGGATGTCGTCAATAAAAACAACCACAAAGGTATCTATAAATGGCTTGAAGACTCGATTCATAAGAGCCGTTTAGAGTGGGTTGGGGACCTGTGTAGAGCTCATCACAGCATTCCATCCTTAGACCGATGGGCAGTCGGAACAGACAGTTCAGATCCTGGATGATATGCTTAGGGCATGTGTTATTGACTTCGGAGGGCAGTGGGATCAGTTCTTGCCCTTAGCGGAGTTTGCGTATGACAACAACCACCAGTCCAGCATAGAGATGGACCCGTACGAGGCTTTATATGGTCGTCGTTGTCGTTATCATATTGGGTGGTTCGAGCCTGGCGAGGCTAAGTTACTTGACGTGGATTTGGTATAGGATGCGGTGGATAAGGTGAAGTTAATTTAGCAGAGGCTTTGCACAGCTCAGTCTAGATAGAAGAGTTACGCAGATCAGAAGGCGCATGATGTATCATTCATGATTGGCGAGAAATTTCTCTTGAAAGTCTCGCCAATGAAGGGCATTATAAGGTTCGGTAAGAAGGACAAGTTGAGCCCAAGGTTTATGGTCCCTTTGAGGTATTGAAGCAAATTGGAGAGGTCGCCTATGAGCTTGCCTTACCTCCCAGTTTATCGGGAGTCCATCCAGTTTTCAATGTATCGATGCTTCGAAAGTATCATGCCGATCTATCACTTGTGTTGGACTTCGGTACCATTCAGCTAGATGAGAGTTTGAGCTATGAGAAGGAGCCAGTTGCTATTGCTGACATACATGATCGCCAGTTGAGGTCCAAGAGAATTTCTACGGTAAAGGTCCAGTGGAGAGGCCAACCGATCGAAAATGCAACCTGGGAGTCTGAGGAGGACATGCGGAGAAGATATCCCCACTTATTTAGCATTCCAGGTACTTTTCTATGTCCGATCGAGAACGAACCTTTGTTTAAGAGGTGGAGAATGTAATGACCCGACTGGTTATTTTGCCTTTTAGAACCCCGTTCCAATAAATAAAACCTCCCGTACTTGCTTTAGCTAATTTACGACTTGCGGGGATGGTTAGTTCGGGAGTTGGGAGAGTTTTGAGTGAAATATGTCCAATTATTTCTTTAAGATTCTCTTAAAAGAACAAGCTTGGCTTCGGATAACTTATTGGAAAAATAGATCCAGACTCATGATTTTACGGTCCCGAAAGGTCCGTGGAAAATACGGGACCTGGGCATATTCCCGGAATTGAATTCCGAGGTCCCTAGCCCGAGTAATGAATTTTTATTGAAAATTGTTAAATTGAAATCCTAAGAGTTTAATAAAGAGGAAAAATGTTTGTATCACATTGATATCGGGTCTGTATGTTGGTTTAGGAGCTCAGTACAAACTCGACATAATATTTTAGTCTTGTTTGTGAAATTTGGTGAGAAACGGGACTGATTTGACATGATTTGGAAGTTCAGTTGAAAAGATAGGAATTTAGGTGTTCTTGAGGATTTCATGCATTTTGGTGCAAAATCTATGGTTTTAGGTGTTAATTAGGCAATTTTATTGCTTGAGCAAGTTTTTGCATTGTTGTAGGACTTGTGTGAGTGTTCGGGGTGGAGCCCCGAGGGCTCGGGTGAGATTCGAGCATGGTTGGAGGTAAGAAAACACACTAGTTTTGCTAGTATGTTTGTTTGCTGCTGCAGGTTTCGCAATTGCGAGATGGCCATCGCAATTGCAAACTCGCAATTGCAAGAAATTCTTTGCATTTGTAAAGTTGGCCGGGCTGGGGAAGTGTTCGCATTTGCGAATTTTTTTTTTCACATTTGCGAACCCAGCAGAGTTCGTATTTGCGACCCATGCATCGCATTTGTGATCGAGGCAGGCTGGGGCTCAGTTCGCATTTGCGAACCTTTTGTTGCAAATGCGACATCAAAGTAATGATTAGAGCTCCTAAAAATGGGACTTAGGGCATTTATTCCATTTCTACTCAACACTTGGGCGATTTGAGAGCTTCCAAAGAGGGGGTTTCAACATAGCATTGTGAGGTAAGTTATTTCCATTCATCCTTAGCTTAAATTCATGTATATTAGGTAGATTAAATATCAAAAACTAGGTAAAATCAAAGGGTTAGAGCTAGACCCAGTGTTTCATAAAACTAAGATTTTTCCACGAATTTTGTTATGAAATGAACTAGAAATCATATATTATTGATCCTTAGGTAATCGAGAAAAAATTTCTTCGAAAAATTTCGGAATCCAGGCACGTGGGCGCGGGGTTGAAATTTAGGAAACCCTTGTAAATGGTTGAAAAATAGTTTGAATAGCTAGAATTCGATCTTGTGAGCTTATATTAATTAGTTCTTACTCCATTTAACTAGTTTGGGATCGTTCGACTCTGAATTGAGGATTTGGACTTGTTCTTGAAATTTGGTAGCGCGTTTTGGAGAGAGGTGAGTCTCCTTTCTAACATCGTAAGAGGGAATTGTCCCCTTAGGACTAATAAATGACAATTTGCTATTAAATGCGAGAGCTACATACGTACTAGGTGGCGAGAGTCTGTGCGTAGCTACTATAATATTAAATGTTTGGGTAGTTTAGGAACCACATCATTCCTAATTTGAGATATCCTTTATTTCAATTATCGATATGATCTTTTATGAATGCTAGAGACTAAAAAGGAATGAAAAGTGAACATATAAATATTGCTGAACCTTGTCAGGATTTCCTTGTGTATAAATGAGCCTTTGTGTGCATTCTTAATATTTCCTTGATATTTGTGGATCGGGGCGATCGCCCCTCAATGAAATAGATGCATCTATGGTACGAGCCGTTCGACCCTCGTCAGTGAACAATTTATATTTTATTGGAGCGAGCCGTCGACCTCGGTATGATTGCGCATGATATATATGCTTGAGCGTAGACATTTCATGATTAAATTGCTAAGTATGAAAGAAGGGGAAATGATAAAAGATATATGATTAAGAGAATGATTTCGAATTCCATTGTAAACTGTTGTTTAATTGAATTATCCATGCTTTATATTGTACATCATTATTATGATATTATCTTGATCTAGTAGGTATCAAGTCGACCTCTCGTCTCTACTTCTTCAAGGTTATATGGGATACTTACTGAGTGCATATTTTTTATGTACTCATGCTACGGTTCTGTACTTAAATATACAGGGTCTGAGGCTGATTCCATTGGTTATCGATCCGGTGCACGCCAGTAAGTTACGGCAAAGACTTCTACGGTGAGTTGCTTCCCTTCCTATGCCGCTCAGCAGCCGGATAGAGTCTTCTTTTGTATTTTTGCTCTCTTTCCTTATTTGAGACTGTACGATAGAGATATTTTTTTGTATATTCTACTAGATCCCCGTACTTGTGACACCAGGTCTTGACACACACACGCATTAGTAAACTTAATATGGGTGGTAATATTATATTACTCACCGTATTTATCTCTTTTAGTTCTAAACCCAAATTTGAAATGGTATATAACTTGATTTCTAGAAAAATCAATATGAGTTGTTGGAAATGTTCCGCAGTGGCTTGCCTGGAAATGGAGCTGGGCGCCCTCACAACCTATTATGGAAATGGGTCGTGACAACCTTCCTAGGAACCTTGTCATATGATTTCTCAAAGTCAATAAACACCATGTGCATATCCTTTTTCTTATCCCTCTACTGTTCCTCCAACCTCCTAAAAAGGTGGATAGCTTCTATAGTGGAGCAGCCCTGCATGAACCCAAACTAATTGTCGGATATAGACGTTGTCTTCCTCACTCGCACCTCCACCACCCTCTCCCAGACATTCATATGGCTAAGTAACTTGATACCCCTATAATTTATACAACACTAGATATTACCTTTTTTCCTGTACAACGGAACCACTGTACTCGACCTCCATTTCTCCGGCATCCTCTTCATCCTAAAAATTACATTGAACAACCCAGTCAGCCATTCCAATCCTGCTCTACCCACACACTTCCAAAACTGAACCGGAATTTCATCTGGCCCTGTCGGTCACCCCTACTCATCTTACGCAAAGCCCTCATGACCTTCTCCACCTTAATGCGCCTGCAATACCTAAAATCTCGGAGACTCACTGAATGCCCCAAGTTCTCTAGAGTTATATCCCTGTCCCCCTCCTCATTTAGAAGTCCATAAAAGTACGTCTGCTATCTCTGCTAAATCTGGGACTCTCCCATCAATATTGTACCATCCTCGTCTTTAATGAACCTTATTTGGTGCAGATCCCAAGCCTTCATCTCCCTTGCTTTAGTCAGCTGAAACAATTTTTGTCCCCGCCTTTCTCTCCTATTTCCTCGTATATATGACTAAATGCTGCATTTCTAGCCTCCGTGACTATCAACTTTGCCTCCTTCCTAGCCACTTTGTACCTCTCTCTATTTGCTCTCCTATCCTCCTCGCTTGTGCTCCCTTCCAACTTCGTGTACGCTACTTTCTTCGCCTCCACTTTACATTGGACTATGTCATTCCATCACCAGTCTCCTTGGTGCCTGCTAGAAATATAAATAAGATTTTTTAACCAAAAATAAGAAAAAAAATTAAAAAGATCTTAAAAGATCTAAACCCTAGGGTAAATAAAGAATCAATAGAATATTCAAAGATTCGTACCCAAAGAGGTAAAAAATGAACATAGATGAAAAAGGGAGGAAAGTTCGAACAAGATTTGGCCCGGATTAGGAAATCGGCTTGCCATGTTAGGCAAGCCACTGTGTTATGCCATAATCGAGTAATAGTAACTAGACAAGACAAATAAGGTAAGAAGATGATCGATTAATTTCATATCTGGTTGGAATCGAACGGAAATTAGGTGAGGGCGCTTAGGATTTCAGAGGAGACGAGGGGAGGGAGTATAAGGGCGGTCGTTTGGTAAGAATGGCTAGGGTTTGGGGGAGGGTAGATTAATTAAAAGTAATGGGCGAACAAGGATCGTTGATCTTAAAAAATCAACAACCAGGATTGAAGTAGCGATTTGGGTCAAACATAAATGGGTATTTGTTAGGGGTTATTTAGTTTGGGATATGAAAATTGGGCTAGCTATTGGTTTGAGGTAAATGAGTTGGTTTGGGTAGCTTAGGTCCAAAAATTTAATTGAAAAAAAGGCGCCAGAATTCAAATACCCGCTTTATTAAATATATAATTAATAAAAATATTAAATAGATAAAAAAATATTATTTGTGCATAAAAATATTTAATAACAATTATTTAATACTATAAAATATAGAAAATTATTTTTTGCATAAATAAAGTATTTATAGATATATATGGGCTATTATTACAAAATGTACAATTTTGGCATTTAAATGCAGATGTATTGTGATAAATATGTTAAAAATACTTAAAACCTAATTTGGGCGTAAATAATAAAATTATATGATAAGATCACCATAAAAATAATTTTTGATGCAATTAATCGGTATTTACATAATAAAATATAGGAATAAATTAATTTTAAAACCCTTTTTAAAATTATAACAAAATTACGAAAAATGTTTGTATGTGTTTATAAATCAAATGATGATGTACATGTACTATTTTGAAAGTGTGTGTGTGTGTATATATATATACAAAATATGAGGGAAAATTGAGTATCAACAAGTACATGGGTTCATCTCTGAGATACATCGCATTGACATGCACACATGGCATATAGGCATATAAATGTATTTTTTTATGTTGTACGGTATCACGTCTTTCATGAACTCTCACACATATTTGTATATGGGCATAGTCATGCATTTTACACTAGCTATGTGGAAAGAAAATGCAACATCTTATTTATTGTTAACAGAATTTTTGGGAAAATTACTGTTTTAAAGCTTACTTATATTTTGGCAACTTCGGTAAACAACTTGGATTTCCACTAATATACTTGAATGGCGGAACTATTTTCAGAAATCATTAATAGGTTGAACATTTTATCTCTGAGTTACTTTTTTTATTACTCGATTTACGTTGTTATGTATTATTGTTAGCTATTATTGTTAGATCTGACTTTTGTTCCAGCTCGTCACTACTTTCAACCTAAGGTTAAGTTTGTTACTTATTGGGCACATGAGGTTGGTTGTACTCATACCATACTTCTGCACTTGGCGTGCAGATGTTGATGTGCTCGACGGAAGCTGGATTTGAAGGCGTACCTGCGTCCCGGTTACAGCTGCCTCTTGTTCATGGTAGCCTTAGATTCATAAAGACTCGATTTACATACTTTTCAAATAGGTGATGTGCTTATTTCATTTCCGTTTTCTAAACTATTTTCTTAGAAGCTCGTGATTTATACAACCAGTCCTTGAGGAATGTACAAGATTCAGATAATTTCTTTTACTTAATTGTCTTATTAATATTATTGGAATTGGATAGTTATTAGTTGGCTTATCTAGCGGGTTGGGTTAGGTGTCATCACGACTAGTGAATTTTGGATCGTGACTAGTGGATGTTGTGAAAGGTTGTAGTAACGAGGTTGTATACGATATACATGAAAGTATATTTATTTTACTTAGTCTCATTATTATTATCATGAAAGGCGTCATGTGTGATTTTGAATTGGAAAATATTCTATCATGTAACTTGAAAATGTATGATTTTCAAGAAGATTCTGCAGTTAAAGTGATTTTCATGCATATGATTTGGGTGCATCACATGGTTTGGTTAAATCGGATCAGGTAGTATATCGGTCACGTGGTTTTGGGTCATGACAGTATGTATGATTTGTATATGAGATGTAAAATTAGGCACGTATATTTACACATGTGTGCTATATAACTAATGTAGAATCATATGTATATATGATTTGTAAATGAGATGTATAATCCAGGTCTCTATGTTCTACAATGGCATATGCATTATATAATCAATGTATAAGTATACATACAATAATCATTTTTTGTATGTGATTTTTAGTTTAACTATGTCTAAACGTCCCTGATTATTGTATTGGTCAAAATCTGACCACACGACCGCGGCAGCCATGTCCCGCCCCTATCGTCTTATGATGGAAGTCAACAAAGTTAACTCCGTCCCGTCATTACTACATTTGACATAAGCAATGGGGCCAAGGTCTCTCCACGGCCAGAAAGCTTCCCGTATCCAATCATGATGAGTCATGGCAAACCCAAGAAGGTTTTCGACCACAAAGACAAGAAAAAAGAACTGAAAAGGGGACTTTTCTCTCCTACTTCTCCTCCAACACTCGAACAGATCAAAAGGGGAAACAGAGCCCCTAGAAATAGGATTCTTCACGTACTGGAAAGAAGGAAGCTCCGTTTTTAATATCTAAGAAAGGGGCAGAACAATTGTAACTTCCTTTCCCTCTCTGAAGAGAGGCAAGGTAAAACTATACCATTAATAAAAATATCTGATATTTTATCTATCCAATATATTATTGCAGTCATTATGTCTTTCGATCCAGTATTAATTATGATTGACTATGATTTACCCCATCATATTTTTTGATTGATTTGCGTAAAAAGAGTCTAATATCTTTTGTGTCAAACAATTTGGCATCGTCTGTAGGTATTTCCTAGTGATAATACCTAGTTCTTCTTGGATCGAAGCCAAAGAAACACGAGAAGAGAATCCAACTCACACCATATTGGAAGACAGCACGTCGATGAAAGAAAAATCCAACATGTTAGCAGGGGCTTAAATCCTCTGCCCTACCGATCTCGAACACCCTGAACAAGGAAAGAGGAGTTTCAACCTATTCTTCCCCTCTTTCAAAACCGTTGGGCAGAGACATGGAGCATCCCTTCATCACTATCCATACTTTGTTAAGCCGGAAACCAGTGCAGGGATATTTCGAATGAAGAATTGAAAATCACCTAAGCGCTGTATAAGTCTTTCTGGTCGGCTGCATCTTCAAAATAAACAGTCAAAGTCAAGAGAGAAACTGTGACACGTATACAAAGCAGGTCCGAATGGAATATTGGCGCCTAACGCTCGTAGTATTAAACCAGCGATGCGAGCTATGCTTGCCAAACTGGGACTAAGGCTGAGAGACTTTGCCATCAAAGATCGACAGGTTCGACCTCGTTCAAACTTAGACGGGCTGTTATTTTGATAAGTTCGAAATAATACCCTTAAGGCTAAGGGGCTAAGGGCCTTCACCATCAAAGATCGAAAGGTTCGACCTCGTTCAAACTCATACTAGTTGTTATTTCAATAAGTTTGAAATAACACTCTTAAGGTTAAGGGCCTTCGACATCAAAGATAAAAAGGTTCGATCTCATTCGAACCGGGACGGGATGCTATTTCGATAATTTCGAAATAACACCCTTAAGGCTAAGGGCCGTCACCATCAAATATTGAAAGATTCAACCTCATTCGAACTCAGACGGGCTATTATTTTGATAAGTTTGAAATAACACCCTTAAGGCTAAGGGCCTTCACCATCAAAGATTAAAAGATTAGACCTCGTTCGAACTCAGACGGGCTGTTATTTTGATAAGTTCGAAATAATACCCATAAGGCTAAGGGCCTTCACCATCAAAGATGTACAGGTTCGACCTCGTTCGAACTCATATGGGCTGTTATTTTGATAAGTTATAATTAACACCCTTAAGGCTGAGGGCCTTTGCCATCAAAGATCGAAAGGGTCGACCTCGTTCGAACTCAGACAGGTTGTCATTTCGATAAGTTCAAAAAAACACCCTTAAGGCTAAGGGCCTTTGCTATCAACAATCGAAAGGTCTGACCTCGTTCGAACTCAAAAGGGTTGTTATTTTGATAAATTCAAAAAAACACCCTTAAGGCTAAGGACCATCGCCATCAAATATTGAAAGGTTCGACCTCGTTCGAACTCAGACGGGTTGTTACTTTAATAAGTTCGAAATAACACCCTTAAGGCTAAGGTCCTTCGCCATCAAAGATCGAAAGGTTCAACCTCGTTCGAACTCAGACATGCTGTTATTTCGATAAGTTAAAAATAACACCCTTAAGGCTAAGGGCCTTCGCCATCAAAGATCTAAAGGTTCGACCTCGTTCGAACTCAAAGGGCTGTTATTTCGATAAGTTAAATATAACACCCTTAAGGCTAAGGGCCTTAACCATCAAAGATCAAAAGTTTCGACCTCGTTAGAAAACAGACGGGCTGTTATTTTGATAAGTTCGAAATAATACCCTTAAGGCTAAGGGACTTTGCCATTAAAGATCAAAAGCTTCGACTTCAATCGTACTCAGACGAGCTGCTATTTTGATAAGTTTAAAATAACACCCTTGAGGCTATGGGCCTTCGCCATAAAATATCGAAAGGTTCGACCTTGTTCGAACTTGGACGGACTGCTATTTCGATAAGTTTGAAATAACACCCTTAAGGCTAAGGCCCTTCGCCATCAATGATCGAAGGTTCGACCTCGTTCAAACTCAAACAGGTTGTTATTTCAATAAGTTCAAAATAACACCCTTAAGGTTGAGGGCGTTTGCCATCAAAGATCGAAAGGTTTGACCTCGTTCGAACTCAGACCGGTTGTTATTTTGATAAGTTTGAAATAATAACCTTAAGGCTAAGGGCCTTTGCCATCAAATATCGAAAGTTTCAACCTCGTTTGAACTTAGACGGGTTGTTATTTCGATAAGTTTGAAATAACACCCTTAAGGCTAAGGGCCTTCGCCATCAAATATCGAAAGGTTTGACCTCGTTCAAAATCAGAAGGGTTGCTATTTTGATAAGTTCGAAATAACACCCATAAGATTAAGGCCCTTCGCCATCAAAGATCGAAAGGTTTGACCTCGTTTGAACTCGAACGGGTTGTTAGTTTGATAAGTTCGAAATAACACCTTTATGGCTAAGGGCCTTCGCCATAAAAAATCGAAAGGTTCGACCTCGTTCGAACTCAGAGGGGTTGTTATTTTGATAAGTGTGAAATAATATCCTTAAGGCTAAGGGCCTTCACCATCAAAGATCGACAAGTTTGACCTCGTTCGAACTCAAATAGGCTGTTATTTCGATATGTTAGAAATAACACCCTTAAGGCGAAGGGCCTTCGCCATCAAAGAGCAACAGGTTCGACCTCGTTCGAACTAGAACGGGTTGTTATTTCGATAAGTTCGAAATAGTACCCTTAATGCTAATGGCCTTCGCCATCAAAGATCGAAAGGTTTGACCTCGTTTGAACTCAGACGGGTTGTTATTTCGATAAGTTCGAAACAACACCATATAGCTAAGGGCCTTCACCATCAAAGATCAATAAGTTCGACCTCGTTCAAACTCGAACGGGTTGTTATTTCAATAAGTTCGAAATAACACCCTTAAGGTTAAGGGCCTTTGCCATCAAAGATCGAAAGGTTCGATCTTGTTCGAACTGATACGGGTTGTTATTTCAATAAAGTTCAAAATAACATTCTTAAGGCTAAGGGCCTTTTCCATCAAAGATTGAAAGGTTCAACCTCGTTCGAGCTCAGACGAGCTGTTATTTTGTAAGTTTGAAATAACACCCTTACGGATATGGGCCTTAGCCATTAAAGATCAAAAGGTTAGGCCTCGTCCGAACTCAGACGGGTTGTTATTTCGATAAGTTTGAAATAACACCCTCAAGGCTAAGGGCCTTCGCTATCAAACATCGAAAGGTTTAACCTCGTTTGAACTCAAACGGTCTGTTTGAAATAACACCCTCAAGGCCAGAAGCCTTCGTCACAAAAAAGGGACAAAACTATGACTCGCCAAATGAGCCTTCACCTCGCGTCGAGATCATAAATCACTGAAAGAAAGCATAAACGCAAGCAAAGTAGCAAAAAAGAGGATTCGTTATTCATGAAGTCATAGACACGGGCTATCGCCGCTTACGTCTGGCCCAGGCTATTCCACTGATAAAAAGAAGGAGAAGAAAGCAACAATAAGAAACAAACAAACGCCAACCAGCCTACGAAATGAAATGAAAAACAAAGTACTACTTTATTTCACTCGGTGTCATCACCATCATCGTCATCGTCATCTCCATAAGGCCCATCATCATCACTGCTTGTAACCTCATCAGCTTCGGGTGTCACCACATCATATCCGCAATTGGCGCGAGCCTCGCGAGCCTTCTCAATCGCTTCCTCATAATCATCCTCGATCACAGTGCCTGCTTCCCACAAGTTCTTGAAATGTCTTGCTGGACTTTGACATAGACCTAGAGCTCATGAGTCTGGTGAGGACAGCAGCACGAGACGGTCCAGCCTGGGCCCTCAGCTGTTGATTCTCTTCCTCCAAGTCCAAGACTTGATCTGACATATCTGAAGCCTCATGTTCAATTGTGCCGATTCGCTCCTCGATCTTCGCCTTCATAAGGGTCGCAGTCGCCCTCTCCGATTCCTGCTGGACCATAAGCACGCTCTTCTAGGGCCGCCGCCCTTTCTAGAGCCTCAGACTAGGCTCTTTCAATACGTAACAAACCGGCAACCTTGCTCTCCATCGCAGAGAGTTTCCCTCTCCATTCGGCACTCATCTCCTCAACCTGAGCCCGGTACTGATCCATCTCCAACTGCATCGCTCCCAACTTGACCTGTAGGTACTCGCACTCGACACTGACCCCTTTACCCAACTGAATCTCCTCGTACTTGAGACAAAGTTTCTCTTCGAGCTCATTCCTGCTACGGATCATCTAAAGTTGCTCTTGATCCCTTCTCTCCAATTCCTAGCCCAGAGCCCGGTTGTGGGGGTCCGTCCTCAACCGCTCATGAAACTCACGGCACCTGTTGCGATAACGACAATACATCCCCAACATCTGAAAGAAAATCCTCGATCGGGTATTGGGCGTACGGATGCTCTCCACCTCTATCAGGTACTTATGAAAAATAAGAAAGTAGTTAAGCTCATACTCGTTCACGATTAAGGGAAAGACTGAAACAAAAGTCAAAGATAACATAACCACAAACCTATAACAACCACTTCGTCCCTCAATTCAGCATCAGATATATTCCACAGGGACTCATTCTCGACCTCCGAACACAGAAATTCGGCACCAAGTTATGCCCCTGTGCCAAAAGGTTCACATCGGAGAGAATCTCGAGAACACTGACTGACCCACCCCCCACCCCCCGGCATGAACCACCGAGTGAGTAATGTCCTTCTCGAACATCCGAACATCATCAAGGTCCAAGTCAAACTCGAATTTATACTTATTGACCACCACACTCTTTCCTATCTTTGCCGTCGTTGGTGGGATGCGACCCGCTGTAGATGAAGAAGGTGCGCTCGAGGTCACTATGGCAGCGCTAGGGGTCCGATTCTCTGCTCTTGCAGGATGTCCTGCAACATCAGCAACAGGAGCCCTAGACTGAACCACTACAATAGCCAAATTTTCCTGGCTTTGACTGCCTACACCAACTTCGGCCACTCGCTCTACCCCTGTGGTAGACACCGCAACAACACTTTCCTCTGGGCCCGCCGGGGGAGAATCCAAGTTGATCACTGTTAGAGGCGCCATCTCGAACTCCACCCTCCGTCTCCTCGACGACCCCTCTTCCTTCCTAGTCGACGGTGAATCGGTCTGAGGGAGGATAGCACCGGACGAGACCTCATCCTGAGAGGCAACCTGAGTCGGAGTGACCAAGGCTGCAAGTTCGACTGATGTAGCCCTTGATGATGGACGCATAGCTGGAACACCGACGAGATGGGAAAATGTGGATGGTTGGCGAAAGGTTAATTGAGGAGTTCTGGCTCTCTGCACCCTCCCTGCCAACGACAAACAAATGTGTGAGAAATAAAATCAAGACGACTAAAAGAAAGAAAAAGAAGGGGGTACTCACCTACGAGAGGCCTACGTCCAAATCTTTCATGAAAGGTCGACCATGTGGGAATCCCCACTGTGTGGGAAAGGACGGCCTCCACCCATTCGCGAATCCCTTCAAGGGTAAGCGAGGGCAACCTCTCAGCTACAGAAAGAAAGAGCAATTAATACCCAGAACAGAATAAAATCGGATATTCCATTAATAGAAGACACACACTTACGTGCAAAGTTCCACCTCTTGGGGAACCCAATTGAGTCCACCATGACATGTTCAGTCCGCACATAGAAGAAGTTATCATAGAAGTGACGATTAGTTCTATCGTCCATCTTCACCAGCAAGCCCCTCGACCCACGAGGGCGCGCATGCAGCATTGTGCCTCAAATAAGTTGGGGAACGAAAAGGCTGAGCATGTGGCCTAGAGTGACCTCACGACCAGAAAGCTCCGCGTACTTTATCACCATAACGAATAACGTGTACAAGTAAGGAGAGAGCTTAGCAGGGCACACCTCGTAATAGCGGCAAAAATCTGCCACCGGCATAGAAAGCGGGAGCGTGTACCGTAGGATAAAGGGGTAGGCATAGAACATGCAGAATCCGAGATGGTCGACCTGAACTCGGTCATTTCTCCCCAGCAGTTGTATCTCGATGAAATTAGGGATCCCCCATCGCTCCCTCAAGCCAGCGATTCCTCTCTCCCTTATTAGGGAAGCGATATTTTGTGGCTTCGTTCCACCATTAGCGGTGAAATCGGTCGCATCCTTTCCAGGGTGGGGAAACATTTCGTCTGCCGTTGGAACCCCTACCTCTACCTCTTCTTCTTCCACAGCCTATGCTCCACTGGCGGCCTGAACTAGGTCTTCCGGTACCAGAGCTGCAACGAGAAGCGTACTATGAGAAGAACTGCCGTCCATTTTTTCTGGCTAACAAGGAAAAATCCCTAAAAAATGAAGAGATTGGGTCCTGCAATAAACAGAAGAATGAGCTAGAGTTCAAAGTAACAGAAAAGAAGATACTCTGGAAATTCTCTCGAGATGAACAATGAAGTGAGAAAAGAAAATGGCAGGGTTTCCCAATTTATAAGAGGCACAAAATTAACCAAGCGCGAAACCCAATAGTCGCCACTCAAATCTGATGGTACGCAAAGCGATTCAGATCCTCATAAACGTGTGTCTCAATAACTGCTTACACGAAGTAACGCTTCGTTTACAAACCGGCGCTTTGGTTTTGAAATCATCATAACGGTACACGAGTACTGAAAAGTCGCCCCCACACAATCTCAAAACTCACAACGCGATCAAGGAACAGAATGGGGGTCAGATTCCCTCTGACTACATTGCGCACATGATCCGTCCGTCGAAGTCGATAAGGTACGACCCCAACAAACGGAGGGACTAACTGTATTGTTCAAAATCTGACCACACGATCGCGGCGGCCACGACCCCCCCCCCCCCCCATCGACTTATGAAAGCAGTAAACGAAGTTAAGTCCATCCCGTCATTACTACATTCGACATAAGCAACGAGGCCAAGGACTCTCCATGACCAGAAAGCTTCCCCGATCCAATCATGACAAGTCATGGCAAACCCAAGAAGGTTTTCAACTATAAAGACAAGAAAATAGATCTGAAAGAGGGACTTTTCTCTCATACTTCTCCTCCAACAATCGAACAGCTCAAAAGGGGAAACATAGCTCCTAGAAACAGGATCCTTCACCTATGGGGAAAGAATGAAGCTCCATTTTTAATATCTAAGAAGGGGAAGAAACGACGGTAACTTCATTTCCCTCTCTAAGGAGAGGTAAGGCAAAACTCTATCATCAATAAAACTTTCTGATATCTTATTTATCCAATATGTTATTGCAGCCATTATATCTTTCGATCCAGTATTAATTATGCTTGACTATGATTTACCCCCATCATCTTTTTTAATTGATTTGCTTAAAGGGAGTCTAGTATCTTTTGAGTTAATCAATTATATATTTGATGTATGTGATTTTTTCGTTTAGTTCGTATAATTTATATTTTTATAATACGATTTTAAACAATATGAGTACATCTTTTGCAATTTGGACCAAAAATCTCGCTGGGTATTCGTGGGGTCTTGGAAACCGAAGTGATTCTCGGTTGACGTTATTTTTAGGCTAGGCAAAGTTTAGAATTTTAGTGGGCTAGCTACTTGCGTTTTCCCCTCCCCAAAAAATCCCAATTTTCTCCTACTAATTTTCTGCAAAATCTCTAAAGTATATCCTCTTTAGTTTATAACAATCTTAAATATATTGATGGATCGTCTCTGCAAAAGAAATGTATGTACATACTCTAGCTGTTGTGTGAAAATAATTTGAATTGGATTCTTCCTACGAGAAAAAAGGAATTAATAAAGATATTGAAATGATCAATTAAAAAAGGAGTCATTGCCACTATCTGCCTTTCCACTAATCCCATGTTGTAGATGATCAGCTCAGCTCGTGGAATTGTTAATTTACTTGTTTAGGGAGTGGCAAAAAAATTAAATGATTATATGCTCATAATATTTGACAAATATCCAAGTGTTTTACATGTTCAAATAAAATATAGCTCCTTATCACATTGATGACTTAACCATGGTCATAGGAACTTTTTGCCAATATTTTTGACATTACTCTAGTAAATGGTAATATCTAGATCCTTTTCTTTAGGCCTATGGTTTATCTTAAGTACCCCCACAATGGTATGCCTATCCTAATTAAGGAAGAATATCTACAAATAAAAAAAATCTAAATTCGGAACGATTATTAGTTGCAATCTTAAATTATTCATTGTACCCTTAATTACCTTGGAACATGAGAACCCTAGTCGTATTTCTGATTTTCATTTGGATCATCATATTGATGATAAATCTTCTTGTGCTCTGCCATAGAACTTAAAGTTCGTATTATGGTGAAGATAAAGTAAGACTGTGATTGTTATTAAAACTACAGATTAAACGCCTTCGAATTATAGTTCTTTAGAGCTAGCATCAAGCCCAAACTAGCAGTATACTAAGGTTGTTTAAATGTACATCCTAGCTAGTTTACTATGAGGAATGTAGAAGCTAGGAATTGAAGAGTAGGGGTCCTTCTTTGTGCTGCACCATTGCTGGGGCTTAATGTCCAGCTAGTGCCTGCTATTTTTTGTGTGTGTGTTTTGAGCTGTAATTCTTCTAACTTAGTATTAGATAAAACGATTTCGTAGCCACTTAAACTTGCACAATTTTGTCATTTCGGTATATAAACTTCTATCTTTTTCATTTGCAACCATTTACTTGATGAATTCAATACTAGTAAACACATTCGACTGAACGTATTGTTCACTCGTCGTGACACGACTGACCCATCAGTAAAATTAGTCATTGCCTCAACGAGTCACTATTGAAAGGCCAAAAATTTTTATTTGTCGTGGACATTCTCTCAAACAAAAAAAAATTAAAGATGATATTCATTTTAATTTTTTGCAGTGAAGCTTTTAATGAAGAAAAATGGTCATCCATTTTGATTCCTAAGGATGATGTGTTTTTGGGTACTTTTCACCAGTTTTAATGGGGAAGAAGACATAGGTTAGTAGGTCTAGGAGATACTACGATGTTTGGGAAGTCAGACCATTAGTTTAGTATTTTTATGGAGAATAGATGCATCATTGTTGTAGATAAAAGAGCTTCAAAGCCTCTAATGAAGATGAAAAATAAAGAAAAAAGAGAAACAAAGGACATGTGATGTTGGGGAAAAGAAAAAAAAAAAAAAAAAGGGAAAGGGAAAGGGTATGAGGAGATGTGGTGTCGGGTGGGTATTTGTGAATTTTTTATTCTTTTTTACTTTTTATCATTTATTTTCATTTTTAATTATTCAAGCAAATTGCTTTCATGAGTCTGATTTGCGTGATACGGGCACATTATTGTCACGTCAAATATATTATTATCACATAAGCTTGGTCAATGGTTAAAAATATTTAGCGATATTCATTCCGTGAAGTACAAGTATTTAAATGGGAAACTCGTAAGTTCATTTATCGAGGTTGACAAACGGGTACAAGTTTAGGTGGCCCAGGACCATTTTGCCTTAGTAATAAAATAACCTTACAACAACATAACAACGATTCAGCAAAATCTCAAAAGTGGGGTGTGGGGAGGGTAGTGTGTACACATACCTTATCTTACCCCGAGGGGTATAGAAAGGTTGTTTCTAATAGACCTTCGGCTCAAAAAGACGAAAGATACAATAGATCAATACCAAGAATAGAAACTAGAAAAATAATAATAACATCGTAAGAGCCAGAACATAGATGGAAAAGCGATACTAATAACTAGTAAATATGGCCAGGTACTGTCATGAATCTGACGTCGTTTTGAGTATTATAGCCTCATTCCCCAATTTATTGCCTATTCTGTGTTTTTTAGTGGTTATGTAACTTGTCGGGGTGATTGGTTTAGTTTCGGGAATATTTCGGAATGAATTGGGACACTTATTGCCAAGGTTAGAAGTCTAAGTTGAAAGAGTTGATCGAATGTTGACTTATGTATTAATGGCTCCGAAACGGTTTTGATAATTCTGATAGCTCCGTATGGTAATTTTGAATTTAGGAGTATGTACGAATATTAATTTGAAGGTCCATAGATGCTTTTGGCTTGAATTGGTGAAAGCTGAAAAATATAGAAGCTTAGAGAGTTGAGAAGTTCGACCGAGAATTGACTTTGTGATTACTGGGCTCGTATTTTAGTTTGAAAGTTAGGATAGGTCTGTTGTGTCATTTATGACTTGTATGCTAAATTTACGGTCAATTGAAATTAATTTGATATGTTTCAGCATCAATTGTAGAAGTTAGTAGTTCATTAGTTTCAATAGGCTTGAATTGGGACGCGATTCGTATTTTTGTTGTTGCTTGATGTGATTTGCGGTCTCGACTAAGTTTGTATCGTATTTTAAAAGGTGTTGGTATGTTTGGATAGGATCCTCGGGGGCCTCGGGATTGATTCGGACTAAATTCAAGTTGAGAATTAAACTTAGGAAAAATGTTGGTGCTTCAGTTCTGGTGCAATCACACCTGCGAGGGATTTTTCGCATGTGAGATGCCGCAGAAGCGGTCCAGGAATTGCAAATGTGTGTTTGGCTAGGTTGATGTAGGGTCGCAAGTGCGAGGGATATTCTGCATCTGCAAGCCTGTAGATGCGTGTTTGTTTTCGTAGAAGCGGAGGAGGAGTTGGGGCTGGGAGTCCGCATAAGCGGATGTTGGTGTGCAGAAGCGTGTATGCAGGTGCGGGATTTGGATCGTAGATGTGGTGGGCATAGTTTAAGTGAGTTCCGCAGATGCAGAAATCTGACCGCATGAGCGATTCTTTAGAAGCGAAAGATGGATCGCAGATAAGAAAAGCCTGGCAATGTTATAATTCGAGGGGTTTGAAGCTTTTTTCATTTTTAGACTTTGGAAGCTCGGTTGGAGGCAATTTTTGAGAGGAGTTTCATGAGGTTTCTTGAGGTAACCCACTTTTGGTCGTATTTATCTAATTATATGTATTGCCCAACGAACTTTCCCCTTAGATTTAGTATTTTTAAAGCGAAAATTGGAGATTTTTTTCCATGTATTAGAGAGTAATAATTGAAGATTTGAGTAATGATTTGGTGTCGGAATTTGATAATTTTGGTATGGTAGGACTCTTGGTTGAGTAGATATTCGAATTTTGTTAATTTTATCGTATTCCGAGATGTAGGGGTGGGGTTGACCTTTGAGTTGACTTTTTTACTTTAGATAAAGATCATATATTTATTAATTGGAATCAATTCTTATAGCTTCTAATGTTAGTATAATATTATTTTTAGCTAGATTCAAGCCTTTCGGAGGTCGATACGCGTGAGAAGGGCTTACTAGCAGAATGATCTGATTTGCTTATGGTAAGTATTATGTTTAACCTCGGATGAGGCACTAATTGCCTTAATTATTGTGATAGTTACATGTTATTGGGTGCGCACATGTGTGGGGATGAACCCATGTGCGGGGACCAGAGTCATTTATTCATGTTCGGGTTGTGTTGGGGTTCTTATAAGCCAAGAATTGACTATTAAGTTTTAAGCTATAATATTTTTCATATTTGTAACATTTTGTGTGAACTACTTGAGTCATGTTTGAGGCTATATAGAGGTTTAATCCCTAAATAAACTTAATAAATACTTTTCAGTGATGTAATTACCGATTTGAGTTACGATAGCATACGTTACTCATGCCTACACTTAGCATGTCATTTATATTAGTCCAGGAGCATGGGAATTATTATTCATTCATCACATATATGTATACTTGTTTTAATTGCTCATGTATGATATGTTTGGACTAGAGGCCTGTAACCATACCGAGCGGATTGTGTTATTGGCATGTGAGTTGTCCGTACAAATCCATATATTAATGTTATTTGGCACGTGAGTTATCTGTGCAATACGTGAATTATCCGTGCGAGTTCTGTTATTAGCACATGAGTTGTCTGTGCAGCGTGTGAATATGAATCCATCCCCCTAGAGTCACCCTCTCATAGTTTTCTATTGATGATGTACACGCGGTTATTGAGAATATTGATCAGTGGTTTGGAATGAATATTAAAAAATTGAAAGAATACAGCCAGTGTTGTGCTAGATTCTGCATTTCCCATAATCATTACATTTATCTGATCTAACTACATACACCTCTATATTCCATGATATTGTCAGAGCAGAGAATTTGAGAAACTATACATACACATATTCACAGATATTTTCTCACTAAACTTGATGAGTTACTTTTCAATATTGTTCTGTACCAGTTTAAAAGGTGAAATTATATATGTGTTAGGTAGTATCATTAATAATTTATACTTCTTTGCTTTACCGTATTTATTTACGATACTTATTGAGTATATTGAGTTGAATGTATTCATACTAAACTCTGCATTTATTGTGTAGATCTAGGTACGTCCGGGCACGATAGTTGTTAGCTTTGGAGATTTATCTATTTGAAAACTATTGAGGTAGTTGCCTTAGCGTCCGATGACCTTGACTCTTCCTCTTTTCAGTTATTTGTAGTGTTTTATCTTTCTAGGCAATGTTTATCATTTAGATGCTCATGTACTCAGTAACACTTCATATTTTAGGGGATTTTGTACTGAATTGCGACATTTTCGTATCGGTTATTATAAATTTTTTACTATTTAAGCTTACTTTGGTATGTTTTAAATTAAGGATGCATGTTATTTGTGACTTACCGGCTTGCCTAGTATTGCAATAGGTGTCATCACGGCATGTGAGATTTTAGGTTGTGACAGGTACTATGAAAAATGGAAAAATAGTGTGAACACAACATTAACAACTAGCAAGCTAAGATAAAACACTATCAAACTAGTCTTACACCCGGTACGGAGTAGAAAAATACTCAACTATCTCCTAACCTACGACCGTAATGCTCGACCTCCACACCTTCATATCAAGGGTCATATCCTCGAAAATCTGAAGCTGCTCCAAAAATTCTTTTTGAAATTTTGGTCAAAATACTAATTGCTGCTCTAATATTAATAAAAAATATTTTTTAAATTAATTAACTAAATTTAAACTGTTACTCTTCAAAATTATCTTTCCGAAAAAACACTTTTGATGAAAAGTTTTTTTTTAAATAAACAGAAAGTACTCATTTTTATTAGAAGTCCCTTCCCCCTCCCCAATCCCTTATTATTACAATAAACGGATAGCCGACATAAAGTATCTCGTATTTATATTAGGTTCCGGAAAAGCCGCAACGCAAACTGTCTACTTTATACAAGCATTGGTGCAACACAAACTGCTTACTTTATATAAGTATTAGTAGCTGCTTTCACAACGACCATAAAATTGCTATAAATATATTGTTGGATGCAAAAAGTATATATGCTCCTTCCCGTTTTCCCTCTTATGTTTTAACCAATCAGATAAATAAATATGATTTGATGATAGAAGCTTCGTGTATAAATCTCGTCTATACGTTAAATTTAATTGGCTTATCTTTCCTTTGCTATTTCGTTTTTTGGCTCTTTTTTAAACTCGGGTTTTTAACAGAAAAATAAGGGACATAAACTAAAGGAAATGGCAATAACATCTCTACCACTAACTATACAATCAATTTTATATATAATAATATATATATCGTGGAAACCACTTGTCTATCTCATCTATCGATTTATTATTATTATTAAAACCCCACCTACTCAAATAAATCCCCAGATCCATAAATTAGCTGACACCCATAATTACTTAGCTAATTCAACTCCATTTTATAACACAAAAACCCTTTCAAGAATCAAAACCCAAGAGTTTCCTCTTTTAGAAAGTAAGAAAAACATGAGAAATCTTTCCTTTAGTGATGAAGATAATCAAAGCGAGTTGCCAAAAACAGCAATATGGTGGTGGAGAACACCTCAAGATTTTGATGAAAATGGTCATCTTAAAGTTGACATTTCTGATCTTTCAAACCTTACACCAAGGCTTAAAGTTCTTAGAGAAATGGAGAGATTGGCTTTGATTTCAACTGAGGGAATTGAAGATCTCAGACACAAGCTTATTACTTACAGGTTAGTACTCCTTCCGTCCTAATTTATGTGGCGGAGTTATTTCAAGAGGGAAATGAATGTTTAGTTTTATATGCCTTTTAAATAATTTGAACTGTTAATTATTGTGATTAATAGTACTTTTTACATAGTTTTTAAATATCTAAAAGAAATTCAAAAAACTAAAAGATTCTATATTCAAATTTACTGTCAAAATTTATAAGTCTGACTTTCGAAATTCGAGTTTCATCACATAAATTGGGGCAGAAAGAATAAGTTATTAGTACAATACACTAATATACTATAGATTTTAAATTGGAACAATAGTATTTAAAGTTAAAGTTTATTTATTTATTTTTTGGTTGAAGGTTGTGATTGAAGAACTTTATTTCAAAAAGAAAATGAGAAATTTGAAGATATATAAGTGAAAGCCAATAATTCAAATAGTGGCAACACAACCTTTTATCAAAAGGGGTTCAACTATTTTTGCTGGAAAATTGTACTGTTTATATAGACCGAAAAATCTTTTTATATGTACCGTAAGACACATGAGAGTAATTTCTTAAATTTTTTGATAAAAATTCTGGCTCCGTCGTTGATACTGAAATATTATTTACAGGTCTGGGGATTTTTGGTTACCAGTGGGAGGAATAAAGAAAGAAGATATGGATATACCAGCAGTGATCACACTTCTACTTGTGGGGCTATCAGCATCTGGGAAAAGCTCTCTTGTTAATTATATGTATAGTGTTCTTGGTCGATCTGGTCTCATTCCTTTTGCTCAAACTTCAAGTATGTTTTCTCCATTCCACTCTTCTTTATTGCCACACATTTCATTATCTTTTCGCCCCAAAATATCATTTGAAGTTTATGAGTTTTGAATTTGCTATCGAACTAATAACTTATGTAGTAATTGAGTTCGCAATTAAATATTTATATATATTTAATAAATTTTTTAATATAAATTAAGGTCTAAGCAAAAGTTACTAGTTCCGTTCCTGAGGGAGGGGAAGGGGGGCAAAAGACCAAAAGTAATCCTTTGTTTTGGAAAAATCTTATTTTATTAGAGATTGCATAACATTTTAATTTTATTGTATTTATGTAGGAGCAATTATTTTTACTTTGTTTGTCAGATTAGTACGCTTTCTTTTTTAAAAACCTTTTCTCTCATAAAAGATACTACATTTTTTAGAAGGGAAACTTACAGAAATGTCCCATATAAGTTTCAACTTACCAACCTCTAGCCAATACTCTAAAAATCTAAACTATCAATGAATTGTTTAATGGATATAGTCGAAATTTATTGAAAACATATAGATAATTCAATATACAAGATTTGAGGAAGATTGGAAGTGATTGGGACTGGTTTTATAACAAAATTCATAATTAAATCAATATCAAAAAATTCTTTTGTGACACATGTATCAGGCGTGTATCTCACACACAGATATACATGTGATACATAATCGATACTACTTTGATACATATGTGATACACAGTGTGATATATGTATCATTTTTTTTTCATATTCAGTTTTTACTTCGAATTTTCAATTCAAACCACCTCAAAACTTCACCAAATGATCCCAAAACTGAGATTCAAGCTCCTTAAGATATACTCAATCTATTCTAATAGCACCCACTCAAAAGAAAGTAAAAAATTTGATAGTTTTTTGCTACAAATAACTAATTGGCCATTTTGGCTAATAATAGTAATATTTTATCAATTGGCTAATTTTTCTAATGAGCTACTTTTAGATGGACATAGCTGATAATTTCCCTATTTAGAAACGTATAAATAGCCTACTACATTATTTAGAGACGTTTAAATAGCCCACTACATTATTTAGAAAATGGAAAATTATTTGTTTGACTGAACAAAAATAAATAAATAAACAAACAAATAAAATTACTTTTTTTAATTAACCTACCAAAAACATACTAAACTTGGATTCTTACTTTTCTTTTCTTTTTAAGGTACCTTGCAGCCTTTTTATCTTTGGCAATGTAAACAAAATTCTTTTCAAAGTATAGCTATTAAAATTAGTCATCCAAATCACATGAAGTACTTTTTAGTTAACATATTTATGCAATAAAAGATATCTCCCAAATTGCACCTTATTAATTTTTTTATTTTTTTTAATGTTTACAAGTCACATAGGGGGCCCTAGGAGTTACCGACATCCCAAAGTGGCTATAAAATCTTAAGTCAAACAAATTTTTTAATTTAGGTTATTTCTTGAAAAAAAAAAACTATTACTATTAATTTCTTTACTCTATCCACATTTAAACACAAAGTGTGGAAATGGCCACTAATTCGCTGTCATGGAGGGCTGATGAATTGGACAGCGGCGTCTAATAAATTCCACATGCAATATGTGATCCATGGGTTTTAATATTATCCATTTAAAAGATTTTTCAAAAAGTTCTATAAAATTTGAGACTCTTTTCTTGCTAACAAAAAACAGAACTGGGGTCGACTATAAAAATTTAATAGCTGTGGAACCTTTTATTTATTTTTTCCCTCAAAATGTATACATCTTTAGTAATGGTGTGAATTATCTTAATCTCCACCTTTTACTATGACATTGTTTTCTCAGGTTTCAATTCTCACTTTCTATGGATAGTTATACGTAGTCGTATTTTACTTGTTGGAATTGATCTATCTTATTTTTCAAGTTATTAATCCCGCTTTTTATGAATAATTACATGTAAATACTTTTTGCATGACCTTGATAGTATAATAAATTTTTTAACTTGTATATAAAAATTAAACGCTTCCCGGCAGTTATGTGCGTTCCAAAGATTTAAAGAAAAATAAAAGTTAAATTTGAATAAAAAGGGTAGCCTGATGTACAAAGTATCCTATATTCACGCACGCAGAATCCGTAAAAAAAGCCGCATCCCAAGATATGTAATGTAGGCAATCACTAGTACGATATTTCGAATACATTAACTTTAAATCCCAAATACTTTTTTGATTATTGACCCCTTAACATTATGGTGCATGACTCTTGTTATAGGTGGGAATTCACACTATACAACCATGTTTTTGGAAGAACACAATGTTTTGAGATCAATGAGAAGTGGATTTTGTGTGTATGATTCAAGGGGCTTGGATTCTAATGATATGATGGAGGGTTTAGAGGAGGTTTCTACATGGATGACACGTGGCGTTCGCCATAATCAACCTTGTATTAGACACGGTGATAAGCTTATTAATGGTGGATCTAGTACAAGATACGCTAAGAGAAAAATTGATTGTGTAGTAGTTGTGGCTGACTTATCAGAGATTAATAAGGCTTTCAATTCTGGAGATTTGAAGCCTGTGGAGGCATTGAAGATCCTCTTCAACAACCATTGTATAAGGAAATCAAGTAAGTTGTTCAATTTAATACTAAATCTCTCGTCGCATTTCCTTTGTTTAATTTATATGACATAATTTGATTCAACACGAATTTTAAAACGAGGGGAGAGGGGAATAGACTTCTCAAATTTGTGATCTTAGAAATATCACGGCATTTATGCGTATAAAACTTTTGAAACTTCTTGTATTAAATAATGCTATAACATTTATAAGACTACAAAAACTTTTCATTAAATGTAAAATGAAAAGTTTAAAGTTAATTAATTTCAAATACAAAAATTTGTTATTCCCTTTGAAATGAACTAATAAGGAACAAAATGAAGGGGGTTATTCTTTATTCCATTCTAATGACTATTGTAGATTCACTTGATGGAGTTTGGTTGAAAATAATGTTATGTCTATTTACCTTACTAGTTGAACCTGAATCTGCTCTATAGTTATTTAATCTAATTTTTGTTTTTACAGACGAGAATCCGTTATTAATACTAACACATGGTGACACTATTAGCACGGAGGAAAGGATTAGCAGCAGGCTGAAAATATGCGAATATTTAGGGATACCGGAGACGACAGGCGCCTACGATATCGCATGTCTGACAGAGCAGGGGATACTACCAGAAGAATCAGATCCAGTAACTGCATTTGCCCTAACTGAAGCAGTGTATAGGTCCCTAATGCAATCTGATAGAAACCATCTTCCTAAGAAGAAATGGAAGGATTGGGTTGTGATTTTTGTGGCATGGATTATGTGTTGCATTGGTTCTTTCTTTGCAATGCTTGCACATTTCTTCTCAACATTTAGTCATCACAATAACAAACTTAAATATTAGAAGTCTGGTTCGGTGGCGGAGCTACATGTATTGAAGGGGGTTCAATGAGATTTTATATATACTAGAGTTATATCGTGATAGAGTTGGTTCAAAATTTATTTTACGTCTCTGGTTTAAACTCTAGGTAATATTCTTATATTTTTTTAGTTCTATATTGAACTTTCTTGCGATTAAGTTTGCTTGTGAGAATATCTATTGCTTTTTCTTTTTCTTTTTTTGGGCTAGTGAAAGTTTTCTATTTATAAGATGTGTTGATTGAATTAATGTCTAGCTAACAAAATTGGACCTTTGTTTTCAATAAGTAATGCTAATATCTTTTTTTTTTTGCTATTTCCCCTTGAAGACTTGCCATTTGGATTTTAATTTGGATATGAGATGGAAATTACTCTTAGCGTTTGGCATTTACAATATTTTCTTTGACAAATTGTTGCATTGTGAGTATTTCCTTTTTTTTTTTTTGTTTCCTTTTGGTGTCATATGGAGGAAGACCCATTGTTTGTTTGATAGTTTTGTTTTTCTTTTATTTCTTTCCAAAATATTGTTCTTTCGTTTTATTTCTACTGCTATAGTTTGTCCCAACAGTGGAGTTTTTTTTTCCCTACTTTTTCGTAATAATAAAATGCTAACTTTTTGTTTTTTCCCGGTGATCATTGAACTTTGAATTTGTAACACAAAAATTATTTTTAAATTATAAAAGTCAGTCAGTTTAAAGTTTATCACACTAAAGCCATTTTTCTAATTTTTGTAAAGTCGTCCAACTTTAACATTACTAACTAAAAGTAAATCTCACCCGATTTTTTTTTTTTACTGAAAATATAACATGACACTCTAAAATTAAAACTATGTTGAACATAGAAGAGACAAAAGGTAAAGAATAATATAAAATTAAAGAAAAGAAGGAAGAAAAGAAAAGATGCTTTCCTGCGAGCTGTTTAAATATGATTCTGTTTGAATCTCATATATTTAATTCATAGGATCTGAGTTAGCGATCTCGTATACAAAATATATCTGATCTACTATTCCAAACACAATTTCAAAATTATACAAACAGACAACTTCTAATATTAATTTCTACAGAGCTTATGGTTGCATGAATACGATCTATCGACTTTTGATTAGGGTTCTTTCCTTCGACCAATTAAAATAAAAAAAATCTTAGTAAGAACCACTTTTCTATTTGATGACTTTTACGTGGAGCAATTATAGGAGTATTGAATATCGGATAAAAAGTCAAATATAAATACATATCTACTTAAAATTGTTTTACAACACACATTTTGAAATCAATTTTTAAAAAGCTAAATCATATGTACATTATGAAACCAATGTACATTGATCTTTCTATTTCGCGCAAATAAAAAGTCATAAATGCATGAAAGTATACTCAAGTGTCGGCTTAGTCTGTTTTTTCTTTTCTACTTTTTTGCTTAAGAAGAAAGGGTTTACTTTTTTTAACTTTAATTATGTCAATTTTTCGTTTTAGTAATAAGGATTACACGCATAAATAAGGATTAAGATAAACCGAAGAAATTAAACATAAGAACTTGTTGGGTTTTAAGCATTAATATGGCTTAAAAAGAGAATGAATGGGAAATGGCGGGAATTACATTTTTAAATGAAATTTTAAGTTTTCCACCTATTATGAAGGAATATTGTCCAATATTGGAAGAGGAAAAAGTTTTAACGGGTATATAAGTAATTGCTCTTCTTGTAGCTCTTAAAGAGGTGAGAAGAAGGCAAGACTCGCGCCGTCGTTGTTGCTCGGCTTCGGTCAAATGATTTTGGACCATTTATTTATTAATAGTAAATATTAACAAAATCCAACCGTTTTCATTTTTTTGTTTTCTGTTTTGGTAACAAAAAATTTAATTTTTTCTCTTTATTATTGAGTAAATAGCCATGTATGTTATGATATTTATGTTGTGATCGTTTTGCATAAACAGCCCTTCTGAAGAGTTGCGTCTCATCAGATTTCAGCCTAATATTGATTATAAATACAAGTCTATTCTCTCATATTTTTCATACGTGTTTCTAGTTTCTCCTCTTCCTTCTTCTGTATTGTTTTTAACTTCAAAGAAAGAAACCGTAAGTGTGATTTGCTACCGAACTTTGTGTTCGCTGAAACACTGGGGTTTGAAGTACCACTACATCATAGTGTAATTCATTCTATCTTGGGAGGAAATAATCCATAACATTGGGTACTATGAGGGGATTAAATTCCTTAAGGAAACACTATGAATTCAGTGGGCTTGAATTAATTTTTGTTTCGTTTATATTTTTGTTTATGTTGTTTTATCTTTTCCAAAATTAGTTTACAAATACAGTTTACTAAAAGAACTAAAGGTGTTTATCGACGAGTTGGACGAGGCTGAATATGGGAAAAATAGCAAGTCCGGTTAGTTGGCCGGACTGGTTGGGCTGGTGTTCCGGGATGGTAGTGGGTTGGGATATTTCGGATTTTGTTGGGCCTGTCCAAGTTCGTGCTTATCGGGTCCGGACCGGGATATTTAAGTGTTTGCAAACTTTTAAATAATAAAATAAATATTTTAAGGCATAAATTAAACTTTTAAAGTGTTAAGTTTGAAATTTGAAATTGAATTAAGTGGCTAAAAGGTTTGAAGTGCCAATGGTCCAGAAACTAAAATTTATTTTTCGAATTTTAACAATCCAATATACTATTTAATATCTAAATCTAATCTAAATGAGCTTAAATTTGAAACATAATCTATAAATATCATCAAGAACAAACTCCAATTATCAATTTGTCAAAACAATAATAAATCTAAGGAACCTATTTTGCACCTAAGCAGTATTAAAAAAATAAAGCACCACAACCGCTCTCCACTGTAAAAAATGATAAATTACTTTAAAATATATTCACAAACACCATATAAAATTACCAGAGGAGAAGAACCAGAACAAGAAGAAAAAGGAGAAAAGGCATAATTTAATTTAAGTGAGTATAAGTTAAAATAAAATTGAAATGTGGGTAAAAGTTAAATGGAAGCGTTAAAAATAGAAAACGAAAATCCATTAAAGAATTTAATTTAAGTAAAGCGGCAATCAACAAAATTACTTGGCGCCCTTTTCAGTTAGAGCTCAACTCTTTTGGCGGGTAAAAACTGAAAAAGGTTCTCAAATCAAGGACACTTTCGTCTTTTCGAACTCCCGCGTACCTAGGGTTTTCGGCTACTCCTTTATAGACCCCACCGCTTCTTTTCCCCCCGCCAGATCGCCCAGTTCTCTCTTCTCTTATCTTCTTACCAAATCCCCAATTTCTTCAATTTTTCTCCTAAAATCACTCTGTTTATTTCTAGTTTCTTGAGTTTATAGTAAAGCTGAGAAATTTCATTTAGTTATTTATTTTGGTCTTTTTGGTTGATCAAGCTAAAAAAATCAAGTGTTATTTTGGGTTTTTGTGATTAGGTGATCCAAAATGGTGGATTTAAGTGATAAGGTGAGTGATCGTTACTTACCCTCTTCGTACTACATTGTTTATAGCTTCCTTTTTGAGTTATTATGAATGTATATTGATTTGAATTTTTTTCTATTACAGGGTATAAGATCTGAAGAAATGAGCAGTGAAACTTCTTCACCAGAAAGGAGTGATGTTAAGACTTGTGCTGATTGTGGTACAACTAGAACTCCTCTTTGGAGAGGTGGACCTACTGGTCCCAAGGTTAGTGTAGTTCTTTGTGATTTTAATTTCATTTAATTTTATTAAAGGAAAATAAATCATGTTTTAAAATTATAAATCATAAAGTATGCAGTTAAATACAAGTTAAGGTGCGATCGAATTGGCTCAAACATCATAGTTATCGAAAAGATTACAGATACTAGTACTAAGAAACTAAAAATATCTACTAATAAATTTCATGAAATAATTTAGTTGAATAAAGAGTAGTTTGATTTTCAAGGAAGCTTTGGCACAATAGTAAAGTTGTCTTTGTGAGTTCGTGTGACCTATAGGTCTTGTATTTGAGCTGTGTAAATTGCTATTAATGTTTGTAATAGGGGTACGGTCCTTCCTCATCCTCTATGAATGATGCTTTGTGCCTTGGGTTGCTCTTTCTTTAAAGAGTTGTTTGATTCTTTATATATAACACTTTCTATTTCAATTTATATGGTGGTTTTGTGAATGAAGTTGTATATTCAAAAGGAATAAATACTTTTAATATATTCAAAAAAGGCTATAGGAACTTGTAGTTTTAAACTTTCTTTCTTTAGGATTAGAAAGGTGTATAGATCAAAAATGAAAAGTTAGGACAAATATTTAAAATGGAATAGAGAGAGTAATAGTTTTGTATAAAATGAACAGTATCTCATTTGAGTAGAGTGATTTTGGTTTTTTCTAGACTTTGCCTTTGAACTTGAATTTGATGAAATTGATCATTCTGAATGCAGTCACTATGTAATGCGTGTGGGATTAAAAGCAGGAAAAAGATAAGAGCACTTCTGGGGTTGAACAAAGAAGACAAGAAACCAAAGAAATCAATGGCATTTGGAAACAAAAGCATTGGACTACAGCACCAAAGTTGTAACAGCAGCAGTAATAGCAGCAGTGGAGATAGTAGTAGAAGCAGTAATTTTGGGAAGAAAACTGTCTCTTCTTCATTGAAAAGCAAAGTATTTCCTTTTGGGAGAGAAGTAATTTTGCAGAAACCAAGATCGAGTTCGACTCAGAAGAGGAAGTTGGGAGAAGTAGAACAAGCAGCATTCTTATTGATGGCTCTTTCTTGTGGTTCCTTTTGTAACAAGTACAATAATTATGCTTCGATCCGTAATAAGTTAGAGTCAACCATATGAAAACATGAAAGAAAAAATTGTAGTGGCTGTAAAAGTAGTGCCATTTGTGAGTTGGTTGAGTGAGTTGGTGTATGAGTTGGATGATCAAGAAGGAGCTTAATCAAGTTGAGAGCTCTATATTTTAAATTTAATTTATAATTTTATATATTTTAACTACAAGTCTTGAATATGCTAACTGCTCTTTTGATCTGTGTGTTGTGGAAGATGTAGAACTGTTTTAATGATGATTTATGCAACAACCTTAAGTGTGGTTTTTTGCTACATAAAATTTATCTTTTGGAGAAAAGAAGACTAAATGATACATCAGATTGATATCGGAAAATGAATGGGATTATTACATACTTGCTTGGTTATATTTAAAGTTATACTTTTCTAGGTAACTATTCAAGGCAGTGATAAATATTGCATGATTAAGAAAACAATAATCAGTTTGTTTCACTGCCAAGTGAAATTTAAACCTTGACAAAGTGATTAATAAAATGAGATGAGACTTTAGCACTTGGACACATTCTTGTAAATTGAAAACTGCAACACGGGAAAATTACAATATAAATCAATCTTAAGTTGGACCTTCCCCTTTAAACTACAGTGAATAGTAAAAGAGTAACTTCTATGCTAATCAGTGGCGAAACGAGGAATTATATACCTCTAAAACCTAATGTTTTACGTATATGTAGCGTAATTTTTTGATGAAGTGTGGTCAACTAGGACAATGTGGCTTCGCCCATGCTAACAATGTAAAAAAAAATTTCACAATGAAATCACCTAAAGATAACTATGGTAATTGTTCATAATAAGTAGGATTAATAACTTGAAAAATAAAGCTATTAAATCTGCTAATACTGGTTAAAATGTTTAAAAAAGAAGTCTGTCATAAGTTAAACTCATAAAAAACATAGACATTCTTTTTAATTGCTGAATAATAGTTAAAACCTTAGCTTTAGAAAGAATATGTTGCTAACAAACAGAATGAGATTCCAATTTCTAAACAACTGCTCGTATAAAGAACAAAGCATGAAAGTAAGCAAAAGAATATCTCAGTAGATGAGCAACTAAAAGAATCCCAGAGAGTTGCACTCTATGGCAATCCAAATTTAATTTGTACATCGAGATCGATTTCTGAAAGTAAAATATGTAACATAAAATCGGGTTATTTCAGTTAGTAAAGAAATCCGACCATTCAAGAGAATCCCTACACAAACGCGTTGCACCTCACAAACAGGACACCTTCCACAAATTACTTCTAGGATGTGCAATTGTTCTAAAATAACCTAGCTATATAGCAGTCAAAACTTTGCACGTACGCCTTTGCATATCATGCAGAAGTATCATAAACAATTACCCTTCATACTTGTCATCTGACTCCAGTTCGATAGTTGCTCTAATTCCACAAGAATCAAGAATCAGACCAGACAATGCAGCCAAACGAGAATCCAACATCAAGAATTGAACAGCGAGCTGAACGCCAGCGTTTTGGTTTCCCAGAAGTCATTTTTCAGCTGTAAAGACAACTATGTACAGTAGTGGCTCTGAAATATATGTTCATAGAGTAAGCTACTGTAAGCTACCGTAACCTAAACTCTTTTCACGTGTTACACGGGAAGATTGTCCAGTGCATATCCATCAAAGCCAAACTCAGTTTCAACTGGTCCAACACTTTCTTGCTGTTGGAAATTCATGAAGTTAAAAATTAGCTAAAATAATGTCATCACTACAATGAAAATTCTGAACGATAAGAAACTCGGACTAACCTGCTTCAGAAGGGCACTCATGAGGTCATCCTGTCCAAATTGGTCCGGGAAAAAGCTATTTTGGTAGCTCGCATCAGGAAGTTGTTCGGCTTTAACAGTAAGCAAATTTCCACCCATAGGATTAACAATTCCACTTTCTTCCCTGCTAGAGAAACCGTTGCTTATAGGAGAATTCCCATTTTGTCCATTCCTCTTCATCGAAGAAATACCTTGTTGAACTAACATGGATGGTGAGACATCTAGAGTTCCTGTTATAGCATCGAAGGTTGATCCAACACCTGATAAACCCCAATCCTGTGATTTTTGCTGATGCAGTTCATCAAACATATTATAACCAGAAGGGAATCCTCTAGACCGTTTAATATCAGAGTTAACCTCTTCCTGAAGCATTCTTTTGGATGTCATAGTTGACATCCCTGAATTACTACGCACAAGAGGAAAGCTGTTGTTTTGCAACTCGGTATTTTGGTTCAGCGAGAAATCTACAATAGGAGATGTTTGGGAGACTGGACTGTATACCGGCCCTCGTACATTGGCAACAATACCACCACTTCGTGATAAGACTGCACCAGGTATCCCATTTGACGACAAAGATTGCTGTGACATGGTCAATGGAGACCGCGAAACTTGACTACCATTATTGGTTTCATTTAGCATTTGAGCCCTAGATGGTTGTTGTTGAGGCATATGCATCAGCAAAGCGTTATTTTGTTGCACTCTGGAGTTCCCTTGCATATTCATAGTGACAAAGGATTGCGAGGACTGGTGCAAATCCGCCAGCTGCTTTGGTTCCATGGTTGTTGGGATCCCGTGAAGCAAGTTAATTTGCTTATTGCTATTATTTAGTTGTTGTTGTCCCTCAGGAAATCTCAATTTGGGATTTTCAAAGCTGAAAATGTTTCTTTGATCTACTAGAGGCATAGATAGTGTAGCACCTTTTGTTGCAGACCTACCCAGTGCAGCCGCTTGGAGGGTAGCAAGACTTTGCGCAGGTAGTTGACCGGTGGCAGCTAAAGCTTGAAGCTCAAGCCCATTGAAAGTTGACATTCCATATGTTGCTTCTGGGTGCCCCATGAAAGAGTTATTTAGTCCCCTCGGATGCTGTGATACACCGCTCAACCTCCTCAGATACAGCCGGTATTTCTGCGATACATGATTACCATTAATAAGTGCTTTACTAGGAAATCCGAGAAATGCTATTAAGTGCATGTTGCAAAACAAAGATTAAGTCTTCCACTAATCAACTTGAAAAGGGAGGAAGTAAAGTTCCTCAGTACCTGAAGGTGGCTAGCAACGTTTTCTCTGGTTAGCCCAGGAACATTCATCAGTTCGAGAATTTTCTTGGGAACAGCCTCTGAAATCATCGCCAGAATGGAAATGAATAACAGATGAGTAAGAATCCATTATATAGGTAAAAATTGTTTTTCCAATTCAGCAAAACCCATTCTAAGGTAAAAGACACAAAATTCAAAGGAAAATCAAATATTAAGGAAACCTGAAAAGAGGTTGAGAACAATCCCCCCCCCCCCCCCCCAGATGTAACAAAAAGTTATTAAAAAGAAAGAGACACTGAAGAGAAGTGAATAAACATTATTCTTTGTGATACTAACAACCAATATCAGTAAGAGTTCAAACAGCTTCCAACCACATTCAATGAAATAAGATCCTAAGGTTTCAGGAATTATAGAATCTTGAACATTTTATTTATCGCCTTGGAGGGCAAAGTGACCCAGTACTTGTGCAGTGTTGGTACCCGTTAGAATATTCTAAGTGCGCGCAAGTTGACCTGGGCATCACTGTTATAAATTAAAACTAAACTTTGGATAAAGGTAGTTACATATTTTGAGCTAAACCACACACGGAAACTTAAAGGAATTTAGACTACTTAAGGACACTGGAGCAAAGTGAAATCAATGTTATTCTTGTAATTTGACTACTTCACATAGCGCACAGTTTCCTCTTTCCTCCCCCATTCCCAATTTTCTTGAACCACTCCCCGATTTTAGCCTTTCCAAGGTTTTACTTAATCCCTGTCCTTACAACTAAGTTTTCCATTTTCAAATACAACTACTTGAAATAAAAGTGACTTTATAGTATCAGTTGCACACCGATATAAAATGCAATTCAAGTACTAACTTAAACATATGTCTACTTCAGTGTAATTGAGTAAACTGTTCATAAGAAGGAGCTAGGAACTCAGTTCAACGACTAGCTCTGTTGATGAGGAATACATAGCTTTATTGATAGTACATATTACTGGAATGAGGTTTCTCCCCCCTACAACCCCCAAAAACCGAGAACACGAGAGAAGCAATAAAATAAGGTAGAAATTAGGCTAGGCCAAGGGTTAATTCAGATCGTAAGAACTCTTTTTACCAGGTATTATGCCAAGCATTTCTACCGAATTTTCCCTGCCACAAATATCAAATTACACGCAAGAACAGGAAATATGTTTCAATAAAAGTAGATCCTCGGGAAAGAAGTATTCAAAAGGAGGAGTCGTGAAGATACAACAACAACTACCCAGTATAGTCCCACAAAGTGGGGTCTGGGGAGGGTAATATGTAGACGGGCCTTACCTCTGCCCGAAATGGCAGAGAGGCTGTTTCCAATCGACCCTCGGCTCAGTCAAGGAAAGGAAAAACAAAAACAAAAACAAAAGAGCATTAGTAACTCCAACAGCCGTGAAGATACAACACAAGGAAATATGTTAAAATATCAAAAGGACAAATAAATATCCAAAGAGATAAGATTAACCCCATGTAAATATGGAAAAACTCCCAGCACAAAGAATAAGGAAAAGATAACACATCAGACAGTTTCGCTTGACATTAGGCGACGCCCAGGTTCGGCACTTTGCCTTGCTTAGCCGGCGCTTTGGTGTAGATTCCAAGGCACTAAAGCATATGCCTCACTGGCCATAGGCTCGTCTTTAAGAAGGTAGCACGAGACAATAAATATAGTTGACAACGCGTCATTAACTGTTAAAAACATTATGAATGATTTGCTTTTGTTATGGTAGTCACTGTATGATATTATTGCATGCGATTGTACTTATGTTTCGTATGTTTAGATAATTATTTACGCTATTTCTGCTGGAGTTACTAATGCTCTATTGTTTTTGTTTTTGTCTTTGTTTTTGTTTAACTGCTGTTTTTCCTTTTAGCCTATGAGCCGGGGGTCGATTGGAAACAGCCTCTCTGCCCTTTTGGGTAGGGGTAAGGCTTGTCTACATATTACCCCCCAGACCCCACCTGGTGGGAGTATACTGGGTAGTTGTTGTTGTTGTTGTTGTTGCTTTTGTAATTAAGAGTAGGAAACTAGAAATTTAGTGTAAAAGCAATAGCCACTAAAAACTCTAAACTTGAAATATTTATAGTTCTTTTTCAATTCGTTTGCCCAAATAATTCTTTGCATTCATGTTTCTTTTTTAGGCACTGCCAGTATAATTTTTTTTTTGTTTTTTTTGCTTTTTCTTTAGTAGCGCCTTTCTTTGCAAAGCACACGCTTTCATACCGCTTTGGGCTTAAGGCATCAACAAACAGTACTTTTATATGTTTTTTGCCTTTAACCTAAGTTCTGAGAAATATGGAACCATAGACCTAGGGAAATATGAAGACAAACATATAGCCAAGAGAAGTAAATAGTCCATACTGTCAATTCCAAGTTGATTAACAGCTTGAACAAACTGTTGATGAAGCTCCACCGACCAAACCACACGGGGCTTCTTTAACGAGGACGAGTCATCCCTTTCTTCAGTTTCATCTTCCTCCTCCTTTCTTCTCTTTGAGCTTTTCCAGTTCCCTCCTTCATTAGCTGAAGATGAATAATCAACATCTTCTGATGGTTTCTGCTGTCGATCTCCCTCTTCCGCGGTTGCTGATTGATCAAAATCTTTGTCCTTCCACTCATGCTTCTTTTTACGAATCACATGCTGCCAAATGTTCTTCAATGCCTCAATGCGCACCGGTTTGATCAGATAATCACATGCACCATGAGTAACACCTTTCATAACGACATCTTTACTGTCATCCGCAGACATCACTAGCCAACGACAAATTTGAAATCAATCAATTAGTACAATTTCAGCAGTTCAAAAACTCGGAAATTACAGTTTTCAAAATGAACGGGATACTCACTTATAACAGGCAGGTCCATTTCCAGACCAACATGCTCAAGAAGTTTGAAACCATCCATGTCTGGCATGTGAACGTCACTGATAACAATGTCGAAACCATTTCTGTTTTCCCGGAGCAATGATAATGCAATCTCTGCTCGATTAGACTTGGTGACTGGAAGAAACACAACATTGATATGAATTATGAGATGGAAAAATGAATAACGAATAACAACAAGAAGAAGAAAATGTCTTCAATGCCCTCAAAAGCTATGTTGCATGGACTCTCCAAGATGCTTCCGCACCCTTGTCGGATCCTTATAATATGCACTACTTTTGGAGGATACGACATGTAGCCAACGATATTTTCACAGAGTCCAAGCAACATAGCTCAAAAGCCTAAAATATTCAATTTAAGACCAAGGGCATAGATGCTATATGATCAGGAAGTTACGGGTTAGAGCCGTAAAAAACAGCATCTTGCAGAAATGCAGGGTAAGGCTATTTTCAATAGACCCGTGTGTTTTAGCCCCTCACCGGACCCCACACATAGCGGGAGCTTAGTGCACCAAGCTGCCCTATAAGACCAAGGTCATAGATGAAAGATTTCACTTGACCCTAAAAGTTAATTGAGGAACTTAAGGGTTCTAATAAACATGTAAACAGGAGATCTAAACATAGATCTTCTTCCATCATAAATTCCCAACCTATCATTTCCAAATCTCATGAAAATCAAATCTCATAATAACTATACTCTTCACTGGTTTATCCTGAGAAACCAACCAAATTAAGTTATAAACACATCCAATATCTACTCCACAAAGTAAAATTCAACATAAAAACAAGAAAAAGAATAGCAAAGATTTGAACTTTAACAACTAAGGAGCACCAAAACAAGGTCAACTCTTGAAAACACAAACTACAAAGTCCCATTCTTGATTTCCAAACAAAGGACATAAATTATAACTACAAAGATGAAATTAATTTACCTTCATAGTGACAATTCCTAAGCATCTTTTCCAAGATCCTAAGACAAGTAGGATCGTCATCTACAACAAGTACTCTTAAACCTGCTGGAAACTGGTTATTATCATTTGACTTCCAAGAAACACTACAACTAGCACCAGACATATTTTTCACAACTGACCCAACACCAAGATTCATATTTCTTCAAAATTTCAGCAATTTTACATGGAAATATGTTGAAAAAAGTAAAAAAGAAAATACCCACAAACAGGAACAAAAGTATCTTATGAAAGTTATTAAGCACAAAGCTCAATTGGTACATCCATAAGGAATCATATCAGTACACCCAAAATTGTAAGAGAGAGAGAGAGACAGGAAGAATTTTATTTTTATTTTTAAGGAAAGTATTTATTTGGGCTTTAAGAGGAAGAGAAGAACAAAAAGAGGAAACTAAGGGATGAAAATTATAATTTATATATTTTTGTGTATGCTGTAAGAGATGATGAACATGGGTGTCTGTGTTTGGAGTTGTCCTAACTTTTTTTTTTTTTTTTTTGGTTTATCTTGTTTAAACTATAGCCTATTTTAATACCTCAAAAAGTTGTGCCGGGATAGATAGAATTATTTTATTTTTATTTATAATTAAAGATTTCGAATTCGAATTATGAGAATAGAAAATTTTAAGTAAGGAGCACGTTCTATAATATGACTTACACCAATAATAATATTTAGTATGATCCTACATATAAGGCCTGGACAGGACGATATGCACATTTGCTTCTATCTTGTGTGATGTAAGAGAGATTGTTTTCTATATATCATCGGCTCAAAAAAAAAACGTTTATAGAATAGATTTGAAAATAAAAGAGAGAAAAATACATTTAATGTTACTTGTATGGCGCAAAATGGAGGTTATTATATCGGGTATGGAATACCGGACGAAAAATAAAAAATTATATTATTTTATTTTAAAGAATATTTTGTTTTTTCTTTTTTCTTCTTATTTTTGATAAATTATACTAGTGGGTCACTCCATTGAGCGTGGATCCAGCTCATATATGAGCTTAACTAACCCCACGCCAGCAAAAATTATTTTTGTATTTGTTTTAGTGTTTGTGGATAAATAATATATTTTATTTTAATAGTCTTTGTGGATTTACGTAATAGACCATCATCAAAAAATTCATCTAGCTATAGTTATGATATTTCACTCGTCATTTTCTTATTTGTCCTTTAACTATTTTAATGAACTTGAGTGTTCAGTTTGCATTTGCCAATATCTTTTAATCTTATTTAAGTGAAGAAAATTATCACGTGACAGGAAATACATATTTTATAATATTAAGTGTTCATTTTATCTCACTTCATTTTGATGTAAGATAACAATATATCTAAAGTCGTTTATCCCATGCCATTACTATATTTACAAGCTCATTTGTGGCTATTTTCAATATTTCATATACTATAAGCTCTTACAATATTGCATGTTGTGCCATTTTCTTTCACTTCTTTATTATTATTATTATTATTATTTTGGTAATTAAACTTTTATTTACTAGGAAAATTTTTACAAGAAATCAATAACCCTTTATATATGTCCTAGCTCATTATGTACTATTACCCCCTTTCCTTCTTTCCTATATATGTAGTATTGGCTATTTACATTGAATACCAATCTAATCTATCTAAAACCTTTCCTACTCGTTTGTTGCGTTTACAGTGCAACTCTTATATAATCCTCTTGCCTAGCATCTCCCAATACCTCTCCTCTTCTCTGAATATCCTGGCATTCCTCTCCTGCCATACATGGTATACACATGTTGCCAGTGTCATTTTGTAAAGCTCAGTGTTTGCATTTTGTTTCTTCAACCAGTCCTCGGCCCAAGCTAACTCCTCATTCCAACCATATACTATTCTATTTATCCCTTTCCATTGTAACTGATTACCCCATAGCTTAGCTGCAAAGGAGCATTCAAAGAATAAATGTTGTACTGTTTCATTCTCTGTTTTACATAGGACACATATCTGATCAACTTGCATTCCCCACTTACTCAACCTGTCTTTAGTGTATAACTTCCCATGAGCTGCTATTGTTAGTGTGAAAATCCACCTTGGACATCAAGCATTTCTACACACCAGTCTTCTCCAGCTCACTTTGTTGAAACTTCTTCTCAAAGCATGATACATTTGCTTGATTGCACTCTTGCTTATCATTCTGATATCTTCCAAATTGAGTCCAACTTCTTCTCAAGTCTTCTTTTCTTTCAAAATCTTACTCATCATCCATGATGTGTGCTTCAGTTGCACTTCCCATATGTTCTTATCCCTAATGTAATAACTGTACCCATTGAATCTAAAACTTGTTCTTTCTTTGCATAAGTTTCAAAACTATTTGCATATAGCACCCTTATTCCCCAATGTTATAGTGATGATATTGAATCCACATGCTGATTTTGGCATACACACCTTCTCCCATGCAAGCAAATCCTTCCTGGAAATATTTCCTTCACCACTCCACAAGAAGCTTCTGCAAATTGCTTCAAGTAGCTTGGTGATCTTCTTTGGGAGAACAAATATCTGTGCCCAGAAAGTTTGGATAGAGAAGAGAACACTTTTTATCAATTGGATCCTTCCAGCATATGAGAGGAACTTAGTTGTCCATGAAGTTATTATTCCAGCAATCTTGTCAAGGAGTGGTTGGCATTAAGCTATTGATACTCTCTTAGAGCTTAAGGGAAATCCCAAGTATCCGACTGGTAACTCCCCTCTTTGAATTCCTAGAAACTCCAGTATTCCTTCCTGCATCTTTTGAGATACTCCCCCAAAGTAGATAGAGCTTTTCTGCTTATTAATCTCCAATCCTGATGCTTTAGAAAATTCCACAAAGCAGTTGCACATCAGCTTTATGGATCCTATGTCACCCTGGAAAAAAGAAGAAGGTCATCTGCAAATCCAAGTTGCACAATTTGCAGCTTCTCACATTTGGGATGATAGTTAAATTCTGGTATCTCGCTCAATGTTTGAGTTTCCTTGTCAGGTATTCCATAGCAATCACAAACAAATATGGTGATAATGGATCCCCCTGTCTAAATCCCTTCCTAGCTTCAAATGGTTTTGTAAGTGAACTATTGATTAGGATAGAATAGCTCACAGTCTGCATACAACACATGATCCATTTCACAAATTGTTCTGGAAAAGCCATTGCATTCAACACCTTCTCCATAAAGCCCCACTCAATTGAATCATAAGCTTTTTGCATATCTAGTTTCATCATACACCTTGGTGACACCCCTCTCCTTCCATATCCTTTAACTAATTCATGACTAAGGATTATATTGTCTGTTATCACTTTACCAGGAACAAATGCTGCCTGAGACTTATCAATTATCACATCCATCACTTTTTGTAGACTTTTGGTAAAAATCTTAGAGATTATTTTATACAGGGTAGTCTAAATTCCTTAATGCTTGCAGGATTCTTAACTTTTGGGATCAAAGTAATTGTGGAACAGTTTATAGGCTTATACATTTGAGATGTCTCAAAAAACTCTAAGACACCTTTAATCACATCCTCACCTATAACTTTCCATAGTTTCTTGAAGAATACTACATTAAATCCATCAGAACCAGGTGCCTTTAGGTCACTTATGTCCTTCAAAGCTAGCCATACTTCCTCCTTTGTCACTGGTTCTATCAGCTTCAGTTGTTGATCCCTATTAAGTGTTGCTCCCATCTTCATTACATTAGGATTTATAGATGGTATTGACTCTGCTCTTGATCCACCAGTTTATTGTAAAATACCAATACTTCTGCCTCTATGTCCTCTTCAAACCATAACTGATCCTCCATCTCATTTGTCAGATATTGAATGCCATTCAGATTGTTTCTATTCTTCATTTGGGCAAAGAAATATGAAGAATTAGAATCACCCAGCCTTAGCCATTGTACTATAGATCTTTGTTTGTAGATGATTTTTCAATCAACCTCTATTTTTCCAGTTTTCCTTTGAGTCCTCTCTCCTTATCAATCAGATCAGGTTGCTTTAGTCTGCTACTCATCTCATATTGAACTTCTTTTAGCTCCTCCCTTGCCTGTTTTATTTTGTTCTCAACTCCCTAGAAATGGTTAGTGTTTATCCCTTTCATGACTTCCTTAACCCTTTCTAGATTGTTCCACACTATTTGCATCATTCCTTGATTTTCTCCCTCTTTCCATGTTTGTTCAACAGCTTGTATAAAGTCAGGATGGTCAGCTATACAATTGAAAAATCTAATTAGCCTGTTCTTTTTCCCTTGTATATGAGTTATCATTAGCTTAAGTGGAGAATGATCAGAAATAGAAGGTTCTAAAACTTGTATTCTCAAACTTGGCATTGTTAGCATCCAGTTAGCATTCACTAATCCTCTATCAATCCTGTTGTAACTGTGATTGTTGGTCCATGTGTAATCTTTTCCCACTGTTTGAAGCTCATACATACCAGTATCATGTAAGAACTTCTTGAAATCTTTTATTTCCATATCTTGCACTGTTGATCCATGCATCCTATCCCGCTCATGTAATATCTATAATCTCCCATGGCTAAAAAAGCCCCATGTTGTATACTATGTATTTCCCTCAGCTTACTCCATAACTATAGCCTATCTTTCATAGTGTGTAGCCCATAGATAGCTGTAGAACATGTGCTAATTTGCCCATGAATAAACTGTTCATCTACATCAAGAGGACTGAACATATAAATCCTAGGATCCCATATCACCCATATCCTGCTCTTATTATTGGCACTGAAATTGATATCCACTTCCAGCCAGGTGCAATTCTGGCCATTACTTCTGCTATTTTTTGTTCTTTTATTCTATGCTCAATAAGAGCAATTACTGCCTTTTTATTCTCCCTTATAAACTCCTTTATCTCCTTCTGCTTATAAACCTTATTTATTCCCCTAACATTCCATTTAATACACTCATATTGGTATGAATGGAGTGTTAGAATTCCATACCTGCATCCCCTCTCTACTTGCCTGCTTGCTGCTGGTTCCTTGCTCAATAATCGTTGTACTTTTTTCCAGAGTCTGGAAACCATTGTTTCCAGCCAGAGTATGAGTTTCAATTTGTTTGCTTTTGGCTGCTCTTGCTGCAGATTTCCCCTGTACTGTCACCCACCCTTCATCCTTACTTTGATTCTCATTCCCTTTGGCTTGTTCTTGCACTTGATTGATTTCTCCCTTGTCTCCCTGCACTTCAACCTTTTGTTTTCCATTACTCCAACTCTTTCAGTTCTGATCTAGACTTGCTTGACTTTATTTGCCTTTCTCTGATATGGTATTCTCTGTTGCTGTGAACCTTTAGTCTCAGCACAATCATGCCCAATCTTCAGACATTTCGAACAGTAAACAGGCTCCCAATCATATGTGACCTCTTGTTGAATGCATTTACCTGTTGGATCCTGTAACTTCACAGTTCTTGGCAAAGGTTTTGTAACATCCATTTCTATCAACATACTAGCATATGAAATTCTAGCAGTCCCTGTTGTACACTCATCTGCATACACATGATTTCCCAATACACTTCCTAGTTTGCTTAGTGCTTTCGTACTCCAACAATTTAGGGATAAGTTTGGGAACCTGACCCATAGAGGGATTGTTTTAAGAATTTCATCATGCAGGCTGAAATCATCAGTCCAAGCCTTCATGATTATTGGTCGATTATTCACAGTATGAGGCCTAGAGTATAATACATGGTCTCTCTCTTCCCCATTACTAAACCTAATCACAAAATAGTCATCATTGTGATAATAGATCTGTGGTTTAGCTGTGTACGTACCTACTGAGCTCAGGAATCTCTCCAATGTCCCTGTAGTAGGCAATTCCCCAATCACATACATCACAATCACATTCTTCCACTTTTCATTTTCCTGCTCAATATCTTCTAAATCAAGTTGTACAATCTTCTCACCATTCTGAATGATTGAAGCAATGAATTGTAGATTCATACCTTTCCTTACTAGGTTATTGCCCCCTACCGCATTTGCCTACGTTTGAGTCTTGTTACTTTCCAATTTCTCCCCAGTTTTCCTATTGTCAATAGTACCTGAGCATGGTACTGTTCCATTGCTAGTCAATTTCTGATCTTGAGATTGAGTTTGTCCCTTTGCAGATCCACTCCCTCCAGCTTGTTTAGCTGGAGGTGTGACTTCTACTTCCTTCGCCTTACCTTTGCTTCGAGCTTGATGTTCCTCCGCCTTGCTCAGCTCGGTCTGCATGTTCCTCAACGTGCAATTTGCAGAGGGTTCTTCGATTCTTATCCCTTTTGGGGACACAAATAGCTCCGATACTGCGTTTCTAGCTTCAGATTTTTGTTGCTCACTAAGCTGGGTCTTCGTTTGGTTTTTTTCGGGTCTTCCTCTCCCTCCCATGGCTGCCAAGCGTACGTTAACAGTGGCAGATTATCGTGCGCCGAGCGAGACTGTTAGAGAGAGAATTTCGAGGGTCAAACACTTCTTTATTATTATACTAGTCATAATTTCAGATTATATAAAATAAAAAATAAAAAAAATGGAGAAACATAAAAAAATTAAGTATGTGGTCTACGATGATCTTGAATTGAAAATAATTTTATTTGATCCCAAGAAAATAATTTATTAGCTTGATTTCTCGAGTTTACTTAGCTGTCTGATTTGACAAATCCTTTTGATTGTTCATCTGATTCTAATGGCAAAAGCACAGCTAATTAATACCGCATAAGCAAGCGTTAATTAATTACTAATTTAGCCACAGTTAATAACTAACTTCTTTCCTTTTTCTTTTTTCTCGAATTCATTATTGCTCACTATGGTACTTTGAGACAACGCCCAAAAATAAAATGATACAAAAATACTAACATTTAATTTGTTTTGTGTGTCAATCGTTCAAACACAGTTTTTTTTTGGTTTTAACTGTGTCATTTTATATTTTTCTAAAGGATATAGAAAAAAGATATTGTATAGGTGCTCTTAAAATAGTAGCCAATATATATATATATATATATATATATATATATATATATATATATATATATATATATATATATATGTTATATATAAAAATATACAAATCTTATGACTACCTAATATTAATAGTTTCAATTGCCGGCTAAAGTGATCTTTACCAAGTATACATAGTCCAAGAAAATATAATCTTAATTTTTTGGTACTCGTACTATAAAATATCAAAAGCTGGTCACTATGGTGTATAGAAATTAGGTTTTCAACCTTAAAAATGATGGTTATCTTTTAGTACTTGTTTAGTGCTTTTGAATCTGACTTGTAACCATAATGGATGTGGTGCAGCGGATATAGCTACTTTACTTAATCTAAGATCTTGAGTATGGAAATTTTTTTGGTAGGGAGCGCTTCCCTTCGACGGAATCCTATCCAACACGAATTCGAATATAGTCATGCTCTAATGCGGTTATCGGGTGGAAAACCAAAAAATAATTGACGTACTTAGTCCTTATTATTTGTCGTTGACGTAATAGGATGAATCACAAATCTATACTCTCGTAAAATTTCAAAAGAAAGAAAATATTCTCTCAAGAAATGTATCCTAAGTTTTAGATATTGGTGAAATAAACCCAAATTTAACTTGTATTACCATATACATTACAATTATTACCAAAAGGTTGTAGACCGAAGTACTATTGGAAACAGTTCTTTACCTTCAAACAGAGGTAAGGTTTGCGTACAAATTATTCTCTTTAGATTCCATTTAATGAAAATACACTGAATTTGTTATTGTATTACCAAAGATTTGTAATAGAATGAATAAGATTGTTCTACTCTTAACTGAAGATCTCAAATTCTATTACTAGGGATGAGAAAAATTCTTGTAGGGAATGCTTTTCCCTTTCAATAGCGTCATGACTCGAAACTAGTCAGAGTTCAAGTCGGGTATCTGACACAAAATAAAAATAAAGAATACCACTAATAATTATTCGAGTTGACCCAAGCAACTATTTTCTTTTTCTTTTTTCTTCTTATTTGTGCAATTGTGTGTTTTTTAATACCAAAATTTCGTACAAATTAAAAGCATCAAACAGAAGACCAACAGTGTATTCTAAAACAAAGTTTTCTCTATTCCAATGAGTAAAGTAAAACCTAACCAGAAAAAGAACTAATTCCCAATAAAATACCCAAAAAGCCTGTTTCACCATCGACTTCCACGTCAGTTACCTTCAGTTAAACCATAATTAGGTAAAAAAGAAGAGCTAAAGTTATCTTGGTTTCCCCAGCAAGAAATTTTCACTTTTAATTTAACTTATTTTACTTCTTTCTCATCTTTTAATAAATGACTTTAACAAATTTAATTAATTAATTAATTAATTAGTGAAGTCATAAAGGGTCTGAGAAGAGCTTAGCTTTTTTATGGAGGCGTCGATGCTTTTAAGGGCGATATACAAATATTTGTGGCAGTGAGGTGACCATGCTTTCACGCCTAAATTGAACAATTATAAATTTTCCCTACCAAATTAATCAATCCATATATTTTAATTTAGTCATCTTCATTAGCATAATTAATCAGGAATCTCACTAGATAGGTTCACGACCGAAATATTCTTCATTCATAAGGTGTGAACTCGAATATCTGGTTAAGGTTGAAAAGATTCCGACTATTCCACTAAGTTTTTTGGTGACATTCTTTTCTTTTGTAAAAGAACGCGGGAGGTATTGTACTGTTGTGTGGGTTTTTATTTAATAAAATAAGGAAGTGTGAATGAAAAACAGAGGAAAAAGATTTGGAAGGAAACAAAAAGTTTGAACTATTCCTTTTACCATGGCACTTTGTGCCTCATCCAAAAATAGAAAGGTAATTCTCGTGCTTATATAAGGAAGCACATCTTATAGCTCTTAAAAGAGTTGATAAGAAGTGGTGTCTCGTGTCATTTTCGTTGCTCGGATTCAACTTCTGTTTCTACTTCTGTTTATTGATATGATTGATTGTTGGAACAAATTTATTTCTGTTATTTAATTTTTTTTTGATATTTTTTGCGGAAGTTTAATTCAAAATAGCGGTTCCCAACAGCCAAATTTGCGCCTAACAAGAGTTTAATTTTGTCGAACAGACACCATTTCGAACGAACATGTATCTTGGCACACGTTGAAATCCAAATCGTTGGCAATAAATACAGAAGAGTAGCCTCATTTTTCACCACCAAAATTTTGCAAACACTCCCATCTCTCTTCTGCATTTCTGCACTGTTTTTTCAAAAGTAAATGTAAGCATAGGTGTGATTTACTACCGTTTATTGAGTTTGACAAAATTCTATGATTTTCACTACCAGTATCACATAATAGTTGTTCCGTTTCCCAAGGAGGAATTAATCTAATAACCTGGGGCAACATTGAGGGAATTAAATTCCTTAAGTAAACATGTTTTTCTGTTGGGCTTTGAACTTTTTATTCTACTGTTTCTATTTCTATTATTGTTTTATTTTTCCAGAAATTATTTAATACGTATTACCGACAAGCTTAAAGAATTTAATTATTTATTATGTGTTCATCTCGTATTCTGTTTTTGGGAGACTAAAACTTTAATGATTTTTTACTCCCGTTTTGGAGATTAAAATTTTCGAATTATTTACTCCATTTTGAGATTAAAGTCTTTGTGACTTTCTACTCAATCCGAGATTAAAATCATTAGTGATTTTCTACTCGTTTGTGTGTATACGGTTTGAAGATGTAAAAACTTTACCGACTTACTAATTCTAATTGTGTCAATTTCTTTTATAGAAAATAACAACAAATACGGAACAATAAAATAGTTTTGTTGTGACTAATAAGTCTTCAAATCGCACAACGCCTGCACCTGCGATGGCACCAGCAGAAAAGCCCGAAAAGTTTTCTTACGTGGACTTCAAGCGATGACAGTAGAAAATATTCTTCTACCCGACCACTCCCAATTTACAGCGTTTCATCAGCGAGGACATTCCAGTTTTAGCAGAAGAAACTCCGGATAATGAGCAATTTGTGATTACAGAGGCATGAAAATATTGAGACTATTGTGCAAAACATATATCTTGAGTTGTTTAAAAGATGACTTGTGCATTATTTATTATGTCATGGAAACATCAAAAGACTTGTGGAACACTCTTGAAAAGAAGTACCAAAATAGAAGATGCTGGATTCAAAAATTTTATTGCCGCAAAGTTTTTGGACTTTAAAATGGTTGATAACAAGCCCGTCATAATTCAAGTTCAAGAACTGCAAATCGTCGTTCATGACCTCCTTGCTGAAGGTATGGTCATAAATGAAGCATTTCAAGTTGTGGCATTTATTGAAAAGTTGCCTCCGCTGTGGAAAGACTTTAAGAATTACTTGGAACATAAGCGCAATGAAATGGTTCTGAAAGACCTTATTGTTCGTCTACTGATTAAAGAGGATAACATGGCTGCTGAAAAGAAGTCATGTGGAAACCTAACAATAATGGGTGCAAATATCATTAAGGAAGCATCTACAAGCAACAAAAAGAGAAAGAAGTTAGTTTGGACCAAAGAATTACCCGAGAAAGAAGAAGTTCAAAGGATATTGCCATAACTGTGGAAAGGTTGGACATAAGGTTGTGGATTGCCGTGCACCAAAGAAGGGCAAGAAGAAAAGTCAAGCAAACGTGGTTGAAAAGAATGAAGGAATTGAGGACTAATGTACCATGCTATCTGAATATAGCTTCGTAGGAAATTCAAGGAGTGGTGGATTGATTATGAAGCCACTCGTCATGTTTGTACTTGCCTCTTATGTTACCGCAGGGTCCAACAAGACCATCTTTGTGGAAAACTCCACAATAGCTAAAATTGAAGATGTTGGAAAGATATATTTGAAGATGATGTCGAGCAAAGTATTGACTCTAAGCAATATTATTAATATTCCTAAAATTCGCAAGAATTTTGTCTCCGCTGAACTTCTTATAAAGAATACATTTAAGTGTATATTTATTTCTAAAAAGTTGTAATAAGTAAGAATAATGTGTATGTAGGAGAATGTTACCTAACTGAGGGCATTTTCAAGTTGAATATAAAAACTATTGATATCAATAAAGTCCAAGCTGTGAGCACGTAATTTTTGCCCTATATATGAATTACTCCCCAAAATTCAAAATAAAATAAGTTTGTTTACTTGCAATTGTTGTGAATTTTGTGTTATTTTGGTGTTATTGTTTGCATTTTTGTTTGTGCATGTCTATTTGTTTAAATTAATAAAATACAAAAATATATTTCATTTGCATATAAAATTCAAGTTTACAATTATGAGTAATTAAGTTTGTTTTACTAAAATGAAAAAATCACAAAAATATGCATCATTTGCATTTTTAGCATTCAATGTCAAATTGTGAAATTTTATTTTAATTGTTATTTAATTTTGTATGATAATTATTATTAAAAAATAATTAGTATTTTAATAAGCTAATTTAGTTTATAACATAATTTAAAATTTTAGTTTTATTAATTAGAAAGTAAAAGAAAAGAGAACAAAAAATAGAAGAACAAATTCGGAATTAAGCCTCTTCCTCAATTTTAAACTTAGGCCCAAACCACCTCTACCCAACCCTAAGCCTCTGACCCGGTCCATTTACACCCCCCTCCATTTTTGATTTTTCAGATTTTTTCTTTCTTTTTTTCATTCTTTCACTTAACCGAATAACCAAACCCTAAACACACCCTAAACTCATCAGCCGTCACACCTAAACACCTACCCCCTCTCTTCATCTGCTTCAAACAACCCTTTAAACAACCCCCACTACCCGTCCCACCCTTAACCAAATGACCACCCCTTCTTGTATTCTTCCCCATCGCCGGCGTCTCTGACCATCAGCGTCACCAAACGAGCTCCTCCTCACATCCCAAACAACCCCTCCTGAAGTAGCCAACCCCGTCACCAAACGACCCCCATTTGATATTCTTCAACCACCGTCCACCAACGACCACTCTAACACTATCAGCCCTCCACCAAACCATCGTCCCAACTGAACCAGCCCCTGACGTGCACCACCTTCACACCCACCAACAACCATCGTCACCCCACCTCCAGCAGCAACAACCATCGTGACCTCACCTGAAGTAGCCGCGCTGCTGCTGCCGCTCTAGTCAAACCGGTAGTGATGCCAGTCCACGACGCCTGAACAGTCGTCGAACTAGGCCACCATCGACGTCGAGCATATTCCCCATTCTGCTCCTTCTTCACGTTTTGAACTCATAAACCCTAAGCTTGTTCATCTGCCTTCTTCAGCCATTAAACACACCATCACATTCTTCAAAAATAAAAAACCCCCAAAGAAAAATGAAATGAACCATTGCACCCTTTAGCAGAAATCAAAGGACCCTTTTGTTCGAGTTTCATTAACACACATACAGAGTTCGTGGTTGTCTTCGTCGTACGGCTTCTTGAAATCAACCGGAAAACACACAAAAATTTTCGGGGCAGATTCGAGTTATTTTGGTTTTAAATTTTCCGGGCAGATTTGTTTTCGTTTGAGTTCGTCGTTGTTCCAATCCAGTTAGTTGGTTTAGTTTACTTCTGTCCATATTTTTTTTTATATTCTCGGATCTGAAATCAGTATATGTTCGATTCTTGTCTTGTTTGCTGTTTATCATTTCTTGATTATTTCTTCAGTTTGATTTTATTTATTTGTTCTTGTTTAGTTTTAATATAGTAGTGTGTTAGTTTAATCACTTGAATCTTTTATCTTGGTTGTAATGTTATTGGATTTAAGTTGAAGTTCAATTGATTATTGAGTTTAGTGATATGAATCTGTTTATTTGTTATGTTAAGTTTAATTTGAATTTGAGTTTAGTGATTTGAATCTACTTGTTTGTTATGTTCAGTTTTGATATTATTGTTTAATCTAAAAGTATATTTGTTGTTAAAAATGTTGTTCAGTCAAAATAATTTTAGTTGGTTCTTTGCTATTCATCATATAGTTTGAATTTGTTGATTGAGTTTGATTATAAATTGGTTATAGCTGCTGTATTTTGGTTAATTGATTAAGTGAATTGGTTATAGCTGGTAATCTGATTTTAGTTTTTAGATAATTTTTGAATTTTGAACAGATTTTTTAATAATGGAAGTAACAGAAAGATTCAGGGGTAAGTTGGGAATGAAAGATTAGGGAATTAGCTCAATATGAATAATCTAAAAGTGGGGTATTAAAGGATATTAATCTAATAAGTAATGAGGAACAAAACATAGTGATATGAGGGGCCGTTAAGTAATAAGTAGAACACTAATGTGTTAGTCAAAAGGGGGGACTATGAGGTTTGTTTGACTGCTTTTGCTTAATTGAAAATCAAAAATAGTATATGTAATAATAAAAGGATAAATAACCTATATAGTTAAATGAATAATGGGCTGGAAAGTAAAAGAAAAAAGGGATAGTAATAATAAGAAAAGAGTGAAAAAAGGGGACTGCCTATTGGTATATAATAGGAGTCATTTGACACTTAAAGGGGAGAAATTTTAGAGATAAATCTTTTAGAACTTAAGAGGGATTCGGAAGAAAAAAAGAGAGAATAAGAAAATGAATTGAGAGGTTAAAAAGTTAGAGAGCTGAAAACCCCACTGTTTATTTGAAGCATCTCTTTTTGCTTCATTGATTTCATTTCTCTTGATTCAAATACAGTAATACGGATCTTAAGTAATTCTAGTGTGTCTTTGAGTTCATTTAGCTTGTGAGGATATCGCCGTGGGTTAAAGTTTATTTTTGTTGGTGTTTTCTGGTTTGATCTTACTGGTGTTTGTTGAAATCTTTTGATGGGTTTAGCTATTGCTGTTGCTGTGTTGATAGAGAAATTCCCCAGTAGCTATTACTGGGTTTTTTCATTTCTATTTCTTTCTCCTTTCATAGAAAAATTCCCTAGTAGAGTCTGTTGGGTGAAGTGAGAAATGACTTCAAAATCTGCCATCAGCTTTCCAATTATGCAAGACGAGATCTGACTAGTACATCCAAGTGGTATAAGTCAGGAAGGAACAAGGACGAGGCCAGTATTAAGAAGGATATCTCCAGCAAGAGGAGATTGACAAATGGATGGATCAGTGTTAAGAAAGATATCCCCGCAGAAATCAATGGTTATAGACCTCAAGGCCAGGGCCAGTGGAAAAATCAAGAGAGAACAACGCGAAGAGCGATGAGCATGAATTGGAGATTCATATGAGACTCAAAGGTCGGGGAAAATGCTGGTTCCCTAGCTATGCCACAAAATAAGAGGGATATCCCTAGAAGAAAAGATATTTCAGTGACACAGATAAACGAAGAAAGTGGTTTATCAGTAAAACAACAAGATCCTCAAGCAGAGTCACTGTCATAGGAATGTGGGTGGTTAGGATACAAATGGAAAACAATTGTGAAAGGCTTGTGAATAAGGAGTTGTCAAGAAGGCTGGCCAGACGACGCAAGGCAGGGCAAGTAATGTTAAGACCAGCAAATAACATCATCCCCAGCAAGTTTTGATAGTGTAATAGAACGCAGACCAGGGAAGGAGAAGGGGAAAAACATCTCCAGCAAGAGTGGCACAACCACTCAACAGTTTAAAACTAATAAATTTTCTTTGATTAGAAGCATGTAAAAGAAAATGGCATTGATGGCAGAAAGGCATGCCATAAGGAAAATTATCAAACTGGGGCAGAAAAGTTTCCTTTCATTTTGAAAATTTTTTGGAAGTCAGGTATCCGCTTGAGGAAGAAGAAAGATAACACCAGTCTTAGGGGAAGTGGTCTTTGAACCAGTGTTATACCTAACATAACAAGTTTTAATGAGGGAAGTTATATCCCCAACAGACAGAACGAAGGGATGAAACTGGTGTTCAGAAAAGCAAAAGCCAGTGTCATCCCCAGCAGCTTCCGAAAGAATGAAATACCAATTTTGAAGGAATAAAATTTCCCCCAGCAGCGTTATCCTTATTTACATTATCCCCAGATGATAACACTTTTATCCCCAGCAGTGTTGAGAGAAAATAGTTTTTTTAAAGGAAGTAGAAAATGAGGGGAAGAAAGGAGATTCTCCCCAACGGTATTATCCCCAGAAGGTAAGTAAGTAATTCCCTAACAATCTTAGTCCGATGAAATTTTATCCTAAGTTATCAAATTTTGGTCTGATGAATCTTTCTCCTAAGATCACAACAAAATGGACCTAGTCTGATGAATTATCTCTTAGAGTCAAAATCTTGGTCCGATGGAATTTTTCTCCCAAGATAATATAACAATCTTAGTCCGATGAATTTTCTCCTAAGATCACAATCTTAGTCTGATGAAATTTTTCCTAGGATCTTAATCTTAGTCAGATGAATATTCTCCTAAGATATAAAAATTCGTAGTCTGATGAATTTTCTCCTACGATAATTTGAAAAGAAGGGAAGGCAGAATATGAGAAAAATAAAAAGAAAGGAAGTCTGAAAAAAAATTAAATTTGAGAAAAAGGAAAAGAAAAGAAAGTCTGAATTGGGCAAAAAGTTATGAAAGTCTAGATTCAAAAAATGGATCTAGTTTGAGGAATTATCTCCTAGTGTCAAAATCTTAGTCTGATGAATCTTTCTCCTAAGATCACACAAAATGGACCTAGTATGATGAATTATCTCCTAGAGTCAAAATCTCGGTCCGATAAATCTTTTCCTAAGATCACACAAAAATGGACCTAGTCTGACAAATTATCTTCTAGAGTCAGAATCTTAGTCTGTTGAAACTTTCTCCTGAGATAAAAAAAATCTTAATTTGATAAAATTTTCACCTAAGATAAAGATAAATCCTTAGTTCGTTGGAAATTTCACCTAAGATAAATATCTTAGTCTGATGAATTTTTCACCTAAGATGGTAATACTTTTCATGTCTCTACATTTTAGGCGCCCACCTGTATAACGAGAGGAATACTTTTCATGTCTTTACATTCTCGGTCGCCCTCCCGTATAACAAGGGAATACATTTTTTTTCATTTCATGTCCTAGGTTTCCCACCAGTATAACGAGGGAATACATTTATGTTTTTTTTTATTTTCATGTACTAGGTCGCCCACTAGTATAACGAGGGAATACATTTCTATTTTTTCATTTCATGTCCTAGGTCGCCCACCAGTATAACGAGGGAATACATTTCTTTTTTTCATTTCATTTCCTAGGTCGCTCACCAGTATAACGAGGGAATGCATTTTTATTTTTTCATTTCATGTCCTTCGGCGCCCACCTGTATAACTAGGGAATACATTTCATGTCTTTGCAATTAGGCGCCCACCCGTATAACTAGGGAATATATTTCATGTTTTGAATTCAGGCGCCCACCTGTATAACTAGGAAATACATTTCATGTCTTTGCAATTAGGTGCCCACATGTATAACTAGGGAATACATCTCAGGTTTTAAATTTAGACACCTACCTGTATAACTAGGGACTACATTTCTATTTTACATTTTATGTCTTGAAATCATCAACCCACCGGAGGGCAGAAGGTTACAACAAAAAATCCCCAGCATAAAAAAAAAAGCCGTATCCTTAGCCGACGGAACAAAATGATGAAACTTGTGTTCAGAAAAGCACAAAGCCGCATCCCCAGCAGTTTTCAGAAGAAAGAAGCACCGAAGGAAACACAAGCAGACAAAAAAGAAAGACAACAATAACAAGTGTACGATAGATAAGATCTTGTAATTCCTGGTCTAGCCTAGCTTCTTGTTTTCTTTTTAGCACGATGTAACAAGGAGATCAGAAAGCAGTAGTAACGGCATGCAGCAAGCAGTAACAACAAAATTGCAGTCCCATGGTAATCCCAGCTACCAAAACTTTCCGAACTACATTGACCTGATTCTCTTTTAGCCAGGGATATGTAGGAAACCTTTTGAAGCAAAGGTTCAGTCAAATCCTTTTTAATATGCTTCATACGGAGTACTCTTACGGGCAAAAATAGCTCGTATCCGCTTCTTTGCACGAAAACTCTTTGTGTTTTCGGACAAAGAGGGGCAGCTGTGAGCATGTGATTTTTGCCCTATATATGAATTACTACCAAAAATTTAAAATAAAATAATTTTGTTTGCTTGCAATTATTGTAAATTTTTTGTTATTTTTGTGTTATTGTTTGCATTTTTTTTGTGCATGTATATTTTTTTAAATTAATAAAAATATAAAAATATGTTGCATTTGCATATAAAATTCAAGTTTACAATTAGGAGTAATTAAGTTTGTTTTACGAATATTAAAAAATCACAAAAAATGTGCATCGTTTGCATTTTTAGCATTCAATATCAAATTGTGCAATTTTGTTTTAATTGTTATTTAATTTTGTATGATAATTGTTATTAGAAAATAATTAGTATTTTGATAAGCTAATTTAGTTTATATCTTAATTTAGAATTTTAGTTTTATTAATTAGAAAGTAAAAGAAAAGAGAACAAAAATAGAAGAATAAATATGGAATTGGGCCTCTTCCTCAATTTTAAACTTAGGCCCAAAACACCTCTACCCAACCTAAAACCCCTGACCCGGTCCATTTCCACCCCCTCCATTTTTGATTTTTTAGATTTTTTCTTTCTTTTGTTCATTCTTTCACTTAACCAAATAACCAAACCCTAAACACACTCTAAACTCATCAGCCGTCACACCTAAACACCCACCCTCTCTCTTCATCTTACTCAAACCACACCCCAAACAACCCCCACTGCATGTCCCACCTTCAACCAAATGACCACCCCTTCCCGTCTTCTTCCCCATCGCGGCGTTGCTGACCACTAGCGTCACCAAACGAGCTCCTCCTCACATCCCAAACAACCCCGTCTAAAAGGGGAGGAACTTTAGAGATAAAAATTTCAGGACATAAGAGGGATTCAGACGAAAAAAAGAGAGAATAAGAAAAAGAATTAAAAGTTTAAAAAAATACAGAGCTGAAAACCCCCCTGTTTATTTGAAGCATCTCTTTTTGCTTGATTTCATTTATCTTGGTTCAAATACACTAATACTGATCTTAAGTAATTTTAGTGTGTCTTCGAGTTCATTTGACTTGTGGGGATACCGCTGTGGGTTAAAGTCCATTTCTCTTGGTGTTTTCTGGTTTGATCTTACTAGTTTTTGTTGAAATCTATTGCTGGGTTTAGCTATTGTTGTTGCTGTGTTGATTACTGCCTTGCTAATTTGTCACCTTCCTCTGCTCTGGTTTCCAATATCAGGTACACGACTGTAACACTGTGTAAGCTGAAAATATGAAAGCATGAATGCATATGAATTTGAAGTTGGAAGTTTTGTTAGATTGTTTCTTCTTTACTAGTAGTATTTAAAGTATTCTCATATATTATTATTTTGCATCTTAAAAACTGAAGTTTGGACTATTTTTCAGTTTGAGTGGTATTAATTGAAATTTTAGTTACAATGAATTGTTTGGTGATATTTACAACTATAGTTAGTTGTTTGCATGATAATATTTTTCTCTTTGAAGTTAAAAGTCAGAAATAGTTTAAGCATGTTGTTAGATTAAAATTAGTAAGTATAAAATTTCTTAGTAATAAATATGTAATAGTTAATGGATTAGTTGCTAGATTTCATTTCTAATTGGCTCGTTGTATCTGAGGTAGATTTTAAATAGGTAGGGTTTAATTCCTTTAGGCAACATATAGGCCATTATTCGAATCCATGTTGATAACATTCCCTAGCTGTTAATTCCATTAGTTTAAATCAATTTTAGGAATGTTCGTTTATATCAATTTGGGAGAATGATTAGTTTGTTTTTAATATCTTAACAATCTCGTATGCTTTTTGTAATTTCAGTTTTAGTAGTTCCCTTATAAAATAAAGGCACAAAACAATTCTCCATTTTTCAAGCTCTAGTGCAGTTCTCGTTCGCATTAATCTAATAACTTATAAGAGGCTTGAACTTATTAACATGTAGTTAATTAGGACTTTTTCTATAATGACCTGACCATCGTCCCATGAATTACCGCCCCATTTTCTCCGTTTTATGTTTTCATATGTTCCATTTTATGTGCTTGGAGAGTCTGAAGTAATTCAGATGGAGTTTGGGTAGAAATGAGACAATTAGTCTCTTTATGAGAAAGTTAGTTCAGATGGTGATTTGTGACTTAGGAGCAAAATCGAAACTAAATTTAGAGATCTGATGTAGAATTAGGCTTGAATTGGCTAAGTTAGAATTTTGGCGAAGTCTGGGGTGTAGGCGAGATTTTAATCCGAGGGTCGGAATGGAATTCTGACAATTGCAAAAGCTCCGTTAGGTGATTTGGATATGCGTGCAAATTTTCAGATCATTCAGAGGTGTTTAGGTCGTGTTTTGGATCAAATACAAGTTCCGAAAGTTTTAGTTTAACTTAGGCTTGAATCCGTGGTAATTTGATGATTTTGATATTTATGATAGTGTTTTTATATTACGAGCAAGTTTGAATGAAGTAATAAGCTGTATATGTGCATTTGGTTGGGGTCCCAAGGGCCTTGGGGTGATGTCGGATGATGAAACGAGAATTTTTGAAGTTGCAACTAGTCTGTTGCATGAAGCTCCTGATATTTCTGCAAAAACGGTAAGCGACCGCAGAAGTGGTCAGGGAGTGCATGAGGGGACCGCAGAAGAGGTCATCGGATTGCGGAAGTGGGGGCCGCAAAAGCGGTCTAAGACCGCAGAAGCAGCCTAGTCGACTTAAAGCAAATCCGCGAAAGAGGTTTATTGGCCGCAGAAGCGACAACCGCAGAAGTGGTCTGGATGTCGTAGAAGCAAAAATCGCAGAGGGTTAACAAAACAGTGTTTTTAAATTTCATATGTTAATAAAACACTTTTGACTTCGGGAAGAGGCGATTTGGGGCAATTTTTAGGAGGAAACGAAGGAGCATCACCACGTATGAGCTATTAGCCTAGTAATACGTTATTTTGGTGTAAGAACATTGATTAATCACAGAATTTCAAGGATTTAAGGGCTAAAAATGGAGGTTAGGGCATCGAACTCAAGAGAGTTTAAATATTAGTTTTGGAGGGGTAAACGAACTCTGTTTTTGATAAATTATTTATGTATGGACTTGTGGCAAGACGAGAAATCCAAAGATGTGATTTTTCGAAATTTTTCGAGAAGTGGCCTGGGGCTCAAGTTTTTACCAAATTCGCGATTTTTAGCGTTTTTCGAATAACTTCAATTGGGTTATATTTATTTAGCATATAATAACGTATTCGTTGTGGTTTTGACTAGATTCGACGCTCGTAGAGGGAGATTCAAAGGAAAAAAAATTGCAGACTAGTCTACGACCGGTTAGAGGTGAATAGTTTGTATAGATGATGGCCTGAGGGTTTGAAACCCCGATTTATCACATCAAGACGCTATGTCAGGGCGTGACTCGCACCCCATTGCAGGTGCGGGATGGTATATGGTTGGGGATTGTGACTTGGTCCATCCCGAGAGCTAAATGTATATTATTGGCGGTTGATACGCATATTGTGTTGTTGATAATTGAGCTTAATGCCATGTTTGGGGCCTTTTTGCTGATCTGTAGTACCCGACTAGGGAAAAAATCTGTGTGATGACATGATTTTGTCTTTGTGGCATTTCGTGGATTTCATACTTTCAGACATTTTTATATGCTTATTATTTGCTGATTCGGTAGTACTCACCCCTACTTCATGCACCTTGTGTGCAGATTCAGGTACACCGGAGGCTTAGCTGGCATTCATAGTCTCCATACATTTTCCAGAGTCGTTAAAGTAGCTGCTTGATGTTCAGATGACTTGTCTGCTCTTCATATTCCAGTTTATTATTATTATATACTTTTCCTAAATTTTATATTCTCATCTAGATATTATTATCCAGTTTTGTTTAGAGGCTCTAGACTCGGGACCCTTGATCTTTTGGATGTGTTTACCGATTTTTCGTATTTATACATATTACTCAATTTTTATTTTTGGATTATTGTTATAAAATTACTATAATAATCTTAAATTGTCAGTTTTTGAGACTTAGTGTTAAATGGAAAACGATTGATGGTCAGGCTTACCCATCTTTAAGAATGGGTGCCATCACGACCGGATTTTGGGTCGTGACAAGTTGGTATCAGAGCCAGGTTACTAGGCCTCACGAGTCAGGGGCCGGTTTAGTAGAGTCTTGTTTATGGGTGTGTCGTGCACCACACTTATAAGTAGGAGGCTATAGAACCTTTAGGAAATACCTCACTTTCTTGAAATTCATATCGTGCGGCTTTGTTAACGTGAAAACTAACTTTCTGTATTCTATTCTCTCGCAGATGGCGAGAACTTGTGCTAACGGACGTGGCGGACGACCCTTAGTACCACCTGCGAGAGGCCGTGGACGTGGCCGTGGTGCTGGGTGAGGCGGACCAGTAGGGGCAGCTCTTGCAGACCCACCAGCTGCCCAGGTCCAGGATTAGCCTCCACTTGTGGATGCTCCGAGCAACACCTACTCAGGCACCGACAGTTCCCATCGTGATTCCTGTACTTCAGGAGGCTTTGGCTCAGATTTTGTTTGTATGCACTGGCTTGGCTCAGGCGGTTTCAGCCACTACAGTAGCGGCTACTTATCAGACCGGGGGTGGTCATGAGGCCCCCAATGCTCGAACTCCCGAGCAGGTTGTTCAGGGCTTACAAACACCTGAGGTAGCTCCAGTTCAGCCAGTCCCGCAAGTTCATCCAGTTCAGCCAGTTGCTCCAGTTGCACTGGTTGTCCACTTATGCGGTTGCACCTGCTCCAGGTCATGTGGTTCCAGCTATGCCAGATGACGAGCAACGTCGTTTGGAGAGGTTCGGTTGTCTCCAGCCTCCGACATTCAGTGGTGCTGAGGGCGAGGATGCCCATGGATTTTGGATAAATGCCAGCATATGCTTTGTACTGCCGGTATTTTGGAGTCTAATGGAGTGGCTTTTACCACATTCCAGTTCATAGGAGCTGCATGTACATGGTGGGAGGAGTTCCAGAGGCGTAGACCTATTGTAGGAGCTCCACTCACTTGGCAGTAGTTCTCCATGGTATTTTGAGAAGTATATGCCCAAGTATCATAGAGAGGAGCTGCATCATTAGTTTGAGTGGTTGACTCAGGGAGATATGTCAGTGACTCAGTACGAGTTGCGGTTTACACAACTGGATATGCATACTACGTGGATGGTCCCGACTGATAGAGAGAGGATCAGGAGGTTTATAGATGGCCTCAACTATCTGATCCGTATATTGATGACTAGAGAGAGGGATAAAACAACTACATTTGAGGAGGTTGTAGATGTGGCTCGACAGATTGAGACTGATCGCCTACGGGAGCGTGTGGAGAGGGAGGCCAAGTGGCCTCGAGGTTAAGGTAGTTTCAGCGGTGCTTCGTCTAGGGGCTATTTACAGAAGAGTAGAGGTCGTTCTTTCAGGCCTCCTCAGTTCGGACACACAGAGTGCAGTGGAGACTCTTCAGGTCGGGGCCATCAGCAGAGTCACCCTGCACTGAGTGCTCTTCTAGCTCAGAGCTCTGCTCCTGTTCTTTTAGCTCAGGGTTCGTTTGCAGCGAGGGGTTCTCATCAGTCCTCTTATCAAGTTTCATTTCATTTCTATGATTGCGGTGAGTTGGGTCACATGAGGATACAATGTCCTCGACCCCGCAGTAGGTAGTCTCAGTAGAGGGATCAGCCCTCGTCTTCCGCTCAGGTTTCTTCGGCTCCTACTCAGTTAGCTAGGGGTTGAGTCCAGGTAGCCAGAGGTCTCCTCAGGGGTGAGGACCGTACTGGCGGTGGCCAGGCTCGTTTCTACGCCCTTCCAGATAGGAAGGACGCTATTGCCTCGAAGGTAGTCATCAAAGGTACTATCTTAGTTTTCCACAGGAATGCTTATGTTTTATTTGATCCCGGATCCACCTATTCATATGTATCTTCCTATTTTTCTCATCATTTGGATACAACCCGTGGTTGTCTTGCCTTGTCCGTGCACATATCTACCCCCGTGGGTGATACTATTATTGTGGATCATGTCTATCAATTCTGTCTGGTGACTATTGGGAGTCTGGAGACCCGAGTTTACCTGTTGCTGTTAGGCATGGTAGATTTTGACGTGATTCTGGGTATGGATTGGCTATCTCCGTACCATGCTATCCTGGATTGTCATGCAAAGACAGTTACATTAGCTATTCAGGGTATTCCGAGGATCGAGTGGCGAGGTCTGACTGATTATGTATCCAGCAGGGTGATTTACTTCCTAAAAGCCCAACGGTTGGTTGGAAAGGGTTGTCTATCGTATTTGGCTTTCGTGAGGGATGTGGAAGCCAGGGATCCTACCCTTGATTTGGTTCCCGTTGTTAGGGATTTCCATGATGTGTTTCCAGTGGACTTGCCGGGCATGCTGCCAGACAGGGACATTGATTGCGGTATTGATTTGTTGCCTGGCACTCAGCCCATCTCTATTCCTCCCTATCGTATAGCACCAGTGGAGCTAAGGGAGTTGAAAGAACAACTTCAGAAACTCCTAGATAAGGGATTCATTCGCCCGAGTGTGTTACCTTGGGGTGCACCGGTATTATTTGTAAAGAAGAAAGATGGCACAATGTGAATGTTCATCGACTATAGACAATTGAATAAGGTGACAGTGAAGAACAAGCCCCCACTACCCCGTATTGAGGATTTATTTGATCAGCTCCAAGGAGCAAGGGTATTCTCTAAGATTCACCTTCGATCAAGCTATCACAGCTAAAGATTAGGGATTGAGACATTATGAAGACGGCTTTCAGGATGAGATATGGGCACTAAGAGTTTCTAGTGATATCGTTCGGGCTGACCAATGCCCAAGCCGCGTTCATGCACTTGATGAATAGTGTATTTCGGCCTTATCTGGATTCTTTCGTGATTGTGTTTATTGATGATATTCTGGTGTATTCGCGTGGCCTGGAGGAGCATGTGCAACATTTGAAGGTAGTCTTGCAGCGATTGAGAGAGGAGAAACTTTATGCAAAGTCCTCCAAATGTGAATTCTGGCTTAGTACGGTGGCTTTTCTAGGACACGTGGTGTCCAACGATGGTATTCAGGTTGACCTAAAGAAGATTTAGGCATGCAGAGTTGGCCCAGACTGTCCTCAGCTACCGAGATTTGGAGTTTCCTCGATTTGGCGGTTTATTACCGCAGGTTCGTTTAGGGATTTTCATCTATTGCTTCGCCTTTGATGAAGTTGACTCAGAATAATGCTCCATTTCTGTGGTCAGATGAATATGAGAAGAACTTTCAGAATCTCAAGTCAGCTTTGACCACAACTTTGGTATTAGTATTACCATCAGCTTCGGGTTCTTACATGGTGTATCGTTATGCTTCGAGAGTTGGGATCGGTTGTGTATTGATGCATAAGGGTAGAGTTATTGCTTATGCCTCCATCAGCTAATGCCCTTGAGAAGAACTATCCTGTTCATGACTTTGAGTTAGCTGCAATTGTTCATGCCTTGAGGATTTGGAGGCAATATCTTTATGGTGTATCTTGTGAAGTTCATACGGATCATCGCAGCCTTCAAAACTTGTTTAAATAGAAGGATCTTAATCTCAGACAGTGGAGATGGCTGGAGTTACTCAAAGACTATGATATTACCATTTTGTATCATCCAGGAAAGGCCAACGTAGTGGCTGATGCTTTGAGCCGGAAGGCTATTAGCATGGGTAGTTTGGCGTACATTCCAGTTGGAGAGAGGCCCCTTGCGGTTGATGTTCAGGCCTTAGCCAATCAGATGGTGAGGTTAGGCATTTCTGAGGGCAGTCGGGTGCTGGCTAGTGTGGTTTCCCGATATTCTTTGTATGACAACATAAGATAGTGCTAGTATGATGACCTGCATTTGCTTGTCCTGAAGGACAGGGTCCAGCATGATGATGCCAGAGATAAGACCATTAGTGATGATGGTGTGTTGCAGATGCAGGGCCAGATTTGCATGCCCAATGTGGATGGTCTCCGAGAGTTGATATTAGAGGAGGCTCACAGCTCGCGATATTCGATTCATCTGGGTGCCGCAAAGATGTACCAGGATTTGAGACAGCATTACTAGTGGAGGAGAATGAAAAATGATATTTTGAATTACATGGCTCGGTGTCTTAACTGTCACCAAGTCAAATATGAGCACCAGAGACCGGTTGTGTACTCTAGCGGATGGATATTCTGGAGTGGAAATGGGAGAATATTACTATGGATTTTGTGAGTGGTCTTCCTCGTACCTCAAAGAAGTTTGACTCGATTTGGGTGGTTGTGGATAGGCTGACCAAGTCAGCGCACTTCATTCTAATATGCACTACCTATTCTGTGGAGAAGTTAGCAGAGCTTTTCATTCGGGAGATTGTACGATTGCATGGGGTTCCGATTTCTATTGTATCAGATAGGGGTACAATGTTTACTTTCCAATTTTGGAGGACTTTTCATCGGGAGTTAGGCACACAGGTACAGTTGAGCACAACATTTCATCCGCAGATGGAAGGGCAGTCCGAGCGCACTCTCCAGATATTGGAGGATATGTTGGGTGCCTATGCTATTGATTTTGGTGGTTCTTGGGCTGAATTCTTGCCGCTTGCGGGCGTTTACATATAATAATAGCTATTAATCCAGCATCCAGATGGCGGCATATGAGGCCTTATACGGGATACGGTGTAAATCTCCGATTGGTTGGTTTGAGCCCGGCGAGTTTAGATTATTAAGGACAGAGTTAGTTCAGGATGCCTTAGAGAAGGTGAAAGTAATCTAAGAGAGACTTCGTACAACTCACTCGCGTCAGAAGAGTTATACGGACCGAAAGATTCGAGATGTATCTTATGGAGTGGGCGAGAAGGTCTTGTTGAAGGTTTCGCCTATGAAGGGCGTTATGAGGTTTGGAAAGAAAGGGAAGCTGAGTCCAAGGTTCATCTGACCTTTTGAAATACATAGGAAGATTGGGGAGGTGGCCTATATGCTTGCTTTGCTTCTAACTTGTTGGGAGTTCACCCGATAATTTATTTTTCTATGCTCCGGAAGTATGCTGGGGATCCGTCTCATGTGTTAGACTTCAGCACAATCCAGTTGAATGAAAACTTGACCTATAATGTGGAGCCGGTGTCTATTTTGGGTCGTCAGCTTCGAAAATTGAGATCAAAGGACATAGCTTCGGTGAAGGTGCAGTGGAGAGGCCGGCCTGTGGAGGAAGCCATTTGGGAGACCGAGCAGGAGATGCATATCAAATATCATCACTTGTTTGATACTTCAGGTATGTTTCTTGACCCACTCAAGGACGAGCATTTGTTTAAGTTGGAGAGGATATAACGACCTGACTCGTCGTCCCGTGAATTACGGCCCTATTTTCCTCGTTTTATGTTTCCATATGTTCCATTATATATTTTTGGAGAGTTTGAAGTAATTTGAATGGAGTTTGGGTAGAAATGAGACAATTAGTTTCTTTATGAGAAGGTTAGTTTGGAAAAGTCAACCGAACATTGACTTAAGAGTTAGAGGGCTCGGAATGGATTTCCAATGATTCGACTAGTTTCAGATGGTGATTTGTGACCTAGGAGCGAAATCAGAACTGAATTTGGATGTCCGATGTAGAATTAGGCTTGAATTGGCTAAGTTAGAATTGTGGCGAAGTACGATTGATAGGAGAGATTTTGATCAGAGGGTGGGAATGAAATTTCAACAGTTGCATTAGCTCCGTTAGGTAATTTTGGATATGCGTGCATATTTTCAGATCATTCGGAGGTGTTTGGGTCGGGTTTTGGATCAAATGCAAGTTTCGGAAGTTTTAGTTTAACTTAGGCTTGAATCCGTGGTAATTTGATGATTTTAATGTTTATGATAGTGTTTTTATGTTACAAGCAAGTTTGAATGAAGTAATAAGATGTATCTGTGCATTTGGTTGGTGTCCCGAGGGCTTCGGGGTGATGTCGGATGATGAAACGAGAATTTTTGAAGTTGCAACAGGTCTGTTGCATGAAGCTCCTGATATTTCCGCAAAAGCGAAAGAAGCACCGCAAAAGCGGTAAGCGATCGGAGAAGCGGTCAGGGAGTGCATGAGGGGATCATAGAAGCTGTCATCGGATCGCGGAAGCAAGGACCGCAAAAGCGGTCTAAGACCACAGAAGCAGCCTAGTTGACTTAAAGAAAAACCGTGGAAGCGATTTATTGGCTGCAGAAGCGACAACCACAGAAGCGGTCAGGGTGTCGCAGAAGCGAAAATCGCAAAGGGTTAATGAAACAGTGTTCGCGAATTCGATAAGTTAAAAAAAGTTTTGACTTCGGGAAGAGGCGATTTTGGGCGACTTATAGGAGGAAACGAAGATGCATCACCAGGTATGAGCTATTAGCCTTGTAATACATTATTTTTGTGTAAGAACATTGATTAATAACGGAATCTCAAGGATTAAGGGCTAAAATGGAGGTTAGGGCGTGGAACTTAAGAGAGTTTAATATGAGTTCTGGAGGGGTAAATGAACTCCGTTTTTTGATAAAATTTATATGTACGGACTCGTGGCAAGACGAGGAATCCAAAGATATGATTTTCAGAATTTTCGAGAAGCAGGCCTAGGACTCGAGTTTTACCAACTTCGCGATTTTTAGTGTTTTTCAAATAATTTTAATTGGGTTACGTTTATTTAGCCTATTAACATATTCATTGTGGTTTTGACTATATTCAGCGCTCGTAAAAGGAGATTCGAAGGGAAAAGACATTGTATACCAGTCTACGATCGGTTAGCGTGAGTAGTTTGTACGATGACCTGAGGGTTAGAAACCCCGGTTTATCACATTGTGATGCTATGTTAGGGAGTGACTCGCACCCCATGGCAGGTGCGGGATGGTATGTAGTTGGGGATTGTGACTTGGTCCATCCCGAGAGCTGAATGTAAATTATTGGCGGCTGATACGCATATTGTGTTGTTGATAATTGGTCTTAATGCCATGTTTGGGACCTTGTGCCGATCTGTAGTACTCGACTAGGGTAAATATCTGTGTGATGACATGATTTGCATAGTCATTGATCTCAGTTCTGTGCTTAAGCGCTGTACTAAATTCTAAGTCACCTTATTTATGAAAATAACTAATTAAATTATATTCGCCTTAATAATTGGAACTGAGAAATTAGATTGAATCTGTTATGTGACTAATATGCATACTGTGGACTGAATCTGGGTCGAGCTACACGCTGTAGGTATTATCATATATTGATATTGAGGCTGAGAGCCTGTTCTATGCCTATACCTGGCTGATTTTGTGCTTGGGCTGAAGGAGCCCCTCCGGAGTCTGTACACACCCCCAGTGAGCGCCGTCGACGTTAAATGGATCGGGCTGCACGATATTGTCTTGCTGTTAGTTCATAGCTAAAGTATAGGACTGTTAGTTTTAGCTTTGCTTTGTGGCATTTCGTGGATTTCTTACTTTCAGACATTTTTCTATGCTTATTATTCACTGAGTCGGTAGTACTCAACCCTACTCCCTGCACCTTGTGTGCAGATTCAGGTACACCAGATTCTTACCTGACATTAGTAGTCTCCAGACATTTTCTAGAGTCGTTGAGGTAGGTGCTTGACGTTCATAGGACCTGCCTGCTCTTCATATTCTAGTTTATTATTATTATTATTATTATTATTTACTTTTCCAAATTTTTATGTTCTCATCCAGATATTATTATCTAATTTTGTTTAGAGGCTCTAGACTTGTGACCCCAGATCTTTTGGGTGTGTTTACCGGTTTTTTGTATTTATCTATATTACCATTTATATTTTTGGATTATTATTATAAAATTACTATAATATTCTTAAATTGTCAGTTTTTGAGACTTAGTGTTGAATGGAAATCGATTGATGGTCAGGCTTACCCAGCTTTAGGGTTGGGTGCCATCACAATCGGGTTTGGGTCATGGCATTTTCTCTTTTATTTTAGAGACGAATTTAATAGAAAAATGTAGTAACTTTAGGATTATCCTTTTAAAATAAATGAGGCGTGCCTCGCCAAAATAAAACATGAAAATTGCAGGGCCCTCATAAATGTATACACTAAAACACTTAGATTTCGGGACAGGCCGTTTAGCAAATTTCACGACATTCCCCAAATAATAATGCGTTAGTCTCTTTAGGCACGTACTTCAATAACATTACCTCCCTAAGCTCGGGTGCACATTTATGTGACCTAAATCCAAATCTCAACGGAGTCGAGATGTGTAATCAAGCACGAGTACATTGATGTGATGTGGTTCGAGATACATTTTTACCACGTTGCAATTCTCTTTAATTAATGATAAAAGCGGTTAAAAGTTAAAATTTACACATAGGCTCATAATTTTTAAAATGAGATATTTTTAAGGTTAAATACGACAGTTGAGCGACCATGCTAAAACCACGAAACTCGGGAATGCCTAACACCTTCTCCCGGGTTAACAGAATTCCTTATTCAAATTTCTGGTTTACCGACTGTGATACAGAGTTAGTATTTTCCTAGATTCGGGATTCAACCGGTGACTTGGGACACCATAAATCTCCCAAGTGGCGACTCTGAATCTTAATAATAAATCCTGTTTCGATTGTCCCTTAACTGGAAAGACTCCCTTACCCCTTCACAGGGGCGTAAAAAGGAGATGTGATAGCTCTGGCGACTCTGCTAGGGGCCGAACCCAGAACCTCTGGTTCAGTGTTAGAAATTCGAGTTTAGAATAATTGTTGTATTTGGTTTTCTTTATTATCTGATGTTTATTACATTTTAGATTCAATGTGCAAAATGTTGCCTTTTACCGCTTTGATATTATTTGAAATGTACATATGAACTGTTACGAAATCCATTCTTCCCTCTGAGTCTTCTCATATGTAGTTATGTTGTGTTTGCCTACCAGCATCACAAAACTTCTGTCTTGAGATAAAGCCAGTTAGCCTACTAGCTTCTGGTGAAGGATTTAGTCACACATGTTTAGGCGGGAGAGCCGTTAGCTAGCCAGTGTTGTTCTACTACTGGTAACGCTTGATGCTCCTCGGCTTGGGTTGTCCGCCCAGGTAAGCCAGGCCAAGATACCATCTCCTTTAGAATTTGAGAACCTAGAAAAACACGACTTCATGCCGGCTCCCTAATAGGAACGTTTATATGCATCATGTGTATTTTTGACTTAGGGGACTCGACACAGGGGTTGGGTCCGTCTAGGACAAGTGTACCTGAAAAGAAAATGACCATTCTGATGCATCTTACTGCTTGTGCATTGTATTTGCTTCGGACTAGCGTGATGACCGATTTTGAATATTGGGAAAATTTGAAAAACATTTAAAATAAAAAAAAAATTCATTTTTTGTTTGTTTTCATTTGCCAAAAAAATAAAATAAAAAGGAAAAAGAAAAATAATATTGTTTTCTAAAAATAACTTATTCTATTTTAAAATGAAAAAAAAAATGTCTTTATTTTCAAAATAGTTTATGGCGAACTACAATGGTTTGATTCTCACCGGATGTGAGATACGTAGGCAGCCCTAATCGGGTCCAACCTCCCTTTTTGCAAAAATAGCCATAAAAAAAGGTGCCAATTTTTTTTAATTCTAGACATAAACAAGTCGGGTGATGCCGTTTTTGTTTAAAATAGCCGAATGTACCCGAAAGGGACGCCGGAAGGCTGACTTTGCATATACGACCACCTTTTTGTCATTTTATAGATTTTTGGCCAGTTGACCCACACAACCTTAAAATCGTCGTCCTCGACGCGCTGAAAGGCCGTGTTTGCAATATTGGGTTATATTTTTAAAAAATAAGGAAAAGAGTCATAAATAAGTCGGGTGATGTTGTTTTTGTCAAAAAATAGCTGAATATTTTCGAAAGGGACGCTGGAAGGCTGACTTTGCATAAACGCCCACCTTTGGTCATCTCTTTTAGGATTTTCGCAGGTTAGTTAATGCAGCCTTGAAATCTTTGTCCCCGAAGTGCTGAAAGGTCGTATTTGCAAAACTAGGTCTTTTATTTTAATTTAAAACATACAAAAAAGCCAGTGGGCAAGTGAATGCCATTTGTATTTTGGTCAAAATAAGTCGAGCCAGCTTCGGCGGTGTCTTAAATCGTTCTTGCCGAGATAGCCTTAGAGTATCCTTCAGTTGTCGAAAGGCTATTTTTGGACAAGTTTATGAAGTGTCATGAAATAATTCTCCCCGGACTCAAAATTCATGAGAAATTGGGAAGGGGCTACGTTTGCAAAATAGCCATTTGGTTGAAATTGGCAAACAGGGAAATGAAGCTGGCCGTCTATTTTTAAGTTTGTAAGTCTTTTAATTAGAATATGTGGATTCATTGATTATTGAGTTTGTAGGTCATCTTAATACCTTTGAAACCAAGTTGTTTTATTATGAAAGTTGAAAATTTCCAAAAACTGTTTCACTGTTGTTTACCTTTTATTGGTCCGAACTACGCACAGTCTTATTCATGCGGAGTCATGGTACTAAGGCAATCTCCATAAGATTCGACCACCACTAGAAAAGAAAAATGGGAATTGTATAAAAACAAAAAGAGAATAAAAAATAAAGGAAAGTTCGGGAGATTTTCGAATGGGCACAATTACAAGAAGCCGGAATGACGCAAGTAATTGAAGCGAATGCATGATAGAATGGTTTAACTTCTTAGGTGCATTGCATCCCTGATATATGCTCACCTATCTGTCAAATTCTCTAACGCTAATGTGATGGCTTCTCTTTGTGGTGTTCAAATAAGAAAGGTGGTTGGTAGTGGTAACTCTTCCCTGCGAAACAAAGTTGAAGGACAATGACCGAAAACCTTAGAACCGAGTGGATCGATATCGTTGATCGACAAAAGCTGGTTGAACGGAACAACGGGTTTGAAGAAGAAGTGAAAATGTTGAGACAACATGTGGCAGACATGCATCAGGCATGGATGGCTGGAAAGGCACCCATACCGCCACCGCTTGGTATCTCCGATGATGTCATTACCCAAACTTTGGCATCTCTCGATCACCCTTGTGTCTCCGTCACTCTTCCGTCACACATCGTCCCAGACCACTCCTCCATAACTTAGATGGAGGAGAAGCCTAAAGAAGATTTTGGGAACTTGTAGCTCAGATGGAGTGAGCAAGTTGCTCGGGATAGCCTTCCCATGAAGAGAAAAGACAGTGTTGAACCTCCCCGATGACAAGGTCTGGTGGTCGTCCTTGCTAAATCCGCTCAGCCTCATCATTATCCCTATGGGTATCCTCGTGCACCACATGGCCCTTCCCGATGCCACATTTCCCCACATAATTCTCAAAGGCATACTTCAACTTCCAAATATCCAGCTCCACAAAAAACCTATCCACCCCCTCAAGCATATCGGAAGCCTCCTGGATCAGGCTTTAAGCCAAGTCAGGCATTTAGGAATGAGATATTGCTAAAACAAGAAGAAAAGGCTCTCACCCCTATCGGAGAATCTTATGCAAGTCTCATTGAAAGGCTAAATCATGATGGCCGGATTGAGCCGCTCCCCGGATACACTCCAAATCCACATGCAAAGAGCTTTGATCCTACTGCAGGATATGCATACAACTCTAATGTTAGAGGGCACAACATTGAGAGCTGACATGATCTTAAAAGGGAGGTAGAAAGAATGATTCAAGAAGGGCAGATTATGATCGATGACAGTACAAGGGAGCATGGGGATCCTCTTGGGAACCTATTGACTGAAGTTGCAGATGTTGAAATGGATGTTGGTCATGCAACAATCAGTAGCTAAAAGGCCATGCTTGGTATGGAAAGACGCTCCATTTTTGGGTCATTCGGAGAGGAGTTTTTGGTGGCTTATTTTGCTGTCATTTCTGTTGTCCGGTTTATTTTAGGTTTGTAATCCGGATATGGTCTTGTGGTCAAAACCTCTTGTCCTTCATTTCGTCTAGCTTGATTAGTCATAGCGGTTTGCTTAATGTTGTCTAGGTTTGTTTTGGGTTGTAACTGTTTGTTTTGTTATTTAAACAGTTTCATCATTTGTCTAATGCAAATTCTAGTTTTTTATTATTTCCAGTCATCCTTTTTGTCTAGTTATTTAACCCTTTTATTTTTTTTGTTCAACGCCGATTCTAGTGACATGACATGCGCGCACATTTAGGCCTAATCTTAAAAGTTAATCATAAAGTCATTGGGTGATGATCTGGACTTTTTGAAAAGAAGAAAAATTTGAGATTATTTGGAGCCCGAGTCATGACAAACTGGGGCAAGTAAAACATATAGAAAACCGTAAAGGCAAGCTAGCCAAATTGACGTGGGGGTCGTTTGGTAATGAAATGAGAGTGTTGCCCAGCGATGATTTAAAATGACAAATGAAAAGGCGATGCGGATATGGTTATCAAGCCTGGCACAATCAGAAGATGTCACGAATGTTTAAATATGTTGTTTGCACTTGTCATGTTTTGAAGATTGAAATGACGAAGGCATTTTATTCTACAATCCAAACACTTTATACTTCGTTAACCCTTTGAGCCTTATTTTTTTTTCATACCCCTCTTTCAGAATCAGTTGCAAAGATTAGAAACACGAACAGGGAAGATAAAGTAATAGAAAAGAAAAAGAAAAAGAAAAAGAGAAAACAACAAAAACAAAAGAATAGGAAAAGAAACAACAAAAGAAAAGAAAGATAAGAAATGAGTGAACAGAAAGACTGTAACAACAAGGAATTAGGCACGATGTTTGTCCTAATTTCTCAAAGAGGATACATAGGTGCTTCACAGCTCGGTCATAGTGTAAAAATTAAAAATCAAAAAAAAAAAAAATCCCCAAGCAAGAAACTGGGAAAAGGTGGCGTTTCTTGTAAATAAATCTAGTTCCGAAGGTTGTAATTCTGTACCCAAATTGATTTTTTTGAGCCTTTAAATATCCTTTCTTTTTAGCCTATCAAAATCTCACATTACAGTCCCAAGATAGACTTTTCGATCAGTCTTCAAAAGAGGCCAAGTCAGGCAAATGAGAGAGTCTTATCAGAACATAACGCTCTGATCCCCCAACGAAAAGACTTCGACATCCAGCAGAAAAGACTCCGGTCCCCTGCAGAGAAGATACATGAGAGAGTCTTATCGGTAAACACCCCAACCCCCAGATGAAAAATAATATAAATGAGAGAGTCTTATCGGTAAAACCTTCACGGGCACCTTGAGGCGACTGTGAGTTGAGAGGAAAGGCAAAATGAGAGAGGCTTGACAGTGAAAACCTTCGGGCACTACAAGTCGAATAAGGGTGGGAATCAGATGGGGAATCACCAAAAGAAGATTTTGAAAGATGATTGGCAACGGAGGATAGGCCACATGTGCATGTCATGACCATTAGAGTCGGTATCCGCATTTGATAGGTTTTAATTTTATAGTTTTGATTGTTAGAGAGTAATCTCTTTCCTTCGTTTTTTCTATTCCTTTTATCTTTATACTTTCATAGAAAAATTCCCCAGTAGAGTCTGTTGGGTCAAAACAAGTGAGAATTGACTTCAAAATCTACCATCAGCTTTCCAATTATACAAGACGAGATCTGACTAGTACATCCAAATGGTATAATTCAGGAAGGAACAAGGACAAGGCCATTATTAAGAAGGATATCCCCAGCAAGAGGAGATTGACAAATGGATGGATCAGTGTGAAGAAAGATATCCCCGCAGAAATCAAAGGTTAATGACCTCAAGGCCAAGTCCAGTGGAAAAATCAAGGGAGATAGACGCGGAGAGTGATGAGCATGAATTGGAGATTCACATGAGACTCAAAGGTCTGGGGAAATGGTGGTTCTCTAGCTATGCCACAAAAGAAGAGGGATATCCCTAGCAGAAAAGATATTTTACTGACACGGATGAACGAAAAAATTCGTTCATCAGCAAAACATGCAAGATCCTCAAGTAGAGTCACTGCCATAGGAATGTGGGGGGTTAGGATACAAAGGGAAAACAATTGTGAAAGGCTTGTGAATAAGGAGTCGTCAAGAAGGATGGCTAGACAATGCAAGGTAGGGAAAGTCATGCTAAGACCAGCAAATAACATCATCCCCAGCAAGTTTTAATAGTGTAATAGAACGCAGAGCAGAGAAGGAGAAGGGGAAAAACCATCCCCATCAGGAGTGGAACAACCACTCACCAGCTTAAAACTAATAAATTTTCTTTGATTTGAAGTATGTAAAAGAAAATGGCATTGATGGCAGAAAGGCATGCCACAAGGAAAATTATCAAACTGGGGCAGAAAATTTTCCTTTCATTTTGAAAATTTTCTGGAAGTCGGGTATTCGTTTGGGGAAGAAATAAGATAACACTAGTCTTAGGGGGAGTGGTATTTGAACCAATGTTATTCCCAATATAACAAGTTTTAATGAGGGAAGTGATATCCCCAGCAGACAAAATGAAAGGATGAAACTGGTGTTCAGAAAAAGCAAAAGCCAGTGTCATCCCCAGCAGCTTCCGAAAGAATGAACTACAAATTTTGAAGGAATAAAATTTTCCCCAGCTGCGTTATCCTCAACAACGTTATCCCCAGATGATAACACTTTTATCCCTAGCAGTGTTGAGAGAAAATAATTTTTTTTAAGGAAGTAGAAGAGGAGGGGAAGAAAGGAGATTCCCCCCAACGGTATTATGCCCAGTAGGTAAGTAAGTAATTCGCTAACAATGTTACCCCCAGCGGACTCGAGGGAAGACAGCACGAGCTTTTAAAGGAGGAAACCATCCCCATCAAGGCCACAAATCGGCTACATTTTAAAACTGATAAATATTTTTTTGTTTGAGAGTTGAGACAGGAAGAAAGCAATGCAAGGGGAAAATAAAAGAAAAGAAGAAATTACAAAGGTAAGTTTTCAAATATTTGATCTTTACATTTTCCTCCTAGGATAAAAATTCCTAGTCTAATGGATTTCCCCCCAATACAATCTTAGTCCGATGAAATTTTCACCTAAGATATCAAATCTTAGTCCGATAAATCTTTCTCCTTCGATCACAACAAAATGGACCTAGTCTAATGATTTAACTCCTAGAGTCAAAATCTTGGTCCGATGGAATTTTTCTCCCAAGATAAGATATAACAATCTTAGTCCGATGAAAGTTTCTCCTAAGATATCAAATCTTTGTCCGATAATTCTTTCTCCTATGATCACAACAAAATGGATCTAGTCTGATGAATTATCTCCTAGAGTTAAAATCTTGGTCCGATGGAATTTTTCTCCCAAGATAAGATATAAAAATCTTAGTCCGATGAAATTTTCTCCTAATATATCAAATCTTAGTCCAATGAATCTTTCTCCTAAGATCACAACAAAATGGACCTAGTCTGATGAATTATCTCCTAGAGTCAAAATCTTGGTTCGATGGAATTTTTCTCCCAAGATAATATAACAATCTTAGTCCGATGAATTTTCTCCTAAGATCACAATCTTAGTCTGATGAACTTTCTTCTAAGATCACAATCTTAGCAAGATGAATTTTCTCCAAAGATATAAAAATTCGTAGTCTGATGAATTTTCTCCTACGATAATTTGAAAATAAGGGAAGGCAGAATTTGAGAAAAAGAAAAAGAAAAAGAAAGGAAGTCTGAAAAAATCTAAACTCTAGAAAAAGAAAAAGAAAAGAAAGTTTGAATTGGGCAAAAAGTTAAGAAAGTCTAGATTCAAAAAATGGACCTAGTCTGAGGAATTATCTCCTAGAGTCAAAATATCAGTCAGACGAATCTTTCATCTAAGATCACACAAAATGGACCTAGTCTGATGAATTATCTCCTAGAGTCAAAATCTCGGTCTGATGAATCTTTCTCCTGAGATCATACAAAAATGGACCTAGTCTGACGAATTATCTCCTAGAGTCAGAATCTATTGAAACTTTCTCCTAAGATAAAAAAAAATCGTAGTTTGATAAATTTTTTACCTAAGATAAAGATAAAATCTTAGTCCGTTGGAACTTTCACCTAAGATGAAAATCTTAATCTGATGAATTTTTCACCTAAGATGGTAATACTTTTCATGTCTCTATATTTTAGGCACCCACCTGTATAACGAGAGGAATACTTTTCATGTCTTTGCATTCTAGGTCGCCCCCACTATAACGAGAGAATACATTTCTATTTTTTCAATTCATGTCCTAGGTCGCCCACCAATAAAACGAGGGAATACATTTCTGTTTTTTTCATTTTCATGTCCTAGGTCGCCCACCGGTATAACGAGGGAATATATTTCTATTTTTTTCATTTTCATGTCCTAGGTCGCCCACCAGTGTAACGAGGGAATACATTTAAGTTTTTTCATTTCATGTTCTAGGTCGCCTACCAGTATAACGAGGGAATACATTTCCATTTTTTTGATTTCAGGTCCTTAGGCGCCCACCTGTATAACCAGGGAATACATTTCATGTCTTTGCAATTAGGCGTCCACCCGTATAACTAGGGAATAGATTTCATGTTTTGAATTTAGGCGTCCACCTGTATAACTAGGGAATACATTTCCTGTCTTTGCAATTAGGCGCCCACTTGTATAACTAGGGAATACATCTCAGGTTTTGAATTTAGGCACCCACCTGTATAACTAGGGAATACATTTCTGTTTTACATTTTATGTCTTGAAATCAACAACCCACTGGAAGGCAGAAGGTTGCAACAAAAAATCCCCAACATAAGGAAAGAAGCCATATCCTCAGCTGATGGAACAAAATGATGAAACTTATGTTCAGAAAAACACGACGCCGTATCCCCAGAAGTTTTCGGAAGAAAGAAGCACCGAAGGAAACACAAGCCGACAATAAAGCAAGACAACAATAGCAAGTTGAAGATAGATAAGATCTTGTGATTCTTGGTCTAGCCTAGCTTCTTGTTTTCTTTTTAGCACGATGTAACAAGGAGATCGGTATGCATTAATAACGGCATGCAGCAAGCAGTAACAACAAAATTGCAATCCCATGGTAGTCCCAACTACCAAAACTTTTCCAACTACATTGACCCGATTCCCTTTTAGCCAAGGATATGTAGGAAACCTTTTGAAGCAAAGGTTCAGTCAAATCCTTTCGAAAATGCTTCACACGAAGTACTCAAACAGGCAAAAATAGCTCATATCCGCTCACTTTGTCTTTGCAAGAAAACTCTTTATGTTTTCGGACAAAGAGGGGCAGCTCTGAGCACGTGATGTTTACCCTATATATGAATTACTCCCAAAAATTTAAAATAAAATAATTATGTTTGCTTGCAATTATTGTGAATTTTGTGTTATTTTTGTGTTATTGTTTGCATTTTGTTTTGTGCATGTCTATTTGTTTAAATTAATAAAAATATAAAAATATGTTGCATTTGCATATAAAATTCGAGTTTACAATTAGGAGTAATATAGTTTGTTTTACGAAAATGAAAAAAACACAAAAATATGCATCGTTTGTATTTTTAGCATTCAATGTCAAATTGTGCAATTTTGTTTTAATTGTTATTCAATTTTGTATGATAATTGTTATTAGAAATTAATTAGTATTCTGATAAGCTAATTTAGTTTATAACTTAAAGTTTAGTTTTATTAATTAGAAAGTAAAAGAAAAGAGAACAAAAAATAGAAGAACAAATATGGAATTGGGCCTCTACCTTAATTTTAAACTTAGGCCCAAAACACCTCTACCTAACCCAAAATCCCTGACCCTATCCATTTCCACTCCCTCCATTTTTTATTTTGTTAGATTTTTTCTTTCTATTTTTTCATTCTTTCACTTAACCAAATAACCAAACCCTAAACACACCCTAAACTTATCGTCACACCTAAACACCCACCCCCTCTCTTTATTTTCTTGTAACCACTCCCCAAATAACCCCACTGCCCGTCCCACCTTCAACAGAATGACCACCCCTTCCCGTCTTCTTCCCCATCTCCGGTGTCTCTAACCACCAGCGTCACCAAACGAGCTCCTCCTTACGTCCCAAACAACCCCATCTGAAACAGCCAACCCCATCACCAAACGACCCTAATTTCATCTTCTTCAGCAACCGTCCACCAACGACCACTCTAACGCAACCAGCCCTCCACCAAACCATCGTCCCAACTAAATTATCCCCTTACGTCCACAACCTTTACGCCCACCAACAGCCATCGTCACCCCACCTGAAGCAGCGCCGCTGCGGCTGCCGCTCTAGTAGAACCAGCAGTGATGCCAGTCCATGACATCTGAATAGTCGTTGAACCAGGCCACCATCGACGCCGAGCATCTTCCCTGTTCTTCTCCTTCTTCATGTTTTGAACTGGTAAACCGTAAGCTTGTTCATCTCCCTTCTTCAGCCATTAAAGACACCATCATCTTCTTAAAAAAAACCCAAAGAAAAATGAAAAGATGAACCATGGATGTGCATTAACAGAAATCAAACGACCCTTTCGTTCTAGTTTCATTAACACACACACAGAGTTTGTGGTCGTCTTCATCGTCCGGCTTCATCGCTTGAAATCAACCAGAAAACACACAAAAATTTTCGGGGCAAATTCGAGTTATTTTAATTTCAAAATTTCCAGGCAGATGTTTTTTGTTCAAGTTTGTCGTTGTTCCGATCCGGTTAGTTGGTTTAATTTTATTTCTGTCCATATTTGTTTGATATAGATATGAAATCAGTATATATTTGATTCTTTTCTTGTTCGCTGTTTATCATTTCTTGATTATTTCTTCAGTTTGTTTTTATTCATTTGTTCTTGTTTAGTTTTAATATAGCAGTGTGTTAGTTTATTCACTTGAATATTTTATCTTGGTTGTAATGTTATTGGATTTAAGTTGAAGTTCAATTGATTATTCAGTTTATTGATTTGAATCTTTTTATTTGTTCTGTTAAGTTTAATTTGAATATGAGTTTAGTGATATGAATCTGCTTGTTTGTTAGGTTCAGTTTTGTTATTATTGCTGAATCTCAATGTATACTTGTTGTTAAAAATGTTGTTCAGTAAAAATAATTTCCATTGGTTCTTTGTTGTTCACTATGTAGTTTGAATTTGTTGATTGAGTTTGACTAGAAATTGGCTATAGCTGCTGTATGTTGGTTAATTGATTAGGTGACTTGGTTATAGTTGGTAATCTGATGTTAGTTTTTAGATAATTTTTGAAGTTTGAACAGATTTTTGAATCAGGGTAGTAACAGTAGGATTCAGGGGTAAGTAGGAATGAAAGATTATGGAATTTGTTCAATATTAATAATCTGAAAGTGGGGTATTAATCTAATAGTAATGTGCAACAAAACATAGTGGTATGATGGGGATATTAAGTAGTAAGTAGAACATTAATGTGTTAGTCAAAAAGGAGGGGGGGGGGACTGTGGGGTTTGTTTGACTGCTTTTGCTAAATAGAAAATCAGAAATAGTATAGGTAATGATAAAAGGGTAAATAACCCACATAGTTAAAGGAATAATGGGCTGGAGAGTAAAAGAAAAAAAGGGTAGTAATAATAAGAAAAGAGTGAAAAAGGGGACTGCCTATTGGTATATAATAGGAGTCATTTGACACTTAAAGGGGAGGAATTCTAGAGATAAATATTTCACAACTTAAGAGGGATCCAGATGAAAAAAAGAGAGAATAAGAGAAAGAATTGAGAGTTTAAAAAAATTTAAAGAAATCAAAACCCCACTATTTATTTGAAGCATCTCTTTTTTGCTTCATTGATTTCGTTTCTCTTGATTCAAATACACTAAGACTGATCTTAAGTAATTCTAGTGTGTCTTTGAGTTCATTTGACTTGTGAGGATATCACTGTGGGTTAAAGTCTATTTCTGTTGGTGTTTTATGGTTTGATCTTACTGGTTTTTGTTGAAATTTATTGCTGGGTTTAGCTATTGCTGTTGCTGTGTTGATTACTGCCTTGCTGATTTCTCACCTTCCTCTTCTCTGGTTTCCAATATCAGGTACACGTCTGTAACACCGTGTAAGCTGAAAATATGAAGGCATGAATGCATATGAAATTGAAGTTGGAAGTTTGATTAGATTGTTTCATCTTTACTAGTAGTATTTAGAGTATTCTTATATATTATTGTTATGCATCTTAAAAACTGAAGTCTAGACTGTTTTTCAGTTTGAGTGGTATTAATTTAAGTTATAGTTACAATGAATTGTTGGGTAATATCTACAGCTGTTGTTAGTTGTTTGCATGATAATATTTTTCTCTTTGAAGTTAAAAGTCAGAAATAGTTTAAGCATGCTGTTAGATTGAAATTAGTAAGTATAAGCTTCCTTAGTAATAAAAATGTAACAGTTAATGGATTAGTTTCTAGATTTCATTTCTAATTGGCTCGTTGTATCTGAGGCAGATTTTAAATAGGTAGGGTTTAATTCCGTTTGGCAACATATATGCCAATATTCGAATCCATGTTGATAACACTTCCCTAGCTGTTAATTCCAATAGTTTAAATCAATTTTAGGAATGTTAGTTTAAATCAATTTGGGAGAATGGTTCGTTTCCTTTTAATATCTTAGCAATCTCGTATGCATTTTGTAATTTCAGCTTTAGTAGTTCTCTTATAGAATAAAGGCACGAAACAATTCTCTATTATTTGAGCTCTAGTGCAATTCTTGTTCACATTAATCTAGTAACTAATAAGAGGCCTGAACTTATAAATATGTAATTAATTAGGACTTTTCTCTTTTATTTTAGAGACGAATTTAATAGAAAAATGTAGTCACTTTAGGTTCATCCTTTTAAAATAAATTAGGCGTGCCTCGCCAAAATAAAACGTGAAAATTGCAGGGCCCTCATAAATGTATACCCCAAAACACTTAGATTTTAGGACGGGCCGTTTCACAAATTTCACGTCCTTCCACAAATAATAATGCGTTTATCTCTTTAGGCACGTACTTCAATAACATTACCTCCCTAAACTCTGGTGCGCATTTATTTCACCCAAATCCAAATCTCAACAAAGTCGAGATATGTCAACAACCACGGGTACATTGATGTGATGTGGTTCGAGACATATTTTCACGACGTTGCAATTCTCTTTAATAAATGACAAAAGCGATTAAAAGTTAAAATTTGCACATAGGCTCATCATTGTTAAAATGAGATATTTTAAAGGTTAAATACGACAATTAGCGAGCGTGCTAGAACCACGGAACTCGGGAATGCCTAATACCTTCTCCAGGGTTAACAGAATTCCTTACCGGATTTCTGGTTCGCGGGCTGTGATACAGAGTCAATATTTTCCTCAATTCGGGATTCAATCAGTGATTTGGGACACCATAAATCTCCCAAGTGGCGACTCTGAATCTAATAATAAATCTCGTTTCGATTGTCCTTTAATTGGAAAAACTCCCTCACCCCTTCGCGGGGGCGTAAAAAGGAGGTGTGACACAAGCTTCTTACTTACTTACTTGAGTCAAATAACTTATTGCATGCACGTTTAGGTCACATCAACTTCAAAACTATACGAAAAATAATTAACTTGGATGTTTTGTCTAAATTTGAATGTGATAACCCCAAATATCAAATATGCTTGGAATCTAAGTATGTTGAACATCCTTATAAGTCACTTGAATGGAGTTCAAACCATTTAAACTTAATTCACATAGATATTTGCAACATGAAGTCAATGCCATCTCGCAGTGAAAAAAAGTTTTTTCATAACTTTTATTGATGATAATACTAGATAGTGCTATATTTATTTACTTAATGGTAAAGATGAAGCAATTGTTGCATTCAAGCAATGCAAAGATAAAGTTGAAACGTAACTGAACAAAAAGATCAAAATGATAAGAAATGATAGGAGCGACGAATATGAATCTCCTTTTAAAGAAATATATTTGGAATATGGCATTATTCATAAAATAACTGCCCCTTACTTACCACAATCTAATGAAATTATGGAAAGAAAAAATATAACGTTAAAAGAGATGATGAATGCTTTGTTGATAAGTTCTCGTTTACCCCATAACTTGTGGGGGGAAGCTATTCTTACAGCTAACAAAATAGTCAACCGAGTTCCCCACAGAAAATACAATCTTACTCAATATAAAAAATGGAAAGGAAGGGAACCTAGCTTAAAATATCATAAAGTGTGGGGGGTTTTCGGCTAAAGTGCAAGTTCCTAAACCAAAGGGTAAATATTGGACCGAAAATCATTGATTGCATTTTCATGAGATGTGTAACAAATTGTAAGGCATTTGATTTCTGGCTCATAAATCAGAAAATCTCAACATTCATATTAAAACAGTAATCGTATTAGATGATGTTGAATTCTTTGAGAATATTTATTTGTATAAAAATAAATGCGAGTCGTCTAGTAAAAAATCTAAGCGATCTCGAGAAAAAGCAAAGAAAATTACATTCAATGAGGAAAATCCAAGATGTAGTAACGTCAAAGGATATCTACTTTCTTTGGACCAGATTTTCTGACATTCTTGTTGGAAAATGAGCCTTAAACATTTAAAAAATCAATATCTTCCTCCTAAGCACAATATTGGAAAGAGGTAGTCAATAGTAAGATAGAATCCATATTAAATCATCACACTTAGGAATTGGTTGATCTTCCACTAGAAAATATATCTTGGGTATTAAGTGAATTTTCAAAAGGAAAATGAAAGTTGATAGTAATATGGAAAAATATAAGGCAAGATTAGTTTTCAAAGGATTTAGATTATGAGAAGGTCGTGATTACTTTGATGCATATTCGTCGGTAAAGAGGACTACATCTATACGGGTGTTAACAACATTAGCAGTCGTGTATGGCCTTGAAATACATTATATGGATGTGAAGACAACCTTATTAAATGGAGATTCGGAGGAAGAAATTTATATGGAACAACCTGAAGGGTTCGTGGTTTCCAAAAAGGAAAGAAGGTATGTCAACTTGTTAAAGCACTATACAGACAGAAACAAGCACCTAAAAAGTGGCATGCGAAATTTAAACAAACAATGTTGGCAATGAGTTTAAGATCAATGAGTTTGATAAATGTATCTACATTAAAAAAGCTCCAAATCATATGGTGATTATATGTTTATATATTAATGATATGTTAATAATGAGCAAAGATATTGCATATATAAATGCTGTTAAGCGTATGCCTAATATTAAGTTTGATATGAATGACTTATAAGTTGCTGATTTAATTCTTGGAATTAATATCCATATGAATTCTCAAGTTCAAGCACTATCTCAATCTCATTATGTGAAAATGGTACTTGAAATATTCAAATATTTAGATTTCAAAGATGCAAAGGCCCCGCTTGATGTAAATGTTGATCTTACAAAGAATCTAGGTCAGAGCATATCTCAAGCGGATTATGCTTATGTTTTGGGTAGTTTATTTTACATCATGAATCGTACACGACTTGATATAGCTTGTGTAGTAAGTAAACTAAGACATTACACAGTTAATCCCGATCAAACTCATTGGATGGTAATGAGAAGAGTTTTGGGATATCTAAGACATACCCAAGATTATGCTTTGCATTAAAATAATAATCCTGCGCTATTTGAAGGATATAATGATGCAAATTAAATTACAAGATCAACAGAAACAAAGTCCACCAATGGATATGTTTTTACCAGTGTTGTAGGATCAGTGTCTTGGAAATCATCCAAATAGACATGCATCGCTCGTTCTATAATGGAGTCTGAGTTTGTAGCTTTCTGTGATGACCCAAAAGGTCATCTCTTGTTTTAAAACTCAAATCTGTCTCCCGAGACCTTAAAAACGTCCTTTTGTCTCAACTCAACCCATGTACCCAACTCACAATGTACTGCCTCCATAAATGCGAGGTAAACTACGTACCCCGATTAGAAATGATAGAAACGGGCACACCATGAAGACGATCAATCTCCCGGATGTCGATCTTAGACAATCGCTTTAAAGAATAGGAAACTGTCGTTGGAATGAAATACAGTGACTTTGTCTGCCTATCCACAATAACACATACTATATCGAACTTCCTCTAAGTCCATGGGAGTTCAACGACAAAATCCATAGTGATACTCTCCTACTTCCACTCAGGAATCTCTATCTTTTGAAGCAAACCACCAGGTCTCTAATGCTCTTATTGTACCTACTGACAATCAAACATCAAGCTACGTATACCAAAATATCCTTCTTCATCCTCCTCCACCAATAATTCTTCAGCAAGTCCTGATACATCTTAGTGACACTCGAATTAATAGAGTACCGGGAACTATGTGCCTCATCTAGAATCAACTCACGAAGTCTATCCACCATACAAATACGACCCTCCATCCTTAAAACTCCATCATCTCTCAATGTAACCTTCTTGTCACCTCCGTGGCGCACTGTGTCTCTAAGGACAAGCAAGTGAGGACCATCATATTGTCGATCTTTGATATGATCAAATAATGAAGAACGAGCGATTGTGCAAGCTACAACATGATTGGGCTCAGAAACATCCAACCTCATGAACTGATTGGCTAAAGCCTGAACATCCAAAGCAAGCGGTCTCTCATCGACTGAAATATACGCAAGGCTGCCCGTACTGGCTGACTTCCTACTCAAGGCATCGGCCACGACAGGATGATACAAGATGGTAATATCATAGTATTTCAAAAGCTCCAACCACCTCATCTGCCTCAAATTTAGCTCTTTCTGCTTGAAAAAATACTGCAAACTCGTGTGATCTGTGAACACCTCACATGACACGCTATATAAATAATGCCTCCAAATCTTCAACGTGTGAACAATGAATGCTAGCTCCGAATCATGAATTGGATCATTCTTCTCATGAATCTTCAACTGTCGTGAAGCATATGCAATAACCTTGCCATTCAGCATCAACACCGCACCCAGTCCAATACGAGATGCTTCATAATATACTGTATATGGCCTTGACGTATGGGCAAAACCAACATCGACACTGTAGTCAGAGCTGTCTTAAGCTTTTGAAAGCTCGCCTCACACTCATCTGACCACCTAAACTGGGCACCCTTCTAGGTCAACCTGGTCATCGGGGCGGTTATAGATAAAAGTCTATCCACAAACGATGGTAATAACCCACCAGCCCCAAGAAACTCTGAATCTTTGTAGCTGATCTGGGTCTAGGCCAGTCCTTGACTGCCTCAATCTTCTTAGGATCCACCTGGATACCCTCTGCTGATACAACATGACCCAAGAATGCAACTGAACTCAACCAAAACCCTTATTTCAAAATTTTAGCATATAACTGACTGTCCCTCAAAGTATGGAGAATGACTCGAAGATGCAGCTCATACTTCTCTCGTCTGTGAGAGTAGATCAAGATGTCATCAATAATGATCACAAAGGAATCTGGATAGGGGTTGAAAACTTGGTTCATCAAATCCATAAATGCTGCAGGGAATTTGTCAACACAAATGATATTACTAGGAACTTATAATACCCATATCGAGTGAGATAATTTTTCCAACAATATAACGTGATAAGGTGACAGCAATACATCCCTAAGATGACATCAAAATCGACCATATCAAGAAGTAGGAGATCTACACGGGTCTCAAGACCCCCATAAATAACCACACACGTGTGATAGACACGATCTACAATAATAGAATCACCCAACAGTATAGACACATATAGAGGAGCACTCAAAGAATCACGAGGCACAACCAAGTACGTAGCAAAATATGATGACAAGTAGGAATATGTAGAACTTGGATCAAAGAGATCCGAAGCATCTCTTTTATAAACTGAATTTGTACCTGTAATAATGGCATCGGATGCCTCAGCCTCAGGCATAGTTGGGAAAATATAACATCTGAGTTGGGACCCACCACTATAAACTATATCTTTGGGATAGCCTCTTGCTGGCTGGCCTCCACCTCTAGCGGCCCGACCTCCACCTCTAACACCTTGACCTCTACCTCCAGCTGCCTGAACCCTACCTCTAGCTGGCCGAGCGGGTGGTGAAACACCCGGTGCCGGAACCATGGCACGAGAACCCTTCTGGAGACACTCAAAGTGCCCCCAATAGTTCTTTATTTTAGTGATATGAAGAAGCTTCTCCAGAAATAGTAGAGAGAACCGACCCCAAGTCAAAGCCGGTGACCCAAATGGTCTAGCCAAACAATAATCCCTCCACCAAGTCTTGCGGAACCTGACAGACGAAAAGCAGCAAAGTCTACCCCATCGGTCTCCACTATCCCCATGTTTTGCAGAACCTCATGACACTGTCCAAATAATCCTAGGGATCCTTTGAAGATGTAACTCCATAGGTAGTAGTGAAAAACTTGGTGAACCTATCCAATCTCCATAAGTCATCAGCAAACATAGCTACTCCATCACCGGTCTGAGCTACAACACCCAACTGACCTACCCCAACTAGCTGATCTGCTGGAGTCTAAATCTAAAGAGCTATCTGCTTTGGAGTGCGAGTAGCGGGAGTCTGTGTTCCTCCCCCATCCTGAGAGACAGCTGGTGCTACAAGAAATAATCCTGCCTAAGTAACACTCTTCATAAGGCCCAGTAGATGGACCAGAGCATCTTGGAGTACCAGGGTAGTGATGAACACATTTGGAACCTGAACTAGCTCTTCTGGAACGGTCTGGACTGGAACCTCATTATCAAACTCTACTTGAGGCTCTGTCGCTGGTGCTGGTGCTCTGGGATGAGCCTTGCCTCTACCTCATCCTCTAGCATGGCCTTGGCCTCATCCTCTGCCCCATGTAGGAGCTGCCACGAGGGGTTTGGGCTACTAATCAGCAGTTAAAGAAACTCGTGTTCTCGTTATCTGCGAAAGAACATAGTAGAAGTTCAATTAGCATTGAGAAGTCAAATCGCATGACAGAGAAAATTAGATGTGAAGTTATTCCTAAACTCTATAGCCTTTAGGGGATAAGTATAGACGTCTCTGTACCGATCCCTCAGACTCTACCTAGCTTGTTTCGTGAATTGTGAGACATAGGAAACCTAGTTCTCATTCCTGTGGTAGTTTCCTATTCTTCAGAGCGATTAGCTGATATATATACACCCGGGAGATTGTTCATCTTCATGGTATGACCGTGTCTATCATTTCAGATCAGCGTACGTAGTTTACCGTGCATCTTTGGAGGGCAGTACAGTGTGAAATCAATTCTTTCTTAATAATTTGTCTAGAATACTTCAATTCCTGACAATTGGATCCGAATTGCCTAATGCAGACTTTTTATCTAATTCTATGCGTTCAACTGGTCTGTCCGCCGCTTAAGTTTTAATTTAAAGACCAAACTACTATGTGCAAGGTATGCTAAACTAAGTGTTGCCTGATTTACAGGGTTTTGTGTGAGCCTTGCATGTTAGTTTGTCAATCCCATTGCTTGCTATTTGTTTTGGTTGCCGAAACTAGTATTTTGTCCCTTTAAACCCCATATATGCCTCTACCCCTTTCTTCCCCTTTAGGATTAGAAGTCCTAATACTCCGGAGCTAATAGGTTGGGACGGGTACTAGCATGTAATAAGTAAATGAGACTAATCATGTTTAAATACCTATGTTTAAATACCTTAACGTGGTGGGAAGGGTAGAATACAGATAAGATGACTAGTGCGCTAATATCTCGTGCGACCCCTCTTTTGAGGAGTGATTGCTGGGTATTGCATTGATGTGATCAATACTTTGTGTAAACCTAGGACCCCCCTTTCTTTTCCTTTTATTTGCAATGTCTTCTTTAATTCTGTTCTTTAAATTAATTCCCTTTTTTAAAAATTGTCTCTTCCTGTCTTCTTTACCCTTTTCAAAACTTGAAACTTATTCGTGATTCTATGTGCAAAGCTTTACTTGTTTTCTCTCACTTCCTTTTAATGTCACAATTAAAGCATGACCGAGAACCACACTAGTGGATCTTGAGGGGTGCCTAACACCTTACCCTCGAGATAAACTCAAGCCCTTACCCGAACTCTGGTTTTCTTTCAAAACTGCTTCTTCTCTTTAAAGTGTCCTAATGCACTATAATCATTAGGTGGCAACTCTTCAAATTTATTACCCGATCCCCTCAAAGGGGATAAGAGTTGTGTTTTTTCCATAATGTCGTAAGCCCGATTTCACCTTAGAAAAAGGGGCGTCGATAACATGTCGACTCTTCTGGGAATTTCTTTAAGGCTTTTACCATTACATGCTTTGTGTGATTTTATTGCTTCCTTAATTGCCTTTATTATCTTGCCTTTAATTATTTCATCATGATTACTAACTTTGTTCTTCATGTTTTCTTTTCTTTTAATTTCTTCATTTACTGCTTTATTACCATTTCAATAGCGTTGTAATTTTTGAGCACTATTTAATCCTTTACTCTATGAACGTGAAAATACATGCAATTTGCTTCATTCTTATAACTGCAATTTTCAACATCATATTCCACTCGTCCAAAAACCAATACAATAGCAACGCTTATTATGAGTGGTTGCGCCTTCCAATATTATAAACCCCCTAAATGTGGCAGAGGCATATTTGCGGTAAAACTAGTCGATCGACGGTTCCGCACCTTTTCCTTTTGATTTGTCCGCTCAAGGGTACCTTGTCTAGCCCTTCAAAAGTAGAAACCTTACTCTATTAAACTATTCATGCATCATGGTTAAACTAGCCGAGTAAGTTATGTTGTCCGCAGAAAGACTCATTAATATACCCTGAACCAAAGTCCATCGGGTTCCCCCGAAACCCAAACGGACACCTCCATGTTATGTGCATTTATTTGGAGAACTAAATTCCTTTATGCTAATTATTGATTTAAATAGTCGAGTCAGGGTCTAACTCTTTGTTTTGCAGAAAATGAGGAACGAAATCCCCATATTCGGTATGGCAACCAACATTCACCGAGTCTGCTAAGTTGTTGGGAGGATCTTCATGCGAGCGATCAGACCCTTGTCCGCAAGTACTTAGGGAATTTGGCCTAAATTCTTGAAATCTAGCCTAACAACAAAATCATAGAGGTTGAAACTCTGTTCTGGGATAGTGATCGGTCGGTTTTTCACTTCGGGGACCTCGAAATGACCCCTTTACTGGAAGAAAGAGGGGGTCTAGCTGGTATTCCTGGGGAGACTCCGGGTCTACTTATGCCGGAGAATCGCAAGGGTAGGGGTTTCCTAAAAATGATGGGATGCAAGAAGAATCCGGATCTGACTTGTCTGAAGGATTACATACCATTTGACTTCATATATGAAAGGTTCGGTCATAGCAGTCCTATCGCACCTACAATGACGAGTTCGCCCTCACCTCTTTAGGGCATATACATAGAAGAGTCTTTGTGTTCATGTTTTGTTTCCTGGGTATGATGGTGTTTCCTATGAAAAACGCTAGGATCCACACCAGACTAGCCAAGGTTACCAAGACCTTAATGCAAGGGATCGACGAGTAGTCTTTCAGCATAGTGTCCATGATCGTCATTGAAATCTATCGAGCCTTGGGAAAATGTCAACAAGGGGCCCCGCACTTCAAGGGTTGTAATTTTTTACTTCAACTTTGGCTTATAGAACTCCTTTAGAAAAGTGATTACCGACATGAGATTATACGCAAGGATTGGGATGATCATATCGCTTTCCGCCACTCAAAGCAAATGAACTTGATGCGCAACATGTTCGCTCAGCTGGAGGACGCTAGGAGATGGGTAGAGCAATTTGAGAATCTAAACGAAGAGCAAGTACAGTGGATGTTCGAGTGGTTCCTAACAGGAGAGTTCATTGTTCGTTCTCAGGATGTACCATCCTCATACTCATCGGCCTGAGGGGAACTCACCCTTATGTCCCTCTCCGAGCCATGAGGCAAGTTGGAAGGAAACAGTTCTTACCAAGGGTAGAAAAGATGAGTCACTTCAAGGTTGACTTTCAAAATGATGATAGCCCTCACAGGTGTGAAGCTCAACATATGTGGCATTGCAAGCTCGTCTTGGGGAGAGAAACTATTGAGGCAGACAAGTATCATGCAGGATATGTGACGCATTATTCGGGTTGGTTAGAAGACGATCACATTGGTTTGGGTCATCCAAGGTTTGTCCGTGGTCACATGCTTATTGATGAGAAGACTGAAGCGCAAGTTAAGCACAATCAATTGCGTAAAAGAATTCGGGAGTGTGAGAATGAACATCAGGAAATACAAGAAGCTCACTAGAAATTGATCGACGAGTGGAAAGACATGGCTGTCAACGCTAACAAGCAGTTAGGGTATCTGGAAAGAGGCCTAGTAGAGTTGGAAGGAAAGTTCATGAAAAGGATTCAAGTCTGCCAAAATGCCGAGGTAAGTGCAGACGGACATTTGGCTCGAGCCTATCTGCTATTAGGACTATGCGAGTTGATGCAACTGTACGAGGGAGGCAAGAATACCGAATATGGGGAAGGTCCTTCTGGGACCAAGTAGTTAGGATCTTTTATTTTCTGCTTTCATAATGTAATAAGGCCATTGGAAATTAGTGACATCTTTATTTCCAATTGCGTTTTTAGACTCGTCTTATTTTAATCAATAGAATGAGGCATTTAGCATTATAAGTTCTCCATATTTAACTTGTCGCTAGGACTATTCGGGCTCAACGAGGCACACAAATTAGGAAACGACTTATATTCCTGCACAACGTGTTTAAATATCGCAATATTTTCTTTTCTCAGAATCCGCACTAACATTTTACCCTTTTTGGTTTTTCTTTTATTTTGTTCCCCTCCCAAAAGGTTAGTTAGTGCATTCTGGCACCATCAGCGTACTCAACAAGATCTAAGGGCCCTCCTCCTCCCCCAAATACCACCAGAAATAGGAACAAAGGAAAAATGGGAGATGTAAATGCTAGAAAGGAAATTGAGGAAACTTTTTAGGACACTCCAATTACCAAAGGAACTGCTGCTCATCTTGAGCAAACCTTTCCTAGATTTTGGGAAGAATTAGAACAAGTCCGGAACCCGGCAAGCCTATCAATCACTCTTGCCTCTACTGATGTTAACGCCCAGAACAATGTACCTCCACAAAATACCCCACAACCACTAGTACAACCTGCTAATACCGAAGCTTGCGACACATCTAACAACACTCCATTACTCATTCCCGAACCTCAAAACACCATAAACGACCACATCCATAACACTCCTATCTTTGTGGATATCGTACCTCACTATAACCAGCCAATCTCAAATGCACCCGAATCAGATGACAAGGACTCCTTTATCAGGAATTTAGATGCTGAACTCAAGAAGTTAACTGGCGGGTCCAAGGTGTAGAATATAGCAAAGATGTTGAAGTGTTGAACTATGAAGATCTTTGTGTTTAGCCAGATGTTGAGCGTCCGGAGGGGTACAAACCTCCCAAGTTCGAGATGTTTGATGGAACAGGTGATCCCAGGGTCCATTTAAGAATATATTATGACAAGCTGGTAGGAGTTAGAAGGGACAAGAAAATCCGTATGAAGCTGTTTATGAGGAGTTTGAAAGGCGACGCCTTATCTTGGTACATCAGTCAAGATTCCAAGAAATGGACAAGTTGGGTGAGCATGGCGTCCGACTTTATGGACCGGTTCAGGTTCAACACTGAGAACGTGCCGGATGTGTTCTATATCTTGAATTTGAAGAAGAAGCCCACAGAACCCATTCGCGAGTATGCAACTCGTTGGAGGTCAGAAGCTGCCAAGGTCAGGCCAGCCCTCAAGGAAGAGCAGATGAATAGGTTCTTTGTCCGGGCTCAGGATCTGCAATACTATGAGAGGCTAATGCTCATAGAAGGTCAAAAGCTCTCCGACATCATTAATTTGGGAGAAAGAATTGAGGAAGGTATCAAAAATGGTATGGTCACTAATCTCGAAGTATCACAGGCCACCAACAAGGCTTTACAGTCTGGTGGCATGTTAAAGAAGGACATAAATTCCGTAATGGCACTATATCCTATATGAAATACCAAACATACCCCACAACTCCACTCACATATAACCTTCCCTAAATTACAAAGCACCCTCGCCCATATACCAAATTCTACCACCCACCTACCAATTATCTCCACCTCTACCACCTACAAATCAACCCACCTTACCAAGATATTCCCAACCCGCACTTGTATACCAAGAATATAATTCCCAACCTTCTCCTTACCCATCACCACCCACTCGCCAAAACTTTCCTCGACCCAGACCAAATTCCAATCGAAGAACTCCCAGAAAATATACCCCCATCGCTGAACCAATCGACCAACTATATAAAAGACTCAAAGCAGCCGATTGTGTGACACATGTCCCGACCATAAATCCAGCAAATCCTTCCCGATGGATCAATCCCAACAAAACCTGTGCATACCATTCGGGATTGAAAGACCATACCATCGACGAGTGTCGCTCATTGAAAGATAATATTCAGACCTTGATTGATAATAAGGTCATCATAGCAAAGGAGCCCACTCCAAATATACGTAACAACCCTCTGCCTGACCACCAAGGTGGGGGCATTCATATGATCGACATTGAGAATGATTGGGACCCTAAAGGGATGATTGGGTTGATTATCGAAGGAGATGAACCAAGGAAGACGACAGTCACCCTCAATCCTACAGATCCACCCCTCTTAGGGCGATGAGGTAAATGTGTCCCTACCACTTGAATTTGAAACGCCTCCTATAAAGGTGCCAGGACCAATTGAGGTCGAGTTCGAAATTCCAAAGGAACTTGCACCATTTGAGATTACTGTATTACCTCCAAGGGTGCCAATTCCATTCACAATGACAGATGTGACCCCGTTAAACTCAAATGCTATACCCTAGGATTGTGCAGCTGAAGCTAGGAGAAAATGGAAAACAAAAGCAGGAGAAGCGATCGCCGCGCAAGGAATGACCAGAACAGGCAGGGTATACACTCCGGAACATCTATCTAAGTCTAGTAAGCAAGCCTCCGGGTGGCTTGTTTAAGATGGAACCGATGACCTTTGGAGAAAAATACAGGCCAAATAATACTCGGTGGTTGAGCAACAGAACGAAACGCCAGCGTAGATTTCCATCCTGGCTCTTTTGCAAAGCTCTGAGGCACATAAAAATGCCTTGATGAAGATATTGAGTAAAGCTTATGTTCCCAGCAACATAATGGGAGGTGAAATGGCGAATATGGTAGGACAAGTGCTGAAAAGCCACAAGATCACCTTCCACGAGGATGAATCACCCCCAAAAGGACTTAGTCACAACAAGGCATTGCATATCACCGTGCAATGCAAAGACTATTTCATCACTAGAATCCTGGTCTACAAAGGGTCCAACATTAACAGTTGTTCATTGGTCACTCTTCGAACATTGGGGAAAGGTTTGCACAAGATCAAAGAGGGAGCTATAATTATTAAAGCGTTTGATAGGTCTCAAAGATCTACCATTGGATAAATTAGCCTACACTTGCAAATGGGACATACTTGGTTCGATGTTGACTTCCAAGTTATAGACATGCCAGCATCCTACAATCTATTGCTGGGGCAACCCTTGATCCACGCCGCTGGGGTGGTAGCATCAACCTTACACCAGTCAGTGAAGTTTGTGTGGAATCACCAAGAGGTGATCATTCATGGCGATGATAGCAACCCCATATACATTCGCCAGACCATCCCAATGATTTGAGGTAGACGGAGAATAGGTGGAGAAATATACCACCACATCGACCGGGTCAATGCTCTGGACAAAGACACGTGGTGGGATAAAAAGATCAAGAGCATCCTAAAGTGGAGCAGGTATGAATCGGAAATGGGCTTCGCAAGAATCTCCAAGGCATCACAAAGCCCATCAAGCTAAAGATGCACGGTACCACTTTTGGCCTAGGGTATAAGTACACCTGGAAAGAGTTCAATGAATGGTAGCCACCATGGCACAGTCCATATTGCCCATTGGAGCATCCTATACCTCAGCTGGAGCAGTCTTTTCAGCCAGTGACATTATATATGGATCAGTGGAAGACGAGACACTAGCAGCGATGAAGAATTTGTTTCTAGAAGATGATATGGACAGTTGTGTTATCTTCGAGGAGGAAGGGGAGGAAGGCCCTTCCATTGAAGTTGTGAATCAAGGGGAATTCCTCACCAATTAGTCGGTCAGGACCACCAATGCCGAAAAGCGTTGGGGTAGCAAGGCTAAAATATCATGCATTGTATTTTTACCTTTTACTTGTTGATTTGTTTTCTTTATGCATTTTGAAAGAGCTCCATTGTTTCGAACAATTATGAATTTAATCAAAGTATTTTCCAAGTTTATTATATATCTCGCTCATTACTTTTCTCCGTCATTTACTTTACTTTACATGGAATTACTATTACATATCTTGATGATGAGCCAACGACGGTGACGTGCAATGAGGCAATAGAACAAACGGATATAGACTCAAAATATGATGATATACCAGAAGAGGTTGTCAAAGAGGCCGAGAAATTTGAAAAGAGGCCTAAGTCTAATCTGGACGAAAATGAGGTCGTTAATTTGGGAGATACCGAAAATGCCAAAGATACGCCCATAAGTGTGCATCTGTCACCATCGAAAAAGAAAGAGCACACCGAGTTCCTAAAAGAGTATGAGGAAATCTTCGCGTGGTCTTATGATGATATGACTGGTCTCAGCATATCCATTGTAGCTCACAAGCTGCCAACAAATCCGGCATGCCCGCCAGTAAAACAGAAGCTCAGAAAATTCAAACCAGACCTGAGTTTGAAAATCAAAGAAGAGGATACAAAGCAAGTCAAGGCCAGGGTTATCAGAGTGGTAGAATACCCGACATGGTTAGCCAACATCGTACCGGTACCAAAGAAAGTTGGGAATGTAAGATTTTGTGTAGACTACCGGGATCTCAACCGGGCCAGTACCAATGACGACTTCCCTTTGCCAAATATACACATCTTGATCAACAACTGCGCCAAGCATGAGTTGCAGTCATTCATCAATTGTTTTGCGGGATACCACCAGATATGGATGGATGAAGAAGATGCAGAAAAAACCACCTTTATCAGACCATAGGGGATGTACTATTACAGAATGATATCATTTGGATTAAAGAATGCTGGTGCTACTTACATGAGAGCCATGACTACCGTATTTTATGACATGATACATAAAGAATTCGAGGTGTATGTGGACAATGTCATCATCAAATCCAAGGAAGCTGCAGATCATATGGAAGACTTGAGAAAGTTCTTCAACAGGTTGAGGAGGTACAACTTGAAACTGAATCCCGCCAAATGTGCATTCAGGGTTCCCGACGAAACGTTATTGGGTTTCACTGTGAGTCGTCGAGGAATAGAATTGGATCCGTCAAAGGTCAAGGCCATTCAAGAGTTTCCGCCGCCAAAGAACAAGAAAGATGTGATGAGTTTTTGGGAAGGCTCAACTATATCAGCTGGTTCATAGCCTAGTCCACTGTCATTTGTGAACCAATCTTCAAGATGCTAAAGAAGGATGCTGCTACTAAATGGACTGATGACTGTCAAAGGGCTTTTGACAGAATCATTGAATACTTGTCTACGCCGCCAGTCTTGGTTCCACCTGAACCAGGAAGACCCATTTTGCTATATCTCGTAGTATTGGATGGATCCTTTGGCTATGTTTTAGGACAACATGATGAAACAGGGAGAAAGGAACAGACCATTTATTACCTCAGTACAAAGTTTACCCCATACGAGGCTCGAGTTTTCTTATTACAATGCACCGGTTGCGCTCTGACCTGGGTAGCCGAGAAGTTGAGGCATTATTTATGCGCCTATACCACTTATCTCATATCAAGGATGGATCTGTAAAAATATATTTTTCAGAAGCCCATGCCTACCGGCAAGCTCGCTAAATGGCAAATACTAGTAAGTGAGTTTGACATTATCTGTATAACTCAGAAGTAGGTCAAAGGAAAAAGCCTTAGCAGATCATCTCGCCGAGAACCCTATGGGAGGAGAATACGAGCCATTGAAGACGTATTTTCCTTATGAGGAGATAGCTTTCATAGGAGATGACATTGCAGAATCCTATGATGGCTGGAGTTTGTTTTTCCACGGAGCCGCAAATTTCAAAGAAGTTGGTATAGGAGAGGTTCTGGTATCAGAAATTGGTAAGCATTATTCGGTATCTGCCAATCTCCGATTCCCGTGCCGAGTATGAAGCCTACACTTAGGGCTCAAACTGGCCATCGACATGAATGTTCAGGAGTACTTGTAATTGGAGACTCGGCTTTACTCATACATCAGGTTCGAGAAGAGTGGGAAACCAAGAATTTTTAGATACTTCCTTATCTGCATCACATATAGGAGCTGAGGAAAAGGTTCACAAAGACTGAATTTCAGCACGTTCCCAGGATACAGAAAAGGTTCCAATCTCAACAGCGACCTGATAAAAGCAATGTGTGAGATTTTCTTGATCAAACATATGAACTCTACAGCTTATAGACCTTAGATGAACGGAGCAGTAGAAGCAGCCAATAAGAACATCAAGAAGATACTGAGGAAGATGATTGAAAGGCACAAACAATGGCATGAGAAGTTGTCGTTCGCCTATTGGGTTATCGTACCGCAGTCGGCACATCAACTGGGGCAACTCCCTACATGTTGGTTTATGGCACATAGGCGGTCATTCCTGCAGAGGCAGAAATTCCCTCCTTAAGGATTATACAAGATGCAAAGTTAGATGACACATATTGGATAAAAGGTCGCTACGAACAGTTAGCCCTTATAGACGGAAAGAGAATGAATGCAGTTTGCCACGGTCAGTTATATCAGAACAGAATGTTCAGAGCCTTCAACAAAAGAGTCAAGCCAAGAAATTTTACACCAGGGTAGCTAGTGTTGAAGAAGATATTTCTGCATCAAGATGAAGCCAAGGGTAAATTCTCTCCCAATTGTCAGGGGTCGTACATGGTTCACCGAGTTTGAATTTGAGGAGCCCTTATTCTTGCAAAAATTGACGGGGAAGTCTGGCCGAAGCCAATCAACTCAGATGCAGTGAAACGATACTACATTTGATCAGATGCTTTTCTTCATGATGTAATTTAAACTACGCCTGACCTGATTCCCATTTAAGAGGGGATATGTAGGCAACCCTATGGGTTCGGTCACATTTTTTCCCCCGCTATTGAAACTGGGGCAGAATTTTGAGGAGGGCCCTCAAAATTCCGAAGACAGTTTTCTCATCAGCGCTAACGGAGTAAATTGGGACAAAATTTGGAGGGGGGTTCTAAAAATTCTGGAATCGATCCGTTTTTAGTCATTCAACTCAGCCGTTAGCAGCACCAGCCCAGTAAACTAGAACAGAGTTTTAAGGAGGACCCTCAAAATTCTGAAACAGGCAAGGTAGCTATGTATTGAACCACATTGCAATCGTTGGTTCATCCAAAATATTTTTTTTTTCAAATACATATATACTTACATTATATTTACTGAATCATTTGCATCGCCGATGTTTAGCAACAATACTGCAATAATACATGACGTCAAGAGATAGGGGGACACGAACTAACCTTCCCCCTCTACAGAACTCACAATTTTTCTTTGGATGCAGGCACCCAGGTCGCAAATCACTGAACACATTCACCCTTCAGGAATGAAGCTCTCAGAATAATCACTCATTTCCAAATTTACTGTCTCCATCTAATATCCCCAACAACCATGATATCACAACCGTCTATCAGCTAAGAAAACTTACTATTGTTCGCTCCTTTACATTCATGCATTGCGTAAGGCTAATTTCTGCCTTCCGAGGTTAAGCTCTACCTCCATTTTGCATAAGGCTATCTTATCCGCCTTTCGAGACTAAGCTCTGTCTCCATCTACATTTTTCATATGGCTATTTATTTGCCTTCCAAGGTTAAGCTCTACCTCCATCCTGCATAAGGATACTTGTCTTCCTTTCGAGACTAAGCTCTGTCTCTATCTGCATTGCCTAAGGCTACTTATCTGCCTTCCGAGACTAAGCTCTGTCTCCATATGCATTTTGTATAAGGCTATTTTCTGCCTTTCGAGGTTAAGCTCTACCTCCACCCTACATAAGGTTATTTTCTACCTTTCGAGGTTAAGCTCTACCTCCATCATGCATAAGGCTACTTATCTGTCTTTCGAGACTAAGCTCTGTCTCCATCCGCATTGCATAAAGCTAATTATCTGCCTTTCGAGACTAAGCTCTATCTCCATCTGCATCTTGCATAAGGCTACTTATCTACCTTCTGAGACTAAGCATTGTCTCCATTCTGCACGGCTGAAATATTGCCACTTTATTTTTTTGAACGACTGAAATATCTCCGCCTGCATTTAAATTCACCCTCTGGATGAAAGATCGCCACTCTTTCCATCTATTTGGCTGAAAGATTGCCACCTTCTCATGGGCTGAAAGATCACCAACTTATTCAAAGGCGTCATTGTTCGGAGGCACCATCTGCATAGCCCGAGAACACCATTTCATGGATTGCAAATCTTTACTTTTATGCTCTTCATGGCCCAGGATATCATAGTCCAAGGACGTCATCCTAACAGTCCAAAGACAACATTCATGGTCTAACGGGAACTTGGGTCATGTTTTAAATATGCATAGTATACACCGCATTGCTCATTTACAAGTACACCGGCTAGCAAAAAAACCACCTCAGTAAGAGTGATCCCATTCCGGCTCCCCGCAACCTATTCAACTCCAAACACTCTTTTAAATCTAATCATCGTGTCCGTCTTTTCAAATCTTCATCGACACATTCCGTCAATGGTTACTAAACTACATATGGCATGATTCATGTAAATCCAGGGATATGTACGCAGCTCAGAAACCAAAGCACGGTCAAAGTTCTTTTTCAGTCGCCGTTTTCGATCAAAATTGGCCATCTTGTCTTTACCCGACAACTCTTTCATCCTCCTGGGTAAAGAGGGGCAGCTGTTGATACCCAATTTTTTCCTATGTAGTTTTTATGCTCAAATACTTTAAAAATAGCATATGTATGCATATATAAGCATGCCAAAAGTTTTGATATTTTTCCACATGTTTTAAAATTTTTAGAAATTAATTTGTTGTCTACTTTAACAGTATAAAGTCCAAAATTATTTCCAAAATTATTATTTTTGGTGAATAACTTATGTTTTTCTCATATTTATACCAAAATATAATTAAGGTGATTTTTCATATTTTTACAAATTTATTTGACATTTCTAAAGCTAAATTGCATGTATTGCAATTATAGTCGATTTTATAATTAACTATATTTTATAATTGTAAAATAAATCTCCACTATTTTTTAGTTATTATTTATATATTATTAATTGGTTATATGCTTTTAATTAGCTTTTCAAATTATTTTAACTATTTTATAAAATAAAAAGGGGAAAAAGTGGCTATTTAATTGCTAGCCAGATTTGTTAGCCCAAATTAAACCCCAATTCCACCCAATTAAAAACGATCCAATTACAATTTTTAACCCGCCCCTGACCCAATTTCAAACCCACTCGTCCGTCCCTTTTAATCTAGGTCGTTCATCATTTTGATCAACGACCACAATTCTTTATTTCCTTTTTTAATTTCCAAAACCACCCTCACCCTAATTCATTTACCAATAAAAGCCGCCTCTAAGCTCCCTTCGTCTCTCAAACTCTCTCTAACCCTCTCCGAAACCCTAGTCCTATTCTGCCGATTTCCACCCTTGTTTCATCGGAATCCATGGCGTCCCAAGCCCTGGGTGAACTGTACTCACCTCCATGTGCTCTTGTGCAACTGCTACTTGAAGATTCAAGGTCCGACTTTGAAAGCCTTCGCTCAGATCCCCGGCGATCCAAGTTTAACATCCATATCTGGCTTGTCTCCGGCATATCCTGGTTCTATGAGCCTATCTCTAACTCTTTTGGCTCAAATTAGACCTTTTCCAGGCCTTTCTCGCTTCTAGGGTTCTTCTGAAACCCTAGCCTTTCAAGGTTCTCCTAACTTCTCTAGATCTGCTCTAGATCTGTGTTTATTTTAAGGCTTTCAAACGAGTTCTCTAAGTTTCTTTTAAAACTTTGCCTTCTAAACTGTTCGTCTTCTCCGACTTAAGGTTTCTTTAATTTTACTTATTCTACTGTAACTCCTATGTATTTCTACTGTGATTCCTATGTGTTTTCTTCTACTATGATTTCTTCTAGTGTTTCCTTAGGATTTGTTTTACTGTATTTTATTTCATTATGTTTGCATGAAATATTTTAAGTTCCTTTGGGATTTCTGAAATTGTTTTAGCCTAATTTATTTGCTGTCATCTCTACACTTGATTAAGGGTAGAAACCTTAGAATTTGGGGTTTCAGTCGAGTCCTTAAGGCCACTTGTATGTGACTTGTACCGTTGGAATTTGAATCCCTTAATTAGAGGAATTCTCTTCTACTCATTGATTTTTATTGATACTTGACTATTTTCTTGCCTTGCTTACCTGCCTGATTTCAAGTACTTGCTTCTTCTCTCAAAACACACAAACACACATACTTTATATTACACACATACACTTCTGAATTTAAAATACTTCGAATACTTTTCACAACAAAATTTCAAATACCTTCTCTATTACTACCCCTATTTTTGATACTAAGTACTCTGATCCCCTCTCTTCTACTGTCTGAAATACCTTTGAGCTACTCTTGAACTCTCAAATATTTGCTAAAGTTTATGAACCTGCTCCTGTTGACTTCTGGCTGTTACTTGCTTCTACTATTCTAATGTTCTAAAGCTTGCAACTTGTATGTCATTCTAATTAAATAATACCCTCCAAACTATGTGTTTACTTCTCCTCTTCTGATATGCATTCTTCACTATGTGTTCATCCTAGCCTGTCATGCTCTCTTTCACTATGTTTCTACATCTTCAAATATGTTATGTTTTCTTGCTTTCCTCACGTTTCTGTGAATTGTGATTCCATGTACCTTTGACCCCCTCGTGCGTGTTAGTGCATTTCTGAGTCATGGTAGCATCTATTATTGCCACCCATGATTTAGAACCTGGTTCTCTTGAACCTCTACTAAAATAAATTCCCTCACTCTCTTCTCCCCCTTATGTGCCGAGCCTTGACTCAGGTCTGGTGGTATCCTAATCACCATCTAGACCCAAGTCTGACTTCTAAAAGTTTGCCCTTAATTGTTTGGACCAAACAGAGGGTCTGGGGTGTGTCAGTCTATGCCCATGGCTGGGTATGATCACCCATTGCTATGGCTCCCTAACCCCTCTCTCACTTTGCATTTATTCCTAGTTCTAAGTTCTGCCCCTCTCTGGTAAGCATGCTTTGTGACCCTAGGGTTCCCTATAAACTTGGATGCTTGAGGGCTGGCTATTCCACACTGCACTATTCTATTACAATCTCTATCCAGAGTGTAAGCACTGCCTGATGCCTTTGAGGCTCCTTGGAACTCTAAAACACTTTGGATAAGAGAAGGCCTTGGAAATGTGGAATCCGGAATTGCTGAAACACATGCTATTGGCTATTAAAGATTGCATTAGGCAGTTTGGATCTAGCTGTAGGCTGTCATGTATTTTTAATTACTTTCTTTCTTCTGGTTCTGTAATATTTCTGTATATAAAACTCCGGAAATATCGGTAAAAGGGTGGGAGGGGTTTATTTTATCATGAAGGGTAGATGTCATGCCTATAGGTTTAATGTTGTAAATCATTCACCTAAATAGCATGCCTAAGGGTTTTTAACATTTTAACTCGATTATCTAGCTACTATGTCTATAGACTTAATGCATAACACACAATCTGGTCATCTAAAAATTTTGCCTATAAGGTATAACATTCAGTCATATTACATGTCATTAGAAATCCTGCCTATATGACTTAATGTTCATGTAAATCAGTTTCATATAGAAATCATATCTATAGGTAATACATACATGTTAGGCAAAACTGTAGGATAACCAAACCTGCCGCCCATTTATTAACTCTATAATAAGCTCTAACATCCAGAACAACTCTATCTCACTTAGTCTGTTTAAGTAATAATAACTGGTTAACTGCTTTTCCAACGTCTTAATATAACATTTTTCATAAAAATTCCTATAATCCTGTAATACTTTCAAATTCTGCAAATCTATATGAAATAATCCCTTTAAATCTTCTACCTGAATTCTATTGGCTACCTTTCAAAACAGTCTTTGAATTCACTCTTTCTTTTAAAAGTATCTTTACCGTCTTAAAACTCTTCTTTACAACTTTACTGTATTTTCATTCAAACAAACCTGCTGATTTCAAAGTCATTTATGAACGTTTGCAATTTCCAATATTTTGTTCAAATTCTTCTGCATTAGTCTCTCGCCTGAAATCAGTGCTTTCTAAATAATTCGTTTAGAATACTTCAATTCCTGTCATTGGACCCGAGTTTCCTAATGCAGAATTTTTATCTAATTTTATGTGTTAAACTGGTCCGTCCGCCGCTTAAGTTTTAATTTTAAGACCAAACCAGTATGTGTAAGGCATGCTAAACTAAGTGTTATCTGATTTATGGGGTTTTATGTGAGCCTTGCATGTTTGTTTGTCAATCCCTTTACTTGCTATTTGTTTTGGTTGTCGAAACTAGTATTTTGTTCTTTTAAACCCCATATATGCCTCTACCCCTTTCTTCCCCTTTAGGATTAGAAGCCCTAATACCCCGAGACTGATAGGTTGGGACGGGTACTAACATGCAATAAGTAAACAAAACTAATCATGTTTAAATACCTTAACGGGGTGGGAAGGGTAGAATATGGATATGATGACCGGTGCGCTAATATCTCGTGCGACCCCTCTTTTGAGGAGTGATTGTTGGGTATTGCATTGATGTGATCCATATTTTATGTATACCTAGGACCCCCCTTTCTTTTCCTTTTATTTGCAATGTCTTCTTTAATTCTGTTCTTTAAATTAATTCCTTTTTATTAAAAAACTATCTCTTTTGTCTTCTTTACCCTTTTCAAAACTTGAAACTTATTCGTAATTCTTATGTGAAAAACTTTACTTGTTTTCTCTCACTTTCTTTTAAAGTCACAATTAAAGCATGACCAGGAACCACACTATTGGATCTTGAGGGGTGCCTAACACCTTCCGCTTGAGATAACCACAAGCCCTTACCCGAACTGTGGTTTTCTTTCAAAATTACTTCTTCTCTTTAAAATGTCCAAATGTACTATAATCATTAGGTGGCGACTCTTCAAATTCCATAACCCGATCCCCTCAAAGGGGATAAGAGTTGCATTTTGACCATATTTTCGTAACCTGATTTTTCCTTAGAAAAATCAGGGCGCGACATTGAGCACAACATTTCATTCTCAGACGGATGGACAGTCCGCCCGTACTATTTATATTTGGGAAGATATGCTCCGGGCACGTGTTATTGACTTTGGAGGTTTGTGGGATAAGTTCTTTCCATTGGCAGAGTTTACCTACAATAACAGTTATCAATCGAGCATTCAAATAGCTCCCTATGAGGGATTATATTGTAGACAGTGCCGTTCATCGGTTGGATGGTTTGAACCGGGAGATGCTCGGTTGTTGGGTACAGATTTAGTGCAGGATTCCTTGGATATTGTTAAGATTATTCAGGATAGACTTTGTGCAGCTTATCTAGGCAAATGATTTATGCCGACCGTAAGGTTCGTGATGTGACATTCATGGTTAGAAAGCGAGTGTTGCTTCCGGTGTCACCCATGAAAGGCGTGATGAGATATGAGAAGAAAGGCAAGTTAAACCCTAGGTTCATTTGGCCTTTTGATATCCTTTAGAGAGTGGATGAGGTGGCTTACGATCTTGCATTTCCACCAGGATTATCAACTGTCATCCACTATTTCATGCGTCCATGCTTCAAAAGTATCACGGCGATCCATCCTCCGTGTTAGACTTCAGCACTGTCCAGTTGGACAAGTATCTGACCTACAAGGAGGAGCCGGTGGCTATCATAGACTGGCAAGTTCGTCAGTTGAGATTGAAGAGTTATCCTTCAGTTCGTGTGCAGTAGAGAGGTCAACCTGTTGAGGCAGCTACCTGGGAGACCGAGTCCAATATGCGGAGCCGATATCCCCATCTTTTTACCAGCTCAGGTACTTTTCTATTTCCGTTTGAGGACGAACAGTAATTTTAGAGGTAGAGAATGTGATGACCCAAAAGGCCATCTCTCGTTTTAAAAGTCAAATTTGCGTTCCGAGGCTTTAAAAACCTTCTTTTGTCTCACCTTGATTTACATGCGCAGTCTGGGCGTATATTCGAAAAGTCTTCATGTAAAAATTTGAGAAAAATTCTAATTTTACCTTTAAAAAATTTGAATTTAAGTTGACTTCGGTCAATATTTTTGGTAAACGGACCCAGACCCATGATTCGACAGTCCCGAAGGGTCCATAGAGAAATATGAGACTTGGACGAATTCACAATATTGAGTTCCAAGGTCCCTAGCCCGGGAAATAAATTTTTGAAGAAAATTATTTAACTAATTTTTGAAATTTAAAGATGTTTGAATTTGAAGGTAGTGGGCCCGTATTTTGGTTCCGGAGCCCAGCACAGGTTCAATATGGTATTTAACTTATTTCTGTAAAATTTTGTAAGAAATAGAGTTTATATGACGTGATTCAGACCCTCAGCTGTGAAAATTGAAACTTTAAGAGTTATTGAGATTTTCAATGATTTTGATGCTAAATTCATTGTTTAAGATGTTATTTGGGCAATTTGATCACACGATCAAGTCTGTATGATATTTTTTGACTTGCGTGCATGTCTGGTTTGGAGCCCCAAGGGCTCGGGTGAGTTTTGAATAGGCTAGGGATGTTTTAGACTGGAAATTTCTGGTGTTTTGAACTTCCGCTGTCGTCTGGTATGTCTTTTTTCGGGTTCGTGAAGGAACTCTCGTGAACGTGAAGAGTAAGTTAGTTTGAGGGAAACATCCTTCTACGTGAACACGAGGCACATGTCACGAAAGCGGAGTGTTGGGGGCATTACCCTTCACGAACTCGACCTTGTTATCGCGAACACGAAGGATATTTTGGCTAGGACCTGGGGGAGGGGGAATACTCTACGCGAATGCGGCGAATGGCTCGCAAATGCGAAGTTCAAGGGGGTGAACCTTCGTGAACACATATAGCATCTCGTGAACGCAAAGGTCTTCTAACCAATGCTTCACGAATGAGACATCGCGAATGCGACAGGCTTCTCGCGAACGCGAAGAAGACCTGTCCACCGAATTTAAAATAGAACCTAGCTCGGGAATATACCAAAATTTCATATCTTCTTCCATAGAAACCGACCTTGGGCGATTTTTGAAGAGGGATTTCATCACCAAATCATAGGTTTGTATTCTTAAACTGATTTCTTTCATTTTCCATCAATATCTATTAGATTTCTAAGCCTAAATCTTGTTCTTTAAGGGTAGAAATTATGGATTTTAGGAGAATTGGAGATTTTACATATTTGGGGATTTGGACCTCGATTTGCGGTCGGATTCCAAAACCTAATTACATAGCTGGGCTCGTGGGTGAAATGGTGAACGGGTTTTGGTTAGAATCTCGAGTTTTGACCATGCGGGCGTGGGCCGAGTTTTGATTTTCTTTGGAAGAATGTTGGGAAATCTGTATGTTTTCATTTGAATTGGTTTCTTTGGCTTCAATTAATGTTAATAAGTTAATATTGGCTAGATAAAAGTGGGTTGGAAGTGGAAATTAAGGGAAAAGCGATATTTGAGGCATGAGTTTGGCCATGGAATCGAAGTAAGTGTTTTTGGTCTAACCTTAGCTTAAGGGAATATGTGTTGTGTCTTATTTTCTACGTGTTAGTGTCTAGTACGACGTATTGGTGAGGTGATGAGTATCTATGCATTGGTGTGAAGCATGCCCATTAGTCTTATACCATGATTGTTGTGGCTTTTATTATATACTGTTCATGCTTAAATTGATGATTATCATTGTGGAACAAAACTTATGATAAATTCTTGTAATTGATCATTGTCGAGTATTGAATCAAGTTGAGGTTTATTTCGTGAAGTAAATGTTGAAACTAGAATGGTTATAGCTTATTCCCTAGCCGGGATATTATTGTTTCTATTATTGGCTCCCTTGCTGGGATAGTATTGTTTCTATTGTTGATTCCCTTGCCAGGATGTTATTATCTCTATTTTTAGGTGAGGAAGAGTGTAAATCACGAAGGGTGATGCTGTGCATGATATTGTGAGTAAGTGTTAATAGATGAAGGGTGATACCGTTCCATATTCAGTGTGTGTAAAAGCATGAAGGGTGATGCCATGACACATTATTGAGAGTAGAAGCACGAAGGGTGATGCCGTTCCATGATTATGAGAGAGTAAATGCACAAAGGTTGATGCCGTACCGTTTATATTGATTCTATGGTGAGGACGATAGTAAAAACATGAAGGGTGATGTCGTGCACTTGTTACTGTGCTATCACTTTCGTTGATTCACGTTTGATATTTACTTTATTGCTTTACTATATTATTGTCATAGCCTGCTATCCCCCTCAGCATGTTCCCCCTTTTCCCGTATTTATCTTTTAAATTCTTGCTATTATTGCTTCTCGTATATAATTTAACTGCACAAATTTACATGGTTATCGCGTCCTAGCCTCGTCACTACTTCGCCGAGGTTAGGCTCAACACTTACCAGTACATTGGGTCGGTTGTGCTGATATTACACTCTACACTTTCTGTACAAATTCCGGTGCTGGACTTCGTGAGTAGACCGTGGGTTGCTGCTTTCAGTCCACAGGAGACCCGAGGTAGATCTGCCGGCGTCGCAGACTCCGGAGTCCTATTCCTTATGTTTTAGATATACTATCTCTTTTCATTCCGAGAACAATTGTATTTTTTCTTTCTAAACCAGTATTTGTAGAAATTCGTAGATATTTGTGAAATTGTGACACCAGATCATTGGGGTAGACATGTATTGGAGTATTTTGAAATATTATATCACTTCCGCACTTTTATACCTGCTTATTCTAATTACTACTTATTTCTATTTTGGTTAATTTCTAACGTGTTAAAATCATAGTAGTTGGCTTGCCTAGCTTTCACAAGTAAGTGCCATCACGTTCCTGACGGTTGAAAATTCGGATCCTGACACTTTAGATACAATTGGAAAAGAAGCTGAATGGCTCTTTAATTTCTTGAAAGATATTGCATTCTGGCCCAAATCACTGGCTCCTCTATGCATATATTGGGATAGTCAAGTGAAAACAGGAAGGGCAATGAGTGTTATGTATAATGGAAAATCTTGTCACACATGAAGAATACATAACATAACTAGACAATTACGCTATTGTTAAATTATCACAATTCACTATGTAAAGTCAAAAGATAATGTGTTGGATCCGATTACAAAAGGTCTAACTAGATAGTCGATTGATAGATCATTGAAGGGAATGAGACTATGGCCGATGACAACTCACTGTGGAGGTAACTCTACCTAAAAGACTGGAGATCCCAAGATCTATGTTCAATGAGGCCAAATAAAGTCACTAATGACGGTTCAACATTGTTAAATAAAACTTTGATCCATTCTCGTGATGAAGATAATATTTAGTACTAAGGATAAATCATTAAGTTTATTAATAGTTTCTAAGTTTGATACAGAGTATATCAAATAGTACATCTACGAGATAACATGTTTATGAATCACCTATGTAAGTGTAAAGTGCAACCCTTTCAAGGAGAATTCTGTAAGGCTAGTTCTCTATGCACTTATGAACCAGGTGGTGTTCATGCCTGAAACGAATACAACATTGAGAACCAAAGACGGTTAAAGAGTTGATTATGTGACTTATGGTTGTCTAGGTATACAACAAAGTTCAACGGTTCAAAGATATCAAAGCTTCCGATTGACCGAGTATATCTAACATAAGTTCGCTACAAAAATTCAAAGAAAAACCTACATATCGAGATATGATCGATCCTTACTTGTAAATCATATAGTCTTTTCATGCATGTATATTTTCAAATAGCAATTTCCCATTCACGTGGGGGTATTGTTAGATTTTTATATTATTAAATAAAGAGGTGCGAATGAGAAATGGAGGGAAAAGTTTGGAGAAAAATAGAAAGTTTGAAGCGTTCCTTATACTAAGGCACATTTTCCCTCATAGAAAATTGTAAAGGAAATTCTTGTGCTTATAAAGGAAAGCAAATTTTCTAGATCTTAAAAGAGTTAAGAAGAAGTGGTGGCTCGCGTCGTTGTTGCCGCTCGCTAGGCTTTGACTTCGGCTTCTGCTTCTTCTTATGATATAATTGATTGTTGGAACAAATTTATTTCCCATTTTCCGTGATTTAATTTTTTTCTGATATGTTTTTCACGAAAAGATGCATAATACCCCCTAACCTATAGCCAAATTTCCAACTTCACTCTTTATCTTCGTGGAGGACCTATTACCTCCTAAACTATTTTTAAATAGAATTAGTATCGACCTGAAATACCACTACCATATTTGTGTTGGGTGGTGAAATACACGCACTTGGCACATGTATTTTCTACTAATATGCAGGCTTATTTTTCGGATTTTTGCTCAGATTTTTCTTTACATGAAAAGTGACTAAATTTCGATTACTTTTGAAACTGAGCTATTTTTGAATGACCAGTTGTAAATCTGACTATTTTTAAATTTCTCCCATTATAAAGCAACAGATTGTCGAGGAATTTTCCAATTTTGAACATTCAAATTGTTAGCTTAAAACGACCCAATAATTAGGGGTGCTTGTCGGTCGGTACGACATATTACGGTACTCTATTTAGATATTTTGATTCAGTATTTTTGATATTTGATATATTAAAAATGCTATACCATACCTAATTTAATTCGGTATGATTTGGCTTTTCTCCTTTCGATTTCGGTTTATTCTCTACGATAACTTCGGCTTATTCGACTTCAATATTATCTAGTGTATAGAACCATAAACTATAATATTATTAACTAAAGTGCTCGCAACAATAAAATAAGAACGTTCTAAGCTCACTTGACCGTTGATAAGTTTTTTGTCCAAAATCAACAAGTTTATCAACCTATCGAGAGAGAAAAAGGTACATAAAGGAATAAATTTTGATCATTGAATATATCTTATTACTTGCTTTGAGCTAATTACTGAAGTTAGAGAATACAACAAGGATTAATCTGACAGATGTATTTCAATACGCGATAAGAAACACCCCAAAATCGTAAAAATATTACGTTAAGCTGCTTGGCATTCTAAATAATAAGAGTCTGAATCTGCAGCGTACATTGTTCCTTCATTTTCTAATGAAGTTCATATGCATTACTACCAACCTAAAGAAAAGTATTACGTAACTTAGTGGGCGTTTGGATTTCTGAAATTCCAAAAAAAAGTTTTCAAGTTAAAATAATATTTGAGAGTTAGAGTTGTGTTTGGACATGCATATAATTTGGAGTTATTTTTTAATTTTTCCGAGTGATTTAAAGTTAAAATTTTGAAGAATAACCTTTTGGAGTTTTTTAAATTTTCGAAAATTTCTGAAATTCAACTTCAAGTGAAAATTAAAATTTTCATGGCCAAACACTAACTTCAATAAATAAAATTTTTCTAAAACTTAAATCAAATACCATATCGAATACCAAAATATCAAATTCCAAAATACCAAAATTTTTGGTTTCATTATGATAATTCGGTATTTACCAAATTATGCACAGCCCTACAAATAATACTATTAATATAATGTGATATTATCTCTTTTGGGTCAAGCCCGTACGATTTTTTTTAAAAGATTTCGCACCATTAAGAGATTATTATATCTTATATGTAGGTATATTTTTTAAGAATAAATATGAGACTTTGTTCGCACACGCAATACAAATATTGCGTATTCGTTCTTATTAGCCTTCTCTGAACTTTTGCCCTTCTATATTTTCTGGTTAAAAATCCTGCGTTCAGATTACCAGCAAGACTCCATCTTAGACCTTACATAAAGCTTGAAAATATGCAAACTTTTTTTAATAATTCAGCTTTGATGAATACTTCTGTTTTGGTAAAAGTAGGAGATAAAGACTGAAAATTAAACAAATTCCAACTTAATTCCTCGTGTCCAAATTTGAATCTAGTAATCAAATGCCGCCCACGTGCTTTATTGAACTCAGAAATTAAACATTTTGTACCTTTCCAGGCTATATATATGTGACTTTATATTAGCTTAAATCATTAATTTCTTTAGCCATTAATCAAGTTTTTAATTCTAATACCAATTGCCTATTCAAGATCATGGGTGTTGCAATTTTTACCCAAGAATTTACATCCCCTATAGGACCAATTCGTTTGTTTATGGCTTTAACTTTGGATTCAAAGTCCCTAATACCCAAACTCTTGCCTCAATTTGTTGAGAGTATTGATTTACTACAAGGAGATGGTGGAACTGGAAGTATTGAACAAGTGCATTTCACAAAAGGTTAGTGAATATATATTAAATTTAATTATAACGTAATTATTTCTGTTCTAATATAACTTCACTATAGGAACCTAGTTCGAGATTTTCTCATCTTTATCTAATACCGTTTGGAAAAAGATTTTTGAGCACGTGAAATATATGCAACTTCAAGTTTGTTATTAAGTTATTTACTAGAAAATAATGTTCGGTGTTCGGTGGATAAAGGAGAAAAATATTTTTCAAAACCTGTATATATATTAGAAGATATTATATTAGCAAATAGGAGTGTGTTTCTATGAAACTTTTGAATATTAAAGATGAAGTATAAATTTTTTTATATATTTTAACTGTATCATATAATATAAATTTAAAAGGTAATATAGTTGTAAAGAAAATAAACTCCACGAATAAGTTAGAGAAAACATTTTCTCCCTTTTGGATGAAAAATAACTTTTTTTAACAATCAGACGCTACGACGACTTTCTTATAGAAAATACTTTTTTTAAAAGATGACTTCCAACATATCAAACACACCCGCAAATGAAACTTAAGGAAAATTCTAACCCCCTAATCATTAATCAAAGTCTATATAACAGTTGCCCTAATGACATTTTATACGTCATTATAATGACATTTTAATAGTGTTAATGACATTTCCTAAATGGTGTGATGTAATAACATTTTGCATCACTGTTCCTTGTGGTGCGATCCTTTTTCTAATCATGTGTGAGCGCGGAATCTATGTTTCGTACAGTGGGCTATCTTATTTACACATTTTATATAGTGTTAAGTTTGGTTTAATTTGCAGGTAGTCCTTTTGAGTTTGTGAAACATAGAATAGATGAAGTAGATAAAGAAAAGATGGTGTGCAAATACACTATGATTGAAGGGAATGCGTTGCGAGATAAGCTTGACTCTATTTCATATGAAGTAAAATTTGAAGAGTCCAATAATGGTGGCTGCATTTGCAAGATGACAACTAAGTATATTGGAATTGGTGATTTTATTGTCAAAGAAGAAGAAATCAAGGCTGGGAAAGATGGTGCAACTGGCATATATAAAGCAGTGGAATCTCACCTCCCTCAAAATCCAAGCCTTTATGCTTAAATTTCTTCGTGTTAAAATGAAGCCTATGACTATGATTCCCTCTTTCTTTAATAGAAATAAAGAAACATTTTACAGTTAAAGATATATAGCAGTCCAAAACCATCCCTATAGTTTTACCAAAGGTTCACATGAGAAGCAAAATTCTATTAGAAGTGGATGGAAAATTTAATAGGGGGATGCTTTTGGTTAAGTTTTGGGAACTTAAGGGATGAATTTTATTAAGTGGAATATTAGAAGGATGCACTAAAAGTTGAGATGACACTATAAGGATAATTTTTGTCAAAAACTCTACATATTGTATCCAATTGGTGTGCATTTAATGTTTAATGCTTATTTCACATTGTTTAAAATCAATGTGGCTGTACTTTTGTGTGTCTATCGGGAAGTATTATAACAAGAACATGTTCAATAGTAACGACTAAATGTAGTTCATTTTTATTTTGTGTAACTAACATAATTTAATTAATCACCGAGAAACATTACAAAACCATAGTTAACCTCCCACAGCTAGCTATCTAATCAAATAACTAAAATAGACTACACAAAACTCCCAAAGAAGGTCAGACAACTATCTACAAGTGAAATGACAAAAGGCCAATACAAATATACTCAAAATTGAGCTCTGCAGATATAACCTATCTCCTTTGCAATATGTTTTTATTGTCTGCTTCTTTGTTCAAAAATTCTGAGATTCCTTTCAATCCAATATGATACACAGCTTTTGCATATACCAACTTGAACAGTTGTGCATGCTGAGATTTTCCTTTAGAGTATGTGATGATTCACTTGCTGCCAATCTAAGGCACTTGGGCATTGTATTTACAACTATTGATACAGCTTACTCCAAACATTTCTTGTGTACTAACACTTTATAAATAAGTGTTTTTCTATTCTCCTTTTGCAACTGGCAAAATACACATTATGTATCCACATTGAATCCCCATTTGCATAGTCTATCAGAGGTCAACAACATTCCATGCATCATGAGCCAAATTGTGAATTTTGCTTTTGGTTGAGCTGCATTTCTAAACAAAAATTTTCCATTCCACTAGAGTGTAATCACCAAGGAGAGTCAAATATATTTGCATGATTAAGCTTTTGTTGTGTGACTGCATATAGTGTTGATTCTCTAGTACTTCCATGGCCTAAAAAACTTTCCTAACTATCCAACAAGCTTGTTGTGGGGTTGTCTAGTTGGTGAATTGCTGTCTTTTGATATAGTATGTGTGAATCCATCGAATCCACAGTTTGTCCTGTTTATGTGCCAAATCTCAACAAGTTTTGGCAAATGCTGCTCGATTCTAAAGCCTCAAGTTGGTGAAATTGAGCCCGCCTACAGCTTTGTGCATACAAATTCTATTCCATGCAACAAATGTTTTTTTTTTTGGGTGATAAAATTGACACTTGACTAGATATATGATCTGCATATTCCTTCAATCAACTTAACCATCTTGATAGGTATCACAAATAACTGTGCCCAGAAAACCTGATACCAAATAGCATACTCTGAATTAACTGCACCTTACCTGCATAGGACAGTGTCTTTGTAGTCCAAGAGGTGATCCTTGCAGTCCAAGAGGTAATCCTTACAGTCATTTTATCTATGAGAGACTGCCAATGGAGGATACTGAGCTTATTTGTAGACAATGAAACTCCACGATACTTGAAAGGCAAGTCTCTAGCAGTGAATCTTAAGTGCTGCAATATTTATTTCCTGTGCTCTGAAGGGAGTCCATCAAAATAAGGTTCACTCCTTTTCAGGTTAGCTTGCAGTCCAAAAACCTAAGTAAATTGCAGAAACTTTTGCTATATTGCCTCTACAGATTTGATATCTCCTCTAGTAAGAAATAGTAGAGCATCAACAAAGTTAATGTGTGTTATCCAAGCTTGGAACACCTAGGGTGGTACTTGAATTCTTTAACTATCTTGAGACCATTAAGATTTCAGCTCAGGTACTCCAGTACTATAGCAAATAAGAAGGCTGACATTAGGTCACTTTGTCTTAATCCCTTAGAAGCATTAAAAGGAGTTGTTGGCTCCCCATTAACTATGATGGAGAAGTTAACAGTTTGAATATATTCTATCACCCATGAGGTAAATATATGAGGAAACCTTATCTTATATACGATCATTCCACCAAATCATATGCTTTCTGAATGACTATTTTAATCATGCATCGAGGTGAGAGGTATTTTCTAGCATAAGCCTTCACTAGTACATGTGCTAGAATTATATTATCTGCAATCCTTCTCCATGGTATGAATCCAGCCTGAGCTTCATTGATAACAGTGGTGATGACAACTTGCATTCTAGATGCTAGAATCTTAGAGATCAGTTTGTAGAGCATATTGAAGCAGGCAATTAGTTAAAACTCCTTTACAAGTTTAGGCTTGGAAGTATTCGGTACTAATGCGATGGCCGTGCAATTAATAGCTCTATACATCCTACTAGTAGCAAAGAAATCTAGCACAACTTCTATGATTTCATCTTTGATAACATGCCAAGACTTCTTGAAAAAGCATGCATTGTAGCCATCTACTCCAGGTGCTTTATCCTCTCTAATGAAGCATAGTCCTTCATAGATCTCTTTTTAAGTTACATCATTGCAAAGAAACATTCTCTGTTATTTTGAAGGCATGGTCTCTTATGCATCACCAACTTGTCTATTACAGGTAGTGAGTGAGCAACATCCTTCATCAATATTTTGTAGAAATGAACAATCTCTACCTTTATAGTTTCAGGATCAGTTAATCTGCAACATGCAAGTGATTGAGGTTCCTGGATCTGTTTTCTATGAGTTCTTTCCTTTTTCACAGCTGTAGAATACCTTCTATTAGAGTCTCCTAATTTTATCCATTTTGCTCTACCTTTTGTCTTAGGGCTCCTTCTTCTTACATATTTCATTTTTTCAGGCTTTGGATAAGGTTCTTCTCCTTCTCAGTTAGCTCAACAATGTTGTTGGAATTGATGTTCTTTTGGACTATAACAAGCTCATTCGTGGCTGTATCAATCTTCTGTCTTATGAATTTAAACTCCTCAATATTGAGCTTCCTGAGCAATGGTCTGAGTTTTTTCAATTTTAACCAAAGGTCTTACATTTTCCACCCATGTAATCTCTCAGTCCATACTTGCTGGACAATACTTAGAAAAACTTCATGCTCAACCCATACAATCAAAAACTTAAAAGGTATTTTCATGCTGCCCTGGTGTACATTAAACTCATTGTTGATACCCAATTTTTCTCTATGTATTTTCTAAACCCCAAAATACTTTCAAAATAGCGTATATGTGTATATATGAGCACACCCATGAGTTTTGGTATTTTAATAATTTTTAAATTCAATTTATCGCCTATTTTAACACCACAAAAATCCCACAATTATTCCCAAAAAATTATCATTTTGGTGAATAACTTATTTTATCCTCATATTTATATCAAAACATAATTAATATGATGTGTTTTATATTTTTACAAATTTATTTGGCATTTCCAAAGCCAAATTGTATATAAGTGAAATTGTAGCCTATTTTGTAATTGATTGTATTTTGTGATTGTAAAATTATTCCTAATATTTTTAGATTATTATTTATATATTATTAATTAGTTCAGTATTTTTAATTTATTTTTAAATTAGTTTAAATTATTATTAATTAATTAAAAAGGGGAGAAAGTGGCTATTTAAGAACTGGCCCATTTCTATTTCAATTTTAGCCTCAATTCACCCCAATTTTAAACGCAATTTAGCCAACCCACATTCCATTTTGACCTGACCCGTTAGCCCGACCCAGCCGTGATTTAATCTGAGCCATTGATCAAATAAGATCAATGGTCCAGATTATGTTGCCTAAATTAAAACCTAACCTACCCCCTGACCCCTCATTCTCTCAAAGACCGGTCTCGCTCTCTCTCTCTCTCTCTAACGTTTGCTCTCCCTCCTCTCTAGAACCTTCTGGTTATCTCTTTCTTCTCCGATGGTTTTCATCGCCTCTCCGGCCAACTCCGGGCTCACTTCTCTCGACCTTAGTCACCACGGGACCTTATCTCGTTGTTTCTCTCTAAGGTTTTAAGTCCAGAAGCTTCCACCATGAAAGGCGGTCCCTGAAAAACTCGCTTGGCTATCTCCGGCCTTTCTCTGATGGGTTTTGATCCGATGATGGTTTAGATGTCGGTATTAGCAAGTTTCACAGTCAGGTTTCTCATCTCATTGATTTTATTGCAAACCCTAATTTTTTGTCTAAATCTCTTAATCTATGTCTTTAAAACAATTTCTGTTTTAATCTTTGTGTTCTACACTATTTCTCACTCGACATCTTCGATTGGCTCAAGTTTAAACGCTCTTATTCCTCTTTTCAAAACTAGGGTTTTCGGCCCCTTATAAAATCACTATACTTTCTGTTCTTTGAGTGTTATGTGATTATTCGTATGATTATATTGTAAACCTGTTCGTTTCTGAGTTTCATGTTTTAGACCTTTGCTAGGGTTCTGACTCCCTGCTGTTTTATATGATTTCTTACCTAGGGTTCTTAACTTTGAGACTATTGTGTTTAAATAAGTTTGAATGCTCCCATTTACTGAATATTCTGCTAATTCCGAGAATCTCTTTGAATCCCTGATTTGCATGCGTTCTACTTGTTGGAAACACGTTTCAAATGCAATATACTAAACGTGTGTTCTTTTGTAGGTTTTGATGAATGTCAAACAAAGCAATAAGCGATATATAGCAGTGCTCAAGGACAAGCACAAAATGGATGCATTACAAGAAGCTCAAGACAAAGTTTAGAAATGTTATAATTGAGTCAATATTAATTGTGATCTTGATTCCTCAATCTTGGCTCATAACATGGCTTCTCTACTAAAATTATTTTTCCAAAATCATGCATATCTAACTTAAGTGTCAAATGATTTTAAACTATGCATATTTATATTTGTTAAAATGTTTTTCAAACATGCCTCAAAAATCTGGGCTAAGATAATCGATTATGTACTTATGATAATCGAGTATCTCTAAGCCAAGACTGCATGACAATCGATTGTGAATTAATGATAATCGATTGTGAGTAAGTCAGTTAACATCAGGTTTTTCCAAACTGCATAACAATCGATTGTGTACTTTTGATAATCGATTGTTAACTGAGGCAAAGCTTTCAAAACTCAGAAAAATCGATTATGAACTAATGGTAATCGATTAGAATGAGAAAAATGTCTCCCAGTGTTTTTAAATAAATTAATAATCGATTGTGGCTTTTGATAATCGATTATATATGAGACAGAAAGTTTTGAAATTAATTAATAATCGATTATGGCTTTTGATAATCGATTATATATGAGACAGTAAGTTTTGAAATTAATTTATAATCGATTGTTCTATTTGATAATCGATTGTTGGAACTAACCGTTGTCATACATTTTCAAATTACCTTCAGGTAATCGATTGTTGATATTTAACAATCGATGTTTTGCGTAAAATCTGGAAAAGATTTTCTGAACGTTGTTAAAATAATCGATTGTTGATTTCCTGATAATCGATGTTTTATGCCAAAAATTGGAAAGGATTTTTTAACGTTATAAATAATCGATTATTGATTTGAAGTAATCGATTGTTGACGTAAAATCTGGGATTGAATTTTTGATCTGATAGGCAAACAATCGATTGTTTAGTCTTGACAATCGATTGTCACTGAGTAATTTCAGCAATCCTTAATTGGCAATTAGACAATGGTAAGACTGAGTTTTTCACCTATAAATACAGGCTTAACTCAGTGTTTTCACAACAACAACATATACAATTTAAGTATTTTCATTGCTAAAAGCTTTCTTACATTGATCATCATTTTCATTCATCCATAAAGCTTTTTGAAGAGCCATTCTATTGAGCTAAGTTGTTGTGATCTTGAGCGTACTATTTCTACTCATATCTACTCATTGAGGAGTACTTTGTAAAGTGAGTTTGTTTTGTGTTTGTAAGAGAATTGCGATTCTCGTTTGTTGAGAAACTTGTGATTCCTCAGTTGAAGTCTTTGGGATTGTTATCCCCGAGCAGTTGAAGTCTTTGGGATTGTTATCCCCGAGCAGTTGAAGTCTTTGGGATTGTTATCCCCGAGCAGTTGAAGTCTTTGGGATTGTTATCCCCGAGCAATTGAAGTCTTTGGGATTGTTATCCCCGAGCAATTGAAGTCTTTGGGATTGGTATCCCCGAGCAATTGAAGTCTTTGGGATTGTGATCCCCGAGCACCTAGGTGAGGCTTGTGTCCTCAGCTGTAACGTTTTGTTAAGCACCCGTAAGCTTGACAAGTTTAGTGGAAATCTCGAGAGAGTCTCTCGGGGACTGGACTAACCACGTTTGTGGCCAACCAGGATACATCATTGTGTAAGTTTATTTTACTGCACTTGTTTTAATTTCTGCAAAGTTTTTAAATTCCGCACTAAAACGCTTAATATTTTTAAAACGCTATTCACCCCCTCCTCTAGCGTAAAGCGTTATTTCCAACAATTGGTATCAGAGCCATACTCTCTGAAAAACCTAACCGTTTGAGAGAACCATCCATGGCTTCTACTCTAAATTTCTTTGCAGGAATAGGTGAAGGAGAATGCAGCATGTCACCTCCAATATTAGACGAAAACGACTACTCAGTCTGGAAATATCGGATGCAAGTTTTTACAATGGCAAACGATTTGTATCTATGGCAAGCTATTAAACACAGTGATCAACTGACGACAAAAGTCGGGAAAGATAAGGTAAGTGAATACAACACTAAAGCTATGAATATATTTCATAACGCCTTGAATCAGGAACTTTGGCGAAAAATCTCCCACTATAAAACTGCTAAGGAAATGTGGGACAAACTTGAGGAATTGCACGAAAACACGCCTCAAAAAGCGGTCAGCACAAACGATGAATCAACTGGTCAGTGCCTCATGGCAGACGAAAAAGACGAGGTAAGTACATCTAACGATATACAAATTGCTTATAACAAACTGCATGATGAGTTGGTAAATGCTTCTAAGACTATTAAAGATTTACAAAGGACTCTTTCTCTACAAGGAGAGGATTTTCAAAAACAACTCTTTTTAAAAGACAAGGACTTCGAAGAACGTCTTTCTTTAGCTCAAAAAGGGGTTGAAAATCTGTCTCGTGATAACGAGAATCTTGCAAATGAAAATCAATTTTTGTTAAATGATAGTATAGAACTTAGACAAGTCATCAAGACCATGCATGAAGCCTCTTGTGTTGATAATTGTTTTACTTGTACTACTTGTGAGTCCTTAAAACTAGAAAACACAGAACTTAGGAAAACTTTAGAAACTCGTAGTAAAGAAGTTCTTAAAGTTGGTGAAAAAGAATCGCCTAAGAAAAATCAACGGCATAAAAACAAAAACTCCACTACACCACCTAGACATTATGCTAGAATGTATGAAAATAAGGGTAGAACTAATATCTTTAGACAACCTAGATCCAAATCTAGGATTCTTGCAAACAAGCCTACAAATAGTAATTTTCGGCAACCAAGAAATAACTCTAGGAACGAGCTTAGACCACCTAGACATGACACTAGGTCCTTCAACAAGTCTAGCACTAATGACTTTAGACCATCTAGATATTATACTAGAAATGGGAACAATATATCTAGTGTTAATCATTTTCATTCGCCTAGAACTTTGTTGGCTCAACCTAGGCATCAACACAACCCGAACGTAGTATGTCATTACTGCAATCGTATAGGTCATATTGCACCTATGTGTTTTATAAAGCATAGAGATTCTTCATATTATTATGGTCGTTATTTGCCTAACCCCCAAGGACCCAAAATGGTATGGGTACCTAAAGAATATTAATTTGCCTTGTAGGTGTGCTTGAAGGGATCAAGTGTACTATGGTACCTTGACAGTGGATGCTCCAGACACATGACAGGAGACGAATCCAAATTCCTTCAACTAGAGCACAAAGAAGGAGGAAGCGTTGTATTCGGTGACAACAATAAAGGACAAATTATTGGCATCGGATCGGTCGGTAAGAATGAAAAATCCTCTATAAAGCATATATTACTTGTCAAAGGATTAAAGCATAATCTCTTGAGCATAAGTCAATTATGTGACAAGGGAAATCTTGCGTTGTTTGATTCAGATGAGTGTCTAGTGTTTAGACGTAGTGATTTCAAGATTATTCTACGTGGTTTTAGAGTTGACAATATTTACATGGTTGATCTTGAAAACTCCTCATCCGAGTATGTTGATTGTTTGTTGAGCAAAGATGATAATGTGTGGTTGTGGCATCGTAGAGTAGCTCATATGAACATGCATCTTTTAAATAAATTAATTTCTCAAAATCTAGTGATTGGTCTTCCTAACTTAAAATTTGAAAGTGATACTTTTTGTGACTCATGTCAGAAGGGGAAGCAAACAAGAGCATCTTTTAAATCCAAAAATGTTGTTTCAACCTCTAGACCTTTACAACTATTGCATATGGATTTATTCGGACCATCCCGCATCGAAAGTCTAGGAAGAAATAGATATGCTTTTGTAATTGTTGATGACTTCTCTAGATTTACATGGACATTATTTCTTGCACATAAAAGTGATGCATTTCTTAGCTTCAAGCTTTTTCTTAAAAGAGTTCAAAATGAAAAGGAATCAACTGTCACTTCCATTAGAAGTGATCATGGGGGAGAGTTTGATCACAATCTCTTTGCGGATTTTTGTGATGAACTCGGAATCGAGCATACCTTTTCCGCTCCACGTACACCACAACAAAACGGGGTGGTGGAAAGGAAAAATAGGAGTCTCGAAGAGATGGCTAGAACCATGCTCGACGAAGCTAAGATTCCCAAACACTTTTGGGCAGACGCCGTGAGTACCACATGCTATGTTTTGAATAGAGTAGCAATTCGGCCGATACTCTTAAAAACCCCATATGAACTCTACAAAGGTAGAAAACCTGACATTTCACATTTACGTGTTTTTGGTTGTAAATGTTTTGTGCATCACAATGGAAAGGACCAACTAGGAAAATTTGATGCAAAGTCGGATGAAGGTATCTTCATTGGCTATTCTTCTCGTAGTAAAGCTTATAGGGTTTTTAATAAAAGAACCCAAGTTGTAGAGGAATCTCCTCATATTGTATTTTCCGAAGATAATACTCGCTTGGCGAGAAAGGATTGTGGTCTTGATCTTTCAGGTATTCTGGAAAGCCTAAAGGACAAAATTCAAGAAGAACCACCAAGGAAAGAAATTGACAAAACGGTGGAACAACAAATTGAAGAAGCTCCTCAATCGGAAAATGAACCAAAAGAGCAAACAGAATGGAGGACAGTCAAAGACCATCCTCTCGATCAGGTAATAGGCGACGTTGGAGGAAAGGTAAGTACCCGGAGCTCCCTTAGAAATACCTTAGATCTTACTGCGTTTGTTTCTCAAATTGAACCCAAAACCATCTCTGAAGCAATTGGGGATGAATTTTGGACCTTGGCAATGCAAGAGGAGCTTAACCAATTCAAACGTAACAACGTTTGGGATTTGGTGCCAAGACCCGAAGGTCATACCATAATTGGTACGAAATGGGTTTTTCGAAATAAATTAGATGAAAATGGCATAATCACTAGAAACAAAGCTAGGCTTGTGGCTCAAGGCTATAATCAAGAAGAAGGGATTGATTATGATGAGACATATGCTCCGGTAGCTAGATTAGAGGCCATCCGTTTGTTGCTTGCTTTTGCATCTTCTATGAATTTCATTTTATATCAAATGGATGTGAAAAGTGCCTTTTTAAATGGTTTTATCCAAGAAGAAGTTTTTGTAAAGCAACCCCCCGGTTTTGAAGACTTTAATTTTCCCAATCATGTTTTCAAACTCAAAAAGGCCCTTTATGGTTTAAAACAAGCTCCTCGAGCTTGGTATGAAAGGTTGAGTAAATTTCTTTTAGAAAATAATTTTATTCGTGGAAAAGTTGACACAACTTTATTTGTCAAGCATGAAAACAATGATATCTTGCTAGTTCAAATATATGTAGATGATATCATTTTTGGTGCTACTAACAATGCTCTATGCAAGGAATTTTCAAACTTAATGACTAGCGAATTTGAGATGTCCATGATGGGTGAGTTACAATTCTTTTTGGGATTACAAGTAAAACAAATGAAGGAAGGTACATTCATTTGTCAAAGCAAGTATTGCAAAGAACTGCTTAAACGTTTTGACTTGAACAATGCAGAGGAAATAGCAACTCCCATGAGCACATCCGATCATCTCGACAAAGATGAAAAAGGTAAGGAAGTCGACATCAAAAAGTACCGAGGTATCGCAAAATACTCAAGTATTCTACAGGAAAATCGCCGTCAAACAATCGATTACTGTATCAATAATCGATTACTTCCTCTATCTTAATTTTCCAATAAATAAACTTGTGTTTATTTCACATTTTTTTTTCATATTCTTCCCTTGTGTAAATTTTTGCTAATGGCAAAAGGGGGAAGAAACGGGATATCAAGAAGTATGCTATATCACTCTCAACTTCATTCATGCTTAAAGTGAGGGGGAACATGAATTGAGGGGGAACATCAAATTGCATACTTTACTCTTGTCTTGGATTATCAAAATAATTATTGCATATATCCCGCTTATGTTTGCCATTATCAAAAAGGGGGAAATTGTTGGAAACACGTTTCAAATGCAATATACTAAACGTGTGTTCTTTTGTAGGTTTTGATGGATGTCAAACAAAGCAATAAGCGATATATAGCAGTGCTCAAGGACAAGCACAAAATGGATGCATTACAAGAAGCTCAAGACAAAGTTTAGAAATGTTATAATTGAGTCAATATTAATTGTGATCTTGATTCCTCAATCTTGGCTCATAACATGGCTTCTCTACTAAAATTATTTTTCCAAAATCATGCATATCTAACTTAAGTGTCAAATGATTTTAAACTATGCATATTTATATTTGTTAAAATGTTTTTCAAACATGCCTCAAAAATCTGGGCTAAGATAATCGATTATGTACTTATGATAATCGAGTATCTCTAAGCCAAGACTGCATGACAATCGATTGTGAATTAATGATAATCGATTGTGAGTAAGTCAGTTAACATCAGGTTTTTGCAAACTGCATAACAATCGATTGTGTACTTTTGATAATCGATTGTTAACTGAGGCAAAGCTTTCAAAACTCAGAAAAATCGATTATGAACTAATGGTAATCGATTAGAATGAGAAAAATGTCTCTCAGTGTTTTTAAATAAATTAATAATCGATTGTGGCTTTTGATAATCGATTATATATGAGACAGAAAGTTTTGAAATTAATTAATAATCGATTATGGCTTTTGATAATCGATTATATATGAGACAGTAAGTTTTGAAATTAATTTATAATCGATTGTTCTATTTGATAATCGATTGTTGGAACTAACCGTTGTCATACATTTTCAAATTACCTTCAGGTAATCGATTGTTGATATTTAACAATCGATGTTTTGCGTAAAATCTGGAAAAGATTTTCTGAACGTTGTTAAAATAATCGATTGTTGATTTCCTGATAATCGATGTTTTATGCCAAAAATTGGAAAGGATTTTTTAACGTTATAAATAATCGATTATTGATTTGAAGTAATCGATTGTTGACGTAAAATCTGGGATTGAATTTTTGATCTGATAGGCAAACAATCGATTGTTTAGTCTTGACAATCGATTGTCACTGAGTAATTTCAGCAATCCTTAATTGGCAATTAGACAACGGTAATACTGAGTTTTTCACCTATAAATACAGGCTTAACTCAGTGTTTTCACAACAACAACATATACAATTTAAGTATTTTCAGTGCTAAAAGCTTTCTTACATTGATCATCATTTTCATTCATCCATAAAGCTTTTTGAAGAGCCATTCTATTGAGCTAAGTTGTTGTGATCTTGAGCGTACTATTTCTACTCATATCTACTCATTGAGGAGTACTTTGTAAAGTGAGTTTGTTTTGTGTTTGTAAGAGAATTGCGATTCTCGTTTGTTGAGGAACTTGTGATTCCTCAGTTGAAGTCTTTGGGATTGTTATCCCCGAGCAGTTGAAGTCTTTGGGATTGTTATCCCCGAGCAGTTGAAGTCTTTGGGATTGTTATCCCCGAGCAGTTGAAGTCTTTGGGATTGTTATCCCCGAGCAATTGAAGTCTTTGGGATTGTTATCCCCGAGCAATTGAAGTCTTTGGGATTGGTATCCCCGAGCAATTGAAGTCTTTGGGATTGTGATCCCCGAGCACCTAGGTGAGGCTTGTGTCCTCAGCTGTAACGGTTTGTTAAGCACCCGTAAGCTTGACAAGTTTAGTGGAAATCTCGAGAGAGTCTCTCGGGGACTGGACTAACCACGTTTGTGGCCAACCAGGATACATCATTGTGTAAGTTTATTTTACTACACTTGTTTTAATTTCTGCAAAGTTTTTAAATTCCGCACTAAAACGCTTAATATTTTTAAAACGCTATTCACCCCCCCCTCTAGCGTAAAGCGTTATTTCCAACACTACTTATGGGTTCTTACACTAATTTTGAATTATTTCCTTATTTGTCAGTTGCTTTATATGATTGGTATTGATTCCCTCTACTTTTGGTTTTGTCAGTGATTCTCTGACTGATCTTTTTCAGAGTTAACTTATATGGTTACCATACTGGGGCACTTAAGATATTTCCAATTATTCTGCATATATTTTCCTTGTTTTAACCATTGTGTACCTAACCTTTATTACATGATCTATGCTTACTACTCTTATTATGGTATAATCAGTCATCCGACTGATTCTTTCCTTACCTGATAATCTATAGTCCTATTCGAATAATGAGTCCCTGGTTTAAGGGAATTAGGACCTGTGATTGATTCAATTGGGTGTTGCTTCTATAATTATACCCTATTCCCTATTGTTTTCAAAAAATATAAGTGTTACTCTTCTTTTCTCACTTAGGACACACACAGAGACACGAATAAACTCATTACTCTGAATTTTCTCTCTTTCACACAAACATATTTGGTGCTCTCTATTGTTTCTACATAACTTCTTTCACTTTCCCGTTGAATGCTAATTACTCAACTGGATGAAAGCCAAGATTGAGTGATCCTGGTCACTTTTATTATCCTGCTGGCCTCTACTGTGTTGCTTGCTTTGGTCTACGTGCTGCTCACTTCTTTGCATACTGCTACCCTTTTTCTCTGCATTATTTCTCACTATTGCTCTGTGTTACATTATTTTCAACTGGTATGTATCCTATTTAAGTTACAACCTCAAAACAATATTCTTCTATTGATGCTCCACTTTCTTTTGATTCCTTGTGTGCTTCTACTTATGGCTTTGTTGTTCCTATTGCAGCTAGTATGTATTTGTGTTAATTAGTAGGCCTAGCTTAACCTGGCATGTTCATTACCCTTTTTCCTACCCCAATGCATGTTTCTCCTTACTCATGTACACTACTCGCATGTGTTCAGGATCCTCTGGGCTACTCCATAGCTCTAAAACCTCTTCCTGAGGATGTTTTGGTTTGGTGTCTGGTGCTGTAAGATATGGACTCTTCATTTGAAGCATGAACTCTTCTTTTATTTGTTATACATGTGTAACTGGTTTTCTTGCTTGTGAGCTATTTGTTCCCTTTACCTTTTCCTTTGTTTGTGTGACTGTTGCTTTCAAAACTGGCTCCATATTAACTGTTTTCAAACTCAATTGATTTTTTTACTCTTCTACTGTTTTCTCAAACTGTCCTTCATGTAAAACCTTTTCTAACTCAACTCTTTCAAATTACCTCACAATCATACTAATCTTAGAATTTAGGTTCTGCCCCTTTAGTGCAAGCATTGCTTTGGGTATCTTGAGTACCCACTGAACTTTGATGCATAAGGCTGGCAATTCCACACTTGCACTTGTCAATGATGATTTATCTTTGGGTTCCTGGTATTGGCCAGGGTCCCAAGGGACCGCTACGGAACTTTGCCGCACCCAAATGCAAAGGCCTGTGAATTCGAAAGGAGTGAGGTTGGAGATTTGGGCCTCGCTAAAGGCTCCCTATAGAATAACTTCTTGTTTTACTCTTCACTAATGTAATTTAATTACTTGATCTGTAATAACTTGTAAAGAACAATGAGGTTTATAGTGAAATTGGGGAGGGTTATGCATGTTTATTTAAGGGTACAGGTAGAGAACATGTCAATAGAATTTTATTTACCTATTCATGCAATAGAAATCATGTATAAGACATCCATTCAACATATAGAAAACATGTTCCTTGGTTCCTTTGTTTTCATTATGTTATTTTTTCATAACCATGATCAGTTAATAATTAAAAGCTCTACTACTGTATTTAGATATCATGTCTTAGGACTATTACGTGCATTAGATATCATGCAATTAGGAGTCCACTTGCAATGTTTTGGCCACCTACTTAGTTTCAATCACATAAGGCTGGTTAATAGGCTCTAAAATCGGAAAACGATGTGCATGTCCGCTTTCTTTTACAACGCCTAGGCAAGCCTTAGGCCATATAAAATTGATTAATCATCTTAACTCTAAGCCATTTGACCTCTTTAAATTTCCAAACTTGTTTGCCTCCCTGAAGTCCGTTTGGTTTTACTACTAAATTCCCGTCTTACTTTTTCACCTATAGGTTTTCAACCAAGTTACTTTTCCAGTTCAAGAATGGACTACTTTTTTTTTCCTAAAAACTTATTAGGTTATTATGACTTCTGTAATTTTCAAAGACTATATTTTTGACACTAATATATTCAGTATTCTCTCTCTCTCTCTCTCTCTCTCTCTCTTTTTGCAATCCTTAATTACTTTTACGTCCCGCTATATGTTACTTTCCAGTCCGAAATTAAATTACTATTTTCTAAAAAATAGCAGGCTACTACATACGTATATGGTCTTAACCGTGTTTGAAAAAAAACTATTTTTTTCTATTACTAAATGATACATATTTTACTACTTCACCTTCAGTTTTTCCAACCCTCATGTCAAATTCCGCCCAAACTTTCAGCTTCTATTCTAATCTATTTTTGAATATTCCAGATTTTAAACTCTCACTCTCTTAGACCTTTAATGTGATTGAGGTGTGCTAATTGTATGTCTATTCGTGGAGGGGTATTTGAGCCTTTTACATGCCTTTACGTGATCCCTTATACGAAGTCTATTTTGCTTTTGTATGTCGCTTATTTGGCCTTTAAACCTAAGGGTTCAACCTAGTCATCACCTTATATGAATAGTTGTCCTAAAACACCCTCTGGGACCTATAGGATGGGGCGGGTAATAGCACACGATAAGCAGTCGTGACCAATGCACACATTTAAATAACCTCTACACGGGGGGGGGGGGGGGGGGAGTTAGAATATGGATATGATGACCTGTGCGCTAATATATCATGTGAGAATGATTGCTGGGTATTTCACCGAAGTGATCCATATTATGTGTAACCCTAGGACCCTTGTCTTTATTTTATTTATTTATTTATTGATGTTTTCTCAAATTAATTTTTCTTCAACTAAGCTTTCTCTTTCCAAAATCACTTGTGTCTTCTTTCTTACAAAAACGATTTCAATTTGTTTATGCTTCCTAGGTGCAAATTTTGCTTGTTTATTCTCACTCTTTTTAAAGTCACAACTAAACACGTCCCGGAAACACACTAGTGGATCTTGAGGGGTGCCTAACATCTTCCCCTCAAGATAATCTCAAGCCCTTACCCGAACTCTGGTTTTCTTTCAAAAAATCATTTTCTTTTCTTTAAGTGTCCTAATGCACTACAGTCATTAGGTGGCGACTCTCCAAAGTCCGTAACCCGCTTCCTCAAAGGGGAAAAGAGTTGTTTTGTCCATAATGTTGCAAACCCGATTTCTTCGCTTTTAAAAAGGGGGCATCGACACTCATAGGTGCATGATCAGATATGAAAGGGGCATCATAGACGCCAATGATATGTCCCCGTTGTATGATCCATTCATAGTTGCCAAACATTCTCTCAATTCTGCTCAAAATTCTATCCACTCCAGCTTGTTTATTAGACAAAGTGCAATATGGAAGCAGCTCCTCTCCATTTCCTATTTTATCAATTTCTCCAAGTTCCTACTTAGATGAAAGTAAACGGAGCAACAAACGTAAATGAAAGTAACCAAAATCGAGGGAAGAAGCCCCTAGATTCGGGGTCCGAGTGAAATGATTGCCGCCGGGAATATCGGGGCCATGGCCCCCACGCCCGGTTCGAACTCCAAGCCTCGGAGAGTATTACTAAACGATCAAGCATGACTAACAGAAGGCTGTGATATTCACGACTGACGGAATATCACATCATAAATATCGGCACGTATCGATAGAGAACCAATGATTAGTTAAATAGAAGATTTTTACCTTTTATAGAGTTGTACTTAGGGTAAAACTCCCCTACTATATAAAGTAGAGTCTGATTATTCATTGACGAGACTGTAACATGACTATCAAGGTAATATAATATTTTTTCTCTACTATTCCAAGTTTTTGTTCCTGTTAATCATTGCTTGTTCATTGTGAGTCCGTGATCGAGGGTGTATATTTCATTATGGCTCTTGATAAGTCTGGAATCACCCTCCTCAAGTGGTTTTATAATTTATTACCTCTTTTATCTATTTATGTAACGTAATTTATCGGTTGTATCAAATTAATCCGCGTATCTTTAAAATCATAAACAAATTTAGTTGTTATCCGTTTTTAGGCTACATAGTTTGGCGCTCACTGTAGGGATAAGGATAATAGTGGTTGTTTGATACAAATTTCCACAACACACTCTGTTTTACTCTTGTTCTTTGAGATCTTAATCTCAGAAAAGCTTAAAGATGTCAAGCTATCAGTCTGCTCACCTATGAGTTGATGCTGAATTTGGCTACCATGGTGAGAACAACAATATAGTACGCAACAATGAGGTTCACCCTGTTGACCCCAAAGGGGTCTCGGTTGTAGATCCAATCGATGCTAACTCCCATGTGTCCATCGACGCTAACTTCCCCACTGACCCAAAGAACAACATGTGTGAGGGAGCCAAATCAGTAGCCATGGATACACATGACAGTGAAGGTGATGGGATAAGATTGCGGGTGTTCTTCAAAATGCTACAGGGTCAACAAGTAGCGATAGCCCAACTGTAAAACCAAAGCTGCGCTCCCAGTAGCGCTGAGCCCGAACCATCATAGGAAAACACTCGCAGAAATGAACTAGTCAAAGAATGGCCGAGCGAAGTTAAATCCGGGACCAACCCCGAGATAATAAAGATTATCGAGGAATTAACAAAAAGGGTAGAATCAGGAGAAAATAAAATTGAAGCTAACGATAAAGTCGTAGAGACTACATCTCCAGGGTCGACCAAATCCGAGGAGCACCACCGGTATTGAAAGGCCTGGATTCCAAGAAGTTTGTCCAAAAGCCTTTCCCCCCGAGTGTAGCTCCGAAGTTGATCCCTATGAAGTTCCGTATGCCTAAAATCCTGAAGTATAATTGAGCGAATAATCTAAATAGATTTTTGACCTCGTACACATGCTCCATCAAGTGGAATGACTTGGAGAATGAAGTAGATAATGTTTTGCTTAAAAAATTCAGAGAGATCTTGTAAAAAGGAGCCATGATATGGTATCACAACTTACCCCTAATTCTATTGACTCGTTTCCATATTTGTAGATACCTTTGTAAAAGCGCATGTCGGAGCCATCATGGTCAAAGATTATTAACTTGGGGCCCGATTTCAATTAGAACGTATGAACCTGCCCCCAATCGTGGAATATTAGGTCATTCAGGCCATCACCCAAGGACTCAATACTCAAAGCTCATTGGCTTCACATCAGATAAAGAAAAATCCAATAGAATATCCGAATGTAACTTGTACCAACATCCACAATTGGTACCAATCAAAAATCAGGGTCGAAGATTATCAACTTGGGGCCTCTTCCTGTCACGATCCCAAAACCATCACGGTCGTGATGGCGCCTATCGTGAAACTAGACCAGCCTCAAATCAACAATCAACCCGATAATAATAAGTTTGAAAATATATACGGAAGCTTTTTACAGTTAAAGAACTATATGAAACATAAGATATTCCAAGTATAGATACAATCCATCAAAAAATCGAGTTGACACTGAGTGCATGAGTGTCTAAAACTGGAATACAACTGGAAATTAAGGAGGAAAGCCAAGGCATGTGAACTCCGTACAGAGACCTATATAATATCTTGAGTCAAAAGCCCCAATCAATCACTACCACTGGACCCAAAGTGCCTGAATCTGCACACGAGGTGCAGGGAGTAACGTGAGTACACCAACTCAGTAAGTAACAAGTCCAATATTTGGAGTGATAGGTAGTGACGAACTAAACCTCATCAAAGGTAACAGAAATAATGTAAAGAAATGTTTGGCATGCTTTCATTTAAATAAACAACTGGTACTGTAAAATAGAGCAAGTATGAACAAGGTAAAGAAGTGTAACTTTGCTACATTTATATGTCAATGCATATGCTGTGTGAAATGCACCATGCTCATGTTCCTACAATCTCAAATGCTCGTCCACTCAGTACTGTATATGGCTCGTACGGCTCACGAAAGATCCATCCCGGAATATATACATCACTGACAACAGTCACTCAGTACTAAGGAAGGCTATTCCAGCCTGTGGAGAAGATCCATCTCCAGATAATAACAATGATAACAACCTCACAACCACTTGGTACCGTATATGGCTCACAAGGAACAGGGAATATCCATATCGGATATATAGACATCATAGAAGAAGATCTATCTCCATAACAAGGGAAGATCCATCCCTGAATATAATCAACTGTGCTCACTAGGGGGTGTGTTACAAACAACGGAGGGGCTCCTACAGACCAAGTGCTATCACATGACAACGAAGGCATATATCAATAATACGATGTGGCAGGTAACCCGATCCCATAACTGTAGCTCACAATCAGGCTCTCAGCCTCACTCAATCATCACTCTCCAGTCTGAGACACACGGGCTCATAATATCATGAAACTAGCCCGAAACAATGATATGATGTGCCAAGCAATAATAACTGAGACTGAGACATGATATGATATGCATGAACAAGAGTGAGTAGAGAATATTAATGAATGTAATTAGATGACAACAAGAAATGACCACTCGGGTCTAAACATTATTGACATGAACCCATAACAGGATATCTAGCATGTTTTTACGGCGCATTTACTTAATCACATGATAGAAACACGGATATAAACAAGAAAGAGTTACTAAGTGGTGCTATTGAATGATCCAAGCTGCTCCTTCAACTCTGCCGGTGCCGTACGATACGGTGTCCGGTACCAAATCAATGCCAAAATTAACAACCCTGTCCAGCGGGATGCCCGGTAGTAGGAGCACATCTGGAAAATACTTCACCACCGGAACTGAATCAGTGGTAGGAGTCTCTTCAGTGACATCCCTCACGAAGACAAATAAGAAAGAAAACCCTTCCCAACCATCCGCTGTGTCATCAAAAATGAAAAATCACCCTATTAGGAACAAAATCCGTCGAATCTCGCCACTCAATCAGTGGCATCCACGGCATAGCCAATATTGCCGTCCTAGCGCAACAGTCTGGAATAACACGATATAGAGACAACCAGTCCATCCCTAATATCACATCAAAGTCAAACATACTAAGCAACAAAGGATCCACCTGGGTCTCCAAACTCCCGATAGTCACCACATAAGGTCGATACACGCGACCCACAACCATATCATAACCTATTATCAGGACTCCCAGTCTCTAATAGCACATGAATCACCATACCCGATCCCAATTACACCATTCAAATATATAATATGCCTATAATACCCAATCATTTCATGAGGGATACTCCTAAAATTATTCTATGCTGCCAAGCAAACTCATATATCAGCAGTCGATCAAATAAGAGGGTGCCGCAATACCAAGTAAGTACCCGTAATTCAAACACATTGCCCTTTATAAAATGTTTACCCTTATCAAGCTGCACTACTTCGTAATATAATTCACCTAGTAATCTGAATCTGCCCGTGCTGCCTATGAATTTATGACCTTCTTGTCATACCTGAACCGTAACCTTACACATGCAAATCTCGATCCTAGATAACATACTACATATACCATATCATCATAAGCCGCTGAATACTCTCTTAAATATTCCCAAAAGTACCACATTCAAAATATTTACCCTGAAGAGGCTTCCTGATATTGATGTGTAGAATCCATAATGATATAGAAATGCCACAAGTCTTGACAACCTCCAATATAAATCTTAGTTTCTTGCCAAATACACCTCTTGAAGGTCTTCAATTATTACATACAAGTGTTGAGTCATGCACTCTACTCAAGTATAAATTTCACTGATCAAAAGAATTGAACGACCTGTGCCCCATTAGAACAACAACACATATGGAAGTAACCCCCCTTAATGCAACCAAATAAATTCCTACTCTATGCGCCTTACATCCTTCACCATTAACAACCCAAGTCGTTCCGTGATTCTCATTCACCCATAAAGCATGGCATACCCTTTATTAAATTTCCTTTACTCGAGCCATCATTGATCTCTACCCCTGCAAGCCACAAATGATTCACTAATATACCTCAAACGGAAACCAATACAACACATAATTATACAATAAACTATCAATATCAGACTCCCCCTCTTGGCTCAAAGCCAAAGGTCAAAACACACAGAACTCACAATGCCCATACTCTACTACTACCATAATACAATGGTGAGGTTAAATTAAAACCTCCATAAGCTCGTGCAACACAAACCATCTAGTACTTCAAATCATCTGCTAATCTCACCTTCATCCTCGTAACAGTCAAGACAACTATCATACGCGAGTTAAACTCAATATGCAGCACAAATAATTTGCTGGTAAAAGAGGACATTCAACAAACAACTTAGGGATCACACAACTTCAGAACACTCTACAGGATATAACCCACCTACTCCGCATCAAACTAACTTCTCTTTATACCCTTCCACTATGATAAACACCACGTAATCACACAATCTTCCTAAGTTTCAACTCAAATCGTGACATAAAATCCACATCACTCCCTAACTAACAACATGAGAAGATCCTCCAATACCCCTAACTGAAGCTATACATCAAATCCCGATGGAATCAAGAACCAAATAGTTCTTTCTACCCTTAAGCAGCTCTTTCTCATCACATTCAAATCATATGAATACATCTCGTAGTCACATCATACTTATTACATAGCCATCCGATCGTCACTTCCACTAATAGGGACACTACCGAACATATAAATCCAGAAGTATGCGCCCACACAATAAACACCTCAACACTTAATCTATAGGCAAAACCCGGCCTCAAGTCCTCCAGACTAGCCCAACATCAACATATTGAATCACATCTCGCCCTTTGATCAGGGAATCATGACACGTCGATACAAAGCTGATACCGAGTGCTCATGCATGCACACAAATGCGTGGAAAGAATTCAAGGAGTTAAGCTTCAAGCTGAATAAATGTCGCATGATAAGAATTTAAAAATGTGAAGTTTATTTCCTAAAGGTTCTGCAACCTCCCGAAGATAAGTACTGACGTCTCCATACCAATCCTCAATACTCTACTAAAACCACTCATGACTCGTGAGACCTATGTAACCTAGTCTCTGATACCAACTTTTCACGACCCCAAAATCGACCCGGTCGTGATGGCGTCTATGATGAAACTAGGCAAGCCTCAACTCAATAATCAACTCAATAATAATAAATTTGAAAACATTTACGGAAGTTTTTAATAGTTAAAGAACTATTTGAAACATAAGAAATTTCAAGAATAGATAAAATCCAACCCAAAATCGAGGTGTCACTGAGTGCATGAGCGTCTAAGGAAAATACATAGTCTCATATATTGTCTAAGTGAACAACTTAAATATAACTTGAAACTAAGGCGGAGAGCCAAATCCTACGAACATCGTGCAAATACCGCAATAATATCCTATGTTAGAAGCCTCGATCAACCATTGCCACTGGATTCAAAGTGCCTGACTCTACACATGAGGTGCAAGTGGTAACGTGAGTCTATAAGTAACAAGTCCAACCTTTGGACTGATAGGTAGTGACGAACTCAACCTCATCAAATTTAATAGAAATAATGCGAAGAAACATAGACATGATTTCAGTTAAAAAAATAGCTCGTACAGTAAAATAGAGCAAGTATGAACAAGGTAAAGAAGTGTAACTCTGCTACATCTATATGTCAATGCACATGCTGTATGAAATTCACCATGCTGAGTGCCTCATGTGCCTACAATCTCAAATGCTCGGCCACTCAGTACTGTATATGGCTCATACGGCCTATGGAACATCCATCCGAAAATATATACATCTCTGACAACAGTCACTCAGTACTGAGGATGGCTATTCCAGCCTGTGGTGAACATCCATCTCTAGATAATAACAATGATAACAACCTCACAACCACGCGGTACTATGTACGGCTCACAAGGACTAGGGAAGATCCATCCTAGATATATATACATCATAAACCATCGGTCTCCAGTTCCGAGGAACAAGCCAACTAGCCTCATGGAGAATATCCATATCCATAACAAGCAATGATCCATCCCTGAATATAATTAACTTCGCTCATTAGGGGGTGTGTTACAAACACCGGAGGGGCTCCTATAGCCCACGCGCTATTGATCCATCCCTGAATATAATTAACTTCGCTCATTAGGGGGTGTGTTACAAACACCGGAGGGGCTCCTATAGCCCACGCGCTATCACAAGCCAGCGAAGGCATATATCAATTATCCGCCGTGGCATGCAACCCGATTCCATAGCAATCACTCACAATTAAGCTCTCGGCCTCACTCAGTCATCACTCTCCAGTCTCACACACGGGCTCATAATTTCATAAAACTAGCCTGAAACAATGAATGATGTGCCAAGTAATAATAACCAAGAGTGAGACATGATATGATATGCATGAACAAGAGTGAGTACAGAATATCAACGCATGTAATGAGATGACAGCAAGAAACGACCACTCAGGTCTAAACAGTATTGGCGTGAAGCCATAACAGGATATCTAGCATGTTCTTACAACACATTTACTTAATCACATGATAGAAACATGAATATCAACAAGAAAGAGTTATTAAGTGGTGTCATAGAATGATCTCAGATGCAATTCTCACAGTGCACACCCACACGACCGTCACTTGGAATTTGTGTCACCATAATAGTAATCATAGAAACACATAGTTCAGGGTTTTGAACAGTCAGAATCATGTTTGGAAGCGTTACTTACCTTAAGCCAAGACAAACTCTAGCCCGTGATGCCCTCGCCTCTCGATTCGACCTCCAAATGCTCCGAAGCTATCCAAAATCAGCATATTATCATTAATATTTGTTAAAGGAGTGAAACCCATTGGAAAATTACCAAATTAGATAAAAAATCCCGAATTTACACAAACCTTGCTCCTGGGCCCACGTCTCAAAATCTGATAAAAATTACATGACTAGAAAGACCATTCACTGATGAGTCTACTCATATCAAATTCAGAAAATACGACATCAAATGGCCATCCAAATCCCTAATATTAACTCTCCAATTCACTTCCACTTTTTCCCCAAATTTCACCTCGAATTGCCAATTTAGACGTTAAAAATCAAGACACAATCATGGAATTTAGCTAAAATTAAGTGAATAACACTTACCCCAATCATTTCTCCAAAAATAAATTCAAAAGTTACCTTTTACTGAGCTCCCATTTGCATTTTCTGTTATGAACTCGGAACCCTCGATTGGATCTTTTAATGTTTCCCAGATACACAGCCATCGTGATCGCGGAAGTACCATCTCGATCGCGAAGAAGAAGAAAAAGATGCCCCTGAATGATCTTACTCGATTGTATAATAACCTTCATGATCATGTTAAGCACCATTGACTAAAATACACATTCGCACAACTGACCTCGCGAACGCGAAGAGATTACCCCACAACCTCAGCTCAGACCCAACATTACGCGAATGCATGATCACCAATGCGAACACGATGCTCCGTCTGTCACACCATATGCGAATGCGGACCCATGATCACGAACGCGAAGAAGAAATATGCAGTCTCAGTCCTTTCCGTTACGTGACCACGTCCTTCTCTCCGCGATCGCATAGAAGAACCTTCTACAATAGAAATACCAGTAAAACTGCCAACTTTTCAAGTCTAAATATTCCCCGTTAAGCATCTAGAACACACTCGAGGCCATCGAGACCTCAATAAACATGCAAAAACATCCCATAACATCATTAATACTTAGTTGAGCCTTCAAATCACTTCAAACAATAACGAAACATCAAGCCAACCTCGGATTCAAGCCTAAGAACTTATAAACTTTCAAATTCTACAAACGATACCGAAACTTATCAAATTACCTCCGAATAACCGGAAGGTTTGCACATAATTCACAAAGGATACAACAAAACTAATCCAACTTTCAAACTACCATTCCATTCCGACCCCGATATCGAGATTTCCAATGCCGACCAGAAACTCCAAATTTCCAATTTTGCCAATTCAAGCCTAAAACTACTATGAACCTCAATATCACATTCCGAATGCACTACCAAGTCCAAAATCACCTAACAAAGCTAACAAAAATATAAAAAACTTAATCCGAGATCGAATACTCAAAATTCAAAACTTGGTCAAACCTTCAAAATTTAAAGCTTGAAACTGAGAATTCTTCTTCCAAATCTATTACAATTATCCTGAAAATCAAAACTGACGATTAACATAAGTCATAATGACTGGTTGGGTTGTTACACTTCTAGGACTCTTTAACCCGTCAAAGCTAGTGACAGATCAAAAAGAGACATTGATCGTGAACAAAGATCAAGTAGAGAACGGTATCAACCATGCAGTGGAGATCGAAGAGGTAATAGGTCTAGATGAAACCGTATAAGAAGTGAAAGGAGAAGCGATCGAGGTCAAATAACCAGGGACTCATGAGAAAAATTATTTTGAAAGGCCTATCAGGCTTAGAAGGCACTGAGGTTATCAAAATACAACTTCAACGTTGATTCTGCTACTATCAATTCTTCCAACAGACGCATCAAAGGCACCAAGTGGCATCGAACTATACAATTCGATCCTTCACAAAGGGACCCTAAACTAATGTGTAAATATCATGGCACTCACAACAACACAATTGAAGACTATTGACAACTGAGAGAGGAAGTAGCCCGGTTATTGAACAACGGACACCTCCGAGAGTTCCTAAGCAATTGAGCCAAAAATAATTTTAGGAATAGAGACTCTAATAAGCAAATTGAGCAAGAGGAACCTCAACTCATCATTAACATGATCATTGGTAGAGTCTACGTCCCCCAAGGGCCGATGTTAAAGCTCACCAAAGTTTCCATCACTAGGGAAAAATGGACTTGATATTACGTGTTAGAAGGAATCATGTCTTTCAACGATGAACTGAAGGCATGGTGCAACCACACAATGATGCACTGGTAATATTTGTAATCATAAATGAATCTTGAGTTAAGCGTGTGTTAATTGATCTAGGTAACCCGATCAATATCATCAGATCGAGGATCGTGGAACAGCTCGGTCTGTAAGACCAAATAGTGCCTACAGTCTGAGTCTTAAACGGGTTCAACATGGCTTCCGAGACCACTAAAGGGAAGATAAACCTACTGATAAACACTGATGGAACCATTTAGCACACAAAATTCTACGTGATCGAAGGAGATATGAGGTACAATACTTTATTTGGGAGGCCATGAATTCACAACAAGAGGGTAGTACCCACGAAGTTGCATCATGCGTTGACATTTCCTACACCGAGTGGGATCAAGATAGTTTACGGAAACAACTAGTTGTAAAATAAATATTGTGGTCGATAGGGTGGTCCCTATATCCACACTTTCGACATCTAAGAGTCTGAGTTCAGTCACCGAGGGAGAAACAAAATAGCAATCACCAACGTTGGCCCCAACTGAACTAGAGAAGCGGGTGATAGGAAATGACGACTTTTATAATGTCCCTAGGTCTTTCATAGCCCCCGACAATTCCAAGTCAGTGGTTGAGGATCTGGAGCAATTCAAGTTGATCGATCATTTGCCCGATCGAAGGTTTAACCGGGCACGAGGTTAAGTCCTGAGCTCAGGAAAAAAACCATTGAATTCCTTATAGCTAACATAGATTGTTTTGCTTTGTCCTACCTTGACATATCAGTGATCCCGCCAGAAATAACTACTCACAAGCTAAGCCTACATCTGAAGTTCCACCCTATCAAACAGAAAAGGAGGCCCCATGTCTGAAGTCAAGCATGTATTCATCAAAGACGAGGTATCTGAACTCCTTAAAATAGGATCTATTTGGGAAGTTAAGTACCCTTATTGGTTAGAAAATATAGTAGTAGCACCTGAAAATGGAATAAATTAAGAATGTGTGTAGACTACAAAGACATGAACAAGGCATGACCAGAGGACACTTTTCCTTTGACTAACATCAATCGCATGATTGATGCGCCGGCCGGCCACGCGATCCTCAGCTTTTTCGATGACTATTTCCGGTAAAACCAAATTCAGATGGATGTGGGCGACCAGGAAAACATTCATTCATCACTAAATACGACACTTAATGTTATATATGTAATGTCATTTGGACAAAAAACACTAGTGTCGCTTACCGACATCTAGTAAATCTGATGTTCAAAGAGCAAATTAGAAAAATGGAGGTTTACATTGACGATATGTTACTTAAGTCCATGCAAGTAGATGATCATTTGAAACATTTGCAGGAAACCTTCAACATATTGAAAAATACAATATGAAGCTTAACCTAGAGAAATGCGCATTCGTAGTCAGGTCTAGAAGTTCTCGGATTCATGGTTTCCAACCAAGGAATCGAGATCAATTATGATAAGATCAAGGCATAGAGGAAATTACCGGGGTAGAAAATGTCAAGACCATTCAAAGGTTAACCGAGCACAAACCACCTTAGGTGGATTAATTTCAAGATCCTCCGACAAGAGCCATAGCATCTTCTCATTATTAAAGAAAAAAAAAACTTCTCATGGACCCTGGAGTGCCAACAAGCCTTGGAGGAACTCAAGTAGTACCTTTTGAGCCCATCTTTGCTTCATGCTCCAAAGGCAGACGAAAAACTATACCTATACTTAGCAATATCCGAGGTAGAGGTAAGTGGAGTCCTGGTCCAGGAAGAGGGAAGTCCGCAAATTTCTATCTATTATATTAGCAAGACTACGCGAGGCCGAAATTAGGTATCCTTACCTGGAAAAATTGGCGCTAGCTTTGCTAAGCTCCTCTAGGAAGTTAAAACCGTATTTTCAATGCCATCCCATATGTGTCGTGACTACTTACCCATTGAGAAACATAATTCATAAACCCGAGTTCTCGATACTATTGGCCAAATGGGACGTGGAATCATCGGGTATGATATCAAATATTGATAGCGAACCACCATCAAATCTCAAATTTTAGCGGGCTTCATGGCCAAATTCATGTCAGCCCTAAGGGAATTGTCGTTGAACTCAGGAACTTCCTCAAGAATCTGGACCCTCTTTATAGATGGTTTCTCGAACTCAATCGGGTCCGAGATTGACATCATGTTGAAGCCACCAACGGGTAATGCAGTTAGGCAATCTATTAGAACTGTAAAATTGACTAACAATAAGGCCATGATTGCAAGTCTCGAAGAAAAAAGCCTGGGTGCTGAGGTGATCGAATCTACATGTGGTTCCCTTTTTGTGGTGAAACAAGTCAATGGGATGATCGAAGTCAAAGAGGAATGAATGTGAAGGTACCTGGATAAACTACAGGTAACATCAAATTGGTTCAAAGAGTGGACCCTGCAACATGTACGTCGGGATCAAAATAGCAAAGCTGATGCTCTTGTTAACATGGGATCGTTGGTTGACGATAATGAATTCAACTCGAAAATGGTCGTACGACTCATTAAATTGGTAATAGAAGAAGGCACGCCGATATTAACTCGACAAGCTTAATCTGGGACTGGAGAAATAAGTATATAGATTACCTGATGTTTGGGAAGCTGCCTTTGGATCCTAAAGGATCGATAGCTATGCGCACAAAAGCGGCCATGCTCAACCAGTCAGAAGACAACACCCTATTCCGGAGAACTTTTGATGGACCACTCGCCATATGTCTGGGACTGGGAGATACCGAATTTTTTTTTAGGGAAGTTCATGAAGGCACATACGAAATTCATTCATACGCTGAATCCTCAGTTCATAATATATTCAGAGCCGGCTAATAATGGATCAACATGGATAAAGACGCAATGTAGTTCTTACAAAATATGACAGATGTCAAAGGCACGCACCGATGATTCATCAGCCTGGGGAGCTACTATATTCGGTCTTGTCACCCTGACCATTCATAAAATAGGAAATAGACACCGTCGGTCCCCTGCCATGGGCACTGGTAAGGCTCAATTTATATTATATATGACTGACTATTTTTCTAAATGAGTGGAACCCCTGGTATTTAAGAAATTCAGGGAGAAAGAAGTAATTAGTTTTATTTTGGACCACATAATATGTCAGTTCAAAATGCCTATGAGACATTTGTGACAGTGGGAAGCAGTTCATCGGCAGTAAGGTGAGGATATTTTTGAGAACCATAAGATCAAAATGAATCTATTAACACCCTATAACCCTGGTGGGAACGAGCAGACAAAGTCCATAAACAAAACCATACTCCAAAACCTTCACAAGAGGTTAACTGACGCCAAATGAAAAGGGAAGGAAATATTTCCCGAAGTAGTATGGGCATACCATATGACGTCAAAATCTGGTACCAGTGCCACCCCGTTCTCCTTGGTCTATGATACCGAAGCACTAATACCAGATGAAGTAGGAAAATCAAATCTCAGGTTTCGATATGTGACCGAAGAGTCAAACAATGAGGCTATGAGCACGATCCTGTAACTGTTGGATGAGAGATGCTAGGGCGCCCTCGTCCGGTTGGGCGCCCAAAAATAATAGATCGAAAGGTATAAAAACCGTAAACCAACCTCCGACACCTCAATATCGGTGACTTGGTGTTAAGAAAGGTGACATTGAACACCCGGAACACAAACAAAGGGAAGATGGGACCGAGTTGGGAAGGTCCACATCGAATTATCGAGATCACCGCCAAAGGATCATACAAAATTAAAGCAGGTAATAGTGAGCAACCACCGAACAGATGGATCGTAACCCACTTAAAACGATACTACTGCTAATGTTTGACCTCATTCATTCTTTCCTTTATATATATATTACGAATTGGACTAACACTTGCAAGCAATGATCAAAGAATAATGCATCTATTAGGCCTGAAAGCATGCGTTGCACTCTTTTTCCCTTGAACCGGTTTTGTCCCAAATGGATTTTCCGATAAGGTTTTTAACGAGGCAACCGTAAACCGTGATAACTTAGAATTGAAGACTAGTTATGAACCAGAGTTGAGGATCACATCAATAGTATCTGAGCCCTCTCTATGATCATCCTCGAATACTGGGGCCATCACCCTTACATAATGATTTTAGCAAGGAGGGAAACTTTGTGATTGAACATCCTGGCCTCGGTGGATAGGATTTATTGTAAGGGCCAAACGGTCAAATGAACCATGCCCATATAGACCACTTAAGCCATAACACAAAGCATGTACATATTTGCAATCTTGAATATTGCGCTTACAAATGAAAGAAAATTTCTACCATTTAGATCTATATTTTGTCCCTTTAGAATATTATATTTTGTTCCTTAAGTATATTGAGCCCAAGGGCTGCCTATATCCGGATCCAAGAGACCGCCCCTACTCGGGGACTGTCGTCCAAAGAAAACTCGGATGACTCGGGCTATCGAAGCCTATTAGGAAATACCCAAAGTTAAAAGGCTATGACCATCAAATGGCTCTGAGACACCAGAAGCCCGTAATCATAACATAAGGCCTTCAAAAATTCAAAATCGGTTCAAAGGCTACCCTCGGCAAAACTATAATCTAAAAACATTTGAGTAAGAACTTTAGAGAATGCTTCTAGTCATAAGAAGTCCTCATTTGTTTCAAACAAAGTCACATTGAGAACGTGCCTTGTTTCAACATCCAGAAAACCTTATTACTGCATTTTATTTCGTGCTAAGGTATTTGAAATCTTTGTAATCATAAAGAAGAAATCAAATGAAAGAAACTCAAAAGTTTCCAAAGGGAAAAAAATCCTTATATATATATATATATATATATATTCCACAAAAGATCTTTGCAAAGGCCAAACGACCTCAACAATATGAACAAAAATACGAAAATAAAAGTAAAATCTCTAAGGCACCTAAGCCCGATCTCCACCGAAGCCTGCCTCTTCACTGGGGTAATTGGGGTCTTCCTGGCCCTCGGGTTTGCCAAAGACCTTAGATCCTTCCTCATCCTCAGGGTCAGCCAGCTTATTGGCCTCAGCCTCCAAGCTTTTAGCATCTTCAATCTTAGTTAACAGGTCGAAGCCCCAGGCATGGAACTCCTCGAGAGCCTCTCTTCGGGACTACCACTTCAGGTATTCAACAGTGACTTTCAGGTAGTCCTGGGCTGCCTCACATTAGCTCTTTACTCATCCACAATCTCTTCAGCATCGACCCTAGTTATTTCCGACATAGACTTTGCTAATTTGAGCTCCTTGCCAATGGCGTCCGGTTCACCAGCAGCTAAGCCTAGTTGAGCTTGGAGGTCCTCGATTTGTTGATACCATGCTTCAGCCTTCTCTTTCGCCACTTGGAGTTGGACCTGAGTCGATGCTAGATTCCTAGGATGTTTCCTTCTTCGAAGCCAGCTAGTCCATCTTTTCCTTGCAAATATGGGCCATGAACTTGACCTCGTTCATTTAAACTAGAATTTAGTCGATCTGATCAATCTTCTGATAAATCTGCGAGGTTTGATCGTTAGTCACCATGGCTAACTCATCATCACTGACTTCAAAGACCTTTATCTATTCCACCAGTTCGGCATTCTCATTCCTAGCTGCATCCAACTCGGCCCGAAGATCCTTGACTTCTCCTTCGTATTGTTCGTTGAGAAGCTTGCACATATCTCTTTTCTCAGCAATCTATATGGCTTCAGCCTCAAGTTGGTTCATCTTGGCCCGGTATCGAAGAAAAATCTCACAGTGAAGTACCAAGGCCTGTAAAAAAGATGAAGACGTGAGAATTATAGAGGAATTAAGTCAAAAGGTGAAAGAGTGTAATGATGCATTACCCGATGCCGCGCCTTATTGAACAAGCATGGTGTATCCACCTTGTTCATTTTTGCCTGGTCTTGTTCGATTACCAGGCACCTAGGGTAGCTAGCTACTCCACTGATGGTGAACAGAACTCGGGCATCCTCCAGTACGGTAATGATTATTGACCGCTTTTGTCCAAGATCGATGCTCCGGATGGGGAACCAGTTTATTAATTTTGGGCTCGAGTTCAGCCTGCCGGCCTCAAAAGATGGGTATTTCATTGGCACCTCCAAATAACCTAACCCCGATAAGGCTTCTATGGCGGTTGAGTCCATACCTTCAAAAATCAATGGAGTGGGTAGTACACTCCATGGGCTCCTTCTTTAGATCTCCCCTTTGCCGCTCGGGCTTCATCAAACATAAACTTAGTGAAAGAAGGCGACCCTAAAATTTCTTTGACTCCAGGCGGAGCAGAGCAGGTGTCTGGAGAAGTTTCAGCCCTTGTTTCTACATCAGTCTCCTGTACTTGAGGGAGACCGACTTCTGTTCTCTCCTCATGGGCTGTCGCTCGCTCTTAGGGTGAGTTCGGTTCACGAGCCACAAAGAGAGCATCCTTCTCGAGATCATCCTTGAGCTGGTAGAGATAGTCTGAGTTTGATGCCAGAGAGCTGGAGCTCTCCTTTAAATTACGAGCCAATTTTCTCTCTGTTTTTTTCTTTTCTAAGCTCGAGGAACCTATAGTATTTCTTTCCTTCTTCTTCTCTCCTTTTCTGCCTCGAGCTACCCTGAAGCAGAGGAATCAATGGGCAAGTCCTCGTTCCCGACCCGTGGCCTAAGCTCGATGTTCTTATGCAAACCTGTGAAAAGGAAATAAAGGAAATGAGAACTTGATGCTAGAAGAATAAGCCTAATGTGTCTTATTCAGGACTGAAATCTTACCTTGAGAACGGGCCTCCAAACATCCCTTCGAGAGTTGCGCCACAAGAACTCGAAGTAATGCAAGTGTGAGACGATACCCTAAATCCACCTCTTGAGCAGAAGGACAGTATTTGGGACTCGGCCAACAACTGTACCACCACAAATACCGATGAGAAAATAGGGGATGAACATAAAATTAACATTTAAAGGAAAGTTGTGCTTGCATGATGCATTGCACCTCTGGAAGTTCTGTAGAGTTCAGGTCTGAGGTCCTCACCTGGACAAAGGGCCCTTGCCAGCCTTGATCCCGGTCCTCATTGATGCTTGGGAAAGGAGCTTTGCTAGCCCAGCGCACGAGTTTTACCTGTCCCCCTTGAACGATTTGAGGACTGTACAAGCGGAGTAGATGATCTACGAGGAGCCGATAGGAGTTGATCTTGTTCACAAAGAACCGAAATAGGACTAAGATCCTCTACAACGATGGTTGGGTTTTACCGAGGCATATTTCGCACCTCTTACAGAAGTTTATAATGATCGGGTCCACTGGAACCAGTGTGAAGGGATAAGTGTAAACACTTAGATATCCCTCGACATGGGTAGTAATGGCCTCCTTAGGGTTGGGGACAACTATGTCCTTATCTGCCCTATTTAGTCCTTTCGAACTTCTGGGAGGACATCTTTGGTGATTGAGAAAATATATCTCAATGCCTCCTCACACTTACCCTGCACCGAAGAAGGTTTCTCGCCCTTGAAATTGTCAGCAACCGAACAATCCCCGAGAAAGATCATATTTCAAGGGAGGTTCAGTAACCGATTTATTGGAGGCCACGTAAGCAGCAAACTTCTCGAGGTCAACCATATCGGGTGCAGTTTAATTAATTTAGGCTGTCGGTTGGGAAAAAAAGCGACTTTTTGGGGAACAGGTTTGGAGATTTTAGTCATTGTTTTTTAGAAATGCTTGAATAATATAAAGAAAAGTTGAAAGATGGTAACTCAGATGTGTTGGTCTGGCTAGAAACGAGTAAGAACTTGCAACTTTCTGAGGAGTCTCGAAAAACAGAGATAAAAGTACTAGAGTAAAAAAAGGTTAGTGAAACCTCGAAGGCTCGAGGGTATAAACTTGGACGTAAAGTGAAAAAATGAACGAAGGAGGGGGGGGGGTGTTTATAGAGGCTTCACGACGTTTCGGATCCTGAGATAGCCAACCGATGGATGACATGCGTTTGATGTCATATTGACATAACTGATGAGACGTTTCAGGATCTCTGTTGTTTATGTCATGGTGTATTGAAGAAGGAATAGAGGAGCTCATGTCGTTCCTCATCAACTTACTCTCCTAGAAACGAGGGGACTATCTGTATACGGGTAAAATTGATTTCAAAGTACACCTCAGTTTTCGATGAAGTAAACGAAGTAATAAACATGAAAGCAAGGAAGTGGAATTAAGCAAGGAGCATCTCTATCTGGGGTCAGGGTGAAATGACTGTCCTAGGGAATATTGGGGCCATGGACCCCAGATCCGGTTCAAACACCAAAGGTCTCGAAGAGTATTATTTGACGATCGAGCAAGACCAACAGAAGGTCGTGATATCCACGATCAGTCGGATATCACAGCGTGAATCTCCGCACACATCGATAGAGAACCGGTGATTAGTTAAACAGAAGAATTTTACCTTTTACAGAGTTGTACTTAAAGAAAAACTCCCCTACTATATAAATGAGAGTCTAATTATTCATTGACGACACAGTAACATGCAAATCAAAGCAATATACTATTATTTTCTTTGTTATTCAAAGTTCTTGTTCCTGTTCATCAGTGCTTGATCATTGTGTATCCGGGATCGAGGGCTAATATTTCATTAAGGCTGTTGTTAAGACCGGAATCACCCACCTCAAGTGGTTTGATAATTATTACCTCTTTTATCTGTTTAATCTAATGCAATTTATCATTTGTATTGAATTAACCTATATATCACTAAAACTACAAATAAGTTTAATCGTTTTCCATTTTTGAGGGTAAACACATGTTATAACCGAGACAACAAAATCACACTGCCATACAACAATACTACTTGACTTTGAGCAAACATGCAAGAAACAAAGTAAAATAAGACCTAGTAACCTTTTCTAAAGAGTGTAACTTTATTTATGAGTACTCCTCCATACACTTCGGCCGCCTGATTACGGTCCATGACATCGCTGCTTTCTTTCTTAGGAGTAGTCACAAACTTCCTCCAGTTGAAATATTGCGTCGGAATTAACGTTGCATTCTTATAAGACTGAGGTTCTTGGCGAGGCTGTTGTCGATGTAGCCTTTTATTAGGATTCTGTCCATATTCCTCGTCCGCCATAGCAAAACCTTCATTTCCAGTCTTAACAAGGTGATTTTCTCGATAAGTTGCTTCGTGCCATGCCACGATTGGTTTGATAGTGCAAAAAATTCTTGAACTTAGATTTTGTGGTGCTGAAAGATAGAAGATGGAAGTGTTGCTAGTTTCTTGATTTCAGTTGATATACGCTAAGCTCATTTATATAGGATTGAAAGATAGCTCAAAGTTTAAAACTTATAAATTATAATAGCCTTCTTTCCCAGGATTCCAGATGTTATTTGTCACGACCCGAATTTACCTACCATCAGGAGTCGTGATGACCGCCTACTGTCGAAGCTAGGCAAGTCAAATTTTATAATAGTTTTTACCATCTTAAATCTAAAACAAGTGAAATACTAAAATATTTAATTAAAACCTGCGGAAGTCTTTTAACAACAATAGAGAAAATAAAGATGCGGAAATTAACATGTCTTCACCCAGTATCTGATGTCGCTACTCACGGATAACTAAAGAGTACTAAAAACAGTAGTTTGAAAGAAATATATCATATTTTTGTTTGATACAAATAAAACAAACTGAAAAGATAAGATAAGGGAGACTCAGGGTCCGCGAACGCCAGCGAACTACCTCAGAGCCTCTGGACTGAAGGATCACTCCCGGTCTAAAGCTGCGGTCCGTAGACTGGGTCCTGATCTGTGCAAAAAAAAGAACAGAAGCGTAGTATCAGCACAACCGACCCCATGTGCTGGTAACTGCCCGGCCTAACCTCGGTGAGATAGTGACGAGGCTAACCGGACCTACAATAAACAACCTGTACGGATATATATACAACAACAGAAAGAGAACAAGAATTTAAGCAATAAAAAGGGAAGGGGACATGCTGGGGGGTGGATAGCAGTTCAATTATAACTTCCACAATTAAAAGATGGAACTGAATGGATAGCACTTAAATAGGGGAAACCAATGATCCAACAAGTAAATGAGTAAAACGATATAAGGAACACCAACAAGATAAGGCTAAATAAACCACGTTGCACGGTACCACCCTTCGTGCTTTTACTCTTGTACTCACCCAATCAATAGCACCACTCCACCTTGTGGAGGAAATCGATAATACCACTCCATCTTGTGGAGGAATCAATATATACCTCTCCATATTATGGAGGAAATCAATAAATACCACTCCATATTGTGGAGGAATCAATATATACCACTCCATCTTGTGGAGGAAATCAATAAATATCACTCCACCTGGGGGAGGAAGCAATAAGTACCACTCCACCGTGTGGAGGAAATCAATAAGTACACGACATCACTAGTCCTGGAAAGGGAAAAATACCAACAACTAATCTTTAGTTCATTTACTTCTTATCTTTCTCTTCATAGCTCTTATAACAAGAATTTATCCCAATTATTCACTTCTTTCGCAATTTTAATAACAAAAATGACAACACGGTCATACTTGACTCGGACGCATAGGTAACCGTCGCCATACCTATACACCGACTCCACATATCATATAGCAATTAACAACCTAATCCTATTCCCTCAAGCCAAAGTTAGATCAAAAACTTACATCGAATCCGAAAATGGCAACTCAAAGCTCAACAATCCCCTTTACTCTAGAATTTGATCCCGAACCAACGATTTCTAACATAATCAGGTTCAATATTATAATTAAGTATCCAAAAACACAATCCCATAGCCTAGAAATGCATTTCCTAGCTTACTTTCAAAAATACTAAAATCCGACACCGGGCCCACGTGGTCCAAACTCGAGGCTCGGACCAAAACCCAATCCCCCATAACGTCACGAGTTCAAATATATGATTAGATTTTAAATTCGACCTCAAATTGAGGTTGAAATATCAAAAATCCCATAAACCCTAACTAAACCCAAAAACCCCTAAATTCTACTTGGTTTTATGTTTTAGGGCTAGGAATTTAAAGATTTAATGAAGGAGTAATGATTAGATGAAGTATGAATCACTTACCCAAAGAGTGGTGATAAATTGGGAGCTTGAATTTCGTCAATGGAGGTTCTTCGAGAGAGCTCGTGCGAAAGATGGGGAGAAGTCCGCTGCCAATAGTATGTTTTTAATTAAAAATCGCTGAAGGCTTTAGCCTATGTGATCGCGTGGCAGCTGATACGATCGCATAGAGAAGTGGTGAAACTGGCTTGCGCGATCGCGAGATAAGTATTTCGATCGCGTAGAAGAGAGGATGTTTAGATCTGAGGTGGGATCTAACGCTATGCGATCACGTTCAAGAATTTGGCTGACTTATCCGATCACGTAAGAAACAGTGCGAGCGCATTGAGCAAAATGGGATGGATACGAAGGAACTCTATGCGATCGCATATAAGAAAAGGTCTATGCAGAAAGTGCAGCAAAATTTGCTAAGTATCAAAACTAAAAACACCCTGAACCACCCTTGAAAAAACTCTTGAGCCCTCAGGGCTCCCAACAAAACACACACATTGACTCGTTTCCAACGAACTTGATCGAGCGATCAAATCGCGAAAATAATACCAAAATCACAAAATCAACCCACAAAACTCATGATTTTCATTTCTAAGTTCAAAACTTTCAAATTTTTGACTTTTTGTCCAAAACACGTCAAGAGACGTCTGTTTTCAACTAAAGTCTACAGATAGCGCTTAACGCCCGGTATCGGAACCAAAATACGAGCCCGATACCATTATTTTTGATCAATTTCCGTGTTCATTTTTGCTTAAGCATATTCATAAAATAATTTCACAAAAAAGCTCCGAACTCGGGCCTGGGACCTCAGATTTTGATTACGGGAATACGCCCGGGTCCCAAATTTCATTACGGACTCTCCAGGACTGTCATATCACGGGTCTAGGACGGTTTACCTAAAATATTGACCAAAGTCAACCATAGCAATATTGGTATCAAAATTCATAGTTTTTAACACAAAATTCAAATATTCTCACATAAAAAATTTTTGACTTCGCGCCCGGACTGCGCACGCAAATTTTGGCAACCCAATAAGAGGTTTTCAAGGCCTCAGAAGCACAAGGAAACAGATATTGCGGCGATGACCCTCTAGGTCGTCACATCCTCCACCTTTAAAACAACTGTTCGTTTTCGAACGGACAAAAGAAGGAAGTACCTGAGGGAATAGATGGGGATAACGGATCCGCATATCAGACTCGGACTACCAGTTCGATGCCTCAAGAGGCTGACCTCTCCACTGAACAGTCACTGAAGGAAAACCTCATGACCTCAACCGTCGAACCTACCGGTCTAACGTAGCCACCGGCTCCTCCTCATTTAACATATCCTTGTCCAATTGGACAGTGCTAAAATCTAACACGTGTGTGGGATCACCGTGGTACTTCCGAAGCGTGGATACATGAAAAACTGGATGCACGGGTGGCAAGCTAGGCTGCAATTCAAGTCTATAAGCCACATTTACCACACGGTCTATAATCTCAAATGGGCCAATATACTTAGGGCTAAGCTTGCCCTTCTTCCCAAACCTCATCACACCCTTCATAGGCGATACACGAAGAAATATTCGCTCACTAACCATGAAAGTAAGATTCCTGACCTTACGATCTGCAACACTCTTCTACCTGGACTGAGTTTACCAAATTCTGTCCTGAACGATCTTGACCTTATCCAAGGCCTCGTGTACCAAATCTGTACCCAATAACCGAGCCTCTCCCGGCTCAAACCATCCAACTGGGGACCGACATCGCCTACCATACAACGCCTCATATGGGGCCATGTGAATACTAGACGGGTAGTTGTTGTTGTAGGAAAACTCTGCTAATGGCAAGAACTGGTCCTACGAGCCTCCAAAGTCACTGACGCAGGCTCGGAGCACATCCTCGAGAATCTAAATGGTCCTCTCGGAGTGATCCTCCGTGTGGGGGTGAAATGTTGTACTCAAATGGACATGGGTACCCAACTCATGCTGCACCGCTCTCCAGAAATACGAGGCAAACTGCGGACCTCGATCTGAAATAATTGATATGGGCACCCCATGAAGGCGAACGATCTACCTGATATAAATCTCGGCATACCTCTCTGATGAGTAGGTGGTGGCAACTGGGATGACATGCGCTAACTTATTCAGCCTATCAACAATAACCCATATGGCATCAAACTTCTTCCGAGTCATCGGAAGGCTAGTAACAAAATCCATGGTGATTCTCTCCCACTTCCACTCGGGAAGCTCAATCCTCTGAAACAACCCACCAGGCCTCTGATGCTCGTACTTAACCTGCTGACAATTTAGTTAACGAGCCACATATGCAACAACGTCTTTCTTCATTCTACGCCACCAATAATACTGTCTTAAATTTTGATAGATCTTCGCGGTGCCCGGATGAATAGAATACCGAGAACTTTGGGCCTCTGCTAGGATCGACTCTCAAATACAATCGACATTGGGCACACAAATTTGCCCCTGCAGTATTAATATGCCATCATATCCCAAAGTCATCTCTTTGGCACCTCCCCTATGATTGTATCTCTTAGGACACACAAATAGGGATCATCAAATTGCCGCTCTTGAATACGCTCCATCAATGACGAGCGAGCAACTGTGCAAGCTAACACCCTGTCAGGCTCAAAAATATCCAATCTCACAAGTCTATTGGCCAAGGCCTGAAAATCCAAGGCAAGCGGTCTTTGGCTAATCAGAATATACGCAAGACTACCCATGCTGGCGGACTTTCTACTCTGTGCATCGGCCACACATTGGCCTTCCCTGGGTGGTATAAAATAGAAACATCATAATCTTTTAACAATTCTAACCACCTCCGCTGTCTCAAATTCAACTCTTTCTGCTTGAACAAGTACTGAAGGCTCTTGTGATCCGTGTAGACCTCAAACGTCACACCATACAAATAATGCCTCCAGATCTTCAAGGCATGAACAATGGCTGTCAACTCTAAGTCATGAACTGGATAATTCTTCTCGTGGATCTTCAATTGCCTCAAAGCATATGCTATGACCTTGCCATTCTGCATGAACACTGCGCCAAGTACGATGCGGGAAGTATCACAATATACAGTATAAGGCCCGGATCCCGTGGGCTAAACCAATACCGATGCCGTAGTCAGGGCTGTCTTGAGCTTTTGGAAGCTCGCCTTGCACTCATCTGACCACCAGAACTTGGCACTCTTCTGAGTCAATCTAGTCATTGGAGCTGCGATGGATGAAAATCCCTTCACAAAAAGCCGGTAGTAACCACCTAACCCCAAGAAGCTCCGAATATCTTTAGCTGAAGCTGGTCGAGGCCAGTTCTTGACTGCCTCTATCTTCTTCGGGTCCACCTGAATACCATTTGCTGATACGACATGACCCAGGAATGCTACTGAACTCAACCAAAATTTGCACTTTGAGAATTTGGCGTACAACCGGCTATCTTTCAGAGTCTGAAGAACCACTCTGAGGTGCTGCTGATGCTCCTCCTGACTGCGGAAGTATACCAAGATATCATCAATGAATACAATCACAAATAAATCCAACTAAGGCCTGAACACTCGATTCATTAACTCCATGAAAGCTTCCGGGGCATTGGTCAGCCTAAACGACATGACCAAAATCTCATAATGCCCATACCGAGTACAAAATTCTGTCTTAGGGACATCAGATGCCCTAATCCTCAACTGATGATAACCAGACCTCAAATATATCTTCGAGAACACCTTAGCACCCTGAAGCTAATCAAACAAGTCATCAATCCTAGGCAGTGGGTACTTGTTCTTTATCGTCACCTTGTTCAACTACTGCTAATCAATGCACATCCTTATCGATCTGTCCTTTTTCTTCACAAACAATACTAGCACACCCCAAGGTGATACACTAGGTCTAATGAAACCTTTATCAAGCAAATCCTGGAGCTGTTCTTTGAATTCTTTCAACTCTGGCAGGGCCATGCGATACGGCGAAATAGAAATATGACGAGTGTCAGGAGCCAAATCAATATAGAAATCAATATCCCTGTCGGGCAGCATGCCCGGCAGGTCTGAAGGAAAAACCTCGGGGAACTCTCGAACAATAGGAACAGAGTTGATAGATGGAACCTCTGCGCTGGAGTTGCGGTGCACTGATGGGGGCTGGTGGTGCACTGAAAGAGTGCTGATCTGAATAATACTGCTGATGGCCACCACCGCCTGGCATACCGTGAGAAACCTAAAGTCGACTGAAAAGGTCTCTGGGGATGGCCTCTATCATGGAAATCCCTACCTCCAGATGAGGTACCACTAAATATGCCAGAATGTCGAGGCCTCTTGTCTGAACTCTGACTACCTCCTCGAGCCAATGCCATGTCTACTCGGCCAGTCGCATTGGCCGCCTCCTGAAAAGTAATGTCACATTCAACTCCCACAACCATCTGTAGGCGAATGAGCTGAATCAATCCATTAATAAACTTGCGGACCCTCTCCCGATTTTTAGGGAGTATCACTACTGCATGGCGTGCCAAGTCAACAAATCTGGTCTCATACTGTGTAACTGTCACAGAACCCTGATGAATATGCTCAAACTGTCTGTGAAGTGCCTCCTGCTGAGTGAAGGGAGAAACTTCTCCAAAAATAGCACTGCAAACTGATCCCATGTCAAAGCTAGGGACCCTGCTGGTCATGACAGACAATAATCTCTCCACCAAGTCTTGGCGGAATCCACAAGTCTGAAAGTGCAAAAATCGACCCCATTGGTCTCCACTATCCCCATAGTCCTGAGGATCTCATGACAATTGAACAGAAAATCCTGGGGATCCTCCAATGAAGCACCGCTGAAAGGGGTAGTGAAAAGCTTGGAGAACCGATCAAGTCTTCACAAAGCATTCAAAGACATAGCCGACCCATGTGCGGCCTTAGCTGTAATACCTATCTGAGCTGCCACTGCAGGCTGAACCAAGGGAACCTGAGTCTGGGGAGCTACCTGCTCCGGAGTACGTGTAGCAGGAGTCTGGAGCCCTCCTCCAGCTTGAGAAGTGGCGGGTGCTACTGGCAGCAATCCTGCTTTGGCCACACTGTCCATGAAGCCTGCTATGCGGACAAGAGCATCCTGAAGATCCGAGAAAACATCACTCCTCTTGGGACCTGAGCTGGGCCCACTGATTAAGGTCCATCCTAGCTGGTTTTGTTTATCCTTATCTTAAATGTGTTGACAGAGGGAGTAGGTGGTAGTATGCTTACAAGGATATATGAATATATGTGGGAAGACTAAGATATATGGTGCTTTTGCCTACTGGTGATATGTCGCTTTATTTCATTAGTGTAGTTCCTCCTTAATTTGATTATTCCTCTGGAAACTATTCTACAGAATCTAATATTTTTGTTTGTCCTTTTTAAATTGATTATAGCTATGTGAATTAATGTCTTAACTCCAGTCATCCGCCTTATCTTAGGTGGTACATGCCTCTAGAGATCCATTTTAATAGGTATCATTGCTTGGTAGTTGGTATCTCTATGGATGCGGGTTCTAAGTCACTAGATTATGCTATGTATCTCTAATGAGATAATTGGCATATGATTAGGGAGAATTTTCTTACTTTGAGAGTTTATTCATAAGCAGGAAAAACAGAAGGATAATTTAGTGAATTAGTAACCAAAACTATTATGGTTGGGAACTACATCTAGCACTTTGCTTTAATATGGAACTCTCATGAATATAGTTGTGTTGATGTGTCATATATATAGCGCATATCTCATTTCTTGGAGGTTGATCAGGAATATGATGTGTTCACCTTTTGCTACGTAACTAAGGACATGTTCCTAATAGTCTCATGTTTAAAGTAGTGTTATTAATAGCGAGCGCTTGTCGCTTAAAGTTCAAAATCAAGGTAAGGCGAGGGATTGAAGTATGAACTACCAGAAGGTGCACATTACATTCTGTTTCTACCATTCTCTTGTAGTTAGATTGTGTATTTTTTCACATTCCCAAATTTTTGCAAGTATTAGAAAGAAAGAAAATTCTGAAGATAAATATTAGAAAGAAACATAAGTTGATATCGATTAAAAGAATGTAAAAGGATTTCATTTGATATCGAGTTCAATCTCATTAAGTTGTGATCCTCGGAGATTTAAACGTTTGAAAACGATTCAGGTCCCCTTTTACTCCTTTTCTCTGTTTTTTGCGATGTTGCTCTCGTGGTTTTGATTGAAATGTTATAAGAGCTGGGGGTTTAAACGATTTAGACACTATTATCGTTGGTTGTTTCTTTAAGTACTATTGGAAAGTGTTACAAAATGAGAATAATAGTGTTCTTAACATTGAAAGATAAAAAAAATGCGTGTATAGAATAAATACAGAAAATACTCTATTTATAGTTTACTATTTTTCAAAATTTGAGCCTGAATTTTCTTTTTTCAGTATCATTTTGTCAGAATCGATCCAAAAGGTTTAAGAGAAAAAGAAAGCAAACTAGAGAAGCTGACCAGGGAAGTGGCTTAAAATTCGTAAGTTTGCTATCCTCCTTCTCATTTGTTCAGTAATTGCTATTTTATTCTCAGTTTCAATGTTTTATTTTCACTGCACAAGTTATGATTGTTCGATAACTATGGCAAAAACCATTATCATTTCGACGCTCCTTTTCTTTTCTCCAGTAATATTTCTAATAAGCCTATTATTGTGCTTTCTGTTGTTAGTATTATATGATATATTTTGTAATTTTTTGGTTTGCAAAATTGGAGGATCAGTTGGTGGATTTTAATTTTGTGTTAGAAACCATGAGATTTTCCTTATGTAACTATTTATGTGATGGTTTTGGCGACGGCAACAGTGAAATTTATCTAATTTTGACAATAAGTGACTTTTTCCTATCTTTCTTATTATTTAATTTTTTTTATTAGGAGTATATAAACTAATGTTATACTAGTTGTTTTTGGTTTTATGCAGGATAAAATTAATTTAATGGATAATGGAGATATAAGGTGGATGGGCCTTCGAAGGTCAACTGATGAGTACATACAAGGAGTGAATAAACTTGTTGATAAAGCATTCGAACGAGCTTCCCAAGGAAATCAAATACTATGCCCTTGTAAAGTGTGCGCTAATTGTTTTTGGCATCAACGGAGTGTAGTGGAAGACCACTTGATTGTTAATGGTTTTGTTCATGGATACACCAAATGGGTTTTCCACGGGAAGGATTTTTCTCGAGAAAGACTCGATGCTCAAGCAGTAATTATTAAGGTTCTGACATGTATGATGATATTGATGGATTACTTCATAATACATTTCGGAATGTCGAGGATGATTTGGGACATGAAGGAGTGAGGGATGGACCATTAGAAGATGCAAAAAGATTCTTTAAATCAGTAGAAGAAGGGAAAGAAGAATTATACCCAGGATGTGAGAATTTCTCCAAATTAGGTTTTACGATTCGGTTGTACTTGTTTAAATGTATTCATGGGATGAGTAATGTGGCATTCACAAACTTGTTGGAGTTGTTAAAAGAGGCATTTCCATTTGCACAGCTACCTGAGTCTTTCTACAAGGCAACAAGCATGATAAAAAATTTGGGTCTTGGTTATGAAAAAATACATGCATGTCCTAATGATTGCATGTTATTTTAGAATGACAATGAAAATATAGATACTAGTTTTGTGTGTGGGTCTTCTAGATGGAAGAATATTGTTAATGTCTTGCCTAATAAAAAGATTAAAACCCCTGCAAAAGTTATAAGGTACTTTCCATTAAAGCCTCGGCTTCAGAGGATATTCACGTGTCCTGAAACAGCTGAAGCTATGAGATGGTATGCCACTGAACGACCGAATAATGGAAATATAAGACATCCGGCTGATGGTGATGCGTGGAAGGAATTCGACTCCTTGCACCTTGAATTTTCTAGAGACCCTCATAATGTTAGATTGGGTCTTTCAAGTAATGGTTTCAACCCGTTTTGAACAATGAGCATTTTCCATAGCACATGGCCTGTTATATTAATTAACTATAATCTATCGTCTTGGATTTGTATGAATCTAGAGTATATAATGTTGTCAATGATCATCCCAGGTCCATCATCGCTGGGAAATGATTTAGATGTGTATCTACAACCGCTAATTTCTGAATTGAAGGAACTATGGGAATTCAGTGTAGAAACATTTGATGCCACATCCAACCAGATGTTTCAAATGCATGCAGCGTTAATATGGACAATTAGTGATTCTCCTGCACTAGCAATGCTTTCTGGATGGAGCACAAAGGGAAAATTTGCATGCCCCACTTGTAATTATGGCACTTGTTCTCAATATATCAAGCATAGTCGTAAGATGTGCTACATGGGTTGCCTCCTGAACATCCATTTCGAAGAGATAAGAAGTCATTTGATGTCAATGAGGATCATAGACATACACCTACTCCTTTGTCAGGTATAGATGTCCTCGAAGAGTTGCGTGAATTCAAGAATATTTTTGGAAAGGGCCAAAAGAAAAGGTCTCGGGATAACACGTGTCCATGGAAGAAAAGATCTATCTTCTTTGAACTACCATACCGGGAAACTAAAAAATTGAGGCACAATCTTGATCCAATGCACATTAAGAAAAATATATGTGATAGTATTCTTGGGACATTATTGGAGATAGATGGAAAGTCAAAAGATCATGTAAATTCTCGTTACGATTTGCAAGAAATGGGAATTCTTTGGCTAAAGCTTGTTTTCTTTGGCTAAAGCTTGTTTCTACATGAATCTAGAAGAGAAGAGGCGATTTTGCACCGTCTTTAAAAATGCCAAATTTCCAAAAGGCTGTGCCTCGAATATATCACGTTGTGTGCATGAGAAAGAGATGAAAATATCAGGGTACAAGAGTCATGATGCTCATTTTATAATGCCTTACTTGCTCCAAGTTGCTGTTAGAAAATCATTACCCAAGAATGTTTCTTTGGCATTGATTAGGTTGGGAAACTTCTTTAGAGCCATATGTGCTAGGGTTGTAAGGCGAGAGGATCTTGATAGATTGCAGTCTGAAATCAATGAAATTACATGTGAGCTTGAAATGATGTTCACTCCAACCTATTTTGATATAATGCCTCATTTGCCTGTTCATTTGGTAAATGAAATTAAGCTTGGGGGTCCAACTCATTGTCGTTGGATGTATTCCACTGAAAGAACCTTGTTCAAGTATAAGGCGTTTGTTCGTAATCAAGCTCATCCAGAAGCATCAATTGCAGAGGGGTTTTTGGATGAAGAGTACTTGACCTTTTGTTCGAGATATCTACGTGAGGGGTGAAGAAAAGAATCAGTAGGTACCAAACCAACGATGATAGAGATATTGAAGGAGCAAATTTGTCACCTATATTTCCTAAAATTGGCCATCCAATTGCAAGTGAGAAAAAGAGAAAAGGAACGATTTTCCCCATGGATTTGCAGTTATGTTCCGAGGCTCATAAGTATGCTCTCTTCAATACTGAAGATGAACAAGTGGAGGCGTTTATCATGTAAGATAAAATATTACCATCACTTGTATTATAAGATTTATTTTTTTGATTTTTAAATTTAATTGACATGGACTAATGATTAAATTTGAAACATATGGCTTGTAGGGAACATAAACATTTAATTGATAATCATACTAGACCAAATGCTTGGGTAAGATCAAGAAATCATAGTCGAAACTTTGCCGACTGGTTTAAAGGGAAAGTAAAAAGAATTGACGTGCCCAATCATTTGCGATGGCTAGCTAAAGGACCTAATACATTGGCCAAACGATATACTTGATATTCTATCAATGGCTACTTGTTTCATACAATGACGCGGGATGCCCTTCAACTCAAAATAGTGGAGTGACTTTTTCAGCAACAACTGATAGTTTTGCTAGTGCTAGGGGCCAAAATACCATTGATGGAGAGGTTCTCTACTATGGAGCTATTCGGGATATCATCGACATTTATTATTGGGGCCGCTTTAGTGTTGTGCTATTTAGATGTGATTGGTTTTGTAATGAAGTAGATGAATATGGGTTAACTAGAGTATACTTTAACTGATTATGTAGTACCGATGACTCTTTTATGTTGGCATCTCAAGTACATCAATTTTTTTATGTGGAGGATCGAATTGAGAAAGATGTTTATTATGCAAGAAATAAAGTCCCTGTTGATTTGTATGATTTGGAAGAAAAGAATATTCCTAATTTTGGGAAGACATGTTGGAGGAAGCCAAATGATGAAACAGGTCCATCAACTAGATTAGCGGATATTGATTTTAGATGGTAGAGAGAAGATGTACCTCTTGATGTTATTGATATGCCAGCTGATGCACACATTCACAAGATACAGTTACGGAAACATCAGAAGAGAAGGATGATGTCGATGATACGGATTGGGATTGGATGGAGGCTGATGATTGAGGAAGAAACTTCTGATTTTTATTTGTACTTTTATCTTCATTGTCGTCTTTCGAACATTTTTTTGTTCTTGTGTATGCTCTTGGAGCTTTTAGTTTGTTTCAGTTTCTAGCTTTTGTAATATGCGAAGTACTTGAAATTCTGGTGCTTCTTTTGTTCTTGTGGTGCTTAAGCAAGCATAATTGATCTTGAACAGAATAGTTCTGGTGCTTCTTTTCTTCTTTCACTTTCACCTTACGATCATATTTCTACTTGGCTTTTTGTTTTTTTCGGCGCCATAGCATAACCTATTCTAGCTAATACATGATTTTATCTTGAATTTCTCATCGTTCATTTTTTTTTGGGGGGGGGGGGGGGATAGGGGTGGAGGCTGAGAAGTTTTTTGGTGACCTTGAAAAAATTGTGTTACATAGACCTATAATATATTTTTCCATAGCACTTGTTACCTGCTAACATATCAAATTGGGTAGCACACTGGAGAGATTATAAAAGCTTTTAGGGTGAATTCTATTATCTTGTAATATGTTTGATGGGAAGAAAACAAGATTTTGGCAAGTTAAATGGCTAGAACAAATCCATGATATGCATACACGGGTAGTCAATAAGAGGCAACTGTGGCTGATTGCGAGAGATGGAGATAACTACACTATTAATTTCAGCTAGTTTATGATCTAGAAGTAGAAAAATGGCTTGATATTTCCCCAAAAAAGAAGAGAAATACTGGAAACTCTTTCTGTATTGTGGAGCTAATTGTGTCTGGGTACTATTGAATAAAGTTACTTCTTTGCTTTGTAAAAAAGAAATTGATGAGGTTTTTTCTCAGTATGGTAATCTTAGTATTTTCTGTCTGTATCGTGGAGCTAATTGTGAGACTTAAACTCTTTTCTAATCTGTTTAGCTTGATATCATCTTTTGATTTAGCAACTGCATTTTTTATAATCTAGAGTTATTATGTTTGGCAATAGGAAAGAGTGGTAATATCACCAAATCTTTTCATGCAGAGTACATCAGAGTTTCATCAGATTTGATAGATATGAGTCAAGAAAGACCTTCAAAGCCCAAAAGAAAGACAAGCGCAACATACACAAAACCCGGAATAATGGCATCTTTGGCAAACTAAATAAGGACTTTGTTTAGCCAAAAATATGTTGTTCCCGCTAGACAATCAAACAAAGAGCATCCGAATGTTATTGTAGAGAATCTTCCAGAAGCAGTAGCCCATGCACAAACTAGATCAACCACTTCTGCAAAATATGTTGCTCCTGCTAGACAATCAAACAAAAAGCAGCCGAATGTTATTGTAGAGAATCTACCTGAAGCAGTAGCCCATGCACAAACTAGATCAACCACTTCTACAAAATATGTTGCTCCTGCTAGACAATCAAACAAAGAGCATCTGAATATCATCGAAGAGAATCTGCTAGCGCCACAATATTCAGAAGTAGCAGCCCACGTACAAACAAAATCAACCACTCCAACAACACAAGGAATAGAGGAACAAGTTCAGTTGGATTCTACAACTCCTGTTGAAGTTGAACAATGTGAAGAACAAGGTAAGAACCTACAGACTTTATCTAAAAATATTTACATCATATTTCTGTCATAAAAAAATCTACCAACAATAGTGATTTGGTGGTTTTGTTTGGTTCGAATAGTTGAAGGCCCTTCTAATCAAACAAGAAAAAGAGGAAAAATAAAGATGAAAAGTGTACACGGACGACATGAGCGTAAATTGATTTTACTTAACAACTTAAATCGACCCGTCGGTCCTAGTGACGCAGTTGTGGCAGAGTTTGGAAGCTTCCTCGGTACATTGGCAAGGAATGCGACTCTATGTCCTCTTGATATTTTTAAATTGGAGGAAGATGGATAAAAAAGAGGATATATGGGAATATACCAAGGTATGAACTTCTTAAATTTTTATTTTTCATTGAAAATATTTCATATTTTCTGCCGTAACATATTTGACACCAATTGTAGAATAAATATGATATTCCTGACTCTGCAAAAAGATATACTTTGGAAACAGTTCGAGATTCCTGGAGAAAGCATAAGTGTAAATTGAAAGAATATCACTTCGATCCTTATGAAAGTGATGAAATCCGAATGCAACATGTCCCTGAAGATGTTCCAGTTTGTCAGTTTAAGGAACTCATTAGGTATTGGAACTCTGAGAAACTCCAGGTATGTGACTTTTTACTTGTTCTTCTTCATTTTCTTTCTAGTTTTCTCTTCTTCTTGGCCATCAGTTCAAGCAGCAGCTACACATCCAGTAAATCGTGTACAATAATTAGAAAAGCTTCCTTGCTTCCTCGCTTTAAGCGAGAAGCGAAGCAAGGCGTGAAGGGCAGTCTTCTTCTTCTTCTTCTTCTTATTTTCTTTTTCTTTCTAAACGTCCAAAAAACGGCGAAATGCTAGCGAATTGTTTTCAGAAATTTAGTGCAATGTTAAAGTTTTTTTTTAGTAATCCACTAGGTTGTGCCCCAATTCGAGTCTAACCTCTCTGAATTTGCTTGAAACTTTTCAATGATTTGACCCCTGGATTATGGTGTTGTGAAGCTGTATTTGGCATTTTTCCAAACACCAAACTACTTTATCTAGAAATCGTATCCAAAACCAGCCTGTTGCATGACAATGTGATCGAATCTGGGCAGATGTTTTGACCTGTTTTTGGTCTTTGTGCCACTGTGTTCTGCACATATCTGCCCCTGGGTTAAAATACCTATGCAACATCAAAGTCAACGCTAGTTAAGAAGGAATTTGGAGGGAATGAAAGAGAAAGAATTTGAAATACGTCATCTGGCCCTGATGTGAAGAAAAAAATAAGATTAATGGCTGCAAATCCAGTCTTTATGATTTTTGGGAGGCAACTGTAGCATGATAAATCAAGGTTAGCTGGATAAAGTGACGAAAATTATGCTTTTCATATGTACATAGGCTTAATTTCCTGGAAGGTAAATGCGACAGATCTGTTGATGCTTAACTAATAAAATGGTATCATTATCCTAATGTATAACATTGGATTACCAAATTGACCTAGAAATAAAGCCACTGTAAAAGTAGCTTGAATTGCAGAATCGTGTATGTTAGGATTATGATTCCTACTAAAGACAACAACCTTCATATTAAATAATTCGGATATATAAACTATATGAGCGGAAGCTAACCTGAATCCATATGTGGAAATGTTGAGCCTCCTTTTGATGATTGTCCTTTGTTGTGAACTCCTTTAGCCTTCCTTCAAGTTTCTTGAAGTATATTTGTCCCCACAAGAATGTATCCACAATACTCAACAATATATGAAAAGGTTCACAATAATAGTGTTATGACAATTATCAAAATTTGGCTTATGGTTTTCCACCCTATTTGCAAGACAATGGGTTGTTAGGTTCTTGATTCAATGGGAGGAAGAAGAACTTGTCTTGCACTAGGGTGGGAACCATAACCCCCCACTTTATAACTCTAGGAGTTACATAACCCAAGAGACAAGAGTTACAAGAGTTATGTCTTGCAAGAGTTACATAACTCAAGAGTCACAAGCGTGTAACCATGGTTACATATGTAACCTTAGTTAGCCCATCATAAACTAAGGTTACCCTTTTGGGTATCTACACATTAGTCCTACACTTTAGTATGACAATACATTGGCCCCCTTAACATAATGTCCATAAGACCACATAATTAGGCCAAACCAAAAGATAGCACATAACATATAATTATCCATATATTGTTCATATGTGTGTAGATATAAGTCCATATATCTAGATATAAATCCATATATCTTACAATCTCCCACTTGGACGAGATATACAAACATATGTACAAACCTTAATATTATATGTTACAAACCTTAGGTGCACGAAATTACTATCACAATAAAATTGTCATGAACAATCCGGTCCATCAATCATACCAACATAGGACCTAAGAGCTCGTCGTTACTCATTCGTAACTAGAACCAATCATAGATCACGTATATCAATATAACCAACGACATGGATCAAGTGTAGGTATGTAGCATGGAAATAACATAAAGTGTGGTCAATAGAATGTCTATTTCCAACTGGTTCTCTTTATTGTGTTCATACTTAAACTGTAAGAGTACAAAAACTTTAAAACTGAATATCTGCGCAGATATAACTGAATTACTGAATTTCTGAATATAATGAACAATACATAAATGTGCAATACAAACTCCCACTAAAATACATAATCCTTATCTGATTTGACACCCATACAAGCAATATGCTCATGAAATACTTTTGGTGTCAATTCCTTAGTGAGCGGATCCGCAAGTCTGGAGTTTGTACTTATGTACTTAATGCACAATTGTCCATTATGTACTCTTTCTTTAACAACCCGAAATTTGACGTCCTTATGTTTCGCTTTCGTCAAACTACTGTTGTAATTAACATATGCAACCATGGTTACATATGTTATTAGCATAAATGGAAAAATTGGAGTCGGTATACCTGATGATCTCAAACTGGTCCGAACTCCGATATGTAAGCATGTAATCCTTTGTTCTATGTATGTTCCTCATGACCCTTTTGGCTGCCTACCAATGGTCCATACCCGGATTGCTTAGATATCTGCCTAACATCCCAACAATGTATGCTATATCAGGTCGTGTACATACCTGAGCATACATCAGACTACCTACCGCCGAAGCATGAGGCGTCTTCTACATTTCCGAAATTTCATAAGTACTGTTTGGGCACTATTTGAGACTAAACTTGTCTCCCTTAGTAACAGGGGCGTTGCCTGGTTTACAATCCTGCATGCCAAATCTTTTCAGAACCTTATCGATATAGCCCTTTTGTTACAGACCGAGAACACCTTTGGAGCGATCTCGTTATATCTGAATTCCTAATACAAAAGAAGCTTCACCAAGATCTTTCATTTCAAATTTCTTTGAAAGAAATTTCTTAGTTTCAAGTAATAATGCTATATCGTTACAGGCAAGCAGTATGTCATTGACATATAAAACCAGAAAAATATACTTACTCCCACTGAACTCATGGTATATACAGTCATCAGCAATATTCGATTCAAAACCAAAAGATGTAATGACTGCATGAAACTTATAATACCATTGACGAGAAGCTTGCTTGAGCCCATAGATGGATTTCTTTAATTTGTAAACCTTCTTCTCTGATTCATCCGAAACAAAGTTTTCAGGTTGCACCATATAAACTGTTTCCTCAATGTCACCATTGAGAAAAACAGTCTTAACATCCATTTGATGAAGCTCAAGATCAAAATGTGCTACTAATGCCATTATAGTCCTGAAAGAGTCTTTCGATGAAACTGGAGAGAAAGTCTCTTTATAATCAATGCCTTCCTTCTGAGTGTAGCCTTTTGCGACAAGACGAGCTTTGTACTTAATAACATTGCCCCCTGAATCCCTTTTGGTTTTAAAAATCCATTTACAACCAATAGGTTTCGTACCTTCGGGCAATGTAACAAGCTCCCAAACGTCATTATCGCTCATAGACTTCAACTCATCATTCATGGCATCAATCCACTTTTGAGAGTTAGAACACTTAATGACTTGACGGAAGTTGATTGGATCATCTTCCTCAAGTCCAATATCACTTTCTTGTTCTTGGAGAAATACATAATAATCATCCGAAATTGCATTTCTCCTCTCTCTAGTGGATCTCCTTAATGGCATTTCAGTTATTTGAGGTTGTTGAGTTTGATTTTCATTAGTTATATCAGGTTCCTGATGGGGGAGATTTTCGAGATTGTCTTGAACTGGAGTTGTGTGATCCGAGTCAGGAAAACCAAGATCAACAATTTGAGGGAAAGACACATGTTCTTCCTCAAAGACAAAATCTCTAACAACTTTATCTCCCCACCCCCCAAACTCAATATCCTCAAAGAACCTAGCATTACCCGTCTCAAAAATTAGTTCGTGATATGGGATCATAAAACTTAAAAACCCCAGGATTTTTCAGAGTATCCAACAAAATAGCTACTAACCGTCTTAGCGTCCAGTTTCTTTTCATTCGGCCTATAAGGCCTTGCCTCAGCTGGACAACCCCAAATGTGAAAATGCCAAATACCGGGTTTATGCCCAGTCCAAAGTTCATATGGGGTTTTTATTGTAGCTGCAGTTGGAACTCTATTAAGAATATAAGCTACAGTTTTTAATATGGATTGGGACTTTTCATGAATAAGATATAGGTACCCATAACGAGAGTAATCGTCTATGAATGTGATAAAGTATTGTTGACCATTCCGACAAGGAGTAGGAAATGGCCCACAAATATCCGTATGTATCAATTCTAAGACGTCCGGATCTCTTAGCACCTAATCTAGTTCTTGTTTGTTTGTTTTCCCTTGATACACTCAATACAAAATTTCCGAATTTGAGGAATCAAGAGAATCAAGAATTCCATCTGACACGAGTTTCTGAATTCTTTGAATGGATATGAGACCCAAACGTTTATGCCAGAGTGAAATAGAATTCTCATTAGTTAACTTTTGGTACCATTAAACTTGTATGCAAAGTTTCTTTATTTGAAGTTATTGTATCAACCAAATATAAGCTATCAAATGTTGATAAAACACCAGTACCAATAAGATTTGAATTCCGAAAGAGACTAACTTTATTGTCCCCAAATGTACATTTATAACAGGATATGTCCAATTGGGGAACTGAAATTAAATTCCGTCTAAAAGACGGTACAGCAAAAGTCTCATTCAAATCTAAATGAAAACCGGTCTTAAACAACATGCCAATAGCTTCAACTGGCACCTTCTTGCCGTCACCCTCATAGATGTATCTTTCACCATCTTTTGGTTTTCGGCAGTTCAGGCAACCCTGCATAGATATCTTTATGTGAGCAGCATAACCTACCCACCAATTATCCTTAGGTACCGAAATTATATTATCTTCAGAACAAACAAGAGACAGAAATGTACCTTTTTTTCGCACGCCAGGCATGGTACTTGGTACAATCTCTCTTTACATGATCAGTCCCATTACAGAGAAAGCAACCTAATCCAGTAATTTCAACCTTAGGTTCCTTATGTTGCTTAATCTTGGGCCTTACAACCGCAACTTCCTTATTTTTCCTCTTCTTAGTTTCCTTAGAAGAAGATGCCAAATGAGCACTTTCAGTCGTATCTTGCTTAATCCTTTCCTCTTCTTGCACACAGTGTGAAATGAGCTCGTTAAGAGACCATTTCTCCTTCAGGCAGTTGTAACTGACCTTAAACTGATTAAAGTGTGCAGGAAGAGATATCAAAACAAAGTACACAAGCAGTTCCTCAGTTAAATCCAGAGTGACTTAAGTTTCGAAGCAAGATGAGACATTTCCATAATGTACTCCCTAATGTTTCCCTTGCCCTTATACCTCATGGAAACAAGTTTACTCAATAGTGTACTTGTTTCCGCCTTTTCGTTTTGAATAAAACGCTGTTCGAGGTTTTCAAGGAAAACTTTGGCAATAGGTTCATCATTCATAGTGCCCCTGAATGATTCTGGATTTGCACGCTTCATGATCATTAGACTCATGCGATTCGAGCGTTCCCACTTCTCCATCACCCTCCTGTCACCAGAAGAGGATGTATCCTCAAGAGGAGTAGGTTGCTCGGTCCGAAGTGATAAGTCAAGATCCACGCAACCGAGAATGATCATTACATTCTCTTTCCATTCCTTAAATTTTGTGCCGTTAAGCACAGGGATGCTATTGATATTGGCAGAGATCGTAGAAGCAGAAGAATTTACTGAAAATAGAACAAAAGGATTACTAAATACATGCTTACAAATACTTGAACTTTAACTTTATAGATTCAAAATTAGGCATTTCTCATTACAAGATACCTAGCACAACATTGTTTTTAGTCTTTGGACAGAAAAACAACTTGTAAGTGGTACTCTTGGTGTAGTGATCAAACATAGACAATAAACTCCTGTCAAATATTAAACCTTCCTTTGGGCCGATTTAATATTCACATGGAAAACCAAATAATCGTCTCATATTTACCACCACAAGAATGTTCGAATTCCTGCCAAATAACACCTTCCTTTGGGCCGGTGTTAAACGCATGGAAGACTAACATCCACAGTCATCTTATATTTTAAAATTAATCAATCTACACAATAGAGGTTACTTTGGCAACATATTGCTTCAATTGAATAACTAAAATATTAGATGCTATAAACTTTAGTTCCTTAAGCCATTTTATGAATCTCAACTTAATGTGTTACATATTTTGATGTGTAACACTTGAATATTAATCGTTGTTTACTGAATCGGACAATTCTATATATTATAAGAATTGATGGACTTTAAAACAATTAACATTCACTGAAACTTAAGAGTTGAAACGTTTTAACCTTACTGGACCAACACAATCGATTGTCAAAACCAGACAATCGATTGTTTGGTTTTCTGAAAAAATTTCTGGACCATCCACAATCGATTGTCAAAGCCAAACAATCGATTGTTTGGTTTTATGAAAAAATTTTTACTGGACCATCCACAATCGATTGTCAAAGCCAGACAATCGATTGTTTGGTTTTATGAAAATTTTTTAAGTTACTGGAAAAGTTTCAACTCACTGGACCTTGAACAATCGATTGTCAGAACCTGACAATCGATTGTCTGGTGTTCCAAAAAACTGCCAGAATACTAAAAGTCACAGACAATGGATTGTGTAAGGCAACAATCCATTGTCTGAAGGCAGTGACCAAAACTTTTTTTGAATAACACATGATTTTCAACATGAATCTTAAACATAAAAAAAACATGTTGTTAACCTACTAAAATCATGCTATTTACAATGTTTTAACATCATATTAAAACATCAAATCAAAACATAACATTCATAAGATCATGCTATTTCATGGTAGAATTTCATAAAAAAAATTCTTATAAAACTAAAACATGAATCCTAACATAACATGATTCTTATGAACATCCAAATTATCCAAAATGAAGGGTGGCTCTGATACCAATTGTTAGGATTATGATTCCTACTAAAGACAACAACCTTCATATTAAATAATTCGGATATATAAACTACATGAGCGGAAGCTAACCTGAATCCATATGTGGAAATGTTGAGCCTCCTTTTGATGATTGTCCTTTGTTGTGAACTCCTTTAGCCTTCCTTCAAGTTTCTTGAAGTATATTTGTCCCCACAAGAATGTATCCACAATACTCAACAATATATGAAAAGGTTCACAATAATAGTGTTATGACAATTATCAAAATTTGGCTTATGGTTTTCCACCCTATTTGCAAGACAATGGATTGTTAGGTTCTTGATTCAATGGGAGGAAGAAGAACTTGTCTTGCACTAGGGTGGGAACCATAACCCCCCACTTTATAACTCTAGGAGTTACATAACCCAAGAGACAAGAGTTACAAGAGTTATGTCTTGCAAGAGTTACATAACTCAAGAGTCACAAGCATGTAACCATGGTTACATATGTAACCTTAGTTAGCCCATCATAAACTAAGGTTACCCTTTTGGGTATCTACACATTAGTCCTACACTTTAGTATGACAATACATTGGCCCCCTTAACATAATGTCCATAAGACCACATAATTAGGCCAAACCAAAAGATAGCACATAACATATAATTATCCATATATTGTTCATATGTGTGTAGATATAAGTCCATATATCTAGATATAAATCCATATATCTTACAGTGTATCCTCTTCCCTTTCTAGAAAGTAGATATTTACAGAATGAAGATCTGTTTTCCCTTCTGTTTGATGTTTTAACAGGAAGCATTATATATGACTCATGTTTCTTTCTGTTTCTTCGTTTAACATGAAGCATTATATATTTCATTGTTTGATGTTTCTTTCTGTTTGCAGAGAATGTCTAAAACTAACATCGAGAATCGAAAAAAGTTGAAGAATCCCCACACTGCTGGAAAAAGAAGTTTTGCTCTAGTTCTCTCTAAGTTGGTGTGTAACTAGCAAATAGTGGCAAAAAAATTTCAATTTTAGCTTTTGTTTAGTTCATGGTAGATCATTAGGAATGCTAACTCACTTTCATGTAACTAGGAAAAAGAAAAGACAACTTCAGATCCTTTATTAGCAAAGGAAGTCTTTCTTGTTACAAGGAAAAGAAAAGTTGGGCGATTATACAAGTCCTCAGACGAAGATACAACTAGTAAAATCGTGAGATTATATTTAATTTATGTTATATCGAGATCAACTATTTGTTTCTATTGGTTTACTTTTTATTTACTTAAATATTTTTTTTTTAATTTGCTTTGTTGGCTGAAATAGAGGAAATTGAAGCACAACAAAAAGAAAATGGCAATGCGTCCGTAGAGGCATTTGCATCTGTCATGGGACTAGAACATCCTGGATGTCTGAGGTTGTATGGACGGGGGGTTACAAGAGCTTCTTTGAGATGGAAAGTAGGATATTTTGAACCCTCTTCAAATACTTCAAATTCTATACAAAAATTGGAGGAGAAGATACAAAGAATGGAGGAAAAATTTGAGGAACAAAAGGCAACTACCATTCAAGAAGTTGTTGTAGATGTTCTTGCACGACTTCAACGTTCAGGAATTGATATTGATGCTAACATTATTCTAGCAACATTGGGTGATAATTCATTAGGAGAAGCTTCATATGCTCAGCAAACAACATTGCAATCAATCCATCGTCCATCTACTGCTACCAACAAAGAAGGTCAACTCATTCCAGGTATTTTTTTTGAAAGCCCACAGCGGGGTAATCTTTTATTCCTGAAGCATCACGATTACAACTCCTTAGGTTGAGTACAACAATAACATCTGGTGACCGTATGGATACCAATTCTCTGAGTATTGCCATCAAGAGGCAATTTATTCTGTAAGAGCCTCCACATAAAGAAGGATATCTTTAAAGGAACTTCTTTGGACCATAGTTTTCTAAACGTAGGAAAATGATTGTTTTTTTGCCTCAAAGTTTGAAGTGCTGATTCACAAGAGAAACTACCATCAGCAGTAAGTTTACAGATGGCTTGGTCTTTAGAATTTGATTAGTAACTTTACACAGATTTACAAGCTATGCCAGTGATGTGTTCTTCTTCATTTGGTTGTTGCATGAGATGAAATATAGTCTGGTATAGTCGTGGTGGACACTTTTCTCTCGCTTGAGTGTCTCTCATTGTAGGTGTCACCAGAAGAACTAGAGCTGGTTAGAACTAGCATCATATGTTGTGATGGAGTTGGATTTGGATGACAATTCCTTTTCCTCATCTGTTGCAGATATTTGCTGATCCGTTGGTCGTACTATTGTATATAATCACTCCTGATTGCTTTATGTAGTGCCATTTTTCTACCAAATTCAACTGAGCTACATATAACAAGAATCTCACTTTTTGCAATAGCTTTTGTAGCTCCTTGCCCCTTTGTTTTCATGTGTAGATAAAGAAGTTGTCTCTTGTTTATTGAGAAGGTTTGAGTCAAGTTTACATTCATAATACTTTTCAGTGTATAAAAGAAAATTGAAAGACAGAGAATAAGAAATGCAAAGTGGCAAAGCATGTTTATGTCCATTTTGACCTAAGTTTTTGAAGGTTCCTCTATGAGTTATTCATTTTCCACATTGTCACATTTTCTATCCCTGAAATCTTTATGTAATGCTTATATTTATTTCCTTGTATGAGTGGTTATCAATTCTGGAGCAATTGACACTTCTATTGTTTTTAAAAGTACGTTTTCTGGTGTTTCTTTCTCGTTGTCTCCTGTCAACTATCAAGAAAATCTTATCCTTATTTCCTCGTTGTCTTTTGTAGGTGCAGTGATTGCGGAAGAAAGCAGCGACGTATACCTTGAGTGTTGTTGATCGTTATTAAACTTTCTATCATCATGTTCAAAGATATTTTAGTTTAGAACTTTTTGTATACAAACTCATCTATTTTGACTTTTAAATTATTGATCAAACAATGTATTCACATTAAGTTTTTGTGTATGAGTAATGCTAGTTGAATATTTTAATTTTATTTTGTGGTTTATTTAAGTTATGAGGTAAAAAATTTTATTGCATAGGAAAATATTCCTTATTTTGCTTCCATAAATATCAGAAATTCAATTGTGAATCGTTGCAATAGAGCATATAACCGTTGCAGTAGATGTAGCAAATAATAATAGCATCCCTAATAACCGTTGCAATATACAACAATATCCGTTGCAGTAAGGTACCGATAACCGTTGCAATACATCATCAAAAATGTTGCAATATATCATCAAAATCGTTGCAATAGACTTGAAAAACTGCACGAGTAATTTTACCAGAATAGTTTATAACCGTCCCAACAGAAATTACAACTGTTCCCATAGATAGAACAATGGTAACACTACCACAACTGTTACAATACCACCTATATGAAGACGGTTTTGGAATCGTTACATATAACCGTTCCAATAGACCTATTGTAACATTGAATCCCGGAACGCTTCCAAATCCGTTCCTATGGCCCTATAGGGACTAGTCTATCTACTGCAACGGTTTTGGAAGGGTTGCCATAGACTTAATTTCTAGTAGTGTCATGATTACATGACTAGTAACCGATTTCACTAGTAATTTCACAACTTAGTTAATATCATCTAGACGAACATCAACAATTATAATTTCAATCGCTACTAACTACAGGTTATTACCAAGGTATGTGATTAAGAATTTTCAGTTGTGTACACGGACAATATAGAGATTTTTTTACGCTATCAGTAAAATTTAATATGTGATAGGAGGTTTAGTTAGGATTTTACTAATTAATGCTTATTCGGTGTTTATTTATAAATTTATATGTAATTACCTATTAAGTGATCTAGCTATGTAAATAATTGTTTATACCGTTAATATATAATCTTAAACTCGATGATTGGTGTATAAGCACATCTTATTGAAATATTTGGATTAAAGCATATTCAAGAGTAAATAATCTGAAATGGATCTTCTCGAGGAAAAGGGAATATTTTCAATATTTAATCTGAGTGTTTCTTTAAAAAGTTGGTGGGAAAAGGAATGATCTAAATTTTCTGAGAGTTGTAATATTACTTGCCATGGTTTTTATGTATGAAGTTAGGAATTAAAGTATTAAACCCATTTTCAAATAACACCATTGTGAATCTTTGCAAAAGCAATCTCGAGGAGACACATTGCAAATTGTATATATCGAAATGACAATATCCAAATTGTACCTCTACGCGAAATGACATTTTCAGTGACGCCTTTCAATATTTTTTTTGTTTGAAGACTGTCATATTCGTCACGAAAATATTTATGTTTTGGTCGTTGAAGCTTCGTCATAGTAACTATTGCTGAAGACTGGGGGTTAACTAGCACACGATCACACACAAAACAAATAAAGAAAAAAAATTAATACAAGGATTAAACGAGGTTCAGCGAAGCCTAATCCTCGGACAGAAGCAAAGAGAATTTTTCACTATAAATGAGAAGAAAAACACAATACAATCTATTAAATCCCCAACGACAACCGCTGTATATAGATCCCAAATAGTCACAAACCTATAAGAGAAAGGTTTTTCAATTTGACAAAGACAATAAGTTTTTCTTTTCCAAAATCTATTAGAACAATGAGTTTTCCAAAACCTACAAGAATTATATGTTTCCTAAAAGGAAATAATTCAAGCCACAAATAACAAATCCCCCCCCCCCCCCCCCCGGCGTGAACTCTCTTCATCAACAAGATTAACGTCTCTCTACCTTGCCCCCACCCTCACGAGAGTTCTATCCATTGTCGCACGCATCAATCAAGTCTAGGCAACGCCTTAACTTGTTAAGAGACTCAATCTCTTTAGCCATAACACTAATTCGTCGATTTGGCTCTGCACTCGAAATAACTTCTTAATAGCTATAACACTCAAACGTATCAACAGTCTCTGCAACTGCCAAAACAAATCCCATAGGCTTCGTATATCCAAGAAGATTCACATCAACTATGTTAGAAAATCTTTGGGGTCGGTTTATCACTCTCTTCTCTCTGCCTGTTACAATGCTATATAGATGTTGTTGCGCAGGTGTATCAAAATTATCATCTTGATCAATATTTTACACCTTCTCAACTTCTTCTACTTTAGAACTACTGGGCTGAGCTAGTGGATATTCAATTTCTAGCTCTATGCGGTTACTGACACCATGGTTTATTTCTATTGCCTTCTCCATTTGACTGTCCAGTGAGGCAGATTCAATGAATGACACAACTATACTTGATAATTAGCCTTGGAGTCTTTTGATCTGTGTACTACAATCTATAACCTTTCACTCCAGTTTCATACCTTGGAATTATGCAATTCTTTGCCCTCGGCTCAAATTTTCCATCCCTCAGATGAGCATAAGAAGGACAACCAAATATCCTTAACTATGAATAATAAGCAAGGGAATCGGACCATACCTTAAACAGTTTTGAATTTAATAGCTGTGGATAGAGATCTGTTGACCAAATAATAAGCCGTGTTGATTGCTTTAGCCAAAAACTCTTTGCTAACACATGAGTATAAAAGTATGCTTCGTGCCCTATCACAAAGTGCTTTGTTCGTATAATCTACAATACCATTCCGCTGTGGTGTTTCGATACAAATGCAATGTCCTACTATGCCCTCTCTATTGTAAAAATTATTGAACCCAGAATTGCAAAATTTTAACTCATTGTTAGTCCATAGACGCTTAATTATTCTTTACATCTGCCTTTCAACCATTGTCTCCCATTTAACAAATGTTGCAAATGGTTCATCTTTTGTTTTTAGAAAATACATTCACACCATCCTTGAGCAATCATCAATCAAAGTTATAATATACCTGGCACCACTCTTGGAGGGAACTCTATTTCAACCCCAGAAGTCTGAATGTATATAATCTAACTTGCTTTTGGTCTTGTGCACTGCCTTCTTGCTGAATTTTATCCCTGTCTACTTACCAAACGTACAATGCTCATAAAACTTAAAGCTTGATTTTTGTACCCATCCAACAAATTTTACAGAGCAGGAGTCCTATTTTACGCAGGAAAAGGTTTCTCGTCTGGGTCCGACCCTACTTGGTACAAATACATACAAAAATGCTATTTTTGAAACTTTTGACATACTTTAGACCAAGGGGAGCACAGTGACGGCTCAAAGGGTCATCACCGTAATTCTCCCTTGCTTCGTACTTCTAAGGCTTTGAAAATCTCATTTTTTGTAATCTCGATTTGCGTGTACAGTCCGGGCGCAAAGCCGGAAATTTTTTATCTTAAAATATATGAATTCTGTGAAAAAATTGAAGAATTTTAATATTAATATTGATATAGTTGACTTTGGTCAATATTTTAGGTAAACAGGCCTGGACCCATGATGTGACGGTCCCCTGAGGTCCGTAGAAAAATATGGGACTCGGGCGTATTTCCGGAATCAAAATCCGAGGTCCCAAGCCCGAGTATGGAATTTTTGAAAGAAATTATTTTTCTAAAAGTTTTGTGGAATTTTGAAACGAAAATGAATCAGAAAATATAGGTATCGAGCTTGTATTTTGGTTCCGATGGCTGGTGTAGGTCTTAAATCTGTGTTAAGCGCTATCTGTGAAATTTGGTTAAAATAGGACTTCGTTTGACGTGTTTAAGACCTAGATACCTAAAGTTAGAGGTTTATGACCTTTGAAATGAAAAATGATAAATTTGGGGCTTGATCCGTAGATTTTTATGTTATCTTGGCGATTCGATCGCACGAGTGAGTCCTTGGAATATTTTTAAGGTCGAGTTTATGTTTGGTTTGGAGCCTCGAGGGCTCGGGTGAGTTTTAGGTGAGGCCCAAGAGGTATTAGACTTAGTGAAAAATAGGTTCAAGTATTGCAGACACCAGCGCAACCGCGGTCATTTTCGTGCGGTCCGCGCTGGAGCCGCGCGGATGCGATGCCTTTCTGTGCGGTCCGCGTGGCTGAGTTTGAGGGCAAGGTTTTCAGGTCAACCAGCGCAGGCGTGCACCAAAGCAGTTCGGTCCGATCTTGGAGTGTTCAGAGAAGCGCCAAAGTTTCTTCCACTCGGCGCGGCTGCATCACATTTTTGTGCGGTCCGCGCCAGGTCCTCAGAAAGGTATAAAAGTTCAAAAATTTCAGCCATTTTTCAACTTTCCAAAAACCCAAAACCTAAGAGTTCCATGCTTTAAGTTTTCTTCTAAGGGCTCCTACCCTCTACTGTTTGTATTACTCCTTGCTAGGGTTTTTTTTTATTTCTGTGACCTTTTAAGTTCGAATGCCTCTCTCTTTACTGAATATCCTATTAGTTCCGAGAATTTTTTTCAAATCCCTGATTCATATGTTTTCTTACACTTATTTCAAATTGCTTCCTTATTTGTGAGTTGCTCTCTATGGTTGGGACTAATTCCCTCTAATTTTGGTATTGCCTGTGATTCTTTGACTGACTATTCATGGTTGATTTATATTACTTGCCATATTTGTGCACTCGAGTATATTTTGGTTATTCAGCATATATTTTCCTTGTTTGAAATATTTGTGTACCTAGCCTTTATTATGTACAGCATGCCTACTGCTTTGATTGTGGTATAATCAGTCATTCAATTTATTTCTTTCATTATTTGATAACCTGTACTCCCATTTGAATCATGAGTCCCCGTTTTAGTTGAATTAGGACCTATGATTGATTCAATTTGGCACTGTTTCTATAATTGGATACTCCTTATCCTCTACTCTATTATTTTCGAAAACTATAAGTACTGCTCTTCCGTTCTCAGTTAACACACACCAACTCACACTACAATCTCTCTGAATTTTATTTCAATTACACTCAGTGCTCTCTATTTCTTTGTTGTTTTCCTACAGGCTCTCTCACTCAATCAGCTGAGCCAACATTGAGTAATCTTGGCTATTTATTTCTACACTACTAAGGTTCTACTGCATTGGTTACTTGGGTTTTGGCCTGCTGTTTGCTTCTCTGCACTACTGTTCTCACATTGCTTCCCTTATTCTCTACTCGCTCTGATCACCTTGTTTATTGTTGCTCTTTGTGTTCTATTTGCTTGAAACTGGTATGTTACTTATCTAATATATTCTCCAAAACAATATACTTTTGTTAGTCCTGCACTTCATATGGTTCCTTGTGTGCTTTTATTTATGGTTCTGCTATTCTTATTGTCACTAGCATGCCCTTCCTAGTTTAGCTTATCATGTTCCCCCTTACCCCATTCCTTGTCTCAATAGCTTTTTACTTTTTCTTGTGTGTTAATACCATGCATCCAGGTCTGCTTGGTTACTTGATTAGCCTAAAAACCTCTTCCTGAGGTTAATTGTATTAGGGTTTGGTGTAGTAAAAAGTGAACCCCTGTTTGTAACCATGCTTGATTACTCTTCTTCAATATGTTGTCTGTGTAGTTCACTTTATTTGATCTCTTCCCCTTTGTCCCTGTTTGTGTGATGTTCTGTTTAAAACTGGTCAGTTTTTGAATGATTTCCAAGAAATTCTTTCAACTTTTTCAATCATTGTTTTCCTCCAGCAATCTCTTAAATCTTTCTACTGTTTTCTTAAACTTACTTTCAACTATTTTTAAAACTCTCTCACAAACCTCATCATTCTTAGAACCTTAGGGTATGCCCCCTTAGTGTAAGCATTGCCTTGGGAGCCTTTGAGCACCCATTGAACTTTGATGCACAAGGCTGGCACTTCCACACTTACAATTGTCAAATAATGACATTTTGGGGTGCTTGGTATTGGCCAGGGGTTCAAACGAACCCTTTAGGGAACTTTGCCGCACCCAAACCTTGGTAATAGCTGTGAAACTAGAAAGAAGTGAGGTTTGAGATTTTGGGCCTGACTGCAGAATCCCTATAGAATAACTTCTTATTTTCTTTACCACTGTTGTATTTTAATTATTTGAGCTGTAATAATTTGTAAAGAATAATGGGGTTATAGTGAATTGGGAGGGCTATGTGTGTTTAATTAAGGGAACGGGTAGAAAACATGCCTATAGGTTTTTATTTATTTACCTGAGCAATAGATACCATGTTTTAGGACATTGCATCTCTCGCATATTGAAATCATGTTCTTAGGACATTCACTTTCAGTTTGTTATTCTGCATTTTCTCGCAACCATAATTAATTAATAATCAATAAGTCATTACCATTACATTTAGATACCATATTTTTAGGACCTTTGTGCATTAGATATCATGCCTTAGGATTTCACTTGCAACTGCTTAACGCTTCACTAATCTAGCTAAAAATTGGTTAAGACTCTTTGTTAAAACTGAAAACGAATGTGCATGTTCACCATTTTTAATAACGCTTAGGCAAGCCTTAGGCTGAATAAAAATTGACTAAACATCTTTAAGTTAGGTTCGAATTAATCTGCCTCTGTCCGAATTCGTTTATCTCTGAAGCTTTCTAGTTTTTATACGAACTTCTGGCCCTATTTTTAAACTATCTGTGCAAGAGTTTTTCTACTATATCTTATGCAGAACTTGGCTACTGTTTTTCAAAAAAGAATTTCCTGAATATTGTATATTTTAAATTTCGAAAGCTAATAACATTCATTGTTTTGTTTACAATTCTTCAATCTAAAAAAATACCTTCGTAATTATTCTTTAATTCTGCTTGTCCGAAAACTATTCCGCAAATGTTTCCAAGTAACTTCTGTAGATTGTTAAAAACTGCTACTATTGTTTTAGGTTCTGAACAATTTTCTTGCAAGTCTCTTCTGCAAAACTCTTCAGTTTCTTTTTTAAATTTATACTGCAGCTTTCTGAAAATCTTTCTTTAGATCTTAATTGTGTTTATGTCATGCTATTTATATGCACTGTTTGTGGAGGTATATATGAGCCTTATAATTGTTCACATGTTCCCTTTCGAATTGCAGTCCTACTTGTTTTTTTGTATGTCGCCTTAGTGTTTTACCTTTAAAAACTAGGAGTCAGCCTATAACCTCCCTTCTTATAGGTATAGTAGTCCTAAATTCCTCCGGGACTTATTGATTAGGACGGGTACTAGCATGCAATAAGCAAACGAGACAAAACACGTTTAAATACCTTGAAGGGATTGGAAGGGTAGAACATGGAGATGACGACGATGCGATAATATCATAAATCGATACCTCTTTGGGAATATGTGCGGATATTGTATCAAATGATCCATGTTATAGTCAAATGGTGGCGACTCTTCCAAACTCCGTAACCCAATTCCCAAAAGGGAAAAAGAGCTGTTTTGTCCATAATGTCGTAAAACCGATTTTGCTTCTTCTGGAGGAGGGTAAAAAGGGGGCGTTGACAGCCCCCACCAGCAACACCCATCAGGGGCAGAGGGCAACTCTGAGGCCGGGGCAGAGCTCAACCCCGGGTTGCAACCCTAGAGGTGGAGCCTCATATTGACTACGATCAGGAGGTTCGAGCACCAGCAGCTCCGGTGAGCCCAGCTCAGGTCCTAGAGGGTTTCATAGCCACTCCAGTACTCCAGGACGCTTTGGTCTAACTGGTAGGCTATATGGAGAGCGTCTATAGAGCGGGTTTGCTTCTCGTAACACCAGCCACATCTCAGGCTGGGGGAGGAGTTCAGACTCTCGCTATGCGTACTCCAAGCAAGTAGCTCCTCAGCCGAAGGTTCCAACAGTTCAACTAGCAGTGGCAGCCCAGTTGGGTATTCAGCCTTAGATCGACGATGGTGCAGCGATGTCCGCGGATGCTTTGTGGAGGCTTGATAGGTTAACCAAGCTATTTACCACCACCTTCAGCGGTGCTTCTATAGAGGACCCCCAGGACTTCTTATTCAACTGTCATGAGGTTCTCAGGACTATGGGTAATGTGGAGACCAATGGGGTCGACTTCATCACTTTTCGGCTTGCAGGATCCGTTAAGATTTGGTTGAGGGACTATTTTATCTAGGCAAACAGAGTCGCCATTATTGACTTGGGATTAGTTTACAAAGTTGTTCTTTGAGAAGTTTCTCCCGGTGACTGAGCGAGATGCGCTATGTAAGCAGTTTGAGCATCTTCATCAGAGTACTATGACACTTACGCCGCATGAGACTCGTTTTATTGATTTGGCACGCCATGCTATTATTATACTCCCCACTGATAGGGAGAGGGTGCGGAGATTTATTGATGGGTTGATTAAGCTGATCTAGCTTTAAATGGCCATGGGGGCCGGTAGTGATATTTCTTTTCAGGAGGCGGCCAATGCGACCCGCAGGATAGAGATGACACTTGTACGAGGAGGTGGTCAGGGGTCAGATAAGAGGCCTCATCATTCTGGTAGGTTCAGCATCTTGAGGTAAGGATTCATATGGTAAAGGCCACCCTCAGAGGACCTTTTAGTCTGCACTTCAGGTTTCACATGGTACTGTAGACGGAAGCGGTTCTCAACAGCACTATTCTGATCAGCAACCCATCAGTGCACCACCGCTTCAGAGCCTTCGAGGTGGTCATTTAGGGCTGCATGGTCTGTCCCAATTTTCTCAGTTGCCGCATTCAGCTTGGTGTTATGAATGTGGAGACCTTGGTCACATCAGGATATATTGCCCGAGGATGAGAGGTGCTCGGTCACAGCAGCATGGTCCCCGTCCCATGATTCAGGCAGCAACTGATTCACAGGCCGCCCAGCCAGCTAGAGGTGGGTGTAGAGGCCATAGAGGTGGAGGTAGGGAGCATAGAGGTGGAGCTCAGACCGCCAGAGGCAAGGGTCAGCCAGTAGCGGATCGTCCAGAGACGTAGTCTAGAGAGGTAGAGGCCAGCCCCGTTGTTATGCCTTACCAGCTAGGCCATAGGCTGAGTCATCAAATGTTGTGATTACAGGTACTATTCTGGTATGTGATAGGGATGCTTCTGTGCTATTTGATCCCAGATCTACGTATTCATATGTGTCGTCCTATTTTGCACCCTATTTGGTTATGCCTAATGAGGCCTTGGGTATTCCTATATATGTGTCTACACCAGCGGGTGATTCGATAGTAGTCGACTGAGTGCATCGTTCATGTGTAGAAGTATTTGAGGGTCTTGAGACCCGTGTCAACTTATTGCTCTTAGATATGGTGGACTTCGACGGTATTTTGGGGATGGATTGGATTTCCCTGTATCATGCTATTTTGGATTGTCACGCCAAGTCCGCGACCTTGGATTTTCCAGATTTGCCCCGACTTGAGTGGAGAGGGACCCCAGATCATGCCACCCGCAGTGTTATTTCATATGTCAAGGCTCGGCACATGGTCGAAAAAAGGTGTCTAGCATATCTGGAGTATGTTCATCACTCCAGTGCAGAGGTTCCATCTATTGACTCTGTTCCTATTGTTCTAGAGGACCCCGAGGTTTTCCCTTCAGACCTACCGTGTATGCCGCCCGACAGGTATATTGATTTCTGTATTGATTTGGCTCCGGGCACTCAGTCCATTTCCATTCCACCGTATCGCATGGCTTGACCAGAGTTAAAAGAGCAACTTCAGGACCTACTTGATAAGGGTTTCATTAGACCCATTGTATTGCCTTGGGGTGCGCCAGTGTTATTTGTGAAGAAACTATGGGTCGATGAGGATGTGCATTGATTACTGCTAGTTGAACAAGGTGAAGATAAAGAACAAGTATCCACTGCCGAGGATTAATGATTTATTCAACCGACTTCAAGGTGTTAGGGTGTTCTCGAAGATAGATTTGAGGTCTGGTTATCATCAGTGGAGCATTAGGGCGTCTGATGTCCCTAAGACCGCATTTCGTACTCCGTATGGGCATTATGAGTTTTTGGTCATGTCATTTAGGTTGGCCAATGCCCCGAAAACGTTTATGGATTTGATGAATCGAGTGTTATTGCTTTTTGGATTTGTTCATCATTGTTTTTATTGACGAGATTCTGATATATTCCCGCAGTCAGGAGGAGCATGAGCAGCACCTCAGAGTGGTTCTTCAGACCCTGAAGGATAGTCAGTTATATGCCAAGTTCTTAAAGTGCGAATTTTCGTTGAGTTTTGTTGCATTCCTGGGTCACATTGTTTCAGCAGAGGGTATTTAGGTGGAACCGAAAAAGATTGAGGCATTCAAGAACTGGCCTCAAACAGCTTCATCTACAGAGATCCGTATTTTCTTAAGGCTAGCAGGTTACTACCGATGGTTCGTAGAGGGATTTTCATCCATTGTAGCCCCAATGACTAGATTGGCCTAGAAAAGCGCCCAGTTCAGGTGGTTGATGAGTGCGAGGCAAGCTTCCAGAAGATAAGGAAAACTCTTACTACAACACCGGTACTGGTTTTTCCCACAAGATCAGGGCCTTATACCGTCTATTGTGATGCGTCCCGTATTGGGCTTGGCACAGTGTTGATGCAGAATGGTAGAGTCATAGCTTATGCTTTGAGGTAGTTGAAGATCCATGAGAAGAATTATTTGGTTCATTACCTAGAGTTGGCAGCCATTGTTCATGCCTTGAAGATCTGGAGGCATTATTTATATGGTGTGACGTGTGAGGTGTATACGGATCAATAGATCCTTCGGTATTTGTTCAAACAGAAGGAGTTGAATTTGAGGCAGAGGAGGTGGTTGGAGTTGTTAAAAGACTATGATGTTTATATTTTATATCACTCGGGGAAGGCCAATGTGGTGGCCGATGCATTGAGTAGGAAGTCCGCCAGCATGGGTAGTCTTGCTTATATTCCGGTAGCTAGAGATTGATTGTTTTGAATGTTCACGCCTTGGCCAATCGTCTCGTGAGGTTGGATATTTCTGAGTCTAGAAAGGTGTTGGCTTGCAAGGTTGTTCGATCTTCATTGTTGGAGCGTATTCGTTAGCGGTAGTTTGAGGATCCCCATTTATGTGTCTTGAGAGACACGGTCCAGCATGGAGTTACCAAGAAAATGACCGTGGGAGATGTGTATTGAGATTATAGGGGGCGAGTTTGTGTGCCCAATGTTGATCGTATTCGGGAGTTGATCTAAGTGGAGGCCCATAGTTCTCAGTATTCCATTCACCCGAGCACCGCGAAGATGTATCAGGATTTGAGGCAACACTATTGGTGGCGCAGAATGAAGAAAGATATTGTTACATATGTGGCTCGTTGTTTGAACTGTCAGCAGGTTAAGTACGAGCATCAGAGGCCCCGTGATTTATTTCAGAGGATTAAGATTCCCGAGTGGAAGTCGTAGAGAATTACCATGGATTTCGTTTCTGGCCATCCAATGTCTCGGAAAAAGAAGTTTGATGCTATATAGGTTATTGTGGATAGGCTGACCAAGTCAGCGCATTTTATTCCAGTTGCCACCGCCTAATTATCTGAGAGGTTAGATGGGATTTATATCAGGGAGATCGTTCGCCTTCATGGGGTGCCTATATCTTTCATTTAAGATCGGAGCCCACAATTTACCTCACATTTCTGGAGAGCGGTACAACAGGAGTGTGACACCCAGGTTCAGTTGAGTACAATATTTTATCCCCAGACGGACGGTCCGTCCAAGAGGACTATTTAGATTCTTGAGGATATGCTCCGAGCCTGCGTTATTGATTTTGGAGGCTCGTGGGACCACTTCTTTCCTTTAGCAGAGTTTTCCTACAACAACAGCTACCAGTGCAGCATTCAGATGGCTGCGTATGAGACATTGTATGGTACGCGGTGTAGGTGCCCAGTGGGATGGTTTGAGCTCGGAAAGGCACGATTATTAGGTATATATCTAGTTCAAGAGGCCTTGGATAAGGTCGAGGTCATTTAGGATAGAATTCTGTCAGCTCAGTCCAGGCAGAAGTGTTACGCAAATCGCAAGGTCAGAGATGTTGCTTTCATGGTTAGTAAGCGAGTATTGCTCTATGATCGCCTATGAAAGGCGTGATGAGATTCGGGAAGAAGGGCAAGCTTAGCCCTAGGTTTGTTGGTCCATTTAAGATTCTTCATCGCGTGGAAGAGGTGGTTATAAACTTGCCTTGCCGCCTAGCTTGTCAGTCATGCATCCAGTTTTTCATGTATCCATGCTTCGGAGGTATCACGGCGATCCAGCCCACGTGTTAGATTTCAGCATTGTCCAATTGGACGAGGACCTGTCATATGAGGAGGAGCCGGTGGCTATTTTAGACCGGCAAGTTTGACAGTTGAGGTCGAAGAGTTTTTCTTCTGTGTGTGTTTAGTGGAGAGGTCAGCCTCCTGAGGCATCAACCTGGGAGTCCGAGTTTGATATGTAAAGCCGTTATTTGTATTCATTCCCCGACTTAGGTACTTCTTTCTTTTGTCCATTCGAGGATGAACTGTTGTTTTAGAGGTGAAGGATGTGAAGACCCAAAGGGTCATCATCGTAATTCCATGCTTTCGAGGCCTTGAAAACGTCACTTTTAGTTGCCTCGATTTGCACGCGCAGTCCTGAAGCAAAGCCGGAAAAATTTTTGAGCTAAAATAGATGAATTATGTAAAAAGTTTGAAGAACTTTGATATTAATATTGATATAGTTGACTTTGGAAAACATTTTGGATAAACGGACCCGGACCCGTGATGTGACAGTCCTAGGAGGTCCGTAGAAAAATATGGGACTTAGGCGTATTCTCGGAATCGAATTTCGAGGTCCCTAGCCCGAGTATGGATTTTTTGAAAGAAATTATTTTCCTCAAAATGATATTGAATTTTGAAAAGAAAATAAATTAGAAAATATAGGTATCTGGCTCGTATTTTGGTTCCGACACCCGGTACAGGTCTTAAATATACGTTAAGCGCTTTCCATGAAATTTGGTCGAAATTGGGCGTCGTTTGACGTGTTTCGGACCTAGATATCTAAAGTTATAGGTTTATGAACTTTGAAATGAAAAATGATGATTTTGGGGCTTGATCCGTAGATTTTGATGTTATCTTGGCGATTCGATCGCACGAGTGAGTCCATAGAATATTTTTGAGGTTGTTTGTATGTTTGGTTTGGAGCCCTGAGAGCTCGTGTGAGTTTTAGGTAAGGCCCGGGAGGTATTAGACACAGAGAAAATAAGGTTCAGGCGTTGCAGACACCAGTGAGGCCGCAGTCATTTCCGCGCGGTCCGTGCTGGAGCCGCGCAGCCGCGATGTCTTTTTGTGCAGTCCGCATGGCTGAGTCTGAGGGCTAGGGTTTCAGGTCAACCAGCACAGGCGCGCACCAAAGTAGTGCGGTCCGCGCTGGGAGGGTTCATAGGAGCCCCAATATTTTTCCCAGTCGGCGTGGCTGCAGCACATTTTTGTGCGGTCCATGCCAAGTCCTCCGAAAGGTATAAAAGTTCGAAAATTTTAGCCATTTTTCCACTTTTCAAAAACCAAAAACCTAAGAGGCGATTTTCCAAACGATTTTTCTCATTCTAAACGATTGGTAAGTGATTTCTAACTTGATTTCCGTACTCCTTAACATCTTTTAACATGATTTCAACTTCAATCAAAGGTTCTCATAAATAGAATTTGGGGTTTTGGGTGGAACCTAAGTTTTTCAATATTTGGGTTGTTGGACCCCAATTGGAGGTCCGATTTCAATACCAATCAGATATATGGATTCGTGGGGAAATGGATAACCGGGTTTCAGCCCGAACCTCAAGTTTGGACCATGTGGGCCTGAGGTTGCATTTTGGAAATTTTGGAAGAATGATAGGAATTTTGTTTCTAAGCTATGAGATTATGCTTTTGAGCGGTGTTGGTAATATTGAACTAATTTGTACCTAAATATCATTATTTCGGAGTTGGATTCTAGAGGAAAAATGGTGCTAGATATTTGATTGCTATTTTCGGATCGAGGTAAGTGTTTGATTTAACTTTGGCATGATGGAATAAGACTAGGATATTATTTTCCATGTGCTACGTGTAGAGTACGATGTATAGGCATGGTAACAGTTATCTATTAACCGAGGTCTAGCATGACTGCGAATCTTAATTGCTTTTAATTCAAATGATGTGATACAACTTCTTGTTTGAATTGATATATTTCACATGATATGAACGGTTGAGGAAAAATAGTGATTTGTATAACATTGGGACATTGGCTCGACCGAGAACTTGTTGATGACTAAGTGTTTAAGCACGAAAATACTGTGATTATTCCCCTGCCGGAATTTAGGTATATATATTGAATTCTCCCTTGCCAGGATTTTTGAGTTGTTAGTTGTATTCCTTGGTCGGGACTCCTTACATTTGTGGTTACTCCCCTCGCACTTGAGTACTGTGATTATTCCCTTGCCGGAATTTAGGTATATATAATGAATTCTCCCTTGCCCGGATTTTTGAGTTGTTATTTGTATTCCCTGGTCGGGACTCCTTGCATTTGTGGTTACTGCCCTCCCACTTGAGTACTCTGATTATTCCCTTGCCGGAATTTAGGTATATGAATTGAATTCTCCCTTGCCGGGATTTTTGAGTTGTTAGTTGTATTCCCTGGTCGGGACTCCTTGCATTTGTGGTTACTCCCCTCGCACTTGAGTTGCGGTTGTTGTTTGGGTGATTTCTTGTTGCTAGTCATTGAGGATCGGGTTGCACGGCGCAACTGTATTAGTTTTTGAGGATTGGGTTGCACACTGCAATGGTATTAGTTGTTAAGGATAGGGTTGCACGCAGTAACAGTATTAGTTGTTGAGGATCGGGTTGCACGCCGCAATGATATTAAATGTTGCGGATCTAGTTACTCGCCGCAACGGATACATTTAAGGATCTGGTTGCTCGCCGCAACAGATATATTTGAGGATCGGGTTGCTCGCCGCAACGGATATATCTGAGGATCGGGGTGTTCGCCGCAGCGGATATATTTGAGGATCGGGCTGTGCGCCGCAACGGAGTATGGATCAAGTCTATTGTTTTTATATGTAGGTCTATCCTTTGTTTTCCCTTATCAGTTGTTATTGTACAACTTTACTTCTTATCCGTTGATTTCTATTTTTACACTGTCATACCCTATAACATGCTCCCCTCCTTCATAGTTGTTTAAATTCGTGTACTTCTTGTTATTGCACATATATCTGTACATGTCATTTGTGGTAGGTCTTGTCTAGCCTTGTCATTACCTCGTGGGGGTTAGGCCATGTACTTCAGCACATAGGGTCGGTTATGCTGATACTACACTCTATCCATCTTTTTGCACAGATCCAGGAGTAGGTGTTGGACCTCAGTAGCAGTATTGGCTCGTGCACCGACTTTGGTCCAGGGATTTCCGAGGTAGCCTAGCTGGCGTCCGCAGGCCGGAGTCATAGTTTTTAAGACTCTTGTTTTAGTATTCCATAGCAATTCATGAGTAGTGACACTAGATACTGGGTAGAAGTGTATTTTGAAACTTTTGTATTCTCTCTTTCAGTTATTTAAGCATTTGAAAGTCTTCCGCTTTAATTATTGTTTCGGTTTATTATAATTGTTTAAACAAAATTAGTAGAAATGATGAGATGTTTGGCTTGCCTAGCTCCGACAGTATGCGCCATAACGACTCTCGATTGTGGAAAATTCGGGTCGTGACAAGTACGAAGCCACCCTGAGGCCGGAATTCATCAAATTCCATCTTTCTTTGACCAAAATGAGTAATCTTTTTGTTTCTTTGGATGAATTATTATTTTGCTACCATGTCTATGTGGAACTAAACTTCGCATTCTGGGGTTGTGGTTGACATGAATATTGAAGTTTATTAATTATATCATGTCAGTTCGAGTTATTATCTTTGGTTGTTTCTCTAATTCTGTGCATAATTACTTAATTGTTTGATCGACAATTGAGTTTTATTTACTATCTATGCTATGCTTGGGCAAACCGTATTTAAATTAGAGTAGAATTAGAGAGAGCTTATTTATGAACTCGTGGTTCGGGGAAATATTTCGCGGTTAGGACAGGAATACACCTAACTATCTTGCTTAGTTGAATACCATATTATATTCGTTCATGATAGATTCAAGACCACATGAATATATGGTTGATATATTATAGATAGATGGATAGTATTGTGTGAACATACTATTTATATACACAATCGAGTCAACTAGCAATCATAGATAATTTGGATTAACATGTGTAATTACGAAGTTAATAGGATTGATAAACCGACCATAATCCTGGAATCTATATCTCCCTTGTTTACGTGTTTAAATTTCGCAATAGTAGTTGTAATAGAAAATTCATAGTTTTTAATTTGTTGGACGTTAAATTGATTTTACTTTGCTTAGTTAACGGTTAATCTTAATCTCTATGGATTCGACATTCGACTTTCGAGTTACTTTATTACTTGACGGTCACGTATACTTGCAACGTGGACTTCATGTCATGCTTATGTATCCAATTTGTCTTCCGATGAAGAAACACAAGAATTATATCGAACAATGAGAATGCAAAAATATGAAAGGAAAAAAGGTACAACTGCTAAAGTATATAGATTAATGAGATCAGGAGTGAAAAGTATAAAATAGCATTATTTTCAGCCACATCCATAATTAAGCGGCCCTAGTTATCGCCATTTTTCATTTTGAAACCCGATTTAAGACTTGTTCCCATTAGACATTCCGTCAACATACAAATTGGCTTTATTGACTATACATATGCAAAAGTATGTGGCCAAACTAGCTAAAAAGGGACAACTCAGTAATAAGCCATAGCTTTTGAATATTTTCTCTTAGAATAATCACAAATAAGAACCCCTCCATGTAACTGCACAGCTTCATAGCTGTTAATAACTCTCTCTTCAATTGCAGAAGCTGGTTTGAACTGAACAAGATTAGACTTCTGAGGTCGGTACTGTTGGTAAAACAAATTTTTACTATTTGTAGTTTTAACAGAAGAAGAAGAAGGAGGAGGAAAGCTAGGCTTTGCTTTACTTCTTCCATAGAATTGTTCGTCAAGCAGAGCAAAGGCTTCTTGGCCTATTTTAGAAAGGTCTTTTCTTGGTGCCATAAATCTTAGAGTTGGCTGCAACAACTTGTGTAAGAAGTTGGTATTTTGGTTAGTAATAGAAAGGAGAGAAGTTGGTTGTGTTATTGTGAGGATTAATATGGACAGGACACCTATTTATATGCATTAGTAAGCCATTAAAAAAAGCCACCACATTTTTAAAAAGATTATCTTAAATTAATGTTCGCTGTCAACTTTTCTTGATTCATTAAATATATTGTTGCGGGTGTAAAGTATATTTGGTCCTTTTACACTAATAAATTTTTCCCAAACCCTTGGTGAAAACAAAATATTTGATACACCGAACTGTCCTTCATACTTATTAACCAAATTGATGTATAGATTACTTTGCCTCTGTGGGCGTCTTGCTAACTAATATTTGAACTTTAAAGATAAAGAAAGATATTTCCACATAAACTCAAGGGAAAATTTTATAGAGCTGTGGTTAGACCTGCAAAGTTATATGGGGCGGAGCGCTGACCCGTGAAGAACTCTCATATTCAGAGAATGAAGGTTGCGGAGATAAGGATGCTCAGGTGGATGTGCGGGCTCACCAGGTTAGATAAGATTAAGAATGAAGTTATTCGAGAGAAGGTGGGGGTGGCCCCGGTGAGAAGATGCGAGAAGCGAGGCTGAGGTGGTTCGGGCATGTGCGGAGGAGAAGTCCTGATGCCCCGGTGAGGATTTGTGAGCGGCTGGCAATTGTCGGCGTTCGGCGAGGCAGAGGGAGGCCTAAGAAGTATTGGGGAGAAGTGATTAGGCATGATATGACTAGAATGCGGGTTACCGAGGATATGACCTTTGATAGGAAAGTCTGGAGGTCTAGTATCAGGGTTGTAGGATAGGGGCTCCTAGAGTTTTTCGTACTCCTCACCCGGGGTTGGGTGAGGCTTGGCAGGGCTATCCATAGATGATTTGTGTTTTGGCTTGTGTCTCCCTTATGGTAGTTATTTACGGTAGTTACTGTATTATATTATTGCATGCTATTTTATTTATGTTTCTTATGTTTAGATAATTATTTATGCTATATCTGCTGGAGTTACTAATGCTCTTTTGGTTTTGTCTTTCCTTTCCTTCACTGAGCCGGGGGTCGATTGGAAACATCCTTTCTGCCGTTTCGGGTAGGGGTAAGGCTCGTCTACATATTATCCTCCCCAAACCCCACTTTATGGGACTATACTGGGTAATTGTTGTTGTTGTTAAAGATAAAGAAAGATAGAGCAAAAGATACAACGTATGTTGCGGTGAGACAGATTCCTTCTGAGCTTCATATGTTAGTTAATAATATTCCTTTTCCTCTAAACAAAAATTAAATTAATTCATCACTAAAGGCGTTAAGCATCTGATTAACTAACTAAGTTCCTCCTAACATTATGATCTATCCATTCCCCTTTTTATGTACTTTAGTTAAACAAAAGACAGAGAATAGTAATTAAATACTAATCTCTTTGGCATCTAATCATGGATTTTGTTGGATATTCTGAATTGTTTTCTATAGAATATTGTGTTTTCCGATACCCTAGAATTAATTATCATCATGATTATATGACCATTATATGACTAATAACGGATTTTAGCAATACTTCCACCACTTAGTTAATATCACCCGGACAAATATCACAAATTTTTAATCTCTTACTAACTACAGGTTGTTACGAAGGTATGTGATTAAGAATTTAAGTTATGTCCGTGACGACTTTGTTTTAAAACGCAGAACGGGACTCGCCCGGGATTCACCCTAGGGCAGAGCATTCGTAAAACGCTTATGGACTTATGTGTGAGGCTTAGTTGCGTGAGGCTTACGCCATGGTCGTGGGGGCTTACGCCCCAGACACGCTCAATACCACGGGTACTGGGCTCGCCTAATAAAATTTTATGCAATCGAGTGTAATAACCTTGTAAATGCATTAATTTTCTTAATAAATCATTGACCATTTAAAATTACGTTTTTCTTAATCATAAATCGTTAAGTTGAGAGTATTTTATGTCATAATTAAAATAAAAATTATTGCACGTTATCCTCTAAGACTGCTATGATAGTAAATTTTAAATAAATCTTTCATTAAAAAAATATTTATTTATTAACTTTTGTTATGTCTTTATTACTATATAATAGTCCATAATTATTTTATAATTATTTTCCTAAATATTATTTTTTTCAAGTTTACGTGATACAATAATTATCAATTTAATAGCTCTGTATTGGCTATTAACTATTTACAAATAATTAGTTATCATTATAGTAAGGTGAATTATGTGTCACTTTTTTTTTGATAAACAGTAACCATTTCATTTCATGAAAAAAACTTACAAAGCATAGATGCTGACCATCTAATGTTCGTATGCTATACATAAACACTAACCTATTATCTATTGAAGAAGTAAGCAATACATACAAAGATAATATGTGTGATACAGTTTCGTGATTTATGCCATCTCATTTGACTAGGGAAAATGATCTAAGCTATGAAGAGTCGCCCTCCATTTGTGTCTAGGAGCTCCTCTGCAATGAAGATGGACCACGATTTCCTTACACACGGTATCCCCCATCAACCTGCCACCTTGGAATCTCAATTTATTCCATTCTTTCCATATTGTCGGCACCAGAATCCCAAACAGGCATGCTGTGATTTCTGCTAAGCTATTTCTCCTCTTCGCCAGCTTACTAATCCACGCACACTCCTCCTGCCAGTCAGCAATGATACGCTTATGACCCAGCCAGTTAAGGAGGCGATTCCAGAGCTCTTTTGTTTTTGAACATTCAAAAAACAAATTCTCAAAGGTCTCCTGATCTACACCACAGAATATGCATTCTTTTGGAACCACTATATTAAACTTTTGGAGTCGCTCCACAGTTGCGAATCGCTTATGTAAAGCCAGCCATAATCTTGTACCTGGGATGGAGTTGAGGTTGTAATATGATTGATTTCCATTGAACTTTTCTGCATTGAGGGAGGAGTTGTCTGTAAAGTTTGTTGATGCTGAACACCTCACCCTGTAGCACTTACCTCAGCTTATCCACTAGACTTCCAGTTAATGCTGCTAATCTGTTAACCAGAGTTCTTGAATCGAAAATTTTTCTGATTACCCAGGCAGCATTCCCTGGAACTATCATGTCATCCAAGCATTTGTTCTTGATATAGAAAGTATGGACCCATTTGATCCATAGGCTATCCTTCTTCATTGTTAATGCCCATAAATGCTATACCACAGCTGCTTTGTTCCATTTAACAAGGTCCAACACATTCAGCTCCCCTGCACTATAAGGTAAGCACATAGTGTCCCAAGCAATAAAAGCCTTTCTTGTTACTGTGGCAGCTCTGGTCCACAGATAGGATCTACATATAGCCTCTGTCATCTTCAAAATCTTTTTGGGTAGCAAGAAAATCTGGGATCAGTACGTTTGAATACCAAATAAAACAGATTTTATCAATTGAAGCCAACCAGCATACGATAGGAGCCTTGATGACCAGGAGGTGACTTTTTGTGTAATTCTCTCCACCAATGGCCAGCATTGTGCAACAGACAGCTTCTTGGAATCCAGTGGCATCCCCAAGTACTTGAAAGGGAGGGTACATGCTGGAAAGCCCAGTACCTGAAGTATCTGTTGTTTCTGCCAATCATTCACCCCAGCCAAATACAATGCACTCTTGTCTACATTTGCGTGAAGACCAGATGTCTTTGAAAATTCCAGCAGAATCTATTTAAGTAATTTTACTGATTGAAAATCAGCCTTACAGAATAAAAGAAGGTCGTCCGCAAAGCAAACATGTGCTACCCCCAGTTTTTTGCATTTAGGGTGAAACTTGAAGTCTTTTCTCAGCATCACTTGCAAGAGCTGTCTATGTAAGTACTCCATTGCCAGGACAAAAAGGTAAGGTGATATCGGGTCGCCTTGTCGTAGCCCTCTCTTCCCTTTGAATGGAGCAGTGAGACCCCCATTAAAGTTGAGAGAGTAAGATACAGTTGAATTGCATTCCATTATCCACCCAACAAATTTGGAAGGAAATCCCAGCCCTTGCATCAGTTTACTCAGAAACACCCATTCAACAGAGTCATACGCCTTCTTTATGTCCACTTTTAGCACACACCTAGGAGAGATACCCTTCCTAGAATAGCCTTTGAATAACTCTTTTGTGAACAATATGTTATCAATGATGCTACGACCCTCAATGAAAGCAGATTGTGATATGCCCACTAGAGTATCAATAACCTTTTTCAACCTGGCTGTAATGATTTTTGTGATGATCTTGTATACTGTTGTGCAGCACGCAATTGGCCTGTAATCTTTGACTATGGTTGGATTTTGTACCTTTGGAATGAGAGTCAGTGCAGTGCTACTGACTCCAGCATGTAATTTCCCTGTTGCAAAGAAGGCTAACACAGCTTCACAGATATCATCCCCCACAATGCGCCACTGCCTAATGAAAAACTCCACTGGGAACCCATCGAACCCTGGTGCTTTGTCATATGGCATGTCTTTTATTGCGTGCATTATTTCCCCCTTTGTTACTGGTTGGACAAGCTCATCCTTCTGCTGTAGGGTGAGACATTGCCCCTGCTGTATGATTTCAGTGTTAGGACATTGGACAATGCTGTTGTTTCCCCACAGAAGAGACTTGAAACAGTCCACGAACTCTGCTTCCACCATCCTGGGATCTTTTAGTTTAATCCCCCATCAGTATATATGGAAGTGATTGTATTAAAGCTGGTCCTCATCTTTAGTTGGGCATGAAAGTATTTGGTGTTAGCATCACCAAAGGCTATCCATTGAGCTCTGAATTTCTGGTGCAGTATCTGCTCCTCAATATTGCTCCACCTCTCCACCTCCTTAAGCAGCAACTTCTCCTGGTCAATCAACCATTTGTCCAAGCAATTTGATTGCAGTTGGACTTGAATGGTTTCTAGTTTCTGCCTTGCCTCATTAGATGTATTCTGTACTTAGCCATATGTGAATTCAGCTCCTTTAAATCCAGTTTTAGGGTCTTCAGTTTACTCCATATTCTGTGCATTGGCCTCCCTGTTGGTCTGTATTCTAAGAACCTTTCACAATGTCAGAGAAGTCAGCATGGTTCATAACAGAAGCATAAAGTTTGAAAGGTTTTGGGTGATTGTTCCTTCTCCGCTGCACTGTTACATTGCATTAAGATAGTGGAGTGATCAGACACTCCCGGGTTCAATACATCAGCTTCAATGTGGCTATACTCCTGCATCCATTTAACATTTCCAAAGGCCCAATCAATTCGACTATAGACTCTTGTTTCAGGCTTCTGCTTATTACACCAGGTGTAGAAACAGCCCATTGTCTTCAGGTGCAAAAGTAGAAGGACATTGAGGGTATCCTGGAACCCCTGTATCTCCTGTTGTACAACTGGAGCTCCAATTCTTTCCTCCGAGTGAAGTACATTATTAAAGTCACCACTTATAAGCCAGCAACCCTGAATATTAGCCCCCAGTGCCACCAGTTTTGCCCAGAGTTGCTGCCTCTTACATAAATCATTATTGGCATATACCACAGTTAGAATTATGTGTCACTTTTTTTAACTTGTTGAAACATAAAAATAAATGATGCTAGAGAATCATATTTAAATTATGAATAATATTTTTATATAAATTTTCTTTCAAATAGAAAGCATATCAATAAAAGGAGTATTTTATAAAATATATCAAATTATAATATCGACATTATTTCAAGATTCATTACTTCTTAAGAGATACGTATAAAATTTCGTATCGAATACATTACTTTTGATGTTTGAGTTGTAACAACGTTGCAGTTAATTTGCATATTATGATATATATCATACTTTTCGTAGTATTCATGGTTGAATTATAATTTATAAATATTTCAAATAGATTATTTATTATAATTTTGTGATTTTAATGTAATTTTTATAATTATTTTTTATTTTATATTATCTTAAAATTCTTGAAATTAGTAAAATTTAAAGATCCATGGGACTTACGCCTCATGTCTCAGGGCTTATGCCTCGCCTTGTAAGAGATAAAACGCCTCGCCTCACGTTGGTGGATCCAGGATTTTAAGGTCGTGGATACTCGTTTCCTTTAACATAAATTTACAAGTAATTATATAGTATAAGTGCATAACTATTCTAATGCGATAGTGTAAAAAGTTAATAAGAAAATACCGGTTAATATTATTACTACCAAAACAACTATCTAATCATAAGTCACAATTAACTTTGTACAAAGCATAAACGATAAGCACGGAAAAAAATCCAAAATCCCTCTACTAAATATTTTCGATCTCTAGATTTAACAAAAATAATATTATTATTATAGCTGTTACGTCTTCTTTCTTTTTTCTTTTCGTTGGAAGTCACATTTTCTTTAAACTAATGAATGAGATATAACCTAAAGGAAATAGGAAAACTGACAAAGAAAAGGTCAAAGTATAAAAAAGAATGAAACAAATAGTATAGGATATTGAGAGAGTCAGCCTCAAGAAGTTAGCAGGCTTTGCGAAAAGCTGTTTTAATTGGGAATCGAACTCGTGCAGCGTAAAAATTCTCTCCCTTACTTAAGCTTTGAATCAAAGCACCCATAGGCCTTTTGGGTTAATGTGTGCTTACTAATTTAATATTTTACTTTTCTTTGTTTTTTAATATAACCTTACATAGTTCACGCTGGGGTAAAAGGGTACTTCAGCATCTGACACGGCTTCCGTAGATCCGCCCCTGTCACCTCACGTCCTCGCTTTTTAAAACATTGATGAGGATATAAATTTTTTTTCATACTATTAATTAATTTTAATTTGTGATAGGAGGTAATTAGCAAGTAATTTTACCAGTTACTAATTAATGCTTATTCCAAGACTTACCTGTAATTACCTATTAAGTTATCTAATTATGTAAATTTTTTTTATACCGTTAATATGTAATCTTAAACTCGATCATCGATATATATAAGCACATCTCCTTTAGATATTTGTATTAGAGTACATAATTGGAAAAGGTATTATATTCAACATTTAATCTGAGTATTTCTTTAAAAAGTTGGTGGCGAAAGGAATAATCTGAATTTTGTGAGAGCTATAATATTGCTGATGGTTTTTATGGATGAGGATAGAAGTTAAAGTATTAAACTGATCTTCTTTCGGCGAGCATTGATTCACTACTTGGTATTTTATTTACCTTTTTTTTTCCTTTCCAATATTCTTGGTTTTGTTATTTTTTGCTGTTTTAAATACTACTTACTAACATAGAACCTAGGGTAATTTAATTCAAGAAAAAGTTTCACAATGGATGGATGCCCCTATAATTTGATTTGGAAAAACAGATTTCAATACACCAACAGTTTGCGGTACATATTTTTTAAACGTATCCAGAAGATATCCCGAAATTAATTATTCACTTTTTTACTTTTTTTTCATCTAAACCATCCTTTTCCAGGCGAAGTAATTTTTTAAATATGCCATGCAAACATATATATATATATATATATATATATATATATGATTATTCAAAAATAATTAGTTTCTATAAATTTTTTCGACAAATTATCTTTTTCAAAAACAATCCAGATGCAACATAAGATGTAAAAAGCAATCAAGATCGTGGTGTATGCCTTTGAATATGACATTTAAGAGGGAGTCCTACACTTCACTGATGATTAATTGGATACAAAGTTTATTTTTAATATTTAAAAAAAGTTAAAAAAATAGGTAATTTGCAGTATTGTACTACGAATTACTTTTACGGAAATTTTACCGTTAAAACAATTCGTAGTAGTTCTGCGAACTATTTTTAAAATATTTTTTTTATTCTAATTCGCATTGCTATACTGCGAAGTAGCTAAAGACAGCGTTTCATTTGTGAGTTGGGTCCATCCTTATTTTATTAAGGCAATTCGCAGTGGAATACTGCGAATTAGTAATTCGCAGTAGGATATACTGCAAACTGCCTTAATAAAATAAGGCCCTTCTTCTTCCTTGGACAACGACACACGCCCCATTCCCCATTAAAAAAACCTTCTGTCCAAAGACTATTCCCCCATCCCTCGTTATGTTTAAAAAAAAAAAGGAATTTCGACCCCACTCGTCACCTAAAGAGCAAGGTGTGAAGGTCTCACGCACAAAAGAAGCTTTGGATTCCGTTTTTCGGGTGAAAAAATTCGATTTCAATAATATTCAAAAACCTTACATCGAGGTATTTCGATTTAGATTATGCCAAAACTCATATACTATATGCATATTTGTATTGTTTAGTATATTTTCATATGAATTTATATTATGTTTGTGCTAATTTTATATCTTTTATATACCCAGATTGATTTATTAGCTTTGGGAAGAAAAATGATTAAAATTTGATAAATAATTTCTATTGATAAATAATTTGTATTATTTATTTTGTTTATTTATATTGTTAATATTATGTTCATATTATTGTTGATAAATTTGTATGTAGAGCCTTTTAGCGTAGTAAAATATAGTGCCTTTTAGTGTAGTAAAATATAGAGCCTTTTAAAGTAGTAAATGTAGACCATTTTAGCGTAGTAAAATATAGTGTCTTTTAACGTAGCAAAATATAGAGCCTTTTAGCATAGTAAATATAGAGTCTTTTAGCTTAGTAAAATGTAGAGACTTTTAACATAGAGTCTCTGTAGTTAAAATATGTAGTAACTGCAAACTCTATCCAATTACACTTTACGAATTAAATTATTTTATTTATAATAATAAACTCACAAAAGTAACAAATTAATATATATGTAGAATTCAATAATTTCAAATTAACTCAAATATCGAGCTTGAAACCCATACATAATTATTTACTCCAATTCAAAAATTTATAATTTAATTCCTTAAGCTAACAAAATTCTAAAAATATTAAAATTGACACACATAATAATTAACGGTAACTCGTTACTACCGGGCCTCAAAAATCGAGCCTGGAACCCCAAACATAACTATTCACTCCAAAAAGTCATAATTTAATTTATTAAGGTAACAAAATTTTAAAATTATTGAAATTGGGACGCATAATAATTATTGATAATTCGGTGCTACAGGTCCTCCAAAATGAAGCCTTGCACCCATACATAACTATTCACTCTGAATAAAAAAAATTATAATTTAACTTATTAAGGTAACAAAATTCTAAAAATGTTAAAATTGAGACGCATAATAATTAAGGATAACTCGCTGCTACCGGGCCTCAAAGATCAAGCCTGGAACCTATATATAACTATCGCTCCAAATAAAAAATTTATAATTTAATTCCTTAAGCTAACAAAATTTTAAAAATGTTGAAATTGACACGCATAATAATTAAGGGTAACTCGGTGCTATCGGGCCTAAAAAATCGAGCCTTGCACCCATACATAACTATTCTCTCCAATATTAATCATAATTATTTATTTTGTTTATTAAACAAATACAAACACTTAATTTTGTTTAAATTATAGTAGACGACATGGCCTTTCCTCCGCCCGCGCATCCTGGACCTGCCGAGGATCAGCTGTTAGAGCTGCAGGGCAACATAGGTCCTCCTTTGTATGGGAGGGACAGCTATCGATGCAGGCTCTCCGCCCTAGGAAACCTAATGATTTGTGGGAGTTTATCGCGGAGCATCCTTTCCATGAGCGCGTAGTAGCGCTCTTCCAGGCTAAAGGATTCTATACGATTTTTGAGCTTGGACGGATGCAGCTGGATTGGTCGCTCATCACAACCTTGGTAGAGCAGTGGCGACAAGAGACCCATACTATTCAGTTGACCACCGGAGAGGCCACTATCACGCTGGAGGATGTTCAGGATCTATATGGGCTACGCGTAGACGGACACGCCATGATACTACCCCAGTACATTAGAGGGACGATGCGTGCACAATTTTAGGATATGATGGGGGCAGTGGACTGGTTTTAGACCTCAGGATGATGCTGGGGGCAGTCACATTGCATTATCAAATATTAGAGATCAGATGGTGCTTTCGCACCTAGACATTACTAGCGAGACGGAGGTTCTTTGGATTGAGAGGTTCACGCGGATGGCGTTGCTCCTGCTTTTCGGGTGCGTCTTGTTTTCGGATACTTTGGGGAGTAAAGTGGGTATGCGCGTTCTCTATCATCTTCAGGAGCAGAATGAGTTACCCCAATACAGCTGGGGTGCTTCTGTTTTGGCATACCTATAATAGGAGCATGTACCAGGCGAGAATAGGCCCAACAGTGGATATATGTGGTTTTCTACCTCTCCTACAGGTTACAAAATTTTTCGAATACTTTGTTCTTTACTCCGAATCTATATCCTGAAATGACTCGTAAATTTTACATCAAACTTTTATCTTAGGTTTGGGCCTGGCAGCGGATCATGCCGTTGCAGCCACCTCTACCACCAATTCCGCCCGGTGAGGCTTATCCATTACTCCCTCTAGCTGTCAGGTGGATTCTCCAGCGTGGGAATTACCGAATGACTGATGCTCATCAATATCTCCCCATTCTCAGGGATGTGTTAGATATGCTGGTGAACAGACAAGTAAATATGCACTAACACTTTCTTGTTTTAAATTGAATTGTGTTGCACGTACTCACTTTTATGTTATTATTAGTAGTTCATCTGGACGCCGTACAATGTCGAGTTACTTGCTGAGCTGCCCGCTAGTTGCTCAGTCAACCGGCTCTTTGGGGCACCTCTGTCCCGATGATATTTTTCGATCATGTTGAGTATAATGCCACAAAGCGTGTACTTTGACAGTTTCACCGTTCGCAGCCTATTGTAACAACCCGACTGGTCGTTTTGCATTTTATAACTCTGTTCTCTTAAATAAAACTTCCTGCACTTGCTTTAACTAATTTATGACTTGTGGTGATGGGTGGCTCGAAAATTAGAAGAGTTTTGAGCAAGAATATGTCCATTTGCTTCTTTATGTCTTTCTAAAAAGGCTAAGTTTGACATCGGTTAACTTTCTTGGGAAATGGACCCAGATTTGTGATTTGACAATCCAAGAGGGTCCATGGGAAATAGTGGGACTTGGGCGTATGACCGGAACCGAATTTTGAGGTCCCTAGCCCGAGTAATGAATTTTTCTATGAAATTATTAACTTGAAGTTTTAAGGAATTAAATAAACTAAGTAATTAGCGATTTCCTTGGTATGCGGCTTGGATTTTAGTTTCGAAACTTGTTCAAGTTCGAAATATCAGTTAATACATACCCGTAAAATTTGGTGTCAATCCGGGTATTTTAAGGGTGTTTTGACCTGTTAGAAGGAAATTTAGAACTTGAAGATTCAATCATTTGATTCATTTGGTTTAGGGGTTGTTTTATGTGTTTTGAGGGTTTGAGTATACCCGCCTCGTGATTTCAGACTTGTTAGTATGTACGGGCGGGGCTCGGGAGCCCCGAGCGTCAAATGGTCGAGGTTTGAGTGAAGTTGGAACTTGTAAAGAACCAAAAGCTGCTGCTTCTGTCATAACCGCTTCTGCGGCTCTTGGACCGCAGATGCGGGACCACAGAAGCGGTCTACAGATCGCAGAAACAAAGTGGCATCAAGCATGGGAAACCGTAAAAGTGGCCCTGGGATTGCAGAAGCAGTCCCGCCTTTGAGACCCATGGACTGCAGAAGCGCGGGCTTGTTATTGATATTGGAAGTGTGCTTCGGAGCGAGGTGATTCTCCTTTCTAACCTCGTAAGAGGGAATTGTCCCCTAAGGAGTAGTAAATGATAATTTTCTATTGAATGCGGGGGCTACATATGTACTAGGTGAGGAGAGTCCCTGCGTAGCTACGACGATATTAAATTTTTGGGTAGTTTAGGACCCACATCATGCCTAATTTGAGATATCCTTTATTTGAATTATCGATATGATCTTTTATAATATGCTAGAGACTAAATAGGAATGAAAAGTGAACATATGAATATTTTTGAACCTTGTAAGGATTTCCTTGTGTATAAATGAGCCTTTGTGTGCATTCTTGATGTTTGCTTGATATTTTTCGACCGAGCCGATCGCCTCGGTGAAATAGATACATCTATCGTTTAGACCTTTGAACCCTCGGCATTCCACAATTTATATTCTGTTAGAGAGGGCTGTCGACTTCAGAATAATATATGTACTTAATCTTAGACATTTCATGATTTATTGCTAAGTATGTGAAAGAAGGGGAAATGATGAGAGAAAAAAGATTAAAACATGATTTTGACTTCCATTGTAACTGCTATTTAATTGCATTATCCATGCTCTATATTGTACATCATCAAATGATATTATCTTGACCTAGTAGGTACCAAGTCGAACTCTTGTCTCTACTTCTTTGAGATTAGACGGGATACTTACTGGGCACATATTGTTTATGTACTCATTCTACGCTTCTGTACTTAAATGTACAGGGTCTAAAGCTGATTCATCTGATTATCGATCTGGTGCACGCCAGTGAGTTGCGACAGAGACTTCTACGGTGAGATGCTTCCCTTCCTACGCCGCTCAGCAGCCGGATGGAGACTTCTATTATATTTTTGTTATCTTTCCTTATTTGAGACAGTAGGATAGAGATGTTGTTGTATATTCTACTAGATGCCCGTACTTGTGACATCAGGTCTTGGCACACGCATTGGTAGATATTTATTTTGGGGGTTGTATAATTATTTTTGTACATTATTGATCTTTACTGCTCTTGATCTTAAATTTGAAAAATCTATTAAAATTGTTTTTGTCAAAGGTAAAATGAGAACTTCAATAAAAAATTCCGCAGTCGGATGGCCTGACATTGGTGTCCGACGCCATCATGACCTGTTAGGAAAATGGGCTGTGACAATATGGTATGAGAGCACTAGGTTCACGTAGGTCTCACAAGTTACGGGTAAAACCTAGTAGAGCCTTGTAGATCGGTACAGAGACGTCTGTATTTTTCTTCGAGAGGTATTAGGGTATTAGGAAAAACGACTTTTTACTCACTTCCTATCGTGTAGTGGTTGATGTACTAAATTTCCATTTCTATTCTCTCACAGATTGTGAGAACTCATACCCCCGACGTTCGAGACAAAGGAGGAGCTGCTCCCCCCGTTGCTAGCAGCCGAGGTAGAGACCGGGGGAGGGCATCGGCCCACAATAGGGGACGAGGGCGCCCCTAGAGCCATTCCAGTCATACCACCACCAGACCCTGCGAGGGATCCCATTATTGAGGAGGAGGGTAAGGTGCCTGCAGTTGAGCCTACCCCAGCAGATTTCATGACAGCACCAGAATTTCAGGAGGTCATGGGTCGCATGGTTCGATTCATGGATACAATGACTCAAGCTAGCTTATTCTTAGCGTAACCAGCTACTTCATAGGCATGAAGGGGAGCACAAACCCCTACTGCTCAGGCCCCAGGTCATACAACTGTAGTTTAACAGGCTCAGGGTAGACTACCCGTAGATGGGGTTCAGCCAGTTGCTGCAAAGGCACCCCAGCCCAAGCCAGCTATGGATAGTGATCCGCATAAGTTATTGGATAGATGGACCAGGTTGCACCCTCCAGTCTTCGGGGGTGAGCGTCATGATGATGCTCAGGATTTCATTGACAGGTGTAGGCATAGACTGCACAACATGAGGATACTGGAGTTGTATGGGGTTGACTTCACTACCTTTCAAATGGAGGGCAAGGCCGTAGATGGTGGCAGTCTTATGCACTTAGAAGGCTAGGATACACTCCTCCCCTCACTTGGGGTCAGTTCACTCAGTTATTCCTTGATCGGTACATTCCACCCTCTAAGAGGGAAGAACTGCATCATCTGTTTGAGTATCTAGAGAAGGGTCAGATGTCAGCGACCGATTATAAGGTGAAGTTCTCTGAGTTCCCTTGCCATGCACTTATGATACTTCCCACAGAGGCAGAGATAGTATGGAGATTCGTTGTAGGGTTACACCCCGCTATCCAATCGGGTATGGCCCGAGAGGTAGAGATGGGCACTGGGTACCAGCTAGTACTTAAGATTGCTCGCAGGATTGAGGGTTACCGTTTGAGGGGTAGAGAACAGATGCAGCAGGATAAGAGGTCCAGATTCTCTGGATAGTTCAGAGGCGCAGCTACGGGTAGGGGTCACTTTGGGAGGGGTCAGCCTAGTAGGCCCTCAGTTTTAGCACCACTACCTGCTCGAGGTGCTCTAGCGTGCTCCTATTTCAGTGCTATGCCTGAGAGTTCTTATCGCCCGCCAACTATTCAGGCTTCCTCCAGTGGGTATTCAGGTCCTCCGAATTCTTCCAGTTCTTATTTCATTGTTATGCCGAAGAGTTCATTATGTCCCCCAGCTATTCAGGCTTCTTCTAGTGGATCTTCTGGATTTCAGAGTCCGCCGTCTAGATAGCAGGTCGTCGCACTCCGTTGTTTTATGTACGAGGACATGGGGCACATGAGGAGATACTGCCCAGGCTTAGGGGCAAGGCAGTATAGCAGGGGCAGCAGCCCATGACTCCAGCACCAGTGGCTTAGATAGCACCACCGGCCCAGACACCTAGAGGTAGAGGACTGACATGTAGAGGCCATCCCAGAGGTGGAGGCTTGGTAGGGAGAGGTGAGCCAGCTACTACTCAGTCAGGTGGAGGCCAGAAAGCCTCCCGTCCTGTCTAGACGCATTGGCCTCATATGCCATTATCGCAGGTATTATTTCAGTCAGCGGTAGAGGTGCTTCGGTATTATTTGATCCAGGGTCCACTTATTTATATGTGTCCTCTCTGTTTGCTCATTTCTTAGTTACTTCTCCTGAGCTTTTGGGTGTTCCTGTTCATGTGTCCACTCCCGTGGTGATTGTGTGGTTGTCGATTGGGTGTACTAGTCTTGTGTGGTTAATTTTTGTGGTTATGATAATATAGAAGACCTTCTATTGTTTTATATGCTTGATTTTGAGGTCATTCTAGGCATGGATTGGTTATCCGCATATCACGCCATCCTTGATTGTCATTCCAAGACTATTTCACTAGCGATGCTAGGATTGCCGAGTGTCGACGGCCCCTTTTTCAAAAGAGAAATGGGTTTTACGACTTTATGGGCAAAACAACTTTCATTCCCGTTTGGGAATTGGGTTATGGAATTTGAAGAGTCGCCACCTAATAATTATAGTGCGTTAGGACACTTTTAATGATGAGAGGGGTATTTTTAAAGAAAACCAGAGTTCAGGTAAGGGCTTGAGATTATCTCGAGGGGAAGGTGTTAGGCACCCCTCAAGATCCACTAGTGTAGTTCCCGGCCGTGCTAATGTGACTGTATGAAGAGATGAAGCAAGTTAACAGATAAGGTTCACATATAAACATTTGAATAACTTAGGAATTTTGAAAAAAGGAAAGACATAAGTTAAATAAAATAGAAGAGAGAATGGATTTGAAAAAAACCCATTACATTAGAAAACGTTTAAATAAATAAAGCAAGAAAAGAAAAGGGGTCCTAGGTTCGACTATAATATGGATCACATCGGTACAATACCCTGCTCACGCTCTTCAAGGAGGAGTCGCATATGGCATTAGCGCACCGGTCATCATATCCATATTCTACCATTCCCATTCCGTTAAGGTGTTGAAACGCGTTGGTATCGTTTACTTATGGCATGCTAATACCCGTCCCAACCTATTAGTCCTGGGGTATTAGGACTTCTAATCCTAAGAGGCGGAAGAGTAAGATATGATAGATATGGAGTTTGAAAAGGTGAAAATACTACAACGACAATCAAAACAAATAGCATCGAAGAGGTATGCAAATAAGGCATTGAAAGGCTCAGATAAAACCCTGTAACACAACAACTATTAGTTTAGCATGACTTCAAATACTTATTTGGTCCTTAAAAGAAGTTAGTAAAGAAGACGGATTAGTTTAACACATGAAAGTTGGATAGAAAATCCGCTTTGCGCCCTCCGGGCCCATTGTTAGAAATTGACAAATTTTTTAAAAAAACCAGTTAGCCTTAAAGAAAAACATTATTTTTTCAGATATAAGTTTGTTGAAAAGGGAATTGAAAAAAAGGTTCAGAAATGGCTTACAGATTAGCCTTATTGTTTGAACAAAAGGATGGAAGAAGAAAGTTTTCAAAAAGAACTTTGAAGTGCAAACTCAGGCAGCCGAAGTAAGTTAAAACTGCAGGTTTGGCATTTGAAAAGACATTATATGTTCAGAACAGCGAAAAAGGGCTGATCTGGGCCCGATTTTGAAGATAGCGTTAACACGCTTTGAACATACTAGGTGAGTCCGGGACACATTGACCCCTTTTTGTTACTGCTTTTATATGATTAGACGGCCTACCATTCGCCTAGTGTTTATATAATTCTTATAGGGATGTTTTCTCGGCAGGATGCAACATTGAGATCCTATAGGCATGCTTTCTATTCGAGATGCTGTGTTGAAATATTATAGGCATGGTTTCTATATTAAATGTGACAATGTGAACCCTATAGTCATGGTTTCTATCACGGATTGATGCAACATTGTAAAGCCTTATAGACATGGTACCTATATGAGATGACAATAAAGTAAACCTATAGACATGGTATCTATATGAGATGCAGTAATGTAAGCCCTATAGACATGGTTTCTATCATTAATGTATGCAATATGTAAAGCCTTATAGACATGATTTCTACCATTAATTGATGCAAGAACGTAAACATGATTTCTAGTTGATGCAAGAAAGTAAACCCCTCCCATATCCCCTTTCATTATATCTCCAAGATGTTTTATACAAATTTCTCACAAAAATCTGGACAGAAAAAATAATATTAAAGGAAATAAGTAAATACATCAATACTACAACATGCTCGAAGAAGCGCAAAGCAACTTTAATGTCCAACATATGCCTTTTACCAAATACGGGCTCCCAAATCCGAGCCTTTCTCTTTAGAGTGTTACAAAGTTCCAAAGGCTTTTGTGGAAACCCAGTCAATGCTTAAGCAATTGGAGTAGTGCAAGTGTGGAATTACCATCCCCAAGGCATCCAAGTTCAGAGGAGACTCTGGGGGACCCTAAGCATGGCTTACCAACGGGAAGTGGGACTTAAAGAACTAAGAATCAGTGTAAAAGTGAGGAATTAGAGGAAAACCAATACGAGAGGTGGTCATGCCTAGCCATGAAGTGAGACTGGCACACCCCTAACCTCTTGCATGGTTCAACAGGAAAGAGCAGACTTGAAAACAAGTCAGACTAGGGCTTTTATGGTGATTAAGGCACCAACAGGCCTGTGTCAAGGCTTAAACACACAATATAGGGGATAGGCAATGGGGTTATTTTGAGTAAAGGCCGATGAAACATTAATTCTAAACTAAGAGTGGCAATGAGATGCCACCCTAGTCCAAAACACACTCATATGAAAACAAGGGTTAAGGTTAGGGGGATCACATAAGAATACTTGAAATAAATAGAATTAATTAAAGGGGTTTAAGGAACAGAATATACATGAATTCTGACCATAATAATGAACAATTAAGGTAAAGTAGGGTTAAGCATCTTAAATTTGAAATCATAAACAGACAAGGGAAATGGGGGAGAGGATTAAACATGCATGAGCTTAAATTGAAATCATAAACAGACAAGGGAAATGAGGAAGGGGATTAAGCATGCTAAACTCAAATTGAAGTCATAAACAGACAAGGGAAATGGGGAAAGGATTAAGCATGCTTAAACTGAAATCATAACAAGGTAAAGGAAATGGTTAAGTAAACAAGTAGCTTGGAGAACTGAGAAAGCAAATCAAAGATCTACCAGTTGTAAACTTGAGTAGTGAAGCGAATAAAAAACAGATGAGGCTTTATGATTTAGCCTTGGCTTTCATCCGGCTATACTCTAGCAATAGAACAAGTAACAGAGAAGAACAGAAGAGAAGAGAGAGTTTTTTAGTGAGTAAACCTAGAAAAATTCGTGTGTCCCTTAGTGAGAAAAGGTGAGGGCCTTTTATAGTTTGAAAAGATGCAGCAATAAGGCAAGAAAATATCAATCAATATCAATCAGAAACAATTAAGGAGAAGGTTTCCTTTGATTAAGGAACCGGCTTGAGGTAAATAAACTTAGTTTATTTTTGGAAAGAAAATCAAGTACCGATCACAGAATATAGGCAAAATATGTGTAAGAGGTTTTGAAAAACACACGGGTAAACACATAAGGCAGGTCCATTCCCTAGAAAATTAATGGATTAGATACTATCTTGTTTGAACTTAGTCAGAAAACATGTCCCAATTAGAGAATCAATTAAACGGCAAAAAATAAATTTTCCCAAATTAGGGTTGCTCAAAAATGGGGGAATGTGACAATATAAAAGATGCATAGTTTTGAACACACAAAAACTAAAAGTAGTAGAATAACATGTAATAGAAACACACAAGCGAGAATAAGAGGCGGCTAGGGTTTCACAGAGAGAAAGTGAAAAACCCTCTTAAACTAGGGTTTCCATTCCACACAGAGCATAAGGAATATCATGGATGAAGATGAACAAGATCATAACAGAATAAAGGGAAAGCATAGAACATATTAACTCGAAACCCTAGAAAATAATCAGTAAAACAAAACGCCTTAGAGCCATGGTAGAAAATACTCAAAATCAAAGTAAGTACTAATACAGAACACAGAGTAAGCAAATAGAGCAAAGAAATAAAGAAGATCAGGGACATCATAGAAACCCTAGGTTTTTAAGGAGACGGTAGTTCGAAAACAAAAGGGCGAAGAAAAAGTAGTTTAAAATCTTTAGAGAATGACAAGGATTTAGAGAGAATCGTAAGATAAACATAGAGAAAACGGAAAAGAACCTTGAAAATTAGGGTTTTCATAGAAAGGTTTCGAAGGATCGAGAAAAGCCTAGAATGGACTCGTCGGAGTCGGCAAAGAAACCATAGCCTCAGGGCTTGCCGGAAAAGGATGGACACGACTGTAGTAATCACATCGGAGGACCTTTGGTCCGCTCAACTTTGAGGTAGGGCTCCGATCGTCGAACCCAGGGACCAGGAAAGGTGAGGAGTGATGGATATAGTCGTTAGAGGGCTTGAATGGCCATGAATGCCGGTGAAATAGAGACGGAAACGATTAGGGTTCAAAAGGGGCTAGAGAGCGTTTGAGGGTAAGGGGATACAAGGACGGCTCATTTGGTGTAAATGATTAGGGTTAGGGGCTATTGGGGTTTTAGTTTTGGTAAGTGAAATGTGGGACGTTGATCTGTGTGATCAACGACCAGGATTATGAGAGGAATAGGGTGGGTTACTTTTAGACGGGTTCGGGTCGAGTAGGTTTGAATTGGGTCAGGTGATTGGGGGTTAGTTTGGGGTTCAATTGGCTAAAATTGAAAGAATAAAGGGGTTGCAATTTAAATAGCCATTTTCCCATCTTAATTTTATAAAAATAGTAAATAACCTCATAAAAATCCAATAAAACTTAATGAGTTAAAAAAGTATACAAGGTAATAATTAAAAATATTAGGAATGATTTTGTACTTGAAATACCTATTAATACGAAAAATAGGCTAAAATTGTAATATAATGCAATTTTAATCTAGAAATACCTAATGGCTTTGTAAAAATTCCTGTAAAAATACATAAATTATATTTCGATGTAAATGATGGAATAAAATAAATTACTTATTAATATAACAGGATTTGAGACTAAATATTGGATTTTATAGTACAAACTAGGTCATAAATTTATTATAAAAATCCTTGAAAAAAATGTAGAAAAATGCCAAACCTTTTGTGGAAGCTTATATATGTATCTACACACTATTTTGAAAGTATTTTGGGTACAAAAATACATGGGAAAAAATTGAATACCAACACCGAGATTAGAGTGGAATGGTTCCACAGTTGATACACCTAGCAGAGTTATTTCTTTCCTGAAAATTCAGCGCATGTTGAGAAATGGTGTTTGGATTATTTAGCTTATGTCCGAGACACCACCTCAGAGTCTTTGACTATTGATTTTGTGTCAATGGTTTGAGAGTTCGCCGATGTTTTTCCTTCTGATCTTCCTAGCATGCCTCCGGATCGCGATATTGACTTGGCTCCAGACACTCAACCTATATCTATCGCACCATACCATATGGCTCTAAAGGAGTTGAAGGATCTCAGTATATCGCCTTGGGGTGCACCAGAGTTATTTGTGAAGAAGAAAGACGGGACTACGCGGTTGTGCATTAATTAGCCAGTTGAAGTCACCATCAAGAACAAGTATCGATTTCCTCGTATTGATTATTTGTTTGACCAGCTACAGGGTGCTAGGGTGTTCTCTAAAATTGACTTGAGGTCGGGGTATCTTCAGCTGAAGAATCGGGATTTAGATGTTTCGAAGGCTACATTCAGGACTAGATATGGCCACTATGAGTTTCTAGTGATGTCCTTTGGCTTGACTAATGCCCCAGCGACATTTATGGATTTGATGAACAGGGTGTTCAAGCCTTATATTGATTTATTTGTTATCGTCTTCATTGACGACATCTTGATATATTCTCTTCGCTTGGGGGAGCACGAGCATTATTGGAGAGTAGTGCTTTAGACCTTTCGAGAGAAGAAGTTATATGCTAAGTTCTCCAACAGTGAGTTTTGGCTAGAGTCAGTGGCATTCTTGGGGCATGTTGTGTTAGGAGAGGATATTAAATTGGATCCCAAAAAGATTGAGGCAGTACAGAGTTGGCCACGTCCTACTTTAGTGACTGAGATCAAGAGTTTCTTGGGGTTCGCAGGTTGCTACCGATGATTTTTGTAGGGTTTTTCATCTATTGAATCACCTTTGACAAGACTGAACCAGAAGGGTGTCCCATTTTGTTGGTCCGATGAGTGCGAGGAGAGCTTTCAGAAGCTCAAGATTGCCTTGACTACAACACCGGTACTTGTATTGCCATCCGGTTCAAGGATGTATGTTGTATATTGTGATGCTTCTCACGTTGTCTTGGGATGTGTGTTGACGCAGGAGGGGCGAGTTATTGCATATGCTTCACGTCAGCTGAAGGTCCATGAGAAAAATTACCCTGTGCGCGATCTAGAGTTGGGCGGGGATTGTTTATGCTCTTAAGATTTTGAGGCATTACTTGTATGGAGTGTTATGTGAGGTTTATGCAGACCATCGCAACTTGTAGCACCGGTTCAAGCAAAGAGATCTTAATTTGAGGCAGTGCAGGTGGCTTGAGTTACAAAAGGGTTAAGACATTACCATTCTTTTTCATCCGGGTATGGCGAATGTGGTCGCGGATACCTTGAGCATGAAGGCGGAGAGTATGGGCTGCTTGGCATTCACTCCTACTGAGATGATACTGTTAGCTTTAGACATTCAATCTTTAGCTAACAGGCTTGTGAGATTGGACATTTTGGAGCCCGACCGAGTTCTAGCATTTGTGGTTGGTCAGTCTTTGTTATAAGGGCAGATTAAGGCCCGACAGTTCGATGATCCACAATTGGTGGTTCTCCGTGAGACGGTACTACAGGGAGGTACCAAGGAGATTCTATCGATGAGGATGGTATGTTACGGCTTCAGGGCCGTGTATATGTTCCTAATGTTGATGGCTTGAGGGAGAGGATTCTAGAGGAGACCCATAGTTCCAGGTATTCCATTCATCCAAGTGCCACGAAGATGTATCGTGACTTGAGGCGGCATTAATTGTGGAGGAGGATGAAGAAGGACATTGTAAAGTATGTAGCTAAATGTTTGAATTGTAGCATGCCAAGTATGAGCACCAGAGGCCAAGTGGCCTACTTCAGCAGATGCCCGTTTCGAAATGGAAGTGGGAAATCATCACCATGGATTTCATGGTTGGGTTTCCCTGGACTTTGCGGAAGGTTGATTCAGTGTGGGTTATTGTGGATAGGTTGACCAAGTCAGCCCACTTTATTCCTGCGGCGACTACTTATACAACAGAGAGATATGCTCAAATTTACATTCTGGAGATAATCAGGTTGCACGGTGTGCCGGTTTTGATAGTCAGGTTGCACGGTGTGCCGGTTTCCATCGTATCCAACAGAGGACCTCAGTTCACTTCCCATTTCTAGAGACCAGTTCAGAGTGAGTTAGGGACGCGCGTAGAGCTTAGGACGGCATTCAATCCTCAGAATGACATGCAGTTAGAGCAGACTGTTCAGATTTTAGAGGATATTCTTAGAGCATGTATGATTGACTTTGAAGTGCAGTGGGTCAGTTCTTGCCCTTGGCAGAGTTTCCATACAATAATAGCTATCAGTCCAGCATAGAGATGGCCCCGTATGAGACATTGTATGGTTGATGTTGTCATTCGCCTATCGGGTGGTTCGACCCCGGTGAGACTAAGTTACTTGGTACAGATTTGGTACATGATGCCTTGGACAAGGCATAGTTGATTCAGGAGAGGCGCAAAACTCAGTCTAGGCAGAAGAGTTACGCAAATCACAAGGCACATGATGTATCATTCACGATTGGCGAGAAGGTTCTCTTGAAAGTCTCGCCAACGAAGGGCATTATGGGGTTTAGAAAGAAGGGAATGCTAAGCCCAAGGTTTATTGGCCCCCTTGAGGTGTTGAGGCGAGTTGGAGAGGTTTCCTATGAGCTTGATTTATCTCCCAGTTTATCAAGAGTTCATCCAGTTTTCCATGTATCGATGCTTTTGAATTATCATGCCGACTATTCACATGTGTTGGATTTTAGTACCATTCAGTTAGATGAGAGCTTGGGCTACGAGGAGGATCCAGTTGCCATTGTTGATAGACAAGATCACCAGTTGAGGTCCAAGAGGATTTCTGTAGTAATGGTCCAATGGAGGGGCCAACCGGTTGAAGAGGCGACCTGCGAATCCGAGGAGGACATGCGGAGCCGATATCCCCACTAATGCAGTAGTACAGGTACTGTTCTATGTCCGTTCGAGGACAAAATTTTGTTTATGAGGCGGAGAATGTAACGACCCAACTGGTCGTTTTTCGTTTTAGAACCGTTCCCTTAAATAAAACTTCTCGCACTTGCTTTAACTAATTTATGACTTGCGGGGATGGGTGGTTTCGAAGAGTTTTGAGCTAGAACATGTCCATTTGCTTCTTTAAGTCTTTCTAAAAAGGTCAAGTTTGACTTCGGTCAACTTTCTTGGGAAACATACTAAGATTCATGATTTGATTATTCCGGAGGGCCGGTGGGAAAATATGGGACTTGGGCGTATGCCCGGAACCGAATACTGAGGTCCCTAGCTCGAGTAACGAATTTTTATGTGAAATTGTTAACTTGAAGTTTTAAAGAATTAAATAAACTAAGTCATCAGTTATTTCCTAGATATTGGGATTGGATTTTAGTTCCAAAATTTGGTGCATGTCCGAAATATCAGCTAAGACTTACCCGTAAAATTTAGTGTCAATCTGAGTAGTTTAAAGGCGTTTTGACCCGTTAGAAGGAAATTTAGAACATGAAGATTCAATGATTTGATTCATTTTGTTTTGGGATTGATTCCTTGATTTAGCATTCTTTAAAGTGTTTCAAGGGTTCCAGTAGGTCTGACTCATGATTTCATACTTGTCGGTATGTTCGGGCGGGCCTCGGGAGCCCTGAGCGTCAAATGATCGAGGTTTGAGTGAAGTTGGAACTTGAAAAGAACCAAAGGATGCTGCATTTGTCATAACCGCTTCTGCGACTCTCGGACCGCTGAAGCGGGACCGCAAAAGCGGTCGACAGATCGCAGAATCTAAGTGGGCTCAAGCGTGGGAAACCGCAGAAACGGCCTTGGGACCGCAGAAGCGGCCTTGGGATCGCAGAATCAGTCCCGCCTTTGCGACCCAGGGACCCCAGAAGTGATCTAGCCCATTTTGCGGGACTGCAGAAGCAGCTGAAATTCTGCCGATGTGGGACTTCAGAAGCAGTCCCCTCGACCGCAGAATCGAAAAGGGGCTGGCAGTGAGCTTTATTTATTTCGGGCTCGGGCTCATTTCTTTCACATATTTCTCAAGCCTTAGGCGATTTTAGCGATTCCAAAGAGGGGGTTTCAACATAACATTGCAAGGTAAGTAATCTCCACTTACTTTTAGTCCAAATGCATAAATAAGAGGTAGATATTAAGCATCTGATTAACTAAGTTGCTCCTAAAAGTATGACCTTTCTAGTGTACTTTAAACAAATGGAACAGAGAAGAGTAATTAAATACTAATCCCTTTGCATCTAATTTGGGAGTTCTTGGATATTGATTTCCAGGGAATATTATGCTTTCTAATATCATAGGATTAATTTTGATCAAAATTATATGACTAGTAATGGATCATATAGTAATTCCACTACTTAGTTAATATCTTATAAATGTCAGTCCAGTGCGCAAAGCATCATGTGTTACGCAGAATTTGGGGAAGGACCGCACGACAAGAGAGTGTGATGTAGTCTACCCTGATGAGAGCATCAATGGCTGATTCTACAATTCAAACTTGTAACTTATAGCTCATATGAAAAACATAACTGTTGCTCTAAAGCTTCCCTTCTTAGTTAATATCTTATATGAACTTAATATTACAAATTTTATGCTCGGTTTGATACTACATGCAGGTCACCAAGGTATATGATTAATATATAAGATCACATCTCATTTAGATATTTGGGTTATTTGAACATATGCAAATTGGATTATATAATTGGAAAACGGGATCTTCTTAAAGGGAATATATTGTATAGATCTAAATAAATTTGCAGAAAGTAGGGGAAAAGAACAAATCTGAATTTGTTACGGCAATATTCTGTGCATTATTTCTATGGATAGAAATTCAGTTGTATTAAAGTGATTTTCTTTCGGTGGAATAGACCCTCTTTATTAGAAGCAAACATAAAGAGAAGGCAGTGTGATATGTACTTGGCATTTTATTTTCCTTTTTCCCTTTCTAATTTTCTTGGTTTACAAAATTTTTTGGTTAAAAATTTAAAATATCTTCGCTCTTAATTAGAAGTCTCTCAACTGAGTCGTGAGAATAAAATTAAATTTTTTGTAAGAAAGAATTACAAAAAAATATACATGACTTCACACCATAGCAAAGAATGGACCATGTTTTTAAACTTTACTCCACCTAGTTTATATTGTACATTTTTTAAAAATACTAGCTCTTGCAAATTCAAAATATGTGTTCTTACAACCATTGCTTCTAAAAGTTGTGGAGTTAAATTTGTGTTTTCACAACCATTATTTTCACTCTCTCTTCTTCTCACTTTTTTTTTTACATATGCTTCAAGGGTCATCCGCCATTACTGCTTCTCCACCTATATCACCTGATTTCAATGTAAAAAATAAAGAGTAGAAGTCTACCATTAAAGGGCATTCAAAGCTTGCTTTAGAAAATAGAATTTCTTGTAATTCTTAGTTGTTTGGATTGGTGTTGTTCCAATTGATTGAAAATATCAAAGGAGTTCAAAATTTAAATTTGAAGTGATTTGGAGTATATTTGAGTAAGATTTGAGTTAAATTTTAGAAAAAAACGCAAGGAAGAAGACGAAGTCAGTTTTTTATATTATTATGTATAATCTTGTATATAGTGTATATGAGTGTATAAACACATCGTATACACTATTATACACCTTTATACAAACGTCTGTAGACGAACTTCTTCCACGATTTTCAGTTGCAATTCATGTTCAATACCAATCCAAATCTCCATTAAATGACTTCAAATTTTATATACAAACTCCTTATACTATTTCTAACAAGTCTAAATAATACCCACTCCAAATTTCTCACAAAATCAAATTCAAAATTTAAGCCCACATATTTAAGCTTGTTGAAAATCAAATTTTCACCACCCAAATGGATTTGGTTTGTTGAACTAATATCTGAGTCACCATTACTAATTCGAAAATTCACTTAAAAGCTTGAGCAATCCTTTTTAAAAATTAAATGATAATTTTTAAAATCAATTGGAGTTGGATATTGAATCTTTGCTTATTATTTTTGGACTAGTTTGTTATAAATTGAAATATATGCTATAAAATTTAAAAACGGGGAGCCCGATTGTTCTTATGTGAAATTATCTTATCCTTTAATGAGGCTTTTCCACGACGATTTGATTTGGTCTAACTAGTAAGTTCTAAATTTAGAATACCAAAAAAATAAAAGAAGCTAGGAAACATGGGCAAAGCATAACATTAAAAATTTTAGATATTAAGACGGAAAAAAAATTCCTTCCCATTTTTACCGGAAAATTTTCAGCATTGTAGATAGTCCTGACAGAGCGGAGACTTGTCACGATCCCAAGTATTCTCCGTAGGATCTCGTAATAGCACATAGTCTTTAAAACTAGATAAGCCTAACGTACATGTAGAATATAACTGAGATAATGATAAAACTCTCAAATAACTCAACAACTATCATCAAGATCTCCGCAACTCAATAGAAACAAACTCTCCAAAATGTTGTGATATCATGTCACAAGCTCTACAAAAGTATACTGAACATCCCTATACAACAATACTTATAAAAAGAAAATAAAATAGACCTAGATAGAGGTTGATTCCGAGACCTGCGGATGCCGATATGTATACCTTGAAGTCTCCAAATTTGAACTTGGCTCACTGGTGCCTGGGCAGGTAGAACAGCTAAAGCTTCAACAACAATAAGTCCAAAAAATATTCCGATTTCAATCCGATTCAAACTTGAGGCGCACATCAAAAGACATTGATTCTACGAATTGCAATCCAATTCAAGCCTATGGAAATTATGAACATTCAACTTCCAAAACTAATGCCGCTTCATATCAAAACAATTCCGATTGACCTCAAATTCTGTACACAAGTCACAAATGACATGATAGACCTATACCAACTTCCAAAATCAGAATCTGACTCCGATATCAATAAAGTCAATTCCCTGTCAAACTTCCCAACCTTCCAAACCGTCAATTTTTCTAACTTTCGCCAATTCAAGCCGAAACGGCATATGGGCCTCTAGTGCAACATTAGGACATGATCTAAAGTCCAAAATTACCATACAGAGCTATTGAAACCGTCAACTCTATTTCGAACTCGTCTACATAAAAATAAAACCACAGTCAACTCCTTCAATATGAACTTCCTACTTAGGGACTATGTATCCCATTTCACTCTGAAACTCACTAGAAAGAAATCCAAACACCCCCGGCAAATCACATGGCCACAATATAATATAGAGGAAGCAATAAATAAGGGATCGGGGCTAATATACTCAAACCGACTGGGCGGGTCGTTTCATCCTCACCCTTTTAAAATAGATATTCATCCTCGATTGAGTATAGAGACATAGCTAAAGTGGTAAAATGATGAGGATAAAAACTAGATAGATCATGATCCGTCTTTTGAGTCGCCTCCTCGACATGTTGACCCCTCCACTGAACCTTCACAAAAACAATTCTCTTTGACCTTAACTTTTCGACCTACATGTCTAAAATAGCTAACGGCTACTCAACATCAGACAAATCCTTGTCCAACTGGACTAAGCTGAAATCCAACACATGAGATGGATCACCATGATACTTCCAGAGCATATAAACATGGCATGCCGGATGAAGTGTAGCTAGACCAGGTGGAAATGCAATCTTGTAGGCCTCACCAATCCTCTCAAGAATCTCAAAAGGTCCAATATACCTAGGGATCAACTTACGCTTATTTTCGAACCTCATAAAACCCTTTATGGACGATACCTGAAGCAAGACCCTCTCTCCAACCATGAATGTAACATCGCGAACCTTCCAATCCGTATAACTCTTTTGCGTAGATTGGGTTGTACGAAGTCGATGTTGAATCAACTTAGACTTTTCCAAAGCATCTTGAACCAATTCGATACCTAATAAATTTGCCACACCTAGATCGAACCAACCCACTGGAGTGTTAGAATATACGCTTAACGCTAGGGGGGGGGGGTGAATAGCGTCTTAATAAAAATCAATGTATATTTGCGAAATTAAAATTGCAGGAATAACGTAAGTGCAGTAATTAAAATAGTAAGGAGAGAACACACCGAGTTTATCCTGGTTCACCACAACGTGTGGTTAGTCCAGTCCCCGAGAGACTCTCTCGAGTTTTACACTAACTTCGTTAAGCTTACGGGTGCCTAACAAACCGTTACACTTGCTCGTAGATATACACTCTACAAGACTTCAACCTGCTCGAGGATACCGCACCTCAAGACTTCAAATCAAGGATTTTGGCTCTCAAAAATTATGAAATAGATACGAAATGATGAGAGAAGAGTATGTAAGCTTTATGCAAGAATTATAATCAGTTGTTGTGTTTAATAACGTGAGTTAGAGGTGTATTTATAGTGCTCAAAGTCACCAAGACCGTTGCTTAATTGCCAATCACTAATTGCTGATTTTGTGATTGCATAATCGATTATATGATCTGCATAATCGATTATCTGCAGATCGTTCAAAAATCATATGCGGATTTTAAGCAGAATAATCGATTATTCAAGTTGCATAATCGGTTATCTGTTAACGTTCAAAAATCGGATGCAGATTCTGTGCAAGCATAATCGATTATTGCCTTGTGTATAATCGATTATTTTTCAGCGTTTTAAAAATACTTTGGCAACGGTCAGTGAATAATCGATTATGCTATCTCGTATAATCGATTATTTTGTTGTTTTGAAAAACCGGTTTTACACTGTCTTAACATAATCGATTACAGGTGAGACATAATCGATTATAATGCTGTCTTGAAAAAATTCGGTTAACACTGTCTTAACATAATCGATTATAAGTAAGACATAATCGATTATATTACTGTCTTGAAAATTTCGGTTAACATTGTCTCAACATAATCGATTATAAGAAATACATAATCGATTATTTATGTCCAGATTTGAAAAACATGTTTGAAAATTATTTTGGCTAAAATGAAAATGTTTGAAAATCATTTTGGTTTAACTCAACGATGCATGAAAATGATTTTACGAGAGAAGCCAAGACTTGAATAAGTTGTCGGATCAAGATCACACTATAAAGTGACTCATTTATAACTTTGTTGTTATTCTTGATCTTGCTCTTTGTTTCTCATGTTCTTGGACATTGGCATATGTCAATGTTCCATGCGCGTCGGTTTGTCATTTATCAAAACCTACAGAAATGAACACACATTTAGTTTTAGCGACTTGAGAACGTGTTTCAACAATTTCTCCCTTTTTGATAATGGCAAACCAATATCAGGATATGCATAAGATAAGTATAAGTTCCCCCATAAGTATAAGTTCCCCTCAATTTATGAGTTCCCCCTCAATTTATGCCAATATGTATTAGAGTGCATATCCCTTATTCTTCCCCCTTTTGACATTAGCAAAAATAATGAACTTTCATTAAAAATATTAAACATTCATGAGAAAGTAAGAAAAATAAATAGAATATAATTCAAACGATACATAAAAAAATTTATTATTCATTGTCATCCTTAACATCCGGCTCGGCATCCGGCACTCCATCCGGAAGAACAATTTGGGCATATGGATAGTTGACATGATCAAAGTACCCATGAAGCTCATAAGTCAAACGAATAACGTTTTGATCAATACGAGTCACTGAGGTTGACAAAGAAGCAACTTGGTTCGAAATGGTTTGAAGAGTAGGAGCTTGAGGACGACGTATTTGAGTAGGAGGAGGAGGAGGATGTTGACCAATATTGGGAAATGAAGATTCTTGAATTTCCCAATGCTTTGTTGCCTTTTTGTGAGGACCGACGGAGGTGTCGATACCGGAGGCTTCAAAAATAGCCATTATGACAAAAGCATATGGGAGTGGCTTATCGTCCCAAATTGCATCATACATGTGAGTCATGACGAACTGGCACCAATTGATGCGAGCCCCTGTGATAATTGCATGCAAGAGTTTTGAATCCTCAAGAGAGAGGGTGGTATGATTGAATTTGCGGGGTTTAATAACCCGGGTGATGAAATAAGATATTTGACGATATTCTGGGAGCATGTGCGTAATTGTTGGGCGACGATTCTCCGGACAGTCGCCAATACCAATTTGGTGGAAAAGAAGTTGTTCATCAAATAAAGCGCCTGCTTCTCTAGTGTAGAGAGAGATGTCTTCACCATGTCGTGGAAGGTTAGTGAGGAGTTGCAAGTTTTCCTCATTTACAAAAATTGGAACTCCATTGATGCTAGAGACAAGGTCACCATCTTCGTCCTTCTGTGGATTTGAATAGAAGGCACGGATTAGAGCAGGGTGAATGTAAGGAGTTTGAAGATATAGAAAGTCAATGAGTTGGCTTTGTATAAGAATATTTTCTGTTGATGGGGGTGCGCTATTTCGAAGATATCGAGTAGTTGAGAAACGAGGCGGAAGGATTTCTCGATTCTCAAATTTTTCAATGAATCGAAGAAGTTCGGGTTGAGTATCAAAATGCAAATAAGAGCTGTCTTTATAGTGGAAAACGGGTGGAGGAGCGGCGGAAGAGGAGGCAATATGTTTGCCGGAACGAGAGCGTTTAGAGTGCTTGCTTGCCATTAGTATGAAGAAATAGGAGCTGTTTCAAAAGTTTGAAGGCTTTGGAAGATTGATTGGAGCTAAGAGTGAGATTGAAGTGTAAAAATTTGAAGGATGGATACCCTTATTTATAGATTTGAAGATTTGAGGGCATTTATTGAGTAAAAGCTGCAGATTTGCCAAGCCAAACGTTCAAAAAACGGTAACAAAATATTAAACACGGACCATTGCTAATCGATTATGGAGGCTGAATAATCGATTATTGCCAATATTTTGAATTGTAGTCAGACAAGAAATCGATTATGCGATAGGAGATAATCGATTATTTGAAGATAGAAGTATTATGAGGGTCCGGAATCGGGGAATAATCGATTTTGGTTAATATGATAATCGATTATTTCAGTCCAGTGATATGACGAAAAGCCAAGACGATAAAAGGTAATCGATTATGCAGTACTAAATAATCGATTATTATAAAACCTGTAACACTGAATCTCAACTTAATCGATTAGTAATATATGATAATCGATTATTGCCAAATTCCTGCAAACCAAGATGTTAGAAATAATCGATTGTTCTTAGTCAATAATCGATTATTTGGTACCAGTGCCCGAAAATTCCCCCTGTCTTTGGGGCGATACCTGCAAAAAAGAATTAGGCGCCTCCGACGCTCAAGTCAGTAATTATTTAAAGAAAAATGCAATGCATGAATTAGATCATCGTGGAGTCAAGAATTTCGAGTTCACTACGAATGCGGAAAAAGGACTCTTTCTCTAAAGGCTTTGTGAAGATGTCAGCCAATTGATATTTGGTTTCAACAAACTCAATTTCGACATCACCTTTGAGAACGTGATCTCTTATGAAGTGGTGCCTAATTTCTATGTGTTTCGTTCTTGAATGAAGAACAGGGTTCTTCGTCAAGCTTATGGCACTAGTATTATCACATTGAAGAGGGATATGATTGATACTAAGACCATAATCCGAGAGTTGTTGTTTCATCCAAAGGATTTGAGCACAACAACTCCCCGCGGCTACATATTCAGCCTCGGTTGTGGATAACGCAACACTTACTTGTTTCTTGCTAAACCAAGAAACTAGAGAGCTACCGAGCGAATGGCAAGTGCCACTAGTGCTCTTGCGGTCCAATTTGCAACCCGCAAAATCGGAATCGGAATAGCCAACAAGTTGGCATGAAGAACCTTTGGGATACCATAGTCCCACATTTATAGTTCCAATAAGATACTTCATTATCCGTTTTACCGCAGTTAGGTGCGACTCCTTCGGACATGATTGATATCGAGCGCATAAACACACGCTAAACATGATGTCCAGTCTACTTGCAGTAAGATAAAGAAGGGATCCGATCATACCTCGGTATTTCTTGGTGTCTACTTCATTACCTTTCTCATCCTTGTCAAGATGGTCGGATGTGCTCATTGGAGTGGCCATTGCTTTGGCGTTGCTCATTTCAAAACGATTTAGCAACTCCTTGCAATACTTAGATTGACAAATGAAAGTTCCTTCTTTCATTTGTTTCACTTGCAACCCCAAGAAGAAGTTTAGCTCACCCATCATTGACATTTCGAATTCGCTAGTCATTAACTTAGAGAATTCCTCGCATAAAAAATCATTAGTAGCACCAAAAATAATATCATCGACATAAATTTGAACTAATAGAATGTCATTGTTTTTATTTTTGATAAACAGTGTCAACTTTCCCCCTTTCGAACTCATTGTCCACAAGAAATTTGCTTAAGCGCTCGTACCAAGCTCGAGGAGCTTGTTTAAGTCCATATAGCGCTTTCTTAAGCTTGAAGACATGATCGGGAGATTTAAAGTCTTCAAAGCCCGAGGGTTGTTCAACGTACACTTCCTCTTGAATAAACCCATTGAGGAAGGCACTTTTGACATCCATTTGAAATAATTTGAAATTCATATATGATGAAAAAGCAAGTAATAAATGAATGGCTTCTAGCCGTGCTACGGGTGCATATGTTTCTTCATAATCAATTCCTTCTTCTTGATTATAGCCCTTAGCAACAAGCCTAGCTTTGTTTCTAGTGATTATACCATTTTCATCTAATTTATTTCGAAAAACCCATTTCGTACCAATTATGGTGTGATTATCAGGTCTTGGCACCAATTCCCAAACATCATTACGTTTGAATTGGTTAAGCTCCTCTTACATTGCCAAGGTCCAATGCTCATCCCCAATTGCTTCGGAAATGGTTTTATGTTCTATTTGAGAAACAAAAGCCATATGCCCTACAGTGTCTTTAAGAAGATTTCGTGTACTTACCCCTTTCTCGATGTTGCCAATTACCTTGTCAAGAGGATGGTCTTTAGACGTCCTCTTAGCCTTAGGCATCATCGATTCTTCTTCTTGTGGTGGTACTTCCTCCGAAGGTTGTTCCATGACTTCATCTTGATCTTCCTTTGGATCCTCCTTTTGTACCTCGTCTTGAAGATTGATTTTCTTTAAAGCATCTGCAAGATCAACACAAGAATCCTTTCTCGCCAAGCGAGCATCATTTTCACAAAATACTACATGAGGAGATTCCTCAACAGTTTTGGTTCGATTATTGAAAACTCTACATGCTTTTCTACGCGATGAGTAACCAAGAAAAATTCCTTCATCAGATTTCGCGTCAAATTTTCCCAAGTTATCTTTTCCGTTGTTGTGAATAAAACATTTACAACCGAAGACTCTAAGATGGGAAAGATTTGGTTTCCTTCCCTTATAGAGTTCATAGGGAGTTTTTATGAGTATCGGTCTTATGACAGCTCTGTTTAAAACATAGCTTACGGTACTCACGGCATCTGCCCAAAACTTTTTGGAAATCTTAGCCTCATCGAGCATGGTTCTAGCCATCTCTTCGAGACATCGATTTTTACGTTCCAACACTCCATTTTGTTGTGGTATACGTGGAGCCGAAAAGGTATGTTCAATACCGAGTTCGTCACAAAAATCCGCGAAGAGATTGTGATTGAACTCTCCCCCATGATCACTTCTTATGAAAGTGATGGTTGTGTTCTTTTCATTTTGAACACGTTTAAGAAAACTTTTAAAAGCTTGAAAGGCATCACTTTTATGAGCAAGAAATAACGTCCATGTGAATCTAGAGTAGTCATCAACAATTACAAAAGCATAAATATTTCCACCAAGACTTTCAACACGAGATGGTCCAAAAAGGTCCATGTGAAGAAGTTGTAAAGGTCTAGTGGTTGAAACAACATTTTTGGATTTAAAAGAGGCTTTTGTTTGTTTCCCTTTTTGACATGAATCACAAATAGAATCTTTTTCAAATTTCATGTTTGGAAGACCAATTACTAAATCTTGTGAAACTAGTTTGTTTAAAAGATTTATATTTACATGAGCTACTCTACGATGCCATAACCACATGTCGTCTTCTTTACTCAAAAGACAATTCACAAAACTTGATGAAGAATTTTCACGATCAACCATATAGATATTATCCCTTCTAATACCACGAAGAATAATTTTAAAATCACTACGACGGATAACTATGCATTCTTCGGAGTTAATCAATACAAGATTTCCCTTGTCACATAATTGACTTATGCTCAAGAGATTATGTTTAAGACCTTTAACTAGCAAAATATGCTTAATGGAGGAGGATTCGTCCTTACTGACCGATCCAATGCCGATAATCTTTCCTTTGTTATTGTCTCCAAAAAAAACATTTCCTCCTTCCGTGGGTTTTAGTTGAAGGAATTTTGATGCATCTCCGGTCATATGTTTGGAGCATCCACTATCAAGGTACCAAAGTACACTTGATCCCTTCAAGCACACCTACAAAACAAATTAATGAGATTTTGGTACCCAAGCCATTTTGGGTCCTTGTGTGTTAGGTGCGAAATGGTGGTGTGATTGACCTGCAGTGAAATGTCTATGTCTAGTGAAGCATGCGGGAGCAATATGTCCAATTTTATTGCAATAATGACAAATGACATTCGGATTGTGCATTCTTCTAGGATGATAATAATTTGGGGGTCTAAATTTATTCACTCTATTTTTAGGAGTATAGTTTTGATGTGGTTTTCGAAAATCTGTCTAGGTGATCTATTCATGTCAATATTCACTCTATTTTTAGGAATATAGTTTTGATGTAGTTTCCGAAAATCTTGTCTAGGTGGTCTATACATGCCAATATCTCTTCTAGCATTTGTTCTAGGATGAGTTGCAATTCTAGGATTAAAATTTCTAGGTTGAGTGTTGACATTTATTTTATTTTGCCTAAGTTGAGTCTTAGGTGGTTTAGGAATGAACTCAACTTTTTCTTTTGGCTCGTGTTTAAAGCCTATACCGTGCTTAGTGGATTTCAAATTTACAAGCACTTCATTGAAATTTTTGTGTGAAGAATTGAATTTGTGCAAAGTGCTTCTAAGACTTTCTACTTCTTCCTTTAGAGATTTGCAAGAAGTACAATCCTTATTTGAGCTTTCGGGTTTATCGGCGCTTCTTTTGCCATAATACTTGTTTTCCTCTTTTAATTTCTCATTTTCAAGAATTAGTTTTTCAAAACCCTTTTCTTTTGAAGAAATTTGTTTTCTTAAATCCTTTATAGATTTAGAAGCGCTAATAAACTCTTTATACAACTCATCAAATGCATCTTGCATTTCTTCTAAAGTGAAATAGTTCTTAGAAGTGGTACATACCTCATTTTGAGTTTCTTCGTGTGCCATAAGACACAGGTTTGCGGTCTCGTTTCCTTCTCCATCACTTGATTCGTCTCCGGAGTTGCCTCCCCAAGAGATGTATGCTCTTTTTTTCTTGACGGGTTTCTTCTCCTTTTTGGTATTTGGAAAATTTGATTTGATATGCCCGATTTCTCCGCATCCATAGCACTTTAATTGTTCTCCTTGTTGCTTACCTTTTCGTTCATACTTCTTTTGCATGAACTTGTGAAATTTTTTAATAACGAGTCCGAACTCGTTATCTTCGTCGCTTGAATCCTCATCATTTTGAGGTTGAGCCGTGCTTGCTTTAAGGGCGATTCTTCGTTTCCTTTGATCATCCAAAGGAGGGTTAAGAATAGTAGATTCATAGGTTTTGACATTTTCTCTAAGCCCGTCGATTGTGACATTTGTAATGCCGATTGACTCTTGAATAGCGTCGGCTTTGGATCGCCATTCCGGAGTGAGACTTCGAAGAATTTTACGGACAAGTTCCCTATCCGTGAAAGTCTTCTTAAGAGCATGAAGATCATTAACGATTTTTGAAAATCGTTCGAACATATCATCTATCTTCTCATTTTCCTTCATATGAAAAAGTTCATATTCATGGTTTAGAAAATCTATTTTAGCTTCTCTTACCTGGTCCGTACCTTCGTAGGTAATTTCCAATTTATCCCACATTTGCTTAGCCGTGGTGCAACATGAGATTTTCCGATAATCATCAGGATTTACAGCACAGTACATCATGTTGATGGCTTTTGCGTTGTTCTCCACCTTTCTAATATCGTCTGCGTCATACTCATCTTTCGATTTTGGCACCATTTCATTTTCTACCTTTTTGGTTGGAATTTGCTCTCCATTCTTGATAATTTTCTACAGTAGAAAATTATTTGATTGGATAAATATTCTCATCCTTTCCTTCCAATAAGTATAGTTTGTGCCGTCGAATAGTGGTGGCCTTGTGAAGCATTGTCCTTCACCTAGTCCTACATAAACGTTACGAGTAGAAGCCATGGATTGTTTCTCTCAGACTGTTAAGTCTTTCAGGGAGTTAGGATCTGATACCAATTGTTTGAATATATGCTTAACGCTAGAGGGGGGGGGGGTGAATAGCGTTTTAATAAAAATCAATGTAAATTTGCGGAATTAAAATTGCAGGAATAACGTAAGTGCAGTATTTAAAATAGTAAGGAGAGAACACACCGAGTTTATCCTGGTTCACCACAACGTGTGGTTAGTCCAGTCCCCGAGAGACTCTCTCGAGTTTTACACTAACTTCGTTAAGCTTACGGGTGCCTAACAAGCCGTTACACTTGCTCGTAGATATACACTCTACAAGACTTCAACCTGCTCGAGGATACCGCACCTCAAGACTTCAAACCAAGGAACTACCTTTCCTTCTTACAACAAGGGATTAGAATATCCCTTCAAGTGTGTACAAACACTTAGCACTCAAGACAAGACTCTCTTTATAGAGTAGATATGAGTAAAAATAATACGCTCAAGAACACAACAATTTATTTAAGAATTTTGGCTCTCAAAAATTATGAAATAGATATGAAATGATGAGAGAAGAGTATGTAAGATTTATGCAAGAATTATAATCAGTTGTTGTGTTTAAAAACGTGAATTAGAGGTGTATTTATAGTGCTCAAAGTCACCAATACCGTTGCTTAATTGCCAATCACTAATTGCTGATTTTGTGCTTGCATAATCGATTATATGATCTGCATAATCGATTATCTGCAGATCGTTCAAAAATCTTATGCGGATTTTAAGCAGAATAATCGATTATTCAAGTTGCATAATCGATTATCTATTAACGTTCAAAAATCGGATGCAGATCCTGTGCAAGCATAATCGATTATTGCCTTGTGTATAATTGATTATATTTCAGCGTTTTAAAAATACTTTGGCAACGGTCAGTGAATAATCGATTATGCTATCTCGTATAATCGATTATTTTGTTGTTTTGAAAATCCGGTTTTACACTTTCTTATCATACTCGATTACAAGTGAGACATAGTCGATTATATTGCTGTCTTGAAAAATTTCGGTTAACACTGTCTTAACATAATCGATTATAAGTAAGACATAATCGATTATATTGCTGTCTTGAAAATTTCGGTTAACACTGTCTTAACATAATCGATTATAAGAAATACATAATCGATTATTTATGTCCTGATTTGAAAAACATGTTTGAAAATCATTTTGGCTAAAATGAAAATGTTTGAAAATCATTTTGGTTTAACTCAACAATGCATGAAAATGATTTTACGAGAGAAGCCAAGACTTGAATAAGTTGTCGGATCAAGATCACACTATAAAGTGACTCATTTATAACTTTGTTGTTATTCTTGATCTTGCTCTTTGTTTCTCATGTTCTTGGACATTGGCATATGTCAATGTTCCATGCGCGTCGGTTTGTCATTTATCAAAACCTACAGAAATGAACACACGTTTAGTTTTAGCGACTTGAGAACGTGTTTCAACATGGAGAATGACACAGCCTTTCATATATGGCCTCATACAGAGCCATCTGAATACTCTATTTTTAGCTGTTATTTTAAGAAAACTCCGCAAGTAGTAAGAATTAATCCTAAGAACCCTCGAACTCGATAACATAGGCACAAAGCATATCCTCAAATATCTGAATAGTGCGCTCAGACTATCCATCCGTTTGAGGGTGGAACACTGTACTCAACTCAACTCGTGTGCGTAACTTACGCTGTATGGTGTTCCAGAATTACAATGTAAATTGCGTACCCCCGTCAGAGATGATGGATACAGGCATACTATGAATTCAGACGATTTCGCGAATATGGACTTGGGCCAAATGCTCTAAACATTAATTAGTCACTATTGGAATGAAATGAGTCGATGGGTCAACCTATCCACAATCACCCATATTGCATCAAACTTCTAATTCTATGGGAGACCAACAATGAAATCAATAATAACTTATTCCAATTTCACTCGGGAATCTCAAGCCTTTGAAGCAACTCACCTGGCCGTTGATGCTCGTACTTCAGCTACTGACAATTTAGACACCGAGCTATATACTGCACTATGTATTTCTTCATCCTCCTTGACTAATAGAGTCGTCTCAAGTATGGATACATCATAAGGGTACCTGGATGAATGAAGTACGGTAAACCGTGTTCCTGAAGAATGAACTCATGCAAACTATGCACATTGGGCACACATAGTCGACCCTGCATCCGCAACACACTGTCATCTCCAAAAGCAACATCCTTGGAATCCTCGTGCTGAACTTTGTTATTGAGGACAAGGAAATGGGGTTATCATACCGACACTCTCTGATGTAATCATATAGAGAAGATTGAGAAATCACACAAGCTAGAACTTAAATCGGCTTCAAACATCCGATCTAACAAACTGTTGATCAACGCCTCAACATCTAATGCTAATTGCCTCTCTGCTGCACGTAGATATGCTAAACTGCCCAAACTCTCTGTCTTTCGGCTCAAGGCATCAACCACCATACTTGCCTTCCTGGGATGATATAGAATAATGATATCATAGTTCCTAAGCAACTATAAGCACCTCTATTAACACAAGTTAAGGTCTTTCTGTTTGAACATATATTGTAGACTCCGTTGATCAGCATAGACCTCACAAGGGACACTGTATAAATAGTGCCGCCAAATCTTCAAAGCATGCATAATAGCTGCTAATTCCAAGTCGCAGACAAGATAATTCTTCTTATTCACCTTCAAATATCTAGACGCATAGGCAATCACCCTACAGTCTTGCATTAATACCGTGCCGAGGCTAATATGTGACGCATCACAGTACACAGTGTAAGGTGTCGAACCCATAGGTAACACCAACACTACGGCTGTAGTCAAAGCAGTCTTGAGATTTTGAAAGCTCTCTTCTCACTCCTCTGTCCATTTGAACGGAGCACCTTCTTCGACAATGTGGTCATAGGCATAGCATTAGATGAGAAACACTCTACGAAATGATCGTAACACCCCACTAAACCAAGAAAACTCCGGATCTCAGTGGCTGAAGACAGTCTGGGACAACACTACACTCCTTCAATCTTCTTCAGATTACATGACCTAAAAATGCCACAAAATCAAGCCAGAATTGACACTTTGAAAACTTTGCATACAACTTCTTCTCTTTCGAGGTCTGGAGCACAATCCTAAAATGCTGCTTATGATCCTTCCGGCTGTGGGAGTACCCCAAGATGTTATTCATAAACATAATGATGAATGAGTCAATATAGGGCTAGAATACAGAGTTCATCAAGTGCACAAATTCTGGTGGGGAATTAATAAGCCCTAGTAACTTTAAAGGAACTCGTAATGACCATACCGAGTCATGAAGGCAGTCTTCGGAATACCCGCATCCCGAATCTTCAACTGATAATAGCCTGACCGCAAATAAATCTTTGAGAATACTCTGGCATGGCAATGGATACCTTTTCTTCACTTTAACCACGTTCAACTATCGATAATCAATACACATGCATGGAACTATCCTTCTTTTTTACAAACAAGACTGGAGCACTCCAAGGTGACACACAAGGCCGAATGAAACCCTTATCAAGCAATGCTTGTGATTGCTTATTTAGTCGTTCAAATTGTTTGGGGCTATACGATATGGTGGAATACAAAAGGGCTGAGTATCTGTCAATAAATCAATAACAAAATCGATATCCTTATCAGGTGGCACGCCCGAAACGGAAATACATCTCGATAGTCTCTCACAACTGGAACTGAATCAACGGTAGGAGTGTCGATATTGGAATATCTCACAAAGGCTAGATATGCATCACACCCGTTCCCAACCATCTCCTGTGCCTTAGGAAAGATATCGCCCTATTAGGAATATAATCCAAAGTATACATCCACTCCAACCGCGGTAAACCTAGCATAACCAACGTCATCGTCTTGGTGTGACAATGACATGATATCCAAAATAACATCAAAGTCTACTATACTTTGCAATAATATATTAACTTTGGTCTCAAAACCACCAAGAACAACTAAACACGAACGATACATATGATCAACAACAATGAAATCCCCCACCGGCGTAGACATATAGATAGGGTAACTCAAAGAATCTCGGGGTATACTCAAATACAGAGCAACGTAAGATGATACATATGAATAAGTAGAGCCTTGATCAAATAAGACTGATGCATCTCTATGACAAACTGGAATAATACGTATAATGACTGCCTCTGATGCAACCGCCTCTATCCTACCTGGGAAAACATAACAACTGGCATGGCCTCCCCTTCTGAGGAGACCCCTAACTACCTGACCTCCACCAATAGCTAGTTGAGCTGGTGGAGTGGCAGCTAGTGTGGTATCCATGGCCTGAGAAGTCAGGGGACCCTATGGAATACGTGGATCCTGAGTAGTTTGTGGAGGTGCACCCGTCCTAAGTCTGGGGCGGTCCCTTACTATATGCCGAGTATCACAACATTCAAAGAAATCTCTCCGAGGACGTAGCTATTGAAACTTGTTCGGGCCTGGTCAGCTGGATTGATTGTGAAAGCACCCCATGTAAGAGGTGCACTAGACGGTGGCAGTGCATAATTGGCAACCAAAGACTTGAGAGTAGCCAAAATACCACTAGAAGCTGGAAGTGTTGAATGAACTGGATGACTCTTATAGCCTCTGTCATGACGGGCTACAACTGGGACACGGGCACCACTATATCTACTGGAATTTTGAGGCCCTTTGGCCTCCAGGTACTCTCTCTCCCACCGTCGCATACCCTCTAATCTCCAAGCGATCTCTACCACCTGTTGGTATGGGTTATCACTCTCCAACTCTCGAGCCATGCTGAATCTATTACCATTGTTGATCCCCTCAATAAATAGTCGGACTCGCTCTCTGACTCTGGAATCTAAGGCAGATGCATGTCTGGACAACTCGTTGAACCTGGCGGCATACTCTGATACGGTCATAGCACCCTAGCGCAACTAATAAATTCCGTGATCCATGCATCCCGAAGACCCCGGGGAACAAAATCCCTTAGGAACATCTCTATAAATTAAGCCCTTGTGAGTGAAGGTACCTCGGCTAGGATCCTCAACTCGTACGCTTGCCACCACTGATATGCCAATCCCTTTAGCTCGTATTTAATAAAATCAACCCTACTCGTCTCCATAATACCCATAGTACGGAGGATACGGTGGCTCTCCTAAACAAAACCATGTGCATCCTCTGAAGCTAAGCGATTGAAAGTAGGAGGGTGGTACTTCTTGTCACGACCTTATTCTCTCTTATTAGGATGTTGTGATGGCACATTTTCTCTAAGACTAGGTAAGCATAACATACATGCAGAATATAACTAAGACAATGATAAAGCTCTCAAATAAATGAACAGTTATCGTCAAGAACTCCGTAACTCAATATAAACAAACTTACCAAAATTCGATGATATCAAATCACAAGCTCTACAAGAGTATGCTGAATATCCATAACAACGTTATTTATAAAAGGAAAATGAATTAAAACTAGAAAGAGCGTGACTCCGACGCTTGAGGATGCTGGCAGGTATGCCTTTACGGTTTCAAATTCGAACTCGGCTCACTAGTGTCTGGATTCTCACAAAAAGATGCACTGAAGCATAGAATGAGTAGACCACAACGGTACCTAGTAAGTGCCAAGTGTAACCTCGGTAGAGTAATGACAAGTCTAGGTCAAGGCTCTACTAAAATAAATAGGAAAACTGACAAATATATGACATTGTAACAACGATAAACAATGGAAATGAAACAATGAAGAACCTACTCAGAATAGTTACATTGAACTAACGAAAATAAGGAATCACAGAAGAAAACAAGGAATAATATGCCAAGGAACTAAATCAACCAAATAAAGAATAATGTAATAGAAAAGTATCAATAAGAGTCACTACCGAGGTACCGCCTCGTAGATATCACAAAAAAATTCACAACCTTTCCTTATATCATCGCAACACCCTTGCATTTAGTTTTGAAAATTATTTTTACTAAAATAATTTCTTGCGTTATAAGCCACCTTATCAAACCGCATGGCTTCAAGTAGTTTTCCTTTAAGCAACATGCATATCAAGTGCACCTAATCTCACCAATGCATTTCAACCCCAATCTTTATACCACTGCATACATATCAATATCACACATATCACAAATCGCACCTCAAGTGCCCATATTATAACTTGCTAAAGAAGTCAATAATAATAGTGTTTCCATAAAAAATAGCCTCGAGCTCAACCACAGTATGCACAAAAGTCTCAATAATAACAATCGAAAGTAAACATCTCAACAAGAGTGGTATTTCAAAACTTAACAACTTTGCCTCTATGTGAATCACGACCTTTATAACTCAATACCAAATTCAACTACAAGATATTCTAAGACATAACAACTTCCAGTAAGGAACTCAACGGTAAATAATGAATAAGGAATAGAGAAAACAATAAGTTCAATTAAACATGTAAACACAATTAACAAGTAAGAGATAAGCCAAGTAAGGCATGTGAAGATAGATTAGTGATGATGAATATGACGTACTATGGTAACTTAATTAAAGGCATGAAGGGATCTACATAGCTAAAACGGTCAATGACCATATTTAGCCCGTGTAAGCACTTGCCACATTGTGACACAACTTCCACATATCACAATTAACAAAAATTAACACCAAAATTAAGCAGTAATTCCCCCACATAAATTTAGGCAGGACACCTACCTCAAAACACGCTAACTCAATCCACTAGTAAGCCTTTTCCATAATTATCCAACTTTGAACAGCTCGAATCTAGAGAAAACCATTTCATACCATAACTATAAAAAATAGGAAGCTATTCAAAACAATAAAGTTGCAATCTTTAAAGAGAAATAAAAAGTCAACTTGAATAGTCAACCCCGGGCTCGCAGCTTGAAACCCGATCTAAATTATAAAATTCGAACACACATTCAATAATGACTCTGGGCTTAACACTCAGGTTATATTTGCAACGTCCACGTTGTCTTTTCTATAAGGCATAGTTGGGCATGATAAAATTTATGCATCGTTGCCGGGGAATTATTAGAATTATCAATTACAATTGAAAGAAATACAAAAATTCTTAGTATAGTCAGTTTTCTTTATACCCAAATTTTTATTGAAATTTTAACGGTTGTTGACTTTGTTGCACATGTGCATGCCTAGAAACTCATCGAGATCTGGTGAATTATACGAAGAATTATTAGATCCCGAAAATGTTTTCAAGGCCTTGAATCGGGCAATCCGGAAGAACAACCAGTAACATCTCATCGAGAAATTTGAAACAGCCATGGGCGATCATGAGGAACAACCAGTTGTACCAATAGTTCCAGAAGCTGCTCTCTATGTTTGGCTACAACCCATAATTGACAATCTGGCCACTGCCATTGTTGTGCCCGCAATACAAACTAAATCGTTCCAGATCACGAATAACATCTGCACTTGTTGCAAAATAAAGGGCTCTTTTCTGGGACACAAATCGAAGATCCTCAGTAGCACATAAATAACTTCCTGTCTATCTGCAAAACCCAAAGGCAGCCAAAAGTAACTCCGGAAGTAATTAAGCTGTTATTATTTCCATTCTCATTGACAGGAGCTGCCCAGGTCTGGCTAAACTCACTCCCCATAAACTCTTTAGCAACTTGGGATGAGTTAGTCAAGAAATTCCGCAACAAGTTCAATCCACCTAACAAAATTGCTCAACAAATTGATGAGGTCGTGAGCTTTAAGCAAAAATACTGGAGGCACTACATGAGACATAGGGGCGGTTTAAAGGAATATTGGTTATATTCCCACACCATGGTATTCTAGATCAGATGTTGGGACAATGTTTTTACATGGGATTGTCAGATAGCATGAAGAACATTGTGGACGCCTCAGCTGATGGGGCATTCTTGAGCAAAACATGGAGAGAACGTTACAGTCTGCTTGACAAGATGGCGCAGAATCTGGGATGGACAAGCAGGAATGCACCTATCACTCCAGTGGTACACTCAATGCCTCTTGTTCCATCAAATTCCATAGCTGAAAATATGGTGACTTTATTGACACTGATGAGCATACTCACCAAAAAGGTGGAGGAATCAGGGCAGAAACAGCAAGTGCATATGGTAGATACTACCAATGGGGGCTTGTGCACATCGTGCATTATCCAGCCAATAGGTAATCTTTGGAATGCGAAACATGATCATCATAATCAGCATCTTGAAGACATGAACTACGTGTCGAACTATGGAGACCAAAGACAGGGTAATCAGAACTGGGGTTAGCAGAATCAGCAGCAAAATAGGCCAGCTCAGCCACATTCTAACACTAGAAATATGGAGGTATGACACCCCTCAGCAATATGGCACCTTATCTAAGCCCACACGGGAATAATAATCACAATAAACAACAAAGGTATCACCCACCTTAGTAGCAGCAAGGTGGAAGGCAAGAATATGGGTTCGCTATACTTGAAGCAATGATGCAGCGGTTGGGTCCAATGCAAAAATAAATAAAAGAGTCGATGCATATGATGCAACAATCAAGAATATTAAAGTTCAATTGGGCCAGATTTCAGTGTCTCTGAATATTTGTACTCAGGGGACATTACATGCAGACACCTAGATAAATCCAAAAGATCAGGGCCAAAAGCAGCTGATGGTAGTAAGCTTACATAATGGTAGAGATTTGGATGTAGAGCAAGAGAGAGCTAGAGAAACTAGGTAGGCTGAGACACTCATACCAATGCCCATTGAGTTGGATAAGTCAACAAAGTTGGCAGAGGTGACAGTCCTGCTTGCTCAGGAAGAAATGAGCATTCAACAAGAGACAGAGAAAGTAATTGAGCCAGCACAAGAATAAATAGTTGAGATAGCGGCTCATAAAAATCCATCCCAAGTGATTGGAAAGAAGAGACCTCCTGCACCCTTTCTGCAGAGGTTGGCCAAGCATCAAAAGGAGGAGCAGTATAAGAAATTCTTTGAAATGTTTAAATAAATCCAGGTATATATACCATTTATTGAAGCTTTAATGTAGATTCCTGGATATGCAAAAATGACGAAGGACTTGATGTCCCAGAAGATTGACTTTCAAGACTTGGCCACGATTACATTTACTCAGACTTGTAGTGCAGTGGCGACTAGATCAATTCCAGAAAAGCTGTCTAAGCTAGGGAGTTTTACAATTCCATGCACTATTAGTAATTTTGCCTTTACTAAGACACTTTGTGATTTAGAGGCCAACATTAATCTTATGTCCCTGGCTATTTATAAGGGGTTGGGCATTGGGAGAGCTAGACCCACCTTCATGTTGTTTCAGCTGGCCGACAGGACCGTGAAATGACTGTCTGGGATCCTAGATGATGTGCTAATTCAGGTAGGGAAATTTGTGTTCCCTGCAGATTTTGTGATCCTGAATTGCAAAGTGGAGAGCTCTAATTGATTGTGAGACTGGGGAGCTCAAGATGATACTTAATGACGAAGAAATAACATTCAATGTGCAAAAGTCTATAAGGTCATCAAGCAAATTCGCCAATTGCACTCTTATTGATGTCGTGGATGCAATAGTAGAGTATGATGACGAGGTACTGACTATTGAGGACCCCCTTTTTGCATGTTTGATGAACTTGGATGACGTGAATGGTGAAGATTTGGTATAATGGGTATTGGCATAAGAAGATAGAGGGTTTTGGGACAGAAATCTAGAATTTGAGCCCTTCCACTTGGAAAAGAGAGAAACTCCTCCAGCCAAGCCATCCAACGTAGAACCACCAAAGCTGGAGTTAAAGCCATTGCCTGCCCACCTCAGGTATGGATTTATGGGACCTAAATCTATATTACCTGTTATTATCTCATCTATTTTGTTAGATATGCAGGCTCAACAACTCTTACAGGTACTAAGGGAGCGCAAAATTGCCATTGGGTGGACCATGGAAGACATCAAGGGGATCAACCCTTCCTACTATGTGCATAAGATTCTGCTGGAAAAGGTCACAAAACTTCCAGGGAACACCAGAGGAGGCTGAACCCCAACATGAAGGAAGTGGTGAAAAAGGAGGTAATAAAGTTGTTAGATGCGGAAATTATTTTTCCAATTCTGACAGCAGCTGGGCGATCCCAGTTCAATGTATTCCTAAAAAGGGTGGTATGGCGGTTGTGAAAAATGAAAACAATTAATTGATCTCTACAAGAACTGTCACAGGTTGGAGAATTAGCATGGACTATTAGAAGTTAAACCTTGCCACCCGGAAAGACCACTTCCTACTTCCCTTCATTGATCAGATGTAGGACAGAATAGTAGGGAGGTCACACTTCTATTTTCTGGATGGGTACTCAGGGTACAATCAGATCTCCATTGCACCGAAGGATAGAGAGAAGACCTCCTTCACCTATCCGTATGCCATTTATGCCTTTAGATGGATGCCTTTCGGCCTATGCAATGCACCTGTCACATTCCAACGGTGCATGATGGACATATTCACTCACATGGTAGAGGATATAATTGAGGTATTCATGGATGACTTCTCAATGGTGGGAAATTAATTTGATGAGTGCCTGATAAATCTGACGCGTGTGCTGAAATGGTGCATCGAGACTAACATTGTTCTAAACTGGGAGTAGTGTCATTTCATGGTACAAGAAGGAATAGTCTTGGGGCACTGAGTGTCGAGCAGAGAAATTGATGTGGATCATGCGAAAGTGGATGTAATAGTAAAGCTACCTCCCCCAACTTCAGTCAAAGAAATCAGAAGCTTCCTTGGGCATGCCGGTTTCTACCGAAGGTTCATAGAAGACTTCTTTAAAATTGCCAACCCTCTCTGTAAGTTGTTAGAAAAAGATCACATGTTTTTGTTTTTTGATGATTGCAGGGTAGTATTTGAGGGGTTGAAATAGAGACTGGTCACAACACCCATCATTGTTGCTCTCAACTAGGAGCAACCGTTCGAACTAATGTGTGATGTTAGTGGCTACGCAGTGGGGGAAGTGCTGGTCCAGCAAAAAGACAAACTGATGCACCCAATCTACTATGCTAGTAGAACGATGTGTGGAGCCTAGTTGAACTACACTTGTGACTGAGAAGGAGATATTGGCTGTGGTATTCGCTTTTGAAAAGTTCCGATCCTACTTGATAGGGTCCAAGGTAATTGTATATACTGACCGTGCAGCATTCAGGTACTTATTCGAAAATAAAGAGTCTAAGCCACGCCTGATTCGTTGGGTATTTCTACTACAAGAGTTCGATCTTGAGATTTGTGACCGTAAGGGCACTAAGAATCAAGTCGTTGATCATCTATTATGACTTGAGGGAGCTAAAAATGCGGTTGAGGTTGAGGAAATTATGGAACCTTTTCCAGAAAAATAGCTGCTCGCCACCACTCCTCAGAAAACACCATGTTATGCAGACTTTACTAATTACCTGGCCACTGGTATAGTTCCTCATGACCTTTCAGCGGTCCAGAGGAAAAAGTTTTATCGTGATAGCCGCTTATGTTACTAGGACGAGCCTTATCTCTTTAGAATATGCCTTGATAATATGATCCGGAGATGCGTCCCCGAGATAGAGCAATCTTCTATTTTGCAGGATTGTAACACATCGCTGTATGGTGGACACTTTGGAGGGGTCGGAATAGCGAAAAAGGTGCTAGAGGCTGGTTTCTTTTGGCCAACAGTGTTTAAAGATGCACATCTATGGGTGAAGGGCTGCAATGAATATCAGCGGACCGGGATCATTTCCCGGTGCCACGAGATGCCCATGAACCCAATTCAAGAGGTGGAAGTGTTTGACGTCTGGGGGATTGACTTCATGGGTCCCTTCGTCAGCTCCTATGGCAATAAGTAAAATCTTGTTACTGTAGACTATGTGTCCAAATGGGTAGAAGCTGCTGCGTTGCCCACCAATGATGCAAAAGTGGTGGTGGGATTTTTGAAGAAGAACATATTCACCCGCTTCGGGACACCTAGAACAATTATCAGTGATGAAGGAACTCATTTCTGCAATAGAGCCTTTGAAACATTGCTTGCTAGGTACGATGTGCGCCACAAGGTGGCTACTCCTTACCACCCATAGACTAGTGGACGGGTTGAGTTGTCCAACAGAGAAATCAAAAGTGTGTTAACCATAACTGTGAATGCCACAAGAACTGATTGGGCGAGGAAGCTATATGATGCACTTCGGGCTTACAAAACTGCTTCCAAAAAACCTATTGGTATGTCACCGTACAAGTTGGTGTTTGGGAAGGCCTGCCATCTACCAGTGGAACTTGAACATAAAGCGTGGTGGGAGTTGAAACAGCTGAACTTAGATATGGAAGCTGTGGGCACAACAAGAATTACCAAATTGCATGAGCTTGACGAATTCAGATATCTTGCTTTCGAGAGCACAAAGTTGTATAAGGAGAGAAAGAAGAGGCTCCACGACCAGAACATTGTTGAGTAAACTTTCAAATCTGTGGACATGGTATTGCTCTACAACTCAAGACTACTTTTTCTCCCAGGTAAGCTTAAGTCACGATGGTATGAACTGTTTCGAGCAGTTGAAGTTTTCCCTTCAAGGGTTGTCGAGATTGCCACAGAGAATTAATCTCGTACATTTATAGTCAAATTTTAGAGATTGAAGATATATGTGGGCATTAGCAAGCCAAAGGAAGTGTCTGAGCTACACCTGACTGAACCACAGAGGTCGAGCGAGCCTTAAATTCACTCATCTGCCTATTGTCACGAGTTTAATTCAGGCGTTGTGTGAGAGGCAACCTATGATATTGTTGTAAGTGTAACACATTATATAAAAAATAAAAAATAAAAACAATATTCAGAAAAATGCCCAGACTCCGTTACCGCGGTCATACCGCGGTAAGAGACCCTTTCTGAACCCAGTCCATCGCGTTTACACCGCCAGCGCGGTAGGACCGTGGTGAGAGACTCTCTCAGAACCTGGTCTACCTCGGTCCCACCGTAACCACGACAAAACCGCGACAGAGTAAGACGGGCCCACGTCCGCGACAATTATTTTGTTTTTTGTTTATTTTTGTCCCCCCTTTTTTATTAAACCTAATCGAAACCCTCCCCCTCCCGATCAGAAACTAAATGCAACAGTCCACCCCTAAATCCCCTTCTCTCTCTCTCTCTCTCTCTCTCTCTCTCTCTAATCACTCCCCTCTCTAAGAAAACCTCCATTATAATCTTCTCCAATCTCCACCAACACTACCCCCTTCCCTTCTTCATGCAAGTAAGTTTTTTTTTTCTTCTTCTCTTTCTAGTTCTTCTTCTAATATAGTGTAATATAGTCTAATCTAGTTTAACTTGAACCCTAGGTAGTGTAGTGTCAAATTTTTATTTGCTTTACTTTCTTTTTTATTTGTTTTCTTTGTATTTGCTTTTTGTGAACTTGTTTGATGCTTAAATGGGTGGGTCTTTATTGTGCTTAATTTGTGGGGGATGTTTAAAAGGTTTGGAGGCCTAGAAATAATTTTTGTGGTGAAGTTTGCTGGAGGGGCCTATTTGGACGAGAATTTGGGGTTTGTTGTGATACTTTGGAGCACTTTGTTCCCCTATTCGGTTGTGATGGTGGTAATGTTTGGCGTGAATCACTTGAGGGAGATTGTTTGGGGTGTTTTAGTTACCAATATTGTGAGTTAGTACAGTTGTGAGGCCCATTTTGGAGGTTGTTAACCTTAGACACCCTGCTAGTTGGATGCTTGGCATAGTTTGAAAAAAGAAATAAATGGGAGATACTGTTTGGTTCCATCGGGTGGCGAAGTCTGATTAACCATCTGACTGGCAGTGGTTAGGATGCATCTGATATTTCTCCTGAATTATTTATAGGTAATATAGCTCGTAAAAGGCGACAGAATGCAGCAGGCACTTCCCAAGAGCCTTCATATGAAGCCTACATGTTCGAATCACCAATGGTAGAGGACCGCTCTCATGCCAAGGCCACCAAAAGCTTTATCCCTGAGATTCCTGTTGACCGCGCAGCCCTCCGTGCGGAAAAAAGGAGATGTATTAGGAAATCCAACGGAGGGAGATGGAGTTCTCATGTGATTAACCTAAGGCGGTGAACGTGATGATTGTGTGGGGCAGGGTGGTAAATGCTTCAATTGAAATAATTCACCATGTTTTGAGACTGCCCCAGTTCACTGGTGATATTGACTATTACCACGACGCACATGAGGTTACTCCAAGTCATTTATAAATGTGGCTAAGTATTGGTTCACCATCATCTACAGCCGGTTGTTGCCCATGATTAACACAACGAACGTGAAATACTTGAGTGCTATATTGATGTAGTGCTTCATCACCAAGAAAGACTTTGATGCGACGAGAATCATTGGAGATGAATTGGTCCTTCGGTCATCACTTCTATTCAAGGGGTTCTACTTCCCCTCACTGGTGACGAGGTTGTGTTTGCTAAGAAATGTCCCCACCAGTCCTACAGATGGAGCCTTGCCCGCATTCAGAGCTTCGGGCATCAGAGTGGGTCGTGATCCACCCGCCACCATTCAGATCCATGATGAGGATGAAGCCCTAGAACCATCCAGGAAATCTTATGACGGAGCCGGACCCTCTCAGCGACCCCATACTGGGGTAGGATTCTCTAGATCATAGTCCACCCGGCTTATGTTGCGTTCTATGGAGGAAGAGGTAGCACATCTTTGCACCTTGGTGGATGGCCTGCATGTGCATATGGATATCATGTCTCAAAGGTAGGCTAGGTACGAGATCTAGATGATGTCTTTTTTCTGTGCTTTGGGGAGAGCTTTTCATGTGGACCCCAACACCATCTCCGACTCCAATTGATGCTCAATGAAGTCCTCTTACCCTTATGCTCTTTATTTCTGATATGCCATGGGGACATGCCATAGTTTTTTGTGTGGGGTGGGAGACTTACTGTTGTTACTGTATTGTAGTGTATATAGACATGGAGCATGTTGTAGTGTTGTATATATGTTGTTTTGTATAACTAATTGTTCTCACCTTAGAAGTAGCTAACTTGGCCCAACGACGAACACTTACCGACGGGTCTCTTGAAGGTCAAAGTCAGATTAAAAAAAAACTGAAAAATATTATAGGGGACTCTTCTTGAGGACGAACCACTTGGACAGTAATCTTGAGGGAAGTAGTCCATTTAGATTATGCATTTTATTTATTTTTCCTATTTAGGTAGTTTAGTAATTCTCCCTTGATTTTTCTTTTGAGCATGCTTCTTTTCCAAGGGAGTTTCTTGAACCGAGTTAGGTAGATTTTCCTTTTATAGTTTCAGGATCCTTAGGACTCTCTTGGACCAAGACGGGCGAAGTCAAGAATTCAACCCTTAATGTTCACACCTGCAAATAACTAAAACGAACTTGAGCGTGTGATGTCTAGGCTCATTTGTAGACTCATACTTTGATGCCCAAATTTTGCACATCTTGTCTTGCTTTAACGCTCATGTGAGTATGTTGACAAACTGATTCACAATGAGTTACATGCCGAGTGTGTGTGAGATAATAGTTGTATTCTGTGCTTGCATGCGATACCTAGAACTTGCTCTGTGTGTTTGCAAAGCAAAATAGAAGTTGTTGGGTTTTAGATATGATTGAGGCATTTCTTTGTTTAGCCTATATAATAATGAGTCCACCTGTGCATATTGCTATAGTTAACCCCATCGAGCCTGAAGTCCGTTCTTTGATAACCCTATAATAACCTACATCCCTATGTTTGAATAGTTTGACTGTTTGAACCCGTACCTCTTTGAAGCACTTGAATTATTAAAGAGCATATAAAAGTCAAAGTATGGGGTAGTAGTGGAGTAAATAAAAGGGCAATCTGACAAATACTTGAATGGTGCAATGGTTGTTAAACAAAACAAAATAAAACAAAAAAAAAAAAAAAGAAAAAAAAAGAAGAGAAAAAAAAGAGAGGCCAGTTGTACCTAAAGAAAAGTGGGGGTCACCTATGAAACAAATGTGAAGGAATGATTGGGCTGAATATGGAAATTGGAATAAGAGGAAGTTTGTATTAAAAGTTCTTAGGTAGGTTAGTCACTATATCCAAATCTATCCTACCTGTCCTTTATCCTACATTACAACAAAATAAAGACCTTTTGATCTTTGACTGAACCGCTCGATTAGTAAAGTATTACACTAGGGGCAATCTTATGGTGTATCTGTGTGGCATGTGAATGTTCTTTCTTGAGAGTGAGGGAATTTCGTCTATCTATGGTTCCTTGTTGCTTGATTTTATGTGTATGGAACTTCTCTCAGAATTGTGATGTAAGGGCACGTGACTTAGGAAGAAAAAGTGAGTTTTCACCTCTGTTTTGAGTAACTAGAGTAAGCACGAGTATGTCATGGCGTTAGAGTTTGCATATGAGATATGATGGTTGCACTGCTTGGGTTGTTCCTTTATAATGGCGGGTGTGACATAAAATATGGGTAATGCATCTAACGGATAGACCTAGAAGTGTGGTTTAACTTGCTCGAGGACAAGCAAAGATTTAAGTGTGGGGTGATGATAATAGGTGAATTTAACTATAATTAGTCTTAAAATACCACCCTCTTGTAAAGTTTTGATGGTAAAAGTGATAACAAAATGCTCTGATCAGTACTTTCATGCTTTATAGATTATATATGACAAGAGAAGGCTATGGAGTTCTTTTGGAATCAAATATAGAGAAAAACAGGGCAATCATAAAGTATCCACCAATGAACCATGCGAAGGCAGCTCAAGCTAGGCCTAGAAACAAACTGCCACAGCCTCACCGTAACCGCGGCAGAACCGTGGCAGAGTGAAGTCGCAGACAAATGAAGATTCAGATAGGGTGTTTGGCCGTGATTCCACTGCAACCACGGTAGAATCGAGGGAGAACCGCGGCAGAGGGCAGACTTAGACAGCTGAATAATCAGAGAGTGTGTTTGGCTGCGGTTCTGGCGTAACCGCGGCAGAGGTGGAAAACTTTAGCGACTTAAGTGCAAAATATGGAATTTTTAGCCCAAAACCCTATTTTAAACACTAGACTTCACCCAAATGATGCATGTATTATTTTATAGAGTACTTTGGTAAGAAAAACAAATGTGAGAGATCACCCAAAACATCACATATTCTTTTTATTTGTTTTTCTTGCAATTATGATTAGGAATATTGTTCAAGTTTATTTACCCATAGTTATGAGTAGCTAAATCTTTTGTCTAGGGTTTTGATGGAACCTATTGAGGGATGAACTTCTTGTTTATGTAAATACAGTTTGCCAGTTTTTAATCTCTATTTGTTCAACTACGTGTTGGTTGTAGTTAATTAACAGGATCCCCAATAAGTTGTGCCTATTTAGTATGAATAACTCGGTAGAGAGTGCATATTTAGGTGAATATTGAACAACACCACTTTCAAAGTATAAAAGGGATCTATAACTGCGAGTTTAAAGGCGGGATTATGGATAACAAAGCCTTGGAGGGATATCTTAGGTGAACTATGATAAACAAAGCTAGCTAGTGTATCTCGGGAGAGTGTACTTAGCACATTACTGTGATTACTCGGGAGAGATTTACAGTAAGAAGAGCATTCATTATTGATAGAGATTTGTTGGTGCATGTGTGTGAAGAATAAATAGAAGAAATTCCATCAATAGGGCGAATCATTACCTTAGCACTTTTTCATCATTGTTTACAACTTAACATCTTTAGTTTATAGCTATTTATTTTACTGTGAAGTTATTAAAGACACCATCAACTGTTATTCAAAACATTTGAGGAAGTTGATTACAAAGAGTTCAGTAGGTCTAACGAAAATGATTGATAGGTTAATTCTCTGTGGATTGAACTCTGGGCTTAATACTCAGGTTATATTTGCAATGTCTGCATTGTCCTTTTTATAAGGTATAGTTAGGCGAGATCAAAATCTAAGTCCAAAAATTATTCCTATTCAGATGGGGGGCCCTCAGGACCCCATCCGAATATAGAGACAAGCTCCAAAACACATAATACACGCATTTGAGGCCTAAATCACATTAAACAATATTGATTCTATGAAATTGCAGCCCAATTCAAGCCTATTGAAATTATGAACAATCGACTTCCAAAACTAACATTGGTTCATAATAAAACATTTTTCATTGAGCTAAAATTTTGCACACAATCCGTAAATAACATGGCAGGCCTATTTTAACTTTCGAAATCGAAATCCAACCCCGATTTGAATAAAGTCAACTTCCCGTCAAACTTCTTAACCTTCTAGACCTTCAACTTTCTAATTTCGCCAATTCAAGCCGAAACAACCTACGGACCTCCGAATCAACATATGGACATGATCTTAAGTCCAACATTACCATACAGAGCTATTGGAACCGCGAAAACTTCATTTTGGATTTGTCTACATAAAAATCAAACTACAGTTAACTCCTTCAACTTAAACTTCTAACTTAGGGACCGTGTATCCCATTTAACTCAGAAACTCACTCTCAATCAAAACCAAATACTCTGGTAAGTCACATAACCACAATATATCATAGAAGAATAATAAATAGGGGGATCATGGCTAAAATACTCAAAACAACCGGGGGGTCATTGTTATATCTCGCGTTTTTGTACATTAAATGTTTCATCTTTAGTTAATCGACGAGACTCGGGGATGAAATATCTTGAGGTCAACGCATTTATGTTATTTATAACAAGCGATATCTAAGTTTCATGAAGGATAAAGGTTACACGAATTAAAGAACAAGTTTCGTTGAAAGTGGCCAATTTGAAATAAAATACGGGTCGAATGATAATACCCGATAATTATGAACTACTACCATGCAAGGTAACCATATGACCATGGTAGTATATATATAAAGTATTTAAGAAAATAATAAGTAGAATTTTAAATAATTTTTAAATTATACGAATAATTAATTTGCCAGGTAATGAGACATTACCAAATTAACTAATAAATAGATAAAAATTAATAATTTGCACCCCCATGTGCATCCCTCCCAATCAATCACAATGACTCTTAAAGTCATTTGACAGGTGGCAACTTACTGTCTTGTATTGAAGACACCTTTTATGGTTTCAAATAATCAAGGTAATATTCCATTCAAGAAAACCCCATAATACAAGGGATATGAACGTTAGCCCTTTTCTGTCATTTTCCATAAGACTTGGCATCACTTCCTTGTAAAAGATTCAAACCAACAATCTATCTTTGGTTTAAAATCAAAGACGTTGAGGCAGAAGCATTTCTAAGCTTCATTAGAAGCAATTTTATCCGAGTTTCATAAAATCCAAGTAAGGAATTTCGTTCCAATTCAAAGAAGCAGATGCTTCATTTCTCGCAAATAATTCAAGGAATCGATTTGTTCAGGCCATCCCTTTTTTTTTGGCATAATGCAAAATATACTAAAGAAATAAGTAAACGCACCATTTCCATATATTACTCTATTCATAGAGATACTAGGGGTGTCTATATTCTTGATTCCCCAGGAGAATTATTATTATCTTCTGTTCATAGGTCTCAGAATAATACGCAGTTAAAAAAGTTTATCCATAAGGAATATTAAAATTCTTATGTATTCTTCATGCATTTCACCCATTTATACATGTGCATTGACCCACGACCAAATGGCATTATATACACATATATATGTAAATAATTTATATGGAATATGGAAAAAGGTTACTGTGTTACGCACCACCACCTAATCAGCTGGTATATGTTGATGATATTGCTCACAGTGGCCGAGACGATATAATGGGATGCATTCAGTGGTTTGATGATATAATCTACGCCCATACCTATGCATGTCACGGCATTTATACGTACGTGCATGACATAATAAATGTTTCAGAATTTACAAAGTTATTCACTTAGGGTCCCCCTTCGTAGGACCCCTGATCAGCAAAAGTTAGCGTGCTCCACTTGATCTAGAGTTGCTTTGATTTTAGTATGATACATTTGTGTGTATATATATGTATATAGGTATGACGTGGCTCAGTCCTATTTTTATACAGTTATGTTTCTATTAATGATCTGTAGATAGTATGTCTATTACAGCCTTGCCGGCTCGCCCAATGTATTCTCCATGTATACGTTCATATGCCTTATTGAAAAGTTTCCTTCATGTATGTTATTTTCGTAATGCAACAGATATTATTCAGGTTCGTATATTAGACGCCTGCTTAGGGGTGTTTGATAGGTAGGACACAGACACCTATCGCAACCTATCGGTATGGGCCATGACAAATGTGGTATCAAAGCCGTTCTGTCTTAGGGTTGTCTGCAAATCGTGTCTAGTAGAGTCTTATTTTTGGGTGCATTGTGCACCAAACTTATAAACAGGAGGCTATATGACATATATGATGTTATCATCTCTTTTTATCTCAGATAGTGCAATGCAAGAATTCATGTTCCTAACGATATGTTATATTTTCAGCGATGCTTCCAAAGAGTACAACCGCCCAGAAGGGAAAGTACGTGGTTAATAAGACTACTAGTTGAGCGCCACGAGTTATCAGGGCATAAGGAGAGTCTCATGGTGAGGTTCCACTCAGACTTCACATACTCCGCCCTTTCCAAAAGTGTTTGGAGGGGAAAAAGCTCCAACACCTGCCCCTGTACGACCAGCTTCTAATCCAGATACACCTGCTGAGGAGATGAGAGATGCTATTCAATTATTTACCAAATTAGTAGCTACACATGTTCGGCGTTTGGAAGTAGGTATTGGTCATCCAGATAGGTCCGTGAGTGCGAGGGTTCGTAGCTTTATTAATTTGGACCCTCTGATTTTCACTAGAGAAGATTCAAATGAGGACCCTCGGGTATTTATTGATAGAGTGCAAAGGACGTTATAGGTAATGAAGGCCACTGCGACTGAGTCAATTGAGCTAGCTTCCTTTAGAATCCGAGATGTTGCAATTAACTGGTATGAGTCTTGGGAATTGTCTGGACGTTAAAATGTCCCTCCAGCGGTATGGCAGCAATTTACAGAAGTTTCTTTTCGTCATTATCTGCCACAAATGCTTAGATGGGTCAGAGTTCTTCACCCTTCAACGGGCAACATGAGTGTTAGGGAGTACAGTCTTCAGATTGATTTGTTGGCAAGGTATACTCCCTTTATTGTATATAAGATGAAGGATCGGGTTAACCGGTTCGTGATGAGATTAGAGCCTTACATGCTTAACGATTGTATGTGGGTCTTAGTCCAGCCAGACATGGATATTTCTCATATTTAGCATACGCTCTAGGTGTCGAGGAGTGTAAACAGAAATAGAGGGACGATAGTGAGCATGATAGGGCCCAAAACAAGAGAGCGAGGTCTTCGGGTCCTTCTGGTGAGTTTCGAGGTGGTCGGAGGCAATAGTACCCGAGGTATCCAACCCAGACATCGGCTAGCGCACCCACTCAGTTTGGTGGTAAGATATTTGACTGTTCTAAATATTTAGGGCCTGGTCAGAATTTAAGGGGCTCATGTTGTCAATATAGGGGTGAGTCAAATCAATTGAAGCCACCGTTGCCACGATGTACTGAATATGGTAAGCAACATATTGGGTAGTGCTATATGGGATTAGGTATTTGTTATAATTGTGGTTATCGGGGCCACATTATGAGGGATTGTCCAATGAGATGTGATGCAAGCACAACTTATCCTGTAGACAGTTTATCATCATCAGTACACCCCCTGGTCAAGTGATAATCAGGTATTTTGACACATTTTATACTCCATATTACTTATTCTTTGATTATAAATTCATACAAAATAGTACGAAAAAGGCTCACAAGTTGTTCTTGATTGAAGGTTTGATTAAAAAACTAACAAAATATCAAAGATCAGCTCAAAAGGAGTGAAACTTGCACAAGTACCAAAGACAAGTCAAGCTCAGGCAAAACAGCCCTAGTGCGGCCGCACAACATCCTGTGCGGTCCGCACAAGAAGCCTCTGCGGCCGAAGTCCATCATGTACGGTCTGTAGTGCCTGAGTTCAGAGAGTTCAATTTTCAAGATCAGAGCCCTAGTGCAGCCGCACATCATTTTGTGCAGTCCGCACTAACCCCGCAGGGGAAGTTTTGTTCAGATTTTTCATCTTAGTATAAATAGAAGCTTTTCCTATTTTTAGAGTATCGGTATTTTAATTAAGTAGGTGCGCTTGTGGGTTTGACTTTCTTCGACATTTTGGCAATTTTAATTACTTTCACCATTGAATTTTTGTGTTTAACTTAGTGATTAATTAATATGAGTTTTTCTTCATCTATTTCTTGCTCTTTTTCTTCAATTAGCAGTAGCTAGACCCATAAGCTAGAGTTGTGGCTCAACTCTAGTGTGGGTAATTTATCGATATTGTATTTTAGGGTTAAGTTGACTATGGGTGTTTGATATTTAGGTCAATTTCATGGTTTGTTGCTTAATTAGTTGTTACAAACAATAGTTTCTGTTTAGCTGACTAGGGCTCTACTGGAGAAAGAGAGCCTAAGTCTTCGAAATTGATCCAACAAGAAACTGGGGCATACTCAAGAGATTGATAGCCCCAATTAAAGGAATAAACCTCGAGAGAGTAATACCCAACTTGAATGCTAGTTGCTTGTGCATGGCATACCAAATTGGTCTTGAGAAAGTCAACTGGGCAAAATCCCTTGAACCACTGTGAGGTGTGGAGTGGGTAAATTATGCAACGACTATATCATACTCCCTAATCATGTCAAGCGTACCTTAGACTCAAGTACCCTTCAACTGACCACCTAGGCAGATTTCACTACCCTAGCGCCCTTTAAACCATTTGAACAAACCGTAGCATTTAACTCTTAGATTAATCTAATTTCACTTATAATTTGTAATTTGATAAAATTAGAATTATGACAAAACCCCCAAAAATGATTAGAAGTGTAATTTGGAATACATACGCAATCCTAAACTAGATAGATATTCGATTCCAATTCTATATCTCCGTGGATATCTATCCGACCCAAAATTGGGTAAAAGCTTATCCGACCCTCTATCTCTACATAATTAGTAGTGCGGAGTAGGCCGAAATTAGTTTTTGGCGCAGTTGCTAGGGAGCTAACAGTTTTGGCTATCTATTTAGTTAGTTTTGTGTATTGTTCTTCTTTCCTTCTTTGTTTCTAATTTGTTTGTGTCACTACTCAGGTACCAAAATGGAAGTGAACAACGCTAATGGCCCTCTTGGAAATGTTGTTGCGGGGGAGGAGGTAAATGATGTTGGAGATGATGAGGTGCCTCTTGAACCTCAAGGACAATGTAGAGGCCGTCAGGCCAATACAAATAAAAATAACAATATTCCAGACCCTCCTCTGCCACCTCCATGAATGACTCCCTGAGTACTCCCGAACCATGGCTATGCGAGTACTATTGTCCCACCACAAATCTGGACGAGCAATTTTCAGATAACCAATGTGATGTTGACCTTACTTGAGCAGTCTGGGTATTTCACGTGCGCTGCAAATCAAATTGCATCTCAAGGGGTTTATAGATACATGTTGGGGAAGCCAGCAGATGAATCTGTCCGAGGATGATCTTATGTTGATACTTTTCCAATTCTCACTTAGAGGGAATACATTGATTGGCTAGAGCGACTTCCCAACCATTCTATCACAACTTGGGATAAGTTGGCGGATAAGTTTATTGCTAAATATTACTCACGCAGGCATATGGCGGCACTTCTAGATGAGATATCGTCCTTCAAGCAAGATCTCACAGAACCGTTGCATGAGATTTGGGAGCGATACAGAACGATGGTGAAGGAATGCCTCAATAATAATGTGACCAAGGCTAAGATCCAACAAACCTTCTACCGGGGCATCAATACAACAAATCAATCCATGGTAAACCAACTAGCCGGGGGCAATTTTATGAAGTTGTCATATGATGAGGCATGTGATATACTTAATGAGATGGCAGACACTTCTTCAGCAAGGAAATAGAGCCAATGTGCCTCAAGTTCACCCCACGGTCACTAATTTGCATATAGAATTACATGATCATGGGACAGCTATAGCTGAGCTTACAACTACCATGAACCAATTGGCTAAGGCACAGTTGCAACAAGTTCAGCATCCTCGCCAAGTGAATGCCATAGACGGTGTTAATATGCTTGTCAACAAAAAAGGCAAAGGAGGCAACAAAACCAAGGGTATTCTGAGCAATTTGATGATGACTGTGATAGATTTAAAAATGATGGCTATGATGACCAAAGTGAAGAGGTTCATACGTGAATAATTTTCAAGGACAACGGGGCAACTCTTCCAACCAACAACAGTGGAGACCTTAAGGAAATTGGGGTAATCAACAATAAAAGAGTGGATATTGTGGGAACAACAATTGGGAAATAAGAAAAACAATCAAGGAAACCAAGGGAATTGGAATAGAAAAAACAAAAATTGGGGTGGAATAATAATCAAGGTGGATGGAATAATAGAAACCAAGGAAACCAGGGGCAAGGCTTTCAAAGGCCCCCAATGTACCAACAAGCGAACAATCCACCCCCATTTTCCTTCTCAATGTCATAGTTATTTTGTCAATGATTTGGGTAGAATTAAAATGATGTTCGAATAGATGATGAAGAAGAATGCGGATTCTGATATACAGTTGGATTCCCACAATACCTCTATCAGAAACTTGGGGGTGCAATTAGGACATATCTCTCAATATTTAAATACTGGCCCTAAGGGTGCTCTACCAAGTGGTACGGTAGTGAACCCGAAAGTTGGAAACAATCATGTTATGGCCGTTACAACAAGAAGTGGGAGAGATGATGATATGAATTCCTTTAAGCAAAAGCAAGTTTTTAGTGATGATGTTGAGTTGCAAGAAGAGGAAATCCCTTTGGTAGTTGAAGATGTGGTTGATGAAAATGAGAACAATGAAGTGAGGATTGATATTCAAGATGTCAAGGTGGAAACACAAAATGATGTGAACCCATCTAGGGAACACACAATTAACATGCCAGAGCCTGTCGTGCCAAAAGCCAAGACTCCTTTTCCAAGGCCACCTGCACCTTATTCTCAAAGTTTCGCGAAGCAAAAGAATGAGAATTAGTTTAAAACGTTCATTGACATGATGAAGATCTTATCCATTAATGTGCTTTTGGTGGAGGCACTTGAACAAATGCCGGTCTATGCAAAATTCACGAAGCACTTTGTCACAAAGACGCATTATGTGGATTGTGAAACTATAAATATGACTCATCAAGTTAGTGCTATAGTGCATTCAATGGCCCCGAACCGGTGCTTTCATCATTCCTTGCACCATCGGGAGTGCGGATTTTGCCAAGGCTCTATGTGATTTAGGAGCTAGTATCAATTTGATGCCCATACTTAGTTTCTAAACCTTGGGTATTGGGCAACCTAGGCCGACTTCCATATGGTAATAGCAGATAAATCGATGACGAGTCCATTGGGTACTATTGTTTATGTGCTTGTTCGGGTGGACAAATTTATCTTGCCAGCTAACTTTGTGATGTTGGATTTTGAGGTGGACTACGAAGTTCCTATCATATTGGGAAGACCTTTCCTAGCTACGAGGAAGGCATTGATAGATGTGGAAGCGGGGGAATCTACCTTCGGGGTAGGTGATGAATAGGTGGTCTTTCATGTGTGCAAGTCTATGAAGCAGCCCAACAGTACCGAGGTGTGCTCTTTTATTGACCTCGTTACATCAGTGATAATTAGTGACACAAGTGCAATGATAAATGTGGAGGACCCATTGGAGGCTGTCTTGTTGAATCTTGATATCAATGAGGATGCAAGCTGAGTGGAGTGCGTCAACGCTTTACATGGAATGAGCTCTTATTCTTATGAGCCTAGGAAATTTTCTCTAGACCTCGAGAATAGAAAAACTCCACCAACTAAATCTTCAATTAAGGATCCTCTGGTATTGGAGTTGAAACCACTTCCTCCATACCTCAGGTATTAGTTCTTAGGCTCAAATTCTACTATACCAGTTATTTTTTCCTCTTGCCTTACTAACATGCAGGTTGATGCCATATTGGCGGTGCTTCAAAAGAGAAAAAGGGAAATTGGATGGACTTTAGCTGATATTCAGGGACTAAGCCCCGTATTTTGTATGCAGAAGATTATTTTGGAAGATGATGCAAAGCCCTCATTTGCGCACCAAATGAGGTTGAACGAGGTAATGCAAGAATATATGAAAAAGGAGGTGATCAAGTTGTTGGATGCCGAGGTTGTGTACCCCATCTCTAATAGCTCTTCGACTTCACCGCTGCAATGTGTACCGAAGAAGAGTGGCATTAGCGTGGTTGAAAATTCGCAAATTGAGTTGATTCCTATAAGAACCGTCACAGTTTGGAGAGTTTTCATGGACTACTTCAAGTTGAATAAAGTGAACCACAAGGATCACTTTCCTTTTCCATTTCTCGATAAGATGTTGGATCGACTTGATGGGCGTTCTTTCTATTGCTTCTTGGATGGATATTCTGGGTACAACCAAATCTTTATTGGTCTGGAAGATCAGAAAAAAGCACATTCACTTGTCCATATGGCACTTTTGCTTTCTCTAGGATGCTTTTTGGATTGTGTAATGCACCAGCAACATTTTCGCAGTGTATGATGGCTATTTTCACCAATATGGTGGAAGACATTTCAGTGCTGTGGGAGGCTCATTTGATGAATGCTTGAAGAATCTTGATAGGGTGTTGGACTGTTGTGAATTAACCAATCTTATCTTTAATTGGGAGAAATTCCACTTTATGGTGGAAGAAGGAAGAGTTCTTGGGCATAAAATTTCAAAGCATGGCATCGATGTGGATAAAGCAAAGGTAGATGTGATTTCAATGCTCTCTCCCCGTACATCCCTCAAGGAAGTACGATGTTTTGTTTGGCGTACGAGGTTCTACCGGAGATTTATCAAAGACTTTTCGAAGGTAGTGATTCCTTTTTCCATGTTGTTGGAAAAAGATACTAAGTTCGGGTTTGATGAAAAGTGTATGCAAGCCTTTGAACTTCTCTAGCATATGTTGACCGCCACTCCTATCATCACGGCGCCTAATTGGAGCTTGCCTTTTGATCTCATGTGTGATGCGAGCGATGTTGCAGTTGGGGTAGTTTTGGGTCAAAGAGTGAATAAAATTTTCATCCGGTGTACTATGCGAGCACGCAAATGAATGATGCTTAAGTAAATTACACGGTGACCGAGAAAGAACTTTTTGCTATAGTATTTGCAATGGAAAAATTCAGGCCATATCTTATGGGTGCTAAGGTTATTATGCATACCGACCATGCCGCACTCCGGTACTTGATGCTGAAGAAGGACTCCAAAGCTAGACTGATGCGATGGGTCTTGTTACTTCAAGAGTTTGATTTTGAAATTGTGGACCGAAAGGGTAGTGAGAACCAAGTGACAGACCATTTTTCCCTCTTGGAGAAGGAGGGGAGGCCTCATGATGTCCTAGAGATCAATGATTTATTTCCCGACGAATAACTCCTTTAGATGTCAATGAATGATATGCCATGGTTTGTCAATGCTGCTAATTTACTTGTGACTGGTATAATCCTGTGTAGACTCTCTTCTAACAAAAGGAAGAAGCTCAAGCGGGATACTTTGGATTTCTATTGGGATGAGCCACACTTGTTCAAGATTTGCACAGATGGTGTGATCCGAAGGTGTGTCCCAGAGGAGGAGCAATTGAGTATTTTGGAGGCTTGTCATTCCTCTACATATGGTGGCCATCATGGCGGGGCGAGGACTGTTTCTAAAGTTCTTAGTTGTGGGTTTTATTGGCCAACTTTGTTCAATGATGCAGATGATTTTGTTAAGATATGAGACGAATGCCAAAGAGCGGGTGGAATTTCGAATAAAGATGAGATACCTCTCAATACTATCCTTGAGGTTGATATTTTTTATGTATGGGGCATTGATTTCATGGGTCAATTTATTAGCTATTGTGGGAACAATTATATCCTGTGGCGGTGGACTGTGTTTAAAAGTGGGTTAAAGCCGTAGCCTTGCCCATCAATGTGGCCTGGAGTGTTGCTGCATTTTTGAAAAAGAGCATTTTTACAAGGTTTGGTACTCCTTGTGCAATTATAAGTGCTGGGTTGTCTCATTTTTGCAATAGAGCTTCCGAAACTTTTCTTTCAAAGTATTGTGTCAATCACAAAGTTTCTACCCCCTATCATCCTCAAGCAAGTGGCCAATTTGAAGTCTCCAACAGGGAAATCAAAATCATATTGTCAAAGACGGTAAATGCAAATACGACCGATTGGTCAAAAAGGTTGGATGGCGCTCTATGGCCTTATAGGACTGCTTATAAGACTCCCATTAGTATGTATCCATATCGGTTAGTGTTTGGAATAGCTTGGCATCTACTGGTTGAGTTAGAGCACAAGGGCATATGGGCTTTAAGGAAGCTAAATCTTGAGCGAGATATTGCAGCCAATCTTCGGGTGGAGCAGCTCAATGAACTTGATGAATTCCGATTCCATGCCTACTCCAGTTCATCCTTGTATAAGGACAAGATTAAGTACCGTTATCATAATTATGCTCGTGGAAAGGAGTTCAAAATAGGTGATTTGGTTGTCTTGTTAAACTCTCGTTTACGTCTATTTCCGGGAAAGCTCAAATCAAAATAGAGCGAACCTTTTGAAGTAGTGTGTGTGACCCTATTTGGTGATCTTGAATTAAAGAACAAAATGGTGAATTTGTCAAAGTTAATGGGCATTGGGTCAAGCATTATCTTGGAAAAACCGATGATAGCCACACGGTGGCACTTCTTCATTTTAAATGATGTGATAGTAAGCTACGTCGTGCTTTAAATGAGTGGCAAACTTTAAATGTTTTTCTTCTTGTTTATATTTGATTTTCATTTGTAGAGTAGGATTGATTTTTGGGCTAACTTGTTGTGATATTCTACAGGATTGTGTTGATGTAGTGCAGGACATAATGAAAAAAAGTGTCAAGTATCTAAAGTTGTTAGTGCGGCTGTACTACATTTAGTGTGGACCGCACTGGTGCGGGTGAAATGTAGTTCTCTCTAAAGTTTGCCACTGCGGCTGCACTACATTTTGTGCGAATCGTAGTGGGTGACATAGTTAAACTTGGCAAATGCAGCGTAGTGCGGACCGCGGTCCATTTCTTTGCTGTCCGGACTAGTTGGTAAGACTGGGCCCCAGGGCATTTTCTATAAATAGCCCTTGAGGCCCTATGTTCAAATTTTTCGATCCTTTATTTTAAGACTCACAAAAACACTGTTCATCTTGCCTGTACTCGTAATTCTCTCTTGGACTTGTTAATATTCCTTCCATCTCACATCTGGTACATTAATAGAAATTTAAATACTTTAAATTTGTTATTTTCTTTTCCATTTTATTTTATTTGGCTTTTATTTCTCTATTGGCAGTATTTTATTTCTTAGATTAGATTAGGTTAGTTAAGTGTTGGTTTTATAAAGATCTAGGTAGTTCAATGCAATGGGCAAACGTGTAGAGACAATAATTAGGTGCATAATTGAGCTTAAAATCAAATATTCATGGAACCCTAGCTTAGTGCCACAAATGGGCACTCAGTGCAGACCACAATTGTTTTTGTGCGGTTCGTAGAGCCCTTGTGCGATCCGAAGTATCATTTTGTGTGGAACACACTGCTAATTGTTCTATAAGATGAACCTCAAGGAATGCGACCACACTACATTTTGTGCGGACCGCATCGCCCCTTGTGCGGCCACACTACCTTTTTGTGCGGTCCATACAACTTAGATAGAGAAAAAGGGTAGTCTGAACCCCACCATTGTGCAGAATGCATGGCCAGTTTTTGCGATCCGCATAGGCCCCTGTGCGCCCGCACACCATTTTTTGCAGTCCGCACTTGGTAACTTCTGCAACATGTCTCCAACTTTTCCCTTCTATTATTTTTTCTACAATTCTGCTTCTTAATTGCTGCAACTGATATTAACAAGTTTATTTTGTTGTGATTGTAGAAAACGGTGAAACAACGGGGTAATAGTTCTAAACAACCAGGAAGAGGTATATCTTCCCCGGGAGAGCAGCAAAAATGATAAATCTCACTCCCCATGTCCGGCAAAACATAAAGACCACAAGAAAAATTATCAAGGCTACAGACATGTCCTATGAGAAGTCGGGGAGTGAGTACGAGCCCTCCGGAAGATTTGTTCAGACTCAGTAGCAACACACATCCCGGATTGGCCGGAGAGGTTAATACTAATAAACATTCCTCCACCATCACCCATTGCCCAAGCACCATGTTCCTTCTGAGTCATCTAAGGGCTCAACAGTAGGTAGTGGGAAATACTCCACCTCTCTCACATCTTCATTATTCAGAGGTAATGTAGTAGGAGTTGAGGAGGAAGTAGGTGATGATGAGGTAATGTAGAAGGGGGTGAATCACAAGTGTGGGGTATTTTCGAACTAGGAAGCCAGAGGTGTGGCATGACCGATTTGTTAGTGACGCAGCGTACTACAAATTTTGGGAATGGTGCCCGATAAGAAAGTTGATCCCAAGGAGGAGCTTCATAGATAGAGACTTGCTACCTCACAACCCCTATGTGAGGAGAGAGTTCTGGGAGAGAGTAGGATAGGAGCATTTCTTGGGGGAGTATGTGGATTCTAATGAGCACTTGATCAGAATCTTACACCAATGTTGCGCATATCAAAAAGGGTACCAAAGTGACCAAGGTGCATAACTTGAAGGTGCTATTTGATGGAAAGAAAATCAATGATTACCTTGGCTTCAAAGAGGAGGATGAGACCTTATACATGGCTAAGATGCAATAGGGTGAGGAGGTTCATCCCTGGCTAGCATAGTACCTAGCAATCCCAGGTACCACCCCCGGCTGGTTGACTACTGGAGTCAAGATCTTGAGACTGTGTTTGAACTTTGAGGCACGGGGGTCAGAAACCCTTGTATGCTGCAGGTTGGACCCTACAACACATGACAACTCTCTGAATCTCCACCGGATTGTGTTAGTGGCTTCTGTTACGGAGGGGTACCCCATCAACATGGGGAATGTGATGTCGCGGATTATTACTATTGTAGGCGCCGAGCACGACATAAACAATCCATTCCCTAGTTTCCTCACTATGTACTTTCGGGATTTCTAGGTGGAAAAGAGGCCCTTCGACATCAGAGTCAAAGCGAAGGCCCTTTTTTCCTGGTATATCATGCAGTGGGATGACAACCCCAAGAGCAAGAACATCAAGAGTACATTTACTTCCCCAACTGGCCAGTCTGAAGAGCCAGTTGTGGTAGAGGCTCCAACTGAGCCTGCCTCTACTTCCATTGCTACCCCTCCTGGTCCATCTACCTCAGCGGACCCGGAGATTCCTGTGTATGGTCTAGGACTGCGTTTTAGCTCCTAATTGATCTTCTAAAATTTTTGATTATCAACTACAATTTATCAACTACAAATTTAAAGCTAAGTTATGCTAAGCTATTGGCTCTAGGTTGTATGCAATATAGACAAAGGAAATAGGGTCGTGGCATTTACCTAGGTGGTCAACTAACAGGTAGAGATTCCTAATGCACAAATAATGAGTATATGACTTATGCTACAACTGTTGCACTTTTGCACCCCCTCTCACACCTCTTGGTAGAGACAATCATTTTTCCCAATTGACTCTCTCGAGACCAATTGGGTAGGCTAATTCGCCCAAGCAACTTAGGGTTCAAGTTGGATAATTACTCTCTCGAGGTTTAACCCGTTAATTGGGCTACCATTTGCATGGGTCCATCCCAATTCCTTGTTGGAATTAATCTAGAGGTCATAGACTCTCTTTCTCAAGAAGAGTCAAGACCTATTAAGCTAGACTTAGTATTTGCAACCACGAAATCCTAATGAAAACATAAGATTAACCCAAATAATAAACACCTAACATCCTTCATGCATTAAACAATCACACCCACTAACTATCGACACTAGGGTTGAGCCACAACCCTAGATAATAGGTTTAGCTAGAAATAGAAATTAAAGAAATAGAAGATAAAATCGATATATTAATTAACTACAATGTTAATCTACTCAAATCCATGTTAGTACAAGATGAAATTGCCTAAATTAGGCTAAAACTTTGAAGTCACGAGCTCATATACTATCTGATATATATTTCTTGACCTAAAAAAAAGTAAAAAGTTATATTTATAGCACACAGGAAAAACTAGACAAAAATACACATGCGGGTCAGAAGCGGACCACGAAGAAATGCAGCGCAGCCACGTAGTGGTTTTGGTCTTCACTTCTCACTTCTGAACCTGGTGTCACGGACCGCACAAATATGTAGCGCGGTCGCGCTGGATGTAGGGCACGGACCGCGTAGAAACGGGGTGCACCTGCATGGACAACTTGGCACAAATCCACACTCTTTGAACTTCATCCACGCACACCGCACTGATTTTGTGTGCAGCCGCGTGGGCTTTTGCGTTGAATTCCTGAGTCTCTGAACTCTTTTTGGCACAGACCGCGTAGAAGTGAGTACGGACCACGTAGAAGTGAGTACGGACCTTGAATGTTAGCTTTGAAGTTACACTGTCTCTGAACTTCTTTGCGCGGCCATGTCACAAAACAGTGCGGACCACGCATGGTACCATGGACTTGGCACAGTCTCTGAAATCTTCTATGCAGTTGTGTGGCACATCAGTGCGGACCCTGCATGTCAACTTGTTCCCCACTTCAATTGTCTTATGACACTTGGGAGATTTCACTCATTTTGTTGCCGATCTTTGACATTTGTCATCTTATCGCTAAAACCTGCAATCAAGCGCAATTTGTAAGTATTTTGGGACTAATTTATGGCAATTCATACATAAAGCTTAGGCAAGACTGGGTATAAAATATGTAAAAATTATAGTTATCAATTCAATCTTCCTGAGCCCATCCTATTACTACCCACCGACTGAGCCAGGTACTTGCTATTATCAACAACTGGATGCAGACTGCCTCATCCAAGTTGTCCATCCTGACTACCACGGTAGAGGCTCAGTCTTCATCTCCAGCCCCGCAAGTTCCCTAGTGTATCGAGGATGATATTAAGGAGATATTAGAAAACTATAATAAAATTCTTGACACGCAGAAGGTATTGACTGAGGAAGTAGATTCACATAGCACGGCCATCAAGGAGCTTGCTCGGGAGCATAAGGAGCTGAGGAAGACACAGGCCTCCAAGGAGTCTGTGAAGGAGCTGAGAACTGATGTTGATAGACTGAAGGCAGATCAACTACCTTTAGACTTACTGCTCCAAGACCCAGTGCCCGTAACTCATTCCTGGCCAAAGCAGTCATAGAGGCCTCCCAAAAGCAAGATGATGATTCCTAGAGCTGATGAGGCAGTCATCCAGCTGGCAGACCCATAGAAGATCTCCTCCAATCAGCCATAGGGTGCACCACCTCCAGAGTCTGTCCAGGTCCAGGCCCAGATCCTAGAAGCACTGTAAGCATGTGATTTTGCCCTACATGAAGATAACTCCTAAAAATAAGTCAAAACAATTTCTATCTATTTTTTGGAATTTTTTCTTTTTTAGTCACATTTCATGCATTTTAATATTTTAAAAATCTAAATAATAAATACCAAAAATACTTGGCATTTGCATTAAGAATTTAATTTTACATTTTAGGAATAATTTGTAGTTGAGTTACTTTTAGTTTTAATTTGTTTAGTTTGAATTTAAATAGGGAATTTTTGTAATTGAAAATTTGGAAGTATAATTTCATAGTAGGTTTTAATTTAGCATTTAACAAAATCAGAAAATAACATAAAGTCAATAAATAAAATAAAAAAGAGAGAAAAATAAAAAGAAATTGGGAGTAAAAAATGGGAAGAACCATCCCCAAAATATTTTTCTCCCAATTCATTTTTCCCCACCTAACACCTTCCCCCTAAAATATTTTCTCACCTAAAACCTTCCTTCCAAAATATTACCTGACATAACACTTTCTCCCCGAATAAAAAATCTCCACGTAACACTCCATTCCACACTCTCTATAAAAATATTCTCCACCCGATGAAAAAAAGATGACCGAAAAATACACAAAAAACAAAGGAGAAAAACGGAAGAAAAAAAGAACTATAAAGAGACGGACAAAAACAGAAAGAAAAAAGGCAAAAAAACGAAGGAGATACAAAGTCACTAAGACGCACAAAGAAGGAGATCTGCTCTCACAAGCGCCTCATCGTCTCCGTCAACCATTCCTTCCCCACCAGTCGACCACGCTGCCCTAGTCTCCACATGAAAGCTGCCGGAAAAACCTGCAGCAAACAGCCCCACTGTCACGCCAAACGACCTCACCCCTGAACCTCCAAGTCAGCGACCCCAAAATTCTTTCCTCTCCAGAAACCGGAAAGCAATGGAGTTCACTTCAAGCTCGTGGAGACCTCGTTTGAATTTGTAGTTTCAAGTCTGTCGTCCCATTTAGTACAACATGCCTGTTGACATCGAGTCTCGTTAAAGCCGTTCGTAGGTCGCTAAATCTGTTTGTTGGGTCTGTTCAGTTCCGTTCGAGATTCCTGCGAGGTTCCGGCGCTGCTACATTCTCTGTTCGATGCCGTGTCGATGTCCGGCTGTGTTTTCACATCATTTCAGTCTGTATAACCCCAGGTTCATCTCTATTTCATTGGCTTCTCCTTTTCAGATTTAATCAATTCATGAGAATGTTTTAGCTTAATTGTTGACATCTCTGTTAGAATGTATCTCTTCTGTACGTATTCATGCCTTTGATTGAATATTTTACATTTTAAATGTTATATGTTTGTGGGTTCTAAGTTGTCTTTGAGATCGTTTGAGTATTATGTCAATTCCTCATTTTTTTTTACTTTATCTCGGTTAGTTCAGTGAGTATTAAGTAAAGGCTGCGCATCCTTACAGTGTAGTTGTAACTCTAAGTTGCTCAAAAAGAAAGCTCCTAGTTAAAATGGGACGTGGATCGGAAGACCTTGGAAAGGAAACGACGACTATTTAGGTTCTGTTCATTTTAGTTTGTAGTATTTTGAGTTTAGATAAGTATTGATAAAATGAGTTTGAGAAAAGGTTTGTTTGCTCACTACTGTTTCGTCAGTTTTGTTTCCATGATCATGTATATCAATATCTAGTCCTTTAAGCAAATTCCAAATCTGCCCGTCACAACCCATGTATTTAAACCGGAAATTTTGTGTTAACTTTGTCCACAAATAACTTCTATAAACTTTGGATCTTCGCATTAATCCGTAGTCTGCTGTAGTTAAGTACAATCCTTTGAAATTAGAATTGAGGTGTGTCATTAGTCGAATTTTTCATGGTTCTCGCAAATTGCTCACGCGAAATTGCTTCAAGCGTGTTATTTTAATAGTGTACTTTCCTAAACTCGAGTGCATATTGATGTGATTCAAATTCAAATCTCGATGAAGTTGAAATGTATTGACAACCACAAGTGCCTTGATGGCGACGGTGTTAGAAACGCGTTTCATGGCGTCGTAATTCTTATAAAACAAATAATGACCAAAAAATGGTTCAAACATGGAGATGAGCCTCACCGAACAAGAATAAATGTGGGGCCCTCAATAATTGGTTATTAAAAATTATTAGAATTTGGTAGGGCCGTTTAGCGAATTTCAACGGTCTTTCCCAAAACAATATTACATTAGAACCTTTAAGTGCGATTTAATTAAATTACTTTCTTAAACTCGGGTACGCATTGATGCGACCCAAATCCAAATCTCGACGAAGTCGAAATGTGTTGACGGTCGTGGATGCCTTAATGGCGACGTGGTCGGAGACGCATTTTCACGACGTCACAATTCTTTCAATATAAACAATGATAAAACAGCAGTTTGTAAATAAAAGACAAATAAGTTAGCATGTATTAAAATCAAATACAACAATTGAGCGATGATGCTAGAACCACGGAACTCGGGAATGCCTAACACATTCTCCCGGGTTAACAGAATTCCTTATTCGGATTTATGGTTTGCGGACTATTAACAGAGTCGTAATCTTTCCTCGGTTCGGTATTAAAACTGGTAACTTGGGACATCATTAACCTCCAAGTGACTACTATGAAATAATTAATAACCAAATCCCATTCTGATTGTCCTTTAATTGGGAAAACTCCTTTACGCCCTTGCAGGTATAGGTGAAAAAGGAGGTGTGACATGCACAACAGCAGACCATGGGGAACTAGTCTAAGGTTCCCAAGCACAATGAGGACCCTGGGACTACTCAGGAGCCCATGAATACAGACGGGCCATAGGGAGTTTCTTATATCCTTTTCCCTTTCTATTTTTGGGCTTTATTTGATTTAGTTGGCATTGGGGATAATGTCAGCTTTCATTTAAGGGGGTAGGCCTACATTCGGATGATTGTATATATTTAATATTTTTTATGCTTTCTTGATTTTTCATCTTTGGTCTGTATATAATTCTAATATTTTGTTACATTGATCGCACTTTATTTTACTTTGGGTCTGTATATAGGACCGTTCCGATCTTTCCTTTAGCACATCGCAAAAGTATAAGTTTGAGGGGAGAGACGAGGATTGCAACAAAATGGTAAAAGGGCACAAAAATGAAGAAAAGGCAAGGCAATGAAAAATAAAGAAAAGCAAAAGGACAAAAAGTATTTTCAATGTGAAAAAGAATAAAAAGGGATTCAAGAAAAGCAAAGAATGAAAGGTGTGGAAAATTGAAAAAGGAGAAAATGTTTGAAATGCATAAGAAGAGTGGCAGTGTGTCTACCGAACCCCTTAGAAAGAAGTTAAATGACTCAAAGAGTCAAGTGAATGGATGCCAAATGAATCAAAAGAAGTGCTTAAGGGAAGATGGAACCTACTTAGACCAAAACATTTCCTACCCTGAACCAAAAGCCTTTACAATATCTCCATAAAAGCCGTATATGATCTTGAGTTGAATGAAGCTTACATTAGTGGATACTCACATAAGGGGCAATCATATGGTACCTAGAGAAGGACTTGTGGCTTTTTCTTGAGAGAGATGATGAGTTTCCCTTATCCTCGTTCTAAGTGCCACTATCTTAAAGGCGAGGATTGCTTAGAGAGGGTTTGAGGATGTGTGAGTTTGGGTTCAACAATGGCCAAAGTAATAGAAAAGATTTTGTTTGATGTGTTGAGTCAATTCTTGATGCTTTTGGTGTCGCACTTAACATGGAATTTCAAAGAGTAAAAGTGTTAACGATTCATTTGTATTGAGGGCAATTGTTATTCCTAATTGATGGTAGATGAGGTTACTTTAGGACAGCTGAAAATTTCTTGGATTTTCCCTTAAGGGTGAGTCTTATTTTGTTTGCTTGAGGATAAGCAAAAGCGTAAGTTTGGGGGAGTTGATTACTAGGGATTTTGATGCATTTTATACTCCTTCTTTGATTAATAATTCATACAAAATAAACCCAAAAGGCTCACAAGTTGTGCTTGATTGCAGGTTTGATCAACAAAGTGAAAAGATGTCAAAGATCAGCATAAAATTAGTTAATGTTGCATAGGTGCCAAAGACAAGGCAAGCTTAGGCAAAAAAGGACTAGTGCGGCCGCACACAATTCTGTGCGGTCCGCACTAGGAGATTCATAGAGGTCGAAAATCAGGCACAAGGGCAATACGGCCGCACTAGGATTTGTGCGGTCCGCTTGAAGTCAATGCGGTCGTACTAAAAGCAATGCGGCCGCACTCGATTTTGTGCACTCCACAGAACCCAAGATCAGAGATATGCCAGATTTAGAGTGTCAAGCCAATATGGTCCGCAGTCGATTTTGTGCGAACCGCACAAGAAGCCTCCGCGGCCAAAGTCCATCATGTGGGGTCTACAGTGCCTAAGTTTAGAGAGTTCAATTTTTAAGATCAGAGCCCTAGTGTGGCCACACATCATTTTGTCCGGCGTCCACTCTATTTTTATTTCCAGCATGTTATCTCATGTATTCGAGACAAATAGTTTTATATTTCTTTCAAACGGGTGTGTTTAGTATTCTTAGAAGTTTGTGAATATCGTGACACCAGTTCTTGGGTAGAGGTTGATGTTATACTTTTGTATTTCATTTAGTATTAATATCTTAAGTCTTTCGCTTATTTAATTTATTCTGCTGCATTTACATTATTATTGCTAAATTGCTAAAAGAAAGAATTTTAGTAATATAAAGATAAGTAAGAGTTGGCTTGGATAGCTCCCACTAGTAGGCGCCATCACGACTCTCGATGGTAGAAAATTTGGATCGTGACAAGTTGGTATTAGAGCCTAGGTTACGTAGGTCTCATTAGACATGAGCATGTTTAGTAGAGTTTCACGAATCGGTACGGAGACGTCTGTATTTATCCTCGAGACACTATAGAACCTTTTCGAAAACTTCACATTCTTGAATTCTTATCATGCGTTCTTGATTCAGCTTGAAAAGTAACTCTTGAAATTTCTTCCACGCGTTTGCATTTGCGCATGAGCGCTCACTATCAGATTTGCCTTGATGGCTTATGATTCCATGATTGAGGGCAAGATGTGATATCTATGAGTTGATGTTGGGCCAGTCTGAAGGACTTTGGCCGGATCTTCCTACGGCTTGAGAACCGAGGTGCTAAGTGTGTGAGCAAGTGTTTTGAACTTCTATGTCTGGTATTACCCCTATTAGTGGGAATGACGGCTGGGTAGCTATGTGATGGGTATGTTAGTACTGCAAGATGTTTCTATATTGCTTGGAAGTGTCGAGGAGGCTAATTCGAGAGGCGAGGGCATATCGAGCTAGATTTTTGGCTGTCTTGATGTGAGTAATTCTTGTAAATGATATTCTGAGGGTTTGAAATCTTGGATTACACATTGTGGTGTTGTATGAGGCGAGACACACGCTCTATGATGAGTGCGGGGTCGTTTGATATTGGGGATTGTGACTTGGTCCGTCTTATGAGATGTTTCTACTGTGTTTTTCGACTCGAATTTATTTGATAATCATCCTACTTGGATTAATTGATATATTAGGGCTTCGTGCCAATTATTTGAATCCTTCAGGGGTTGATATCAATATTTTAACATATTTTTGCATATTATTTGATCTCAGTCCAAGGTTTTAAATATTATTTTTGCATCTCAGCCATCTTTCTGAGATTTAAAAATTTAAATGATGTTTGTAACTGATATTTTGGGATGAGGATTACTGTTATACAAATACCCAAGAGGCTTATGATGATTTCTGGACTGAGCATGGATTGGGCTGCGCGTTGCAGCAGTGTCACATTGATATTGAGGCCAAGACCCTGGTTGACTACATTGATATTGAGGCCGAGAGCCCGGTTGATTACATTTATATTGAGGCTGGGTGCCTAGTTGATTATACTGATATTGATATGAGGTGGGGGGCCTAGATTTGATGCCATGAGATGGCTTGATATTGCGTTTGGGCTGTAGGATCCCCTCTGTAGTATGTACACACGCTCAGCGAGCGCCATCGACGATAAATAAATATGGATGGCTCAGGCTGCACGCCCCAGTAGGTACTGAAATGTACCATCATATGCAGTGCATTGCATTCATGCATTTGTTCATTATCCGTCGTTTGTTCTATTTCTTGAAATCTTTACCTGCTGTCCTCGTATTATCTTATCATTGAGTGTTGGGCCCGAGGGGTGGAGTTCTGTGCTTATATGCACTATTTCTACTGCATTCATTTGTATAACTGTTGAAAAAGGTATTTTCAAAAAAGTCTTTAAACTGAGCTAAAATGTTTCTTTAAAGATTTCATTGCTTCATTGTTCTTCTCAAAAAGGATTTTCTCTTCTTCTATACAGCATGATGAATCTGTTATATCTGATTTCTTACAACTCAGTTGTTATTTATTTTTATTACTCACTGAGTTGGAGTACTCACTTTAATTCCTGCACCTTGTGTGCAGATGCATGTATTTATTCACCCGGTAGCGGGTATTGAGCTGATTGGAGATTTTGCTATCGTAGCAGAGCAAGGTGTCCGCCAGCGTTCGCGGCGTCAATTTTTTGTCCTTTTCTTCTAAATTCTATTCTGTATATTACCAGCAATGAGCTTGTATTTAGTATCTTTTTGATGCTAGTGACTTGTGGCACCCCGGTTTGGGCTGTATTTGGGTTGTACTTTCGCTAATCATTATTGTAAAATCATATTTTGACTGCTTATACATATTTAATTATTTTGAATTTGGAAATTTGAGTTTTTTGGCTGGCCTCTTCTTCATGAGAGGAGCCATCACGATCGGATTCGGGAAATGGGTTGTGACAAGCATTTCATCCCCATACAGATGGACAAGCTGGGTGTACTATTCAAATAGTGGAGGATATGGTACGAGCTTTTGTAATAGACTTCAAAGGTAGTTGGGATGATCATCTGCCGCTTATTGAGTATACGTATAATAATAGCTACCATTCCAGCTTTCAGATGGCTCCAAACAAAGCGCTTTACGGACAGAAGAGCAAGTCGCCTATATGGTGGTTCGATGTTAGAGAATCTAAATTACATGGACTAGACTTGGTTCAGCAAGCCATAGAAAAAGTAAATCTTATCCGGGATTGACTATTGATAGCTCAGAATCATCGGAAGTCATATTCTAACGTGCGGCGGCGAGAGTTATAGTTCAGGGTTGATGACTGGGTATTCTTAAAGGTATCACCTATGAACGGTGTGATAAGGTTTGGCAAGAAAGGAAAACTTACCCCACTGTATATTGGGCCTGATAGCACCATTTAGAGAGAACTAGTTTATGATTTAGAATTGCCCTCAGAATTAGATCCGTCCATTCGATTTTTCACATATCTATGACACGAAAATGCATTGGCGATCCTACCTGAGCGGTGCCAACGAATAGTGTACAGATTACAGAAGGCTTATCATACGAGGAAATACCGATCGCCATCCTATATTGACAAATCTATAAGTTGCGGAATAAGGGGGTAGCCTCCGTGAAAGTACTTTGGAGGAACAACAATGTGGAAGAAATGACTTGGGAGGCCGAGGAAAAGACATCCTCATCAGAAGCGGAGAGCTCACTCACACATCTATCGACTTGGAACTATGGGTTGTAACATTCTATATGGAAGAAAATTCCTTCTTCTTCTAGGACCTTCTTACTACAGACCGGGTTCCTCAATTGTTTATTCTTCCACCTGCACAACTGGAACATCCTTCTCACATGCGATAACATTTTCTTTCACCAATCTCCTCATGTTCTTTTTTCTGTTTTTTCTGCTCTTTCGAAAGGCAGAGTCATAAGCTACCTTTTCTTGCAATCTGGTAGTAGGTCTCTCAGAAAAAAACTTAGGAGTGGACACCACCCTTCGCTTGACTATGAAAGCATCAAGAGTAAGGTTTCTAGACCCCCCTCATCACTAGACCTCATCTCAAGCACTTGAATGTCCAAGGGCACAACAGCAAATGCATGAGCAGAATTTTCCCAGGAATGAGAACCCTGACATGTTTCCTCTGGAGAGGTGTCAGGTTCTTCATGAGAGGGCCTAGTAGTTTCTACTAGTGCAGAGCCCTCAAAGGTAACCATGGCTCCTTCTTCCCATATACCTGTACTCGTTTCTCTGGGAAATTATCTCATGCAAGATGCCATAAGCAGATACCGTACATATATTTACGACATTTTCTTCCTCAATGGGCTCCATGGCCACCACAGAATCTGTAGCAACAACGGCATAAACCTCTGCGACCTCAGGACTTTGACCCTATTCTCCACTTTTTCATTGATAAATAAGAACCTCAGAGAATAGAGAGGAAGGATCAACAATTTTAGGGGTTTCTAGGATGGAGAGAGATGGAAATCTGGGTTAAGGGTGATTTTAGAGATGAGAGCGAGAGTAGTTATAGAGGACTCATTGGGGACAGAGGACTCCATGGGTTTTTCAGTATTAGAGACGAATAAGGCAGGGATTTCGGAGTTTGTGTCAGCCATTGAAAAGTTAGAGAGAAAGAGTTCTTATGAGAAGTTCTAATGGAGATCTTATGGTTTGTGGAGAAAGAGAAGGGTTTTAATAAGAGTGGATAATTATAAAGAGAAAGATAGGAACCGGTTCTGAAACAATAGCTATTCTTGGAGAAATGCAACATTTCAAAGGGAGATGGAATGATTTGAAGTGAAGAAACGTGACAACAGGGTCTGAAAATGTAAATGACATGGAAATTGATATTGGTTTCTTTTAAAGATATGTATTAAATAATGCACAGAACTACCTACTAATTTTTGGTACAAGAACCATGTTCTTGAAAATATCAATCCTCTTTTATCACCCATGCACTATATCTACAGCTCATACATTCATCATGTGTGTCTACTTGCAGCACTATTGAAGAGAGTAAGACTTGGCGAGAAAACACTTTGGCTTGTTTTACCTGAACGTAATTTTCATATCCAATTGACGAGGAATCAGGTTTCAATTTGGCTTCAAAAGACCCATAATTACCCTATTTCTTTCAAAATGTTCCCTTCTCAAAGCTTTGGTGAAGATATCTGCAATTTGGTGTTTTGTGTTGCAGAACTTCATACAAATATGCCCTTTCTCCACATTGTCCCTCAGAAAGTGATGTCCCAAAGCAATGTGCTTGGTTCTTTTATATTGAACTGGATTCTTACCCATGTTGAGTACACTGGTGTTATCACATAGAAGTGGCACACACTCAGTAAACACCCCAAAATCCTCTAATTGCTGCTTAATCCATATGAGTTGAGCGCAATAAGATACTGCAGCTACATATTCTGCTTAGCTTTTACAAGAGCCAATGAGTTTTGCTTTCTTTTGCCTAAGAGATGAGATATGATCCTAGAAAGTGAGACATTCTTGAAGTGTTTTTCGTATCCATAAGACAACTTGCATAGTCAGCATCAGCATACCTATTAAGATTTAAACTGTCACCTAATGGGTAGTACAGGACCAGGTCTTATTTACCCTTAAGGTATCTTAAAATTCTTTTGGTAGACTTTAAATGAGATTCCTTGAGATTTGATTGAAACCTTGCACATAGCCGATAGTGAAGACAATATCGCGTCTGCTGGCAGTGAGATAGAAAAGATACCCAATAATGCCTCTATTCATAGTTTGATTCATAGGACATCCAGTTTCATCCATGTCTAGTCGAGTAGCCATTGTAATATGAGTGTCTATCACTTTTGATGATTCCATATCAAACTTCTCCAAGAGCTCATTGATGTATTTCTGACTATAAATGAATGTACCCTGTGAGGACTGCTTCACTTGAAGACCCAAGAAGAAAGTTAGCTCCCCCATCATGCTCATTTCAATCTTACTTCCCATGAGTTTTGCAAATTCCTCATTTAGGGAGTCAGCTGCAACCCAAAAATGATATCATCAACGTAGACATGAAAAATGAGCAGGTTACTTCTTTGTTTCTTTAGGAACAAGGTGTTGTTAATTTTTCCTTTTTTAAAACCATTTTCTCATAGGAATTTTGACAGCCTTTCATACCAAGCTTGAGGAGCCGGCTTCAGCCCGTCAACGCGTATTCAGGGTGTTTATGGCATTCACACTATGGAGGCTGCTTCACATAAACTTCTTCCTAAAGAAGTCCATTAAAAATGCACTTTTGACATCCATTTGGAACAAGGTGAATTCCATATAAGAAGCAATAACGCTTAGGATTATAATGCCTTCCATGCGAGTGATCAGAGCAAACGTTTCATCATAATCAATCCATTTTTCCTGATTGTAGCCTTGACCCACTAGCCTGTCCTTGTTACTTGTCATGTTTCCATGTTCATCAAGCTTGTTCCTGAATACCCACCTGGTTCCTATAATGGTTCAATCTGAGGGTCTAGATACCAGGTGCCAGACATTGTTCCTTTCAAACTGATGTAGCTCATCTTGCATGGCTGTTATCCAATCTGCATCTTTCAGGGCTTCGTTGATATGTTTGGTTCTACTTGGGAGAGAAAAGCTGAGAAGGCAAGTGAATTTCTGGCTTTTGACCTGGTTTTTACTCCAGAATCTAGAGGAGTAAATATGTTGTTAAAAGGATGAGAAATTTTGGGTTTCTAGTTAGACACTTGAGGTCGTTTGTAGAGAAGATGGTATATTTAACGGGTTCTCTTTTGTTCTTCTCTGGGGTACTAGTAGACTACCATGTATTAGATCAATGACTCTTTCTTCAGCTTCAGTGGTGTAATTGAGGTACCTAGTTCCATTGAAGAAGAGGCAGCATTGTCTCCCCTCAGCTTTTTCACTTGGCTCATCATATCTTCCTTTCCATTTGTCATGTCAATAACTTCACCATAAACCAATAAGGGCTCTCCATCTTTATGATCTTTAGCACTTTTATCACATGAAGGATATGACTCATCAATGATAATATGAACACTTTCCTCAACACCTTGAGTCCACTTATTGTATAACTTGTAAGCTTTGCTTTGAGAAGAATACCCCATAAATATGCCTTCATCACTCTTGGCATCAAATTTACCAAGTTGATCCTTTCCATTGCTGAAAACATAATATTTGCACCCAAATGTACTTTGGTGAGTCAGCTTGGGTTTCCTTCCATTCAGCAACTCATAAGAGGTTTTGTTCAGGATAGATCTGATCATGCATATGCTCACCAAGTAGCAGGCATTATTGAAATTTTCAGCCTAGATGTTCTTCGCAATTCCACTGTCGACAAGCAATTGTTCTTTCCATTTCTTCAAGAGTTCTATTCTTCCTTTCCACTACTCCATCTTGCTAGGGGTTCTAGGAGCTGAGGAATTGTGAGTAATGCCATTTTCATTGCAATTCTCATTAAATTTGTCATTGTCAAATTCTATTCCATAATTTGATCTAATACACGTGACTCTGGACTCCATTTTCACTTAGACTTTCTTCATAGACACCTAAAAGGTTTCATCTTTAGTTCTAAGAAATAGAGTCTTTGTAAATCTAGAGTAGTCATCTATTATAACAAATATGTATCATTTTCCTCCCCTGCTTTGCACTCTCATAGGGCCACACAAACCCCTGCTTTGCACTCTCATAGGGCCACACAAATCCATATGCAGAAGATCGAGTGGCTTTGATATGGTTAAATCCCTTTTAGACTTAAAAGAGGACTTCACATGCTTTCCTATAACATATGCATCATATACTTTCTGTGCCTTCAACTAGGACATGCGTAGACCATGGACTTGGTCCTTCATAATTAATTTGTTTAGAAGAGAAAAGCTTGCGTTCCCCAGTCTTCTGTGCCAGAGTTCAATGTCATCATCAACAACTTTCAGACAACTCAGATCACCACTTTGTATGGAATTGAAATTAGCAACATTGATGTTCTTGTATCTTTTGGCCACAAGTACCACTTCACCAACTACCATATTAATAATTGTACATAACTTGGACGAGAACTCTACCTTGTTTCCTTTATCACAAATCTGAGGGACACTCAAGAGACTGTACTTAAGACAATTGACATAGTACACATTCTCAATAGAGTGAGTAAGTGATATCTCGACTTTTCCAACTCTAAGAAAGTATCCCTTTTTCACATTGCCAAAGGATACAGTCCCTCCTTGTTGGGTTTTAGTAAAAGAAAGTCCATGGTGTTTCCAATCATGTGCTTTGCACATCCACTATCCATGAACCATTGTTGAGTGCTTCCTTTCACTGTTCCCTGCACAAAAGAGATCAAGAATTAGTTTTAGGAACCGAAGAAAGTTGGGTCCCTTGTAGTAGGCAAGAGGATAAATAAGAGCTCTCTTAGTCCATGCAGGTGATATGCGCTTTTTGTGGGTAGAATTTTGTCCCTTTTTAGTAGTTACATTTTCAGCATCTTTGTTTTTCTGAAAGGATTAGACCTTGGCTTGGAAAGTTTCATTGAAATACCCATTGCTCCCAGAGTGGGTACACATCCAGTTGTCTGGTACAGTAATATACTTGCAATAGGGGTTGTATGGAGTTTTTCCCCTCTGGAACCCTTTTCCCTGTGTGTTTCCATCATTATTAACGTACATGACAGTGATAGCTTCTGAGGACCCAGTCCACTTTAGAGACTTTTCAAGATCATTTTTTATTCTTTTTAGTTAAGTCTGGAGATGCTTGTTTTTCTTAGATTCAACACACATACTAATTCTCACAGTCTTCAACTCAATTTGAAGCCTAATGTATTCCTCACTTGCTTTCTCCTTTCCTTTTTAAGAATTTCCAGGTTTTTCTCTGTCCCTAGTCCCTATATTGTTTCCCTTAGGTCTGAAATCACTACCAAGAGATCATCTCTTTCTTCCTCAATCTAAGTCACTCTTTTCATCAAGGCTTCTCTTTCTTTTCTGAGTTTTCAATAGTTTCCTTATGGTCAACAACTACAACCACTAAGTCATCTCTTTCATGTTCTATGTTAGCAATTTTTTTGGTTAAGACAAAATTTTAATTTTCCAGCTCACAAATGGTTTCCTTCATATCAACAACACATACTACCAGATCATCTCTAGTTTGTTCAGTTTTTCCTAGCTCTAAGGTCAAAACATCCTTATCATCTAAAAGACTATGATAGGCATTAATCAATATACTAGCTAAAGATATGAGTTTCTTAGGAGAGTAGGATTTAAGATTTCACTTAACATCCCTGAAATTTACCTCATTGTTGTCATCGTCTTCATCATCATTTGATTGGTCCATCAAAGTAAAAATTGAATCATATTCATTCTCCTCTCTTTCAACTGCCATCATGGAGATGTCACCAATATCAGATTCATCTTCAGACTTACTAGAAGGAGTCTCCCAATGCTCTAAGAGTCTGCTTCACCACATTATCAGCAGATCTCTTCATCTTGATGTCCTTGTTAGGAACTGAGTCCTTCTTGGCTTCTTTCCCAGGGTTGTACTTGGAGTACTCTTTCTTTAGGAGAGGACAGTCTTTGATGATGTGCCCAGGATTTCCACACTTATGGCAGAGATCATAGTTCTTTAGTTCGGTAGAGCTACCCCTTTTCATTATTCCTCTATTTCTTCTGACCATCTTCCAAAATCTTTTAATTAAGTAAGCCATGTCATTATCCTCCTCACTAGAGTCATTGGTATCATCTTTGAGTATAGGTTATCATTTTCTTTCATTCTCTCCTTTCACTCTCTATCTTCGTTTTCATCTCGTAAGTCTTCATATTACCAACCAACTCGTGTACAGTCAGCTCCTGCAGATCCTTGGCTTTAGTAATAGCATTTACCTTGCTTTCCCATAACTGAGCAGTATATTAAGAATTTTCCTCACAATCTTGTTCCTACAAATGGTTTCACCAAGTGAGTGTAACTCAATGTGACGAACCGACCCTTCGTCTCATGCGTTACTGCTCTGTTTTTCCTGATTTATGCTTCTTCATGTTTCATTATTAGTATATGATGTGTTAGAGTTGATTTGGATTGATTTTGATAAGAAATGAGGCACTTAGTCTCTTTAAGGGAAGGCTAGTTTGGAAAAGTCAACTGGAAGTTGTTTTGCGAGTTAGGAGGTTCCGATGGGATTTTTGGTAATTTGGTTAGCTTCGAAATGTGATTTGCGACTTACTAGTGTGATCGAAATTTATTTTGGAGGCCCAGTTATAATTAGGGTTGAATTGGAGAAGTTAGTATTTTGGCGAATTCCGGTTGATAGGTGAGATTTTGATCCGAGGTTCAGAATGAAATTCTGAGAGTTTATGTATCTTTGTTAGGTGATTTGGAATGTGTGTGCAAAATTTCAGATGATATGGAAGTGTTTTGGTTGGGTTTTTGATGGAATAAGAATTTCAGAAGATTTGGATGAACTTAGGCTTTAATTTGATGTAATTTGATGATGTTAATGTCAATAGTGGTATTTTTATGACTCGAGAAAGTTTGAATAAGGTATTTAATCATGTTGGTACTTTTAGATGAGGTTCAGGGGGCCTCGGGTTGATTTTGGATGGCCATCGGGATGAAGTTTTGGATTTGTGATAGTGCTAGTCTGCTGATAACTCGTATTTCCACAGAAGCGGATGGTTTTGCGCATGTGTGGTACCTACAGGTGCATTTTATTGATCGCTCAAGCAGTTCGTGCGTTGGAGAGAGGCTCCGCAGTAGCGGGATTTTTGACCGCATAAGCGGTGTTCGCAGAAGCAAACTTTGACCGCAAAAGCGGTCCTGGACTATTTTTGAAGTACCAAAGAAGCGGAGGATTTCTGCAGGATCAGAGGTCACAGAAGCAAAATGGGAGTCGTAGATGCAAAAAAAAGCTGGAAAGAGAAGGGTTTTTAAGTGTCATTTTCTTCTGCGAGTTAAGGCAGTTTTTCCTCCATTTTTGAACGCGCTCGCGAGCTTTTGGACAGATTTGACGTGATTGGAGGTAAGTCACTTGGCTTAAATACATGGAATTGTGGTAGATTTAACATTGAAATTGGTTGAAATTCTTCAATATGGGTAAAAACTAGGGCTTGTGATTTTGAATTTTAAATTGGGATTTGATGACCCATTTGAGCTCCGATTTTGATGATCTTTATATGTACGGACTAGTGGCAAGATAAGGATCGTTTTGGTATGAGTCTTGTAATTTTTCAAGAAGCGGGCCCGGGGCTCTGGTTTTGCTAGTTTCGAGATTGTTGCTATATTTTGACTATTTTCGATTCGGTAATTTTCCCTTGGCATAGTGTGATGTATTTGCTCTTAATTTGGATAGATCCGAGGCGCATGGAAGCCAAGCTGAGGAGCAGAGGCATCGCCGGCTAGAGATTTCGCCGGTTTGAGATGCGATACTTGTAAATGATATCTTGAGGCTTTGAAACCCCGGATTCGAACATCATAGTGCTATATTGAGGTGACTTTCACGCCGGACATGAGCGTGGGGTAGAGCATCGTTGGGGATTGTGACTTGGTCTCTCCTGATTGTTGATTTTACCGCATATTTGACTGAAATTACTTGTTATCAACATAATTTGGGCTGAGTGCCATGTTTGGGGCCTTCTGCCAACTTGTAGAAACCTTCATGGATTGATATTACTGTTTTAGCAAAATTTGCATCCCAGTTTTGAATATTGTTTTACAAACTCAACCATATTTCTAAGTTTTGAAAACTAAAATGATTATTTAAGTGTTATTTCGGGCTGAGGACTACCGTTTTATAGATGCCCATAGGGCTGATGATAAATTTTGCACTGTGCATGGATCGGGCTACGCGCCGCAACAATGTTATACAGATATAAGCATGGATCGGTCTGTGCGCCACAATAGCATATATATTTGATCGGAATGCATGTCGCAGTAACATTGTGCTTGGGCTGTAGTAGCCCCTCCGGAGTCTATACACACCCGTAGTAAGCGTCGTCGGTGCTAAATGGATCGGACTGCGCACCGTAGTGGGTACTGGAATGTACCATCATATGCATTGCATTCACGCATTTTGTTCATTAATTGTTGTATGTGACATTTTTGGAGATATTTATCTGCTTTTGCTGGTACTATCTGATCCTTGAGTGTTGGGGCTCGAGTGGCTGACCAGTAACGAAGATATTGCCCGATGGGCAGATTTTGGTGCATAGTGTCACAAATTGTTTAAAAGTATTTTTGGCAACTGTGGAAAGGATCAATTGCAAAAGAGGTTTTTCTGATTGAGCCCATATGTTTCCTAATGAATTTCACGAATTTTCTATTTTTCAAAAAAAAAAAAATGGTTGTACTGTTCTGTATAGCATGATGGATTGCCTTATGTGATTTCTTGCATTCAGTTATTATTTACTCTTATTACCGCTGAGTTGGAAGTACTCACTTTACTGCCTGCACCTTGAGTGCAGTTGTAGGTATTGTTCGCCAGGCAGCGGGTTATTAGCGGATTGAAGATTGGCTATCGTAGCTGAGCCAGGTGACCGCTAGCGTCCGCGACACCAGATCTTCCTCCTTCCTTTATGTTTTCCATATCATCTTTCTGACTTTGCTCCCATTTCCGGACTTTTAGTATTTTTTTGTGAACTCTGTAGTAGCTCATGACTTGTGACACCTCGATGTTGGGTTGTGTTGGATTATATTCCGCGAACTCATGTTATTTAATTTTTCTTGAAACTATTTATTCGTATTAATTTATTTCTTGAAAAAAGGTTGTTTTAAATTGATTGGCTGGCCTTGTCTTCAAGAGGCACCATCACGACTTGAGCAGAGTTTGGGTTGTGACAAGTTGATATCAGAGCCTAGGTTAATAGTCTCACGAGTCATGAGTACGTTTAGGTACGGAGATGTCTGTATTTATCCTCGAAAGGCAGCAGAACCTTTAGGAAAAACTTCACATTCTTGAATTTTTATTGTGCATCTTTGATTCAGCTTGGAATGAAATCACTTGAAATTCCTTCCACGCGATTGTATGTGCACATGAGCGCTCAGTATCAGATGTATCTTGACGGCTTGTTATTCTCTGATCGAGGGGCAAGACGTGAATTCTATGAGCTGATGTTGGGCCAGTCTGGAGGACGCGAGGCCGGATCTTTGCTTATGGATTGAGCAACGTGGTGCTTATTTGCGAGCTGGTGTTATGAATTTATATGTTTAGTATTGTCCCTAATTATGGGAATGCGGCTGGATAGCTATGTGGTGAGTATGTTGGTACTGCGAGATGTTCTTATATCACTTGAGGGTATCGAAGAAGGTCTAATGAATGATAGATGAACCATTGAGTGTTTCATTTCCATTGTGATTGGATGTGTTGCCCCGAGTTATAGGTGCGTGAATAATCTTTTCATGTCACCTAGTTGGGCGTGAAGTAAATAGCGTGCTGTGGTTCAAGTTCAGACTCAGAAAGACTGGTCGACTGTGTAAGGTGTATGACTATGAAAAGTATATGGATATGTTAGGTTGAGGCGAAGCAGGTGGGCTATCTCCAGCGGAGTGTTCTAGCATGGTATGGTCCTTCTGTGCATGTTAGAAGAATCTGTGTTTCACAACTTATAAACGATTGGGGCGTATTCTCACTATGTTCTTGTTGCATCAATGGAGTAAAAGTGATATGAGCTATTGAAAATTTTTGGTTTATGGCTTCAAGCCAAGTTGGGGAGGTTAGCGGATTGCACGGTCATGTGCTATGTTGGTTCTGTTACGAGATATGCTGGCGGACCAGTTCTGGTTGCAGAAATGAGCCGAGGATGGAACGAGTGAAGCAAAATTTATACAAGAGTTATATGGAACTTGTAGATGCATGGAAACAATAGTATGTCTTGAGCTGTTGTGGATAAAGAATGCTTAGTATATTTAGGAGAAAGATGTTTGTTGGTATTTGAATGAGATCATATCCTGTGGTGTCAGGATGCTATTAAGGAAAGAGTGGTTCTATTCTCTAAGTCATGTAAATTCCATATCGAATATGAAGTAAATGGCTCTCAAGAATGGTTTTATTGTGTTCAAGGTTCTACATGCAACAATCCAGTGTCTTAAGGTGGTGTATAGGGTAGAGGCTGAGTTTTATTAGAAAAGGTCAAGACTTGTGGTGTTTTATGTTGATTATAGGATCCTATGTATCGGTATCGGGAAGTCATGGTAACAAGTTCATAATCACAGAAAGTTATTCAAGTAAAGTATTTTGGGAATGTGGTGTTCCTGGGAATATTGGAAAGAGTATTTGGTGGCCAATGAGGCTTAGACAGTGTGATCTTATGTTCAAATCTCCTGTGGTGAGTCTGGATTGAGACATTGTGATGCTACAGTGCGGGACAAATATCAAGTGGATGATGAATAAAAGAGAAATTTGTATAGATAGAATATCTTGATAATAGACCGAATCGGTATGGTAAGGGTATGATTAATTTCTGTATGTGTTCAAGGTATTGAGTTTTTCAGGTATTTTTGCAGCAATGCTCTTGGGTTTTGACGGTTTGCTGAGCTTGGGTTAGATAGAAAGATCTAGTCATGTTAGTTTTGCTTGTATAAATTAAGTTGGCATAGATGTTCTTGTTGGGTTTTACCGTGGTTTGAAGATGAATATATTTCGGTGGGTATGTGAAGGATGGAGTGTGTAATGACTTTTTGTCTAAATGGGATCAATAAAAGTTCTTGACTAGTTCAGTGTGTCGACGTACGCAATACAAAAGGGAGATAAAAGTTCTTATGTTTTCCGATTGTGGTATGGTAGATACGATATGTTGTAGAGGATTGAGATTTGTGTGTGTAAGTCTCGGTTCAGTTTGGAATGGAAAGTCATTAAATATTTAAGCAGCACGGGCAACTGCAGGTGATTTGAGGATCGATCTTCAGATGACTAGAGTGAATAATCTTCGTATGATTAAGGAAAATGGTGTTGCTAATCATAGCAACTTGACGAGGGTATATATTTCAGAAAAAGGGCAATGTGAATAAGTTGATGGAATTTCGGTAGTGTTGCGACATTTTCTTGATAGATCGACTATTGATATCTGAGTTGTTTGATGGCACATGTTGAATTCTGGAATATCTTTTGTGGAATGATTGCGTACTTGAGGTGTACTATGCATTTATACTGCAGGATTTGGGATCATGTACAATAATTTGTGTGCTATGTGGAGCTGGAGACTGAGAGTTCTCATGTTCAGACTATATAGTGGTTATGGATAGTGTGTATTAGTACCGTTAGCGGCTAGAGGGGGCTTGGAAGCCCGAGTGGATCTTTCGTTGCTGGCATGCTATATTTTTGGATGTGGTTGGAGTTTAGACTGGTCGTCTCAGTATTGGATTAAGTATGGACTATTGTGTGATGGGCTATGTCGGAAATGCCACGGTTTGAGTGGCGTGGTACATTTGGGTTATGTTCTTGTGGAGTGGTTTATATTTCAAATACCTAGCAGACGGCTGGGAGGGATTGCTTATCCTATTGAACCTTCATAGTGGATGTCAGTGCAGAGGTTGACATTATTGAGCCACTTCTGGTGTTAAGGGACTTTTCGGATGCGTGTTCCAGGTTGAGTTGATTCGGTTGGCTCCGAATTGTGTGGCCAAGGAATAGGTTGACTCGATTGTTGTTCAGCTTATCAGCGATCTGGAAAGTTCTATGAGTTGTTTTCTACATTGTGAGACGATATGATTTATAGACTATGGGCACAAATGGTGCGGTCCCATGGGGATTCATAGTGGAAGTTGAGATGGAGACCTCAGTTGCGCTTGAGTTTGTAGCTTATAACTCTATATCTAGATATTGTATGCCCTCGGTATGCTTACGATCGGAACTCGGTATTTTATTGCAATGAGTAAATTTGGCTCGATGTGCATCTCCTTATGTGAGATATATATGTGTGGATCGGGTGGCACACCGCCATGAGTATGCATGGATCGGACGGCATGCCTTAATGGATATGTGTGGATTGGGTGGCACATCGCCACGAGTATTTTATCTGGATCGGATTGCACGCCGCAGCAGTGTGATGTTGAAAATAATTCTCTTTATGATATTTTGTATGCCTTGTTTTCCTAGTTCTGAGGAAAGTCCGTATTGGGTGCTGCTCGGCACATTGCGCATCGGTTGTGTCCTTTCATGATCGTATGGTGTATGTTACTTGCAGCGCCTTGGGTATAATGATTTTATTGGGTTCTAGACACCAATCGTGCATGGATCTCAACTTCGAGTATAGAGACTTGAGATATTTCACGTGTAGCGGTGTTTGGATAAGATCGCGTATTATAGCGAGGCTACGTGGAGATTAGACCCTTCAGGGTAGATTCAGGTGTTCTATCTCTATGATGTGGGACGGGGTCCCAGCCTTTTTTTGTAATGGTATGAATGAGCTTATGGTACAACTCTTTCGTTTGAGTCATTTTCATGATCTGAGTATGTTCAGACCGTCTCTTATTGGTACGTGTATTATGCAAGTTGTGGCTTAGGCCGTATTGACGTGTCATGTCACCAGGGTGTTTTGTTTGGTCATAAGAGTTCTGTGGGATCATTAATGGAAGCGAACGGATTTGATTTTATCTTGTTGAAAGGATGATATCGAGGTTTGGCTCGGAATCTGTTGTGGTATTAGTCTAAAAGGAAGAAATAACTTCTTTAATAGTCGATCTAAGAAATGGATTATGGTCTACTGCATGTTTCCTTATCATTGGTAGGATATGAAAGTGTTGGAATTAGACTTTAGCTAATAAGAGGTTGCTAACGGTGTATGGTTGTTTTGGATAGCTGCTGTGAATGGGAGTTATCACTGCATGTGGTTGAGCTATGTGGTATATCATACAATTGCACCTGAGGTTGCAGGGATGGGATATTACAGCTTGTTCGGGCTAATTCTGAGTATAGATGTAAAATTCTGATCTTGTGTATAATTTCGGAAAGTGCAATGCAGTCCTATGGTTTCCGGGTTAGATGGACTGTGAATTTCATCTATGTCGTGTTGCCGGATCTATTAGAGATAGGGTGACATGGGATCACCCCGAGTATATGCTTGGCAAGATCATTCAGCTATTGGTTGGCTTCTAAAACAACTCTGGGTACGCTCGAGGACGACCGTTTGTTTAAGTTGGGGAGGATGTGATGCCCGACCCGTCGTCTCATGTGTTACTGGTCCGTTTTTCCCGATTTATGCTTCTTCATATTTCTTATCAATATATGATGTGTTAGAGTTGATTTGGATTTATTTTGATAAGAAATGAGACACTTAATCTATTTAAGGGAAGACTAGTTTGGAAAAGTCAACTGGAAGCTGACTTGTGAGTTAGGAGGTTCCGATGGGATTTTCGGTACTTTCGTTAGCTTTGGGAAGTGATTTGTGACTTAGGAGTATGATCGGAAATGATTTTGGAGGCCGATGTAGAATTAGGCTTGAATTGGCGAAGTTAGTATTTTTGGCGAATTCCGGTTGATAGGTGAGATTTTGTTCCGAGTGTCAGAATGAATTCCCGAGAATTGATGTAGCTTTGATAGGTGATTTGCGATGTGTGTGCAAAATTTCAGATGATTCGGAAGTGTTTTGGTTGGGTTTTAGATGAAATAAGAATTTTGGAAGATTTGGATGAACATAGGCTTGAATTTGATGAAATTTGATGATGTTTGTGTTAATGTTGTAGTTTTTATGACTCGAGCAAGTTTGAATAAGGTATTTGATCATGTTGGTGCTTTTAGATGAGGTCCCGGGGGCCTCAGGTTGATTTTAGATGGCCATTAGGATGAATTTTTGGATTTGTGGTAGTTCTGGTCTGCTGATAACTGGTATTTCCGCAGGTGCAGTCCCAGCAGATACGTTTTATTGACCGCAGAAGCGGTCCGTGCGTTAAAGAGAGGCTCCGCAAAAGCGGAATTTTTGACCGTAGAAGCGAACATTGACCGCAAAAGCGGTCTTGGACTATTTGTGAAGTTCTGCAGAAGAGGAGGATTTCCGCTGGAGTGGAGGTCGCAGAAGCAAAATGGGAGTCGCAGATGTGAAAAAGGCTGAACAAAGAAGGGGTTTTAAGTGTCATTTTGTTCCGCGAGTTAAGGCATTTTTTCCTCCATTTTCGAACGAGCTCGAGAGCTTTTGGACAGATTTGAAGGGCGATTTCGACTAGGCATGATTGGAGGTAAGTCACTTGGCTTAAATACATGAAATTATGATAGATTTAACAAGGAAATTGGTTGAAATTCTTCTAAAGGGGTAAAAACTAGGGCTTGAGATTTTGAATTTTAGATTGGGATTTAATGACCCATTTGATCTTCGATTTTGATCAACTTTATATGTACGGACTCATGGCGAGATAAGGATCGTTTTGGTATGAGTCTTGTAATTTTTTGAGAAGCAGGTCCAGGACTTGGGTTTTTTCTAGTTTTGAGATTGTTGATATTTTTTGACTATTTCCGATTGGGCATTGTTCTCTCGGCATAATGTTATGTATTCACTCTGAATTTGGATAGATTCGAGATGCATGGAGGCCAAGCTAAGGTGCAGAGGCATTGCGGGCTAGAGATTTTGCCCGTTCGAGGTGAGTAATACTTGTAAATGATATCCTGAGGTTGGAAACCTCGGATTCGCACATTATAATGCTATATTGAGGTGACTTGCACGTCAGACATGAGCCTGGGGAAGAGCAGCATTCGGGATTGTGATCTGGTCCGTCTCGATTGTGTATTTTACTGCGTATTTGACTGAAATTACTTGTTATCAACATAATTTCGGCTGAGTGCCATGTTTGGGGCCTTGTGCCAACTTGTAGAATACTTCGGGGATTGATATTACTGTTTTAGCATAATTTGCATCCCATACGGTCCTAGACCAAGGTTTTGAATCAATTTTGCAAACTCAGACATATTTCTAAGTTTTGAAAATTCAGCTGATAGTTTAAGTGTTATTTCGGGCAGAGGACTACTGTTTTATAAATGCCCATGGGGTTCATGATAAATTTTGCGCTGTGCATGGATTGGGCTGCACGTCGCAGCAGTGTATATGTATTGGATCAGACTACACGCCGCAGTAACCTTGCGCTTGGGCTGTAGGAGCCCAACCGGAGTCTGTACATACCCCCCCTGAGTGACGTTGACGTTAAACGGATTGGACTGCGCGCCGCAGTGGGTACTGGAATGTACCATCATATCCATTGCATTGCATTCATGGATTTTGTTGATTATTTGTTGTTTGTGATATTTCTGGAGATATTTATCTGCTTTTGCTGGTGCTATCTGATCCTTGAGTGTTGGGGCCCGAGTGGCTGACCATGAACGAAGATATTGCCCTATGGGCGGATTTTGGTGCATAGTGTCACAGATTGTTTGAAAGTATTTTTGGCAACTGTTGAAAGGATCAATTGTAAAAGAGGTTTTTCTGACTGAGCCCAGATGTTTCCTAAAGAATTTCACGGTTTTTCTGCTTTTCAAAAAAAGGGTTGTATATTCTGTATAGCATGATGGAGTGCATTACGTGATTTCTTGACTTCAATTATTATTTACTCTTTTTATCGCTGAGTTGGAAGTACTCACTTTACTCCCTGTACCTCGAGTTCAATTGCAGGTATTGTTCACCCGGTAGCGGGTTATTAACGAATTGAAGATCTGCTATCGTAGCTGAGCTAGGTGACCGCTAGCGTCCGCGGCACCGGACACCCCTTACTTTATGTTGTGCATGTTATCTTTAAGACTTTGTTCCCATTTCTAGACTTGTAGTATTTTTTTTTGTGAACTCTGTAGTAGTTCATGACTGGTAACACCCCGATGTCGGGCTGTGTTGGGTTGTATTCCGCGAACTCATGTTATTTAATTTTTCTTGAAAGTGTTTATTCATATTAATTTATTTGTTGAAAAGGCTATTTTAAATGGATTGGCTGGCCTTGTCTTCACGAAAGACGCCATCATGACTGGAGAAGGGTTTGGTTCGCGACACTCATTTATGATGGAGGTGAATCTAGTGTGCATATCTTGAATAGATTCATCATCATTCATCCTAAATAGTTCATACTCGGTGTGAGCATATCAATCTTAGACTGCTTTATTTGGGTAGTTCCCTCATATTTCTAGATCCTCCTATATCTCCTTTGTAGTTTCACATGCTGAAATTCTATTGTATTTATCAGGTCCTATTCCACAAACCAAAATCTTTTTTTAGCACGAAAGTTTTCTCCACGGCTTTCCTGTGTACGTCGATGTATTTCTTTCTGGTTTTTTGCCATTGAGAATGGAAGTTCTGCAAGTGCCTTTGTTGGGATGTAAGGACCATCACATCTGACATCCCATAAATTAGAATCATCATCTAAGATAAAATCGTGCATTTTTGTCTTCCACCACCCATGTATTGACCATTGAACCTGGGTGGTTTGTATGTAGATTGACCTTCTTTAAAATTTGGTGGAGCGGCCATACAGATCCTTCCTAGGTATTAACCTGATAGGAGGAACCCGCTTTGATACCAATTGTTAGTTTATATGAGTCCACCAAACTATAGAATACCTGGTCCTCTATGAGTTTTTACTGAGAATACTAATGAAACACTAACTAAATGAGACACGTGATTTTTACGTGGAAACATCTCACACAAGGGGAAAAACCAAGACCAACACTCGTAGGATTTCAACTTTACTAACTTGTAAATACTCTATTACAGCCCATTTTGTAAAAACTCTATTACAACACACTTTGTAATGACTCTATTATAAAGACTTCAACTCAACTAACTTGTGATAATCTTACCACAAGCCACCTTTTCACTCACTTCTTACAAAAACTTTAGCTTATGACTAATTCTAGTCAGAACACAAACTTAGAAAGTTTATGGTTTTACACAGGGCTTCCTAAGCAATGCTTCCAGCTAAGCAATTTAGGAATTACAATAAGAACAATCACAAAGTTACAACTCAACTAAGGAAAGTAAAATATTAGATTTAGGAAGTGGTCCATAGTAGCGTTTAATTTTGTTCTTCAAACACTTGAGAATTGAGTTCACCGTCTTCAGAATGCTTGAATAGTGGAAGAAAATTCTCAAGTGTTCAATTCATATTTTGTTATAATGTTATTGTTAATACACCGTGATAACATCACATAAATGATGTAAGTACTCGGTAGGTCAAAGGCAAGTGACTGCAAAACTGATGCACTGTGTGCACTATTTCTGTGGCAGTCACTTTCCAACTGTGTACAGTTGACTTTCGTACTGCTGTTAGGGAAACACAAGGGATCAGGTCGTTGTCTTGTTTCTTCATTTTATACACTTCCAGTAGTTCACATTAGCTGGAGTCCAGGTAGGAATCCGTTCATTTGTAATGTGTACCAAGTATGTCAGGTTCTTGACAGTAAATTTGTTAGATTATCAAAACATAAGGCAAAGATATTGAAAATCTATCAATGTACTTCTTATAATATGTGATCAAAACAATACAAATGGCTTGATAGGTTGATTTGGGGGGAGGGGGAAAGCAAAGCAGCTAATTCAGTTGAAGAGAGAGAGAGGGCGGGGGGGGGGGGGGGGGGGAACCATAGCGATAGGAAATAAGGAGAGAAGGTAGTTGTACAACTTTGATCGCCAGGCCAAATGTTTGATGTGATAAAATGTGAAAGAATTTGAGCATCTAATATAAAATCTTAAGACATTAAATGGAGTGACCACAACATTATTAACCCATTTAGAAAAAAAACTTACGCAATCGACGAGGAACAAATACATTCTTTAACAATTATTTTTTTCAGCAACAACTTTAGTTGCTTTTTGTGGTGACTAATTAATTTCTTGTGAAGACTTTTCAGCGTAGTTAGAAACACATATCAACGATTGTACTTATCTCAGCGACGCTCCAATTACCTCTAATAAGCTCATGACTTTTGCATTTTTTATGATAACTCTATAAGTTACTGCACTTCTATAAGATTTTTTCTATTTACTCCCCTTAACAGACTAAAGCTAATTTCTTGATAAGCCAGAAAACATGATTACATAAATCAATATTGCATAGACACTATGTAAAAACAATAACTGTGGCACTTTTTGGCATGCCTTAATTTCAATTGTCACATTTGAGATATTTTACCGATTATGTGAAGAAAATAAAGTTAAGAGCTATGCGAATTCATACTTATTAAATAAGCTCTTTCAACAAACAACGTAGCCTCATCACCTTACTTATAGATGCATTTGATTAAAGCAAATAATTACTAGTTAACAGCAACAAAGAATCACATATTAATTTATAGTTTTTTTTGGGTGGAAATAAACCTTAGTATTTCTGTTTTAAGTCAAGAGGGAATTGAAGAAAAATATACAGAGAGAACCTCCACCTTCTCACTACAACTTTGACTTTAATCCTCCTAAACTTGTTGACATTGTTCCAACACAATGACCAACTACTTTGATGCCTTCAAACCAAAGTTTCAAGGACAAACTAATTGATGGGATTCAGGAGGAGGAAATTCACATGGCCATTGATAATCAACCTCCTTCACCACCTCTGTATGGTCTTGCCAATTACATACCCTATTCCAAAGATGATCACCTAATTCATTTATTTCCAGAAGATCTACATCGTATTTACGCTCCATGAAAATATTCGACAATCATAAAACTACAAAGAATGAGAATCCAACACCAATTACTCAAAAGGAAGATCTAACACCTGTGGAAACTAAAAAACAATTTTCCACGTATAGATCTAGGACATGATTATTTTTTTGCAAAATTCAATTACAAAGATAGCATGTAAAAAGTGCTTCATCAAGGTCCTTGGTTCATTTTTGGTCACTTCTTTTCTGTTAAAAAATAGGTACTAAACTTTATTGCCTCTAAAGTTAAGATCTCACTAGCTTCTATTTGGATCCGTTTACCACAATTACCAACAGAGTTCTATGATAGACAAATCCTCACAATAATGTAAAATAAAATTGGTAAACTTTTACAAATCGATGCATGCACCTCTTCTACCCTAAGGGGTCGCTATGATAGATTATGTGTTGAAGTCCCACTGAAGATTTTGGTCACTCCATTTATATACATTGGATCACATAACTAAGAATCACTATGAAGGTATTAATTTCTCATGCAACAATTGTGGTAGATTAGGAAATTCAATGGCCTCAAGCAACCACATTATACAAAGAGGTAAACCGGCCACTTCAAAAGGAGACAGTGCCATTGGCCAATGAAAGGCCATAGACACTCCCAATCACAACATGCAAAAAGGATCTCCTCTGCCCAAAGAAGATGTCTTGGCACACTATGTCCTTCCCCAAGAAAAGCAAGGCTATATTCAAGCCAAAATCCCAACAAGCCAATGATGGTAAGACAATGTTCCATTCAATTTCAATTCCAGGTAAGTTCTCCCTCCCCTATCTATTTGGTAAGTCGAATCTCAATGGGAACACTCCCACTGATCTTTTACCTACTAATAATGATATCGAAGTGTTAATAATATTGATACAAAAAACTCCTTTAGAGCATCGTACAATCCGCCTACCACCACTAATGAACTCATTGGGAGCCTAGGAATTAAAGACAACTCTTGCATGGCAATTAACGTAGCTAGCAATGGACCAATGGACATCCACTTGTAAAACCCCAAAAGCACCCAACTAAATTACATGCAAAGCCATAATTACTCATTTACTACTCATGATACCCTAAATCACCCTAATTCTATACTTCTACCTCGCCCAATCCCCTCTAAATGCGCTAATATAACACAACTAACTCCAAATACTAGTTTACCTAGCTTCATGGGAGATAACCTTCTAGCCAAAACACCTAACCACGTGGCAAAAGAATATCCCTCCAACCCCAGATGGCCAATGAACAACACCACTTTCTCTAACAAAATCTAAGCAAAATCTTCCAAAGAACGCTGCCACAAGTAACCTAGCTGATATCAATATAGATATCACTACTGCTAGTCCTTCCATCTCGACTACTCAAATTAATAACATAGACCTTTACTCTCATATCACTCATATAAACCCTACTCTTCTTCTTGACAATGCCAAGGATTCCGATCACTCAAAGAAAACGTTATTGTCTAGCGTAAATTCTAAGACCCCAAAGAGCTCTCAACATGTCCAACCTACCACTACCCAAAAACCAAGCAGCAAAAAATCAAACTTTCTTCATACAACCACCATTACCATAGGATCATCAACCCTAATCGTGCGTGGAACAAGCCCTGATGGGTCATGCAATAATGTTCAGCATAATACTCAATGGTCAAGAGACAATCATAGTTCTCCAAAATTCTCATTTCCTAGCTCAACTAGTTTCTGAAGGAATGAATATGGACATGAACATCTACTTCAACTATGTGTGGTTGAACAACATCCTCCCTTCACTATCCCTTTCCTAAATCTCAATCAAGCCCAAGCCATGAGGAGTCAATGGAGTCTCCCATTCCACTTCAATCTCATCCAGTCCCAACAAGTCCCAGTAGATCTCCCATTCTTTCTCCCAGGAGAGATCAACAATGTGAACCCTATTTTCATTCCATGGACAACTCCATTCGACATAGTAACTCTAAAAAACAATCAACAACACCCCCATGCACCCTTCCCCCAACACCATGCACAACCACCTCCCCCACAGCCACCACTTGCCCAACTATAGATCCCTCCAATGAACGCTCAGGTACAACACCCTCTCAATGCACTAGAACCAGAAAATGTAGAAATGGAGGACGACGACGAAGTAAACCTATTGGGATTCGGTCCAGTCTTAGAATTTTTCAGCCTTACCGAGGTAAAAGTCTACTTCTTCATGGATAAAAGAGAAAAAAGGTATGTTCTAAGCTTTCCCATAGCACTACACAAGTTCTCGATGGATGGGAGACCCTCTCAAGACCCAACAGTGGGAAGTCATGCCGTAATCCTTGTTCCTTCATTAAGGAGGAACCCAATTCCGCAAACCTAGAGGGAAAGTGGGACACCACCAAATCTTCCAAATATGAATAGACCTATCAATATAATAATTTGGAACATCCGAGGCGGCAATAAAAAAAACTTTAGGGTGAATTTCAAAGAAATAATTGATAGTAACAAACCATGCATGGTTGCTCTTCTGGACATTAGAATGGAAAGTCACTTATCCCTTTTAAGTGATTTTGATTTTTCTCAAATGATCGAGGTGCCTTGTGAGGGTCAATCAGGAGATATAGTGCTATGTTGGGATGCAAATATGGTCAATGTTCATGACTTCGTTAGAACCAATCAAGAAATTCATGTTGTAATAGAGGTACTTCCTTTATTACTTGGCTATTTTCATCTATTTATGCTAGCATTAATTGTTTAAATGAGTAGAAATGTGGAATACCATAGAGAAAACTAGTAATATTGTTAATGACCCATGGATTTTTGGGGAAATTTCAATGATGTTATTAACTATAATAATAAGCTTGGTAGTAATTCTATTAATTGTAGACGTAGGAAAGAGATTTGAAAAAGCATTAATCAATGAAAACTATTAAATCTAGTTATAAAGGTTGCAAGTAAACATGGTCGAACCATTGGAAAAAATCTAAGGGGTTAATTATGGAACGCCTTGATAGAATCTTTGTGAACAAGGAGTGGATTGATCTTTACCCTAAGGCTATAGTGATTCATCTCCCTAAAAAGCATTCGAACCATAATCCTCTCTTATTAAATTTGAATCCTAGGCATGATAACAATAATGATAAACATTTTCATTTAGAAACTATATGGTGTAGACACCCGGATTTCGTTAATATTGTTAAACAAAATTGGCTAGCTACAGACCTCGCTGGAGCCCAAACTTTCTTTATCAAGGATATTATTCATTGGAAGAATTCAACCTTTGGGGACATTTTCAAAAAAAAAGAGATAAATTCTATTAGAATCAATGGAATCCCATCCTTTCCCCATTATTATAATAGTGATTTCCTTCAAAACCCTGAATCCACTCTTCAATTAGAATATAACATCTTACATATGTAACATGACTTTTGGAAGTTAAGAGCTAGGAGTAATTGGCTAAACGATGGAGATGCCAACACTAAGCTTTTTCATATTATGGTCTCTAATCGTAAACTTCGTAATTTCATTATGTATTTCACTAATGAAATAGGAGAATGGATAACTGATCCAAACAAAATATTAGATCACTCCTTTACTTTCTTTAGAGAGGCCTTTCAAAGTGCTCACACTGTCTCCCCTATTAAAATTTTTATGTATGATCCCTCTGCTATGAATAAACTTGATTTACAATGTCATGACAAATCCCTCTCTATTAGTGAAATAACTAAAGCCATCTTTTCATTTAAACCTTTCAAATCTCCAGGCCCAGATGGTATGCGTTATTTTTTTACCAAAAATATTGGCATATATTAAAAGACTCCTTTACTTCTTACTGTCAAAAAGTTTTTTCCACACAATCCCTACCTAGTGAAATAAACAACACTTATTTATGCCTCATTCCTAAATTCCCTAACGCTAAAAATCTTAAAAAATTTCAGGCTTATTTGATTATGCAATACTGTTTATAAGGTAATTACTTAAATTATTGCCAATAGAATGAAATAATTTTTACTTCTCCTCATTAGTTCTATGCAATCTAGCTGTTTGAAAAATAGAAGAACTAGTTATAACGCCATAATCGTTCAAGAAATTATGAGTTATCTTGGAATAAAAACTCAAATTTTAACATGACATAACTCTCATGGAAAAAACAAATAAAAAAATTAATTTTTGTGTAAAAGGGTGATTGGATTATTTCTCCAAAGAATCTTGACTCACCATAAATAAATCTAAATCCAGAATGGTTACCCCTCCCCCCCCCCCCCCCAATTGCCCAAAAGATGTGCCTATCTACCTGCACTCTCTATTTTGCATAAAATGTACCATTGAGTTTGGCAGTTATCTGGGATTCTCTATTTTTAATAAGAATTCGAAGGCCAAGGACTTTCAATTCATTTTGGATAAGTTACAAACTAGACTCTCTCATTGGAAATGTTCCATCCTTAATATGGTTGGGTACCATACTAGCAACAAGTATCCTAGGAGTAATTCCTTCTCACGTAATGCAACATACTCTCCTTCCATCGATAACTCTAAAATCCATTGACAAAATTCAAAGGAATTTTATTTGGGGTACTACAAATACCTCAAAAAAAGTTTCATCTCATAAATTGGGATACTATCACCAAGGATAAAAAAGATTGTGGCTTAGATATTTACAAGACAAAAGATAAGAATTTGGTCTCCCTTGCAAGCCTTGTGTGGAGACTCTTAAAAAAAAATTTCGTTACCTTGGTGTTATCTAATTAAATCCAAGTACTATTACAAACCTTTCTATTATCTGGAAATCCATACTCCAAGGATGGAAACTATGCAATAAATGAATTATGTGGCATCCCTCAAGAAATTATCATGTTTAAACATTTGGAAAAATAATTGGATTTATAACACGCCCACCCTAAGGAGCTCTATTGAGGGCCCCCTCAATAATTCTGAGTTTGTTCTCTCCCTAGGTAAACTATATAAGTAGAAAGATTGGGACGTTAGTAAAATTAGATTTGAACTCCTCCCCCTCCCCCCCCCCCCCCCCGACATTATTCACAATATTAATATTACTCCTACCCCCTCAAATAAGTCCAAAGTGGATGACAGTTTGAATCTTAAGCCCCAAATGTATTTTCTCCACAAAATCGTGCTATAAACTTCGCAATACAGCCATCATTCCTTCTAGTTGTTATAAATGGATATAGGGTCTCCAATGTCCTAGTAGATTAAGATCTTTCTTTGGAAATGTGGTCACAATCGTGTTCCTTGTAGAGCTTATCTCCGAAAAATTTGTATGAATGTGGATGAAACATTACTACATGTAGAATGAGCATTGAGAGCATCCAACACATTTTCCTACAATGTGTATCTACCCAAGGATTTTGGAAAGCCATGGGCATTAGCTTTGATATCAATATGGGAGATATTAACTAGCTTACAAAGCTTCGTGATTCCTTCATAAGTCAAAACCCTCATAACATTAATTGGCAAACTCTTTTTCCTTTGTGCATATAGAAATATGGAAGAACAGGAATAATAATAATATCAGTAACCTATATGGCCATCTTGATGTAAAATCACCCATGTATTTTGCATGGGAATATCACTTCTTCACTGAAAGAAACCCCTTTAAAATCAAGAAAATTGTCATTGAAACTAGGTGGTGTAATCCTTCCATAAATGTTATCAAATTTAACGGTGATGGCACTTTCTCTTCTACTAAAAATGCAACAGGTATAGGTGAAACATTTCGCAATAGTAATGGTGATTGGATCTTGGGTTATCAAAAAAAGGACTCATGCTGCCTCTCCAATCCATGCTGAACTTCTAGCTCTCCTGGAAGGGCTAAAAATTGCACTAGAATTTAAAGAGACAAGTATGGAAATTGAAATTTATAGCACGGATGTTATCAAACTTTAGCATGAAGATTTTACTAACTTTCAAAATGTTATTCTTGAATGAAGATGGTTAATGCACCAACTGAAGCTCCCAGTACTGAGGCACAACTTTTGGGAAGGAAATGAAGTAGCTCATCGACTGGCTAAGGAAGCTTTGCAGAAACCTCCCAGTACCAAATGTGTTTATCATTCTCGTCCACTTTTTTTTGTTCAAAGAGAAATTCAGAAGGACAAGCAGGAATCTTTTAATAGCTATAATTATCTCTATGAATGTTTATAATTTCCTAGAATCTATGGGAAATAGTAATGCCCTTATGACTATGTCTAACTCGTGTACTTTATTTTTTAAGTAATATAAATATTGTGCTTTTATGTTTAAAAAAAACCTAATTATTCAATCATGCAGAATCAAAACACATTCAATTATTCATATAATTCTTCCTCCTATCCATTCCTACCCTTTCTATACCCCTGTTATCTTCCTTTGTTTACTATCTATATATTTCTATATATTTTGTGCCTGTTTCGTGCAAACTACTTGTATAGTCTCTCTATCTAGCTCATCTCTTGATGTCTTTTCTTTTTCTGTATAACTTCCAAACATCTATACTGACATGTGTGTTGTATTTGCTTTAGTATTGTTTGAGGTCTTGGTACTTTCTCCATCGAGAGTGCTTCATTTCTGGCCCTCCAAATGTGGTATATGACTACTGCTACCACTTCCTCTGTGAACAATCTTCCTGTTTTTCCTTTAGCAATTCCTGTCATTCTTCTCCATATACCATTGACCTCTGTATTCTGTAGATTCATCCCACGCCATTTAAGCGCCTCTTCTAAGCACATCTTATGGTCTCCTAGAAACAGCCTTTCTGCCCCTCGGGTTAGGGGTAAGGTCTGCATACATTTAACCCTCCCCAGATCCCACTTGTGGGATCGTACTGGGTTGTTGTTGCTGTTCTAAGCACATCTTAGAGAATGTGCATTCAAGGAATAGGTGGTCGATCAATTCTGTTTGTCCAGCACATATCATACAGTCACTGTCTTGTATAATCCCCATTTTGTCAATAGTTTCCTACGCATTACAAGCCAGCAAATGAAACTATGCTTAGGATTATTCATTCTGTTCCATACCCCTCTGCTCCAAGGCCATTGCTCCAGCTCCCCTCTTCTCTAGTGGTAGTCACTCTTAGTTGTGTATTTTCCAACCTTCGTTAGCCACCCGTTCTCTACATATCCTGCTGCATACGTCTCTTATAGAACAATTTATCCTCCAGTACCAACAACAGCTAATTTATAGTTTATAACCTTAATAACATGACCTAATTAATATGGACTATGCAATATGGACTTTCATTGCTCAATCAAGAAATCAAGTCTTTAAGTACATTGAGAGTGCAGAAAAAGGGCATTTTGTTTGATCTAGCTCGTCGAATTAATGTTTTGAGCTATAATAAGTGTTAATTGATAGTTATATAATACCGAGTTCTCTCAGTTGATAGTTATTGAAATGAGAATGGTAAAATTCCATGCACGAAATGTGAGAAGGTAAAAGGTGAAAGGAAAAAGGAACAATTGCTAAAGTATAACGATTACTTAGATCAGGACTAAAAAGTACAAAAAGTATAGTAATTATAATTACACTATTTAGGCCAAATACATAATTAAGCGGCCCTTAATTGTCGCCAATATTTCAATTTAAGCGTGATGTAAGACTTGTTCCTATTAAACACACAGCAACGATATAAAAAGTAGCTTTACTTGTAAGATATATGGACTTATATCTACATACATATGAACAATATATGGATAAATTATATGTTATGTGTTATCTTTTGGTTTGGCCTAATTTTGTGGTCTTATGGACATTATGTTAAGGGGGCCAATGTATTGTCATATAAAGTGTAGGACTAATGTGTAGATACCCAAAAGGGTAACCTTAGTTAATGATGGGCTAACTAAGGTTACATATATGTAACCATGGTTACATGCTTGTGACTCTTGAGTTATGTAACTCTTGTGACTCTTGGGTTATGTAACTCTTTTGTTATAAAGTGGGGGTTATGGTTCCCACATTATGGCAAGACATAATCTCTTCTTCCTCCCATTGAATCAAGAGAAACTCCATTGTTGTCTTGCAAATTCTTATGGAAAACCATTCCCATATTTGGTCTTGTGTGATATTCTTGTGGAAAGCCATACACCAACTTTGGTTATTGTGATATTATTGTTGTTGTGAAATCCATACTTCAAGAAGGATCAAGAAGACAATCTTGAAGGAAGGACTAAGGAACTTGCTAAGGCACACTTCAAACAATCATCAAAGGAGGTTCAAGGATTTCCACATATGGATTCAAGTAAGCTTCCGCTCATGTAGTTGTTGTTCCAAATTATTCAATATGAAGGTTATTGTATTTTAGTCGGAATCATTATTCTAACAATTGGTATCATAGCCACCTTCATATTTGGATTTGGATGTTCATAAGATTCATGTTATATAAAGTTCATGTTCAAGTTAAGTTAGAATTTTGTTTATGAAATTCTAGTGCCATGAAATAGCATGATTTTATGAATGTTATGTTTTTGATGAACTTTGATGTTTTTATATCATGTTATTATTACTTGAATTGAAACATTGAATTTTGCATGATTTTGGCTGATGAGAAACATGTTTTCTTGTTTAAGTTTCTTGTTAAAGACCATATTAAGTTGTTGAAACGTTTTTTAACCTTCCGTGACGACAACAGTCGCCACTACTACATTTAGCGGCGACTTCTATTGTTTTAGTGGCAGCCACGGTCGCCACAAAAGGTTCTGCAATAAAGACAGAAACTTTTTAACCTTCAGTGACGGCAAAAGTCGCCACAAAAGGTTCTGCCAATAAAGACAGAAACTTTTTAACCTTCAGTGACGGCAATAGTCGCCACAAAAGGTTCTGCCAAAACAAAAAAACGTTTTCTTTTGATTGTTTAATAAGGACATAATGTAAGAAACATTTTTTTTTAATTAATAAAATGTTTGAAGTCTTTTAAGTTTCAGATTTTAATTGAATATTTATAATATGTCAATTAATATTATGTTTTTAAAATTATTAATGTATTATACATTAATATTTAAGTTTTAAATATTAATTGTTTTTTAGTCCATCAATTTTCAGATTTTGAAATTGTCCAACTAAGTCTAATAACAATTAATATTCAGTTGTTGCATGTCAAAACATGTAACATACTAAGTTAAGATTCATAATATGGCTTAAGGAACTAAAGTTTTTAGCATCTAATATTTTAAATTAGTCAATTGAAGCAATATGTTGCCAAAGTAACCTCTATTGTGTAGATTGATTGATCTTGAAATATAAGATGACTGTGGATGTTAGTCTTCCATGCGTTTAACACCGGCCCAAAGGAAGGTTGTTATTTGGCAGGAATTCGAACATGCTTGTGGTGATAAATATGAGACAATTATTTGGTTTTCCATGTGAATATTAAGTCGGCCCAAAGGAAGGCTTGATATTTGACAGGAGTTTATTGTCTATATTTGCTCACCACACCAAGAGTACCACTTACAAGTTGATTTTCTGTCCAAAGACTAAAATCAATGTTGTGCTAGGTATCTTGTAATGGGATATGCCTATTTTGAATCTATAAAGCATTTCAGTTAAAGTTCAAGTTATTGTAAGCATGTATTAAGTAATCCTTTTGTTCTATTTTCAGTTAATTCTTCTGCTGCTTCTATATCTGCCAACATCAATAGCATCCCTGTGCTTAACGGCACAAACTTTAAGGAATGGAAAGAGAACATCATGATAGTTCTCGGTTGCATGGATCTTGACCTTGCACTTCGGATTGAGCAACCTGCTTCTCTTGAGGATACATCCTCTCCTGATGAAAGGAGGGAGATGGAGAAGTGGGAACGCTCGAATCGCATGAGTCTAATGATCATGAAGCGTGCAATTCCAGAATCATTCAGGGGCACTATGAATGATGAAGCTAATGCCAAAGTTTTCCTTGAAAACATTGAAAAGCGTTTTAGGCAAAACGAAAAGGCGGAAACAAGTACACTATTGAGTAAACATGTTTCCATGAGGTATAAGGGCAAGGGAAACATTAGGGAGTACATTTTGGAAATGTCTCATCTTGCTTCAAAACTTATGTCACTCAAGCTAGAATTACCTGAGGAACTGCTTGTGTACTTTGTTTTGATATCTCTTCCTGCACACTTTAATCAGTTTAAGGTCAGTTACAACTGCCTGAAGGAGAAATGGACTCTTAATGAGCTCATTTCACATTGTGTGCAAGAAGAGGAAAGGATAAAGCAAGATAAGACTGAAAGTGCTCATTTGGCATCCTCTTCTAAGGAAACTAAGAAGAGGAAAGGTAAGGAAGTTGCGGTTGCAAGGCCCAAGATTAAGTAACATAAGGAACCTAAGGTTGAAATTACTTAATTAGGTTGCTTTTTCTGTAAGGGGACTAATCATGTGAAGAAAGATTGTACCAAGTACCATGCCTGGCGTGCGAAAAAGGTACATTTCTTTCTCTTGTTTGTTCTGAAGTTAATTTAATTTCGGTACCTAAGGATACTTGGTGGGTAGATTCTGCTGCTACTACTCACATAAGTATATCTATGCAGGGTTGCCTGAACTGCCGAAAACCAAATGATGGTGAAAGATACACCTATGTGGGTGACGGCAAGAAGGTGCCAGTTGAGGCTATTAGCAAATTTAGGCTGTTGTTTAAGACCGGTTTTCATTTAGATTTGGATGAGACTTCTGTTGTACCGTCTTTTAGACGAAATTTAATTTCTGTTCCCAAATTGGACATATCCGGTTATACATGTTCTTTTGGTGATAATAAAGTTAGTCTCTTTCAGAATTCAAATCTTATTGGTACTGGTCTTTTATCAACATTTGATAGCCTATATTTGGTTGATACAATAACCTCAAATAATGAAACCTTGCATACAAGTTTAAGTGGTACCAAAAGAAAATTAACTAATGAGAATTCTATATCACTCTGGCATAAACGTTTGGGTCATATATCCATTCAAAGAATTCAGAAACTCGTGTCAGATGGAATTCTTGATTCTCTTAATTCCTCAAATTCGGATATTTGTGTTGAGTGTATCAAGGGAAAACAAACAAACAAGACGAGATTAGGTGCTAAGAGAGCTTCGGACGTCTTAGAATTGATACATACGGATATTTGTGGGCCATTTCCTATTCCTTGTAGGAATGGTCAACAACACTTTATCACATTCGTAGACGATTACTCTCGTTATGGGTACCTATATCTTATTCATGAAAAGTCCCAGTCCATAGACGTGTTAAAAATCATTTAAGGCTGAAGTTGAAAATCAACCAAGCAAAAGAATTAAATCCGTTAGATCTGACCGTGGTGGTGAATACTATGGTCGATATGATGGTTCAGGTGAACAACGTCGAGGGCCATTTGCTAAATTCCTAGATGAGTGTGGGATCGTCCCTCAGTATACTATGCCAGGAAGTTCTACGATGAATGGTGTAGCTGAGAGACGAAATCGGACCCTTAAGGATATGGTAAGAAGTATGATTTGTCGTACTACTTTACCAGACTCACTCTGGGGTGAAGCATTAAAAACCGCAGCTTATATTCTTAATAGAGTTCCAACTAAAGCTACAATCAAAACCCCATATGAACTTTGGACTGGGCATAAACCCAGTATTCGGCATTTACACATTTGGGGTTGTCCAGCTGAGGCAAGGCCTTATAGGCTGAATGAAAGGAAACTGGATGCTAAGACGGTTAGTAGCTATTTTGTTGGATACTCTGAAAGATCCAGGGGTTTTAAGTTTTATGATCCTACTTCTAGAACTATTTTTGAGACGGGTAATGCTAGGTTCTTTGAGGATATTGAGTTTGGGGGGTGGGGAGATAAAGTTGTTAGAGATTTTGTCTTTGAGGAAAAACATGTGTCTTTCCCTCAAGTTGTTGATCTTGGTCAGGGAGTTCTCATTCCTGACACGGCTCATACAACTCCAGTTCAAGACAATCTCGAAAATCTCCCCAATCAGGATCCTGTAATTACTAATGAAAATCAAACTCAACAACCTCAAGAAACTGAAGTGCCATTAAGGAGATCCACTAGAGAGAGGAGAAATGCAATTCCGGATGATTATGTTGTATTTCTCCAAGAACAAGAAAGTGATATTGGACTTGAGGAAGATGATCCAATCAACTTCCATCAAGTCATTAAGGGTTCTAACTCTCAAAAGTGGATTGATGCCATGAATGATGAGATGAAGTCTATGAGCGATAATGACGTTTGGGAGCTTGTTACATTGCCCGAAGGTATTAAACCTATTGGTTGTAAATGAATTTTTAAAACCAAAAGGGATTCAGAGGGCAATGTTATTAAGTACAAAGCTCGTCTTGTCGCAAAAGGCTACACTCAGAAGGAAGGCATTGATTATAAAGAGACTTTCTCTCCAGTTTCATCAAAAGACTCTTTCAGGACTATAATGGCATTAGTAGCACATTTTGATCTTGAGGTTCATCAGATGGATGTTAAGACAGCGTTTCTCAATGGTTACATTGAGGAAACAATTTATATGGTGCAACCTGAAAACTTTGTTTCGGATGAATCAGAGAAAAAGGTTTGCAAATTAAAGAAATCCATCTATGGGCTCAAGCAAGCTTCTCGTCAATGGTATTGTAAGTTTCATGTAGTCATTACATCTTTTGGTTTTGAACCGAATATTGCTGATGACTGTATATACCATAAGTTCAGTGGGAGTAAGTATATTTTTCTGGTTTTATATGTCGATGACATACTGCTTGCCTGTAATGATGTAGCATTATTGCATGAAACTAAGAAATTTCTTTCAAAGAAATTTGAAATGAAAGATCTTGGTGAAGCTTCTTTTGTATTAGGAATTCAGATACAACGAGATCGCTCCAAAGGTGTTCTCGGTCTGTCACAAAAGGGCTATATCGATAAGGTTCTTAAAAGCTTTGGCATGCAAGATTGTAAACCAGGCAACACCCCTATTGCTAAAGGAGACAAGTTTAGTCTCAAACAGTGCCCAAATAATAATTATGAAATTTCGGAAATGCAGAAGACGCCTTATGCTTCGGCTGTAGGTAGTCTGATGTATGCTCGGGTCTGTACACGACCTGATATAGCATACATTGTTGGATGTTAGGCAGATATCTAAGCAATCCGGGAACCATTGGAAGGCAGCCAAACGGGTCATGAGGTACTAACAGAGAACAAAGGATTACATGCTTACATTCCGGAAATCGGACCAGCTTGAGATCATTGGGTATACCGATTCCGATTTTGCTGGATGTCAGGATAGTTTGATGTCCACTTCAGGCTATATTTACATGCTTGCGGGCGGTGCTATCTCTTGGAGAAGCATCAAGCAAACTCTTACAGCCACTTCCACCATGGAAGCGGAGTTTATGGCAAGTTATGAAGCATCCAATGAGGCATTATGGCTGCGGAATTTTGTTTGTGGACTGCGAATTATTGATAGCATCTAAAGGCCACTTAGGCTATTATGCGATAACAGATCGGCAGTCTTTTATGCTAATAACAACAGTAGTTTGACGAAAGCAAAATATATGGACGTCAAATTTCGGGTTGCTAAAGAAAGAGTACAAAATGGACAATTGTGCATTGAGTACATTAGTACAAACTCCATGCTTGCGGATCCGCTCACTAAGGGATTGACACCAAAAGTATTTAATGAGCATATTGCTTGTATGGGTGTCAAATCTGATAAGGATTATGTATTTTAGTGGGAGTTTGTATTGTATATTTATATATTGTCCATTATATTCAGAAATTCAGTAATTCAGTTATATCTGCGCAGATATTCAGTTTTAAAGTTTTTTGTACTCTTACAGTTTATGATTGATCTCAATAAAGAGAACCAGTTGGAAATAGACATTCTATTGACCACACTTTATGTTATTTCCATGCTACATACCTACACTTAATCCATGTCGTTGGTTATATTGATATACGTGATCTATGTTGGTTCTAGTTACGAATGAGTAACGAAGAGCACTTAGTTCCTGTGTTGGTATGATTGATGGACCGGATTGTTCATGACAATTTTATTGTGATAGCAATTTTGAGCTCCTAAGGTTATTTTGTAACATATAATGCTAAGGTTTGTACATATGTATGTGTATCTCGTCCAAGTGGGAGATTGTAAGATATATGGACTTATATCTACATACATATGAACAATATATGGATAAATTATATGTTATGTGCTATCTTTTGGTTTGGCCTAATTTTGTGGTCTTATGGACATTATGTTAAGGAGGCCAATGTATTGTCATATAAAGTGTAGGACTAATGAGTAGATACCCAAAAGGGTAACCTTAGTTAATGATGGGCTAACTAAGGTTACATATATGTAACCATGGTTACATGCTTGTGACTCTTGAGTTATGTAACTCTTCTGACTCTTGGGTTATGTAACTCTTTTGTTATAAAGTGGGGGTTATGGTTCCCACATTATGGCAAGACATAATCTCTTCTTCCTCCCATTGAATCAAGAGAAACTCCATTGTTGTCTTGCAAATTCTTGTGGAAAACCATTCCCATATTTGGTCTTGTGTGATATTCTTGTGGAAAGCCATACACCAACTTTGGTTATTGTGATATTATTGTTGTTGTGAAATCCATACTTCAAGAAGGATCAAGAAGACAACCTTGAAGGAAGGACTAAGGAACTTGCTAAGGCACACTTCAAACAATCATCAAAGGAGGTTCAAGGATTTCCACATATGAATTCAAGTAAGCTTCCGCTCATGTAGTTGTTATTCCAAATTGTTCAATATGAAGGTTATTGTATTTTAGTCGGAATCATTATTCTAACATTACTGCCCATACATATAGAAAAGTGGGTGCAAACTAGAAACGGACAACTTAGTAATACGCCATAGCTCTTGAATATTTTCTCTTGGAATAATGACAAACAAGAACCCCTCCATGTAACTGCACAGCTTCATAACTGTAATAACTCTCTCTTCAATTGCAGAAGCTGGTTTGAACTGAACAATATTAGACTTCTGAGGTTGGTAGTGTTGGTAAAACAAATTTTTACTACTGGTCAGAAGAAGGAGGAGGAATACTAGGCTTTCCTTTACTTTTTCCATAGAGTTGTTCATCAAGAAGAGCAAAGGCTTCTTGGCCTATTTTGGTAAGGTCTTTTCTTGGTGCCATTTTCTGAGAGTTGGCTCCAAAAAGTTGTGTAAAAAGTTGGTATTTTGGTTAGCAGTAGAAAGGAGAGAAGTTGATTGTGTTTATTGTGAGGACTAATTTGGATAGGACCCTATTTATAGGCATTAGTAAGCCATTAAAAATAAACTACCACATTTAAATGTATTATCTTAAATTAATGTTCCCTATCAAATTTTCTTGATTAGGGGTGGACGTTCGGGCTGTTCGGATTAAATAAAGAATTTTTGTTTGGATTTTCGGTTTTTGGATTGAAGAAATAACAATCCAAATTCAATCCAAATAAGCTCTGATTGAAAAGGATTTTTTAAGTTCGGTTTCGGATTAATCGGATTGGATATTTTGAATTTTTGGTTTTGAGATTATAAGTGGACATTTTTCTTTTTTGACAAATTAATATCCAAATGAAGTATTCATATTAAATTACCTTAAAAGTTACTCGTTCTCATCGCAATCATCCAAATAAAGTATTCAAGTAATTAAAATAACTATCAAAAAAATGCAACAGAGATATTAATATGGCTGATAAGAAGCAGTCATAGTAAAACCATGTCCAATTAGAATGTATTCCAACAGTATCTTAATAATTAATATTACATGTATAAAATAATATCTAGTGGATATGGTATTTAACTTATTATTATTGACATATAGATAACGCACGAAATATAAAGTAAAATTTTCGAATTTTCGGATAACCAAAAATTCAAAGTACCGAATCCTACATTCAATTCAAAATCCAAAAAATTCAAAAATTTAAGTTAAATCCATTCCATAATCCGAAAATCTAAACCAAAAGTTTTAAAAATTCGGAATCTGTAAATAAAATTCTTTTGGATAAGAAGCATTAAAACTTCGTATAGTGAACTCTCTAAAAAGTAATAGTGAACTCCATGTATTAGCAAAGACAACTTGGTAGTGCAAAAGGACCAATTATACCTACGCTCGCAACAATTTTTTTAATGAATAAGAAAAGTTGATAGGGAACATTAATTTAAGATAATTTTTTTTAAAAGTGTGGTGGTTTTTTTAATGGCTTACTAATGCCAATATATAGGGTTCTATCCAAATTAGTCCTCACAATAAACACAACCAACTTCTCCTTTCTACTTCTAACCAAAATACCAACTTTTTACACATATGTTTTTGCAGCCAACTCTAAGAAAATGGCCCCAAGAAAAGACTAACAATTTTAATAGTATAATAAATTTAATGGTAAAAATCTTAAAAATTAAACTCATTAAATTTGAATTATAAATTTGCCTCTGACCACCGAATTGTTAAACTAAAGAGGCAAAAGTAACCCATTAGTCTGGTTAGAATATACTGTTTGAGTAAAAGTTATTGGGTTCGATTGAACACATACCTCAGATTCTACCTCCGCCTCCTACCTTGTAATATAATAAAGAGTTGTGCGATTCACATATATAGCTACGCAGACATCGAGATATCAAAATAGTACTACATATATTGTAATTTCATGTTCTATTCTATAGTACGTACATTAATTTCTTGTATATTAGTATGCTGCCTAGTTTGATTTCCATTTTAATATTTGCTCAAATTTTTATTCGATAATGGTACCGTCACTTTAAAATCTTGGATCCGTCTCTGCTATTAACATCGCAGTCATATGTACTGGATTTTTATACATTTAAGTATCTTTTGCGTAAATATTATTTTATTTGATCAGCACTACAGAAATTAATTAGAGTACAATTCAGCCTGATTAAACAACACTATGACACAGAGGTGATTTGCTTTTGGAAACTGGAATTACGTGTACATGCATCCTCTAGGTGCAAATATGCCATGAATCTTGCTTTAACCTGATTAACTCAGTTGCTCCTAAAAGTGTGACCTTTCTAATGTACTTTAAACAAAAGAAACAGAGAAAATGAAATTAAATACTAATCCCTTTGCATCTAATATGGGAGTTATGTGGATATTGATTTCTGGGGAATATTATGCTTTCTAATATCCTCCGATTAATTTTGATCACAATTATATGACTACTGATGGAACATATGTACTAGTAATTCCACTACTTAGTTAATATATATTTATAAAGGACATTACGATGCATACAGCATTTTGCGTCCACGTAGTATTTAGGGAAGGACCTTATCCTGATAAGAACATTAATGGTTGATTCTACGGTTCGAACCCGTGACCTATAGGTCACACGGAGAACTTAATTAACCGTTGCTCTAAAGTTTCCCTTCTCAGTTAATGTCATATGGAGTTACTATCACAATTTTATGCTCGATTTGATACTACATACAGGTCACCAAGGTATATATGATTAATATATTATAGAACATTGCATTTAGATATTTGGATTGTTTGAACATATGCAAATTGGATTATATAATTGGAAAAAGGGGATCTTCTGAAAGGGAATACGTTGGATACTTGATCTGAATAAATTTGCAGAAAGTAGGAGAAATAAACAATCTGAATTTTCTGTGGTCAACACATTTTGCAATATTTCTATGGATGAGAATGGAAATTCGTGAGTAGTATTAAACTGATCTTCTTTCGGTGGGAATAGGACCTTCGAAGGCAGCGTAATATTTGGCAATTTATATTCCTTTCCCTTTCCAATTTTCTCGGTTTACTAAATTTGTGTTAAAATGGCTGCCTGGGAGCATAAAACATTTCGGAGCGAAAAGGGGTCACATTCCAAAAAATGTGAATAGGCAGTCTACCTTCATGTAAGCATCAATGGCATGAATTAGTGATCGTATATAGGCGAGGGGATGTGGTCTAATTTTTTTTCCAAAAATTGTTTTATTATGCATAGAGATAGGGGAGATGGAGAAGGAATTACAAGGTGGAGAATCGAACATTTACGAACATGTGAAAAATTTGAAAATAAACCTATAAAATTACTAAGATCCCCCATGATTTTAATCAAGATAATGTTTCTAGATTAATCACAATGTGGAAGCCTTTATTTTTCTTTCCAATTGGTCATTTCAATAAGATTGGGGCCTAAAGCCAAATTTTACAGGGAGGCCCTAAGTAAGAATATCAACGATAAATTTTCAATGAGAAAATATAAAATCGGCTCAAGAATTTGATAAGTTGATATACAAAAAATAAAATATCATGTGAAAACATACAAAGTGGGGTCTGGAGCGGTAGAGTGTAGGCATCTCATAAGGTAAAGAGGTTGTTTCCAAAAGATCCTCAGCTCAATTGAAGCATGACAAAAAAATAAGTCAGATAAGGACAATCAATTCAATGCAGTGTGAAAATGAAAGTAATGAAAGCGAATAAGTCTTGATAAAGCAGTCTAAAAAAGGAGCAGTAGCTATCAGATAATTAAAATAATTGATGTACAAATAACAATAGACAGTACTAGAAATTAAAGGGTAAGAAACTATAGAGCAAGATAAGTTGATACAATAGTATTAAAAATTATTGCATTGCTTCAATATAATGATTGCTTATTATAGTGTTTTGAGGAAGACAACTTGTAAGCCACGGTAAGTTGCCTATTGATGGACTTTTCGTTATTGAGAAAAAGAATAGTAAAAGGGAGAATGAAAAAGGTAAATATATAAATAATAATATGGGCACGTATTAGTTAGGATACAAATTAGGCAAAAAAATAACTACCCTACTCATGTAAGGAGATAATTCATTAAAAGTTATTTCATTATCTAATTATTAGAACAATCTTCACATGAAAGAAGTTGTACTTTCGCTTCAAAAATTCTTTTTAAATTTAAATGTACACAGAATTTCTTTTTAAATAATACATATGGAATATATTTTAAGGAAAAAATGCGATCCCAATAAAGATACAGTTCCAAACGATAGTCGAGTCAGTCTTTTCAATAGACAAGACGATTTGGTTTACCCTAACGATAAACTCAGTATACTCGTACAGTAAAATGATACTACTTTCACTCTTTCAAGATGTCATTGAACAATACGAATTAAGTTCCACCTAACAATCTATTGTAAGGTGAGTCATCAGCGGTCATTTTCACCTGAGATCTTTAAAACATCATGCTTCAAGCTTATTGTGACAGGCAACATAAATCTCTTATATAGTGAGGTAGTTAAAATCTCTTTGTCCTTAATTAAAGGTCTCCCAATAGAGTCGTGAGAATGAAATTAGACTTTTTATAGGGGAACCCTGTAGGGAGACTTTTTGACGAGGATTCTAATAAGTGTAACTAGTAACCTAAAATATTCAAATACTGATGTATATGGTTGAAATCGAGCTCATTTATTATATGACATATCAGGCACAGAACGTGAGAGATTAAAGATCGACTCTGATCCCCATCAAACAAGAACATGAGGTTAGAAATCCCATCCTCGAGAACATTGAGCTCATGATCCCGGAATCAACCCCGATCCGGAACGAGCTCTAGGAAACATTGCCCATATAACCAACAGAAGACCAAAATATAGACCAAAATATCCTTTAGTGGTCAAGTATTATGGCGGGAATCTCGGCACGTATCAATAAGAAACCGACAAATAAGTAAATCAGGATATTTTTACCTTTTAGAAAATTGTACCAAAAATATGACTCTCCTATTATATAAAAGGGGTCTCATTACTTGTAAAGGATATTGTAACAATAATTCAGAAGCAATATACTATTATTTTCTCTTTAAAGTTCTTATTCAACTGTGTCATGACATTTATCTAAGCGTATTCTGTTCAAGGGTGGCTCACCTCCCAAGGCTAAAACTGTTCAATTCGTGTGGTTTGAATTTAATTTATCTTACTTTATTTCAATTGCAATTTAATTTATCGCTTTGTATCATTTTGTTCAACGTATCCTTAAAACCACTTACAAAGTTAATTTTTACGCGATTTTGAGGGTAAACAGTTTGGCGCCTACTGTGGGGCTAAGGATAATAGTGATTATTTGATACATATTTTTATAACACATACTATTTTACACTTGTTCTTCGAAGTGTCTCTAATTTCAGGTTAAAGCTCAAAATGTCAAACTCACAATTAGTACCCATACCTTTTGACAATGAGTCCCGTCAGCACGGTGAAAATAACAATGAAGTGCCCAGTAACAAGATACCTCATGTTCATCCTATCGGAATTCCATTCGGAGAGCTGTTGGACGCTAACTCCCATGTGGCTATGTCACAAACCTTCCAACCGACCCTGAGAATAGCATATGTGGTAGAGCCCGATCGACAACGCAGAATACTCAAAATAATGGAGGAGATGGGATCAATCTACAGATGATCTTCGAAATGTTATCAGCAACAGGCACCGATAGCTCAGTTACAGAACCAAAGCCACTCACCGAGCAGAATTGAACCCGATCTGTCCCGGGAAATCACCCGCACGGAAGAACCGATCGCGGAGAGGTCGAGTAAAATTAGTCGGGGACAAACACTAAGATTATAAAAATGCTTGAGGAGCTGACAAAATAGATAGAATAAGGGAGAAGAAAATCGAAGCAAACAACGACAATTCCAGGGTTGACCAGATCCTAGGAGTATTGCCGATACTAAAAGGCTTATATTCCAAAAAGTTCATAAAAACACTTTTTCCCTTGTAGTGCGAATCCAAAGCCAATCCCTAAAAAATTTTGAATGCCTGAGATTCCTAGGTACAACAAAATTACTGACCCAAACAAGCATGCCACTTCGTATACATTTGCCATCAAAGGAAATGACTTGGAGAACGATGAGATCGAGTCTGCCTTGTTGAAGAAATTCGGAGAGACCGTGTCCAAGGGAGATATGATATAGTATCATAACTTAGCTCTTAAATATATTGACACATTTATTGTGCTTGCAGACTTTTTCGTGAAAGAATGCGCCGGGGCTATCAAGGTCGAAACCAGGAAATCCAACCTTTTAGAGTAATATAGAAGGATAAGGAGATGCTCAGGGAGTTTGTGTCCCATATTCAAATGGAACAGATAGATTTGCAGCCGGTTGCTGATGATTGGGCCGTTCAAGATTTCACCCAAGGACTCATTGTTCAAAACTCGGTGGCTTCATAATAGTTGAAGTAGAATCTAATAGATTATACGGCTATTACTTGGGCGGATGTGCATAACTGACATCAATCAAAAAATAGAGTCGAAGACGATCAACTTGGGGATGATTTTCGGTCCGTCTATCCCGTTCGACCAATCAACATAGTCGAAAGAGATATCCATCGTAAAATGGAGGTCAAGCAAGGGTCGATACCGGCCATACAATGGAGATCGAAGAAGGAGTGGGTCCAGACGGAACTTTATGCAAAATGAAAAGAGAAATTATCGAGTCCAGAGGAGCTAGGGACTCATGAGCAAGAACAGTTTCGATAGGCTTATCAGGCCTAAAGAAGCACCGAGGTTATCATAAAATAAACTTAGTATTAATGTCGATGCTACCGTATTAGCTATCAGACGCATTAAGGACACCAAATGGCCTCGGCCTTTGCAATCTATCCCAGCCCAAAGGTATTTTAACCAGATGTGCAAATATCACGGCACTCACGACCACAAAATAGAGGATTGCCGATAGTTGAGGGAAGAGGTAGCCCGATTATTCAACATCGGACACATTTGAGAATTCCTAAGCGACCGAGCAAAAGCCAATTTCATAAATAGGGATTCTTATTCATAGACCGAACAAGAAGAACCTCAACACGTCTTTAACGTCATCATCGACAAGGTCGATGTTCCTCAAGGTCAAATGTTAAAAAGCAAAAAAATATCTATCACATGGGAAAAATGGACTCGAGATTACATACAAGAAAGAACATTGTTTTTCAACGACGAGGACGCAGAAGGGATCATTCAGCTCTACAACGATGCACCAGTAATATTTGTGTTCATAAATAAATCTCGAGTTAAGTATGTGTTAGATTGACGTAGCTCGGCTAATATCATCCGATCGAGGGGCATAGAACAGCTCGACCTACAAGATCAAATCGTGCATGTTGTCCAAGTTCTAAACGGATTCAACATGACATGTAAAACCACTAAGGGAGAGAAAATATTAATAGTGACCGCCAGGACCATCCAAGAAACCAAGTTTTATGGGATCAAAGGATAAATGAGGTAAAACACCCTGTATCACGAGCCCGTATTTTCCACCATCAAGAGTCGTGATGACGCCTACTGTCGGAGCTAGGCAAGCCAAACATTACAACATTTCTACTGATTTCATTTAAAAACTATAATAAACTGAAGTAATAATTAAAGCGGAAGACTTATAAATATTTAATTAACTAAAAACGGAAATGCAGAAGGTTAGAAATACACCTCTACCCAGTATCTAGTATCATTACTTACGGACTACAATAGAATACTACAAACAAAGTCTGGAAAGAAATATATAGTGTTTTTCTAAAACAAGATGAACAAACGAAAAATAAGGAAAGGGACTTCGGCTTGCAAACACCAGCTAGGCTGCCTCGAGAGTCCCTGGACGGAAGATAGCTCCCAGAAATCCTACTGTTGCGGTCCGTAAGTTGCGTCCTGATCAATGCACAAAAATGCACAGAGTGTAACATCAACACAACCGACCCCATGTGCTGGTAAGTGCTTGGCCTAACCTTAGCGAAGTAGTGACGAGGCTAGACATGACCTACCAAAATCAACCTGTGTAGATATATATATGTACAAAGCAATGGAAATAACAACAAGGAAATACCAACAAAAAAGGGGGAAGGGACATGCTCGGGGAGATACAGAGAAGAACAGATCACCGGATATAATAATGTAACTATCCCAATACCATAACTCATGTATATGTACAAGTGGACGGCGCGCCGCATGATCCCATTTATTAGTTCATAAGTGGATGGAGTGCCACTCGATCCCATTTCATAATTCATAGGTTGACGACATGCTACACGATCCCAATTCAGATTTTATAAGTGGACGACGTGGCATACGATAACATATTATAATTTGTAAGTGGACAGCGTGCCACACGTTCCCATATTATAATTCATAAAAAGATGGCATGTCACACGATCCCATATTATAATAAATAGCACAATTAATCTCTCCAAAATAAGTCCCATTAGAGATGTTCAACAACATAACGATTAAACCCGGCAAGTGTACAACACACAACCCAAATATCCCGGCAAGGGAGAATACAATAGTAATAGTCTACTCGTCTCGGCAAGGGAATCATTTCAACACATTCGCTTTTAGCTCATTTCCATCTTATCTAACACTTTATATGGAATCTATAAATTTAACAAGACAGTTTTGCCACATCTTTCGAATTAAAAGCAATTACGTCTTACATGCATGCTAGACACCGGTGTATAGATACTCGTGACCATGCTTATACACCGTACTCAGTCATATTAGCAAGTAGCAATCAAAGCACTCTAATCTTATTCCCTAAAGCCAAAGTTAGATCAAACACTTACCTTGGTCCGAAAATAGCAATCAAATCCCCAATACCACTTTTCCTCTAGAATCCAACTCCGATACAATGATATCTAGGCACAATTTAGTTCAATAGTATCAATAACGGCTCAAGGACACAATTCCATAGCCTTGAAATGAATTTCCTATCATTCTTCAAAAAATACCAAAATCTGACCCCGGGCCCACATGGTCCAAACTCGAGGCTCGGACCAAAACCCAATCACCAATAACCCCAAGAGTTCAAATATGTAATTTGTTTTATGATCCGACTCCAAATTGAGGTTGAATCACCTAAAATCCCCAAAGCCCTAACTCTACCCAAAACCCACAATATCTACTTTGAATTCTTGCTTTAGGGCTAGGGAATCAGTGATTAAATGAAGAAATTAAGAGAGAATTAAGTTAAGAACACTTACCTGGCAAGCTATGGAGGAAAATGAGCTTAAAATTTGTCTATGGAGTGTTTTAGAGAGGAGTTCGTGTGAAGAAAATGGTTAAATCCCGATATGGGTTCCGTTTTTAAGCTTTAAATTTACCGGGTAGTTTTGTGGTATGTGTTCGCAACATAGGGTCGCGTTCTCGAAGGGAACAGACTGGGGGACATCACGTTTGCGATTGGGAGTCCGCGAACACGAAGAAGGAAACCTGGGATCTTGGAAAATAGCTACGTGAACGCGAGTGCCTGGTGCGAACACGATGAATGATCTGAAGGGGCTACGCAAACGCGGGAGCTTGTTCGCGAACGCGAAGAAGGAAAAGCTGGGGGTCCAGAGGTTGCACTATGCGAATGCGGGATGCGAAGGATGGGAGACACAAGGCATTGTGAACGCGAGCCTGGGGCCGCATTCGCGAAGAGTAAAATTGGTCTGGAATGTTTTTGAAAAATCTGATGTCTTTTCTAAGTGAAAAACCACCCCGAACAACCTCCGAATCATTCCTCAGCTCTCGGGAGTCCCGGCCAACAACACACACTAACTCAACAACATCCCACAAACTTGCTCGAGCGATCAAATCGCTAAAATAACATCAAATTAAATGAATCAAACCCCAAAAATCATCATTTTCATTTCAAATTTTATAAACCTCTAACATTAGATATTTAGCCCTGAAACACGTCAAATGACGTTCAATTTTGACAAAACTTTACAGATAGCGCTTATCATCTATTTAAGATTTTTACCGGGCGTGCGAACTAAAATACGACCCCGATACCTATATTTTCTAACTCATTGTCTTTTAGAAATTTCATATCATTTCCAGAAAAACTATTTCTTTCTAAAATTCTATACTCGTTCTCAGGACCTCGGATTTCGATTCCGCAAATACATCCGAGTTCCATATTTTTCTACGGACCTCCCGAGACCGTCACATCACGGGTCCAAGTCTGTTTACCCAAAATGTTGACCAAAATCAACTTTATCAAGATTAATATCAAATTCTTCAAACTTTTCATAGAATTCACATATTTTAACATAAATATTTTCCGGCTACGCACCCGGTATATGCACGCAAATCGAGGCAACTAAAAGCGAGGTTTTGTAAGCCTTAAAAGCATGAAAAAGGGAGAATTAAGGTGATGACCCCTTTGGGTCGTCACACCCTGTTCGGGAGGCCATGGATCTACACCACGAGTGTAGTGCTTTCGACTTTTCACCAAGCGTTAAAATTCCCATTGCCAGGAGGGATTAAAACAATCTAAAGGGAAAAATCAGCTGCAAAGGAAATGTTTGTAGTCGAAGAAGTGATTCCTATGTCAACACTCATAATATCAAAGGAACAAATTTCGGATACAAATCGAGAGGCTAAAAAGCAATTATCGAAACCGGCCACGACCCAAGCGAACTAACAGGGGACTGATGAAGATGATAATTACAGGGTTCCCATATCTGTAATAGTCCCCGACGATTTCGGTGCCACTAGATCAACAATCGAGGAGATGGAACATGTCATATTGATTGAACATCTACCTGATTGGCAGGTATAACTTGCACATGGTTAACTCCCGAGCTTAGAAAAAACTCATTCAATTTCTTATAGCAAACATAAATTTTTTTGCTTGGCTCCTTCTTGATACGACAGGGATCCCACCGTATATAACCACTCACAAGCTAAGTTTGGACCCAAATTTCCACCCTGTGAAGCAGAGGAGAACACCCTAGTCCGAGGTCAAACACGCCCTCACAAAGGAAGATGTGTCTAAACTCCTTAAAATAAGGTCAATTCAGAAGGTGAAATACTCGAATTGGTTAGCAAATGCAGTGGCAGTCCCTAAAAAAGGGAACAAATTAAGAATGTGTGTACACTATAAGGATTTGAATAAGGCGTGTCCTAATGACTCTTTCCATTTGCCCAACATCGATTGCATGATTGATGCTACGGCCGACCATGAGATCCTCAGCTTTCTCGACGCCTATTACGGGTACAATCAAATATGGATGAACCTAGATGTTCTAAAAAAAACCTCATTCATCACTAAGTACAACATATACTACTATAGCGCGATGCCATTCGGATTAAAAACGTCAGTGTCACTTATCAGTGCCTAGTAAACAATATGTTCAAAGAACAAATAGGGAAATAAATGGAAGTTTATATCGATGATAAGTTAGTTAAGTCCCACAACCAGAAGGCCATTTAAATCATTTGCAGAAAACCTTCAGCATATTGAATAAGTAGATTATGAATCTGAACCGGAGAAATGTGCGTTTGGAGTCGGATCAGGTAAATTCCTCATGTTTATGGTATCCAGCTGGGGAATCGAGATCAACCCCGACGAGATCAAAGCCATCGAAGATATCACAATGATGGACAACCTAAAGGTTGTGAAAAGGTTAACCAGGCGCAGAGTCGCCCTAGGCGACTCATCTCAAGTTTCTCCGATAAGACCCCAGAATGCTAATACGCCTCGGAGGAACTTAAGCGATATTTTTCGAGCCCACCACTGCATCACATGCCAAAGGTAGATGAACTACTATACATGTACATATAAGTAAAGGAGATAGTGGTAAGTTGAGTCCTAGTCCGAGAATAGCAAGGTTCATAATTTCCAATTTATTATGTTAGCAGGAGTCTCGGTGAGGCCGAAACTAGGTACTCTTACATAGAAAAATTGGCGCTTGCTTTGTTAAGCGCCTCTTGAGAACAGAAACTATATTTTTAGTGCCATCCTATATGTGTTGTGACTGCTTACCCATTGTGAAATATAATGCATAGATCTAAATTCTCGGGATGATTGACCAAATGGGCCATGGAAATTAGCGGGTACGATATCGAATATCAACCCTGGATAGCCATTAATCTCAAATTTTGGTAGATTTTTTGGCATTTACGTTGGCCCTAATACCCAAGGTCAAATAGGAGTTGTTGGTAAACTCGCGACGGCTTGGGGAATCTAGATGCTCTTTATAGACGGTGCCTCGAACGCAAAAATGTTCAGACTTGACATCGTGTTGAAGCCACCAACATGCAATGTAGTTTGACAGTCTGTCAGGACTATGAAATTAACCAACGAGGCCAAATATGATACCATGATTGCATGTCTCTAAATAGCCAAAAGCTAAAAGGTAGAGATGATCGAAGCTATGTGCGACTCCGTCCTCGTGGTAAGCCAAGGTAATGGGACTTTCGATGTCAGAAAAGAAGGAATGCAATGGTAACTATTGAAGTTGATTGTAAAATTACATTGATTCACAGAGTGGACTTTACATCACTTACCTCAGGATTATAACAGCGAGGCAGATGCTCTTGCAAACTTAAAATCATTGGTCGAGGATGACGAGCTCTACTCGGGGGCAGTCGTATGACTCATGAGATCGATAGTGGAAGCAGGTCACACTGAGATAAAATCTGCAAGCTTGATTTGGGATTGCAGAAACAAATATGTAGATTATCTGAAGAGTGGAAAACTACCCTCGGATCTAAAAGATTCGAGGGCCCTACATTACGAAGGAAATCCGGTTTAGCTTGTCTGAAGACGAAACCCTGTTTCGAAGAATGTTCGATGGCCCACTAGCAATATGTATAGGACTAGGACATACTAAGTATGTTCTAAGGGAAGTTCACGAGGGAACCTGCTGAAATCATTCATGCACGGAATCATTGGTTCGAAAGGTGATCAGAGCTGGCTACTACTGGATCTGCATGGAAAAGGATGTGAACTAGTTTGTACAAAAATGTGATGAATTCCAAAGACATTCTCTGATGATTCACCAACCAAGGGAGCTGCCGCATTCAGTTTTGTCACCATGGTCGTTCATGAAGTGGGGAATGGACATCATTGGCCCCTTTCCATGGGCACCCGGTAAGGCTTAATTTATATTGTTTATGACTGAATATTTTTCTAAGTGGGTGGAAGCCCAGGCATACAAGAAAGTCACGGAGAAGGAAGCCATCAATTTCATTTAGGACCATATCATATCCGGTTCGGCATGCCGACCAAGATCGTGTGCAACAACGGGAAACAATTCATCGGCAACAAAGTGACCAAGTTTCTTGAAGACCATAATATCAAAAGGATATCAACAGCTTATCACCCAGTGGGAATGGAAAAGCAGAATCGACCAACAAAACCATAGTTAAGCGATGCCAAAAGAAAATGGAAGGAAATCCTTCCCGAAATCCTATAGGCATACTGTATGACTTCGAAGTCTGGTACCAAGGCTACCCCGTTCTCATTAGTTTACAACACCGAAGCTCTAATATCAGTCAAAGTCGAAGAACCAAGTCTTAGGTTCTGATACGCAACCAAAGAATAGAATGATGAGGCCATGAGTATGAGCCTAGAACTATTGGGTGAAAGGCGTGAACCCTCCCTTGTTCGATTGGCCGCCCAAAATAGCGGATCGAGAGATATTACAACCAAAGGACCAACCTTTGACACTTCAAAATCAAGGAATTCGTGTTAGAAGGGTCATCCTAAGAATCCTTAATCTGAACAATGGGAAGCTAGGTCCAAAATGGGAAAGGCTGTAACAATTTCTCGATAACACCGGAAAATGATCATACAAACTATGGTCAAAGAACGGTGAATGACTACCGAATAACTGAAACACAACTTATTTGAAGAGATACTACTGCTAAGGTATGACCTCATTAATTCCATTTTACTTATTTTTGAACTGGAAATTGCAGGTAACCAACAAGGTATGGTGCAATCTTTAGGCCTGAATGCACACATTACACTCTTTTTTCCTTGATCTGGTTTTGTCCTAAATGGGATTTCTGCCAAGGTTTTTAATGAGGCAACACTGGATCGTGCTAATTTAGGATCGAAGGCTGATCATGAATTAGTGTAAAGATCACATCAATGGTATCTGATGCTTCTCTATTATCAACGTAGGACACTAGGGGTCATTACCCTCGGATAAATACATTAGGAAGGACCGAGACTTTGTGATTAAACCATCTTGGCTCGATTGATAGGATTTATTGTAAGGGTCAAACAGTCAAATGAACCATGCCCGTATAGACTATTCGAGCCTTGGCATAAAGGTTCTACACATGTGTAACTATTGTGCATATGAATAAAAAGAAGTCTCTACCTTGCTGATAAATATGTGGTCCTTTAAAAAAAAATTCCCGATCACATAAAGGTATCGAGCCCAAGGGCCTCCTTAATCCAAATTCAATCGGTCACTCCCACTCGGAAACTGCTGTCCAAAGAAAAACTCGGACGTCCCAGGCTATCAAAGTACAATGTCATATAACCTATTAAGCGATGCCCAAACTTTAATGGCTACGACCATGCCCACTCGGGGACTGTTACTTTAGGCAAGACAGGAAAGCAAGCCCACTAGACAACAACCGAATTGAAAAGGCTACGGCCATATTAAAATTGCCCGGAGACGTCCGAGACCCATTAAAAGAAAAACAAGGCCTTAAAATTTTTTAACCGTTTCTGAAGGCTATGCTCGACAAACTATAATAAGAAAAAGTCTAAGTACTTAAAGGAAAAAAATCCGATCACACTGAACCCCTATACCTCAAAACAAAATATTGTTAAAGGCAAGGCTTGTTCGAACCTTTGAACGTAACCTAACTATTTCATGCTAAGGCATTTAAATCTTTACAAATATAAATAATACAGCAAAGGGAAAATTCAGAAGTTGTTGAAGGGAAAAAGCTTTATATACATACTAAAAATTCTTTTTTTAAAGCTCAAACAACCCCGATGAAAATTTATACAAATGACAACCGACCTCAACAAAAGGGTAATACCATAATAATAAAACTAAAACATCTCAAAAGAACCTAAGTGGCCTAGTCTTCACAGGGGCCGCATTATCACCTATGGGGTCTCCTCCATCCTTGGACTCGCCCAAATCTTCAGAATCTTCATCATCTTCAGGATAGGCTAAATCTTTTGGCCTCGGCTTCGAGAGACTGCATTCAAGACTCAAGCAACAGCTTCCCAACCACCAAGCACCAATAAAAAAATAAGTAAAGGAGAATAAACCAAAAATTGGAAAAATAAAATTTTACTTACGTTTTGTGTTTCACTTCTCAGAGAACGGCATGCACTCTGCTGGGATCAGGTTCGAGGTCCTCACTCGGGAAAAGCACCCTAGCCAGCCTCGATCCCGATCTTCATTGATGCTCGAGAAGAATGCTTTACTAGCTTGGCAAGAGAGTTTGAATCAGTCCTCCCAGAAAGAGTCGGGGAATGTATAGGTGCGTAAGGTGGTCAAAGATGAACAAGCAGCCGTCGATCTTGCTCACACAAAACCGGAGAAAGATGACATTCCTCCATAATGAAGGGTGGATTTGACCAAGAAACACCTCGTACATTTTGTAGAAATGGACGATTTTCCAACGAGCATAGCATAAAGGGATAAGTTTAAACACTTAAGTATCCCTTGACGTGGGTAGTGATATCTTCATCGGGCCAGGGAACCACCAGGTCTTTGCCAACCCAGATGCAATCCTTTTTTACTGGTAGGAGAATTTTTCAGTGATTGAGCAGATGTTCCTCGATACCTTCTCACATCAGCCCGGTACAAGTGAAGGTTTTTCAGCCTTAAAATCGGCAGTCACCAAGCACCCGCCAGGAATGAACATGCTAAGAGGAGGTTCCACCGCTAGTTCCTCCCCGACTAGCCGTGATGTAGATTTAGATTCTTTTTGGGGAACTGTCTTTAAAGTTTTTGCCATTTATTTTAAAATGGAGGGAAAAAGCTGAAAAAGAGGAAGTTAAAGGAATACACTTGATGGGTTGGAATGAAGAAAAGCAAAAGTTCTTGCAAAGATCTCAAGAAATCAATATACAAGTGGTAGAAAATATAGAGATTTTTCAGGAACAAGAGTAGAGAAGGTTTGGATTTAAAGTTTGAATGAATGAAGAATGGGGTATTTATAGTTTCCAAATCTTAGTTCAAATCCAGGAGTAGCCGACCAGCAATTCACAAGCATTTAATGCCATTAAGACGTGACTGACGAGGTGTTTCATTCATTTTATCATTTCTGACGTGGAGTATCAAGGTGAGAATCGAAAGCTCGTATCGGTTCTTGTCGTTTACTCTCCAAAAAAGGAGGGGACTATCTGTAAATGATCAAAATCGGGCACGTCTACTACATGACAGATCGGGCTCAAAATGTGAGAGATTGAAGATCTACTTCATGCCTTATCGAGCTAGAACATGAGGTCAGAATGTTCGTCCTCGAGAATTTTGAGTTCATGATCTTGGAATCCACCCTGACCCCAAACGAGCTCAAAGAAACATTGCCCATATAACTAAGAGAAGACCGAAATAACAGAAGGCCAAAATTTCTGTGACCGGTCTGATATTACTGCGGGAATCTCGATACGTATCAATAAGGAACCGGCAAATCAGAAAATTAGAAGATTTTTACTTCATAATGAATTGTACCTAAAATAGGACTCCCCTATTATATAAATGGGGTCTGATTACTTGTAAAAGACATTGAAACAATCATTCAGAAGTAATATACTGTTATTTTCTATTTAAAGTTCTTATTCAACTGTATCTTGACACTGATCGAAAGGCATTCTATTCAAAGGTAGCTCACCTCCCAAGGCTGGAACTGTTCAATTCGCATGGTTTGAATTTACTTTATCATACCTTATTTCAGTTGCAATTTAATTTATTGCTTTGTATTAATTTAATTCATGCATCCTTAAAATTACTTACAAATTCAATATTTATCCTATTTTAAGAGTAAACAACCGTAAAAACAATAGAAGTTAGGAAACATGGCAAAAAGAACACTTTAGATAAGTAGACGGGAAGGAAAGAAAATTTTCCTCCCGATTTTTACGGGTAGAATTTGAGCATCCAATACAAAATGTTAACACAATAATTAAAGTAGTGGCCCAAGGCATTACATGCATTTTTTGAAAATCCTTACACAATTTATTATTTTGAAGAATTACATCCTGTAACAGCTTCCCGGCTCCCGCACAGGTAACCATTGTTCTTGGGGTTCACACGCGCGGGAAGTATTAGAGAATGTACTCGGTCGTGATCATCAATTGTGCAAGGTTTTACTTTTTGAAATAGAGAAAGAGAGAAGGTTCAACATGAGATAGACTGAACAAGAGGGAGACAAATTAGGCTCAACATACTTATAATGTGTGGTTCTAGACAAGTCGTTTTTTTTTTTTGGGGGGGGAGAAGGGGGGGGGGGGGAACTCATAGCGATAGGACATAAGGACAGAAGGTATATGTGCAGCCATGCTTACAAATATTTGCTCTGAAGGAATTTGACCTTCTAACCTAAACTTTTAAGACAAAAAATGGAGTTCCAGAATATTATAAACCCTTGCATAAAAACCCTTATACAATTGATAAGGAACAAGTACATTCTCTAATAAAAATTTTTTTGTGATTACTTTAATCACTTTCTGTGCTGACTAACTAATTTCTTGTGAAGACATTTTAGCGTTATCGAAAATACGTTCCGACAACTACACTTATCTCAACGATGCTCCAATTGCCTCTAATAAACTTTGGTTTCATTGTCTGACAGGCTGTATAAGATTTCATTTTTGTTGTGCATAATTTCCATGTATTACTGTTTTGAAAACTTTTGTGAGATATTTTATCCAATTTTTACTTGAACTTGGCATGCATAAACTGATTTGACTTAAATTTCTGGTTATGAAAGCATGTCTAATTTCTTTGTTGAGCCTACTGAAATTGAACTATAAGTATGCAGCTTGTCGCTATCTTGTTATTTATTTAGTTTTGTTACTTACTTAATTGATTGTACTCACGCTACACCCTGTACTTCGTGTGCTGATCCAAGTGTTTCTGGACACGGATTGTGTTGCTATTTTTCACATCTTATCATTAGAGACTTCAAGGTAGTTGCCCGGTGTTTGCCGTCCTTGATTCTCCTTCCTTATCCTTCCTTTTATTGTATTTAGATCCAGTTTTTCATAGACATTTCTTTTCTAGATTGGTGATGCATATTGGTCATGGGCTCAGTGACAGTACCCCGATTTGGGAGTTGTTTTTCGCATTTTTATTTTGGGTTCCACCTAGTTTATGAAAACTTTTGTCATTTAAAACTACTTTGATGATTCATTTTGCGATAATTGTTGGGAATATTTTGAAAATGTCCGCTTGCCTAGTACCACAATAGGAGTCATCACGACAGGTTAGGATTAAGATCCTGACATCTTTCAACGAACAACGTATCATCATCATATTATATATAGATGCATCTAATTACAGAAAACATTACTAGTTACGAGCTTCAAGGATTCGCAGATTAAGCATAGTTTATAACCTCAATAAATTGACCTAATTATTACCAACTATGAACAAAAAAAAAATATCCACGAGAATGATAGACTCCCGTGCGCGAAAAGTGAGAAGGCAAAAGATGAAAGGAAAAAGGAGCAATTGCTACAGAATATAGATTATCATGACTAAAAAGTATTATGTGTAAGTACATTATTTAGCAACAACAACAACAACAACTACCAGTGTAGTCCTACAAAGTGGGGTTTGGGGAGGGTAATATATAGACGAGTCTTACCCCTATCCGAAAGGACAGAGCGGCTGTTTCCAATCGACCCTCGACTCAGTGAAGGAAATTATTTAGCCAAATACATAATTAAGCGGTCCTTTGTTGTTGCTAATGTTTGCTTTTAAACCTAGGGTAAGGCTTGTTCCTAGTCGACACTCCAACGACATACAAAGTAGCTTTATCGACCATACATATGCAAAAGTATGTGCACAAACTAACTAAAAAGGCACAACTCAGTAATAAGCCATAGCCTTTGAATATTTTCTCTTCGAATAACCATAATCAAGAACCCCGCCACGTAACTGCACAGCTTCATCACTATTGATAACTCTGATCTCTTCAACTGCTGAAGCTGGTCTGAACTAAACAATATTAGACTTATAAGGTTGGCACTGTTGGTAAAACAAATTTTACTAGTTTGGATACTATATACTCATGTTGTAATCTCAGAAGTGCCTTATTCAGTATATCTGCTTGTAGCTCTATAGAAATGACAGTGTGTTTTGACCGATCCTTGTTGAATCTTCTCCCTTATAAAATAACAATCAATCTCTATATGCTTTGTCCGCTCACGATACACTTGGGTTTCTGTGATTTGTTGTACTGCCTTACTGTCACAAAATAGATCAATTGGCTTCTTCTTATTTCCTCCAACTCTTTGAACAATCCATCCAGCCATACCAATTTTGCAACAATCCATGCCATGCTTCTATATTCAGCTTCTGCTGAACTTCTTGACACTGTATTTTCTTTTTTTTTAGACTTCCAGGAGATGAGTGAACCTCCATACTTTACTAGAAAACTGGTGAATGATTTCCTTATATTGAGACATGATGCGCAATCAACATTACAATAGGCACTCAATAAACAGTCCCTTTTGCTACTCATCAGTATTCCAAGTCCAGGAACTCTCTTTATGTACCTTACAGTTCATAAGGCTGCTACTCATCAATAGCAAAGGTTTTGTCCAGTCTGGTTAATGTCAGCTACCACAGTTCCCATGCTTGCAAAGCCCTCAGGCAATTGCATATATACTTCATCATGGAGACCCCCCCTGTAAGAACACCTTATCCACATCCATCTAGTGGATATGCCAACCCTCTGTTGCAGCTATATAAACCACTAATCTCAAAATTGCCGTCTTTATTACTGGCGAGAATTCTTCAATGCAATCCAGACCTTCTTGTTGATTGTAACATTAAGAAACGAGTTGTGCTTTAAACCTCTCTATTTCACCACTGGCTTTATACTTCACCTTGAACACCCATTTACATCAAATGAAAATCTTTCCTTTGGGTAAAGGTACCAATTCCCATGTTTTGTTCTCCTCCAAGGTTGAAATTTCAACTTTCGTAGCCTTTACCCATTTGGGATATGCAGAAGCTTCTTTGAAGGTTCTTGGTTCAGCTATAGAAGTAAGGAGAATGAGGAAGTGTTTGTATGCAGAGCTGATATTGGAATAGTCAACTAAAATCAAGATAGGATATGGCATATGTGAAGCATAATTAGTGACTTGTGGCAAAGTCTTTTGACCAACCATGAATAATTTTTGCTCTAACTGATTTTCTTAATTATGCTTACAAGTTGATGGCATGGCATTGATCGGTGCAGACTCAATCCTATGAAAGAGTGGGTGCGACTACTTAAAACCCAATGCGGTATCGGGGTCGAAAATTCCACAGAGAGCTTCAAATTGGAGTTGAGTATTTGCTAAGCCTAGAAATGCGTTTTGGCTTCTAATTGATCTTCTATTATTTTTTATTTTTCTTTTGTTAACAACTAAATTTTTCAATTACTATTGTAAACTAAATTATGCAAAGTTATGATACTAGTTGTATGCAATACCAGAAAGGCACTAGGGTCGTAGCACTCACCTAGGTGGTTAATTAATTGGTATAGAATTCTAACACAAGGATGATAATTATGGGGAATATGGATAAACGTTGCACTTTAACACTCACTCTTATACCTCTCGGTAGAGAGAGTGATTTTTCCCAATCGACTCTCTCGAGACTAATTGGGTAGGCTAATTTTCCTATGCAACTTAAGGTTCAAGTGGGGTGATTACTCTATCGAGGTTTAACTCGTTACTGGGGACTACCATTTTCATGGGTCCATCCCGAATCCTTGTTGGGTTGAATGTGAGGTCATAGACTCTCTTTCTCAAGACGAGTCAAAACCCACTAGGCTAGACTTAATGTTTGCAACCACCAAATCTAAGTGAAAACATACAAACGACACGAATACAAAACACCCAATAGTATCTATTTATACTACATAGGAAAAATAACACAAAAATACCCTAAGGGTCTGGCGCAGACCGCATAGAAATGTCATGCAGCTGTATAGGACTTGTGGTCTTCAAATCCGGGCTTCTAGACTTGAGGATGCAGACCGCGTAGAAATGTCATGCAGCCGCATAGGTCAAGCAATGTGGACCGTGTGGAAATGCTGCGCGGACGCACATGTTGACTTGTGTGGATTGCGTAGAAGTGATGCACGGCCGCACTAAATAACTTGGCAAAATGTTGACCCACGCGGACCGCACTGTTTTGGTGTGTGGCCGCGTGGGATTGTTCCTTGAATTTTTGAGTCTCTGATCTCTAGTCAGTGCGGATCGCATGGAAATAACTGCGGTCCGCGTGGAATTTCTTCACTTTTAGGTCACTCTCTGAACTATCCAGTGGCCGCGTGGCAAAATAGGGCATACCACGCAAGTCAGGCTGGCGTTACTGAATTTTTCGAAACCCATATATAATGCTATGGGTCCCCCACTGATTCTTATCATACTTGATGGTAGGGAAGCCTAACACCATTATTAATGTGGTAAAAGTAAGAATAATCATGTGGAGGGGCGACAATTACTATTAAAATCAGTATTTTACCTAAAATTACTTTCTCAAGGAAATTAAGAAAAAGAAAAGACCGAAAACGATACATCGTACGTTGCGGTGAATCATTATTAGATGCATTATTAAGCATCTGATTAATTAAGTTGCTCCTAAAAGTATGACCTTTCTAATGAACTTTAAACAAAAGAAACCAAGAAAAGTAATTAATTACTAATCCCTTTGCATCTCTATGGGAGTTATGTGGATATTGATTTCTAGGGAATATTATTATGCTTTCTAATATCCTAGGATGATATCTGCTCCGCCTTCCTCGTATCATGTATTACAATTATTACAACGACAACAATCAAAAGTGAAATTTCATATGTGTGGCATGTATTATTATTATTATTATTATTATTATTATTATTATTATTATTATTATTATTATTATTATTATTATTATTATTATTATTATTATTATTATTATTATTATTATTATTTTTATATTTTCTTATTTTTTTATTTCTATTATTATTTGTTGTGCCCATCGCTTCGATTATCATATTGCTTTTATTAATGTTCTTGTTGTCAGTATTTTCAACATGGCCTTTTTATTACTGTTCTCTTGTTCAAATCTGTCGGGAATTACTTTTTTAGCCGAGAGTCTTTTAAAAACAATCCCTCTACTTATACAAGGTAAAGGTAAAGCCTGTGTACACTTTACTCTCCCCAAACTACACAATGTGAGAATATAGATTGTATGAGTCAGAATACGACCCCGTGATAATTAATGAAATTAAGTATATCTTAAGCTAATTATTAGTTAATAAGTGATATGACCACTTATTAATTACGATACTCGGCATTCATCCGGCTCGATCCACAACGCCACGACCCATCCCCTATCATAAGGCCGGATACTCAACATGGTCACAGCCATTCATCACCATCTCATATAACTTACAACTATAGATACTAAGAGAATTAACCCTAAAGAGGGCTTCTTCTTCTTCTTCTTCTTCTTCTTCTTCTTCTTCTTCTTCTTCTTGACTCTCTCGAAGAGAAGGAGAACACCATTTGAAGGCTCTGAACCTCTCTAGGGAGACAAAAACCAAATCAATATAATCAATAAAAACTCTTCCATATTTCTCTTCAACGCCAAAATTCATGCTTTTCATTTCTTTCATTTGGTCTCCTTATTTATTACGATCTTCTATGATTGGCCATTGATTTATTTGGATTGTTTTATGCTTGTAAGTATTTGGTAACTTTGAGCTATATAATTTGGTGACTGTCAATTCCCTCTTTTTCTAAGGAGAAATCGGGTTTATGGGCAAAACAACTCTTTTATCCCCTTTCGGTGAATTTGGGTTATGTAATTGGAGAGTCGTCACCTAATGATTATAGTTCATTAGGACACTCTTAGAGAAAAGAAGAAAGATTTGAAATAAAATCAGAGTTAGGGTAAGAGCTTGAGATTATCTCGAGGGGAAGGCGTTAGGCACCCCTCAAGATCCACTAGTGTGGTTCCCGGCCTTGCTTAATTGCGACTTTAAGAAGAGTAAGAGTAAACAAGTAAATTTGCACATAGGAAAGCATATCAAGTCGAAAAGTTTGAAAGAAGAAAGACACTAGTTTTTTTAAAAGAGGGATTTTGATTGAAAACATTAGTCTAAAATAAAGTATTTATAAGGAAGAAGGAAGGGGGGTCCTAGGGTTAAACATAATATAGATCACTTTGGTGAAAAATTCAACAATCATTCTCACACAAGATATTAACGCACCAGTCATCATATCATATCCTACCCTTCCCGTCCCGTTAAGGTATTAAATGCGATTAGTCTCGTTTACTTATTGCATGCTAATACTCGTCCTGACCTATCAGTCCCGAGGTATTTGGACTTCTAATCCTCAAGGGGAGAAAGGGATGGAGGCATATATGGAGTTTAAAAGGATAAAATACAAAGGCGTCAATAAAAAAAATCAAAAATAAGTGGGGTACAAAACAAACACTCAAAGGCTCACACAAACCCCGTAAATCACATAGCGACTAGTTTAGCATGACTTGTACGTATTGAATTGGTCTTTGAAGTTAAGAAATTAAGAGGGGGACAAATCAGTTTAACTCGTATGTTGGATAAAATGTCTGCATCAAGCCCCTCGTATTCGATTGTTAGTTATTGAGGTCTTAATGCAGAACAGTTTAATAGAAAGTAAAGACTGCAATAAGTTTGTAATTGGATTTGAAATCAGCAAACTGTTTGAGTAGGAAAAAGTGTAGAAGAGTTATGACAGAGTTTCAGAGCCGGGAATATCTTAAGAAAAGAGTGAGTTAAAAGACTATTTTAAAAGACAATTTCAGGGACTGTGTAAAACATTTAGGCATAATGCTTAAAAGAACTGCTTAGGAAAAGATGCAGATTTGAATAGTTTAAAAGCATACTGGTTTACAAGAGTTCTATTGAAAATATTATATTAAGACATTAAGGGCAAGTTAATGGACTGTTATTGCTTAAAACTAATCAGACAAATTTACACGGAGTCCTATAAACATGATATCTATATTGGATTTTAAAGCCTGTTAAAGAGTTGGTAAATAGATGAACGTTTAGTTACCCTATAGTTTGCGTAACGCATATGTATTTCCTATAAACATGGCTTCTACATGCAATTTATTTGGTTAATGTTGAAGTCCTATAAACAGGATCTCTAATGATTTGCAACATGATTAAACGTCAAAACATATAGGCATGTTATCTAGGTGACTTGGAAGTATTAAACCTATAGGCATGGTAACTAGATGATTTTTAAGCATTAGAAAATCTTATAGGCATGATTTCTAGATAATTCAAAGCATAAAAGACCTATAGGCATGATTTCTACCCTTAGACTTATTTAGGCAATATAAACCCCTCCCACACCCTTTACAAATACTTCTCCGAGTTTCTATTACATAGTTATTACAAAATTGGGAAGAAAATGATTGAAATAAATACATCAAAACTAAACTCAGAGCCGAGGAGGCTCAATGCAACCTTTAATATCCAACACATGTATTTTACTAAATTCGGACTCCAGATTCCAAGGCCTTCTCTTAGAGTGTTTCAAAGTTCCAAGGGTCTTCAAGAACCCAGGCAATGCTTACACTCTAAAGATTTAGAGTAGTGCAATGTGTGAATTTACCAACCCTTAGGCATCCAAGTTCATAGGGAACACTAGGGTTCCTAAGAATGGCTTACCATAGGGGGGTAGAACTAAGAGCTAGGGGTTGGTGTAAAGTGAGGGGAATTGAGGGAACCCGAGCAAAAGGTTGTCATACCTAGCCATGGGTATAGACTGGCACACCCCTAACCCTTTACTTGGTTTAAATAGATAATGAGCAGACTTTAAAAGTCAGACATGGGCGTTGATGGTGATTAGGACACCACGAGACTCTAGTCAAGGCTTAGCATACAAAGGGGGAAGAATCGAATGGGACTGATTTGAGTAAGGTTCAAGAGAACCTAGTCTCGGGTCATGGATAACAGTAGGATGCTACCCTAACCTAGAACAATACTCACATATGAAGGCGTCAAAAGGAAAGGGTTCACATGGGAAACATGATAGAACTAAAGGTGCAGGAACATGGGGAAGGGACATAACAGATATAAGAATAATGCAGGAAAGCGTAATATAAACATATAGTGAAGGATATGTGAAAAGGGAAATAAACACATAGTTTTGGAGAATGTTCTTTCAATTACAGAGACATGCTAGTTTGCAATTTTCAGACAGCAAAACAACTAAAGCAAGAAAAACTTCCAGAGAGTTGACTCAAGCTTCAGCAAACACTTGAGAAAAGCAAATAGGGTTCTATTGTCTAGCCTTGGCTTTCAGCCCGCTAGACACAAACAGTAATGCTAGTAGTAGTAAAGATAAGAGAGCCTTGAGTGTGTGTGTATTTTTGAAATCAATTGTTCGTGTGTTTGAAAGAAAGGAATAGGTTATTTATACTTTGAAAATAGGCAAGTAAGCAAGACAAAAAATAATTTAGTATCAATTAGAATTAATCAGGAGAGGGGAATTCCTTTAATTAAGGAGTTCGAACTTGAATGGTAAGGGCAGAATTTTCTTTAAGGAAGAAAATCAAGTAACATTTCGTGCAATAAAGGGTAAATACATAAGAGAAGTTCTTCGAATACACGGTTTAGGTAAATAAGGTAAGAAGTAAATCAACTAGTACATAGGAAATCATGGAATGAGAGATTCAAAATCAATAACGAACCAAGTCAGAAAACAGGCTCAATTTAGAAGAGGAAAGAATCAATCAAGCGTACATAATGGTGGTATGGAATAAATTCCCAAAATTAGGGGTTATTTTGAGAGGGAAAGGTATGACTATAAGGAGTGCATAAACTTAAACATGCAAAGGCTAGAATTAAACAAAGCAAAGTGGTCGTGCAATGAAGAGCAGAAGAACGTAGCTAAATGAAAGTTCAGATAATATGAGAGAAATCAAATAGAAGGTCTTGCAAAGCTTAGTTAGAACTAGAGAACACATAAAACATGAGATAAACTTTAGAAATTAGTTTTTGTAGTATAACCAGTTCAAACATGGTAAGCAAATCAATCACGCACAAAGGGTCAGGTAATCTCCATATTTTAGGGTTTCCGCCATATGTCAAATGTAAAAATAAAAGCATACAAAATCAAGCAAAATAAACTCAGGAAGATCCAAAGGAACACAAACGTTTCATGGAAACATAATGAAAGAAAACACGGTAAAAGAGATCGCCAAGAAACCCTCTATAAGGAAATACAGTAAAGAAATATACATAGAAAACATAGTGGAAACACTTAAGAGTAACAACAAAGCAAAATAACATAAGAAATCACAGTAGAACAAATAAAAATCAAGGAAACCCTAAGTTCGAGGAGACGAACAGTTTTGAAAGTATAAACTTAAAATGATGTAAGAAATACTTTGAAAACCTCAAAAATAGCAACGATCTAAAGTAGATCTAGAGAGAAACAAGAAACCTAGAAGTGGCATATAGTTTCAAAGAATCCCTAGATACGAGAAAGACCTAGAAAAGGGGCTGGTCCGAGTCCAGATGGACTTATAAGGCTAAGATATACCGGAGATGAGCCGGAGATGGTCGGAGATGGCCGTTGAACTTGTATCGACCAGAGTCCAGGTACGATTTTTCGTGGCCAATGTCATGGAACTTCAGTAATCATGTGCGAGGAGCCTTAGGAGACTGGCTGTAAAACCACTATGGAATTAGGTCAGAAAATGGCCGGAGAAGGTAAAGGGAGCTCATCAAGGAGGAGAGGAGGTAGAAGGTTCTAGAGAGAGTGGGAGATAGAGAGATAGAGACGAGTGAGTGAATGAGAGGGTATTGGTGGGGGGGTCGTTAGGTTTAATTTATGAGGGGTAAATGGGGATCGTTGATCGAAATGATCAACAATAGAGATTAAAGGGGTAAGTGGGTAAGGTATGATTTGGGTATGGGCTTGGTTCTTGTGGGTTCTTATTGGGTTGGGAATTGGGGGGGGGGGGGGTGTAGAATTAGGCTGTAATTGAGATCAAAAGAGGCTAAAATTGAAATAGCCATTTTTCGTTTTGAATTTTATAAAAATAGTAAAAGATGTTTCAAATTTAATTAAAATAATGGGTTGATAAAATATGTAGGTATTAATTTAAAAATATTTGGATTAATTTTGTAATTAAAATTGATATTAAATCTAGAAGTGGGTTAAAATTTCAATTTCATGCATTTTAATTTTAAAAAAACCGAATAGACTTGTAAAATCATGCAAAAATCATGTTAACCTTATTTTATGTAAATATGAGGATAAAATAAATTATTCAGCAAAAGGATAATTTTGGGAATAATTATTTGATTTTATGATGTAAAAATATGCAATAAATTGGTTTAAAAATCAATAAAAATACCAAAACCCTTTGGTATGCTTATATATGAACATATATGCTATTTGGAAGTTTTGTGGGCATAAAAATACATAACAAAAAAATTGGGTATCAACAGCTGCCCCTCTTTACCAGAGGGGGATGAAAGAGTTGTCGAGTAAAGACAAGATGGCCAATTTTGACTGAAAACGGCGATTGTAAAAGAATTATGACCTTGCCCTAGTTTCTGAGCTGCCTACATATCCGTGGTTTTACAGAAATCAGGCCATATATAGTTAGGGATCCATTGACGGAATGTATCGTTGGGGTTCGGAAGGACGAACGCAATGGTTGAGCTTGAAAGGACGTTTGTGTTTAGATGGGTTGAGGAAAACCCGTAGCCGGATCGCTACTACTGGGAGGACTATTCACTAGTCGGGGTACCTGTACATGAGCAGTGTGCGCATATATATTGTTCATAGTTTAAACGTGATGCAAGCTCTCGTTGAACAATGAGTGTTGTCTTTGGACGGTTAGGATGACGTCCCCGGACGATGATGTCCTGGGCCATAAAGAGCAATGGGCTATGCAGATGGCGCCTCCGAACTATGACTCCTTTGAACAAGTTGGCTATATTTCAGCCCATGAGAAGGTGGCAATCTTTCAGCCAAATAAATGCAAAGCTTAGTCTCGGAAGATAAAGCGACAATATTTCAGCCATCCAGGCAGAGACAATGCTTAGTCTCGGAAGGCAGATAGGTAGCCCTATGTGATGCAGATGGAGACGAAGCTTAGTCTTGAAAGGCAGATAATGGCCTTATGCAATATGGAGATAGAGTTTAACCTCGGAATGTAGAGAGTAGCCTTATACAAAACGCAGATGGAGATAGAGCTTAGTCTTGAAAGGCGGATAATAGCCTTATGCAATATGGGGGTAGATCATACCCTCGCAAGGCAAATAAATAGCCTTACGCAAAGATGTAGATGGAGATAGAGCTTAGAGTTGAAAGGGAGATAATAGCCTTATGAAATATGGAGGTAGATCTTAACCTCAGAAGGAAGATAAGTAGCCTTATGCAAAGATATAGATGGAGGAAAAACTTAGTCTCGAAAGGCAGATAATAGCCTTATTCTATATGGAGGTAGAGCTTAACCTCGGAAGGCTAAGGGTAGCCTTTATGCAAAATGCAGATGGACAGAGCTTAGTCTCGAAAGGCAGATAATAGCCTTATGCAATATGGAGGTAGATATTAACCTCGGAAGGCAGATAAATAGCCTTGTGAAAAGATGTAGATGGAGACAGAGCTTAGTCTCGAAAGGCAGATAATAGGCTTATGCAATGCAGGAGTGTAAAAGAACGAATAGTAGTAAGCTTTTCTTATCTAGTAGATGGTTTGCGATATTAGGACTACTAGGGAGTGTTGGGTGTGGATAGTGACCCTTTGGAGGGTTTTATTCGGAAGAGCAAATGTACTTTGATTTGTGGCCTAAATTCCTGTATCCAAAGAAAATTGTTTTTGCAGAGGGGAGGTTAGTTCGTCTCCTGTAGCTCTTGGCGTCGCGTATCATGGGGGTAGCGTTGTTAAACGACTGTAATGCAAATGATATTTGTGAATGACTTAGTGAATTAATATACATATATATATATATATATATATATATATATATATATATATATATATATATATATATATATATAATTTTATTTTGGATGAACCAACAACTGCAACGTGGTTCAAGACGCGACAACCTTGCTTGCTCTGGAATTTTGAGGGTCCTCTTGAAAATTCTACCCTAGTTTACTGTGTTGATGCTGATGAGGATACTGACAAACTGACTTCGGAATTTTGAGGGACCTCCTCAAAATTCAGCCCCAGTTCAAATTGCGGGGGGAATATGGAATTTTATTAAAATGTAACTGAACCCATAGGGCTACCTACGTATCTCCTCTTAGACGGGAATAAGGTCAGGCGTAGTTCAAACTACATCATGAAAGAAAAGCACCCGATGAAGGCTTCGGCCAGACTTCTCTGTCCATTTCTGCGAGAATAAGGGCTCCTCCAGTTAGAACCCGATGAACCATGTACAGACCATGCCAATTGGGAGAGAATTTCCCTTTGTCTTCATCTGGATGCGGAAATATTTTCTTCAATAGTAGCTGTCCTGGTGTGAATTCCTTGGCTTAATTCTCTTGTTAAAGGCTTTGTACATTCTGTTCTGATATAATTGCCCATGACAGACAACATTCATTCTCTTTCTTTTGATGAGGGATAATTGCTCGTAGCGACTCATGACCCATTCTGCATCATCTATCTATGCTTCTTGTATGACCCTCAGGGAGGGATTTTCTACCTCGATGGGAATGACCGACTCTATACCATAAACAAACATGTAGGGTGTGGCCCCAGTTGATGTGCAGACCGTGGTACGATATCCGAATAACGAGAACGACAACTTCACATGCCATTTCTTGTGCTTTTCAATCATCTTCCTTAGTATCTTCTTGATGTTTTTATTGGTTGCTTGTACAGATCCATTCATCTGAGATCTGTAAGCCGTAGAGTTCTTGTGTTTAATGTTGAATGTTTCACACATTGCCTTCATCAGGTCGTTGTTGAGACTGGAACCATTGTCGGTGATGATTTATTCAGGAATACTGAACCGACAAACTATACGATCACGGATAAAATATGTTACTACTTTCTTGGTCACTGCTTTGTATGATGCTACTTCAACCCATTTGGTAATGTAATCAATTGCCACTAAGATGAAAATGTTCCCATTTGACGCAGTTGGTTCGATTGGTCCAATAACATCCATTCCCCATGCGGCGAATGGCCATGGTGCGCTTGTTGCAGTAAGATCATTTGGAGGTACTTTTATCGTATCTCATGTATCTGAAAATGGTGTCATCTCCGGACATACTGGATGCAGTCTGTATCCATAGTCATCCAAAAATACCCTGCTCGGAGTATCTTCTTTGCCAAAACGAAACCATTCATCAAAAGGAAACCATTCATCTGTGATCCGCAGGTTCCTGCGTGCACTTCCTCCAATAGTTTTGTTGTTTCTTGTACCTCGACAGATCTTAAAAATCCCATATCGGGAGTCCTACTATACAGGACTCTTCCGCTGCTAAATAAGTTGTTCGATAACCTCTAGAGTGTGCATTTTTGAGTAGTATTGTCAAGCTCTAGGTATTCTCCTGTTGTCAAGTATTCTCTGATGTCATGGAACCAAGGTTTCCCGTCGGCTTCTTCCTCGACATGAGCACAATAAGCTGGTTGGTCGTGAATCTTGACCTAGATGGGATCAAAAAAGTTTGTATCCGGATGCTAGATCATGGACGATAAAGTGGCTAGGGCGTCAGCAAACTCATTCTGTATTCTTGGGACATGATGGAATTCTATCTTTCTGAATCTCTTCCTCAACTCCTGTACATGGTGTAGTTAGGGGAGTATCTAGGAATTCTTGGTTGCCCATTCTTCTCGGATTTGATGATGAGTAGGTCTGAGTCTCCGATCACTAATAGTTCCTGAATGTCCATGTCATTTGCCAATTTAAGCCCAAAGATGCAGGCTTCGTACTCGGCCATGTTGTTGGTGCACGGGAATCTGAGCTTGGCAGATACCAAGTAATTCTTGCCGGTTTCTGACGTCAGGACCGCTCCTATACCAACTCATTTGAAATTTACAGCTCCATAAAAAAACATCCTCCACCAATCATAGGATTCTGCAATGTACTCTCCAATGAAAACTACCTCTTCATCAGGAAAATACGTCTTTAGAGGTTCGTATTCTCCTCCTACAGGGTTCTTAGCGATGTCATATGCCATTGCTTGCCCTTTGACGGCCTTCTAGGTAACATAAACAATGTAAAACTCACTTAATAATATTTGCCAATTGGCGAGATTGCCGGTAGGCATGGGCTTCTGAAAGATATATTTCAATGTGTCCATCTTGGATATGAGATAAGTGGCGTAAGCATAGAAATAGTGCTTCAGTTTCTGAGCTACCCTGGTTAGAGCACAACAAGTGTGTTCTAATAAGGAATACTGAGCCTCGTATGGGGTAAACTTCTTACTGAGGTAGTAGAAGTCTTTTTCCTTTCTCCTTGTTTCATCATGTTGTCCCAAAACACACCCAAATTCTCCATCCAATACGGTAAGATAAAGCAATAGAGGTCTCCCTGGCTCGCGTGGAACCAAGACTGGAGGCATTGCAAGTATTCCATGATTCTTTCGAAAGCCTTTTGACAATCATCTGTCTATTTAGTGGCGGCATCCTTCATTAGCATCTTGAAGATGGGTTCATAAGTGATAGTGGACTGAGCTATGAACTGGCTGATATAGTTGAGTCTTCCCAGAGAACTCATTAAATCCTTCTTGTTCTTTGGTGGTGGAAACTCTTGAATGGATTTAACCTTTGATGGGATTAATTCTATTCCCTGGAGACTCACGATGAATCCCAATAACTTTCCAGCAGGAACCCCGAATGGACATTTGGCGGGATTGAGCTTCAAGTTGTATCTCCTCAATCTGTTGAAGAACTTAATTAAATCATCCATGTGATCTGCAACTTTCTTGGATTTGATGATGACATCGTCCACATACACCTCGATATCTTTATGTATCATGCTATAAAAAATGGTGGTCATGGCCCTCATGTAGGTAGCACTGGCATTCTTCAAACTGAACGGCGTCATTCTGTAATAGTACATCCCCAAGGCGTGATGAATGACGTTTTCTCTACATCCTCTTCATCCATCCATATCTGATGGTACCCAGCAAAACAATTGACGAACGATTGCAACTCATGTTTGGCGCACTTATCGATTAGTATGTGTATATTTGGTAAAGGAAAGTTGTCCTTTGGACTGGCTGGGTTGAGATCCTAGTAGTTGACACAGACTCTAACTTTTCCATCCTTCTTTGGTACCGACACGATGTTGGCTAACATATCGGATATTCTACCACTCTGAGAACCTTGGCTTTGACTTGCTTGGTAATCTCTTCTTTGATTTTTAAACTCAAGTCTGGCCTTAATTTTCTGAGCTTCTGCTTTACCGGTGGGTATGCCGGATCTGTCGGCAACTTTTGAGTCACAATGGATGTGCTGAGACTAGTCATGTTGTCGTAGGACCATGCAAAGATGTCTTCATACCCTTGTGCATGCTTTAATTTCTGGTGGTGACAAATGTACGTTGATTCGTGTTTCACTGAAATTTCCCGATTCTCCTAGATTAACAACCTTAGTTTCGTCAAAATTGGACTTAGGCTTGTTCTTAAAATTATCGACATCTCTAACAACCTCTTCTGATATTTCATCCTCTTCTGAATCTATGTCCGTTTGTTGCATTTCCTCGTTGCAAGTTACATTCGTTGGTTCATCATCAAGATATGTAATAGTAATGTTGAGTAAAATAATGAAAATGGTAGAGAGAAGTAATAAGAGCGAGATATAAAGATAAACTTGGAAGATGCATTTGATTAAATTCATAACTGTTTGAAACATTGCAACTCTACTCATAAGTAAAGACAAAGCAGAAAAGTAAAATCAACTAAAAAGTAAAGATGCGATGCATAGTGCGCTATTTAGCCTTGCTACCCCGAAGCTCTACGGGCATTAGGGATCCTGAATGACCAAATGGTGAGGTGTTCCCCTCGATTCACAACTTGAATAGACGGTTCTTCCTCCTTCCTCCTCGAAGATAACACACCAATCCATGTCATCCTCCAGAAACAGGTTGTTCATTGCTGCCAGTGCCTCATCTTCCTCTAATCCATATAGGACATCAGCTGGCTAAAAGGTCTACTCCAACTGAGGTAAAGAGTGCTCCAGTGGGTAGTAGGGACCGCGCCATGGTGGTGACCAATGGTTGAACTCCTCCCAAGTATACTCATAACCCAGGACAAAAGTTGTACCATGCTTCTTTAACTTGATAGGCTTGGTGATGCCCTAGAGATTCTTGCCAAGTCCCTTTCCGGGGTCGTATCCGCTCCAATTCAGAATTCTCTTGATCTTCTTATCCCACCACTTGTCTTTATCTATGGCGTTGGCTCATTCGATAAGAGGGTATGTTTCTCCACCGATTATCCTTTTACCTTTGATCATCAGGATGGCTTGGCGACTGTATATAGGGTTGCTACTGTCGCCGTTAGTGATTACTTCCAGATGATTTCATTCAAATTTTACAGCTTGATGCAAAGTTGATGCCACAGCCCCAGCAACGTGGATATAGGGTCATCCCACCAACAAATTGTATGATGCTGGCACATCAATGACTTAGAACTCAACATCTAACCAGGTGGGTCCCATCTATAAGCATAGGCTAATTTCTACAATGATGGACCTCTGAGATCCATCAAAAGCTTTACACTAATAGCTCCGTCTTTGATCTCGGGCAATCTTTTACCCAATGTCTTGAGAGTTATTAATGGAAATATGTTGAGGCTGGATCCCCCGTCGACTAAGATCCTAGTGATAAAATGATCATCACATAGCGCAGTGATGTGCAATGTTTTGTTGTGACCAAGCCCTTCTGGTGGTAACATGGTGTCTTTCCAGTACCTGCGCCACCATGTTTGCCATTTCGCCTCCTATTATGTTGCTGGGAACATAAGCTTCACTCAGTATTTTCATTAAGGCATTTTAATGTGCCTCAGAGCTTTGTAGAAAAGCCAGAATAGAAATTTGTGCTGGCGTTTTGTTCAATTGCTCAACGACTGAATACTCTTTGGCCTATACTTTCATGCAAAGGTCATCAAGTCCATTTTCAACAACCCGGCTGGAGGCTTGCTTGCTGGACTCAGCCAAATGTTCCGGGGTGTATGCCCTGCCTGTCCTAGTCATGCCCTGTGCAGCGATTACTAAACCAGTATATGTCTTTCCCTTCCTTCTAGCCTCACCGGTGTAATCCCAAGATATGGCGTTCATCCTGAATGGGTTCATGTCTATCATGGAGATCGAAATTGGTACCCTGGGAGGAAACACAATAACTTCGAATGGCACGGGTGCCTTTGGAACCCCAAACTCAACCTCAATTGGTTTCGGCAGCTTTGCAGAAGGTGCTTCAAACTCTAGTGGTACTGACACACTTACTACATCGCCCTAAGAGGGTTGAATCTGAACAACAATGGGATTGAGAGTAACTGCTGGCTTCTTAGGATCGTCTCCTTCAACTATTAAACTGATTGACCCGTTGGGGTCCCAATCATCTTTAATCTCGATCATATGGATGCCTCCACCCTTCTGGTCAGGCAGAGGGTTGTTGCGGACATTAGGAGCAGAATCCTTTGGAATAATGATCTTGTTGTCAATCTGATTTTGAAACTTGTCTTTCAATAAGCGACACTCATCGATTGTATGACCTTTCATCCCGAAATTGTATGCGCAAGTCTCGTTTCGGTTGATCCATTAGGAAGGGTTTTCTGGAGTTACGTCTGGGATAAGGGTAACATAACTGGCTAATTTGAGTTTTTCATATAATTGGTCAATTGGTTCGGCGATAGAGGTATATTTTCTAGGAGGCTTACGGTCGAAATTTGGTCTGGGTCTGCATAAGTTTTGGCGGGTGGGTGGTGACGGGTAGTGAGAAGGTTGGGAGTTGTATGCTTGGTATACAGGTGCGGGTTGGGAAAATCTTGGTGATGTTGGTTGATATATGGGTGGTGGAGGTGATTGGTGTGCGGGTGGTGGAATTTGGTTAGTAGGTGATGGTGCTCGGTAGTTTAGGGTAGGCTTATATGTGAGTGGAGCTAAGGGATAGGTTTGGTACTTCATAGGGGAATTGTTCCTTTGCCCAGCCATTACGGAATTTACATCCTTTTTCTTCGATGCCACCAGACCGAAAAGCCTTATTAGTAGTTTGCAATGCCTCGATGTTCGTGACCATACAGTTTTTGATGCCTTCTTTGATCCTTTCTCCCAACTTGATGATGTCGGAGAACTTTTGGGCCCTCTATTAGCATCAGCCTCTCGTAGTACTGCAGATCCTGAGCATGGACGAAGATCCTGTTCATTTGTTCTTCCTCCAAGGACGTTCTGACCTTAGCAGCTTCTGACCTCCAATGAGTAACATACTCGCGAAAGGTCTCTATAGGCTTCTTCTTTACATTCTGGATATAGAACACATCTGGTGCATTCTCGTTATTAAACCTCAATTGGTCGATAAAGTCAGACGCCACGTTCACCCAACTGGTCCATTTCTTTGCATCCTGGCTAATATACCATGATAAAGCATCGCCCTTCAAACTCCTCATGAACAGCTTCATGCGGATTTTCTCGTCCCTTCTGACTCCTACCAACTATTCACAATGCATTCTCAAGAGAACCATGGGATCACCTGTACCGTCGAACATCTCGAAATTGGGAGGATTATTCCTCTCCGAGAGTCAGTATCTTGCTGGACACAGAGATCTTCATAATTCTACCCTTCAACACCTTTGTTACCTTCGAAACCTTGGACCCGACTAGTCAATTTCTTGATCCCAACGGCCAAATTCTAGATGAGAGAACCCTTGTCATCTGATTCGGGTGAACTTCTAATTGGCTAAGTGTAGTGGGGTATAGTTTCAACAAAGATAGGAGTTTTATGGTCTTTTGTGGTGTTTAGTGGTTTTGGAATGAGCATTTGAGGGTTATTTCATGTGTTGCAGGCTTGGGCATGAGTGGGTTGTATCGGAGGTTGTGGGGTGTTTAGTGGAGGTGCGGGATTTTGTGCGTTAAGGTCTGGAGCAGAATGATTGATTGATAGGCTTGCCAGGTTTCTAACTTGGTCCAATTCCTCTCAAAATATTAGCAAAGTTAGCTCCAGATGTGCAACAGTTTCCCTGGTTATTGCAACATTCTGAGAAGTATCCTCAAGTTCCTTTTTAGCGCTTGTATCTCCCATTTTGCCTTGTTTCTTTTTCTGGTAGGACTTGGACGAGGAGGAGGTCGAGGACCCTTGTATCTTGTTGTGTATGGTGATGGAACAAGAATGCTGCACGAACTAACCTTTGGGGAGGGGAATAAAAATAAAATAAAACAAAAAGGTAAAAAGTTAGTGCGGATTCTGAAAAAATAATATTGCGATTTTTAAACACGTTGTGCAACAGTTTAAGTTGTTCCTAATTTGGCTTCCTCGTTGTGCCCCAGATAGGACTAGCGACCTTATATTTGGAGAACATATATTTCTAAATGCATCACATTATTGTTAAAAACTAGACAAGACTTAAAACAAACTGAATGATAAAAGACATCACTAATGGCCAGTGGCCTTATTACATTAAGAAAGCAAAAAAATAAATAACATTCTAACGACTTGGTCCCAGAAGGACCTTCCCCATATTCTGTACTCTTGCCTCCCTCGTACAGTTGTATATACTCGGCATTCCTAACAGTAGATAAGCTCGAGCTAGATGTCCGCCTGCACTTCCTTCAGCATTATGGAAATCCTCAATTCTTTTCAAGAAATTTCTTTCTAACTCCACTATACCTTGCTCCAGATATCCCAAACGGTTGTTGGCATTGACAGCCATATACTTCCATTCGTTGACCAGCGTCTCGTGGGCTTCCAGTATATCCCGATGTTCATTCTCACATTCTCGCATTCTCTTGCTTAGCTGATTTTATTTGACCTGCGCTTCGGTTTTCTCGTCAATAATCCTATGACCATGGACGAATCGTGGACGACCCAAACCACTGTGATAATCTTCCAACCAACCTGTTCAGTGTGGTACACATCTGACATGATACCTGTCTGGTTCAATAGATTCCTTCCCTAAGACGAGATTGTAGTGCCACATATGCTGAGCGTGACACCTTTCCAAGCTATCATTATTTTCAAAGTCGGCCCTAAAATTACTCATTTTCTTTATCTTGTGTATGATTTGTTTCCTTCCGCTTACCTAATGACTCGGAGCGGGACATAATGATGAGTTCCCCTCAGACCAATGAGTTTGAGGAATGGCGCATCTCGAGAACGGACAATGAACTCCTCTGCTGTGAACCACTCAAACATCTATTGAACTTGCTATTCTTTTAGATTCTCAAACAACTCTAATCCCCCACTGGCATCCTCTGGCTGGGCGAACATGCTGGGCATAAAGTTCACTCGCATTGGGTGATGGAAAGCAGTATGGTCATCCCAATCCCTGCGGATAATTTCCTGTCTGTAGTCACCTTTCTGAAGGTGTTATATGAGCCAAAGTTGAAGTAGCAGATTACAACCCTCTAAATGTGGAGTTCCTTGCTGACACTTTCCCAAGGCTAGATAAATTTCGGCGATGATCATAGGCACTATGCTAAAAGACGGCCTGTCGATACCCTCTATTAAGGTCTTGGTCACCATGGCTAGTCTGGTGAGGATCCTAGCCTTCTTCGTAGGAAAAATTATCATGCCCAAGAAACAAAACATGAACACAAAGATCCTTAGATGTATATGTCCCAAAGAAGTGAGGGCTGACTCGTCCATGTAGGTGAGATAGGGCTTGCTGTGGCCATATCTCATGTACAAGAAGTCAAATGGTATGTAGGACTCCTTCAAGAAAGAGATGTCGGGATTTTTCTTGGGTCCCATCATCTTAGGAAAGCCTCTACTTTTGCGGTTTCTCGGCATAAGCAAACCCAGAGTCTCCCAAGGGATACATTGATAGGCCCCCTATCTCTTCTAGCAAAGGGGTCATTTCCAAGTCTCCAAAGCGGAACAGTGATCAATCACTATTCAAAAGTAAGTGGCGGCCTCAATGATCCTATTGTTTGGCTAGATTTTCATAAGTGAGGGAAAATTCCCTAAGTACTTGTGGACGAGAGTTTGATCGCAGCCATGAAGATCTTCCCACCAGCTTAGCAACATTGGGTGAATGTTGGGTACCATACAGAATCTGGGGACCTCGTCCCTCATTTTCTGCAAAATAAAGTGTTAGGCCTTTAACCCTACCAGACTTAACTACTTAAATCAATAATAAGTAAAAGGCATTTGGTTCTCCAAATAAATGCACATAACGTGAAGGTTTCCATTTGGGTTTTAGGAAACCATATGGCTTTTTGTTTAGGCTATCTTAATGAGTCATTACGCGGACAACATAACTGACTCGGCTAGGCTTGACCATGATGCATGAACAGTTTAATGGAATAAGGTTTCTACTTTTGAAGTGCTAGATAAGGTACCCTTGAGTGGATAACACAATAGGGAAAGGCGCAGAACCATCGACTACACTGTTGAACGACTGATTTTAGCAAAAATATGCTTTTGCCATATTTAGGGGGTTTATAATATTGGAATGGCGCAACCACTCATTATAAGCATTGCTATAGGATTTGTATTGGCACGCGTTGAATATGATGTTGAGGAATGCAGTTACAATAATGAAACAAATTACATGTATTTTCACGTTCATAAAGATTAAAATAAATACTTGGAAATTACAATGGAATTGAAATAATGAGTGAAAGAAGAAGTTAAAGAAAAACACGAAGAACCAAGTTAGTAATTGTGATGAAATAACCTAGGATAAGAGATAAATACGATTAAGGAAGCAATAAAGTCACAAAATCAAGTAATGGTAAAAGCCTTAAAGAAAATGCCCAGCAGAGTCGCCATGTTGTCGACGCCCCCTTTTTCTAAAGAGAAATCAGGTTTACGACATTATGGGTGAAACAACACTTTCATCCCCTTTCGGGGAATTTGGGTTATGTAATTGGAGAGTCGCCACCTAATGCTTATAGTGCATTAGGAACTCTTAGAGAAAAGAAGAAAGATTTGCAAGAAAACATGAGTTCGGGTAAGTGCTTGAGATTATCTTGAGGGGAAGGTGTTAGGCTCCCCTCAAGATCCACTAGTGTGGTTCCCGGCCTTGCTTAATTGTGACATTAAGAAGAGTAAGAGTAAACAAGTAAATTTGCACATAGGAAAACATAGCTAGTCGAAAATTTTGAAAGAAGAAAGACCAAATTGTTTTTAAAAGAGGGATTTTGACTGAAAAAATTAGTCTAAAATAAGGCATTACTAAGGAAGAAGGAAGGGGGGTCCTAGGGTTAAACATAATATGAATCCCTTTGGTGCAAAATCCAGCAATAATTCTCACACAAGATATTAACGCACTAGTCATCATATCCATGTCCTGCCCTTCCCGCCCCGTTAAGGTATTAAATGTGATTAGTCTCGCTTAGTTATTGCATGTTAATGCTCGTCCAGGCCTACCAGTCACGGGGTATTTGGACTTATATTACTAAAGGGGAGAAAGGGACGGAAGGATATATGGAGGTTAAAACTATAAAATACTACGGCTTCAATCAAAACAAATAGCAAATATGTGTGGTACAAAGCAAACACTCAAAGGCTAACAAAAACCCCGTAAATCACATAACGACTAGTTTAGCATGACTTGCACGTACTGATTTGGTTTTTAAAGTTAAGAAATTAAGAGACGGACGAATCAACTTAACTCATAAAGTTTGATAAAAAGTCTGCATCAAGCCCCTCGGATCGGATAGTTAGTTATTGAGGTCTTAATGCAGAAGAGTTCAAAAGAAAGTAAAGACTGCAGTAAGTTTGTGAATATATTTGAAATCAGCAGACAATTTGTGTAGGAAAAAGTGCAGAATAGTTATAAAAGAGTTTCAGAGGTAGGAATATCTTATTAAAAGAGTGAGTTACAGAACTATTTTAAAAGACAATTTCAGGGACTGAGTAAAACATTTAGGCAGAATTCTTAAAAGAATTGTTTAGGAAAAGATGCAGATTTGAAGAGTTTAAAAGCATACTGGTTTACAAGAGTTTTATTAAAAACATTACATTAAGAAATTAAGGGCTAGTTAATGGACTGTTATTGCTTAAAACGAATCAGACAAATTGAGACGGAGTCCTATAGGCATGATATCTATATTGGATTTTTAAGCCTGTTAAAGAGTTGGTAAATAGATGAACGTTTAGTTACACTATTGTTTGCCTAACGCTTATGTATTTCCTATAAACATGGTTTCTACATGTAATTAATTAGGTTAATATTAAAGTCATATAGGCAGGATCTCTAATAATTTGCAACATGATTAAACGTCAAACCCTATAGGCATGTTATCTAGGTGATTTGGAAGTATTAAACCTATAGGCATGGTAACTAGATGATTTTAAGCATTAGAAAATCCTATTGGCAGGATTTCTAGATAATTCAAAGCATAAAAGACCTATAGGCAGGATTTCGACCCTTTGACATATGCATGCAACATAAACCCCTCCCACACCCTTTACTAATATTTCCCTGAGATTCTTTATATAGTTATTACAGAATGGGAAGAAAAAGACTGAAATAAATACATTAAAACTAAAGTCAGACCCGAGGAGGCTCAACACAACCATTAATATCCAATACATGTGTTTTACCATATCGGGACTCCAGATTCCAAGGCCTTCTCTTAGAGTGTTTCAAAGTTACAAGGGTCTTCAAGAGCCTATGCAATTCTTACACTCTAAAGATTGAGAGTAGTGCAGCGTGTGGAATTACCAACCCTTAGGCATCCAAGCTCATATGAAGCTATAGGGTCCCTAAGAATGGCTTACCATAGGAGGTAGAACTTATGAGCTAGGAGTAGGTGTACAGTGTGGGGAATTGAGAGAACCAGAGCAAAAGGTGGTCATACCCATTCATAGGTATAGACTGGTGCACTCCTAACCCTTTACTTGGTTTAAACAGATAAAGAGCAGACTTTAAAAGTCATACAAGGGGCTAGATGGTGATTAGGACACCATCAGACTCTAGTCAAGGCTCATCTTACAAATGGGGAAGAAGGGAATGAGACTGATTTGAGTAAGGTTCTAGAGAACCTGGTCCCGGGTCATGGATAGCAAAAGGATGCTACCCTAACCTAGAACAGTACTCACACATGAAGGTGTCTGAGGGAAAGGGTTCACATAGGAAGCATACATGGAAACATCAAGGATGGACACGAAAGCATAACAACACTAAAGGTGCAGGAACATGGGGAAGGGACATAACAAATTTAAGTATAATGCAGGAAAGCATAATATAAACATATAGTGAAGGATATGTGAAAGAGGAAATAAACACATAGTTTTGGAGAATGTTGTTTAAATTATAGAGACATACCAGTTCGCAATTTTCAGACACTAGAACAAATAAAGCAAGAAAAATAGCCAGACATTTCACTCAAGCTTCAGTAAACACTTGAGAAAAGCAAGCAGGGTTCTATAGTCTAGCCTTGACTTTCAGCCAGCTAGACTCAAACAGTAATGATAGCAGTAGTAAAGAGAAGAGAACTTTGAGTGTGTGTGTATTTTTGAACTCAATTGTTTGTGTTTTTTAAGAAAAGGAATATGGTATTTATACTTTGAAAACAGGCAAGTAAGCAAGGCAAACAGTAATTCAGTATCACTTAGAATCAATCAGGAGAGGGGAATTCCTTTAATTAAGGAGTTCGAACTTAAATGGTAAGGACATAATTTTATTTAAGGAAAGAAAACTAAGTAACATGTCATTCAATAAATTAAACCAACTAGTACATAATAAATCGTGGTATAAAAGATTCGAAATCAATAATGAACCAAGTAAGAAAACAGGCTCAATTTAGACAAGGAAATAATCAATCAAGCTCGCATAATGGTACTCTGAAATCATGTCCCAAAATTAGGGGTTATTTTCCTAGGGAAAGGTATGACTATAAAGAGTGCATAAACTTAAACAGGCAAGGCTAGAATTAAACAAAACAAAGTTGTCATGCAATCAAAAGCAGAAGACCATAGATAAAAGAGTGTGTCAGATAGCATGAGATAAATCAAATAGAAGGTCTTGCAAAGCATAGCAAGAACCAGAGAACACCGAAAGTATGAGACGAGCATTAGAAATTAGGGTTTTTGTAGTCAAACCAGTTCAAACACGGTAAGAAAATCAATCACACAAAAAGGGTTTGGAAACCCCCAAATTTTAGGGTTTCCACCATAGGTCAAATGTAAAGATGAAAGCATACAAAATCACGCAAAGTAAACGCAGGAAGATCCAAAGGAACACAAACATTTCATGGAAACATAATGAAAGAAAACACGGTAAAAGAGATCACAAGGAAACCCCCTAAGAGGAAATACAGTAAAGAAAAATACTTAGAAACTATAATGGAAACACATAAAAGTTACAGCTAAGCAAAATAACATAAGAAATCATAGTAGAACAAGTAAAAACCAAGGAAACCCTAGGTTCGAGGAGACGAACAGTTTTGAAAGCAAATGGGGACCATTGGGAGGGTCGTTAGGTTTAATTTAGGAAGGTAAATGGGGACCATTGATCTAAATGATCAACGGTCGAGATTAAAAGGGTAAGTCGGTCGGGTACGATTTGGGTCTCGGCCTTGGTCTGGTGGGTTCTAATTGGGATGGGAATTGGGGGTAAGAATTAGGCTGCAATTAAAATATAAAGAGGCTAAAATTGAAATAGCCATTTTCTCTTTTGAATTTTATAAAAATAGTAAAAGATTCTTAAAATCATATTAAAATACTGGGTTGATGAAAAACCTGTAGTAAATAACTTAAAAATATTAGGATTGATTTTGTGATTAAAATTGCTATTAAATCTAGAAGTGGGCTAAAATTATAATTTCATGAAATTTAATTTTAATAATAACAAATGGACTTGTAAAATCTTGAAAAAAATCATGTTAACCATAATTTTATGTATATATGAGGATAAAATAAATTATTCACCAAAAAGATTATTTTGGGAATAATTATTTGATTTTACTGTGTAAAAATAGGCAATAAATTGGTTTAAAAATCAATAAAAATACCAAAACTTTTGGTATGCTTATATATGCACATATATGCTATTTTGGAAGTATCGTGGATATAAAAATACATTGGGAAAAAATTGTGTATCAATAGCGCCGTTTGTGGGAATTTCATAGCAGAATCGCGTAGTTCTTCCCCGAGTCAAAAGGAAAGAACGCCAAAGAACAACCCAGCTCAAACAAGATTAAGTGGTATACTAAACAATGGGAACTTGAAGATCTTGAATCGAGACCCAACTTCTCTGTCACCCCTCTCTCGGATAGTGGAGGCAAGGAGAAGAAATAGCCCCCCCTTCCTGAGAGAGGATCTCTGTAAGGCATCTCCCGCAACCCCGATATGGAACCCAGCCGAAAATCGGCATGAAGGTATCTCGGACCGAGAGTTACATCAAGCCAATCTACACACCCCGGTTGGGAAGATAGTGCGTGAGCTGCCCAAGATCTTGATCAGAATCGAGCTTCGGCCCCTAAACACCAACATAAAAAGTTCAACAACGGTTGAATCAAGACAGGCTGTGCACCTTCACCAAAATATTCAACTACGGTTGACTCGGGACTCAGCCTATGTGCCTTCCCCAACAAATTAAACTATGGTTGAATCAAGACAGGCTATGTGCCTTCACCAAAAATTTCAACTACAGTTGAATTGGGACTCAGGCTACGTGCCCTCGCCAACAAGTTCAACTACGGTTGAATCAAGACAGGTTATGGGCCTTCGCCAAAAAGTTCAACTACGGCTGAATCAAGAGAGGCTAGGCGCCTTCACCAAAAAGTTCAACTATGGCTGAACTGGGACTCAGGCTATGTGCCCTCGCCAACAGTTCAACTACAGTTGAATCAAGACAGGTTGCGCGCCTTCACCAAAAAGTTCAACTACAGTTGAACCGGGACTTAGACTATGTGCCTTCGCCAACAAGTTCAACAATAGTTGAATCTATTCTGTCTACGTTCCTTCACAAAAAATTTCAACTATGGTCGAACCGGGACTCAGGCTATGTGCTGTCGCCAACAAGTTCAACCATAGTTGAATCAAGACAGGCTACACGCCTTCACCAAAACGTTCACTATGGCTTAATCGGGACTCAGGTGTGATGATCCAAAGGCCATCACCGTAATTCTCCCTTTCTACGTGCTTTTAAGGCCTCGAAAAACTCATGTTTGGTTGCCTCGATTTGCGTACACAGTCAGGGCGCGAAGCCAAAAAATTATTATGTGGAAATACATGAATGTTGTGTTAAAAAAATATGAATTTTGATAATAATATTGATATAGTTGACTTTGGTCAATATTTTAGGTAAAAAGACTCGGACCCGTGATTTGATGATCCCGTAGGGTCCGTAGGAAAATATAAGACCCGGACGTATTCCCGAAAGCGAAAGCATAGGTCCCAGGCCCGAGTACGTAATTTTTGAAAGAAATTATTTTTCTAAAATGATATGAAAAATTGAAATTAAAATGAGCTAGAAAATATAGGTATCAGGCTCGTATTTGGTTCCGACGCCCGGTACATGTCTTAAATGAGCGTTTAACACTTTCTGAAAATTTTGGTCAAAATCAAACGTCGTTTGACGTATTTCGGACTAAAAATGGAAAACAATTCGGAAAGTTATGAAGTTTGAAAAGAAATTATGAGTTTTATGGTTTGATTCAATGATTTTGATGTTATTTTAGCAATTTAATTGCTCGAGCGAGTTCGCAGGATGTTGTTGAGCTGTATTTTTGGTAGGGAGCCCCGAGGGCTCAGGAGTGATCTGGAGGCGGTTCGTGATGATTTTTGTCTTAAGAAAGTTGCAAAAAATCAGTTCTGATGTAGCCCAGGTAGGTGCTCTATGCGATCGCAACATCCTTCTGCGATCGCATAGTGTTAGGGAGTGGAGCCATTGTTTTCTCTTATGCGATCGCACTTCTACTTCGCGATCACACTGCATGATAACCAGCCCCTTCTCATAACCCTGTGCGTTCGCACCTCCCCTCTGCGATCGTAGAGTTCCCACTTCCCCTTCCCTATGCGATCGCAAGCCTCTTCGTGAGATCGCATAAGGAAATTTTTCCCAGTGATTTTTTCTTAAAAACCAGAACAGTGTGCACCGGATTTTAACAATCTTCTCACACGAACCCTTCTTCTACACCCAACATTGACAAGTCCCAAGCTTCCCTTCCTCCATAACTCTTTGTGTACGTAATCTTAACATAATTTCCTCATTATTTCTTCATCTAATCAGTAAAATCCTAGCCTAAAAATATGAAATCAAAGTAGAAATTAGGGCTTTTGGGTAATGTTAGGTTTTTGGGAATTTTTAGCGGTTCAACCTCAATTAGGGGTCGAATCTTAAAAAGATTATATATTTGAACTCGTGGGGTTATGGGTGAATGGGTTTTGGTCCGAGCTTGGAGTTTGAACCATGTGGGCCCGGTGTCAAATTTTGGTATTTTCGAAAGAATGATAGAATATTCACTTCTAGGCTATAGAATTGTGTTTTTAAGCCATTATTGATAAATATTGAAATAAATATGGCTATATATATCGTTGTTTCGGAGTTGAATTCTAGAGGAAAAGCAGTTGTAGAGGTTTGATTGCTATTTTTTGACAGAATTAAGTGTTTGTTCTAACTTTGGCTTGAGGGATTAGGATTAAGATATTATTTACTACGTGTTAACTATGGAGTACGGTGTATAGGTATGGTTACGGTTATCTACGCATCGGAGTCTAGCATGATCGTGAGTCGTAGTTGCTTTTAAATTCGAAACATGTTAAACAATTAAGTTAATTACTTACTAATTTAATTATGAAGTGATAGTTGAGAAGCAAATGAGTTAAAGAAGGAAGTATGGTATTTTTCCCTTGCCAGGACTTATCGTTGACTTACTTTCCTTGCCGGGACCTATTGTTGATTTGTTCTCCCTTGCCGTGATGTTTAAAGTTGTTGTATATTCCCTTCACCGATTGGTTGTGACCGTTGATTGGGTGAGGAAGAGCGATTATGCACGAAGGGTCTTTCTATGCTATGTATTGATAATTATGCACGAAGCGTCTTTTCGTGCAACGTTTTCTATTATTTAAGCACGAAGGATCATTCCGTGCCTTGATATGAGAGTTATATGTGGAAAAGAACAAAGAGTGATGTCGTGCACTATATTTGATGGTTTTGGTGAGAATTGAGAGTAAAAGCAAGAAGGTTGGTGCCGTGCAGTTGTTGATTTACTTGCTCTCTTTTATTGATGTTAATTATTCTGTTTCCATCTATTTGTTCTTTGGTCCTATATCTAAATACTTACACCCCACAGCATGTCCCCTCCCTATTATCTATATAAATTTTGTATATCTTTCCGTTGTTGCACATATATCTGTATAGGTTAATTATGGTAGGTCTGGTCTAGCCTCGTCACTACCTCGCCTAGGCCAGGCACTTACCAGCAGATGGCGTCGGTTGTGCTGATGCTACACTTCTGTGCCCTTTTTGTGCATAGATTTAGGAGCAGCTTACGGGCCGTAGCAGTAATAGATTGGGAGCGTGCCTTCAGTCCAGAGACTCCTAGGTAGTTCGCTCACATCCGTGGGCCCTGAGTCTACTCTATTTCATTTGTGTTTGTCTTCATTGTATCGAAACAGACTTCTTATGTATTTTCTTTCAGACTCTTATTTGTAGTATTTCATAGTAGTCCATGAGTATTGTGACACTAAATCTTGGGTAGAGAATGATGTTAACTTTTCCATATTCCTTTCGTTTGATAATTAACTGAGAGTTCCACCTAAATTTACTGTTATCATTATTATCTTCTTGAATAAAAGTAGAAAAATGTATGTTTAAGTTGGCTTGCCTAGCTTCTACAGAGTTAGGAAAATTCACTTTTTTCATTCTTGTCGTGCGATTTGGTTTCTCAAATATTGATTGTTGTTCTACTATGTTCTTTCGCAGAGGGCGAGAACACGCGCGTCTTCTTCGACAGCGCAACAGCCAGAGCGCCCAACAGCAGCTCCCACGAGGGGCAAGGCCGTGGTCATGCCAATGGCCATGGTAGGGGCAGGGCCGAGCCCCAGGCAACAGTTCTAGAGGTGGAGCCTCATATTGACTTTGATGAGGAGGTTCCAGCCCCAGGAGCTCCAGTGGGCCCAGCTCAGGTCTTAGGAGGGCATATGTTTCCCCTGGATCTCCAAGATGCTCTCTTCTATATAACAGGATTTATGGACAGTATTACTAGTGCGGGTTTGCTGCCAGTACCACAAGCCACTTCTCAGGCTGGAGGAGGGGTTCAGACTCCTGCAATGCCTACACCAGAGGAAGTAGCTCCCCGAACTCAATTTCTAGTGGTTCAGCCAGCAGTGGTAGCTCAGACAGGTATTGCAGCTCAGGCCAGTGATGGAGCGGCCATGTCTACAGATGCTTTGTGTAGACTTGATCGGTTCTCCAAGCTTTTCACCACCACTTTCGGCGGTGCTTCATCGGAGGATCCGCAGGATTTTCTATTCAGGTTTTATGAGGTCCTCAAGACTATGGGATTAGTGCAGACCAACGGGGTTGTTTTTACACTTTCAGGCTTGTAGGATCCGCTAAGACTTGGTGTAGGGATTATTGCCTATCTAGACCAGCAGGGTCTCCAGTTTTGACATAGGATCTGTTCGCGTAGTTATTCTTAGAGACGTTTCTCCTCATCACTCAGCGCAAGGCACCTAATAGACAGTTTGATACTCCCTACAGAGCGAGAGAGGGTCTGGAGGTTCATCGATGGAGTGATTCAGCCGATCCGCCTTCAAATGGACTTGGGAGTTGGTAGTGATTTTTCCTTTTAAGAGGTAGCCAATACGTCCCGCCAGGTAGAGATGGCACATCTTCGAGGAGATAGTCAGGGGTCAGATAAGAGGCCTCGCCATTCTGGTAGGTTCACTGGTATCGCACTGGAAGTAGTGATTCATATAACAGAGGCGACCCTCATAGGACCTTTCAGTCAGCACTTCAAGTTTCTCATGGTTCCCCAAGCGGTGGTGGTCCTTAGCAATATTATTCAAAACAGCAGTCTTTCAGCGTACCACCAGCCCTCATCAGTGCACCACCACTTCATAGCTTCAGGGGAGGACATACCGGTCGACAGGCCAGCAGTCTCAGTAGGCGAGGGCATGTCATGGTTGTGGTGACCCGAGTCACATTGTCAGGTTTTTCCCTCGAGACTCGAGTAGTTCTCAGTAGTAGGGTCCTCGCCCTATGACTCACGCAACAGGTGATCCATATGCTGCCCAGCCAGCTAGAGGCGGGGGTAGGGATCATATAGGTGGAGGGAGAGACCGTAGAGGTGGAGCTCAGACCGCCAGAGGTAGGGGTCAGCCAGTAGGCGATCGCCACAGAGACACAGTTTAGGGAGGTAGAGGCCAGCCCCTTTGTTATGCTTTGCCGGCCAGGCCAGAGGCCGAGTCATCAGATGATGTGATTACATGTACTATTTTGGTCTTTGATAGGGGTGCTTCTGTGTTATTTGATCCGGGAACTACGTATTCTTATGTGCCATCCTATTTTTCACCATATTTGGTCATTTCTAGTGAGGCTTTGGGTATTACTGTATATGTATCCACATCGGTTGGTGATTCTATAGTGGTCGACCGAGTGCATCATTCATGTGTGGTGGTATTTGAGTGTCTTGAGTCCCGTGTTGACTTATTGCTCTTAGACAAGGTGGACTTCAACATTATATTGGGGATGGACTGGTTGTCCTCGTATCATGCTATTTGTCACGCCAAGACCGTGATCTTAGCCTTTCCAGATTTGCCCCAACTTGAGTGGAGAGGGACCCCAGGTCATGCCACCGCAGTGTTATTTCGTATGTCAAGGCTCGACATATGGTCGAGAAGGGGTGTCTAACATATCTGGCGTATGTTCACGACTCCAGCGCAGAGGTTTCATATATTGACTCTGTTCCTATAGTTTGGGAGTTCCCCAAGTTTTTCCCTTGAAACCTGCCGGGTATGCCAACCGACAGGGATATTGTATCTTGTATTGATATGGCTCCGGTCACTCAATGTATTTCCATTCTGTCGTATCGCATGGCCTTGTCAGAGTTGGAAATGTTGAAGGAGCAGCTTCAGGACTTGCTTGATAAGGGTTTTATTAGACCCATATCGCCTTCGGGTGCACCAGTGTTGTTTGTGAAGAAAAAGGATGGGTCAATGAGGATGTGCATTTATTGCTGGCAGTTGAACAAGGTGACGATAAAGAACAACTATCCACTGCCAAGGATCGATGTTTTATTCGACTAGCTTCAGGGTGCTAGGGTGTTCTCGAAGATAGATGTGAGGTCTGGTTATCATCACCTGAGGATTAGGGCCTCTGATGTACCTAATACAGTATTTCGCACTCGATATGGGCATTATGAGTTTTTGGTCATGTCATTTGGATTGACCAATGCCCCGGCAGCATTTATGGAGTTGATGAACCGAGTGTGCAGGCCCTATCTATATTTTTTCATGATTGTATTCAGTGACGACATCATAAAATACTCCCGCAGTTAGGAGGAGCATGAGCAGCACCTCAGAGTGGTTCTTTAGACTCCGAAGGATAGTCACTTGTATGCCAAGTTATCGAAGTGCGAGTTTTGGTTGAGTTTAGTCTCATTCCTGGGTCATGTCGTATCAACAAAGGGTGTTTAGGTGGACCCCAAGAAGATAGAGGTAGTCAATAACTGGCCCCGACCAGCTTCAGCTACACAGATTTGGAGCTTCTTAGGGTTAGCTTGTTGCTACCGATGTTTTATGGAGGGGTTTTCATCAATTGCAGCCCCGATGACTAGATTGATCTAGAAAGGTGCCCAGTTCAGGTGGTCAGATGAGTGCGAGGCGAGCTTCCAGAAGCTCAAGACAGCTGTGACTAAGGCACCGGTATTGGTTTTGCTCACGGGATCAGGAACTTATATTGTTTATTGTATGCTTCCCGGATTGGGCTTCGCTAAGTGTTGATGCAGAATGGCAGGGTCATAGAATATGCTTCGAGGCAGTTGAAGATCCATGAGAAGAATTATCCAGTTCATGACCTAGAGTTGGCAACCATTGTTCATGCCTTGAAGATCTGGAAGCATTATTTATATGGGGTGACGTGTGAGGTGTACACGGATCACAAGAGCCTCCAGTACTTGTTCAAACAGAAGGATGTAAATTTGAGGAAACGAAGGTGGTTAGAGTTGTTGAAAGACTATGATGTTTCTATCTTATACCACTCGGGGAAGGCCAATGTGGTGACATGTGCATCGAGTAGGAAGTCCGTCAGCATGGGTAGTCTTGCGTATATTCTGATCAGCCAGAGACCGCTTCCCTTGGATGTTCAGACCTAAGCCAATCAATTTGTGAGATTGGATAATTGTGAGCCCACCAGGGTGTTAGCTTGCACGGTTACTCGTTCGTTGTTGATGGAGCGTATTCGGGAGCGGCAGTTTGATGATCCCCATTTGTGTGTCCTGCGAGACACGGTACAGCGGGGATGTTCCAAGAAAATGACCTTGGGAGATGATGGTGTCTTGAGGTTGAAGGGGCTAGATTGTGTGCCCAATATTGATGGTATTCGGGTGTCGATCTTAACAGAGGCCCACAGTTCTCGGTATTCTATTCACCCGGGTGCCGCAAAGATGTATCAAGATTTGAGACGACATTATTGGTAGCACAGAATAAAGAAAGACATTGTCCCATATGTGGTGCATTGTCTGAATGGTCAGCAAGTTAAATACGAGCATCAGAGGCCTGGTGGTTTATTTCAGAGGATTGAGCTTCCCAAGTGGAAGTGGGAGACAATTACCATGGATTTTGTTACTGGCCTTCCGATGACTCAGAAGAAGTTTGATTCTATATGGGTTATTGTTGATAGGCTGACCAAGTCAGTGCATTTTATTCCATTTGCCACCACCTATTCGTCCGAGAGATATACAGAGATTTATATCGGAGAGATCTTTCGCCTTAATGGGGTGACCATATCTATTATTTCAGACTAGGGTCCTCTGTTTACCTTGAATTTTTGGAGAGCGGTACAGCATGAGTTGGGAACCAAGGTTCAGTTGAGTACAACATTCCATCCCAGACGGACGGTAAGTCTGAGAGGACTATTCAGATTCTTTTGGATATGCTCTGAGCCTGCGTTATTGATTTTGGAGGCTCTTGGGACCAGTTCTTGTCTTTAGATGAGTTTGCCTACAACAACAACTACCAGTCCAGCATTCAGATGGCCTCGTATGAGGCATTGTATGGGAGGCGATGTACGTCCCCATTCGGGTGTTTTGAATCAGGAGAGGCTCGGTTATTGGGTACATATCTAGTTCAGGAGGCCTTGGATAAGGTCAAGATCATTCAGGACAGACTTCGGTCAGCTAAGTCTAGGAAGAAGAGTTACGTATAGCGCAAGGTTAGGGATCGTGATTTCATGGTTTATGAGCGAGTATTGCTCCGTTTATCGCCTATGAAGGTGGTGATTAGATTCGGGAAGAAGGTGAAGCTTAGCCCTAGGTTTATTGGCCCACTTGAGATACTCGATCGCATGGAGAAGGTGGCTTATAGACTCTCCTTGCCACCTAGCCTGTCCGTAGTACATCCAATTTTTTACGTATCCATGCTTCAGAGGTATCACGGCGATCTTGCCCGCGTATTAGATTTTAGCAGTGTCCAATTGGACAAGGATCTGTCATATGAGGAGAAGCCGGTGGTTATTTTAGACCGACAAGTTCGACAGTTGAGGTCAAGGAGTTTTCCTTCAGTACGCGTCCAGTGGAGAGGTGAGTCTCCCGAGGCATTGACCTTGGAGTCCGACTGTGATATGTGGAGCCATTATCCCCATCTATTCCCCGACTCAGGTACTTCTTTCTTTTGTCCGTTCGAGGATGAACAGTTGTTTTACAGGTGGAGGATGTGTTGACTCAAAGGGTCATCACCGTAATTCTCCCTTTCTCAATGCTTCTGAGACCTTGAAAACCTCTTGTTTGGTTGCCTCGATTTGCATGCACGGTCCGAGGGATTGGGTTTTGGTTCGAACCTCAAGTTTAGACCATATGGGCCCGGTGTCAGATTTTTGTATTTTCGGAAGAATGATAGGAAATTCATTTCTCGGCTATCGAATTGTGTTTTTGAGGCATTATAGATAATATTGAACTAATTATGGCTAGCTATCGTTGTTTCGGAGTTGAATTCCATAGCAAAAGCGGTGCTAGAGGTTTGATTGCTATTTTCGGACCGAGGTAAGTATTTGTTCTAACTTTGGCTTGGCGGATTAAGATTAGGATATTAGTTGCTACGTGTTAAGTGTGGAGTACGGTATGTAGGTATGTTGACGATTATCTATGCACCGGAGTCTAGCATGACCGTGAGTCGTAGCTGCTTTTAAATTCGAAAGATATGAAACAATTGAGTTAAGTACTTGCTAATTTAATTATAAAATAATAGTTGAGAAGAAAATGAGTTAAAGAAGGAAGTGTGGTATTTTTCCCTTGCCGGGACTTATCATTGACTTGATTTCCCTTGCCGGGACCTATTGTTGATTTGTTCTCCCTTGCCGGGATGCTTAATATTGTTGTATATTCTCCTCCCCAATTGGTTGTGACTGTTGATTAGGTGAGGAAGAGAAATTATGCACGAAGGGTCTTTCCATGCCATGTTTTGATAATTATGCACGAAGGGTCTTTCCATGCCATGTTTTGATAACTATGCACGAAGGGTCTTTCCGTGCCATGTTTTTTTTATTATTGAAGCACGAAAGGTCATTTCATGCCTTGATATGAGAGTTATGTGAGGAAAAGCAGGAAGGGTGATGCCGTGCACTATATTTGACGGCTTTGGTAGAGTAAAAGCACAAAGGTTGGTGCCGTGCAGTTGTTGATTTACTTTCTCTCTTTTATTGATGTTAATTATTCATTTTCCATCTCTTTGTTTGTTGGTCTTATATCTAAATAGCTACACCCCTTAGCATGTCCCCTCCCTATTATCTGTTTAAATTTTGTATATCTTTCCGTTATCGCACATATATTTGTATAGGTTAATTGTGGTAGGTCCGGCTAGCCTCGTCACTACCTCGCCGAGGTTAGGCTAGGCACTTACCAGCACATGGGGTCGGTTTTGCTGATGCTAATGTTCTATGCCCTTTTGTGCAAAGATTTGGGAGCAGCTTACGGACAACAACAGTAGTAGATTGAGAGCGTGCCTTCAGTATAGAGACTCCTAAGTAGTTCGCTAGCATGCGCGGGCCTCTAGTATCCTATATTTCATTTCTGTTTGTCTTCGTTGTATCGAAATAGACTTCATATGTATTTTCGTTTAGACTCTTATTTGTAGTATTTCATAGTAGTCCCTGAGTATTGTGACATAAAAGTTTGGGTAAAGGATGATGTTAACTTTTCCATATTCCTTTCGTTTAATATGAAATTGAGATTTCCGCGTAAATTTACTGTTATCATTATTATCTTGTTGAATAAAAGTTAAAAAAAGTATGTTTAAGTTGGCTGGCCTAGTTCCGACAGTAGGCGCCATCACGACTCCCGATGGTGGGAAATCTGGTTCGTGACATCAGACTACGTGCCTTCGCCAACAAGTTCAACTATGGTTGAATCAAGACAAACTATGCACCTTCACCAAAACGTTCAAATACGGTTGAACCGGGACTTAGGCTATGTGCCTTAGCTAAAATGTTCAACTACGCTTGAATCAAGACAGGCTACGCGCCTTCACCAAAAAGTTCAACTACGATTCAACCAGGACTCAGGCTACGTACCCTCCCCAACAAGTTCAACTACGGTTGAATCAAGACAGACTATGCTCCATCACCAAAAACGTTAAACTACAAGTTGAACCAAGACTCAGGCCACACACCTTCACCAACGAATCCGACAAGTTCGACTTCGTTCGAGCCATGGGGCTAGATGCCTTTGCCCTCAAATCTAATGGCTCAGGTCAAATTCCTTCCTCATCGATCTCGACAAAACCCAGCCTACAACAAATAGGGGCGCAAGTCAAGCACCCTTGCCATTAAAGCAAGTTCTCCCAACTCGAATTATGATTGGGGCCACGTAAAGTTGGCCCGGTCAAACTACAACACCGTGTCTTTTCCACTGCGGTCGGTAGTTCGATCGCGCCCGAATAGGGACTAAGGCTAAGTGCCGCTATCGCCAAATAAGGGCTACAACTAACCCATACTAAGTCGAAAAAATAAGACTGTTAACAACTGAAAGTCAATACGCCTACTAGATCTGTACTCTAAGGCAAATCACCCCTTGAATACATGCAATAGAAAAATCTAAGGGAAAAGAGTGGAAGACACAAAATAAGCACAAAAGCAGCAATGGAAAAAGTAAGCATGTATATATATTTGCAAAGTCATGCGCGGGCAGTGCCGAAATACACTCGGCCAGGGCCGACTCATACGAAGAAAAGAAAGAAGAAAAATCTAAAAATATCCAAATGCCAAATAGCAAACAAAATAAAAAAACAAAACAACGCACGTCAAAGCTGTTCACTTGGTGTCACCCGCGGCACCATCAACACCATCATCAGCCCCTGGCGTCGCTAGGTCGAAACCACAGTCAATACGGGCTTCACGAACCATCTGACGGGCTGCATCAAAAGCAGCTTCAGGCACGATGCCGGCCTCCCACAAGTTCTTTTATACATCATGTTGGGCCTTGGAAAATGTCCAGAGCTCACAAGTTTGGTAGGAAGTGCCATCCTGGTCCCATAAGTGCTGATTCTCCCCCTCCAAGGCCGTGATCTGATCCACAATGGATTGGGCATCCGGCTCATAGACACCAATTTAGTCCTCTAGCCTCGCCTCTCTGAAGACCCCGATAGCTCTCTCCATGGGACACTCCCTCTCATGGATACGGATGGCCATCTCTAACGCCCCAGCCCTCTATGAGGCATCCCTTGCTTGTAGACTCAAAGCGGTGACTTCATTCTCTAAAGCAACAACCTTCCCGTTCAAGGTCGCAGAGGACTCCACCGCCATAGCCTGAATCTGGCTCTTCCTCTTAGCTGCGGCCCTCCTTTTTGCCCCAATCTCCTCGTCTCTTTGAGGAATTTTCTCCATGAGGGTACGTATCCTGTCAAGTGTCTGCTGCATTTGAAGCTCTCGCCTCGCCAGCTCCTTGAACAAGGCCCGGCTACGAGGGTCATTCCTCAGGCTTTTGCACATCTCGCGGCACCGACATGCTTTTCACCTACGAGCATAACACCTGGAACAGTGGCACCAAGATGTTCCCTTGAAGCAACAAGTTCTGCTCTGTGGGAATATCGATGTAGCGAATACGCCCCTTTGCACGTACCGTCGAGCTGGTGAAGCCTTCGTGGAACAAACAGATGTCCTCTGGGTTTAAGCCAGACTCGAACTCACATTCACCTCTTGTAGAGCCCCTTCCACCTTCTACCATAGCCACCGAAGCAACGCTCGATTCTCCAATAAAAGAAGCCACTGAGCAACTACCTAACATCCCTATCTGAGCGACTGGAACAATAAATTGAGTCTCCGAAGCGACAGTATCATCATGTCCTGAGCTAACTGGACCAACCCCCAATGTTTGTCTTGCCTCAAGGGGGGGGGGGCACTGCATCCTCTCTCCTCTCCGCATTCGATGGGGGAGAGTTTAAATTGATCACCACGGGAGGAGATAGCGTGAATACCACCCTCCACCTGACCAGTGGACTTTCCTCTTCCTCATCCGCCTCATTTGAGGATTTTTTTAGACTGTGCCCTAGGACGCACCCCCCTTGACAGCCCTTCGGTTCGAAGTACAGTCCGTGTTGGAAAAGGTGTTGCTGAAGATTCAACCGACTATGTCCTCGGTTTTGGGTGCGGTATCGGTATGGAAAGACGAGCAGTCGCACCCGTCCGACATAAGGCTAGCTGAGGAGCCCTGACGGGGCGTGCCCTCTTGATCACAAAAAAAATAGCAAAGTTAGTAAATCGAGTTACAAATAAGAACGAAATAAAAGGAGAAATCAAATCCTCACCAATTGCAAGCCTATGGTCATGCCACTCCCAGAAAGACGTGCAAATACGTATTCCCACTGTATGCAGAAGCACGACTTCCACCCACTCACGTATCCCGCGAAATGAAGCCAGCGGTGATCTGTCGGCTAAAAAATCAACACAAGTTAACGCTTACCGGCATGAGACGTAAGGAAGAGTAAAAAAGAAAAAGAGAACTCGACGATTAGAGAAAGCTTACGTGCACAGTTCCAAGACTCTAGGAACCCAGGAAGAGAAACCACCAAATGATTGGTTCTGATATAGAATAACTGCTCGAAAGGGCGAGGGTCGACCACGTCGTCCAATTCTGCAGCCATGATCCTCGACCCACGAGGGATCGCCTGAATCATCATGCCGCGGACCTTCTGGTGGGCGTAAAGGCTAAGTACGTGTTGCAGCGTGACCTCCCTGCCGGCCAACTCTGCATACTTGATAAACATATGAAGAAACTTATTGGGAGAGGGAGTAAGCTGGCCAGGGCATACCCTATAGTAGCAGCAAATATCTACTACTAGCATCGAAAGTTGGAGCCTAAATCCCAACTTGAAGGGATAGGCGTAGAAGATTCAATATCCTCTCCGTTCAGTGTGGACCCTCTCCTCGCCTCTAGCTATAACAATGTCAACATAGTCGTCAATGCCCCATTGTTACCGAAGTTGGGCTATTCCAACATCCCCCATTAGAGGTGCTTTATCCACTGGATCTTCTCCACTATCAGTAGTGAAGTCAGTCATCGGGCCCCTAGGCAGAGATAGAATTTAGTCAACAAACGGAACACCTTTGATAGCCACTGATTTTGCACCTCTTACCACTGAAGATGGCCTTTCAGCCAGTGGAGGGTTAACTGGAAGATTTGTCGTTGAAATATTTTTGGAAGAACTGTATGCCATTATTGATTAGAAAACGTGAAAAGAGCAAGATTTGACAGAAAATATATGGATTGTAACGAATGAAGAACAGATACAAAATGAACTGACAAGAGAGAGCTCTTTCAGAAATCTTACTCAGACAAACAATGAAAATGTGAAAAGTAAATACCTCAACCTCTTATTTATAGGAAACAAAAGTGGCTTTGACGAATTCCAATAGCCATCACTAATTACATGAGCAACCGCAAAACGTTTGAGTCCAAAAAAACGTGCGTCGTTATGACAAGCTTCACGAAGCAGCTTTTCAGTCACAAATCGGTGTTTCACTTCCGAACCGGTTGGAACAACCTGTGAAAGCTGAGGGAACATCCTGTGCACCTTCAAAACTTTGGTCATCATTAAACACATACCAAGTTTGCCCTTACTTCCTTCTGCCGCGCAAAATACAAATCGTCCACCAAGGATGACAACTACTCCTTCAAACAATCAAAGATTCAAACGGCATCGAGCTCGACCCCACCCGAAAACATAATATTAAGGCCAAGAGCCTTCGCTGAGGGGGACGATTCGACACCCCCCCCCCCCCGAACGATGACCCAGTGACACCGAGATGATATCGTAACCCCTCGAGGCTTGAGGCTGTCGCAAAAAAAATTACGGCCTTAGAAAAAATTCGTTCAACCTATAATATTAAAGCTATGGCCATCTCCAGCATGTAAACATCTAAGGTCGTCCATAGTATCAAGGCTATGTCCATCTCCAGTATGTAAACGGCTAAGGCCGTCCACATTATTAAGGAACCGACCATCTCCAATGTACGAGTGACTATTGCCGTTCCCAATGCATAAGCAACCAAATCCATCGACACGAAATTTCTAAGGCTATCGATTTCAATAGCGTAATCTCCCACATATGAACGACAAAGGTCATTTTGGCCTCGACAGAAATTGCATTTGGCTCATCGATCTCAGTCAAGGCACGACCTCAATAAGCGGAGGGACTAAATGTATGGGTCAGAAAAAGACCCCTTAATAATTATGTCACGATCCTAAATATAACCATGGCCGTGATGGCGCCTATCGTGTTACAAGGCATGCCTATTCCCAAAATATCACTACTAGTTAGGATTATACAAAATTAGTTAAACATTTCAACATTTAAATTTTTCATTAACTAAATCAACTCTAAATATAATATAAAAAAATACGGAACGAGTCCCAAACATCGGGGTGTCATTGAGTCATGAGCGTCTAGGACTGCAAATTAAGATATATAAACTGTCTAACTGTCCAAAAGAAGAAATGACAAAAGGAGTAACAAGGCCATGCGGACGCTAGCAGCTACCTTGCAGTCTCCAAAGATAGACGGCCTGAACTCAATGATCGCCGCGCTCTAACTCACCTGGATCTGCATTTAATGTGCAGGATGTACTATGAGTACTACCACCTTAGTAGTAACAGAAAAAACTAAGGAATTGAGCAGTAGTGACGAGCTAAGAAAAATAGTCCAGTTATTATTTTTACAATTTAAAAAAAATAGATAAATTCTATAATTCAGTAAATACAACAAAGAAATTTAACAGATAAATGCAGCAACAACAAAAGTAGATGTAACTTCACAGCAATGTCACTCCATCACTCAACACTCGCACTCAACACTCAACACTTTACGCGCACTAGGGGTATGTACAGATTCTGGAGGGGCTCCCAAAGCCCAATCGCTAAGCATGGAAAACTCGCCTGCCATCATATCAATACCCAAATCTGCACAGTCAACTCGTGTGCTATGCGGACAACTCACGCACTATGGTATCAATACCTGAACCCGCACAGTCAACTCACGTGCTACGCGGATAACTCACGTGCTATGGTATTAATATACTCATAACCAAGCCCTCGGCCTTACACAATTATATACCTCACTAGCCTCACCCTCATCAACAAATAAAGGTATACAACCCTAATCAAGTATCACAACATATTACCTAATAATTGAGACTGAGATAAAATTATACAATACTTTCTATGACTGAGTACAAATAGCGTGAGAATGAATAAAGCCTAAGCATGATCTCTAACATGAAGGCAAACAAGTTCAACAACAAGTAAACACATAACCACAGATAACAACCATAAATATATATATATATATATATATATATATTTACAGCCTCCTGGGACAGATCCAGTCTCAATCCCTCGCGGTGCAAACCCACATGTCCATCACCTAGCATGGGTATCACCACCAAACAATCACATGATATTACTTTCTCCGGGTTTATACCCTCAAAGCCAGAGTTAAAACTGTTACTTACCTCAATAGCACAAAATCCAACTCCGGGATGCCCTCGTCTCTGGAATCGATCTCCAGAAGCTCTTAATCCAACCATAATCAGATCAACACCATCACCATGTACTAAAGAATCGAATTCCACAATAAAAATTACGAAATATGCCAAAAATCTCAAATCGGTCAAAACCCGGCCCCGGGGCCCACATCTCGGAATCAGTTAAAAATGGTAGAATAGTAATCCTTGTCGTCTTCCTATTCTAACCATATAAAATTTATCAAAATCAAACTCCGTATGGCCCATCAAACCCCTAACTAAAACTCTCCGAAACTCATAAATCCCTCAATTTCACTTTGAAATTATCAATCAAATCCCAAAAACGAAGATGAATTCATGAAATATAACCAAAACAGAGTAGAGAATGGTGAATGTCACCTCTAAAATCACCTAAATCCAAGTCCCCAACTCAAAATATGATCGAATGAACAAAGCCTAATTTTTTATATTTTCTGCCAGCTATTCTGCCTCGTTTCTCGTTCCAAACGATCTCTAAACTTGTAGTTTGTGCCCCCACTAGATTCCTTGTGATATGTAGGTTTTAAAATTTGCAAATAGTGCAGATTTTTAAATATGCTGCTAGTGGCAAATTCGTTATTAATCTGAAAAAATCTGACAACCTTATTCTTAGTAATGACCCTAAAATCCTCATACGATGTCCAAAGTCGACGATTCATTTTGCTAAGGGCCCGTAATTACGATATGGATCTAATGCTTTAGTCAAAAAAGAAACCCGAGCTCATTTGTTCAATATGATATCATCTACACTTGAAGAAACGATGTCGAAACATAAGAAAAACGAGCGCAACACAACCCAAACCTATCTAATATTCACCCGAGACCCTCGGAACCTTAACTAATAATTTCAACAAGTCATATATCACTATCCAAACTTACTCGAACCTCCGGATCAAACAAAATAGCACCAAAATATCAAATCAACATCGAATTCAAGCTTAATTCTACCACGGACCTCCAAATTACATTCTGGACACACTTCTAACTCTAAAAGCACCCAACAAAGCTAATCGAATCATAAAAATCCAAATCCGTATTTTTTTACTCATTAGTTAACTTCCGGTTAACTTTTCGAACTTAGCTTTCTAACTAAGAGACTATGTGATCATTTTCCTCCTAAACTACTCCGGACCCAAACCTACCAACTCGATACAACTCAACACAACTGAAGAACAGATAAATAAGCATAGATGGGGAAAATGAGGTTATAACTCTCAGGACGAACGACCGGGTCATTACAAATTAATAAAATTAAGTATATCTTAAGCTTATTCTTTGTTAACAAGTCGTATGACCACTTATTAATCACGATACCCGGTAGTCATCCGGCTCGATCCATAAGCCCACGGCCCATCTGCCATCATAATGACAGAACCTAAACATGGCCACGGCCATTCATCCCCAGCTCATACAGCTTACAATTATAAATACAAAGAGAAATAACCCTAAAAGGGGGGGGGGGGGGCTGCTTCTTCTTCTTCTTCTTCATGACTCTCTCCAAGTGAAGGAGAACACTATTGTAAGGCTCTGAACCTCTCTAGGGAGAGGCAAACCAAATCAATATAATCAATAAAAATTCTTCCACATTTCTCTTTAACGCCAAAACTCTTGCTTTTCATTTCTTTCATTTGGTCTCCTGATTTACTACGATCTGTTATGATTGACCCTTGATTTATTTTTATTGTTTTATGCTTGTAAGTATATGCTAACTTTGAGCTAAACATACATTATTAAATTTTTTATTGTTGTTGTAATATCCTAAGACTAGTTTTGATCATATTTATATTACTAGTAACGGATATATCATATGTACTACTAATTCCACTACTTAGCTAATATCCTATTTGGACAAATATCACAAATTATACGCTCGATTTGATACTACATAGAGGTCACCAAGGTATATGATTAATATATAAGAACATCTCATGTAGTTATTTGGGTTATTTGAACTGTTGAACATATGCAAATAGGAGTATATAATTGGAAAACGGGGATCTTCTGAAAGGGTATATGTTGATCTAAATAAATTTGCAGAAGTAAGAGAACAATCAGAATTTTCAATGGGTGAGGATATATAAAAATTAAGTAGTATTAAACTGATCTTCTTTCGGTGGGAATAGGACATTCTTTATTAGAAGCAAACATAAAGAGAAGGCAGCGTGATCTGTATTTGTCATTTTATTTTCCTTTTTCCATTTCAAATTTTCTTGGTTTAATAATTTTTTGGTTAAAATCTCTTTACTCTTAATTAGAAGCCTCTCAATCGAGTCTGACAACAAAATTAAACTTCTTGTAAGGGAATATTTTACACCGTAATGAAACTTTTCCACGAGAATTCGAATTAGTCTAACTTGTATGTTTCGAATACCCGAAAAAAATAAAAGAAATTGGGAAATATGGGCAGAACAAAACACTGAAAATTTTAGAAAAGTAGACGGCAAGGGAAAACAATTTCCTTCCAATTTTTACAGGAAGAATTTGAGCATCTAATAAAATCTTAGAAAAAGATGACGCGAAATTATCTAGTGGACCCGTATGGGTCAAAACCTGCTTCGTGATTATTAATGAGATTAGTTTGCTCTTAAGCGTATTCAGGTTAACAAATGGCATAATCATTCGTTAATAATAAGCACTCGAAGACCACCCAGCTTAATCAACAAGGCTACGACCTACTCGCTATCAATGGGCATCCCCTCGACATGACCCCGGCTGCCTAACGCCAGCTGGCAAGATTCATAGCTATAAATACTATGAGAAAGAGCCACAAAGGAGGGGTTGCTCCTTTTCCTTCACCTCTACATCTAAAAGAGAGAAGATCATTGTAAGGCTCTGAACCTCTCCAGGCAGACCATATCGATATTATCAATAAAAGATCGTTACCCTCCTCCCCTTAATAGATAACAATTGTCTCTAGCGTTTTTCATTCGGTCTTTTGGTTTATTATGATCTGCTATGATTGGTCCTCCATTTACTTTAATTGTTTTATGCTTAAAAAATGTATGAGAACGTTGATTTAAACAATTTGGTACCGTCTGTGGAGATTTCATTGCAGAATCGCATAGTTCATCCTTAGACACCCAAGGAAAGAAAACACCCGAAAGGGAAAACAACCTAACTTGAATAAGCAAAAGTAACGCATCGGGTGAAGGAAACTCGAAAGCTCCGGCAAGAGTCCGAAAACCCAACTCCCCCTTCATTCTCAAGAAAGCACAAGAAAAAGAAGAAAAAGAAGAAGCACATAACCCCCCCCCCCCCGCCCCCACGAGGAGAACACAGGCGAGATACCATCAACCCCTCGATACAGGACCCTGCCGGAAAGTGGTACGAAGGCATCTCAAACCAAGATCCATAACAGATTGATCTCAACAAACTAGTCAAGAAAACTACACACAAACCAGGAAAGATCTCAAACAAAAACCTAACCCCCAACGCCCCGCACAAAACGGGTCATGCGAAAAGGCAAAGGTTCAACTACGGTTGAACAACAACTCAGGCTACGCACCCTCGCCCAAGAGTTCAACTATGAGTTGAACTGGGACTCATGGCATGTGCCTTCGACTTCAAAAACTACAAAATTTCAACTACGGTTAAACAATAACTCAGGCTACGCGCCCTCGCCCAAGAGTTCAACTATGAGTTGAACAGGGACTCAGGCTATCTGCCTTCGACTTCAAAAACTGCAAAGGTTCAACTACGGTTGAACAACAACTCAGGCTATACGTCATCGCCCAAGAGTTTAACTATGAGTTGAACTCGGACTCAGGCCATGTGCCTTCGCCAAAAACTGCAAAGGTTCAACTACAGTTGAACAACAACTCAGGCTACGCTCTTTCGCCCAAGAATTTAACTATGAGCTGAACTGGAACTCAGGCTATGTGCCTTCGACATCAAAAATTGCAAAGGTTCAACTACGGTTGAAAAACGACTTCGGCCAAGAGCCTCACACACTGGACGCTGCAAGGCCTGTTCCTCTACAAGCGAAGGGACAAGTTAAGCACCCTCGCCAATCAAGCAAGTACGCCTAACTTGAACATAGATTAAGGCCGCGATAAGTTCGGCCCCAGTCGAATTGGAAGGCCACGACGCCTGAACTGGGACTAAGCCTATACACCACCCTCGCCAAATAACGGCTAGAACTTACTCATACCAAGTAAAGGAACATTATAAGCAAAAAGAGGTCAATCACAGCTATGGCCATCGACGGAAGCAGCCCACCTAGTTCTTGACTAGGGCGAGCAAACGACCTGACAATAGACGAAATCATCCAACTGGCCAAGACCATCAACATCATCATGGCCAAGACCACCGATGTTATCACGACTAAAGTCCTAAGGAGATCAACATGCCTACCAGAAAACTCTAAAGGTGAAACCCCTTGAATGAGTACAAAAGAAAACTTGGAAACAATTAAAAGAACATAAAAATTGCATATATATATCTACAACTTTATTTACAATAGGTCACCTCCACTTACATACGGCCACGGCCGACGAACTAAGAAAAATTAGCCAAACGGCAATAAAAAAAATAAAACAGAATAAAATTATCTCTACAAAAACCTTGTCAATCAAACACCACCCGCGCCACCATCAGCGTCGTCATCAGCCCCTGGAGTGGACGGATTGAAGCTAAAGGCAAGACGAGCATCACGGGCCTTCTAGTCGGCTCCCTCGTAAACGGCTTCGGGCACAATGGTGGCCTAGTACAATTTCTTATACACATCGAGCTGGGCCTGAGAAAATGACCAAAGATCACGAGCGGGGCCATAAGAGGCAGCCTGGTCCCTCAGGCGCATATTTCTCGACCTCCAAGTTTGTAATACGATCTGCCGCAATCTGGGAATCCCGTTCATAAATGCCAATGCGTTCCTCAAGTCCCGCCACTCTGAAAGCCGCAGAAGACCTCTTTAGCTCTCGTTCTCAATCAGAACACGGACTGCCACCTCCAACGCCCCGACCTTGATCGAAGCATCCCTGGATTTTCGCCTCGAAGCAGCGAGCTCCTCGTAATACATAACCACCTACCTAATGAAGGCCTCAGATGCCTTCGCCATGGCCTCCTGACTCCAGCGATCGCTCTCGGCCACGGCACTCCTCTTGGCCTCCATCTCCTCGTTCTTACAATGAAATTGCTCCTCGAGAGTGTTGACCTTGTTTTAAGTCTGCTACACCAGAAGCTCCCGCCTAGCCAACTCTTCAACCAATTCCTGGCTGTGGGAATCATCCCTCATGCGCTCGCGTATCAGGTGGCACCTATCCCGGTAACAGCGATACTTCTCTAGCGCCCGCAAAAAGATACTGGAGTGCACGTTGGCTCGGCGCATACCCGATATCTCAAAGAAAGGTCTGCAAAGAAAAAGCAACTGTAAAAATAGGAAGCAAATCAGAGCGAAGAAAGAAACAAAAGAAGATCATCACATGTACCCTAAAACTCATCACGACAGACTCAGTTAATAATCTAACATCTGTAACATGCCTCAGCGACCTGCTTTCCTCCTCCGAGCACAAAGACGCAAATATCGGTACCAAATTATCCTCCTTAAGCACCAGGTTCTGCTCGGTAGGAATCTCAGCATAACGGAATGGTCCCTCCACATGCACCGTTGAGCGGGTGAGACCTTCCTGGAACAAGAAAACGTCGTTGCGATACAAGTCGGATTCAAAATCAAATTCTGCTCCTGCGACGTCCCTCTCTTCCTCAACGAGACAAGGGGTCGAGGCTCCTGCCCCCGCCAATGGGCTGGCACTTACTTCTCCAACAAAAGTAGCTATTGAGGAACCACCTTCCCTCTCAACAGCTGGAACGGATGATTGAGCCGCCGAAGCAACAGTTCCATTACGGCTTGAGCCTACCGGGGCAACCCCTATTGTGTTTTCGCCCTCAAGGGCAAGCACAGCCGCCTAATTCCCCTCCGCATCCGACGGTGGGGAGTCATAACGCACCACCTCTGCAGTAGATATAAAGGCGACCCTACGCCTAACCAATGGCCTCTCCTCCTCTTCCTCCTTGTCCAACGGTGATTCCGCCCTGGGACAAAAAACCCCCGATGATGCCTCAACCCGAGGTATATATAGTGGTGGAGAATAGGCCGTTGACGAATCGACAGAAGTCACCCTCAGAGCTGTGTGTGGCATTCTCACCATAGCCATTCGGGCGGTCACACCCGACTTGCGATTAGCAAGTTGAGGAGCTCTTACATGGCGCGCCCTCCCTAATCATCAAAAGACGAAAATTATAAAGAGAGAAACTCATAACGACTGAGCCGTGTCTTTCCCAGAAGGACGGCCATGTGTGAATCCCCTATGTTTGAGGGAGTATAGCCTTGACCCATTCGCTAATTCCAGATAGAGGGACCGGTGGTGCCCGCTCAGCTACAAACACAGGTTAGAGTTAACACGTATCACAACAAAGAACCAGAAGAATGAAAGGCAGAATCCTATGAATAGAAAACTCACGTATATGGTTCCAAGTCTATGAGAACTCCACGGAATTCACCACCAAAAGCTCGGTTCTAATGTATAAAAAATTCTCGTAAGTATGAGAATCGACCGCATCATCAAACTCTGCGGTCAGACCCATGTCCCCGCGAGGGACAATTCGAATCAGGGTATCACGGACCCTCTGAGGGGTATACCGAGTCAGCACGTGCCGCAGCTGTAACTCCCTTCGAGCCAACTCCGCATACTTGGCGAGCATGGCAATGAGCATGTAGAAAGAGGGGGCGAGTTGACCAGGACACACCTCGTAATACCGGTAAAAATCTACCACCAATGTCGGAAGGAGAAGCCTGAATCCCAGCTTAAGGGGAAAAGCATAGAAAACGCAATACCCCTAGCGGTCGATGTGAACTCTTTCCTCGCTCCTAGCAAGGACAATATCAGTAGAACAATGGATATCCCATTGCTCCCTTAATTAGGCGAGGCCCACCTCTCCCATTAGTAGGGCCTCATTGACCTGATCCTCCCCCTCATCGGTGGTGAATTCAGTAGCCGCACCTCTTGGAAGAGAAACAATATCAACTACCGACGGGATCCTATCGATCTTACCGATTCGGTTGCCCTCACCACCACAGAAGACCCATCAACCGCCGGAAGAGTCGACTAAGAAAGCTCTGTGTAAGAACTGCTTGCCATTACTGATTACCGGCAATGATTGAACAAGATTCATCGAAGAATGAGCAAAGATGGAGATTGAGTAAAAGAAGACAAAGAACAACACAAATTAATGAAGAAAAAAAGTGAGAGAAGTTTCTTCTACAGAAATCTTACTTAAACAGATGCTGAAAAGTGAGAAACGTATGATATAACTCGTTATTTATACTGCAAAAGTAGCGCTCGCAAATTCCAAAAGCCATCATTAACTACATCACCAACCGTAAAACCGTTTCGAATCTACAATAACGTTTGTCATTATTACAGATATCATGAAATGGCTTTGCCGCCGTACATCGACACTTCGCTTTCGAAGCGAGTTTAACGACCTGGGTATGTCGGACAGACGTCCATTATGCCTCCATACCCCGAGCACCATTGCAAGGCATATCACGCGCACCCATGACCGCAGCAGCCGCGTGCAGGACTATATTGCCCCAGATGAAAACATCATGCGGGCCCCTTTAAAGTATAAAAGGCTATGGCCATTCTCTAAGTATAAGTGGCTACGGCCATCCCCTAAGTGTAAAAGGCTACAGCCATCCCCTAAATGTAAAAGACTACGGCCATTCCCCAAGAATAAATAGTTACGGCCACCATTCAAGTATAAAAGGCTATGGCTATCTCCTAAATATAAAATGGCCATGGCCAGCCTGAAAACACGCAAATGGCTACGGTCTTCTCCTAAATATAAGTGGCCACATACGACTTCAAGCCATGAAATGACTGTGGCCATTCCCAATAGGTAAAAAATTGCCACGGTCGTCCTTTAATAATAGATGGATATGGCCATCTCAAAGCATGAACAGCTACGTCCATCCTAGATCATGGCCAAAACGACATCCAATCCCCTCTCCCGAATCTACTGAGTCACGTTCGGTAAAGTCCACTCATCAAGTTCGATCGGATTTTGATCTCAATAAGCGGAGTGACTAACTGTATGGGTCAAAACCTTATTCGTGATTATTAATGAGATTAGTTTGCTCTTAAGCGTATTCAGATTAACAAATAGCACAACCATTCATTAATAATAAGCGCTCTAAGACCACCCAGCTTAATCAACGAGGCCACGGCCTACTCGCTATCAACGGGCATCCCCTCGACATGACCACAGCTGCCTAACGCCAGCTGGCATGATTCAAAACTATAAATACTAACAGAAAGAGCCCTAAAGGAGGGGCTGCTCTTTTTTCATCACTTCTACCTCAAAAAGAGAGAAGATCATTGTAAGGCTTCGAACCTCTCCATGGAGAGGTAGACCATATCGATATTATCAATAAAAGATCGTTACCCTCCTCCCATTAATTGATGACACTTGTCTCTTGCGTTTTTCATTCGGTCGTTTGATTTATTATGATCTGCTATGATTGGCCCTCTATTTACTTTAATTATTTTATGCCTATAAAGTGTATGAGAACTTTGAGATAAACAGACCCATTGACTGGTTCTGACTCCATGAACGCCCGAGGGATGCATGCTTAGGAGTTTAATGATGTTTAACAATTGACTATAAGATGTTTGGAGAGTCGCTTGAATGATTCATGCAATGAATATCATGTTTGGAGTCTTGAGAATTGAAGAATCAAGAACTCAAGCCAAACCATATGATGTGGTTTCACCAACCGTTGGTTAACCGTTCAAGAGGGACCCGAAGATAATAACTTCTGAAATTCGACACAGTTCAACTGTGTATTACGGTTTGGCCTGACGAGTATTTTTGGAAAATTAACTTTGAAACTTTTCCGTATTATACCCATTGATTATTTATTGTGGCTAGCCTAGGATTATTTTATCATCCACTTAGCATATTTTGACATAAGAAAATTCTTGAGAGAGATTTGAAACATTTTGGTTCGAGTTCGACTTTGAATTGCCTGTGTTTTCAGGAATTGGATTCTTGAGGGTAACCTTCTTCTCCTTTCTTTATATTTAGGGTTCCTAATTTGCCGTTCTTCGGAGGCGATCAGACAATTTTTAAATTGTTGCTTTACAATTCACTTAAAGTTCTAGATTTCTTCTACATTTCATTATTCAGATTACCTTTGATTATCTTCATCAAATCGATCATTAGTTTTACTTTAACTATTATTATTTTTATATTCCAATGTTTAGTTTATCTCTGATCAAATTAGCATCCAATGAAAAATCTTAAGACAATATTAGAATAGTGGCTTAAGACATTATAGACATTCTTTGAAAATTCTTACAAAATTATGATTAGGGAGAAGTACATCCACTAACACATTCCCGTACATATGTAACTATTGTTTGTGATGTTCACACATGTATGCAAGAGTTCCTAGAAAATGTAGCTATTCATGGTCATCGCGATTGTATATGGGTTTCTTTTTTGAGAGAGAGAGAGGAGGCTCAACACGAGAGAGAATCAACTAGAGGGAGACAAATTAGGCCCAACATGCTTATAATATGTGATTAGAGCCATACTAGTGGCTTCATAGATTGACTTGCAGGATGGGGAGGGAACGCAAAGTAGCTAGCTGAGTTGAGAGAGAGAGGCGTTTGCAAAAAATTATATACAACATAACAATAACAACAACAACAACCCATTGTACTCCTACAAGTGGGCCTGGGGAGAGTAATATGTACGCAGACCTTAACCCTACCCCGAGGGGCAGAGAGGTTGTTTCCAGGTGACTCTCGGCTAAAGAAGAAAACGATTGACAGAAATAAGTGGCGATATATTAGTAATAGCAATATACTCATAATAAATAAGATAAAATACACAACAGAACATAAAATGAGATAAATAATAAAATAACCACAATATAAAGAATATCAGAAATACGAAAAACAGGAAAGTGTACTAATATCTAGAATATAGAGCCCTATATCAGTAGTTGATCCGTGGCATCCTAAGTCTAACTACTAGCTGTCCAGTCTCGCTCTAGCGCACTGTCGAAATATTCTCAACTTCCCCCTAACCTAAATTATATGTGATACAAAAATAAATTGCAATCACAAAATAAATTTGAAGAAACATAATTTTATTGATAAAATGATGCGGGTACATACATGTTTCTCCTTGATTCTTCTCTCCCGATAATCTCTGTGGGTCAAGGGATGAAGCAGCATATTCCCGATTGTAATTAAAGATTATACAGAGCCCATGGATATATTTGATCTACGGCTTCTTGAACTATTTTATTGTAAAGAAGTATTCGCCCATATTTTGGCCTCTTTGTGAGTATCCCGTGAGTTTATGAGATTTTTTAAAAGATCTCTATTTTTTGAGATATTTTTTAGAGGATTATGTAACCCTATTTATAGGAGTAACCTAAGGTTTTGGTAGAGTAGCCTCCAAGAAACACTGACAGCCTCCTCGAATTTCAAGAGATCTTGTAGTATCTTGAATTTACAATTTAGCTCGATCTATTAAAATTTCGATATCTACGAGAGAAACTCATAGCGATAGGATATTCAATGAGAAGGTAGTTGTGCAACTATGCTCACCATGCCAAATGTTTGCTCAGATACAATGTGAAAGAATTTGAGCGTCTAACCAAAATTTTAAGACAATAGAGTAACCAGAATATTATAAACCCTTTTAGAAAAACCCTTTACAAAATAGATGAGGAACAAATGCATTCTTTAGCAATATATTTTTTCTGCAACGACTTTAATTGCCTTTTGTGGTGACTAACTAATTTCTTATGGAGGGTTTTCAGCGTAGTCGGAAATATGTTTCAACGACTGTACTTACCTCAATGATGCTCCCACTACCTTAAATAACCTCTTGGTTGACTTTTGCAGTTGACGTCACAGCTTTATAAATCGCTACAATTATTAAAAAAGCAGAATTTATAAGGGTTAATTTTACTAACAGTCACTCAACTATGTTTCAATTTTGTTAAAATTTTTTTTTTGGTCGAACGAAAAACTTTTTATAAATCTCTTGTCAAAATACTTGTCAATTACAGTTAATCTACTCTCTAACTGTCTTCCTAACAGTTATTTACATCTCCTCTATACATTTCCTCTAAAGATGTTTTCTATACACCCTTTCTCATTGCTTGCATGGCTCCTTCTTATGGCTTCCCTTTCTCCTAACTTGCAATCTTGTTTAATCTGCTTTATTAGCTGCCCAGGTTGAATTAACTTGTGTTTCCATAATGTTATATTTATAGCTCTCTAAATGTGGTACACAGTTTATGATGGTGCAGCCATCACCACAGCCCTACATGTTTTTCCCTTGATTTTCCTGGTCGTTCTTCTTCCCAGCCCATGTATCTCTAGGTTCCTCGTTACTATATTTAGCCACCTATGTATGTCTTCTATACATTTCCTCGCCAGTGGACATTCAAAAAAATAAGCGATTAATTGTTTCTTCTACTCCTCCACATATCTCACACAAACTGTCTTGACTGATGCCCATTCTGTACACCTTTTCCTTTGTCAAGAGTCTGTTGTGTGCCACCTGCCAATATATCATACTGTGCTTAGGTATGTTCAGCTTATTCCATACCCAACCTCGCCAAGGCCAGTCCTCCTTGACCCCTTTCTTCCAGTCATAACCACTCTTTATAGTATATACTCCATTAGCCTTAAGCCAGTGATTATGTATATACCCCCAGCAAATTTATCCCTTATAGAACATATCTTCCTCCAGTACCAGCTACAATCTGTAGGTACTTTGTATTTCCACCAATCCATTCCTTTTAAGTGTATGTGGTTCACCCATCTCACCCATAGATTGTCTGTTTTTGCTGCTATATTCCATACATATTTAGCTACGACTGCCTCATTCTATACTTCAATATCCTTCACTCCCAGTCCTTCTTACCTTTTTGTTCTGCATACTAAGTCACATGCTACTAGTGTTGGCTTGTTGGAGTAGACGTTTCCATCTCATAGGAAGCATCTACATTCTTCTATAATACATTTTATCACTTTCTTGGGTAGAACAAAGATAGATGCCCAGTATCTGTGTATGTGGATCAACATAGCATTCACCAATAGCACTCTCCCTGCATATGACAAGTTCCTTGTGCCCCAGCTTTTGATCTTCAAAGTCATCTTATCCACAAGTACTTCACAATCCATTGCAGTCAGCTTCTTTGGTCAGATAGGCACTCCAAGGTACCTAAATGGTAATGTTCCCCTCTTGTAGCCTGTTAGTTCACATAGATTCTATAAATCTTGTTCTTTCATGTTTCCACTGAATACATTAGATTTGGTAGCATTAGTAGTTAGTGCTGATGCATTTGAGAATCTTTGTAGTCCTCTTAACATTAGGACTATAGCTTGGTATTTCCCTTTTACAGAACAGTAGCATATCATCTGCAAAGCATAGATGATTCATCTGCAGCCCTTTACATTTGTTATGGAAAGCAAAGCCTTCCTGCATAGCCACTATCTTCATAATACGTGTGAAATACTCCATAAAAATCACAACAGCAATAGGGATATTGGGTCTCTTCGTGTCAGTCCCCTTTTGCCATTGATACAACCATACAAGCCTCCACTAATAGCTAGAGTATAATATGTTGTAATTCATTTCATTATCCACCCTATGAATTAGCTTGAAAAATTCAGTGCATATAATATTTCCTCCACAAATCCTCATTCTATTGAATCATAGGCCTTCTTGAGGTCAATTTTGATGAGACATCTTTTTGTAGTGCGCTTCCTGTTAAAGAGCCTTTATAAATTTGACAAATTAAGATATTATGGACAATTGATCTCCCTTCTATAAAAGCACTCTAATTTTCTGAGATGATTTTAGATAGTACCTTCTTTAGTCTTTGGCATAGCATTTTTGAAATCACCTTGTACACTATATTGCAACAGGCTATTGGCCTATAGTCTCCCACTGCATCTGCATGTTTCCCTTTTGGAATGAGTGTCATAACTGTGTTGTTTATCACTTTCAACATCTTCTTATTCTTGAAGAACTCCAGTACTGCTGCTGTAACATCTCCTCCTATAATAGTCCAGCTGTCTTTTAAAAATTGGCTTCCATAGCCATCAGGTACAGGGCTTTTGTCCCGTGCAATTGCCCATAATGCATGTTTTAGATCATTCACTGAAAATGGTTCCACTAGCATTTTCATGTCTTCATCATTCAGCACAGCTCCTGCTTCACTAGGAAACTACATACATGATCTCTATCTTTCTTACTAGTGCCTAGTAAGGATTTATAGAATTCAATAAATATTGTAGCAACACTGTCCATGTCAGTAACATTAGTACCATCAACACCCTTTATAGAGAATATTCTACTATTGTTTCTCATTGCTTTAATGCTATTGTAGAAGTATCTTGTATTGTAGTCCCCATGTTCTGACCAAGTTATCTTACTCTTCAACCTTAAGTACTGATATCTTGCTTTTTTCCCATCTGCTATACTTTTTTGCCACTTCCCTTTCCTTTTTTTTAACTTATGATCTCTAGGATTTTCCTGCATCCAAACTTGACAGCTGGTAAGATCCTTCTTTGCTTGGTCTATTTTTCTTTCTCCTTCACTGAATCTGTTTTTGTTGATCTTCCTTAATACATTTTTTAATTTTTTAGCTTCCCCACTAATTGGTATTGCTTGCATCCTAATATCTTTGTTCTCTAGCTCTCCTCTTCTTTCTCAAGGAAATATGGTGCCATGCTCCACATGTTGAAGTACTTGAACTGTTTCTCCTTCTTATTTCTTCCCTTTTCCCAGCTGATAATAGCAGGACAATGATCATACAGCCCTTCTTCCATGTAATGTACTTTGGAAGCTGGGAGGTTTGAAGTCCAATCACTATTGACCAACACTCTGTTATTGCTCATGACCTTGTCATCTCCACCCTGTTTATTGGTCCAAGTAAAATATGAACTAGTAGACTCAAGATCATGTAGATCACAACTCTCTACACATCTCTTAATGTCCCTTATTTCACCTACTGTTACAGGGCTTCCTATCCTTTTCTCCTTATATAATACACAATTAAAATCCCCTATTATACTCCATGGCCCTTAAACTTGACAATGGATTTTCTTAGCTCCTCCTATAGATCTCTTCTAAGTCCTTGATCGATGAAACCTTACACCACTGTTCTGTGCATTCTCTCACTACTCCCTCTATGTTTTACTTGGCAATGAATTAGATATGTTGTTACTATTACTATATCAACCTCATTGATGTGAGGTTTCCATGATAACCATATCCTACCCTTAGGATGTTTGTGTAAATTTGTACTGAATGACCACCCATTGCAAAGATTAAGAGAGGCTTGTTGGGCCTTGTCTCTATCAAACTTTGTCTCCATGAGCCCGAATAGTCCAGCTTTGACATTGTGCAAAAATAGATTAACCTCTTTCTGCTTTGCTGCCCTATTTAGGTCCCTCACATTCCAACAACCTATTATCCATTAGGTAGGGGCTGCCCCAACCCTTCCCACTATCATGGCCTTTACTAGCATGCTTATCCCCAGGGCTAGATGAGCTTGCTTCATTTACCCTTCCCTTGTTGTTCTCCTTATTACTCTTTGCTAGTACTGCATATGTGTTTTCCAAAGATAGATCATCTCATTTGTCCTGATAATTGTGGTTCTTTTCCCTTTCCTTTTTGCTGTATCATCCTTTCTGTCTCTTTCTCTTTGTTCTTGTCATTGTCTAATTTCTCCTTGCTTTCCTTCTGGTCCCCTTTCTCCTCCATTTTTTGCTCCAATTGTTGTTATTTTGGGTACTCCTTTGCTTCCCCCTTCTTCATGTTCCTTCTGCAATCCTCTTGTTCATGGCCAAAATTATTGCAGTTAGAAAAATGCACAGGCTTCTATTCATACACAACTTGCTGCTCCATTATCTTTCAATTCTCATTTTCAAACATAATCATTGAAGGATACTATTGGTTAATTGATACTTCCACCAATATCCTCGCAAACGTAAGCCTTTCCTTCTGTGCAGTAGCACTATCGTGGTTTCCCCACCGTGCCTGCTATTTTTGTTAAATCATTCTTGCCCCAGTATTTGATATCCAATCCCATGAGTCTAATCCATATTGGAATCATGTCTATAGTCTCCTTCTTCATGTCAATGTTCTGTTTCCAAGGCTTTATCACTACGGGGTTTATATCGAACATTTTGAATCCATCCTCGACTGTTCTATTTTTGCCATCTTCTCAATTGAATCGCATAAGGAACACTCCACAACTACTTTATCAATTCCTATATTTCCCCAAATTCTCTTGAAGAAACCCTCCATAACTGCTAGTGGGGGATTGGATCCCAACACATAGCATATCACAGCTGTTTGCCAGTATTCAACTTCTTCCTGAATATCTTCAATTATGATCTTCACATTTTGATGTGTCATCTCTTCGTTATTCCATTCAATTCCTACAGATTGTGGAATTGGAGCTACTACTTTGCTCCATGATTTTCCACTTTGTTGCAGAGTGCATGTATCTCCTTCCACCATTGCTTCTTCCTCCACCACATCAGCCCATGAACTTCTTCCACTACTTTGCATGTTACTGATCTCCTTTTGCATGTTACTGTTCTCACTTCTATTTGACGTTTTACTCTACCATAAATATGATAAGGTATAAAATTTAATGAGACAAATCGAGAAAGAAATGTCACATAAGCTTAGATGGATCATACCCACTTTAGATCAATTTTTTTCTTAATATAATTTGACCCATAACCCAGATGCTTTCAATAAAAGAAAATATTAAATTTCATATTAGTTTAAAATGATTGTCCTATACTACAAAGTTCTTGCCTCCATTTACAATTATTTTATACTAATAAAATTCTTATCTTGTTTGTATGCCTATCCGAGTCAGTTTATTACTCTACTGAAGATAAAATACTACTGTATCCAACTCACATAAGATATTTATAATTTTCTAGTGAAATTAAAATAGTATTGTATTCATTTCATTTACATAACATATTAATGAATCAAAAGCATACAAGAATAATAATAAGGCTAATAAGAGTCTATTTTCACAATGAACATGCAATTACAGACAACCTATTGCAATTGTTCTCGCAAAAGAAACATTGTATTTGTACGATAAAAAGACCACAAAAAATGACAAGACCTAATTTTATTATAAGTGTATACGTTTTTCCTTATTGAAACTCATTTGGGTTATGGGTCAATCGCATTAAGGAGAAATTGATCTAAAGTGGGTATGATCCATTTAAGCTTATGTGGCATTTATTTTTAATTTTTTTAATTAAATTTTATTCCATGTCATATTTATGTTAGGGAGTTGAGCAAAAATAATTTTTAAGTGATAATGTGAAAGTTGAGTTACTTTTAAGTGAAAAAAAATAATTGAGTAACTTGTGAAATTAAAACATAATTGAGTGACCATAAGTAAAATTAATTCTAATATATAAGTATACTACTTAGGCTAAAAACATAATTAAGAAGCACCTAGTAGTCGCTAAGTTTCATCTTGAAAGCCGATTTAAGACTTGTTCCTATTAGACACTCCGACAACATATAAAGTAGCTTTATCAACCATACATATGCAAAAGTATGTGCACAAACTAACTAAAAAGGGACAACTCAGTGAAAAGCCATAGATTTTGAATATTTTCTCTTGGAATAATCACAAATAAGAATCCCTCCGTATAACTGCTTCCTACGGTCCACAATAAATGTCTAGTTTACTTTTTGATTTTGGTCAAAAATTAGTGTCTGGTTAGGTAATCAAGAAAAAATTCAATTTATTTTTACTCTTTTACCCTTATGTGCATAACCCTAAAAAATTCTCTCTCATCATGTGCCCAATATTCAATAAGAGTAGTTTAGTCATACTCCGTAATTTTGTATAGAATTTAATATTTTCTTAATGGGCATGCTAAAAGTAAATTAGACATTTATTGTGGACCAGAGGGAGTAATAACTCTCTCTTCAGTTACAGAAGATGGTTTTAACTGAACAAGATTAGACTTCCGAGGTTGGTGCACGGGCGGCTCAAGCTCATATGGGGCCTAAGGCCAAAGTTTAATTAGGGGCATAAAGCCAATGTTTGTATCTTCGTTAGATTTCTCATAAACCTCTTATTCTAGTTGGATTTTGTTATCATGTGAGTTAGAGTTAGTGACTTGTTCATCTACCTAATATTCTCGTACATTTTGCGATTTAGTTTTTTCAATATTTGTCAAAAAATTCTCAAGAGCACCTTTAAAGATTTAATTAAATTTTTTACTTTTCTAGTATTTTGAATTTTTAAATATCCGGATTCAAATTTTCTTGTAGACATGTTTATATTCTAAAGAAAATTAAAAATATGTACATAGTAAAATTAATAAAATGATAAATAACAAATAAAAATAATACTAGAAAGTTAGAATGATATTACCCGACTAACTGATTCAAGAAGTTTGAAGACTTTAATTCTAAAATATCTAGTTGTTGGCTTGTTGAAGTCTTGGAGAAAGAAAGAAATCTACTAGAAAGAAGATGAGTATGAATAAAACGGAAGAAAGAAGGTATGTCACTATGTCTCATTCTTCTATATGGAATATTAAAAATGAAATGAAATTGAAATGTTGGGTTGAGTCTTGGAATTATTTGATAAGAAAAGCAAAAAGTAGAGTTATCAAATCAAATCCAAATAACAACTAATTTTTTAGTACTATTTTAAATTTTACTTTATTAATATATTAAAACTTTTTCTTTTTTTTATATATGAAATTAAAAAATACTATATATATTATTTATTTGTAAGAAAAAAATCTATAAACCTATAAAATAAATAGTATTCCTAAAAATTGGGAGGCACTTGCATTACCCCATATACCTATAGAGCAGCCCCTGGGTTGGTGTTGGTAATAGAAATTTTTACTATTTGTTATTTTAACAGCAGTAAAAGGAGGAGAAAAACTAGGTTTTCCTTTACTTCATCCATAGATTTGTTCGTCAAGAAGAGCAAAGGCTTCTTGCCCTATTCTGGAAAGGTCTTTTCTTGGTGCCATAAATGTGAGAGTTGACTGCAAAAATTTATGTGGTAGCAGTTGGTATTTTGGTTAGCAGTAGAAAGAAGAGAAATTGGTAGTGTTTATCGTGAGGACTAATATGGATATGACCTCTATTTATAGGCATTAGTAACCTCATTTGATTTTTTTTTTTAAGATTAAAACATATGAATCTGAATACAAATCTGAATATTAAGATGTGTATTAAGATTAAGTCATCTGAATCTAAATACACATCAAAATATATTAAGATGTGTATTAAGATCTAAATACTAATAACTAAGACTGTTTGATATTTAATATTTGAGTGCATAAATTTATATTTATTTGAAAAATAATAAACATAAAATTTAAATAAAATACTAACTAATCTAATATTCTATCAATAAAATGTATAATTTTTTAAATTATGATAGTTATTGGTGGTGATGGCTAATGGGTAAATGCCGGCTAGAGGCGGTAGTTGGTGATAGTTTTGGTTGATGATAGTGGTTCATGCTACTAGCTAGTAGTAATTGATTGTGGTGGTGATTATAATTGAGGATGGTGGTAGTGGGTGGTGATAGTTAATAATGGGGGTGGTGGTTTGTAATAGAGGAAGGTGGTTGTATGTTATAATGATGGACGGTGCCAGCTGTTGTTGTTAATGGTGATGTGGTGATTAGTTGTGGTAGTTGAGCTTGATAAGTATTGATTGTGGGTGAGAATGATGGTGGTCGGAGTGGTGGGAATGGTAGATGGTGATGGTCGATTATGGTGGCACGGTGGTGGTGGTGGTTGAGTATAGTGGTGGTGGTGGCAGTGATGAAGGCGGTGGTGGTGGTTGAATATGATGGTGGTAGTTGAATATGATGGCGGTGGTGGCGGTTGTGGTGGTTGAGTATAGTGATGGTGGTGGCATGGTGGTAGTTGATAGGCGGTGGCGGCAGTTATTAATGAATATGTGATAGTATCTTAATAAAATTAAGTCTCTGTTGTAGATCTTAATCATACAGACCCATTCAGAGTCATTAAGTGATTGTGAATTAAAAAACAAATGCACTTAATGATTAAGATCTGAATAATTAACATTCAGACTTTAAAAACAAACGCACGTAATGTGTGAGATCTGAATGATTAAAATTAAGACCTTCATTAAGTGCAAACAAATATTCATATTAAACGAATGAACAATCACAACCGGCATTTTTAAATATTAAGTGTGTTTGTTTTTAAATGTTCATATTAAACTAATGAATAAATGGTCAGATCTTATGTCACGACCCGAATTTTTTCACCATCGGGGTCGTGATGGCGCCTACTATCGGAGCTAGGCTAGCCAACCCTTATTAAACATTTCACAAGCTTAATCTAAACAGTATAATAATTGAAACAAATAACGAAAAATACGCGGAAGACTTTCAATAAAACAATAGCAAGTGCGGAAATTTATAACTTGTCTCTACCTAGTATCTGGTGTCACTACTCACGGACTACTAAGGAGTTCCAAAAACATCAGTGTGAAAGGAAATTTGTTCCGAACACAATGGGACAACAGAATGAAGTAAGGATAGAGAGGACGTCGGGCCTGCGGACGCCTGCAAGCTACCTCAGTGTCTCCCGGCTCAGAATGCTAACCCTGCACCGCTGCTGCTACTGCTGACCGAATCCTGATTTTTGCGCAGAGTGTAGAATCAGCACATCTGAACCCATCTTCTGGTAAGTGTCTGGCCTAACTCCGGCAAAGTAGTGACGAGGCCATATAGGACTACCATATAAACCTGTGCAGTTCAACATATATATAGGCAATAGAAAAGGATACAGAAATTTAAACAATTAAGAGGAAGGGGATCATGCTATGGGGGTGAAGCAGTTCAGATATAAAATCAACAGTTAGAAAGAATAAAACTGTACAACAACAATAATCCATAGAAGTAGAATAACCAACATTTGAACGGCACCACCCATCGTGCTATTACTCTCGTCCTCACCAAGATAATCAGTTAAAGTGTAAGGCATCACCCATCGTACTTTATCACTCTTCCTCACCTAACCAATAGAATAGAGTAAATCCATGGTTACACATCATCACCATTCATGCTTTATCGCTCTTTCTCAGCGAGTCGATAGTATGGAGTAAATTAATGGTTGCACAGCATCACCCATCGTGCTTTATCGCTCAATCTCACCCAAGCAATAATAATAAGTAAATCAATGGTTACACGACATCACCCATCGTGCTTTATGGCACAGCCTCACCGAGTCCATAGTATGGAGTAAATCAATGGCATCACCCATAATGCTTTATCGCTCGCCCTCACTCAAACAATAATCACAAATGATAGGGAGAAGGTATAAACGAATCCATAATAATAACACCAGCAAGGACGCAAATAACAGATGAGTCGCGTCAAGGGTACAACTAACACCTCAATATCACGACAAGGGAGAATCCAAGTAATGCATAAATCCCGGTAAGGAAATGATCACAGTACTCTCGCTTATAACAACTTAGCTGCCAACAAGTTCTAAGTCGAGCCAATGCTCAAAAATTCAACCGTTCATATCATGTGAAGTAAAATAATTCAATCAAGAAACCGTATCATATTATTCAAAATAAAGGCAATTAAGACCTACGCTCATGCTAGACTCGGGTGCATAGGAAATCATTACCATGCCTATACAACGACTCCACACTTAGCACATAGCAAGTAATACCCTAATCCTATTCCCTCAAGCCAAAGTTAGAACAAACGCTTACATCGAAAGCTCCAAACTCAACTCACGCCTCTAAAATAGCTTTACCCCTCGAATTTGCCTCAAAACCGGTCGAATCTAATCCCAACTTACTCAAATATATCAATAAATGCTAGTTAAATCAATTTGAATGCATAAGAATGAATTTCCTAAAGTTTTACCCAAAATGGCCCAAGGCCCACGTGGCCAACACTCGAGGTTCGAATAAAAATCGGGTTACCCATTCCCCCACGAGTTCATATATGTAATTTGTTTTGAAATAGGTCCCAATCCCCAAATTTAAGAAAACCTATGTTCTACCGCAAATCCCCTTTTTTAACCATTGAAAGCTTTAATTCTAAGATGAAATCATGATAAAAGATGTTAAAGATTGAAGAAATTGAGTAAAACTTGACTTACTATTTATTTGGGGAAGAAAGAGTTAAGAGAAAATCGCCCAATGGAAGTTTGGGTTGTGAAAATATGAAAAATGGAGTTTAAAATCGTCCAAGTATAGAGATGCACAAGTGCAGGTATAGCGAATATTTGTTCGCAATTGCGAACTCAGCAGGCTTGGGAAATGCGAGATTTTAGTTCGCAATTGCGAACTATGAAGGATTCGGTAGAGTTTGCATTTGTGAACTCTAGGCAACAAAAGGGGAGTTTCGCAAATGCGAACGCTGGGCCAAAAAGGGGAGTTTGGCAAATGCGAACATTTGTTCGAATATGCGAACTTTGGGTTACAAAGGGGAGTTTTGCAAATGCGAACATATATTCACAAATGTGAACTCTGGGCTACAAAGGGGGACTTCGCATTTGCGAACACTGCAGGTCAAGCATACCAGCAGCTTTCAAACATGCCCAAAAAAATGAACTCGCGGCCTATCCAAAACGCACCCGAGCCCTCGGGGCTCCAACCCAAACATCCACACAATCCCAAAAATATCTTACGAACTTACTCATGTGATCAGCTTGCCAAAATAACATCATTTACATAGAGTCAAACCTCAAACTACATAATTTCTACCAATTTTCCATAAAGCTCTTATTTCTCATTTTCAAGTCCGAAACACGTCAAATGACGTCTGTTTTCAATGAAACTTTACGGATAATGCTTAACTCTTAATTAAGACTTGTACTGAGCGTCGGAATCGAAATACGAGCCCGATGCCATCACTTTCTAACTCATTTTAATTTTAATTTCTCATATAAATTTCAGATAAACGATTTCTTTCAAAAATTCCGTACTCGGAACTGGACCTCGGATTTCGATTTCGGGAATACGCCCGTGACCCGTATTTTTCTACGGACCCTTCGGGACCGTCATATCATGGTTCAGGGTCCGTTTACCCAAAATGTTGACCAAAGTTAACCATATCAATATTATTATCAAAATTCATCTTTCTTAGCACAAAATTCATATATTTCCACATAAAATTTTCCGGCTTTGCGCCGGACTGCGCATACAAATCGAGGCAACAAAATAAGAGGTTTTCAAGGCCTCAGAAGTACAAAGAAAGGCAGAATTACGGTGATGACCCTTTGGGTCGCCACATCCTCCACCTCTAAAGCAATCATTCGTCCTCGAACGGAAAAAAGAAAGGAGTACCGGAGTCGGGGAATAGATGGGGATAATGGCTCTGCATATTAGACTCGGACTCCCAGGTCGATGCTTCAGGAGGCTGACCTCTCCACTGAACATGCACTGAAGGAAAACTCTTCAACCTCAACTGCCGAACCTGCCGATCAAAAATTTCTACCGGCTTCTTCTCATATGACAGAACCTTGTTCAATTGGACAATACTGAAATCTAACACGTGGGTGGGATTGTCGTGATACTTATGAAGCATGGATACGTGAAAAATCAGATGCACAATGTACAAGATAGGCGGAAAGGCAAGTCTATAAGCCACCCTCCCGATGCGATCAAGAACCTCAAATGAGTCAATAAACCTAGGGCTAAGCTTGCCCGTCTTCCCGATTCTCATCACACCCTTCATAGGCGATACCCGGAGCAATACTTGCTCACCAACATTAAAACAGCATACCTGACCTTACGATCTGTTCAACTCTTTTGCGTAGACTGAGCTGATGTCTTTCTTGAATGATCTTGACCTTATCCAAGGCCTACTGTACGAGATCTGTACCCAATAACCGAGCCTCTTCCGGCTCAAACCATTTGGCTGTGGACCGACACCGCCTACCATACAACACCTCATATGGAGCCATCTGAATTTTGTAATGGTAGATGCTGTTGTAGGAAAACTCTGCTAAAGGCAAGAACTAGTCCCACGAGCCTCCAAAATCAATAACGCAGGCTCGGAGCATATCCTCAAGAATCTGAATAGTCCTCTCGGACTAACCGTCTGTCTGGGGGTGAAATATTATACTCAACTAAACTTGGGTGTCCAACTCATGCTGAACCGCTCTCCAGAAATGCGAGGTAAACTACGGGCCCCGGTCCCAAATAATAGATATAGGCACCCCATAAAGGCGAAACGATCTCTCTAATATAAATCTCAGCATATTTCTCGGATGAATAGGTGGTGGAAACTGGAATAAATGCGCTGACTTGGACAGACTTTCAACAAAAACTCATATAGCATCAAACTTCTTCTGAGTCATCGGAAGGCTAGTAACAAAATCCGTGGCGATACTCTCCCACTTCCACTCGGGAAGTTCAATCCTCTGAAATAACCCACCGGGCCTCTAATGCTCGTACTTACCCTACTGATAATTCTGACAACGAGCCCCATATGCAACAATGTATTTCTTCATTCTGCGCCACCAGTAGTGCTGTCTCAAATCCTGATACATCTTCACGGCGCCCGGTTGAATAGAATACTGAGAACTATGAGCCTCCGCTAAGATCGACTCCTGAATACCATCCACATTGGACACACAAACTCGCCCCTATAATCTCAATACACCATCATCTCCCAGGGTCATTTTCTTGGCACCTCTCCGCTATCTCAAATTCAACTCCTTCTGTTTGAACAAGTACTGAAGGCTCTTATGATCCGTGTACACCTCACACGACACCCCATATAAATAATACCTCCAGATATTTAAGGCATGAACAATGGCTACCAACTCTAGGTCATAAACTGGATAATTCTTCTTGTGGATCTTCAACTTCCTCAAATCATATGCTATGACCTTGCCATTCTACGTCAATATTACGCCAAGCCCAATACAGGAAGAATCACAATTAATAGTATAAGGCCCAAATCCCATGGGCAAAACCAATACCGGTGTCGTAGTCAAAGCTGTTCTGAACTTCTGGAAGCTCTCCTCGCACTCATATGACCTCCTAAACTAGGCACCCTTCTGGGTCAATCTAGTCATCAAGGCTACGATGGATGAAAACCCCTCCACAAAACGTATGTAGTAACCAGCTAACCCCAGCTCCGGATCTCTCTAGCTGAAGCTGGTCGAGGCGAGTTCTTAACTGTCTCTATCTTCTTCGGGTCCACCTGAATACCCTATGCTAATACAACATGACCTAGGAATGGGACTGAACTCAACCAAAACTCACACTTCGAGAACTTGGCGTACAACTAACTGTACTTCAGAGTTTGAAGAACCATCTAAGGTGCTGCTGACTGCGGGAGTATATCAAGATTTTGTTAATGAGTATAATCAGAAATAAATCTACATAGGGATTGAACACCCGGTTCATCAACTCCATGAATGTTGTCGGGGCATTTGTAAACCCAAATTACATCACCAAGAACTTATAATGCTCGAAGCGAGTGCGAAAAATTATCTTAAGGACGCCGGATGTCCTAATCCTCAACTGATGGTAACCAGATTCCAAATATGTCCTTGAAAACACCTTGGTGCTCTGAAACTGATCGAACCATATCCTAAATCCTCGGAAGTGGATACTTGTTCTTTATCGTCACCTTGCTTAACTACCGGTAATCAATGCACATCCTCATCGACCCATCCTTTTTCTTCACAAACAACACTGGTGCGCCCCAAGGAGAAACATTGGGACCTAATGAAACCCTTATCAAGAAAATCCTGAAGCTGCTTCTTTAACTCTTTCGGCCATAGCGGGGCCATGCTATGACAAAATGGAAATAGGCTGAGTACCCGGTTCAAGATCAACACAAAAACCGATATCCCTGTCAGGCGGTATGCCCGGTAGGTCATAAGGGAAAACCTCGGGGAAACGCCCGAACAATAGGAACAGAACCAATGGAAGGAACCTCTGCGCTGGAGTCGTGATCATGCGCAAATTGATCTAAACACCCCTTCTTAACCATGCGTCGAGCCTTCGCATACGATATCACACTGCGGGTCGGATGATCTAAAATCCCTCTTCACTCTAAATGGGGCAAATTGGGTAAAGCCAAGGTCACGGTCTTGGTGTGATAATCAAAAATAGCATGGCAGGGGGAAAAATAATCCATCCTCAATATAACGTCAACGTCCACCATATCTAAGAGAATAAGTCAACACGTGTCTTCAATCCCTCAAATACTACCATGCATGAGCGATGCACTCGATCGACCATTATGAAATCACTCACCGGTATAGACACATATACAGAAAACCCAAGGCCTCACTAGGCATAACCAAATGAGGTGCAAAACAGAATGAATCATAGGAATACGTTGATTCATGGTGAATTAGCACTGAAGCATCTCTAATACAAATCAGGACAATACTTGTAATGTCAGCATTTGAAGTCTCAACCTCCAAACTACCCGCTGGCTGATCCCTACTGCTGGTGGTTTGGACTCCACCTATGAGACCTCTACCCCCGCCTCTAGCCGGCTGGGTAGGCTGTGGAACTTCCGATTTCCGGATCCAAGCACAATAACTCTGATACTGAGAGTTGATCAGAACCTCAACTTTTTCCGACGAGCACCCCTCAGCCTCGGGCAGGCCCTCTTGAGGTGACCATACTCGTCACACTCGTAGCATCTACACACATGCTGAAATTGAGGTAACTGGGGCTGACCCGGTCGACCACCTGAAGTACCATGAGTGACAGGGGAAACTGGCTAAAAGGGCTTGGAAGGATGGCCTCTACCATCAGAACCTCTACCTCTAGAAGAGGTACCACTGAATCGACCTTTATGACGGGTCCTCTTATCTGATCGATGACCGCCTCCCTGGGGCAGTACCACCTCAACTATATGTCACTCATTGGCCGTCTCCTGAAAAGGGACCTCACTCCTAGTCTGAGCCGCTGCACCCGGCAGACCTACTATCACTGGCTGAGACCCTAGAAGCAAACCCGCTCGAATAACACCCTCCACAAGATCCACTAATCGGACTAAAGCGTCCTGTAGAACTGGGGTGGCTATGAACCCCTCTGGGACCTGAGCTTGGCCCACCAGAATGGATGGATCTGGAACCTCCTCATCGTTATCAACATGAGGCTCCACCTCTAGGACTGCTGCTCGGGGCTGAGCTTTTCCCCGGCCTCGGCCTCGCCCTTTACCTCTAATAGGAGCTGCTACTAGAGACTCGAACTGCTGCGCAGTAAAAGAGGAAGCACGTGTTCTCGCCATCTGCAAAAGAATAGAGTAGAAATTCAATATGTATTTGAGGAACAGAAACACACGACAATAAAGAACAAAATGAAATTTTTCCTAACCCTATAGACTCTATGGGATAATACAAACATCTCCGTACCGATTTCTCAGACTCTACCGAGTTTGCCCCAGAGTTTTGAGACCCAAGTAACATAGTGCTCTGATACAACCTTGTCATGACCCGAATTTTCCCATCACAAGGGTCGTGATAGCGCCTACTATCGGAGCTAGGACAGCCAACCCTTATTAAAAATTTTACAAGCTTAATCTAAATAGTATAATAATTGAAACAAATAATTAAAAATACGCGGAAGACCTTTAATAAAACAATAGCATGTGCGGAAGTTTATAACTTGTCTCTTCCCAGTATATGGTGTCACTACTCACGGACTACTAAGGAGTTCTAAAAACATCATTCTGAAAGGAAATAAATATAATGTTTGTTCCGAACACAATGGGACAACAGAATGAAGTAAGGATAGAGAGGACGCCGGGCTTGCGGATGCCTGCAAGCTACCTCGGTGTCTCCCGGCTCAGAATGCTAACCCTGCACCGCTAATGCTACTGCTGACCGAATCCTGTTTCTGCGCAAAAAAAGCGCAGAGTGTAGAATCAGCACAACTAACCCCATTTGCTGGTAAGTGACTGGCCTAACCCCGGTGAGGTAGTGACGAGGCTAGACAGGACTACCACATAAACCTGTGAAGTTCAACATATATATAGCAATAGAAAAGGATACAGAAATTTAAACAATTAGGATGAAGAGGAGCATGCAATGGGGGTGAAGCAGTTCAGATATAAAATCAACAGTTAGAAAGAATAAAACTGTACAACAACAACAATCCAAAGAAGCAGAATAACAAACATTTGCACGGCACCGCCCATTGTGCTTTTACTTTCGTCCTCACCAAGATAATCAGTTAAAGGGTACGGCATCACCCATCGTACTTTATCACTCTTGCTCACCCAATAAATAGAATAGAGTAAATCAATGGTTGCACGGCATCACCCATCGTGTTTTATCGCTCAGTCTCACCCAATCAATTATAATAAGTAAATTAATGGTTACACGGCATCACCCATGGTGCTTTATTACTCATCCTCACCCAGTCCATAGTATGGAGTAAATCAATGATTGCACGACATCACCTATCGTGCTTTATCGCTCGTCCACACCCAAACAATAATCACAAATAATAAGGCGAAGGTATAAACGGAACCATAAAAATAACCCCAGCAAGGGGAACGCAAACAACATATGAGTCCCGGCAAGGGTACAACTAATAGCTCAAATATCCCGACAAGGGAGAATCCAAGTAATGCATAAATCCCGGCAAGGAAATGATCATAATACTCTCGCTTGTAACCACTTAGCAGCCAACAAGTTCTAAGTCGAGCCAATGCTCCACAATTTTACAAATCACTATTTATCCTCAACTGTTCTATCATGTGAACTATAACAATTCCATCAAGAAACGGTATCATATTATTCAAAATAAAGGAAATAAAGTCCCACGGTCATGCTAGACTCGTGTGCATTGGCAACCGTCACCATGCCAATACAGCGACTCCACACTTAGCATGTACCAAGTAATATCCTAATCCTATTCCCTCAAGCCAAAGTTACAACAAATATTTACCTCGAAAGCTCACAACTCAACTCACACCTCTAGGATAGCTTTACCCTCCAATTTCTCTCAAAACCGGTCGAATCTAATCACAATTCACTCAAATGTATCAACAAATGCTAGTTAAATAAATTTAAATGCATAAGAATAAATTTCCTAAAGTTTTACCCAAAATTTCCCAAAATTCCCTGGGCCCACGTGGTCAAAACTTGAGGTTCGAACCAAATCAGGTTACCCATTCCCCCACGAGTTAACATATACAATTTGTTTTGAAACTGGACCCCAAATTGAGATCCAAATCACCAAATTTAAGAAAATATAGGTTCTACCCCCAAATCCCCACTTTTACCCATTGAAATCTTTTATTCAAAGATGAAATCATGTTAAAAGATGTTAAAAATTGAAGAAATTGAGTAAAAGTTAACTAAAAATTAATTTGGGGAAGAAAGAGTTGAGAGAAAATCGCCAATGGAAGTTTGGGTTTTGAAAATATGAAGAATGGGGTTTAAAATCATCTAAGTATAGAGATGAACAGGTGCAGGTATCGCAATTGCGAAGATTTGTTCGCAATTGCGAACTCAGCAGACTTGGGAAATGCGAGATTTTAGTTCGCAATTGCAAACTATAAAGGGTTCTGCAAAGTTCGCATTTGCGACTCTAGGCTACAAAGGGGAGTTTTGCAAATGCGAACATTTGTTCGCAAATGCGAACTCTGGACTACAAAGGGGAGTTTCGCAAATGCTAACATTTGTTCGCAAATGCGAACTCTGGGCTACTAAGGGGGACTTCGCATTTGCGAACAAATGTTCGCATTTGCGAACACTGCAGGTCAGGCGTTCCAGCATCTTTCAAACATGCCCAAAATCTGAACTAGTGGCCTATCCAAAACACACCCGAGCCCTTGGGGCTCCAACCCAAACATGCACACAATCCCAAAAATATCCTATGGACTTACTCGTGCAATGAAATTGCCAAAGTAACACCATTTACATAGTATCAAACCTCAAAACACATGATTTCTACCAATTTTCTATGAAACTCTTATTTCTCATTTTCATGTCCGAAACACGTCAAGTGACGTCCGTTTTCAACCAAACTTTATAGATAGTGCATAACGCTCATTTAAGACTTGTACCGGGCGTCGGGAAAACAATACGAGCCCGATGCCATCACTTTCTAGCTCATTTCATTTCAATTTCTCATATAAATTTCATATAAACAATTTCTCGAAAATTTCGTACTCGGGCCAAGGACCTCGGATTTCGATTCCGGAATACGCCCGGGTCCCATATTTTTCTACGGACCCTCGGAGACCGTCACATTATGGGTCCGTATCCGTTTACCCAAAATATTGACCAAAGTCAACCATATCAATATTATTATAAAAATTCATAGTTTTTAATACAAAATTTATATATTTTCACATAAAAGTTTTTTGGCTTCGCGCCAGAACTATGCACGCAAATCTAGGTGACCAAATAAGAGGATTTCAAGGCCTTGGAAGTACAAAACAAGAGAGAATTACGGTGATAACCCTTTGGGTCGCCACATCTTTGATATTAAGTGCGTTTGTTTTTAAAGTCTGAATCTTAATTATTCCGATCTTAATCATTAAGTGTGTTTATTTTTTTACTTCACAATTACTTAATGGGTCTGAGTAGGTCTGTATGATTAAGATCTATAACAGAGACTTAATTTTATTGAGATACTATCATATATTTATTATTAATTGCACCCACCACCTACCATTATCAATTACTACCAAGCTACCACCACCATACTCAATCACCACCACCACTACCACGCCCCCATCATCCTCAATCATAGCCGCCGCCATTATCGACCATCAGCACCCACTATCCCCACCTGACCGCCATCATTCTCACCGAGAATCAACACACATCCACCTCAACTACCACAATTGATCACCACATCACCATGAATAATCACAACCGGCATTGCCCATTATTATAACCTAGCGCCACCCACCCACCACCTTCCTCAGTCACAACTACTACCACTACTCGTCATTATTAACTATCACGACCCACCACTACCATCCTCAATCATAATCTCTACAACTACCAATCACTACTAGTTATACCACCGCCTCTAGTCGGCATTCACTCGTTAGCCATCACCGCCAACAACTATCATATTGTTTTAAAAACTATATCTTTTATTGATAGAATATTATATTAGTTAGTATTTCATTTGAATTTTATATGTATTAATTTTCAAATAAAGATAATTTTATACATTCAGAATGTTAAAAATCAAATAGTCTTAATTATTTAGTATTCAGATTCAGGCGTCTTAATCTTAAAAAACAAATGAGGCCTTAAATCTATGCGTAGAGGTGTACATAGGTCGGGTTGGTTCGAATTTTTGAGTTATCAAACCAAAGCAATTGTGTCAGGTTATTAAAACCAAAGACCAGACCAAACCAATAAAAGCCGGATTTTTTAATATCGACGTTTGTCGTGTTTTTCGAATTTTTAGGTTTGTTTTCATAAAGTCTTCATAGCACAAAACATCGAATTTGTGCTACAAATATTTCTTTAATCCTAGTAAGACATAACTATATAACATGTTTCTAAGTAAAATTACATAAGTATGAGACAGATCATGGCATTGTACTAAAATATGCAACAAAAAAGATAATAAAATCGCATAAAACAAACATTATTAATAAGTCATAATGAAGAGACACATAATTTAAAATTACTAAGTTGCTAAAATAAGTACAAGTAATAAGTACTATTATTTATATGACTAAACATTAAAAGAAAAATAAGTTATGCATTTTATCTAAATCATAGGAAAACTAAGAAATAGATATCCAATACTATTTTCATTCATATATAGTACTATTGAATTGAATGTCTTTTATTAGGATTAATATTGATTTGATTTTGGTTTAGGATTTATTTGAGTTACTACCATTTATGGATTACAAAAATTATTGGAACATCCAAAAATTATAAGTCCAAGCTTGAAATAATAAATTAAAAGATAAAACTATGAAAAAGTTTAAAAATATTTATAAACTATACTACACTAAATATTTTTATGTATTTAACATGTTTAAAATTTCTATACATATAATGTCGGGTTGATTTAGTTTCAATTGACCTTTTTTAGTTAAAATCAAATCAAACCAATTGTGGTCGGGTTTTTTCTCCCAATATCGAACCAAATTATAGTAGGATTTTTTCTCTAATTTGATTCGAATTTTAGAATTGGTGCGATTTGTCGGTTTCATTTGTTTACCCCTACATATACGTATTTTCACAATCTTCAAAAGAGGCTCTCCTTTGCTTATGTATATGGCTTCCCTTCCAATATTTCTAATTTCACTGTTTCACATGTCTGAAATTTTCTTTATTTTTTTAAGTGCAATTAAATTCAATATATATGAGCTACTCAACTATAGCCGAATCGGGATTAATGTAACAGTTATCGTGCTAGCAATTAAGTACAGTAACAAGTACTGTAAGAAGAAGCTTCATTAAAGACTAAGTTTTGTAATTATTAATATTGTTTGTTCGTGTTAAGTGCATGATTGCTAAGATATCCCGAAAGTAGATAAAGGAATGAGAAAAAAACAGATTCCTCCCTAATTTTTGTGATGCCGGCACAAAACTTAAGAAAGAAAATTTTTCTTTTAAAATTTGTGATCTAAAACAAACTATAAATATTTATATGATCATAAATCATGAATATATATACATATATATATCAAATAGAGCAAGAAAAATCGTGAGCTTTATTGAGTTTGTTCGGAAATATGCTTTCATTTAGGCATTTAATAGATTAAAATATGTTGGCGAAGGAAAATAAGAAAAGGCTCAAAGTTTTCTCAATTTTAGCTCTAGGAGTTCTTTTTGTCCTATTTTCTTTTTTTAAAACTGTTTTATATATTAAGTTTTTGGGAAATAAAACAATTGGGTTCCCTACTTTTCAGTTTTATAGCTTATATTTCAATTTACAACCAACTAACCCAAAATAATTGGCTAAGATTCAACATCTAACTCCAACAAGTTCTCAAAATTAGTATTCAATTTTTAAAAAAGATTCCCTAAGCTTTTAAGTTAATTTTTGAATCAATAACTGTAGCTCAAACATTAATTCAACAAATCAAATTCATTTGGTGGTGAAAATTAGATTGTTAACAAGCATAAATATGTGGGTTTAAATTTTGAATTTGATTTTATGAGAAATTTAGATGGGTGTTATTTAGACTTGTTAAAAATAGTCTAAGGAGGTTGTATATAAAATCTGAAGTCATTTACTGGAGATTTGGACTCGTTTTGAACAAGAATGCAACTGATAATCGTGGAAGAAGTTCATCTATAGACAGTCGTATAAAGCTATATAAAAGTGTATAAGATGTGTTTCTACACACATATACACTATTATACAATATTATACAAAAAACTAACTTCATCTTCTTCCTTGCGTCTTTTCTTAAATTTAACTCAAATCTACTCCAAATCACTTCAAATTTAAATTTTGAACTACTTTTGATATTTTAAATCAATTGGAAGAACGCTTGTGACGACCCGCCAGTCGTCTCATGAGTTACCGCTACGTTTTCCCCATTTATGCTTCTCATTGCTTTGTCTATCGGTTCTATATGTGATGGGATTGTTTGGCTCTGGTTCGAAGAGGATTTGGTAACGTTAGACACTTAGTCTCTTTTAAGGATCCTTAAATTGAAAAAGTCAACCGGATGTTAACTTACGTGTTAGAGAGCTCGGATGTGGGCCCTATGATTCAGATAGCTTCGGAAGGTGATTTGGGACTTAGGAGCTTGATAAGAATGAATTTTAGATGTCCGGAATAGATTTAGTCTTGAATTAGCGAAATATGATTTTTGGCGATTTTCGGTTGATAAGTGAGATTTTGATATATGGGTCAAAATAGAATTACGAGAGTTGCAGTAGTTATGTGGTGTCATTTGCGATGTCCGTGCAAACTTTCAGGTCATTCAGGGGTGGTTTGGATGGGTTTTTGATCAAAAGAGCAATTTAGAAGATTTTGGAAAATTAGGCATGAATTCGATGTGTTTTGGTTTATTCGGTGTTGTTTGAGGTGTTTCGAAGGTTGGTATAAGTTTGAATAAGGTTTTGGGATATGTTGGTGCTTCTGGTTGTGGTTCGGGGACCTCTGGGTGACTTCAGATGGATGACGCAGAGTTTGAGATTTAGATAAAGCTGCAGATTTTTCTACCTCTGGTATTACCGCACTTGCGGATTGGGGACCATAGGTGCGATGTCGTAGATGTGATGTAAGGGGACGCAGAAGCGAAAGGGAGCTATGAGAGCATTGACCACAGAAGCGATTGGTTAACCGCACTTGCGATGGAGCAGGTGCAGCTTGTGCATCGCAGATGCAAATTTGGCTGCTTAACTGAATAAGTGCAAAACCGGTACCACAAAGATGGGAATTAGGTTGCAGATGCAAAATCCCTGGGCCAAAAGGTATAAATTGTTTCCTTCGCAATTTTTGAGCTATTCCACCATTTCTAAGTCAGCTTTGAAATTTATTAGACGATTTTGAAAGAGAATCCAAGGAGACTTCATTGAGGTAAGGATTTTGGACCTAAAACTCATTCATATGGTATTATTTCACGAATTAGAGCTATAATTAATGAAATTTGAGGGTTAAAATTTGGGAAACTAGGGCTTGGAATTGTTCACCTAGACTTGAGAATTTGAGAGACGTATTGTGATTAGATTTTGGTACCTTTGACATATATTAACTCGTGGGGAGATAAGGAATCCATTGATGTGAATTTTATCGGATTCCGAGACGTGAGCCCGGGGGTCGTATTTCAGTAATTTCGGGATTAATATTGTAAATTGATTATTTTTGTTTGGGCTTCGCTCCCTTAGCATATTTTGACATCGTGATTCTTATTTTGGATAAATTCGACATGAGTGGAGGCCGATTCAAGGAGAAAATGCATTTCACACCAGATATTTGATCGGATTGAGGTGAGTAATGATTGTAAATGATGTCCTAAGGGTATGAAATCCGGATTGCACATCGCTGTGCTTTATTAAGGTGACTCACACGCTTGATGGCGACCGTGGGATCGTGTGCTGTTGGGAATTATGACTTAGTCCATCCCGAATGATTATTTGAACGCGTATTTTTCTTAATTATGTTTGCTATGGATGAATACGATATTTGCGCCTCGTACAAATTATTTGAACATTTCGGGGATTTTTATTGATATTTCCTTACTGCTTTGACTTTATACTTGAACTCAGTCATGTTATATTCCATTGTTTTCATACTCAGCCATGTATACTCTGTTTTAACACTTACAATAATCTTGTAAATGACACTTGGGCTGAGAATAATGTTGTACTATTGCCAGAGTGACTTATGAGGATTTTGACTGAGTAAGGCCAAGGGCCTATATTGTGAGGAAACACCATATTATGAGTATGAGGCCGAGGGCCTGCGATATGTATGCCACGAGATGTCTTGTTGACATGAGGCTGAGTGCCTAGAGATGATGCCTCAAAATGTTTTCATATTGCGCTTGGACTGTAAGGGGCCCCTCTAGAAGTCTGTAGACCCCTAGTGAGTGCGGGTACCCATTGTGATATAAGATATAGCCCGAGGGGCTGGTATCATTTTGAGATATTGCCTGCAGGGCGGATTGGTTGACATTGTGCCCAAGGGGGCGAGCCATTATGTGCTTATCTTTCTTATTTGTCTGTCATTTACCTATTTAATTGTTGAAAAGGTATTTCATGTAGTTTAATTGAACTTAAATGGTTTTACGAATCTTTACTGGTTTTATTGCTTCATTATAGCCTGCAATGTGCCTTACATGGTTTCATATCTCTCAGTTGTTTATTTATGATTATTACTCCATGAGTTGGAGTACTCACTTTACTTCCTGCGCCCTTTGTGGAGATTCAAGCGCATCTGGTCCTGCTCGCGAGTGTTGATCTTTCCAGCTTAGGTGGATCCGAAGATTCTCTAGGTAGCTATCGGTGCCCGCTGGCCAGAGCTTCTTCCCTTATCTTATTTCTCCTTGTTTTAGATTTGCATTGAACTTTGTACTCTTTCTTGTCTTATTCCGAATTTTTAGATACACATGACTAGTGACACCCTGGTATTGGACTGTGTTGGCTTGTATTCCGCGAATTGTTTTGTATTGTCTTTGTTTACGTTTGGATTTATATCATGTTTAAGACTAAATGCTTATTTTTTAAATGCTTAAAATTGTATTGAAAATGTGTCACCTGGCCTTGTCTTCACAAGAGGCGCCATTACTATCAAATCCGGGTTTGGGGTCGTGACAAATTGGTATCATAGCCAAGGTTACATAGGTCTTACGAGTCATAAATAGGCTTAGTAGAGTCTCGCGTATTGGAACGGAGACGTCTATATTTATCTTTAAGAGGCTGCAGAACTTATAGGAAAAACTTCATCTTCTTAAAATTCTTGTCGTGTGAATTTGTTGATTCTAGTATTAAACTTCTGTCATTTTATTCTCTCACATATGGTAAGGGCACGCGCTACCGGTCAAGATGTACGACTGTCACTACCACCAGCAGTGTCCACTAGAGGCCAAGCACACGGTCGTGGTCCTGGTAGGGGCAGGGGTACGCCCACACGACAGCTAGGTCAGCACCTGTAGATCCACCAGCTGACCTAGTTCAGGATCAGGTCCCAACTAAGGACGCTCCAACACCAGCTCAGGCACCAGCTGTGCCACTGTGATTCTGAGTCATCAGGAAGCCTTGGCTAAGATTCTATCAGTTTGAAGTGGCCTAGCTCAGGCGATCTCAGCTACTATAGCTGCAATTACTTCTTAGGCCAGGAAAGACAATCACTCTCCCATCGCTCGCACACCTGGGCAGGTCGTGCAGAGACTTTTGACAGCAAGGGAAAATCCAGCCCAACCACTTGCAGCTGCTCAAGACAATGTAGTTCCTGCCATGCCAGAGGACGAACAGTGTAGGTTGGAGAGGTTTGGTAGATTTCAGCATCTGCCCTTCAGTGGAGCAGAGGGTGAGGATGCCTAGGGTTTCTTGGACAAGTGTCAAAGGATGCTTCGTGCGGCAGGTATTCCAGAGACTAGCGGGTTGCTTTCACTACTTATCAGTTTTCTGGAGCTGCCTTTACTTGGTGGGAGGATTTTAAGAGGCGTAGGCCTGTTGGTGCATCACCTCTTACCTTGAAGCATTTCTCCATTCTGTTCTTGGAGAAGTATGTGCAGCAGCCTCGCAAAGAGGAGCTGCACAGATAGTTTGGGTGGTTGCATCAGGGAGAGATGACTGTGACGCAGTATGAGATGAGGTTCTCCGAGTTAGCTCATCAGGCTATTTGGTGCTCCCGACAAATAGAGAGAGGATTAGGAGATGTCTTGATGGCCTCACTTATCAGCTTCATATTCTCATAACCAGGGAGAGGGTGACTAGTGCTAATTTCAAGGAGGTTGTAGATATTACCGGTGAGATTGAGTCTGTTCGTCGTCAGGAGAGAGAGGAGAGGGAGGCCAAGAGTCCTCGAGGATCTGGTAGTTACAGTGGTACTCCATTGAGTGGTGAGTTTCAGCATGGCATAGGCCATCCATCCAAGCATGCTCATCCAGCTCGCCCATGTTATCATAAGGCGTCATCGGGTCATGGTTCTCACAGTTCTCATCAGGGCCAACCATCACTTAGTGCCCTTCTAGCGTAGAGTTTGTCCCATGCTCTATTAGTTTAGGGCTCTTCTATGCCAGGTTCATCTGCTACCACTCCGGTGCGAGGGGTTCTCTTCAGTCCCCTTCTCCAGCACCTAAGAGTTGCTATGAGTGTGGAGAGATGGATCATATGTGGAGGTAGTTCCCTCATCGTCTTGCGGGGTCATCTCAATAGAGGGGTCATACATCGCCTTCAGCGCCAGTTACTTCCTCACCACCCGCCCAGCCAGCTAGGGGTAGAGGTCAACCAGCTTGGGGTCTCCTAAGAGGGGGAGGTCGATCAGGTGGCGGTCACGCCATTTCTACGCACTTTCAGCTAGACCAGATGTTATTTCTTACGATTCTATCATTATGGGTATTGTTTCAGTCTGCCACAGAGATGCCTCTGTATTATTTGATCCTGGTTCCACCTTTTCTTATGTGTCATGATTCTTTGCTTGTCATTAGGTACGCCCCCTGAGTCTCTTGCTTTACCTGTTCATGTATCTACCCCGGTGGGGCAATAGTATTGTTGTAGACCATGTGTACTGATCATGTGTGGTGACTACTAGGGGTCTGGGGACCCGTATGGAAAATCTTTCTTTCTTGTGTATGGTGGATTTCGATGTCATTTTGGGCATGGATTGGCTATCTCCTTGTTGTGCTATCTTGGATTGTCATGCTAAGATTGTCATATTGGCTACACCAGGTCTACCACGAATTGAGTGGCAAGGTGTGACTGATTATGTTTCCTGTAGAGTGATCTCGTTATTGAAGGCCTATCGTATGGTTGGGAAGGGCTGTCTTTCGTATCTAGGCTTTGTATGGGACGTCAGTGCTGAGACTCCCAGTATTGATTCTATTCTAGTACTGAGGAATTTTCCTGATGTGTTTCCTACATATCTGTCAGGCATGCCACCGAACAGGGATATTGATTTTGGTATTGACCTGGTGCTGGAAGCTCAGCCTATTTCTATTCCGCCATATTGCATGGCATCAGAGAAGTTGAAGGAGTTAAAGGAGTATCTTCAGGAACTCCTTGATAAGGGTTTCATTCGTCCTAGTGTGTCACTTTGGGGTGCGTCGGTTCTATTTGTGAAGAAGAAGGATGCAACTATGAGGATGTGCATTGATTATAGGCAATTGAACAAAGTAAATCTAAGAACAAGTATCATTAGCTCGACCAGCTTTAGGGAGCGAGAGTGTTCTCTAAGATTGATCTCCGTTCAAATTATCAACAGTTGAAAATCAGGGACCCGGATATTCTTAAGACAAATTTCAGGACCTGATATGGTCGTCATGAGTTCTTGGTGATGTCTTTTGGGATGACCAAATTCCCCAGTAGCATTCATGTATTTGATGAACAACGTGTTCCGGCCTTATCTCAACTCATTTTTCATAGTCTTCATTGATTTTATTTCGGTATATTCACGTAGTCAAGAGGAATACATGGAAAATTAGAGAGTTGTGTTGCAGAGATTGAGGGAGGAGAAGCTTTATGCAAAATTCCCCGAGGGTGAGTTTTGGCTCAGTTTAAAAGCTTTTTTGGGGAATGCGATGTCCAGCGAGGATATTCAGGTTGAGCTGAAGAAGATAGAGGTGGTACAGATTTGGCCTAGACTGTCCTCAGCAACGGAGATGCGCAACTTTCTTGGTTTGGCATGCTATTACCGCTGGTTTGTTCTGGGATTATCATATATCACATCGCCTTTGACCAAGTTGACTCAAAAGGTACTTTATTTGTATGGTTAGATGAGTGTGAGAAGAGCTTTCAAAATCTCAAGATAGCTTTGACCACAGCTCTAGTGTTGGATTTGCCATAAGCTATAGGTTCATATATCGTGTATTGTGATGCTTTGTGAGTTGCTATTGGTTGTATGTTGATGCAGAAGGGTAGAGTTATTGCTTTTGCTTCTGGGAAATTGAATCCCCATGAGAAGAACTACCCCGTTCATGGTTTAAAGTTAACTGCCATAGTTCAAGTGTTAAATATTTGGAGGCATTACTTGTATGGTGTGTCTTGTGAGGTGTTTACTGATCATCGTAATCTCCAGCTTTTGTTCATGATGAAGGATCATAATTTTAGGCAGCGGAGATGGTTGGAGTTGCAAAAGGATTATGATATAACTATAATCTACCATCCCAGAAAGGCCAATGTTGTGGCTGATGCTTTGACCCGAAGGTGGTGAGTATGGGGGGTTTAGCATATACTCCAGTTGGGGAGAGACGTATTGCAGTCGATTTTGAGGCCTTGGCCAATCATTTCGTAAGGTTAGATATTTTTTAGCCCAGTCAGATATTAGCTTGTGTGGTTTCTCGGACTTCCTTGTATAATCGCATCAGAGAGCACAAGTATGATGATCCTTATTTGCTTGTCCTTAAGAATAGAGTTCAACACGATGATGCCAGGTATGTGACCATTGGTGATGATGGGGTGTTCAGGATGCAGGGACGGATCTGTGTGCCAATGTAGATGGGATTCAGAAGTTGATTCTGGAGGAGGCCCAAAGCTCACGATATTCCATTCATCCGGGTGCCGCGAAGATGTATCAGGATTTAAGGCATCATTATTGGTGGAGGAGAATGAAGAAAAACATTGTAGGATTTGTAGTGCGATATCTCAATTGTCAGCAGGTGATATAAGAGCATCAGAGACTCGGTGGCTTGCTTCAGCGGATGAATAATCCAGAGTGAAAGTGGGAGCAGATCATTATGGACTTTGTAGTTGGACTTCCACGGACTTTGAAAACGTTTGATGCTAATTGGGTGATTGTGGATCGGTTTACCAAGTCCGCGAATTCATTCCTGTGTACTACCTATTCTTTAGAGTGGTTGGTAGAAATCTATATCCGGGAGTTAGTTCGGTTGCATGGTGTCCCCTTTTCCATCATTTCAGATAGAGGCACTCAGTTTATATCGCAGCTTTGGAGGTATGTGCAGCGAGAGTTAGGTACTTAGGTTGAGATGAGCACAGCGTTTCACCATCAGACGGGTGAACAGACCGAGTGCACTATTCAGATATTGGAGGACATACTGCATGCTTGTGTTATTGATTTCGAAAGTTCGTGGGATCAGTTTCAACCATGTGTGGAGTTTGCTTATGTAAACAGCTGCCAGTCGAGTATCCAGATGGCTCCATATGAGGCTCTATATGGAGGTAGTGTAGATCTCTAGTTGGTTGGTTTGAGCCGGGTGAGGCTAGGATATTGAGGACAGACTTGGTGCAGGATGATTTAGAAAAGATGAAGGTGAATCAGGAGAGGCTTCGCATGGCGCAATCGAGGAAAAAGAGTTATGCCGATTGGAAGGTTTGGGATGTGTCCTACATGGTTGGTGCGAAGGCTAGGTTGAAGGTTTCACCTATGAAGGGTGTTTTGAGGTTTGGGGAGAAAGGTATATTGAGTCCTCGGGTCATTGGGCCTTCTGAGGTGCTTCAGAGGATTGGAGAGGTGGCTTATGAGTTTGCTTTGCCACCTACCTTGTCGAGTGTGCATCCGACATTACATGGTTCTATGCTCCTGAAGTATATTAGGGATTCATCTCATATTCTGGATTTCATCACCGTTTAGTTTGATGGTGATTTGACTTATGATGTGGAGCCAGCACCTATATTGGAGCGTTAGGTTCAAAAGTTGAGATCAAAGGAAATAGCTTCGGTGGAAGTGCGGTGGAGAGGTCGGCCCGTGGTGAAGGCTACCTAGGAGATCGAGCGAGAGATGTGGACCAGATATCCTCACCTGTTTGAGGCTTCAAGTATGGTTCTTGACTCGTTCGAGGAGGAATGTTTATTTAAGTTGGGGAGGATGTGACAACCTAGGAAGTTGTCTCATGAGTTACCACTCTGTTTCCCTTATTTCTACTTCTTATTGCTTTATATATCGGTTCTATATGTGATCAGGTTGATTGTCTTAGGTTGGGAGAGGAATTGGTAAGGTTTGAGACACTTAGTCTCTTTTGAGAAAGCTTAAGTTTGAAAAATCAACTATATGTTGACTTATGTATTAGAGGGCTCGAATGTGTGTTCTGATGGTTCGGATAGTTTTGGGAGGTGATTTGGGACTTAGGATCGTGATCGGAATGATTTTTGGAGGTCTGGAGTAGATTTAGGCTTGAATGGGCGAAATTGGATTTTTGGCGATTTTCGGTTGATAGGTGAGATTTTATTATAGAGGTTGGAATGATGATTGTAAATGATGTCCTATGGGTATGAAACCCCAAATTGCATATCATTGTGCTATATTGAGGTGACTCACACACTTGATGACGAGCGTGAGCTGGTGCACTGTTGGGGAATGTGATTTAGTCCGTCTTGAATAATTATTTTACCCCGTAGTTGAATGAAATCTATTTTCTAGCATATATGATTTGGGTTGAATTCCATATTTGGGCCTCATGGCAACTATTTGAACCTTTTGGGAATTTTTATTGATATTTTCTTATTGCTTTGACTTTATACTTGAACTCGGTCATGTTATATTCCACTATTTTCATACCCAGCTATGTTTACTCTTTTTTAATGCTTAAATGATCTTTTAAATGATATTTGGGCTGAGAATCATGTTTTACTATTGTCCGAGTAACTTGTGAGGATTTTGACTGAGTAAGGCCGAGGGCCTATGTTGTAAGGAAACACCAGATTATGGGTATGAGGCCGAGGGCCTGAGATGTGTACACCATGAGATGTCTTGTTGATATGAGGCCGAGAGCCTAGAAATGATACTACGAGATGACTTTTTTTTGCGCTTGGTCTGTAAGGGGCCCCTTCAGGAGTCTACACACTCCCAGTGAGCGCGGGTACCCATTGTGATGTGAGATAGAGCCCGAAGGGCCGGTATCGTTCTTTCATAGTGCCCATGGGGCGGATTGGCTGACATTGTGCCAAAGGGGCGAACCTTTATGTGCTTATCTTTTTTATTTATCTGTCATTCACCTGTTTAATTGTTGAAATGATATTTCCCGAAGTTTAAACTGAACTTAAATGATTTTACATATCTTTACTTGTTTTATTACTTCACTATAGCCTGTAATGTGCCTTACATGTTTTCATATCTCTCAGTCATTTATATATGATTATTACTCAATGAGTTTGAATTATTCACTTTACTCCATGTACTCTGTGTGCAGATTCAGGCGCATCTGGTCCCTCTCCTGAGTGTTGATCTTTCTAGTTTAGGTGGATCCGAAGATTCTCTAGGTAGTTGTCGGCGTTCGCAACCCAGAGATTCTTCCATTATCTTATTTCTCCTTATTTTGGATTTGTATTGAACTATATAGTCTTTCTTATCTTATTCTGGATTTTTAGATGCTCATGACTAGTGACACCACAGTATCGGTCTGTGTTGGGTTGTATTCCGCGAACTGCTTTTTATTGGCACTGTTTACTTTTGGATTTATATCATGTTTACGACTAAATGCTTATTGTTTAATTGCTTAAAAGTGGATTTAAAAGGTGTTGGTTGGCCTTGTCTTCACGAGAGGCGCCAGCACGACCGGGTCCAGGTTTGGGGTCGTGACAACACCTAATCCAAACGACTAATAAATTCAAAAAAAACTCATTTTTGAAAGCAACGATTTGAATCGTCTTCAATGGTGAAATTCTACTCTTCAATTTTCTTACATTGCAACCAGGTGACACAAGAGGAGAAGAGAAAACTACACAGCCTCTTGAAACATATGTGGAAGATGTGAGAAAAAGAAAGAGTGAAAACAATAGTTGTGAAAACACAAATTTAACTCCATAGCTTTTAGAATCAATAGTTATAAGAACACAGATTTTAAATTTGCTAGTGCTTTAAAAATATATACAATACGGGATAGGTTAGGTAAACCTAAAAATATGGGCTATCTTTTGCTATGGCGTGAAATCATCTGTATTTTCTTGTAATTCTTTCATAATTAAAAATAATAATTATTTGCATTTGATCTTGCGTAAGGAATTTTAAATTCCGGACTTCTTATACAAATATTATTTTAAATCTGTATTCATATATTTTGATGATTGGTTGATTGTCACGATTCAAATTCAAGTAGTCATGATGACACCTAACCTCGCCCGTAGGTAAGCCAATTTAACAATAATCGAATTACCAGTGGGAAATAATGATAATAAAACTAAACTTTTATACAAAGAGTTCCCAAGGACTAGTAGTACAAGCCATGAACCGAAGATTTAGATTTTCACAAAAATTGAATTGAAATAATTACAAAATCTGTTTGAAATGTAAATGAACAGAATCTGAATATAATGCTACCAAGAACAATAAAAGCCATAACTGGAATGCAGGTACATCTGCAATGTCAGCCCTCGTCGCATACATCAGCATCAACACAAGTAGTTGCATGTAAGGTGCAGAAGAATAGTATGAGTACATCTGACCCCATGTACTCGACAATAATCTAACTAACCTCGGCGAGATAAAAGAACTAAGGTCAATAGATGATACTCACTAACACCTGTGCAGTTCAATATTTCCGACAAGTATAGAACATGTATATGATCAAATCAGGGACAATCTCCACTAAAACCATTTTTTATTCTAACAATTCTCAGTTTTAAAGTGTTCTGCTCAGTCAACAATCCAGTATATAAGCAAGATAGTGAAGTAAATCAGCTAATCAATTAAGGGATTTTCAAGTAAAGATGGAAGACTTTCGACATCGGATCACTCCTCAAATTTAAAAGGTTTTTACAAAATTTCTAATTTCTTCCATTCACTTCACTATTTAATCATATAAATAAGCATGAAATCATGAAATGTAACCAGCTATCCCAGAGCTCACATCAATATCAACCGCACAGGCAACTTAAGTGCTATAGTACTAATATATGGATTCGCATGGACAACTCATGTACTACACGGACAACTCACGTACTACTGTATCAATGTCTGGACTTGTACGGATAACTCGGGTGCTATAATATCAATATACGGTTTCGCACGGACAACTCGCTCCTGCACGGATAACTCACTTGCTATTGTACCAATATCTGGATCCATGCGGATTACTCACGTGCTATAGCATTAATATATGTATTTGTACTAACAACTGACGTGCTACACGAACAACTCACGTGATATTGTATCAATCTGTCTAGCATGGTCACAAGAACAACAATCCAAATCATATTGCACAGAAGCAAGTACACAAGAACACGTGTATATGATGGACAAATTATCAGATTTCATGCTCCTAGACTGATATAATTATATGTTAAAGTGTAGACAAATGGAATGTGTGTTGTTGTAGCTCAAATCGGCAATTTTTTACAGAACTAGCAATTTCATAGTTTTATTCAGGGAATTACTCTCTTAGTAACTTCAAACTTGGCTCAAATAGTTCACGACAATGACAAAAATATGAAATACATTGTTGTTTAAAGCTTAGCAGTCAACTCTAGGCATATTATAGCCTAAGCATTACCCCGAGCATGGATAAATACCCTTATGCTTGCACATGGGATCCAACCCTACACATATGCGCACCTTTAGCGCGTAGCTATCACAAATAATTCAAGTAACTAGTGTCTCAACTAAGTTTAAAGGATTTTTGCCTCAAACAAGCCGAATTCAATGCCGAGAAAGCCCTCCAATACTCTAGAAATTATATTCCTTGTGCATCAACCTCCGAACGGCTCAAAACTAACCAAAACCAACTCAAATATATCAAATAATGACTAAGGAATCAATTCTGAATGATAAAGGCCGAATCTTTAATCAAAATCCTAAAGCCAAAAGTCAAACCCGGGACCGCACCTCAAAACCCAACAAGACCCACAAAATCTGTCAACCCAATAAATTACAAGTCCAACCATACTAGTTTCACTCAAGTCCGACTCCGAATCGATGTTCAAAACTCGAAAGTTCACTCTATGAAACTTCAGGCAAAAACCTCCAGTTTCTTTTTTGAAATCCTCAATCAAATGCCAAATGCGAAGATAGATTAATGAAACATAATCAGAAGCGCGTCAAGAGTGATTACTCTAATTCACGTGGTGAAATTCCTCTCCAAGTTCGCCGAAACTGAATTCCAAAATCCAAAAATGAGGAAAGAAAGAAAAGACCTCGAATTATAGGTTTTGGCCAGCGGTTATCGCATTTGCAAACAAATCTCCACTTCTGTGACGAACACTGCCAACCAGCCCATCGCACTTGCAGAAAATCTCAGATTCTGCGCAAACGCAGGTGTGAACAAACTTCACGCACCTGCACTGCCTCGCACTTCCACATCCTCATGCGTCGTATCTCGCCTTCGCAGATGTGAAGAAAACTCTACATTTCTGGACTTTGCCCCCAGCATATTCTCTGCTTCTGCAATTCCACTGCCGTTTTTGCAGCTCCGCCCAACACCCATGGCTCTGCAGGTGCGGTCACACCAGAACCAGCATCCTCAACCAATTGCAACATGCGACAACTGATCCTAACCTCTTTAAAACTCATGCGAGTCCCACATGACCCCGTCCTTATATACCAACAAGCACCATAACATAGTCTGGATTAACCCGAGGCCCCAAATCATGCATAACAACATATAAATGATGAATCCTACCACAAATCTAGCTTAGATAAATTTGAACTTTCAACTTCTAATACTCGCGCCGAAACATATCAAATCAACCCAGAATTAACTCAAATTTCCACGCAAGTCCCAAATGACATATCAAAGGTATTTCAGTTCCCGGAACCACAATCCGAATCCAATATTATCGAAGTCAATTTCGATTTAATTGGGTATGTTGATACTGATTATGCTGACTATTTGGTGGATAAAAAGAGCACATCTGGGATGCATTCCTTGTTAGAAATGTGCCTTTGATATCATTATCTAAAGTATTTTAATAAATCTAAGGTGAAGTGGTCTCCGTTAGAAATTCTTGAAGCTGCATTGGATCACCTTTAATTGGATAATGAGTGAAACTTGTTAGACAATTATTCAGATTTAATTCCCCCGAAATGGTGCTTTAGTAAAGGTTTCTTTTTCTTTTAATACTAGCAGAGGGCTGCTCGTGCACCGCACGGGCCCAACATGTAAACAAAGCTTTGAAACGACCACATAATATTTTCCCTTGTAGGAGATACTTAGGCTTAAAGAATCTAATATGCAGAAAGAGATGTACCAATGAATTTAGTAGACTATTATTAATGAATGTAATAATTCCAATACTATATGTGCACAAGTAATTGGAAAGAATGCAAAGTTTCGTGGCAAAACAGGAAATGGAACAGTAATTCTTGGAATGGACAACAACACGGATCTTAGATATTACTGCTTTAGATGGCCTTAAAATATCCTCTTCCAGCTAGCTTTCTTCAGTATCAAAAGCTTCATTCATTTTCTACTCAAGCGAGGATGCCAAACCTACAATCTCAAAAGCAGTATAAGCTGTAACAAGAGCTCTTCGAATTCCCTAGGCAATTCTCTCCTCAGACGTCAATGCAAAAGCCTTAGCCTTCGTTGCATTGGAAATGTATTTTCTTAAGTATCTACAGTTTTTGATTGACAATTAACAAATATATACTCCTGTAAAAGGCATTTAAAGTCGATAAAATAAAATTACCACCACAGACTTTAGCAGATTATGAATAGAAGGCATATTATTATTTCTTTGTGGTTTTTTCTAAAGTTTAAATTTACCCAAGAACAAATTAATTAATATGGCATTATACATTTGTATTTACCGGAAAATACTACTTCTCAGTCTATTTCTACATGAAAAAAATTTCGGATACTTTCATAGCAAATGGTTACGGCAAATACCAAAATTAAAGATCTTATGTGATCTTACCTTATTAGAGCAAAATCTAGGATACAATCACGCTATAAATTTTTTGTAAAGATATGCTTCTGGTAAGTCAAACTCCAAGAATTATTTGTGGTAATATTGCATTCAATCGGTATTTCATAAAAAAAAAATTTGCATTCAACAGGTTAGTATTCTTGATATAAGATTAAAACTCCCTGCGAAGAGAATGTATAGCTTTCTCAGTTTAGGCTCTATTGGAAGCATTGTTAGCGTCGTGTTAAAGAAAAACAATAAAGGAATCACAATCAAAGACAGATCCAGCATTTGAAGTTTATGGGTTCTTATCGTAATCTCAAATTAATATGACTAATTGGGTTCACAATTAGATATTTACGAATATTTAGTAAATTTATTAATATAAATACAGGGTCTATCCGGAAGTTATTGGTTTTCTGAAAACCCATTAACACGACACCAAACTGGATCTGGTCGTGATGGCGTCTCTCGTGAAGACAAGACCAGCCGACACAATTCCCAAATAAACCATTTTTCAATAAGAGTTATTTTTATACCACTTATAAACCAATAATCTCATAATGAACATTTAAACGATAAATACGGAATAATTACACAAGTCTGTCATCGGGGTGTCACTAGTCATGAGCATCTACCAAGGTCTGAATACAACAAGAGTCAAAATGTACTAAATATAGTAATAAAAATGAGTGGAAGGAAGCAGTGGTGCGAATGTCGTGCAGCCACATTGCTAATTCTGATAACTTCGCGTCTCAGTAATCAACACCCGCTACCGGGTTCCGAAATACTTGAACCTGCATACGAGGTGCAGGGAGTAATGTGAGTTCTCTAACCCAGTAAGTAATAAGAGTAAATAAAGACTGGGCAGTAGCAAACGATGAATCCACATTTATGATAAACTCAATAAGCACAACAAGCTTCCAAATCGGAATACGAGTCAATCGTCTCATTTAAAACCCAGCGTTTGGCAAAAATCATTTGAAATTACTTTCCAACAGTTTCAATAGGGATTCAATACCCTCTATAATAAATGAGATGAAAACCATAATCGACCCCTTGGGCAAAACATAGTTCGTATAGAGTCCATAGGGCAAAACAGAAATTTCACAACCCTTTTCATAACTTAGAAACATCAATTTAAATTAAAGATTATTTAATAAGATTGTTCAACATTTTCAATAGAGGCTCGGTTCAAAGATGAGTGAAAGCAGTAATCAAAATCAACATATTCAACAGAAGCTCGCTTTAAAGAAGAGTGAAAATAGTTAGTTCATAAACCAGCCCATCACGCAAAGTATCACTCATGTACATGTATATTTACGTAACCCCTCAGGCAAGCATCTCAGTCACTCATGACTCAACTCTTACCAATTAGCACTCACACTTAGCACTCACACTGAATAGGTACCATATAGTAACCGATGTGACGTGCAGCCCGATTCATATATCACTACGGCGTGCAGCCCCATCCATTTATATAGTCAACTGTGCTCATTGGGGGTATGCAGATTCCGGAGGGGCTCCTACAGCCCAAGCGCTATATCGCTGCGGCGTGCAACCCGATCCATATACATACATATAAATGTATTACAACGGCATGCAGCCCGATCCATAGATATATAGTCCTCATAACAAGGCTCTCGACATCTCTTAGTGAGTAACCTCACAATCAGACACTTGGTGTATCTCAGTCATCAACCTCACAATCAAACCCTGGGTCTATCTCGGCCATCAAACTCACGATCACTCGGACCATCATTAAAACATGGAACTCATCCCAAACAGTTTTCATATTTTTAAGAAATAAAGTGATAAAACCAAATTTAAACAATAAATAGATAAAACATGATTGAGGATATGCTTTCTGAATAACTAGAGTGATGAAAATTAGTAGAAGTGCCCCTAAGGGTCTCAACAGGTCGGCACAAGGCCCCAAACATGGCATATAGCCCAAAATATATATAAATCTCTAGAACATGGAATATCATAAGATTTTTTATCAAATACGCGGCTTAACAGTCGTACGGGACGGACCAAGTCACAATCTCCAACGGTGCACAACTCCATGCTCGTCATCTAGCGTGTTCGTCACCTCAAAGTAATACAACGATGAGAAATTCGGGGTTTCAAACTCTCAGGGCAGTATTTACAATCACAACTTACTCGATCCGGTCCAAACTCTAGCCCGAGATATCTTTACCCTCACGAATAGACCAGCGGATGCTCCAAATCTAGACACAATCAATACATAACCATTAGAATATGCTAAGGGTACCAAGACCACTCAAAAATATCCAATTTATATCATAATACCGAATTTTTTGAAACCCGACCTCCGGGCCCATGACTCGAAATTCGACGAAATTACCATCAATGGAATCCTCATCCTCTTACGAGTTCATGCATACCAAAATCATCAAAATCGGACCTCAAATGGCTCCTCAAATTCCAAATTCTAGGTCTCCAATTACAAGCCATAATTCCTCAATTTTTGGCTTAATTTCCATGATTAATTAGGCAGAATTCACAAAAGAATCGAGTATTGAGTTCAAAAATCTAACCTCCAGGTGTTTCCTTCGACTCCCTCTTCCATCTTTCTCAAAAGCTCAAAAAAATTTTCAACAATGGAGATAATAGATCAAAAATCGTGAACTCACTTTTTAAACATTTGCCTCAGGCCTGTAATCCTTCATCGCGATCGTGGGACTTCCTTCGAGATCGTGAATCACAGTCTACCATGCCCTCAAAATTTCCTCTACGCGAACGCGATGAGGACCACGCGAACGCGATGCTCAGAACTGTATACCTACACAAACGCGATGCACCACTTGTCCAACTCACACGATCACGACTCATGCTACATGATCGCGAAGAACAACCTGTCTTGCCCTCATCACAATACTACGCGATCTCGAGACTCCATAAACTCAAAACCTTCAACTCCAAACAACATGGAATGGTCTGATTGACCGCCCAAAACTAACCAGAATCCCTCGGGACCTCAACCAAACATGCCAACATATACCATAACATCATTCAAACTTTTTCCAAGCTTCGAAACACTCAAAACAACATCAAAACACCAAAATCACATCGAATTCAAGTCTCAAAATTTCAAGAACTTCCAAATTCGATTTTTGATCAAAAACCTAACCAAATCATGTCCGAATGACCTGAAATTTTGCATTCACAAATGACACGGCGAAGCTACTGCAAAATTTGGAATTCCATTCAGACCCCTATATCAAAATCTCACCTATCAACCGAAAAACTACAAAATCTCAATTTCGCCAATTCAAGCCTAAACCTTCCAAGGATTTCCAAAATGCATTCCAATCACGCTTCTTAGTGCCAAACCATCTAACAAAACTAGCCAAATCATAAAAATTTTGATCAGAGATCATATACTAACAAGTCAAATCTTGGTCAAACTTTTTAAATTTTAACTTTCAAACTGAGAACTGTTCTTCCAAATTCATTCTAATTACCCTAAAAACCAAAACCAATGATTTACATAAGTCGTAATACATCCCGGGGGGCAAGCCATGCCTGACAACTGGCGAGTAAAGTGCAAAAGCTCAAAACGACCGGTCAGGTCGTTACATCCTCCCCAAGTTAAACATATGTTCGTCCTCGAACGTGCCTAGAGTTATTCCAAAGCCAACCAATCACTAAATAACTTTACCATGAACATACCCGGGGGTCATCCCACGTCACCCTATCTCGTATAGGTCTGATAACACAATGTAACTGGAATTTTCACTGTCCAACCTATCCCATGAACCTTAGAACCACATTTCCACTTCTAAAATCATCACAAGATCAAAATCTCACATCTATACTCTAACTAAGCCTGAACAAGCTGTAATAACCCATACCCGCAACCTCTGTTCAATTACATGATATATCACATAACTGAAACGCTTGCATCAGTAAATTCTAATCACATCAGTTGCACACAGCAACCGAATATCGATAGGAAACCTCTTATCAACTAAAGTCTCATTCCAACACTTTAATATACTGCCAATGATAAATGAAACACGCAATAATCCATAACCATTTTCTCCCAGCAACCATTCATGAAACCACTTCTCCTTTGGCGAAAAGCCAGAGCAAATTTCTGAGTTTAATCTCGATATTTGCAGTCATTAAAGATCCTGACGATCTCATTTAATCCCACACAACTACTTTGGTGATATTGACACATCAATATAGACTAAAGTCACGATTTATGCAATATGTGCACCAATAAGCAACAATCCGAACTTTCTCAATTCATAAAAATGACTCAAATGAAAGAGTTGTACCACGAGCTCACTAGTACCACAACTCACAATTCTGAGAACTCGTCTTACATCATAGAAACAGAACACGCGGATCTAATATGCATGATCATACCTCCTCATAGCTTCGCTCCAATGCGCGACCTCATCCAAATACTGATCCATGTGAAAACACATTACGTCATTATGCTCAAAATCGACAACCGTGCTTAATATGATGTCTAAAACCAAAGCACTCATCATAATCACTGCAAAGCAATTGATATAACATTACATATATCTGAAGGGAAACAATCGATACATTACCCGAAGAGCAATACCGAGTACTCTACCCGCTCGAATTCCACTGAGAGGCCCCAATAACACCGCACCATATATGCCTATAACCAACAAACCCTAGTGTCTCACAACACGGAAAGATAACTCATAGATCCCCCTGATTACTAATGGCTCAATAAAAACTGAATAAACACATCCCTCACCAATAGTAACTCGAAGTTAACAAAGCCGTCTCGATGCAAAACACACATCCATCTAGGTCTACCAATGAACCACACGTCAACTCTAGTCACACACAACATATACAAATCCTCCGAAGGTTCACAATGAAGGAATCATAGCACACACTATCATCTGACAAACTTACCCACATCTTTGTCGTTCATCACCACGAGCTAACTTGTATATAAGAACTTCTAGTCTCCAAGTCTATAAAGCACATGAATTACCATATCTTATCACAATTCCGCCACTCGCATATGTAATACACCTCTAATACTCAATCATCTCATGAGAGGTACATATATAATTCGTTTGAGTCACCAAGAAAACTCGAATGTCATTGGTCGATCAGATAAGATAGTGTCACCATACCAATAAAGCATCTGCAACTCAAACACATCGCCCTTTCTAAAATGTATACCCTCACCAAGCCAAACCAATCAGTGATCTCATTTATCTAGTCACCTGAAGCTGCCCATGCTATCTGAGAATTTGTGACCTCCCTTTTCAAATTCGAACCATGACTTTTCACCTGCAAATCTCAATCCTACACCACATACCGCATAACCCGTACCATCCTAAGATAACCATGAGAACTTCATATCATTTCCGACCCACAAGAAACTATGTACTCCACTAGCCAATAACTTCCCATTAACCCCATCTAGAGGTAAATCTCCATACATCCCAAGCTTCTCACACCAATGGGAAAAAAATATGCCTCTCCAACTGTGGTAGAAACCATCTAGAGCCCTCCGAATTTCATTTGCACAAAACTAATCTGTCAGGAATGAATTATTCTAACTCAACAAAGTTACGCAGGACACTAAAACCCAAGAGCATAGTCGCGAAACACCAGTATGAACTCATTACCTCATAAGCATCCAAAGAACTAATCATATCCATACCACACCGATCCGACCTACTACCAAGCTATCCCATCTATCCTAGTTTCCTTCTAATCTACCATCAGCTTAACACTTCTTCTTGCTATGATGCCACAATTCCTCAACCCAGACTTACCACACGAGTCCCAAGCACAAAAACACACCGTCTAGACTCATAAGCCATTGAACACTCTCTTAATTATTCCAAAAAGAACCACATTCAAAACACTTTACTCTGAAGAGACTTCTTATGAATCTAAATCCGCTACATTTACCTTCCTGATACTGATACATTGAATCCCATAGTTAATATAGAAAATATCATAAGTCTTGTCATTTTTCAATGAAAACTCAGGTTCTAACTACATATACAACTTTAAAATACTCAATTGTTACATGTAGAATCTTGAACACATTAGAACCCTTCTCGATAGTTATTCACTCTATTCAAACTGCAATTAGACGGATCAAATGAACAGAACCACTCGTGCCTTAATAGCACTCCGACACTGCAGAGTCTAACCTCATCCTAAAACAACCAAGTAACTTTCTGCTCTATGCACCAATCATCCTTTACCAATAAAGCCTCAAGTCATTCTGTGACTCTCACACACCTATGAAACATACTATTACCTTTGTCAAATAATTTCCTTACCCGAGCCATCTCCGGTCTCAATCTTCGTAGGCCATAACTGATACGCCTGCACGTCTCAAACTAGAACCAACATAGCACATCCCATGCAATCAACTAATCAACAGCAGACTCCCCCACTTGGCTCGAAGCAATAGAACAAAACACACACGATAACTCGTAACGCATATACTATATTGCTGCCATAATACCATAGTGAGATTAGACTTAATCTTTCATAAGCTCGTGAAATACAGACCATCTAGCACTTTAAATCTTATGAAAATCTCGCATTCACCCTCGTAACGGTTGAACCCCACTCTCTTAAGAGGCCCAAATTAAAATTTCAATACATATATTACACTTGTAAATGAAATCTCCTAACCAACAACATAAGGGTCACACAAATTTAGAACACTACGCAGGAGATAACCTTACCTGCTTTGCCTCAAACTAATATTTCTTTATAGCTTCCACCGTCATAAACATTACGCAATCACTTAATCTTCCTAAGTCTAAACTCATACCGTAACATGAAATTTACTTCACTCCCAACTAGAACACATGAAAAGATTTTTAACACACCCATAACTCGGGGATATACCTCCAACCGAGATGAATATCAAGTACCTAATAGTTATTTCATTCTCCAGTAGACCCTTCTCGTCATTTCTGAATCATACGAATAAACCTAGCAGTCATAACCTACTCATCACATAACTATCCAGTCGTTACTTTTACCAATAGGGTATTACTGAACGTATAAGTTCAAAAGCACTAGCTCACATAATAAGCACCTCGGTGCTCAAGCTATAGGCAAAAAAATCCAGCCTCGAGTCATCCAGACTGGCCCAACATCAACACACAGAGATCATATCTCACCCCTTCATCGGGAAATCACAAGCCATCAATGCACATAGGATTTTGACTGCCCATGCACACATACGAACACGTGGTGGGAATTCAGAGAGTTACTTTTTAAGCTGAATCAAGGATGCACGATAAGAATTTCAAGAATGTGAATTTTTCCCTAAAGGTTTTATAGCCTCCCGAGGATAAGTACAGAAGCCTCCGTACCGATCTGCGATACTCTACTAAACTTGCTCATGACTCATGAGTCCTATGTAACCTAGGGTCTGATACCAACTTGTCACGACCCCAAATCAGATACGGTCATGATGGCGCCTCTTGTGAAGACAAGGCCAGCCGACACAATTTCCAAATCAACCATTTTCCAATAAAAGTTATTTTTATATCACTTTTAAACCAATAATCTCATAATGAACATTTAAAAGATAAATACGGAATAAATACACAATCCCAACATCGGGGTGTCACTAGTCATAAGCATCTACCAAGGTCTAAATATAACAAGATTATAAAATGTACTAAATATAGTTATCAAAATGAGTGGAAGGAAGCATGCTGCGGACATCATGCAACCACCTTGTGAACTTTGATGATTCCGCATCTGAGCAATCAACACCCGCTATCGGGTTCCAAAATACCTGAATCTGCACAGGAGGTGTAGGGAGTAATGAGAGTACTCTAACCCTGTAAGTTATAAGAGTAAATAAAGACTGAACAGTAGGAAACTATGAATCCACATTTATGATAAACTCAATAAGCACAACAGACTTCCAAATCAGAATATGAGTCAATCGTCTCATTTAAAACCCAACTTTCGGTAAAAAACATTTTAAATTGCTTTTCAACAGTTTCAGTCGGGTTTCAACACCCTTTATAATAAAAGAGGTGAAAACCATAATCGGCTTGGGCAAAACATAGTTTGTATACAGCCCATCGAGCAAAACAGAAACTTCACAACACTTTTCATAACTTAGAAACTTCAGTTTAAATGAAAGATTATTTAAAACGTTTGTTCAACATTTTCAATAGATGCTCGGTTCAAAGATGAGGGAAAACAGTAATCAAAATCAACATGTTCAACAGAAACTCGCTTTCAAGAAGAGTGAAAATAATAAGTTCATAAACCAGCCCCTCAAGCAAAATATCACTCTTGTACATGTATATCTATGTAGCCCCTCGGGCAAGACTCTCAGTCAATCGTGACTCAACTCTTACCAATCAGTGCTCACACTTAGCACTCACACTTAATAGGTACCATATAGTAACCGATGCACCGTGCAGCCCAATCCATTTATATAGTCGATTATGCTCACTGGGTGTGCAGACTCTAGAAGGGCTCCTACAGCCCAAGCGTTATATCGCTGCGGCGTGCAGCCCGATCTCTATACATACATATAAATATATTACTGCGGCATGCAGCCCGATCCATAGATATATAATCCTCTCAATCAGGCCCTCGGACTCTCTCAGTCAGTAACCTCACAATCAGACTCTCAGTCTATCTCAGTCATCAACATCACAATCAGACCCTCATTCTATCTCAGCCATCAATCTCACGATCACTCAGACCATTAGTAAAACAGGGAACTCAGCCCAAACAGTTTTGATATTTTTAACAAATAAAGTCATAAAATCAGATTTAAACAATAAACAGGTAAACCTTGACTGAGGATATGCTTTCAAAACAACTAGAGTGAGGAAAAAATAGGGAAAGTGCCCCTAAGGGTCTCAACAGATCGGCACAAGGCTCCAAACATGGCATACAGCCCAAAATATAATATAAATCTCTAGAACATAGAATATTATAAAATTTTAAATCAAATACGCAATTTAACAGCCGTACGGGACGGACCAAGTCACAATCCCCAACAGTGCACAACTCCATACTCGTCATCTAGCATGTTCGTCACCTCAAAGTAACACAACGATGTGAAATCCGGGGTTTCAAACTCTCAAGACAATATTTACAACCATTACTTACCTCGATCCGGTCCAAACTCTAGCCCATGATGCTTTTACCCTCACGAATTGACCTCTGAATTCTCCAAATCAAGCCACAATCGGTACATAGCCATTAGAATATGTTAAGGGAATAAAGTACACTCGAAAATATCCAATTAATGTCAATAATATCGAAATTCCCAAACTCGGCCCTCGAGCCCACGTCTCAAAATCCGAAGAAATTACTGTCAATGGAATCCTCATCCTCTCACGAGTTTACACATACCAAATGCATCAAAATCGGACCTCAAATGGCTTCTCAAATCCAAAATTCTAGGTCTCCAATTTAAAGCCCAAATTCATCAATTTTTGGCTTAATTTCCATGATTAATTAGATAGAATTCATAAAGAATCGAGTATTGAGTTCAAAAATCTTACCTTCAGGTGTTTCCCTTCTATTCCCTCTTCCATCTTTCTCATAAGCTCCAAATATTTCTCAACAATGGAGAAAATAGACCAAAAATTGCGAACCCACTTTTTTAACATTCTGCCCCAGGCCTGTAATCCTTTATCATGATAGGAAATCATAGTTTACCATGCCTCAAAATTTACTCTACGCGAACGCATGCTCAGAACTGTAAACCTACGTGAACGCAGATAAATCCACGCAAACGCGATGCACCACTCGCCCAACTCATATGATCGCGACTCATGCGACGCAATCACGAAGAACAACCTCTCCTGCCCTCACACAGCCTTACGCGATCGCTAGAAGACTCCCTAACGGATCGCAAAGGAGAATTTTGTGCAGCAACTGAAACTCAAAACCTGCAACTCCTAACAACATGGAATATTATGATTGACCATCCGAAACTCACCCGAGGCACTCGGGACCTCAACAAAACATGTCAAAATATCCCATAACATCATTCAAACTTGTTCGAATCTTCGGATCGATCAAGACAACATCAAAACACCAAAATCATATCGGATTCAAGCCTAAGAATTTCAAGAACTTCCAAATTCTGCTTTTGATAAAAACCCCAACCAAACCATGTCTGAAATGACCTGAAATTTTGTACACACATAAAAAATGACACGGCAAAGCTACTGCAACTTCAGTAATACCATTCCGACCCCTATATCTAGATCTCACCTATCAACCGAAAAATGCCAAAATCTCAATTTCTCCAATTCAAGCCTAAAACTTCCACGGATTTTCAAAATGCATTCTGATGACGCTTCTAAGTCCTAAATCACCTAACAAAATCATAAAAATTTCAACCCGAGATCATATACTAACAAGTCAAATCTTGGTCAAACGTTTTAAAAAAGTTTCAAACTGAGAACTCTTCTTCCAAATTCATTCTGATTACCCTAAAAACCAAAACCAATGATTTACATAAGTCGTAATACATCTTGTGGGGCAAGACATGCCCGAGAATTGGCGAGCAAAGTGTAAAAGTTTAAAACGACCGATCGGGTCGTTACACCCATATTCAATGATCTAGGTCCACTAGCCATAATAAATGCAGAAAATAAATCATAAGAAGAGAACAATGTTTAAACTTGAATGCAAACATATTATCTAATAAAAACCAGTTTGTTATACCCAAAGCAGTCAGTTTTCACTTCATCTAAAAGCCACAATAATTTTCAGATACTCAGTAGCCATCTTGTACCTATCAGCCAAACAAAAAGGGAAAACATCACTTATGGTGATTTATGAAGAATGAATTGTAGATCTGAAATTCTAGTACAAAGAAGTAAACTGTAATATCATATTAAGTGTTATAAATAGGCTTCTATTTAAGGTGAATGTCTATAATTAGAGAGATTCTAGAGTTTTATTCTTGGTAGCTAAGTCACTACCTCCCTATAAATAAAGGGGTCTTCTACCATTGTAAACCATCCCTAACAATCTCTAAGTATCAATAAGAATACTTATCTCTCTCTATTGCTCTTGTTCTTGCATTATTGTTCTTGTCTTTATATTATTTTATAACACGTTATCAGCACGAAGCTCTAACCAACTGAGAACATTCTCAAAAAATCTAAGGTATTTCCCTCTTCCTAATTTAATTTTCGATTATGTCTGACATTACGAAAAGAAAGTTCGTTGCCCTTGAAATTTCGGGCAAGAACTATATGACATGGGTGTTGGATGCTGAAATCCACTTAGATGCTATGGGTCTCGGAGACACCATTAAAGATAGAGAAAAAGCATCCACCCAAGACTGTGCGAAGGACTTGATTTTCTTGTGCCATCACCTTGATGAAGGTTTGAAGATTGAATATCTCACCGTCAAGGATCCACTCATCTTGTGGAACGGCTTAAAGGAGAGATATGACAACCTGAAGTTGGTCACTCTGCCACAAGCACGATATGATTGGGCTCATATGAGGCTCCAGGACTTTAAGTCCGTTTCTGAATATAATTCTGCAATGTTCAGAATTACTTCTAAATTAAGCTATGCGGAGATAAAGTCTCCGATTATGATATGCTTGAGAAAACGTTTACAACGTTTCATGCCTTCAATATGGTACTGCAACAACAGTATAGAGAGAAAGGCTTTATAAAGTACTCTGAACTGATTTCTCTTCTACTAGTGGCTGAGCGAAATAATGACCTGCTCATGAGAAATCACGAAAATCGACCCACTGGGTCTACACCACTGCCTGAAGCAGATAAGGTGCACTCTCATTATGCCAAACATGAAAAGGGCCATGGTCATGGTCGTAAACGGGGTCATAGCCAGGGACGTAGACAAGGAAGAAATTCCAATGAAGTCTGTCAATCCCCAAGGAGAGATAACCGCCGAAAGCAGAAACGGGATCATGAAGATCCTAAGGCAAATGGTTCAGAAACTATATGTTATCGTTGCTGTGGGAAAGGGCACTGGTCAAAGACTTGCCGTATACCAAGACACTTGGTTGACCTTTATCAAGCATCTCGAAAGAGTAAAGGCCCTGAAACAAATTTTGTCTATGACGACAACTTGGACATCACCCACCTGGATGTGGCAGACTTCTTTGAGCAACCCCAGGGGAAAATAGACCACCTAATCGGTGATGGGTCCGTGATGAAAGAAGATGGAGTTATTTGATTTTGTTCTACTTATTTGTATTAGTTAGTGAATAAACTAATAGCCATTAGTATTAGCTCGTATTAGTTAGTTCATGATGCAATGTTAGCAGTAGTTCTTTAGAATGTCTTCAATATGCTCAAATATCAATAATATTTTTATTTTCCAGTAGGGTAATCGACTAGCCTGAAAAACTAGTCAATTATCTAATATTTTCACATTAAAGCTGAAAAACAATTGATCGACAATCGATTGTTGTTAGACAGTAATCTGGAATTTTTCAAAAATCATCCACAATCGATTGTCTATGTCTAACAATCGATTGTCGTTAGACAGTGTAATCTGGAATTTTTCAAAAATCATCCACAATCGATTGTCTATGTCTAACAATCGATTGTCGTTAGACAGTGATCTGGAATTTTTCAAAAATCATCCACAATCGATTGTCTATGTCTAACAATCGATTGTCGTTAGACAGTGATCTGGAATTTTTCAAAATTTGTCAACAATCGATTGTCTATGTTTAACAATCGATTGTCTTAAAACAGTGATCTGGAATTTTTCAAAAATAGTCAACAATAGATTGTCTATGTTTAATAATCGATTGTCTTAAAACAGTGTGATCTGGAATTTTTCAAAAATTGTCAACAATCGATTGTCTATTTTTAACAATCGATTGTCTTAAAACAGTGTGATCTGGAATTTTTCAAAAATAGTCAACAATCGATTGTCTATGTTTAACAATCGATTGTCAATGCTCAACAATCGATTGTGTGTGTTTAACAATCGATTGTTTTAAGAAAATGCTTAAACTGAAATTTTCAAGCTGCATAGTAATCGATTATGGAAAACATATAATCGACTATCTGATTTAGTTAGTCAACTGACCTCAGCAGATTTTGAAAATATTGTTTAAATGTGAAACAAAAAGTTGTTTATTCTCATGTTCGTATATTTTCTTTTATATGTCAAACCATGGAAGTAAATTGATTGAAGGCTCCGGAAGAGCAACTGTAACTCTTCCCAAAGGCACGACGTTTATCTTAGAGAATGCAATATTCTCCTCCAAGTCTAAGAAGAACTTGTTGAGTTTTAATGATATCAATCGCAATGTTCTCCTCCAAGTCTAAAAGGAACTTGTTGAGTTTTAAAGATATCATTCAAAATGGATATCATATTGAGACAATAGATGAGAATAATCTTGAATTCTTCATGAAAACGAGGCTGCCCATTTCGGTTTGGGTTCACGCCATTTTGCATGCAGCAATACTAGTTCGTCGGATGCCCACTTCGGTTTGGGGTCACGCCATTTTGCATGCAGCAATGCTAGTTCGTCGGCTGCCCACTTCGGCTTGGGGTCACGCCATTTTGCATGCAGCAATGCTAGTTCGTCGGCTGCCCACTTCGGTTTGGGGTCACGCCATTTTGCATGCAGCAATGCTAGTTCATCGGCTGCCCATTTCGGTTTGGGGACACGCCATTTTGCATGCAGCAACTCTAGTTCGTCTCTGACTGACGAATGACACAAATATTCCCCGTTGCAATTGGTTTTGGGTCATGGACCAATATATCCCATTTAAGAATCTTTGGATGCGCAGTATATGTGCCTGTAGCACCTCTATCCCGCACCAAAATGGGTCTGCAAAGAAGGTTAGGAATATATGTTGAGGTTGAATCGCCCTCCATTATTCGCTACCTCGAAACATTGACAGGAGATTTGTTCACTGCACGATTTGCAGACTGTCAATTTGATGAGACACTTTTCCCAAAATTAGGGGGAGAAGTTGGTGAAACCAAAGGGGAAATTTTGTGGAAAAATGCATCATTATCTCATCTTGATCCACATACCTCTATTTGTGAAAGAGGCACAAAAGATTATCCATTTGCAAAAAAATAGCAAATCAAATGCCTGACGCATTTATAGATTTGAAAAGGATAACAAAATCACATATCCCCGAAGTGAATGTGACAACATCTGATTCACGAATACATATTCATTATTGGAAGAATATGAACATGAAATTGGTATTAAATATACCACACTCACCCCTAGAAGGAGGTTTGAGATGATACCACACTTACCCCTAGAAGGAGGTTTGAGATGATATATGGCATGAATGATCGTTGGTCACGTACCTATTGTACGCCAAAGTATTTTGGAAATATGACTATTAAAGGACAACGATAATGCAAGAAACATATCTTGCATATAAGTTTGACATGACCATAATGGTATAACTTTCTCTTTAAGAAAGATATTCACCACATGGATGTTGATGAATCTGTGATAGTACAAAATTAATTGAGAGCTCTAGAAGAGCCAATTATTACTATGTTGGAGAATCACAATTGAGTATTGTGCTGTAGTAAGTCTCAAAGATACTTATTCAGTTTCCAAAGTACACGCGAAAGCGATTGATTATATTGAGACTATAAATAAAGGAAGGCTTTGATATCTCCTATTACTACAACTTGTAGCGGGGTAATTTCCATATTAAAAGCTACCCGCTTTGTTCTCCAGTTTGTACTACACAAAAGAAAGAATGCCACAATAAAGTGGATATCTATTGGTATAAAAACCCATGTCATAATAAACCTGAAGTTTATTGATAAGTGCACATGTCATGGTGTAAATTTGAAAGTTTACCAATATTGATAATTTATTCAGTTGGCATTCGTGTCAGCCATCTCATTTTAAGTATGATGTGCAAATTCACATAGGTGAATATTAAAGAACTAGAAAGTTCTTTACAAATTCTCTTGTATCACTTGTTCTCATTAATGAACTGACCAACTAAAGAGTTCGGGTTGAAGCCCATAAATTCTAGAAATATCAAAGGTGAATATGGGCCCATTCACCTGCCATGTATACCACATATGATGCATCTATGAAATGGTTACATGCGCAATTATTATTAACCCGCAGCCTGGCCGGTGCTTGCGAGGTAAATTGCTCAGTAATCTAACTTCGAGCATATAATCCAGATTCTCTACTCAAGATAGTTCATCTTGATAAGTTGGTTTGTATCAAAGTTGGTTTAGCAAGATAATTATTGAGTGCTTCCACTTAATAGCTAAACTGTTTCTTATGAGAACAAAGTTATATATATCAGTTTGATATACGTTGTATACGAGAGTATATTATATTCTCCCCTCACAAGTGGTTCAGGGTCAGGAACCAAATAGTTTCATCTTATTATTAATGTGCCGTGTATATTGACATGATAATGCACAAAGATGATTTCCCAAAGTTGAGGAAACAAGTTAGCTTTTCTAACATGAGGGGGAGACATGATAAACACTTGAGAAAAGGTTACATGGGATGAATTATCATTTGTATATGTATATCCCCGAATATCATGATATGAACCTGAAGTTCATAAAAGGGATAATTCAATTGCAACTTATTGCAAAGCATGCTATACGCATTTGCTGACCCAAAGAAAGTAACTAAATGGAAGAGATACAATTCAAGAAGAATTGATTCCATATGAAAGACATGTAGTTTTGAACCTATAGTTCAAATGCTTGAAAGTATAAAGTCAAAGGTATGTATAATCAGTTTTCGATATCTTATTTGTCTAGCATGACATGGAAAACTTGATATGCATCTAAAGTCTATTATATGGCTTATATGACTTAACTTGAAAGATTTAAGTTGCTTGAAGCATATGCAATTCTTGGTCCTGAAGTACCACATCCTTAGTACAATTTGTGTACGTATGTATCTTGCTATAACTATAAGCTGTTGGAAATAACGCTTTACGCTAAAGGGGGGGGGTGAATAGCGTTTTAAAAATATTAAGCGTTTTAGTGCGGAATTTAAAAACTTTGCAGAAATTAAAACAAGTGCAGTAAAATAAACTTACACAATGATGTATCCTGGTTGGCCACAAACGTGGTTAGTCCAGTCCCCGAGAGACTCTCTCGAGATTTCCACTAAACTTGTCAAGCTTACGGGTGCTTAACAAACCGTTACAGCTGAGGACACAAGCCTCACCTAGGTGCTCGGGGATCACAATCCCAAAGACTTCAATTGCTCGGGGATACCAATCCCAAAGACTTCAATTGCTCGGGGATAACAATCCGAAAGACTTCAATTGCTCGGGGATAACAATCCCAAAGACTTCAACTGCTCGGGGATAACAATCCCAAAGACTTCAACTGCTCGGGGATAACAATCCCAAAGACTTCAACTGCTCGGGGATAACGATCCCAAAGACTTCAACTGAGGAATCACAAGTTCCTCAACAAACGAGAATCGCAATTCTCTTACAAACACAAAACAAACTCACTTTACAAAGTACTCCTCAATGAGTAGATATGAGTAGAAATAGTACGCTCAAGATCACAACAACTTAGCTCAATAGAATGGCTCTTCAAAAAGCTTTATGGATGAATGAAAATGATGATCAATGTAAGAAAGCTTTTAGCAATGAAAATACTTAAATTGTATATGTTGTGTTGTGAAAACACTGAGTTAAGCCTGTATTTATAGGTGAAAAACTCAGTCTTACCGTTGTCTAATTGCCAATTAAGGATTGCTGAAATTACTCAGTGACAATCGATTGTCAAGACTAAACAATCGATTGTTTGCCTATCAGATCAAAAATTTAATCCCAGATTTTACGTCAACAATCGATTACTTCAAATCAATAATCCATTATTTATAACGTTAAAAAATCCTTTCCAATTTTTGGCATAAAACATCGATTATCAGGAAATCAACAATCGATTATTTTAACAACGTTCAGAAAATCTTTTCCAGATTTTACGCAAAACATCGATTGTTAAATATCAACAATCGATTACCTGAAGGTAATTTGAAAATGTATGACAACGGTTAGTTCCAACAATCGATTATCAAATAGAACAATCGATTATAAATTAATTTCAAAACTTACTGTCTCATATATAATCGATTATCAAAAGCCATAATCGATTATTAATTAATTTCAAACTTTCTGTCTCATATATAATCGATTATCAAAAGCCACAATCGATTATTAATTTATTTAAAAACACTGGGAGACATTTTTCTCATTCTAATCGATTACCATTAGTTCATAATCGATTTTTCTGAGTTTTGAAAACTTTGCCTCAGTTAACAATCGATTATCAAAAGTACACAATCGATTGTTATGCAGTTTGCAAAAACCTGATGTTAACTGACTTACTCACAATCGATTATCATTAATTCACAATCGATTGTCATGCAGTCTTGGCTTAGAGATACTCGATTATCATAAGTACATAATCGATTATCTTAGCCCAGATTTTTGAGGCATGTTTGAAAAACATTTTAACAAATATAAATATGCATAGTTTAAAATCATTTGACACTTAAGTTAGATATGCATGATTTTGGAAAAATAATTTTAGTAGAGAAGCCATGTTATGAGCCAAGATTGAGGAATCAAGATCACAATTAATATTGACTCAATTATAACATTTCTAAACTTTGTCTTGAGCTTCTTGTAATGCATCCATTTTGTGCTTGTCCTTGAGCACTGCTATATATCGCTTATTGCTTTGTTTGACATTCATCAAAACCTACAAAAGAACACACGTTTAGTATATTGCATTTGAAACGTGTTTCCAACAATTTCCCCCTTTTTGATAATGGCAAACATAAGCGGGATATATGCAATAATTATTTTGATAATCCAAGACAAGAGTAAAGTATGCAATTTGATGTTCCCCCTCAATTCATGTTCCCCCTCACTTTAAGCATGAATGAAGTTGAGAGTGATATAGCATACTTCTTGATATCCCGTTTCTTCCCCCTTTTGCCATTAGCAAAAATTTACACAAGGGAAGAATATGAAAAAAATGTGAAATAAACACAAGTTTATTTATTGGAAAATTAAGATAACATTACAAGGGTGAAACCAAACATAACTAACCAATCAAGAACAAACAGACCAAAAACAACAATTTCTCATAACAACAACAATTTCATCATTCATCACCCCCATCCCCTTCATCATCATTGGTAGGCGCTTGATATGGCACCATCTGAGCATAGGCATAATGCACGTGATCAAAGTAACCATGGACCTCACGGGTTAGTTGAGTAATTTGGTCAGAAATGGTCCGGAGGGTAGGCTCCTGAGGAGGATGAGCACGACGGGCTTGTCGATTTTGAGGAGGAGCGGGAGCATGATCACCATCATGATGAAAGGAAGACTCCGAAATTTCCCAGATTTTGGTGCTCTTTTTGAGAGGACCATTAGCAATATTGACTCCGGAAGCTTCAAGAAATTTCATTATTAAGAGGGCATAGGGGAGAGGTATGTCATCTCTGGTGGCATTGAACATATGAGATAGAATAAGCTTGCACCAATTTATTTTAACACCGGTGACAATGGCATGAAGAAATTTGGCATCCTCTTGGGAAATGGTGGTGTGATTGAGTTTACGGGGTTTGAGAACACGAGTGATGAAATAGAGAATGAAACGATAATTCGGGTCCATACCCTTTATGGTGGGACGACGGGAAGAGGACTCATCATAGGCTACTCCGGCTTGGCGGAAGAGATTAGCTTCATCAATCATGACCCCGGCATCATTTATGTACTGGTAGATGTCTTCACCATCATGCGGAATGCCGGCAATGAGGTGGAGGTTATCTTCAGAAATTAGAATGGGAATGCCGTTAACATTGGTAACAAGTTCACCCTCATCATCTTTGTGAAGGTTGGAGTAAAAAGCTTCAACCAAAGAAATGTTGTAGTAGGGGTGAGTAAGGAGTAGGAAATTGAAAAGGTTGCACTCTCTTAGCATATTTGCGGCTGGAATGAATGGTGCAACAAGAGCGTTTGTTGAAAAGCGAGGAGGGAGAATAAGGCGTTTCTCAAATTTGGTTAAGAAACGGGTGAGCTCTTCATTGGATTCAAAGAATAGAACCGATCCATCTTGATATGGATGGCGAGAAGAAGAAGCACCTTGTTTGGAACGAGCACGTTTTGAGTTGTGGCTTGACATTTTTTTTTTGAAAGGATGTGCTAGGATTTTTCAAAGAAAACAAGAGAATTTGATGCTTGGGAGGCTTGAGTGAGTATACAAGAGCATATGTGCAGCCTATATATAGACAAGGAATGAATCTTACATTTATTGGAAATGATTTGAAGAGATTTGAAGTCTGAAACGGTAAAAATAAATTCACTGACCGTTCAACAATCGATTGTTTGAATGGAATAATCGATTGTCATTAATGAAAATGATCTGACACATCGATTACACGCCAGAACGGTAAGAAAATTTGAAAAAGATAGTCGATTGTCAAACTTGGTAATCGATTGTTTTTCATATTTATGACCTGTCAGGAATCGATTATGGAGCCAAAACGGTAACATAAGTTTAAAACAGATAATCGATTGTCAATATATAGTAATCGATTGTTTCACTCACAGAGAGTTTGAATTTTGGCAAATAATCGATTGGCAGAACAAATAATCGATTGTTTGGAAGGGGGATGCTGAAATGATGAGACTTAATTCTATCAGGCAATGTAAACATTTAACAAGATTTCATGGCAAAAAAATTGAATCAACAAATAATCGATTATTGATACTGATAATCGATTGTAAGAATAAATAATCGATTATGATCGATTTTTTTTCTTGTATCAAGATAATTCATACTTTCCTCTTACCTTTTGGGGGATGCCTGCAAAATAGAATTAAACATCTCCGACGCTCAAGTCAGTAATCTATAAATGAAATAATAACTTTGAAACTCGTGTAGTCGGGTAAAAAAAATGAACTCTTAAGAATTTTGTCCTAGGATGTTCTTAAGAGGGTTTAGGGTACTTACCTTCCCTTCGACTTTGCCAATTACCTGATTTTGAACATCCTCCGTTCATTTTGGTCTTTTGGCTCATTCTCCAATTTACGAAGCTTTTTCCACAATTTTGCCTTTTGAATTTTTCGAAAATACTTCCGATTTAAAAAAACATAAGTCGACTTTTCCGTCTCTTCCTCCTTCTTTGTGCTTTAATTGAAGGAATTTTGAATTCGTCTCTCGTCAAGTGTTTGGAGCATCCACTACACTTGATTCCTTCAAGCACACCTGCAAAACAAATCAATGCTCTTTTGGTACCCATGCCATTTTGGGTCCTTGAGGGTTATGCATACTATAATGATATGTTTGAGTAGCATGTCTATGTCTAGTAAAGCATGCGGGAGCAATATGACCAATTCGTCTACAATAATGACATGTCACATTTGGATTATGCATGCGTCTAGGCTCATAGTAGCTAGAATAATGCACATTGTTTACTCTATTTTCATTTCTCCTAATTTGAACACCATAGTCATTTCTAGGTTGAACATTTCGGGATCTTCTAGCATGATCATTGTTGTGCCTAAAATATGCATCATGTCTATGGTGACGATTGCTAGGCGGAAGATCATGTCTAGGTCTCCTAATATTTTGTCTAGCATGCATGTTTGTTTTAGGAAAGGCATTTTTGTTATTAATCCTAGGTTGAGCTCTAGGTGGTTGGGTTTTTGCATCAACCTCTTCTTCATTTATGAAGCCTATTCCATGCTTGGTTGATTTCAAGTTATCAAGCACCACATTCAAGTTTTTATGAGAGGAGTTGAATTTATCTAGTGTGCCTTTTAATCTACCTACTTCATTCTTAAGGTCTACACAAGAAGCACAATTTTTTGTAGAACTCTCGGGCTTGTCAGAACTTCTTTTCCCATAAAACTTGTTTTGTTCTAGTAGCTTCTCATTTTCCAAAACCAATTTTTCTAATTCTTTTTCTTTTAATGAAAACTGTTTTTGAAAATCTTGTTCTTTTAGAGAAGCATTTTCTCTTAAACTAGTGACGGTTTTTGTAACTTTGAGAAATTCAGCATACAATTCATCAAAGGCATTTCTCATGTCATCAAGAGTATAAAAATTTTGAGAAGAGATTTGACTTACCTCACTTTGATTTTCTTCCTGTGCCATGAGGCAGAGATTTGCCGCTTCTTCATTTTCTTCTTCACTGGATTCGTCTCCGGAATCTCCTCCCCAAGATATGTATGCTCGTTGCTTCTTGAAGGGTTTCTTCTCCTTTTTAAGATTTGGGCAGTTTGTTTTGATATGCCCTGTTTCACCACATTCATAACATTTAACTTGCTCACCTTGCTTTTTCCCTTTGCGGTCATATTCTTTTCGCATGAATTTTTGGAACTTTTTGATGATGAGTCCAAATTCGCTATCTCCATCCTCTTCAATTGGTGATTGACTTGTGCTCGCCTTTAGAGCAATCTTTTGCCTTCTTTGTTCGTCAACAACAGGGTTAAGAATAGTGGATTCATAAGTCTTAAGATTACCTCTAAGAGCGTCTATGGTGACGTTCGTGATTCCAATTGACTCTTGAATCGCATCGGCCTTTGATCGCCATGCCGGTGTTAGGCTCCTAAGAATTTTTCGAACTAGTTCTTTGTCTGTGAACGTCTTCTTGAGTGCGTGGAGATCATTCACTATTGATGAGAACCGCTCAAACATCTCGTCTACCTTTTCGCCTTCCTTCATATGGAACAATTCGTAAGCATGAGTTAAAAAATCAATTTTAGCTTCTCTTACCTGGTCAGTCCCTTCGTAAGTAACCTCAAGCTTGTCCCACATTTCTTTCGCTATTTTGCAGCAGGAGATTTTCCTGTAATCATTAGCATTAACAGCACAGAGTAATAAATTAATAGCTTTAAAATTATTTTGGACCATTCGATTATCCTCGGCGTTGAATTCCTCTTCTGTTTTTGGCACCCATATTCCTTCCACCTGTTTGACAGGAACCTCATTTCCTTTGGTGTACACCTTCCACAAGTAAGGGCTGTTTGATCTGACGAATATCTGCATCCTTTCTTTCCAATATGAATAATTAGTCCCGTTGAACAAAGGAGGTCTTGTGGGGCACTGTCCTTCATCAATACCTGCAAAAGAGTCTAGAGTAGAAGCCATGGAAAGATTCTCTCAAACGGTTAAGTCTTTCAGAGAGTATGGCTCTGATACCAATTGTTGGAAATAACGCTTTACGCTAGAGGGGGGGGGTGAATAGCGTTTTAAAAATATTAAGCGTTTTAGTGCGGAATTTAAAAACTTTGCAGAAATTAAAACAAGTGCAGTAAAATAAACTTACACAATGATGTATCCTGGTTGGCCACAAACGTGGTTAGTCCAGTCCCCGAGAGACTCTCTCGAGATTTCCACTAAACTTGTCAAGCTTACGGGTGCTTAACAAACCGTTACAGCTGAGGACACAAGCCTCACCTAGGTGCTCGGGGATCACAATCCCAAAGACTTCAATTGCTCGGGGATACCAATCCCAAAGACTTCAATTGCTCGGGGATAACAATCTCAAAGACTTCAATTGCTCGGGGATAACAATCCCAAAGACTTCAACTGCTCGGGGATAACAATCCCAAAGACTTCAACTGCTCGGGGATAACAATCCCAAAGACTTCAACTGCTCGGGGATAACAATCCCAAAGACTTCAACTGAGGAATCACAAGTTCCTCAACAAACGAGAATCGCAATTCTCTTACAAACACAAAACAAACTCACTTTACAAAGTACTCCTCAATGAGTAGATATGAGTAGAAATAGTACGCTCAAGATCACAACAACTTAGCTCAATAGAATGGCTCTTCAAAAAGCTTTATGGATGAATGAAAATGATGATCAATGTAAGAAAGCTTTTAGCAATGAAAATACTTAAATTGTACATGTTGTGTTGTGAAAACACTGAGTTAAGCCTGTATTTATAGGTGAAAAACTCAGTCTTACCGTTGTCTAATTGCCAATTAAGGATTGCTGAAATTACTCAGTGACAATCGATTGTCAAGACTAAACAATCGATTGTTTGCCTATCAGATCAAAAATTTAATCCCAGATTTTACGTCAACAATCGATTACTTCAAATCAATAATCGATTATTTATAACGTTAAAAAATCCTTTCCAATTTTTGGCATAAAACATCGATTATCAGGAAATCAACAATCGATTATTTTAACAACGTTCAGAAAATCTTTTCCAGATTTTACGCAAAACATCGATTGTTAAATATCAACAATCGATTACCTGAAGGTAATTTGAAAATGTATGACAACGGTTAGTTCCAACAATCGATTATCAAATAGAACAATCGATTATAAATTAATTTCAAAACTTACTGTCTCATATATAATCGATTATCAAAAGCCATAATCGATTATTAATTAATTTCAAAACTTTCTGTCTCATATATAATCGATTATCAAAAGCCACAATCGATTATTAATTTATTTAAAAACACTGGGAGACATTTTTCTCATTCTAATCGATTACCATTAGTTCATAATCGATTTTTCTGAGTTTTGAAAACTTTGCCTCAGTTAACAATCGATTATCAAAAGTACACAATCGATTGTTATGCAGTTTGCAAAAACCTGATGTTAACTGACTTACTCACAATCGATTATCATTAATTCACAATCGATTGTCATGCAGTCTTGGCTTAGAGATACTCGATTATCATAAGTACATAATCGATTATCTTAGCCCAGATTTTTGAGGCATGTTTGAAAAACATTTTAACAAATATAAATATGCATAGTTTAAAATCATTTGACACTTAAGTTAGATATGCATGATTTTGGAAAAATAATTTTAGTAGAGAAGCCATGTTATGAGCCAAGATTGAGGAATCAAGATCACAATTAATATTGACTCAATTATAACATTTCTAAACTTTGTCTTGAGCTTCTTGTAATGCATCCATTTTGTGCTTGTCCTTGAGCACTGCTATATATCGCTTATTGCTTTGTTTGACATTCATCAAAACCTACAAAAGAACACACGTTTAGTATATTGCATTTGAAACGTGTTTCCAACATAAGCATGATGGCATTGAGAATGCATCTATGGAGATATTGAAGAATTATTCCACGACATTATATGAAGATGTTCATATCTATCAAGAATGATGATTTCAAGGTGCGGAATATTTATTCAAGTCAATATGGTTGATTTGTCAAACGTCTACCAAAGATCGTTTTGAAGATGATGCACAAGATTGGAATGCTAATGCTCAAGGATATAAATTGATGTTCTTATCAGGGGGAGTTAATGCGCGTTGCACTCTTTTTCCCTTACAAGGTTTTGTCCCAACTGGGTTTTCCTTGCGAGGTTTTTAACGAGGCAACCAATAGGCGCATATTCAAACATGTGTACTCTTTTTCCTTCTCTTTAATTTTTCCCATTGGGTTTTGGTTTTAAGGTTTTAACGAGACACATCATTGAATAGACATTCAAGGGGGAGTGTTATAAATAGACTTCTATTTAAGGTGAATGTCTATAATTAGAGAGATTCTAGAGTTTTATTCTTGGTAGCGAAGTCACTACCTCCCTATAAATAAAGGGGTCTTCTACCATTGTAAATCATCCTTAACAATCTCTAAGTATCAATAAGAATACTTCTCTCTCTCTATTGCTCTTGTTCTTGCATTATTGTTCTTGTCTTCATATTATTTCATAACATTAAGAACTTACTAAAATCCTATACTTTTGCGAAGGCCTTTTAAACTAACTCAAAAACGTTGAATTTTTAACTATACCCCAAAAAGAAGAATACTATAATATTGTATGATATCTTAATTTACATTTCCTTTTGGATGAAAATTATAATTTTATAATATCTTAATGATTTTGTTCTACCAGTAACTCTCCAATCACTCAATTTAAATTTAATTTGAAAAGCAAGAAAGAACACCTAGATTGGCAACACTGAAAATCCAATAAATCATTTATATACTTTAGATAGCTTGAAGGAATTTAGACAAACCTAAAGACCAAGACTGCATCATTAAGGAAAAAGCAAGCCTTAAGATTTCTCCAGTAGCTTCAAAAACAGAAAGCATGCTTACATTGTTCATTAAATACAAAGGAAAAATAACCCTTAAAAGAAAAGAAATGCAACCAAAATGCTTAAAAATTACTTGAAGAATTCAATTACCGTAAATATGATAACAGAACTGGATCAGCTCCAGCTATCTCCTTGAAATTTCATGTGACATGACGACAGAAAAACTAAATTGACACCTAATTTAAGCCAAAAGAAAATCAAAAGAAGCAATTTTTTAAGGTTATTATCCTGGAACATTAAAATTGAAATAAAATTAACCAAAACCATTGTAATTGATATGAAAATTTGCAATAACCCAAAAAGGTTCTTAATAGTTTTGTTAGGAAGTAAAAAGTTCCCCATTACCTCTTTATATGAGCCACCCATATATCACTATGAAGCAGGTTCTTTGCAGCCTTCGCTTGTTTCTCCTGCACTCCAGAAAACCCTATGTGCCTTTCAGTTTTTTGGTCAAATTGAATTCTTAAAGCACAATTTCAAATCTTAAATTAAAATAAAATTTTTTTTTACATGCACCAAGAAAGAATCACGGAGTGAAGCTTGCAGTTTTCCAAGAACCAAAACGGAAAAAAAAAAGTAAGAGAATAGGGAAAATCCGGAGAATAAGAAGAAAGCATGACAAACATTTGTAATTTCCATTTTACCAGTGTTCGTCGCATGACAAACATGAACATGAACATGAATACTTAAGTAATTAGTAAATTCATCTGGTCTCTACTTTTTTTTGGAAAAATAATACTATATAGACGCTCTCAAAATAATAGATAAAATATATATTTTTTATTGATATAAATATTTTGTATGCTACATATAAAAATTACTCAAATTTAATATATTTTTTCGATTAACGAATATAAATAATTTTGGTGCAGGTTTAAAGTGAAAAAAACCCCTACTTTTTCACAACAAATTTACAATGGTCGGATGATTTCCCATTTTGTCATTAGGTATACTTTTAATTCACGGTACTTTCCCTATGGTTTCAATTTTATGTATTCCATATAGAAAAAGATAATCCCATTTTAGTCTAATTAAAAATGACTAAAATAGTCATCATCTTTGAGTTAAAAGGGAAAAGCTTTTAATACACAATACTAAAATAACACAGGAAAACAAAATTTTCGGACTAAAAAAAAGAAAAAATAATATTGTATAGTTGTTTTCAAAATAAAAGCCAAAAAAGAATATTTTTTTGTGTATATACATAGCATATTTCTGTGTGTTATATAAAAAAATATACGTCTTTTATAAAGAATATCCTATATAAATAATTTTGATGGCGAGCTAAAATGAATATTTGCACCAAAAAAGTAAACAAAACATGATTAAAGTTTTTGGTAGACGAAGAAAACAATTGATTAGAACAAGAAAAAGAGAGAATAACACGTAATGCTAACATTCTACGTTAAACCTGAATTGTAGCACAACCAAGAGAACAAGGAAAACTTTCTTCCACCAATATTTTGGGATCATTTCACATCCTCAAATTCTCAAACAGAATACTACCAATGATGTCATTCATTTCACTATAAATAGGTGTTTTCATTTTTGCAAATCTCAAGCCAGAGGGGATCAACAACCTGTTAAATAATTAACCCCAAAAAATCATTAATTTCAAATAAAAGAGATAAAAATAATGGGGGTGAAGAAACTAGCCATTGGTAGTGTTGCTTCAATTCTTTTAGTGGCTTGTGTGGTGGCTGCAGCCATCTCATTTACCAAGAGGAATGAAGATAATTCATCCAATTCTACTGATTCTCATCTTTCAACTTCTACCAAGTCTGTCCAAGCTATTTGTCAACCCACTGATTACAAAGAAACTTGTGAAAAAAGTCTTGCCAATGCTAAAAACATCAACGATCCAAAAGAACTCATTAAAGTGGCGTTTAACGCCACAATTAACGATCTCTCTGACGTTATAAAAAAATCTTCTTCGTTGATTGATGAAGCTAAGAAAGACCCTAGGACAAAAGACGCGTTACAAACGTGTCAAGGTCTTCTTGATGTTGCAATTGATGATCTTACGAGGTCTTTTGAAAAGTTCGACAAATTTGAGGTAAGTAAAATAAAGGATTATACCGATGACCTCAAGACGTGGCTTAGCTCTGCCATTACTTATCAAGAAACATGTTTGGACGCTTTTGACAACACGACTGGTGATACAGGTGAGAAAGTGAAGGAACTATTGAAAAATGCAGGGGAACTCACGAGCAATGGTTTAGCTATGGTTTCGAGTTTTGGTGAAGTTGTAGCCAACTTGAATATCCCTGGTGTAAATCGACGATTATTAGACACCCATGAAAGGATGCTCTCTGACTCCCTTCAGCCAAATGTTGTAGTTGCAATTGATGGAAGTGGACAATATAGGAGTATAAATGAAGCACTTAATGCTGTGCCCAAAAAGAATACTCAAAAATATGTGATTTTCATTAAGGCTGGTGTATACAATGAGCATGTTGAAATTCCAAGGAAAATGAACAACATTGTATTTATTGGTGAAGGCCCAACCAAGACTAAAATTACTGGTAGCTTGAACTATGCTGATGGCACTGGCACTTTTAAAACCGCCACATTTGGTAAGTTGTTTCATTCAGAGTATTCCTTATGTTCCAATTTATGCGAAACTTTTTCCTTTCAAAATGCTCTAAAAAGTATAACATTGTTGCTACATCCGGTCACAAAGTTTCACATTTGCTTCAAATGCTATTAAATATGATGCATGAGTCAAATTAACGCATTGAATTTTTTATTCACTCAAATACCATCACATAAAAACTGTGTCATTGTTCTTACCATCCGGCCACAAAGTTTCACAGTTTCTTCAAATTTTAGTAAACATGATGCATCAGTGAAATTACAATAACAACAACAACCAAATGTAATTTCACAAGCGGAGTCTGGGGAGGGTAAGATAAACTCAGCCCCCACCCTGCAGCCACCCCACCCTAGACTGGAAGGGCATAGAGAGTATGCATGAGTCAAACTAACGTATTGAATTCTTTATTTAGTCAAATACAATCACAAAAAAAAGTTTAATACTGTTCCTATATTCGGCCACAAAGTTTCACATTTTCTTCAAATGTTAGTAAATATGATGCATGAGTCAAACTAACGCATTAAATTCTTTGTTCAGTCAAACACTACCGCATAAAATAGGACGATGATAGTACACATATTTGTTCATTCTTGACATTTTGTATTTCATGCAGCTGTCAATGGAGATTATTTCATGGCTAAAGATATCGGATTCGAGAACACAGCAGGACCAGTGAAGCACCAAGCCGTAGCACTTCGTGTCTCAGGAGACATGGCCATTTTCCACAACTGTCAAATCGATGGTTATCAAGACACACTATACGTCCACTCCTATCGCCAATTCTTCCGCGACTGCACCATTACAGGAACCATAGATTTCATCTTTGGTGACGCTGCAGCTGTGTTCCAAAACTGTAAAATGTTAGTAAGAAAACCAATGGATAACCAAGCTTGCATGGTAACAGCACAAGGTAGAAAAGATCATCGTGGAGTTGGTGGAATAGTCATGCAAAATTGTCAAATTAAAGCCGAACAAGATTTTCTTGCTGCTCAACCACCAATTAAAGCATATTTAGGACGACCATGGAAAGAATTTTCAAGAACAATAATTATGCAATCTGAAATTGATGGGTTTATTGCACCAGAAGGATGGTCACCTTGGACTGGTACTTTTGCACTTGATACTTTGTTTTATGCAGAGTATCAAAATAGAGGTCCAGGATCAATTACATATAGTAGGGTTAATTGGAAAGGTTACCAAAAGACAATTGCACCTCAGGTTGCTGCACAATTTACTCCTGAAGTGTTTATTATGGGTAATGAATGGGTTAAGTTGAGTGGCATACCATATGAACCTAACATGATGAGGGTTTAATTTATTCTTTCTTGGATATGACTTGTAATATTTAAAGAAAAATTTCTTCTCCAATAAAACATTCATTTTATTGGACTATTTTTTTAGTAGAGGTTTAACTTGTATATATGTTCTTTTTACACTATCATATTACCTAATTATTAATGCGGGTAAACGTTTATAAATTGCAATTTTGGTAGACATATCGGCAAACTTCCGGAAAGAAAAGAAAAAAAAAAGAACTTATAGGCAAACTTTTGAAACTTCTGCCTCACTATTATAAATATTTGATTTTAAACTCAATTTCAGTTATTATTGTAATATTAACTTGAGGCCATTATAAAAATCATAAACTTCAAAAGTTGAATCCACCTCCGCTTGCCCTAATTCTAAATCCAATTATTGTTTAAAGATAGAAGCTTTTAAATTGGGATGGCAAAAACTTCAGAATATAGGGAAATTGAGTCATGAAAATTAATAAGTTTAGTTCCAGTAGTGGATAGTGCTGTTAATTCTGTTGAGAAATGGGCAATAGGTGTTTGAGTATAAGGGCGTTTTAGTCTTTTCACAGTTCCTAATTACCGCTTAATTAACGTCCATTAGTTAGTTAAGAGGTCAATTAGTTAAAGTCGGATTATTACTTAATCACCTAACTATATATATTGTAATTACACGATTGTTTCATAAGAAAGATTATGGTTTTCATTATCTTCTCCACTCATTCTCTCTACAACTTCTCTAAGGTAAGGTACAGTAAGTTACTTCTTCGTCTTTTGCTTGTCATTAGATTGGAAGCCACAAGCAATGCCTTTTTACTTTATGTAGTTGGCCTTGCCTGTTTAGTGCGAAAGTGCGTAAAGTAGGCTCATTCTTTTTTAAAAAGATCTAGTCTTCTTCAAGATATTATTCATCTTCTTCCTCTGAGTTCTATAGTTCATAATCTAGAAATCGCCCATTAACTTCATGGTACCAGAGCAGTAGAGCTTGAATTCTAGCTCGTGTTGTCGATCTTTCCCATTCTTCCTCATTTATAGAAAACTAAATTCAAATTTCTTGTGAATTCTTGTCAATGGAAAACGAACAAGCTTTTGGTCGTGGATATGGATCTCAACAACATGCAATGGATCAATTGAACTCTGGAGTTGGAAATTCAACTATTGGAAATGGAAATCAACCAGTTGGAGTCAACTATAATCATCCTATGTTCCTGTCTGCAGCCGATGTTAGCGGTATTCAGATTATCGTGTTTCAACTCACAGGTATTGTGAACTACTCAATTTGGAATCGATCTATGCGTGTTGTGTTACTAGCAAGAAATAGGTTAGGCCTAGTTGATGGCTCATGTAAGAAGATAATATTTCTAGAAACCCTATGGAATCACTGGGAGAGAGTAAATGCAATTGTACTTTCATGGATTATGAATTCTGTGTCTAAAAATCTTCTAGAAGGGATTATGTATGCTTCTTGTGCCCAAGTAGTTTGAGAAGATTTGTCTGAAAGGTTTAACAAGGTAGATGATTCAAGGTTATTTAATCTGCATAAAGAAATTGCAACATTGTCTCAAGGTACTGCATCTGTTTCAGTATACTTCTCAAAACTGAAAGATATGTGAGAAGAGTTAGAAGGCTTGGTGCCTGCACCAGGTTGTGATTGCCCTAAATCTAGGGAGTTTGTAGTATATCTTCAAAAACTTAAGCTGTATCAGTGATTAAGACTGAATGACTCGTATGCCCGGGCTAGAAGTTATACTCTAATAAGAAGTCCAGTCCCTACAGTCAATCAAGTTTATGTTATGATAATTAGGGATGAATGTCAGAAATCAATAATCAATGCCGCATGCATATTAGATGCCAATCCTGCAATGATGTCAGGAAGTTTTGATGCAGTCATGTACTCAAGATCCACATGAAATCAAAGATTCAAGAAAAATTACAATGCTTAACGTGACTTTTGTAAACTCAAGGGACATAGCAAAGAAACTGCTACAAAATTGTGGGCTATCCTCCTGATTATAGACCTAAAAAGAAAGGGAGAATTGGAGCCAATGCTGCCTACAATGTCATGACTGACAATATGGTGGAACAGATATATAGTAGTTATAATGATGTAAGAGGTCCGTTATAAATTGTTATTATGAATATAAATCGGGGATTTGAAGACAAAGGGACTGTGAATCAACTCAATTTCAACCAATTGAGTCAGATGATAGGATGCACATTCTCAGAGAGCAATATGATCAAATACTCCAACTACTTAACAAGTCTGGAATCAGTCAAGCTTCAAGCGTAATCCCAACCCATGCAGCCAACACAGCAGGTATTAGTTGTGCTCTGATAATCTCCAAGAGTCTATTAGAATGGTGTGATGACCCGACCAATAGTATCATGAGTCTCCGTCCCGTTTTTTCTGTTTTATGCGTCCTCATGTTTCAGTATATGTGTTTGGTTTCGGATAGAGTTATTTTGGAAATGAGACAATTAGTCTCTTTAAGAAAAGGTTAGTTTGGAAAAGTCAACCGGATGTTGGCTTATGAGTTAGATGGATCAGAATGGATTTCTGATTATTTGACTAGTTTCGGGGGATGATTTGTGACTTAGGAGTGAAATTGAAATTGAATTTGGAGGTCCGGTGTAGAATTAGGCTTGAATTGGCTAAGTTTGAATCATGGCGAATTCCGGTTGATAGGCGAGAATTTGATCCGATGGTCAGAATGGAATTCCGAGAGTTTCAGTAGCTCCGTTAGGTGATTTGGATATGTGTGCAAAGTTTCAGGTCATTCAGAGGTGTTTTGGTTGGGTTTTTGATCGAATGTTAGTTTCAGAAGTTTTAGTTTAACTTAGGCTTGAATAAGTTATAATTTGATGATTCTTGTGTTGTTGGATGTGTTTTGATGATTGGAACAAGTTTGTATGATGTTTTGGGGTAGGTTGGCGTTTATGGTCGAGGTCCCGAGGGGCCTCGGGTGATTTCGGGTGATCAAACGGACTCTTTTTGGTTTTTTGAAGATATCAGATTTTTATTGTTGTGTATTGCAGAATATTTCTTCAGTGCGTTCACATGGAGTGTGATGCAAATGCGTAGTGTATTTTAGAGAGTTTGGAAATTTGCCTTCACGTTCGCGTAGGAATGGTCGCGTTCGCGTAGGCCTGTGAGGTGGGCCATCGCGTTTGAAGAATGAGGCCACGCATTCACGTAAGAGGGCCTGGGAGCCTAGTTTAATTAATGCATCACGTTCGCGATGATGGTGTCGCGTTTGCGTGAGAGAGGCTTGATGTGCATCGCGTTCGCGGGCTAGGAGTTGCGGTCGCGTAAGGTTAAATCTGGGCGACAGAAAGGTGTTTCTTACATGTTATTTCATCAGCAGCCCATTTATTATTTCCACCATTTTTACTCCGCCTAGAGATCTTTTGACCGATTTGAAGAGGGTTTTCGACGGATATTGATTGGACGTAAGTCTTTTAACTTAGTATCGACGCCCCCTTTTTCAAAAGCCAAATCGGGTTTTACGACATTATGGGCAAAACAACTCTATTTCCAGTTTGGGAATTGGGTTGTGGAATTAGAAGAGTCGCCACTTAATGATTATAGTGCATTAGGACACTTTAAGATGAAGATAGTGTCTTTGAGAGAGAAACCAGAGTTGGGTAAGCGCTTGAAATTATCTCGATTGGAAGGTGTTAGGCACCCCTCAAGATCCACAAATGTAGTTCCCGGCCGTGCTAATTGTGACTTTATGAAGAAATGAAGCAATTAAACAAATAAGGTTCACATATAAGGCATTCGCACAACTTGAAAGCTTTAAAGAAAGGGAAGGACATAAGTTTGAAATAAGAGAGAGGATTAGTTTATAAGGCATTAAGAAAGAATTTAAATAAAGTACATAAAAGAAAGAAGGGTCCTAGATTTAACTACAATATGGATCATTCGATACAATATCCCGCACATATTCCCAAAGAGGGATCGCTTTATGATATTATCGCATCGTCATCATCTCCATATTCTATCCTCCCACCCTGTTAAGGTATTAAAGCGCGTTAGTATCTTTTACTTATTGTATTCTAAAACCCGCCCAAAACCTGTGAGTCCCGGGGTATTAGGACTTGTAATCCTAAGAAAGGGGGAGAAGGAAGTAGGATATATATATATATATATATGAGGTATTCAAAGGTAAAAATGCTAGAGCGACAGTCAAAAACAAGTAGCAAATAATAAGGATGCAAATATACAATTAAAGGCTCAAGTAAACCCCATATCATACAACAAGTAGTTTAGCATGACATCAATTACTGATTTGGTCTTCAAAAGAGGTTAGGAGAGTGGGAAGATTAGTTTAACACATAAGAGTTGGATAGAAAATATGCTTCGAGCTCCCCAGGTCCATTTAAGAAGTTTACAGACTTTAGAAAATCAGTAAGACTTTAGAGAAAAGATGTCAGTTGTAGACAGGAGTCTGTTTAAAGTATTTAGAGCTGCAGACAGGTTTTAGTAAAAGAAACACGAGCTTCAGACGGAAGTCTGTTAGAAATTTATAACTGCAGACAAGTTTTGGAGAAAAGGGCTGTAAATCAATTGTATAAGTTGAGTAAAAGGTTGTAAGAAGTTTTGAAATATTTTAAAACACATGGACTTAAGCAAACAGTTGCAGGTTCAATATAGAAGACAGCTTATAGGCTCAGAATTTTACGAAATAGATTGAAAGTAAATAGATTTATGATATGTTGAAAAACTGAGTTGTTGGAAACATTAACTGATCTGGACTTAAATCTGTTTATTACCCTTTGAATAGAGCTTTTACATAATTAGACGTCCTACTGTTTTGCCTAGCGTTTATATAGTCCCTATATGCATGCTTTCTAGGTGAGATTACAAGAGGCAAACCTAATGGCATGGTTTCTATATGAAGTTGATGCAATACAAGGAGCCTATGGATATGGTATCTATATGATGGATGCAACAGCATAAAAAGTAGGCATGGTGACAGTACACATGGATAATATAAAGATCCTAAGACATGATTTCTAATGATGAAAAGATGAATGAACATATAGTCATGATTTCTATATGATATTGATACAAGAAAAATAAACTCCTAAGGCAAGTTTTCTACGTGATATTGATGCAATAGCGGTAAAATTATAGGCATGGTAACTATATAGAAAACTGATGCAATAAACTAAAGTGACCCTATAGGCATGATTTCGAATGCATGTGAGAAAGTAAATCCCCCCCCCCCCCCCACATCCCTTTCACTATATCCCGAGTTTTTTACATTACACAATATTACAAACTGGGCAGAAAAGTAAAGACATTAAAAGAAGTAAAAAAAACTTAAAAGTACATCAGCAGCTATAACAGGCCCGAGGAGTATCGATGCAACTTTAATGTCCAACATATGCCTTTTACCAAATTCGAGCTCCCAAGATCCGAGGCTTTTCTCATTTTAGAGTTTTAAAAAGTTCTAGAGGCCTTCAAAAGAGACCCAGGCATTGCTTACACCCTAATTGGAATAGTGCAAGTGTTGAAAAAATACGAACAGTCTTTGAATACACAACTAGGCGAAGAAAAAGATGAGAGATACTTAAAAATCCTGGAAAACAAACAAAACTCAGAGAAGATCGTGAAATAATACAGAGAATCATGAAAAAGATCCTCGAATCAATTACTGTTTTCATAAAAGGCCTCAAAAATGGCGAGAAAAGCATGAACGGCTCATCGGAGCTTGGTGAGGCCCAAGGCTTCAAAGACTCGCCGGAGAAAAGCCTGACACAACCGTGAAACCCCCAATAAAGGACCTCTAGTCCAGCTACCCTTACTAGAACGTCCCGATCTTAGAACTCCAAGGCCAGGGATGGTGATAAATTGTCGAGCATGGAAGTTTCAGGCCTAGAATGGCCATTAAAGCTGGTGAAGAAAGCACAAAATGGCTAGGGTTTAGAAAGAGTTCAAAGAGCATTAGGGATTCAAGGGCGGTGGAATGAGAAAAGTGATTAGGGTTAAGGGGGTTTGGCTGTTTAATTAGATAAGTAATGGTACGGGCCATTGAGTTATGAAATCAATGGCCAAGATTAGAAGTGGGGAACCGGGTGGGTTTAGTTTGGATTGGGTTTTGTTCGGATACTTTGAATTGGGTCAGATGGATTGGGTATTAAAGTTGGGCTGGGATTGGGTGTGAAATTGGGGTTAGAATTGAAAAAATAGGGGCTATATGTTAAATAGCCTATTTTCCCAAATTTAATTTTATAAAAAATAGTAAACAATTTTATAAAAATCTGATAAAGTTACTGAGATAATAAAAAATATATTTGGAAATTTATTAAAAATACTAGGAACCATTTTGTACTTGAAATACTCGTTAAATTGATAAATAGGCTAAAATTGCAATTTGATGATACTTTAATTTAAAAATACTTAATGGCTTTGTAAAATCCTGTAATAATAATATAAATTATATTTTATGTAAATGAGAGAATAGAATAATTTATTTATTAAAATAACAAGGTTCGATACAAAATATTGGATTTTATAGTGTAAAATTAGTTGTAAATTGGTTCTCAAATGCTTGAAAAAATTATAGAAAAATACCAAACTTTTTGTGGATGCTTATATATGCGTTTAAAAGCTATTTTGAAAATATTTTGGTTAAAAAGTATATAGGAAAATATTGGGTATCAACACTTAGAAACACCATTTTATTGAAGAATCAACACTCAAATTAATGAAAGCTACTTGAAATTGTGAAGAACTAGGGCTTGAGTTTTTGATATTTCAAATTGCGATATGATAGGTCATTTGAGCTCGTATTTGGGAGTTCTTGGTATGCACGAAGTCATGGAAAGATGAGGAATCCGGTAATGTAAGTTTCATAATTTTTCGAGAAGCGAGCCCGGGGCTCGGGTTATGCTAATTTCGAGGTTCTTGCTATAATTTGATAGTTTTCGATTGGGTACTGTCCCATTTGCATATTGTGATGTATTCACTCTGTTTTTTGCTAAACTCGACGCGTGTGGAGGCCGATATGAGGGGCAAAGGCATCTCAGGCTTGAGATTTCGCCAGTTCGAGGTGAGTAATACTTGTAAATGATATCCTGAGGGTTTGAAAGCCCGGATTTGCACATCATAGTGCTATACTGTGGTGACTTGCACACCAGGTATGAGCGTGGGGTACATAAACATTGGTGATTTTGACTTGGTCCGTCCCGGTTATTAATTTTACTGCGTGATTGACTGAAAACTACTTGATGCTATCAAGAATTTGGCTGATCGCCATGTTTTGGGCTTCGTGCCAATTATTTGAATCCTTCAGGGATTGATATCACTATTTTGTTCATTGCATATTAATTGATCTCAGTCCAAGGTTCTAAATATTATTTTGCAAACTCAGCATTTTTGTAAGATTTGAAAACTTAAATGATATTTTACTGACATTTTTAGCTGAGAACTGCTATTTTACTATTGTCCTAGGGGCTTATGTGCATTGCTGGACTGAGCATGGATTGGGTTGCGCACCCCAAAAGTGTTATGTATGACTTTTGAGACTGAGATATAGGTCGGGCTGCACGCTGCAACAGTATATACATATATGTGCATGGATTGGACTGCATGTCGTAGTGGTATATTATATGGATCGGATTGCATGACGCAATAGTATATTATATGGATCGGACTGCACGCTGCAGTAGTATATCATATGGATTGGGCTGCACGCTACAGTATTATAGCGTTTAGGCTGTAGGAGCCCCTCCGGTGTCTGTGCACACCCCCAGTGAGCACCCAAATGGATCGGGTTGCGCGCTGCAGCGGTCATGTGCATTGCATTGCATTCATGCATTCATACCTATTTGTACTACGTGGCATGATTTTTAGCACTCACAAATCATTAGCATACATGCTATTACTTGCCTTGTTACCCAAATACCCTGGTGTTACATGCTAAGAAGTGTTGAGCCCGAGAGGCTGTGTACTTTGTGAGTCGCGAGTGAGCCCGCGGGGCTGATACTGTACTGAGAGGTTGACATTGAGCCCGAGGGGCTGATTTATGATTATTCCCTACTTGTTGAAATTATTTTCGCAGCTGTTGAAAAGGCATATTTGCAAAAGAGAATTTTTCGCTGAGCTTGAGATTTTGTAAAGGATTTTCTCGGTGCAACGGTTTCTACTATTTTTTAAAAAAGAAAAAAGAAAAAGGGGTTGTACTGTCTGTTATAGCAGTTTGAAGTGCTTATACGAGTTTTCTTATCGCTTAGATATTATTCGCTCTTATTACCACTGACTTGGAAGTACTCACTTTACTCCCTGCACCCGCCTGCAGTTGAAGGTATTGTTCATGCGGTAGCTGGTTAGTAGCGAATTGAAGGTATTGTTATCGTAGTTAAGCAGGGTGACCGCCGGCGTTTGCGGCACCGAGATTCTTCTTGCTCGTGATTTTCAAATTTTACTCTATGTATTATAGACTTTCAAATTGTAATAAAGACCCTCCTAGATGCTCATTACTTGTGACACCCTGGTCGGGGGCTGAGTTAGGCTATACTATTGATAATTAAATGTTCTTTTAAGTTGCATTTTCCCATCTATTTATGTTTAGTAAGGGTTAAAGAAACGAATTGGATTAGTTGGCTGGCCTTGTCTTCACAAGAGGTGCCATCACGACCGGGCATGGAGAATGGGTGGCTATACAGGAGCCACAAATCATATGGTGGCTAATTTGAATATGCTAACTGAATCTAGTGTAATTCAATCTGAAAAACCAAAGAAAATATTCATTCTGAATGGAGATATTTCATATGTGACACACACAGGTGCTAACACCATATCATAAGGAAACACAATTACTAATGCGTTTTATGTTCCATCATTTAAATTCGATTTATCATCAGTATCTAATCTGACAAAGGGATTGCAGTGCTTAGCAGCCTTCTTTTTTGATTTTTGTATATTTTAGGAACTCTTCAGTGGGAAGGTGAGGGAGATTGGTAGGGAGGATGATGGATTATATATATACTAGAAAGACAAGTGATTGGAACATCCTCAGTAGTAACAACTGGAATAAAAGAAAGTAATTAGAATAATTCAACTATAACAAAGGAAGTGGATCTTTGGCACAAGAGGTTTGGTCATGCTTCATCTACAGTTCTCAAAAAGTTACTTCATAGCAAAATTGATCTTATAGGTTATACAATAAAGCAATGTGTAGTTTATTCTTGTGCTAAATAGTCAAGATTACCATTTCCTATCAGTAGCATTAAATGTGTAAGAAAGTTTGATCTAGTGCATATGTATTTATGGTGACTATACAGAACTCCTACATATGATGGTAATAAGCACTTCTTAACTATAGTGGATAATTTTTCAAGAATGATTTGGGTGTTTTTGCTTAAATAAAAGTCAGAAGTGTGTGTTGTGTTACAACAGTTTTTGTAACTAATTAAAATTTAGTTTGACAAAGTTGTTAAAATTGTCAAAACTGACAATGGTACTGAGTTTGTAAACTCAGTATGCAATGTAATGTTTAAAAAGTTTGGAAATGTTCATCAAACTTCATGTGCTTAAACTCCTCAACAAAATAAAGTTGCTGAAAGGAAGCACATTGTGTTGCGCAAATTTGGTTTCCTACACTCGTATACTATCTATAAACGTCCTCGATGAAGAAAGAGGCCGCATTATGGTCGACTCAAGCAGGGCCGGGCCCGGTCAATAAACGGACCGAGTGACATGACTTGCTATGACGTCATATAAAACTCTAACACTCGTATACCGAGGCCACTAACCCTTGTACTTTATTTGTATTATTTCGAGGAAGGTCCCTTAGTATATAAAGGGGACCTTCCCTTTGTAAAAAATTATGTGTATTTCACTATTGAAAATATACAACTCTCTCTCTCTCTCTCTCTCCCTTATGAAAAAATCCTACTACATATCTTATTGCTCTTGTATCTTGATTCACTTACATTATAATCACAGACCTTGATCATTTAGCATTCTCTAGATCATATTACACTTGATTCCGATTAACGTATACCATTTTCGACTATTTTAAAGCTATTTAAGTATTCGAATAACTTTTTAGCCAAATAATTTGGCGCCGTCTGTGGGGACTTCGAGAATCAAAGTTGTAGTCTATTTCTAGAGATCCTTCGATCTAAAATAGCTGAGAACAACGCAAGAATGAAAGCTATCTTGGAGGTTAGAACAGATCTCACGGGTACTCTCAACGCGGCTGCTGAAGAAGATGCCCTACACACAACCCCCAGTACCTTGATAGGCATGCAAGCCCTACCTTCCTCGTCAGAAGACCTGGTGGTACCACGAGAAAGAGAAGCTTCAACATCTACAACTAAGTAAGCACCCCCGAAGATAAAAAAGTTACTAGAAGAGTGGATGAAAAATACTCTGAATAGTCTAGCTAAGAAGCCGCCTCAAAATGATAGATCCACCCCAGCAACAGATCATATCGCAACCTAGGATGAGCTCAAGGTCACGATAACAAACAACATACCCGTCGATGTCCAAGCTAACTACGGTACACTCACGGCCATCCTCCAAAACATGGAAGAAATGGAAAACGAGAACATGTCGCTCCATGACCAGATGAAGGAACACCAAGAAAGGGTAAATAAAATCCTATGCGCGCCGAAGTATATACCAAAGCGAGACATGGGAAGGATAATTGAACAACCCTACATGGAAGGATCCACGCCATACCCCATCCCAAAAACCTTCAAAATGCCCCTACTTGAAAGTATATGACGGGACCACCGATCCCGAGGACCGCTTGATCTACTATGTCACTGCCATCAAAGGCAACGATCTATCAAAAGAATAAGTACCATCCATACTTCTGAAGAAGTTTGGCAAAACGCTGACAGGAGGGACCCTAACGTGGTACTCACAGCTACCAGCCAAAAGTATTTCCACATTTGAGGAGATGGCGGATAAATTTGCCGCCGCCCATGCAGGGGCAAGGAAGGCAGAAGCACAAGTCAACGACATTTTTTCTACACGACAGATCCCAGGAGAAGGACTCAGGGAGTTCCTAGCCAGATTCAACAGGGTCAGAATGAGCCTACCCAACGTATCGGAAGGAATAGCGGTTTCAGCCTTTAAGAACGGGCTCACTAGAGATGGCTTGAGGGCGACCAAGATACTACTTAGCCGTCTTTTAAAATATCCCCCCACCACCTGGAAAGAAATACACAACGCCTATTGTACTGAGGTACGTGGGGACGTCACGACCTTAACAGCCCAACGAGGGAAGGCGGGAGCAAATTCCACGCCTCAACAGGGAAAGACACCAACCATACATCAGGTCCTCGCACCCGTCACTGCCGAGGCATGGAGACACCTTGCAACGATATGTCGCTCCACTAAGGAACGATAGAGGTATGCCCCCTTCATTATCTGCACATAACTTGTGTGTATCTCCTTCAGAGAGAGTGTACGCATTAGGGAAGCTAGGCAACAAAGTACAATGGCGAGCAAATATGAAGTCCGACCTCGCCACCAGAAAGTCAAAGGCACTGTGCGAGTTCCACCAAGAACGAGGACACGGAACGGAGGACTGCATAGGTCTCCGTCAGGAGGTGGTCCGAATCCTGAACAAGGGGTTCTTTAAAGAATTGCTCAGCGACAAAGGAAAGATCAACTTCGCACGAGGGCTGGAATAACACTATGGTCCACCAAGTCCGCCCTAGCCAACACACACCATCAACATGATCATTGGAGACAGCAATGATTCAGCGATCAATCTCGTCAAATTCACCACCACCCACAAGCTGAAGCGAACCATCGCTCACGAACGGTATGATGACTTCGAAGATAGTATCACCTTCAATAAGTCTGATACCGAGGGTTTGTGTTTTCCTCATTATGATGCCTTAGTTATTAATTTACGCGTAGTAGATACTGATGTCAAAAGGATCATGGTCGACGATGGAAGCGGTGCATGTATCATTCATCCAAGCGTCCTTGCACTTATGGGACTCGAGGATAAAATAATCCCACGTTGCGTGACACTAACAAGTTTTAATAATGCAGTGGAAAGAACCTCAGGCGAGGTGACGCTGCTCATACTGGTAGGAGGGGTCACGATGGAAACCACCTTCCACGTGATGAACCAACAAAATGGCATACAACGCCATTATCGGACGCCCATGGATACATGCCATGAGAGCTGTCCCCTCCAGTTTCTACCAAGTGATCAAATTTCCAACCCCATGGGGAGTGCACAGCATATAGGGAGAGCCACGCATCGCCCAAGAATGCTATAAAATAGCTTAGGATTACACGCATACCAAGCAACTCAAGGGAGAAAGTGGAGAAGCATATCAATCAGCCCTATCGCTGACTAAGGTCCATCAGACATAGAACGCCATCAAAGATCCTGAGGAGGTCGAGGCTAGCAAGGCTACGATCGAAGACCTCGACCCCATTTAGATAAACAGCAGTGACCTAGCAAAGAAAGCTTATATAGGCCACAGCCTATCAAATCCAGGTCAGTACCGTGAATTTTAATCTAACCATGCGGACCTATTTGCTTTTTCCCATGCAGATATGTCGGGAATTCCACAAGAAATTGCCTCCCACAAACTCAACGTCGACCCATTGCACCCGTCTGTATGGCAGGTAAGAAGAAAACTCAACGCCGCCATTAACGAAGCAGTGAGCGAAGAAGTGGACAAGCTGCTAGCTAATGGCTCCATCAGGGAATCCAAGTACCCGGAATGGGTTGCCAACTTTGTAATGGTCAAAAAGAAGAACGGGAAGTGGCGGATGTGTGTAGATTTAACTGATCTAAATAAAGCATGCCCGAAAGACTCTTTTCCGCTACCCAACATCGACCAGCTAATTGACGCAACGGCAGGCCATGAGCTGCTAAGCTTCCTTAATGCATATTCCGACAACAATTAGATCATGATGGCTGAAGAAGATCAGGAGAAGATAACTTTCATCATCCACCAGGAGACGCATTGCTATAAAGTAATGCCCTTCCGGCTCAAGAACGCAGAGCCACTTACCAAAGGCTAGTGACGGCAATGTTCAAAGAACAACTCGACAAAACAATAGAGGTCTACATCGACGACATTTTTGTCAGATCATCAAAAAAGGAAGACATCCTAACCCGCACGAAGGAATCCTTCGAAATATTAAGGAAGTACGGCATGAAACTAAATCCCGAGTAGTGCGTTTTTGGAGTAGCTTCGGGAAAGTTCCTGGGATTTTTTGTATCACAAAGGGGCATCGAAGTCAACCCTGGCCAGATCAAATCCATAGAAGCCATCCCAGAAATGGTGAGCAGCATGAAGCAGGTGCAAAAGTTAACGGGCCGGATAGCCGCCCTCTCTCGGTTCATCTCACACTCCTCCGACATGTGCCACAACTTCTTTGGTGTATTGAAGAAAGACCAGGGACTGCAGTGGAACGGAGAATGCATACTAGCCCTGAAGAATTTAAAAGCATACTTATCATCACCTCCCCTACTGGTAAAAGCCAACCCTAGTGAACAATTGCTGATATATTTGACCGTATCCGAGGTCGCAGTCAGCGTCGTCCTAATGCACGAAAATAAAGGTACACAATCTCCTATTTATTATATTAGCAAAACATTAGTGGACGCCGAAATCCGGTATCCCCACCTTGAGAGATTAGCCTTAGCACTCGTAGTAGCTTCACGGAAGCTACGACCGTATTTCCAGTGCCATCCTATAAGGGTGGTGACGACCTTCCCTCTGAGGAGCGTCCTACACAAACCCGAACTCTCAGGGGGACCCGCCAGATGGGCCGTCGAGCTTAGAGAGCATGATATGACGTACCTCCCAAGAACCTCCATCAAGTCACAAGTCTTAGCTAACTTTATCGCCGACTTCAGCGCGAAAATCTTGCAAAAGGCAGAACTCGAGGCACAACGTGCATCCTTCGAAAATGACCTATGGGTCCTTTATACGGATGGAGCCACCAATGCATCGGGATCGAGACTGGGACTCGTTCTTGAATTCACCACGGGCGAAACATTTTGCCAGTCCATACCAGGCCCGGAAATGACTAACAACGAGACCTAGTACGAGGCCATTATTGCAGGCATGAAACTGGCCATTAAATATGGGGCCCGCTGAATCCTCCTCCACTGCGACTCCCAGCTCGTGGTAAACTAGAGCTTTGGGACTTATCAAATCAAAGAGTTGAGGTTGCAAAAGTATTAGTCAAAAATCCAAAAACTGATGGCTACATTCGACGAGTGTCGCTACGAACAAATTCCCAAGGTATGAAACATCGAACCGGACTGCCTGGCAAAGCTGGCTATCGCCACAAAAGACATCAACAAAGAGAGTTTGGTCACACTCCTCCACTCAGCTATTGACCACCTCGAGATATTTTCCTTAAACCTGACTTGGGACTGGCACAACCAGTTCATATCTTATTTGTAGGACGGGATACTACCCCTCGATAAAAAAGAGGCAAAAAAGCTTCGCATACAGGCCGCCCGGTACTGCATGGTCAACAACGGCCTTTATATAAGGCCATTCGGTGGTCCCTTAGCCGAGTACTTAAGGCCACAACAAACAAGACCAGTACTTGAAGAAGTACACAAAGGACATTGCGGCGCTCATACTGGCAACCGCTCCCTCGTGAGGTGCATTATACGCGCCAGTTATTACTGGCCCACCATGAAGAAAGAAGTAGCTGAATATGTCCGCCGATGCGAGAATTTCCAAAAGTTCACCCCAATGATACACCAGCCAGGAGAGCCCCTCCATTCCGTCACATCCCCTTGGCAATTCATCAAGTGAGGAATGGATATAATCGGCCCGCTACCCTTAGGACGAGGAAAGGTATGATTTTTACTAGTTTTAACTCACTATTTCTCAAAGTGGGTGGACGCAGGTGCATACGCACAAATACGCGAACAAGAAGTCATCACCTTTATATGGAGGAACATCATATGCCGTTTTGGCATCCCCAAAGAAATCAGCTGCAACAACGGACGCCAGTTTGTTGGTCAGAAAATAACCGAGTTCCTTGAGAAATGGTGCAACAAAGGGATACTGTCCACGCCATATCAACCCGCCGCCAACGATCAAGCAGAGTCTTCTAACAAAACAATTCAATACATACTAAAAAATAAGCTCGAAGATGACAAGGGGCTATGGCCAGAACTTCTACCAGAAGTCTTATGGGCGCACAAAACCACACCCAAGTCCAGCAGTGGGGAAACCCCATACTCTCTTGTTTATGCAACTGACACTGTCATACCTGTTGAAGTAGGCGAACCAAACCTAAGGTATTCACACACCAGTGGGACAGAAAACAACATCAGCAGACTCCAATATCTTGATGAAGCTAAATAAAGAAGAGAAATGGCCCACATCAGGATGGTGGCCAAAAAACAACAAGTCGAAAGGTATTACAACAAGATGGCAAAAATAACGCCACTCAAAGTAGGGAATTACATCCTCAAATCCAAGATTTTGGCATCAAAACACCCAAATGAAGGGAAATTGGGCACAATTTGGGATGGACCCTGCAAAATCACGGCGGTGGCCGGGAAAGGAGCATTCCCGCTAGAGACAATGGAAGGAAAGACGTTGCAGAACAACTGGAACGTCGCTCACCTCAAACACTTCCGCTTCTAAAAAGGTGTCACCCGAGTCATACTCTTTTTCCCTTACCCGAGTTTTGTCCCAATTGGGTTTTCTCGGGAAGGTTTTTAACGAGGCGGTAAAGGGGTCACCTGGAGATGTTTACAACACAAGTGTATCATGTCCGCCTCTCCATGTACTCTCCGAGCCAAACAAGATACAGGGACTGGACTAATGTCATCTCTAGATGTATAGAATGGCCACGGCTATCTCCAGATGTATAGAATGGCTACGGCTATCTCCAGATGTAAAAAATGGCTACGGCCATCTCCAGATGTATAAAATGGCTACGACCATATCCAAATGAATGAAAAGGCTACAGCCATCTCCAAACGAATGAAAAGGCTACGGCCATCTCCAAACGAATGAAAAGGCTACGGCCATCTACTAATGAATGATAATGTCTACGGCCAACATTTTATATGGATAAGGACATCAGGCTATGGCCATCATTTTACATGTCTAAGGCTATCAGGCTACGTCCATCATTTTACATGGCTATGGACATCGTTTTTATAAAGCTACGACCATCGTTTTACATGGATATGGACATCATTTTTTATAAGGCTACGGCCACCATTATTTCATATGGCTAAGTCCATCAGGCTACGACCATCATTTTACATGGCTAAGGCCATCAGGCTACGACCATCATTTTACATGGCTGTGGCCATCGTTTTTTATAAGGCTACAACCATCGATATACATGGCTATGGCCATCATTTTTGATAAGGCTATGACCATCATTTTACATGGCTAAGGCCATTATTGTACATGGCTATGGAAATCGTTTTCATAAGGCTACGGCCATCATTATTTTATATGGCTAAAGCCATCAGGCTACGACCATCATTCTATATGGCTAAGGCCATCGCGTTTAAACGAGTAAAGTCTTCGAATAAGGCTAAGGCCATCATCGCTACACGGCTATGGCCATCAAGTTCTACGCAGCTACGGTGAATATATATATAGGTATATATATATATAATATATATATAGGTATATATATATAATATATATATATATATATATATATATATATATAACGACGTGCCAAAAAGTAGAAAAGATTACTTGCAATAAAAATTATATGTTTTCATCAAAGGGGGCAAACTCCAATGGTACAAAAATCAGTATGTACAGGCATATTTACAAAGACCGTAAATATCCACTACTTTTCCCCCCCGGCCTGGCCTTCAGGTGGCCCGTCCTCATTTCAGGGAGGATACGCTCTAGAAATCCAAGAGCTGGATTCCAAACGATTGACATCTGCGGAGTTTCCCCCCTCCCAGGCCGGCGACTCAGGACTATAGCGGCCGCTTCACGAGCGACTCTAACCAATTAGCGCTGGCTCTCGACATCTGCTTCAAATGCTCGACCAGCCGCCAGGAATTCCTCAAGAAAGACCAACCTGGCCTCTGTATACACCCACATCTCGTGTGATTCACAAGGCGTATCGGATTGCGCAAGAGCTAGCTTGAGCTCCTCGACCTCGGCCTTCGTGAGATTGAGTTCCTCCGTCAAAGCCGCGACCCGGGTGCGTAATTCTGCCACCTCCTCCGCCATCACACGGCCAAGCTGCAACTTCTTGTCTTTGGCCTGAATGAAGACCTCCATCTCTGCAGCCCGAGCAACAGCGGCCATGAGCTGTTCATCAACCTATTCCAGCAATGCCACTTGTTTCTTCAACTGATCCTCGTACTCCACGAGGCCCTCACAAACCACCCTAAAGTTAGGGTTCTGCTAATACATATCGAACAAGGTCCGATGCGCTTCGCGCCTCCTGTTGTACTTTTGTGCAAGTCTGTTATATTTGGTCGTCTTCTCCTTCTGGCGCCGATCCCTCTCCACCTCCAGGACAAGAATATGAAATAGAAACCAAGTAAGAACGGGAAAATCGTACTCCACTAACAAAAAGGTCATTAAGCAAGGCAAAGGCATACATGTAAGGCCGCACCTGCCACCCTTTGGGCCAAGACTTTGTCGTTGAGATCTTCCTGAGTCGCACGCTCGGTGCCAGTGCACATGAGTGTCATACTGGTGGCCTCCTCCTCGCAATTCTCCAAGAGATTATAATGACTTGGAATCACTATGTGACGAGAAGACTTGCCGGCCACCATCTCCACCCGGTCCAAGGACCCACCTTTTCTGCCCACCTCTTCCGTGGCGGCTCCCGGGCCTACCACCTCCATACCTTTGCTCCTCCTCTCCATAGCCTCCCTCCAAAGAACGTGCCTCCCTGAGCGAATGGCCTTTACCATAAAAATCGGCCTTGATTCGGTGCGGGATGGCTAAACCTTCCTCGTTTGGGTAGCTACGGCCTTGCAGGTAAGAATACGACGCTGCCTCCTCTCCAATGTCTCCTCTTCTTCACAATCCTCCTCCGTGGGATGAAGAGCGGGCTTAGAGGGAGTTGATTCAGAAGTAGACATCCCTAGGGGGACAGTCCCAAGAACAGTCGTCGGCATCTCCATGGATGTCGCCTCAGGTGCGACTCCCATCACGGACTCAGGCATTATCACTGGAGTCGTTTCTAAGGCAACCTCCTATCTCGAGGGAGGCAAAGTACTTCCCCTAGACGTGCCGACAAAGAACAAATCCCTCTCAGGATCAGATACCTTCCTAGAAGGACCGGCCGTGGTCTTCATCATCTTCTTCTTCTTCTTCTTCTATGCCTTCTTAGAGGCATCTCGTCCTGCCAGAACACGTATGAGACGGGCAATATAATTATGGGAGCCCCCAAACCGTAATGAAAAATAGGTATGGCCATTACCTGCCGGGCCATAGGTCCTAAGGAATTTAGGCCAAGAACGACATTATTCTACAAACAGTATCAACGCTTGCACCCACGACCTAATGTCGTCGACCCTTCGAGGAGGGCGGGCTGTCACTGCATAAAAATAAAAGGAAATTTTTAAGGAAGAAAACTAGCAAGGTGAGGTCATCTTAGTAATGGATACGCGCATTGATACATACATGAATCGTTCCACACCTCTGGAAACCCTTCAGGGTCGGACACAAGGTGCTCGGTACGCACGTAGAAAAATCTCATCCAGAATTTGCGGTTGGCCTTGTCGTCCACCTGCGACACGAATCTCATCTTGCCCCGACTCCTCAATTGGAGCATCGAACCTCTCATAAAAACCGCATTGAATATTTGCAGAAACTGATGAACGGTCAGCTCTTTCCTGACCTTCGTCGCGTAGATGGATAATACCCTGCACACCTTCAAGGCTTACGTGGTGAGTTTAGTTGGGCATGTCTCGAACCAGTGACATAGCTCTTCCGCCAAAGGGTAAAGCGGAAGGGTGTATCCAATTAGGAAGGCGTACTCATAGAAGGCGCAGTACCAGGTCTTTGGCACATTGGCATGGTCTAGCTCCGCATGGACCATGTCAACGTGATCAAGAATACTATATGACTTCCTGAGAGAGGTCAAATGGGACAACATAAACTCACTATGCTCCCAATGCGGGAGTCTACACTTATTTTGAAAGTCACTCCTTTTGCTCATATCACGTGGAAGAAAGTTGGTCGTTGCTAACGGAACGAAAACTTCCTCGGCCTCCTCACCATCATAAGATGATGAAGCCATAGTGGAAGCAACGTCCTTGGTCCTAGTATTGTCATGTCGATGTGTAGCCATAGTGCATGTTATAAGAAAAAGGTATTGCGGGTCACAAGTTCGATTCCTAAATACGAAAATCTCAGAGAGAAAGAACAGCAGGCACCAAAAGAAGATAGGGATAATATTGGGAAAATACTCTTAGAAAAGGTTCGAAAGATGAATCTTGTTCAACTCTCCCTCTATCTATTAGAAAAGGTGCACAGAAATCAAAAGGGCATGATTCGAAAACCGGCACAGGAAACCCAAACATCACGTCACAACCTGAACTGCCTCAGGAGCAGAGGTAATGATCACGCACATGATTGATGGCATCATCCTAACAAAGGAACTCCAAAAAGGGAGTAATAAGTCTACGGCTTGACCTCTTCACATATAAGTACGCCTCTTATAGGGGTATCAACTGGAATGCCAAATTCCCATCGGTGTCGAGCATGAATATCCGTCCATTGGAGATGCCTCTCGACCACGTCCCCAATAGACGGAGGAACTATCTGTATTGGGTAAATTTGGTTTACTACGCCCTATCTATCAACGTCCTCGATGAAGAAAGATACCTCATTATGGTCGACTCAAGTAGGTTCGGCCCCAATCAGTAAACAGACCGAGTGACATGACTTGCTACGATGTCACATTAAACTCTGACACTCGTATACCGAGGCCACCAACCCTTGTACTTTCTTTGTATTATTTTGAGGAAGGTCCCTTAGTATATAAAGGGGACCTTCCCTTTGTAAAGACTCATGTGTATTTCATTATTGAAAATATACAACTCTCTCGCTATCTGAATTCTCTCTCTCTCTCTCTCTCTCTCTCTCTCTCTCTCTCTCTCCCTTATGCAAAAAGCCTACTGCATATCTTATTGCTCTTGTATCTTGATTCACTTACATTATAATCACAGACCTTGATCATTTTACATTCTCTAGATCACATTACTCTTGATTCCGATTAACCCATATCATTTTTGATTGTTTTAAAGATATTTAGGTATTCGAATAACTTTTTATCCAAACACACATGCAAATTTTAGAGGTCACCAGAGCAATTAAATTTCAAGCTGAAATACCCATAATGTTTTGGGGTCACTGTGTAACTGTTGCTGTTTATCTCATAAACAGACTTCTAAGTGATGTCATCAACAATAAGACTCCCTATGAAAAACTATATCAGAAATCACCTTCCTATACTCACTTAAGGGTACTAGGATGTCTACTTTATGCAAAGATAGTCCATCAACATGACAAGCTATCTTCAAGGACCAAAACTGCAGTTTATATGGGATATGCAAAGACCCAAAAAGGATATCTATTGTATGACTTATAGTATAGGGAATTCTTTGTTAATAGAGAACTCTACTTAAAGCATTTTCACTTCTGAAAACTCTATTTTACATTCCACTTTACTTTTACTCAAATAATTCTGCTGATTTTTAGGACCTCTCTGATCCCCCTATAATTTCCAACCTTATATTTTAAACTCTCCTGCATTAGGTTCTTAATTAGTAACTTGTTTAAATACCTCAACTTCTGAAAATTGAATCAGGGTTGCCTAATGCAGATTTTTTATCCAACTCTATGTGTTAAACTAATCTGTTCGTCGTTTAATTTTAAAGACCAAATCAGTATATGCAAGACATGCTAAACTAATTGCTATGTGATTTATGGGGTTTATATGAGCCTTTTGTGTTTTTGTTTTATTTTCCATTTATCTGCTAAGTTTTGATTGACACCTTAGTATTTTATCCTTTTGAAACTCCATATATGTTTATGCTTCATTTCCTCCTTTTAGGATTAGAAGTCCTAAACCCAGGGACTGATAGGATGGGACTGTTATTAGCATGCAATAAGTAAGCGAGACTAATCGCGTTTAATACCTTAATAGGGTGGGAGGGTAGAATATGGACATGATGACTGGTGCGCTAATATCTCGTGTGACAATGATTGCTGGGTATTGCACCAAAGTTATCTATATTATATTTAAACCTAGGACCCTTCTTTATTTATATAATGTGATGTTTTTTACCACTTTTCGTTATTTATACAATGTGATGTTTTTTTAAAGTAATAATGTTTTCCTCAATTTATCTTTTTCTTTCCAAGACAACTTATGTTTTTCCTTTTTCTCTCTTCTCTTTCAAAACTTTCACTTATTTGTAGTCCCTATATGCAAACTCTATGTGTTTCTTTCTACTCTCCTTAAAGTCACAATTAAGCACGATCGGGAAACACAATAGTGGATTCTAAGGGTGCCTAACACCTTCCCCTCGAGATAATCTCAAGCCCTTACCCGAACTCTGATTTTCTTTCAAAAAATCTTCTTCTTTTCTTTAATGTGTCATAATGCACTATAATCATTAGGTGGCGACTCTTCAAATTCCATAATCCAATTCCTCAAAAGGGAATGAGAGTTGTTTTGTCCATGATGTCGTAAACCCTATTTTTCCTTTTTAGAAACGGGGGCGTCGACAGCGGTGGCAAACTTCAGAGAACTGGTTGTTTCATCTCTCATCATTGTGGTACACACTAATTTTGTGCCCCCCGCATTGTATTCCTTGAAGGTGCACAAAATGTAATGTGGTCTGCATGCAAACTTCAGAGACTTAATAATTTTTCCACTATGTCTTGTACTGCATCAGCACAAACCTGTAACATGTCACAATCAGTCAGTCCAACAATAAATCCTATCCTACTATGAAAAAAAAGAAAAATAAGAAGAAAAATACATGGGTTGCCTCCCACAAAACACCTAATTTAACATCGCGGCATGACGCAGGTTACCATCAAATCATTTGAGATGAAGAAGTGTCACCATATGGATGTCATCAATTCTTTCCAAGTGGTTCTTGACCTTATGCCCATTCCCTTAGAAAACTTTCCCATTTTTGTTTTTTAAATCAAGTGCACCAAATGGGGTCACACACCACTTCAAAAGTTCCACTCCATTTTTTAATTAAGCTTTCCCAGAAACAGACGTAAACGAGAGTTGAACAAGAGAACCAAATCACCTATATTGAACTCCCTGCTATGAGCATATTTATCATAAAGGTAATTCATCTTGCCCTTATATAAGGAAGAAATGGAACAGGCATGGAATCATAATTCATCAAGTTCATTCAGCTGCTCCACACGAATATTTTCTGCAACATCCCATTAATGATTTAGCTTCCTCAAAGCCCACATGGCCTTATTATCTAACTCAACCGGTACATGGAAAACATTCCCAAACACCAATCGATACGCAGATATACCAATCAGAGTCTTGTAAGCAGTCCTATAAGCCCATAGAGCGTGATCCAACTTCTTTGACCAATCAGTCCTATTAGAATTGACCGTCTTTGACAATATGCTTTTGGTTTCCCTGTTGGAGACTTCAACTTGACCACTTGCTTGAGGATGATTGGGAGTAGAAACTCTGTGATTGACACCATACTTTGCAAGCAAGGTGTGAAAAGATCTATTGTAGAAATGAGACCCCCCATCACTTATGATTGCACGAGGAGTACCAAACCTTGTAAAAATGCTCTTCTTGAGAAACGCAACAACACTCCGGGCCTCATTGTTAGGCAAAGCCATGGCTTCAACCCGCTTTGAAACATTGTCCACCACCATAAGAATATAAGTGTACCCACATGAACTAACAAACGGACCCATAAAATCAATACCCCATACATTGAAAATATCAACCTTGAGGATGGTATTGAGAGGCATCTCGTCTTTCTTATGAATTCTGCCCGCTCTTTGACATTCATCACACCTTTTAATGAGTTTACTTGCATCTTTGTAAAAAGTTGACCAATAAATCCACAACTAAGAACCTTGGAAGCCGACCTCGCCCCGCCATGATGGCCACCATAGGGAGAGGAATGACAAGACTCCAAGATACTCGATTGCTCTTCCTCCAGGACACACCTTCGGATCACACCATCCGTGCAAATCTTGAACAAGTACGGCTCAATCCAGTAGAAAGCCAAACTATCTGCTTGAGCTTTTTCATTTGGTTAGAAGAGAGCTCACACAGGATTATACCATTCACCAGGAAATTAGCAACATTGATAAACCATGGAAAATCATTCACTGACACCGAAAGGAGTTGTTCGTTGGGAAAAGAATAATTAATCTCTAGGCCATCATGAGTCCTCCCCTCATCCTCTAAGCGTGACAAGTGGTCCACACTTGGTTCTCACTACCCTTCCGGTCCACAATCACCAAATCAAACTCTTGAAATAACAAGACTCATCGCATCGGTCTAGCTTTGGAATACTTCTTTATCATCAAGTACCAAAGTGCGACATGGTTGGTACGAATAATAACCTTCCACCCATAAGATACGGCTAAAAATTTTTCTAGTGAGAACACAATAGGCAAAAGTTCTTTCTCGATCACCGTGTAGTTCACTTGAGCATCATTCATTGTCTTGCTTGCATAGTACACCATAGAAGCAATTTGTTCACTCTTTGACCCAAAACGGCCCAACCGCGATATAGCTTGCATCACACATGAGCTTAAAAGATAAGCTATAATTAGGTGCGGTAATGATAGGAGCGGTGGTCAACTTATGCGTTAGTATTTCAAAGGCTTGAATACAGTTTTCATCAAACACACACTCGGTATCTTTTTCCATCAACTTGCACAAGGGATTCAATACTTTTGAGAAGTCTTCGATAAATCTCTGGTAGAACCCCACATGCCAAAGAAAACTTCGAACTCCCTTAACAGATGTAGGGGGAGGGAGCCTTGAAATCATATCAATTTTTACTTTTTCTACCTCAATACCATGCTTTGAAATTTTATGCCTATGAACAATGCCCTCTTCCACCATCAAGTGGCATTTCTCCCAATTTAGAACAAGATTGGTTTCTTCACAGCAGGCCAAAACTCTATCAGGATTCTTCAAGCATTCATCAATTGAATCTCCTACCATACTAAAGTCGTCCATGAACACATCCAAAATGTCTTGCACCATACCGGTGAAATGGCCATCATACACCGCTAAAATGTAGCCGGTGCATTACACAATCCAAAAGGCATCCTAGAAAAGGCAAAAGTGTCATATGTACAAGTGAATGTGGCTTCTCCAAATCTTCCAGAGCAATTAAGATATGGTTGTACCCAGAATATCCATCCAAGAAATAGTAGAAGGCATGCGCCACAAGTTGATATAACATCTGATCAAGAAAAGGCAAAGGAAACTGATCCTTGTGGGTAACTTTATTCAACTTGCGATAGTCCATGGATGCCCTCCAAACGGTGATGGTTCGGATAGGGATCAACTCATTTTATGAATTTGACCACGATCATGCCACTCTTCTTCGGCACACATTGCACCGGTGAAGTCCAAGAGCTATCAGAGATGGGTACATAACCCCGACATCCAACCACTTGATCACCTCTTTTTTCACAACTTCTTGCATTGTTTCATTCAACCTCCTTTGATGCGCCAAGGAGGGCTATGGATCATTTTTCAGAATAATCTTGTGCATACACAATGCGGGGCTTATCCCCAGAATATCACCGAAATTCAATCCAATTACCTTTTTCCACTTTTGAAGCACCGGAAATGTAGCATCAACATGCAAGTTAGTAAGGCAAGATAAAAGAATAACTGACAGAGTAGAATTTGAGCCTAAGAACTCACACCTGAGGTATGGAGGCAGTGGTTTCAACTCCAAAACCGGAGGCTCATCCATTGAAGGTTTTGTTGGTAGATTATTCCTATTTTTGAGATCCAAAGATAATTTCCTAGGCTCATAAGAGTAAGAGCACATTCCATGTAAATCATTCACGCACTCCACTAGGCCCTTATCATCATTGACATCAAGATTCAATAATACGACCTCTAATGAGTCCTCTACACTGAACATTGCACTGGTGTCATCAACTATCACTGATGTGACAAGGTCCACTAAAGAGCGCACCTCGATACTGTTGAGCTTCTTCATTCAGTTGCACACCTGAAAGACCACCTTTTCATCGCCCAATCGGAAGGTGAGTTCCGCTGCTTCCACATAACCTAAGACCTTCCCTGTACTAAGGAAAGGTCTTCCCAATATGATAGGAACTTCATAGTCCACCTCGCAGTCCAAGATCACAAAGTCGCTGGAAAGATAAATTTGTGCATCCGGACAAACATATCATTAATAATACCCAGTGAGCTCTTCGTCATTCAATCCGCCATTTGCAATCTCATGGAAGTCGACCTAGGTTTCCCAATACCAAAGGTTTTGAAAACTGAGTAAGGCATCCAATTGATACTAGCCCTAAAATCACATAAGGCCTTAGCAAAATCTGCACTCCCAATGGTGCAACGAATGCTGAAAGCATCGAGATCTCCAAGCTTCGGGGCCATTAAATACACCATTGTACTAACTTGGTGAGTCATCTTTATAGTTTAACAATCCATAGACCGCTTCTTTATCACCAAGTTCTTTATGAATTTATGGCCCGACATTTGTTCAAGAGCCTCCTCTAAAGGTACATTAATGGATAATATCTTCATCATGTCAATGAACGTTTTAAGCCGATTCTCATTTTTCTTATTCGCGAGCCTTTGAGGATAAGGTGGAGGTGGCCTTGGCAAAGGAGCTTTGGCTTTAGGCACAACCGGCTCCAGCATGTCTATTATGTATTGCCTAGACGGGTTCACATCATTTTCAGTTTCCTCCTCGGCATCTTGATTATCAATCCTCACTTCTTCATTCACGTTCTTATCAATCACATTTTCAACCACCAAAGGAACTTCATCTTCTTGCAAGTCAACATCATCACTCAAAATTTGCTTTTGTTTGGAGGCATTCATATCACTACCTCGTCCACTCCTTGTAGTTACTGCCATAACATGATTGTTCCAACTGTTTGGATTCACTACCGTATCACTTGGTAGAGCACTCTTAGGGAGATTTGGCCTAGCTGTACGTCCAAATATCTAATGGAGGTATCGCGAGAAGATAACTGAGCATCCGAATCCGCATTCTTCTTCATCATTTGTTTAAACATCATTTCAATTCTATCCATATTATTTCTAGAAGAACTAGGACCTTGTTATGGAAATAGGGGTGGATTGTTCGGCTGTTGGTAAATTAGGGGCCTTTGAAAGCCATTTGCCCCCGGTTTCCTTGGTTGCCATTGTTCATCCACCTTGATTGTTGTTACCACCCTAATTATTGTTATTACCATTCCAATTTTATTGATTGTTTTTATTGCTATTTTGATTTCCCCGGTTGTTGTTTTGATTGTTGTTTCACCAATTACCATAGCCTTGTTGTTGATTGCCCCAATTGCCTTGGGGTCTCCATTTTTGTTGGTTGGAAGAATTACCTCTTTGGCCTTGTTAATTATTCATGTATTGTACATCTTAATTTTGCCCATCATAACTATCATCTGGAAATCCACCACAATTATTGTCAAATTGCTTTGAATTCCCTTGATTTTGTTGACCTCTTTGTCTTCTTTTGTTGACAAGCATGTTGACACCCTCCATGGCATTCACTTGGCTAGGGTTTTGAAATTATTGCAACTGTGCCTTTTCTAGTTTTTTCATCGTAGTTGTCAACTCAGCTATAGCCTGCCCATGATCATGTAATTCCTTGTGCAAATGAGTATCCATGGGGTCACCCTGGGGCACATTGGCTCTACATTGCCAAGCAGAAGAACTGTCAGCCATCTCGTCATGAATGTCACATGCCTCATCATATGGCAACTTCATAAAGTTGCCCCCAGAAAGTTGGTTCACTATGCTTTGATTTGTTGTATTAATGCTCTGGTGTATGACGGCCCCCAACAAGTTGGTTCACTTTGCGTTGATTTGTTGTATTAATTCCGTGGGCTCTGGCTTGAAGGCCAATATCTCATCTCCCAATGCATCCATATGACCTGGTGAGAAAAATTTTGTAATGAACTTGTCCGTCAACTTATCTCAAGTAGAGATTTAATGGTTGGAAAGTCACTCGAGCCAATCCAATGCCTTCCCTCTAAGCAAAAATAGGAAGAGCCTCAACCGAAAAGTATCCCCGGACACATTAGTTGCTTGCACCCCCAACATGCATCCATGAACCCCTTGAGATGTTTGTAAGCATTTTTATTTGCAGCGCCCGTGAAATACCTACGCTACTATAGTAAAGTCAACATCACATAGGTTATATGAAAATTGCCTGCCTGAATTCGGGGTGGGACAATAGCATTTGCATAGCCTTGGTTCAGAAGTACTCTAGGAGCCACTCTTAGAGGTAGCGGAGGAGGGTCTTTAATATTGTCATTATCATTAGCATTGGCCTGGCGGCCTCTACGTTGTCCTTGAGGTACAAGAGACACCTAATCATCTACATCCTCCCTCGCAATCACATTTTGAAGAGGGTCATTGGTGTTGTTTGCTGCCATTTTGTACCTGAAGATGTATACGAGTTAGTAACAAAGAAGGAAATAAGAACAATACACAAAGCTATTTATATAGATAGCCAAAACTGTTAGCTCCCCGACAATGGTACCAAAAAGTGATCGAAGCCAACCCTGCACTACTATTAAGTAGTGAGAGAGGTCGAAGCAGCTTTTACTCGATTAAGGTCGGTATTGATTTCCACAGGGAGATAGAAGTTGAAGTCGGGTGTCAATCTAAAGCGGAGTTGTGTACTTGCTTTTAATTGCACTTCTAAATATTTTTGGGTTTGGTTTACTTGTAATTATATAAGACTACAATGCTTAATTAAACTAAAATAAGCTAAGGTTAAACTATTGTGAGTTGTTCAAATGGTTAAAGGCACTAGGGTAGTGACTTTCACCTAGCTGGTCAATTGACGAATACTTGGGTCTAAGGCATGATTGTCACATTTCGGGAGTATGATGTAACAATTGTACAATTCTACACACTCTACACATCCCGGTAGTTCAAATGATTTTTCCCGAATTGACTTTTTCAAGACCAATTGGGTATGCACATTTGCACAAGCAATCAAGGTTCAAGTCGGGTATTACTATCTCTAGGTTTAACCCTTTAATTGGGGTTATCAATATCTTGAGTACACCCCTAGTGTTTCTCAAAGAGACTTAGGTCATCTTTCTCAAGAAGAGCCAAAGTCAACTAAACACAAACTAGTGTTTGTAACCACTAATTCAGTAATTAAACATGAAATTAGTCCAAATATCAAACACTCATAATCAATCAAGCCCTAAAACACAAGATCCGTCAATTACCCACACTAGGGTTGAACCACAATCCTAGCTTATGGGTCTAGCTACTCATAATTGAAGAAAAAAATAAAGAAATAGATGAAGAAAAATGCATAGTAATTAAAGATTCAATGTTGAAATGAAGCTAAAATTACTCAAAACAACTAAAAATATCGAAGTCATGAGCACACCTTAAGTACAAACTATCTGATGACCTAAAATTGATAAAGAAGCTATTTATACTAAGCTTAAAAATCTGGACAAAAGTACCCTTGCGGGGTTAGTGCGGACCGCACAAAATAACATCCGGCCGCACTAGGGCTCTGAACTTGAATAAACGGCTTTATTAAATTCGCAATATGGACTGCACAGAATCGAGTGCGGCCACGGTGGCTTCTTGTGTGGTCCGCATGAAATGGAGCGCGGACCGCATTTGGCTTCAAACTTGGAACTAGCAACTCTTATAAACCTCATCTCTGTGGACTACACCAAATCGAGTGTGGCCACATTGATCCCAGTGCGGACCATACAAAACTTTGTGCGGCCGCATTGCCTTTTTGCCTGAATAACAGCCTCTCTGAACATCACTTGTGTGGATCGCACAGAATGGTGTGCGGTGGGACTGGCCCTGTTTTGCCTAACTTTTGTTTTGTCTTGGTACTTGCGCAAGTTTCACTCCTTTTTGAGCAGATCTTTTACATCTTGTCACCTTGTTAATCAAACTTGTAATCAAGCACAACTTGTGATCCTTTTGGGACTATTTTGTACACATTTCTAATCAAAACTTAAGCATGAAAGAGTATAAAATGTATCAAAATCCCTAGTTATCATTGTCGCATGTTACATGGTTACGTTGCAGACCATATATATATCTGTCATAATTCTACATAGAAAGCTTATCTAATATTTCTGAGCACAAGTATTGCCGCCACACAAACCATATACTACACCAATTGACAGAATATTCAGTGCGACATACCTCAGTTATCATGCTAGTACCACACAGTCACACGCAAGTCACGCACCATCAGTAGTTCTACAGTGCCACTGGGGTGTTTTCAGCAATAGTAGAGCTGGGGAATTGCGTAACATGTGATTGGGTGATTGAATATTGTTGATCGCAATAGAATAGTTAGGACACAGTGGCTTCGGCTCAACCTATTGTGTCTGGGTCAGACCTTAATGTAAGTGGATGAAAAATGTAAGTATATATATGAAAAACTGAACCCACTGCATCAATTAAAGTAGGTATACCCACATGTATAATGCTTCAAAAGATGGTGGGTAACAGTGTTCAGTCGCTAGGGGAGAATTTGCGTCAGTTTAATTTGGAGTTTACTGTACAACTGAGCGAAATTTTGTGCGGAGCAAGCTATATGAATAGCTAACCTAGTTTGGTAAATCAACATAGCTGGTTGAATGTGACCACTAAATTTATCCGGTTAACTACTTGGGGTTCTTCATGGTTCAGTAAAAGGGAGGGGATAATTTTTCTTTATTGGGCCATTCATTCTTTATGAACAAAAAATTGCAAAGCTGATTAAAGAGGTCTTAAAAGCAATATGGTATGCACGAAGGTTCCAAAATTTGATGGACTAATGCTATTGTTAGCGGATAGTCATGATGGTCCATTTCTAAATATACTAATCACAATCAAAGGCATATCTAATAGTAACGAGTCGGTTTCTCTAAACAGTGACATACTAATATGAAGGACTACACCACAGAACATAGCATGGATAACTATTGAGTATAGTGGAACCCACTTATTTAATAGTTGAATGTAATAAGTTATAACTACACTTAGCTGTTAGTTAGTGATAGCATACATAGAGTAGTCGGTTAGTTACACTGTACACAATTATCATTTCTGTCTTCTTAGTTGTGTAATAATAAAGTTTTCTTCTTCGTCTCTTTTCCTCTTCTAGAATCTTCATCCTCGGTGCTCGATTTCCTTAAGCTCAATCATGAGAAAAGTTGAATTCTTCAGATATATCAAATTACTCATCAATTTGATCGAGCCACTTTCAAAATAGAAATATTTTTGCTGAATTTAGGATTGGGGATTTTTTTTATTTTCTGATTGAATCTAGGTCAAATTGCGTCTAAGAGTAAGTAATTTCTAATTTTCTGGTGAAGATCTCATTGATGTGACAATGTCGATCAATGAAGATGTAGATGGCTCTCCTATTGCTGGGTCAACTTCTATAGAACTTGTCGATCACAACCATCTTCTCAATATTCATCCATCTGATATTTAACGTTCTGTTCTAATTTTTATTCAGCTTCAAGGTTCAGAAAACTATTCTATTTAGAGTAGATCTATGAAAATTGTATTGCATAGTAAAAACAAGCTAGGATTTGTTCTAGGTACTTGTAGAAAAAGCAAGTATGATACTAGTTTATATGAATTGTCGGATACGTGCAATGCTATTGTACTTGCTTGGATAGTGAACAATGTCTTGCCAAGCTTAATTAGTTTAGTGATCTATGCTTCCGAGGACAGTGTAGGAGGACCTTAAGGAAAGATTGATAAGGATAATGCATCTAGGGCTTGCTATTTGCACAAGGAAATTACCACAATAACTCAAGGCATATCCTTTGTGTCTATATACTACACTAAACTGAAAGAATTGTGGGATGAGTATGAGGCTTTGACTCCTCCACCTACTTGTGGTTGTGCTGAATCGAGGAAACATGCAGAGCACTATCAGATATAGAAGTTATATCAATTTCTCACAGGGTTGAATGAGTCATATGAGAATGTAAATAATCAGGTTCTCATGGCTCGACCCTTGCCTAATCTGAACCAAGCTTATGCTATGATATTCAATGTAAAAAGCCAGAGAATTAATGGAAAAGGTATATTTAGTGAAGGTAATGAAGCTGCTATGATGAGTAATAAGGGGTATTCTGGAAGACTGACTAACAAAGAAAAGGTTAATACTAATTTCAGTGGAGGCTATAGACCTAAAAATTTATATTGTAAAAGTGTTGTTTGGTGTGACAACTACAAATATAAGGATCATACTAGAGAGAACTGTTTTAAGCTTCATGGCTATCCTTCTGACTTCAAGAACAAGAGGAAATGAGGGATACCAAATGCTCAAGCTGACAGTGTGACTAGCGCTGGTGTTTCAACCGCAGATATAGGGTTAAGGACATCCGAGACCAATAACTTCTCCAGTTCACTTTTTTAATCAGGAATAATACCAGCAAATTCCGCATTTATTAAATAAGGATAAGGAAGTTGAACGTGTTGCCAATGTTGTCATTGCAGGAACAACAGGTAGTATACATGCATGTATGACAAGCTTAATACATAGTAACTGGATTGTAGACACAGGAACAACAAATCATATGGTTCATAGTCTGCACTTACTAGAGAAGTATGATGAAATACCAGAAAATGATATGAATAAAGTTCATTTACCAACATGAGAACAAGTTTCTATTACTCATACTGGTGTATGTCCATTCTTCAAAAATAAGAAGGTTCAATCCTTCACATTCCAGAATTCAAATATAATCTTTGTCTTAATGTCCAAATTTACAAAGGAGTTGCAGTGTTTATCAGCATTTTACCAGGATTTATGTATCTTTCAGGAACTCTCAAGTGGGAACATGTTGGGGATTGGTAAATAATACTTGGGTCTATACATTCTCAAGGCAAAAGACAGAGCAATATTCCATCACCAAGGCACTCATTCAAATTCAATTGTTCATACCATTCCAGGTGATATCAATAAATATAGTAATCTAGCAAGTAATAAGACTTGTGATGTATCCTCTTTGTGGCATCAAAGATTAGGGCATGCTCCTTTAAAGCTATTCTAGACATGGCTAGAGCACTCACGTACCAAGACTTTCTATCTCTCAAGTTTTTGGGAGAATGTGAAACTACAACAACTTATCTTCTCAATTGTTTTCTACCGTACTGATATAAGGCAAATCTCCTTTTGAAAAGCTATTTCAAAAAGTTCCTTCATTGAAGCATCTAAAAATATTTGGTGGTCCATGTTATGCAGTTACCTATTTTATATTTATTAGGTCATACATAAACATCATTTGCATCACCATTGTTTAACAACTCTACCACCGTGATACACGACGTTGAGAGCCAGAGGATACGAACTAACCTCCCCTCTATAAAACTCACAATGTTTCTATGGATGTCGGAATTCAGGCTACGAATCAAAGCGCATTTGCTCTTCCGAACCGAAATCCTCCAAAGGGTCACTATCAACACCCAACCTTCCGCAACAGTCTTAATATCACAACTGTCTATCAGCAAAGAAAACTTACTACTATTCATTCTTTTACATTCCTGCATTGCATAAGGGAATCTTCAGCCTTTCGAGGTTAAGCTCTATCTCTATATTGCATAAAGCTGGTTATCTACCTTTCGAGACTAAGCTCTGTCTCGACTTGCAGTTTTTGCATAGGGCTATTCTCTTCCTTTCGAGGTTAAGCTCTACCTCCGTTTTGCAAAAGGCTACCTATATTTTTGAGATTAAGTTATGTCCCATCTGCATTTTGCATAAGGCTATTCTCTGCCTTGCAAGATTAAGCTCTAGATCCACACTGCATAAGGATAATTATCTGCCTTTCGAGACTAAACGTTGTCTCTATCTGCATCTTTGCATAAGTCTATTTGTCTGCCTTCCGAGGTTAAGCTCTACCTTCATCCTACATAAGGCTACTTATCAGCCTTCTGAGACTAAGCATTGTCTCTATCCTGTTGGGTGAAACATCGCCACCTGCATTTTAAATTCTCGTTCTAGATGAAAGATCACCATCTTTTCCATCCATTCGGCTGAAGGATTGCCACTCTCTCATGGGCTGAAAAATGCCAACTTGTTCAAAGGCGTCATAGTTCGGAGGCACCATCCACATTGGCCGAGAACACCATTTCATGGCCTGCGAATCTTTTCTTTTATACTCTTCATGGCCTGTAACATCATAGTCCAAGGATGTCATCCTAACCGCCCGGCGACAGCACACATAGTCCAACGGGAACTTGCATCATATTTAAATTATGCACAATATATGCATTTGTTCATTTATAGGTACACCGGCTAGCAAACGGCCGACTCAGCAGGAACGATCCCGCTCCAGTTCTCCGCAATCTGTTCGACTTCAGTACCTTCCCAAATCTAACCATCGCGTTCGTCTTTTCGACTCTCCACTGACATATTTTGTCAATGGTTTCCAAACTAAATATGGCCTGATTCCTACAAAATTAGGAATATGTAGGCAGCTCAGAAACCAGAGCGTGGTCAAAATTCTTTTGCAATCGCCATTTTAGTTCAAAATTGGTCATCTTATCTTTACCCGACAACTCTTTCATCCTCCTCGGGGAAAGAGAGAAAGCTGTTGATACTCAATTTTTCTCTATGTATTTTATATACTCAAAAATACTTTCAAAATAGCATGTATATGCATATGTAAGGATGCCCAAAAGTTTTGGTATTTTTCCTAATTTTTAAAGATTTTTAAAATCAATTTATTATATATTTTAACAATATAAAACCCAATAATTATTCTCAAATCATCATTATATGGACCATTTATTTTTTCTCCCTTTTTATTTACACAAAATATAGTTTGTGTAATTTTTGCACATTTTTTACAAATTTATTTGGAATTTCTAAAGATAATTGCACGAAATTGCAATTATAGCCAATTTCTGATATTTTTAGAATAATATTTATATGTTATTAATTAGTTCTAAATTTTTAATTTTTGCTTTTAGATTATTTGGATATTTTATAAATTGGAGAATTTGACTATTTAAAAGTTGGCGAGATTTTAGTTAAATCCTATTCAAAATTGTGCCCCTAGTCAGCCCAATTTGAACCCAATTTTAAACCGAATCAAACAACCCATACCCATTTGATTTTGACCCGGTCCACCTTTGAGTTAATCTGAGCCGTTGATCAATTGAGATCAATGGCCCAGATTAGATTACCTTAATTAAACCCTAAGGCTACCCCCGACCCCTCATTTCTCAAGAGACCGGTCTCTATCTCTAGACCACACTCTCTCTAACGATTCTTGTCCCTTCCCTCTAGAACCTTCTAGTTCACTCCTTGTTCTCCGACGAGCCTCATCGCCTCTCCGGCCATGCTCCGTCCTCACTTCTCTCGACTTTTAAGCCACCGTGGATCATGTATCATTACTTCTATACAAAGTCTGAAACCCTAGAAGCCTCCACCATGAAGATGGTCACTGAAGCCTCGCCGGTGGTCCGATGCCGGCCTTTCTCCGATGATTTTGGTTTGATGATGTTAATAACACCATTATCTTCGAGCTTCACGGCCAGGTTTCTCTTACCCTCTCACTGGTTTCTTATGAACCCTAATCGTAACTCAAACCCCTCAAATATCTGATTTCCTTAATGGTTTTAACTCTCACCTTCAGGTTTTTTCACTATTTTACTCGATCTATATGATTATTCCAGTTTTAAACGATTTTTGTTCCTTTTTTAAAGCTAGGGTTTCTGACCCCTTTTCTAAATCAATTTATTTTTTGATTTTTAGTACTAGTTCATGATTCTCAGTACTATTTTCTAAATGTTTTGCTTAAGTCTGATAAAACCCTAATTTTGGATGTTTGTGTTTGCATTATTTGCTTGTTTGTGTTTCTTCTGGATTCCTCTCCGAGTTCTATGCTCCTTGTTATTAATGTGTTGTTCCTTCTGTGTTCTTTACTTAAAAGTTTCTCTTATTGCTTGCATGGTGATTTTATATTGATTCCTCGAACCCATTTTGAGACTGTGATACTTGCTTTCAAATTGTGATTCTGCGTATTTTTCTATAGTTTGAATTTCTTCCTTAATTTATGGGATACTTTCTTCAGTTAATACTGATTCCATTGGGTTTCAATGTCGGTCATTATTTTTAAAACTTTTTTCCAAATTACGGTGATATCTTGCCTTATATATGTATACAAATTTTTGATTGGTCTGCCCGACCTATTTTCTTAATTAGATGTCCATGTATCTAGACTTCATTGCACGCTCTATACTACTCTGTTTCCTTAAGTAATTATACCTTACTTTGTGATTTCTTTCCTTTTAAATGACCGATTATTACCGTTTGATTTGGGATCCCTTTATTAAAGGGCAGTCCAACTACTGATTGGTTTGTGATTGATACCAGTCCCTTAATTAAGGGACTGGTGCCTTGTTTGTTGCTCATATTTAGTACTATAACTAAAAAACCATCGAACACATTGCATATCACATACACTCAATGTTCTGAACTCTCTCTTTTTCACACCAACATCTTTGTGCTCTTTGTTTCTACATAATAGTCTCTGACTTTTCCCGTTGAATGCTAATCATTCACCTGGCCGTAAGCCAAAGATATGTAACTTTGGTCACTTTATCACTTTACTGGTTGCTATTGAGTTATTTGTTTTGGGTCTGCCTGCTGCTCTATTCATGTATACCTTCATACTGCTGCTCTGCTCTCTGCTTCTCTTTGCACACTACTGCTCACTTCTCCGTGTCCTATTTTTCACTACTGCACTATGTTACATTAGCTTCAACTGGTATGTTTTCTATTTAAGTCACAGCCTCCATAACAATATTCTCCTATTAGTGTTGCACTTCCTATTGTTTCTTGTGTGCTTCTACTTATGGTTCTGTTGTTCTTATTACCATTAGCATGTACTTAGGATAATTGGTATGCCTAGCCTGACTTGGCTTGTTCAGTACCCCCTTTCCCAATCCTGATGTATGTTTTCCTCACTCTTGTGCACTATTAGCATTTTTCCAGGATCTACTTGGCTACTCCATAGCCCTAAGACCTCTTCCTGAGGCTGACTATGTTTGGAGTTTGGTGGAGTAAGATCTAGGCTCTTGATTTGAAGCATTCTTGATTACTTCTCTTTGAGGTGTTATACATGTGTGAATGGTTTACTTGCTTATGAATTATTTATTCCCTTTCCCTTGCCCTTGTTTGTGTGACTCTGTGTTTTCAAAATTGGTCATCCTAAATTGATTTCAAAAGATCTCTTTCACTCTTCGATTACTGTTTTTCTCAAACTGACTCTATTGTTTTCCAATTCAACTCTTCCTAACTCTATCACACACTTTCACCACTCTTAGCACTTAGGTTCTTCCCCCTTAGTGTAATTATTGCTTTGGAAGCCTTGAGCACCCACTGAACTTTGATGCCCATCTACTACCTCGGTAAGAAGTTTACCCCATACGAGGCTCGGTATTCCTTATTAGAGCGCACTTGCTGTGCTCTGACTTGGGTAGCTCAAATGTTGAGGCATTATTTTTGTGCTTACACAACTTACCTCATCTCCATGATCAATCCATAGAAATATATCTTTCAGAAGCCCATGCCTATTGGCAAGCTCTTCAAGTGGCAAAGCTTGACATTGTTTACGTTACCCAGAAGGCCGTCAAAGGATAAGCATTGGCAGATCACCTCGCCGAGAATCCTGTGGGAGGAGAATACGAACCTCTAAAGATGTAGTTTCCCGATGAAGAGGTAGCTTTCATAGGATAGGACATTGCAGAATCCCATGATGGGTGGAGGATGTTTTTTGATGGAGCCGCAAATTTCAAAGGAGTCGGTATAGGATCTATCCTGGTATCAGAAACTGGTCAGCATTACCCGGTGTAATCCAAGCTTAGATTCCCGTGCACCAACAACATGGCCGAGTACGAAGGCTTCATCTTAGTGCTCAAACTAGCAATTGATATGAACATTCAGGAGTTACTAGTGATTGGAGACTCAGACCTGCTCATACATCAGGTTTGAGAAGAATGGGAAACCAAGATTTCCAAGATACTCCCCTATCTACACCATGTACAGGTGTTGACGAAGAGATTCAAAAAGACAGAATTACAGCACGTTCCCAGAATACAGAATGAGTTCGTTGATGCCTTAGCCACTTTATCGTCTATGATCCAGAATCCAGATACCAACGTTATTGATCCCATCCAGGTCAAGATTCACGACCAACCAGCTTATTGTGCTCATGTTGAGGAAGAATCTGACGGGAAGCCTTGGTTCCATGATATCACGGAATACTTGACAATAGGAGAATACCCAGAACTTGCCAATGCTACTCAGAAACGCACACTCGGAGGTTATCCAACAACTTCTTTCACAGTGGAGGAATCATGTACAGGAGGACTCCCGATCTGGGATAACTAAGATGTGTCGAGGAAATGGAAGAAACTAAATTATTGGAGGAAGTGCACGCAGGGACCTGCGGACCGCACATGAATGATTCGATTTGGAAAAAAAGATACTCCGAGATGGGTATATTTGGACGACTATGGAAGCGGACTGCAACCAGTATGTCCAGAAATGCCACCGTTGTATGATATATGCAGATATGATAAAGGTACCTCCAAACAAGCTTATTCTAACAAGCTCGTCGTGGCCATTCGCCGCTTGGGAATGGATGTTATCGGACCAACCGAACCAGCTGCATCAAACGAGCACAGGTTCATCCTAGTGAAAATTGATTACTTTACCAAATAGGTTGAAGCAACATCATATAAAGCAATCGCCAAGAAAGTAGTAACAGATTTTATCTGTGATAATATGGTTTGTCAGTTCAGGATTCCAGAATCAATCATGTCCGACAATGATTCTAATCTCAACATCGACCTGATGAAGGCAATGTGTGAAACATTCAAGATTAAACACAAAAGCCCTACGGCTTACAGACTTCAGATGAATGGAGTATTAGCAGCAGACAGTAAGAACATCAAGAAGATACTAAGGAAGATGATCGAAAAGCATAAGCAATGGCATGAGAAGTTGTCGTTCGCTTTATTGGGATATCGTACCAAGGTCCGCACATCACTTGGCCACTCCCTATATGTTGGTTTATGGTACCGAGGCGGTCATCCCTGTCGAGGTAGAAATCCCTTCCTTTTGAGAGTCATACAAGAAGCAGAATTAGATAATGCAGAATAGATCAAAAGTCGCTACGACCAATTAGCCCTCATAGATGGGAAGAGAATGAATGCAGTTTGTCATGGTCAGTTGTATCTGAACAGAATGTCTAGAGCCTTCAACAAGAGAGTTAATCCAAGGAAGTTCACACCGGGATAGCTGGTATTGAAGAAAATATTTTCACATCAAGTCGAAGCCAAAGGGAAATTCTCTCCCAATTGGTAGGGTCTGTACATGGTTCATCGGGTTCTAACTGGAGGAGCCCTTTTTCTCGCAGAAATGGACTGAGAAGTCTGGCCGAGGCCGATCAACTCAGACATAGTGAAAAGATACTATATTCGATCATATGCATTTTCTTTCATGATGTACTTTGAACTACGCCTGACCTGATTCCTGTTTAAGAGGGGATACGTAGGCAGCACTGTGGGTTCGGTCACATTTTTAGTAAAAATTACATTTTCCCCGCAATTGGAACTAGGGCAGAATTTTGAGGAGGACCCTTAAAATTCCGAAGTCAGCTTGTCAGTATCTTCATCAGTACAGAGACAGTAAATTGGGGCAAAATTTTGAGGAGGACCCTCAAAATTCTGGAATTGATCCGCGTTCAGTCATTCAGCACAGTCGTCAGCAACACCAGCCCAATAAACTGGGGCAGAAGTTTGAGGAGGACCCTAAACATTCTGGAGCAAGCAAGGTCGCTGTATCTTGGACCATGTTGCAGTTCTTGGTTCATCCAAAATAAAATTGTTATTTATATATATATATATATATATATATATATATATATATATATATATATATATATATATATATGTACCTACATTATATTTATTAGTGCATGCATAAAAATCATTTGCATTGCCATCGTTTAGAGATGTTTCCCCTGTGATACACGACGCTGAGAGCCAGAGGATACGAACTAACATCCACTCTACAAAACTTAATATTTTTCTTTGGATGTAGGAATTCAGGCCATGAATCAAAGCACATTTGCTCTTCCAAACCGAAACCCTCCAAAGGGTCACTATCCACACCCAACCTTCCCCAGCAGTCTTAATATCGCAATTGTCTATCAGCTAAGATAACATACTACTATTTGTTCTTTTACATTCCTGCATTGCATAAGGCTATCATCTACCTTTCGAGGTTAATCTTTAACTCCATATTGCATAAGGCTACTTATTTGCTTTTCGAGACTAAGCTCTATCTCTATTTGCATTTTTGCATAAGGCTATTCTCTGCCTTTCGAGGTTAAGCTCTACCTCTGTATTACATAAGGCTACCTATCTGCCTTTCGAGACTAAGTTCTGTCTCCATCTGCATCATTGCATAAGGCTATTCTCCCCATTTCGAGGTTAAGCTCTGCCTGCGTATTGCATAAGGCTACTTATCTGCCTTTCAAGACTAAATTCTGTCTCTATCTGCATCATTGTATAAGGCTATTCTCCGCCTTTCGAGGTTAAGCTCTACCTCTGAATTGCATAAGGCTACTTATCTACCTTTCAAGACTAAGCTCTGTCTCCATCTGCATTTTGCATAAGGATATTCTCTGCCTTTCAAGGTTAAGCTCTACCTCCATATTGCATACGGCTACTTATCTGCCTCTCGGGACTAAGCATTGTCTCCATTTGAATCTTTGCATAAGGCTGTGATCTGCCTTCCAAGGTTAACATCTGCCTCCACCCTGCATAAGGGCTACCTATTTGCCTTCCGAGACTAAGCATTGTCTCCATCCTACTGGCTGAAACATCGCCACCTGCATTTTGACTTCTCGCTCTGGCTGAAATATCGCCACCCTTTGCATTCATTCGGCTGAAGGATTGCCACTCTCTCATGGGCTGAAAAATCGCTAACTTGTTCAAAGGCATCATAGTTCGAAGGCACCATCCGCATAGCCCGAGAACACCATTTCATGGCATGCGGATCTTTACGTTTATGCTCTTCATGGCCCTGGACATCACAGTCCGAGGACGTCATCCTAACCGTCCGAAGACAACATTCATGCTCCAACGGAAACTTGCATCATATTTAAATTACGCACAATATATGCATTTGTTCATTTACAGGTACACCAGCTAGCAAACATCCGTCTCAGCAAGAATGATCCTGCTCCAGTTCTCTGCAACCTGTCAGACTTCAATACCCTCCCAAATCCAACCATCGTGTCCGTCTTATCAACTCTCCAATGACATATTCCGTCAATGATTCCTGAACTACATATGGCTTGATTCCTGTAAAACAAGGGATATGTAGGCAGCTCAGAAACCAGAGCGCGGTCAAAATTCTTTTGCAATCGCCATTTTCAGTCAAAATTGGTCATCTTGTCATTATCCGACAACTCTTTCATCATCCTCGGATAAAGAGGGGTAGATGTTGATATCCAATTATTCCCTATATATTTTTTATACTCAAAATACTTTCAAAATAGCATGTATACACATATGTAAGCATGCCCAAAAGTTTTAGTATTTTTCCTAATTTTTTATGATTTTTAAAATTAATTTATTAACTATTTTAACAGTATAAAACCCAATAATTATTCTCATATCGTCATTTTGTGGACCATTTATTTTTTTTCCCTTTTTATTTACATAAAATATTTCTAGTGTAATATTTGCACATTATTTAAAAATTATTGGAATTTCTAAATCTAATTGCACGAAATTGCAATTGTAGCCTATTTCGCAATTAACTATGTTTTACAACTATAAAATTATTTTTGGTATTTTTAGAATAATATTTATATGTTATTAATTAGTTCTATGTTTTTAATTTTTTCTTTTAGATTATTTGGCTGTTTTTTAAATTGGAGAAATTGACTATTCAAAAGTTGGCCATAATTTATCTAAATCCTAGCCAAAATTGTGCCCCTATTTAGCCCAATTGCAACCCAATTTTAAACTCTATCAAACAACCTGTAACCAATTGATTTTGACCCGGTCCACCTTAGAGTTAATCTGAGCCGTTGATCAAATGAGATCAACGGCCCAGATTAGATTACCTTAATTAAACCCTAAGGCTAACACCCCCCCCCCGACCCCTCATTTCTCATGAGAACGGTCTGTATCCCTATCTCACTCTCTCTCTAACAATTCCTCTAACTTCTCTCTAGAACCTTCTGGTCCACTCCTTCTTCTCCGACGAGCCTCATCGTCTCTCCGGCCATGCTCCGTCCTCATTTCTCTCGACTTCTAGGCCACCAGTATCCTGTATCGTTTCTTCTCTCCAAAGTCTGAAACCCAAAAGCCTCCACCATGAAGATTGTCACTGATGCCTCGCAGGTGGTCCGATGCCGGCCATTCTCCAATGAATTTTGTTCGATAATGTTAAAAACAACATTATCTTCAGGCTTCACGGCCAGGTTTCTCTTACCCCTCTCACTGGTTTCTTATGAAACCCCAATCGCAACCCAAACCCCTCAAATCTCTTATTTCCTAAATGATTTTTACTCTCACCTTCAGGTTTTTGCACTATTACAAGATCTCTATGATTACTCCTGTTTTAAACGATTTCTATTCCTTTTCAATACTAGGGTTTCTGACCCCTTTGCGAAATCACTTTATTTTTTTATTTTTAGTACTAGTTCATGATTCTCAGTACTATTTTCTAAATGCTTTGCTTAAGTCTGATAAAACCCTAATTTTGGTTGTTTGTGTTTGCATTATCTTCTTGTTTGTGTTTCTTCTGGATTCCTCTCCGAGTTCTATGCTCCTTGTTGTTAGTATGTTGTTCTTTTTGTGTTCTTCACTTAAAAGTTTCTCTTATTGCTTGCATGGTGATTTTATACAGGTTCCTCGAACCCATTTTGAGACTGTGATATTTGCTTTCAAATTGTGATTCTGCGTATTTTCCTATTGTTTGAATTTCTTCCTTAATTTATGCGATACTTTCCTCAGTTAATACTGATTCCCTAGGGTTTTAATCTCACTCATTATTTTGAAAACTATTTTCCATAATTACGGCGATATCTTGACTTATATATGTATACAAATTTTTGATTGATCTGCCCGACCTATTTCCTTAATTAGATGGTCATGTATCTCGTCTTCATTGTATTCTTTATGCTACTCTGTTTCCTTATGTAATTATACCTTACTCTGTGATATCATTTCGTTTAAATGACTGATTATTACCGTTTGATTTGGGATCCCTTAATTAAAGGGTTGTTCTACTGACTAGATTGCGATTGATACCGGTTCCTTAATTAAGGGATTGCTGCCTTGTTTGTTTGCTCATATTCAGTACTATAATTATCCGCCATTCGCTTTGAAAAAAAAAAACCAACGAACACATTGCATATCACTTACACTCAATGTTCTGAAAACTCTATTTTTTACACCAACATCTCTGTGCTCTTTGTTTCTACATAATAGTCTCTCACTTTTCCTGTAGAATGCTAATCACTCAACAGGTTGCATGCCAAAGTTGAGTAACTTTGGTCACGTTGTCACTTTACTGGCTGCTATTGAGTTTTTGTTTTGGGTTTGCCTGCTGCTCTAATCCTGTAAATTGCTGCTCACTTCCTGCATACTGCTGCTCTGCCCTCTGCTTCTCTTTGCACACTACTGCTCACTTCTCTGTGTCCTATTGTTCTCTACTGCACTATGTTACATTAGCTTCAACTGGTATGTTTTCTATTTATGTCACAGCCTCCAACAATATGCTCATATTAGTATTGCACTTCCTATTGTTTCTTGTGTGCTTCTACTTATGGTTCTGTTGTTCTTATTACCATTAGCATGTACTTAGTATAATTAGTATGCCTAACCTGACTTGGCATGTTCACTACCCCTTTCCCAATCCTGATGTATGTTTTCCTCACTCTTGTGTATTATTAGTATGTGTCCAGGATCTGCGTGGCTACTCCACAGCCCTAAGATTTTTTCCTGAGGTTGACTCTTTTTGGAGTCCGGTGCAGTAAGAGCTAGGATCTTGGTTTGTAGCATGCTTGATTACTTCTCTTTGAGGTGTTATTTGTGTGTGAATTGTTTCCTTGCTTATGAATTATTTGTTCCCTTTTCCTTGCCCTTGTTTGTGTAACTATGTGTTTTCAAAATTGGTCATCCTAAATTGATTTCAAAAGAAATATTTCACTCTCCTATTACTATTTTTCTCAAACTTTCTCAACTATTTTCCAACTCAACTCTTCCTAACTCTATCACACACTTTCACCACTCTTAGCACTTAGGTTCTGCCCCCTTAGTGTAAGCATTGCTTTGGGAGCCTTTAGCATTCACTAAACTTTGATGCACAAGGCTAGCAATTCCACACTTGCACTTGTCAATGATAATCCATCTTGGGTTCCTGGTATTGGCTAGGGGTTCAAAGGGACCCTATGGGAACATTGCCGCACCCAAACCCTGGTAAAGGCTGTGAAACTCGAAAGAAGTGAGGTTGGAGATTTGGGCCTGGCTGAAGGCTCCCCATAGAATAGCTTCTTATTTTTATTCTTCATATCTGTAATTTATTTATTTTGTTTGTAATAATTTGTAAAGAACTATGGCCGCTTATAGTGAAAATGAGAGGGTTATGCCTGATTATTAAGGGTATGGGTAGAAAACATGACCATAGGATTATACTTACCTATTTGTGCAATAGAAACCATGTATAGGACATGCAACTCACATATAGAAATAATGCTCCTAGGTCTCTTTATTTTTAGTTTGTCACCACAAACAGTTAATAATTAACAAGTTACTACACTTAGATATCATGCTTTAGGATTCTTATATGCATTAGATACCATGTACTTAGGATTTATTTTCAAATGTCGAAACGCTTTGTTAGAGTTTTCTATATAATAACACCAACCTAGTTAACTGTAAAACTGGAAACAAACATGTATGTCCACCTTTCTCTTAGGGTTAAAACAAGGCCTAGGCAAGCCTTAGGCCCGATAAAATTGACTAATCATCTTAAATCATGCTTGAGTTATGCCATCTCTTTAAACTGTCCAAATTTGTTTTGCCTCTCTAAGGCCCGCTTGATTTTCCTACTAAACTTTCGTCTTGCTTTTTATCACATCTGTGCAAAAAATATGTTTTTCTGCTAAATTACCTTACCAGTCCAGAACTGGACAACTACTTTCTTAAACTTATCTGAATACTATATATTCTGTAATTTTTTAGAAACTATAGTTCAAACCTAATATATTTACTGCTCGCTTTTACACTTCTGCAATCAGGAAATATTTTACATTTGTCCACTCCTATCCGAAAACTATTTTGATATATATTCTCGAATCTGTTAACAAATGTTTTCTCCTGATTCCTAAATTGTCACGCATCTACTGCCTTTTCTCAAGTTCTAAATGTTCTCGTCATATTCTTTTCTGCGAATTCTGTTTAAAACTTTTCATGCTCTATTTTAAACCTATTTCTAACACTCCAGCTTTTAAACTTCTCTCTTCCGTAGACTTTAAATGTGATTGAGACGTGCTAATTATTTATTTATCAGTGGAGGAATATTTGAGCCCTTTTACATGCCTTTATGTGATCCCTTATATGAAGTCCAACTTGTTTTGTATGTCGCTTAGTATTTTGTCCTTTAAACTTAAGGGTTCAACCTAGACCTCACCTTATAGGAATAGCGGTCCTAAATATCCTCTAGGACCTATAGGACGGGACGGGTAATAGCAAGCACTAAGCACTCGTGACCAATACACAATCTCAAACTAACCTCTACGAGGTGGAAGGGTAGAATATTGAGATGATGACCGGTGCGCTAATATCTCGTGTGAGAATGATTGCTGGGTATTGCACTGAAGTGATCCATATCATAGTTAAACCTACGACCCTTCTTTTTTTTCTTTCCTTTTCCTTTATTTAAATTAACGTTTTCTTCAGACTAAGCTTCATTTTTTCCAAAAAATCACTTATGTCTTTCTTCTTTCAAAATTGTCAACTTGTTTATATTTCTTATGTGCAAACTTTGCTTGTCTACTCCTACTCTTCTAAAAGTCACAATTAAGCATGGACGAAACCACACTAATGGATCTTGAGGGGTGCCTAACACCTTCCCCTCGAGATAATCTCCAGCCCTTACCCGAGCTCTGGTTTTCTTCTTCTTCTTTTCTCTAAAAGTATCCTAATGCACTATAATTATTAGGTGGCGACTCTTCGAATTCCATAACCCTATTCCTGAAAAAGGAATAAGAGTCGTTTTGCCCATAATGTCGTGAACCCGATTTCGCCTTCTTCTGGGAGGGAAAAAGGGGGCGTCGACACGTAGGCCTGCCTTGCCCCCCAGATTTTCCTCTACGCGTTTGCGTAGTCCCATCGCGAATGCGATGCCCAGTTCCGGTCTACTCTTCTCGAACGCGGCACTGTGTTGTGAACGTGAAGAGCATTTTTTTGCCTAGCGAATTTAAGTCCAAAAACATACACTTTCTGGATTTTCATCCCATTTCTCAACTCTCTCTTCTCTAACAGCCTTATAGGCGATTTTGGGGCGATTCTTCTTTAAACTTTCTTGGGTATGTGACTCCTAACTCGTTTCCTTCTTTTTTTACCCATTAATCAAATTCTTAGGCCTAAACATGTGAAAATAGGTAGAAAATTAGAGAAATGGGTATAGTTAGGGTTTTCAAAATTTTGGTGATTTAGACCTCGTTTTGGGGTCGAACTTGAGAAAAAATTATATATTTGGACTCGTGAGTGAATGGGTTGACGGAAATTGGTTCAAATCTCATGTTTTGACCACGTGGGCCAAGGGTCGATTTTTACATTTTGGGCAGAATGTTGTAGAAATTATATTTATCCATTTGGATTAGTTTGTTAAGTAGTATTAATGATATTAAATCAACTGTGTATAGACACGATTGAATTGAAGCCAAATTCGAAAGAAAAGGCATTGCTTAAGGATTGAGTTGGTCGTAAACCTTCGAGGTAAGTGTTTGGTCTACCTTAGCTTGAGGGGATAGGAGTTGAGTCGTATATGTTAATTGTCATTTGTCGAGTACGACGTATAGGCATGGTTACGAATATCTACATGTTGGTGTCTGGCATGACCGTGGGTATTTTTATTGAGAATATTATGATTTAATGTCGTATCTTCCGTGCTTAAATGATAAAATTATATGTTGTGAAGAGCATGTGAAAGAAATTGTGGTATTTAGTAATTGAGGAGCATTGGCGAAAGTTATGAGATAAAATGAAATTAAGAAATGGAAGGAAGAGGAAGAATTATTGAATTATATCCTTGCCAGATATTTATAGAATTGTCGAGAATTATATATTCCTTGAATGGAGATTTTATCGTACGATATTGAGCCCATATTGGGCCCTAGTAATATTTCCAGTTCATCCACTCGCCTCGAAAATTGAAATTTTGTTTGGGTGAGTAAATATAACTAAATTATTTGAGGATCAGTTTGCACCCCGCTACAATATTAACTAATAAATTATATATGTGGATCGGGTTTTACGCCGTGGCATGACTAAATAATATATATGGATCGGGTGGCACACCGCGGAATGACTAAATAATATATATGGATCGGACTGCACACCGCGACATGACTAAATTATATATATGTGTTGGGTTGCATGCCGCAACAGTGTAGTTATATTTTTGGATTGGGTTGAGCGCCGCAACAGTTGATGACATTGTGATAAATGTGGATAATTATTTCCTCGTTCACCGTAAAAATATTAAGCTGCCTTAGATTGTTACTACATAATTATTACTTATAATGGTAATACTTCTGATATATTTATCCCTTCCCATTTTTACTTGCTTATTTCTGTTCATTATCCATTGCATATTATATAACTACACAGGTTTATGTGAGCGTCTGGTTCTAACCTCGTCACTACTCTGCCGGGGTAGGCTTGACAGTTACCAGCATATGGGATCGGTTGTATTGATGCTACACTCTGCGCTATTTTTGCGCAGATACAGGTTTCGGATAGCAGCAACAGCTGTAGTGCGAGTGTTAGCATTCCGATCAGTGAAACACCGAGGTAGCCTTGCAGGCGTCCGCAGGACCCAGCGTCTCCTCTATCTTTATTTTCAGTGTGTTATCTCATATATTCGAGACAAATAATTTTATATTACTTCGAATGATTATGTATAGTATTCTTAGAAGTTCGTGAGTATTGTGACACCAGTTCTTGGGTAGTGTATTATATTTGGATTTCTGTATCGCATCTAGTAACATTTACTAAGTCTTCCGCTAAATTTTATTTACTCCACTGTAATCATATTATTATTGCTAATTATTTTTAAATAGGTATTGTTAAAAGTGGAAAGTTAAGTAAGAGTTGTGTTGCCTAGCTCCCATTAGTAGGCGCCACCACGACTCCCGATGGTGGGAAATCCGGGTCGTGAAAAGTTGGTATCAGAGCCCTAAGTTACATAAGTCTCACAACTCATGAACAACCTTAGTATACTCTAAGGGATCGGTACGGAGACGTCTGTATTTATCCCCTAGAGGCTACAGAGTTAGGAATAATTTCATCTTTATTCTTTGTTGTCGTGTGAATTTGTTCTTCAAACGCTAATTGGATTTCTACTTTGTTCTTCTTTAGAGGGCAAGAACACGCGCTTATTCATCTACTGATCCACAGCTTGAGGCCCCAGAAGTAGCTCCCGCTAGGGGCAGAGTCCGAGGTCGAGGCCGTCCTAGAGACCGAGGTAGGGGCAGAGCTCAGCCCCGAGCAGCAGCACCAGTGGAGGAGCCTCAGATTCATGTTGAGGAGAAGGTTCCAGCGCCAGCAGCTCCAGTGGTCCCAACTCAGGTCTCAGAGGGGTTCATTGGTACTCCAGTTCTTCAGGACACTTTGGTCCGATTGGTTTGTTTTATGGAGGGCATCTCTAGAGCGGGTTTGCTTCAAGCAGCTCCAGCAACTTCTCAGGCTGGAGGAGGTAATCAAACTCCTGCGATGCGCACTCCGGAGCCAGTAGCTCCCCAGGTTTAAGTTGCAGTGGTTCAGCCAGCTCTGCCAGTTCCGCCATGCATAGTGACTCATACTGGTGAGGGTGCAACTATGTGCGCCGATGCTTTATGGAGATTGGACAGATTCACCAAGCTCTTTACCACAACATTCAGCGGTACTTCATGAGAGGATCCTCAAGACTTTTTATAGGGCTGCCATGAGGTTCTCCAGACTATGGATATTGTGGAGACCAATGGTGTTGACTTTGCCACTTTTCATCTATCTGGATCCGCCAAGACTTGGTGGAGAGACAATTATTTATCCAAACCAACAGGGTCGCTATCTTTGACTTAGGAATAGTTTGCAGAGTTGTTTTTGGAAAAGTTTCTTCTAGTGAATCAGAGGGAGGCTCTTCGCATGCAGTTTGAGCGCCTTCAGTAGGGCTCCATGTCAGTTACACTATGAGACCCGGTTTATTATCTAGCTCGGCATGCCATTGTCATACTCCCCACCAAGAGAGAGAGAGGGGGTAAGAAGGTTTATTGATGGTTTGGTCCATCTGATTCGTCTCCAGATGGCTATGGGAGACGGGAGTGAGATCACTTATAGCAGGCGGCCAATGCAGCCTATCAAATTTAGGTGGCTCTGTCTCAGGGAGGAGGTTAAGGGGCGGATAAGAGGCCCCGTATCTCGGGAGATTCAGTGGTACCTCGTCTGGAGGTAGAGATTCTTATGGTAAAGGCCATCCTCCTAGGCCTTTCCAGTCAGCTCTTTAGGTTTCTCATGATAATTTAGGTGGTCGTGGTTCTCAGCCTCATTACTATGATCAGGAGTTGTAAAATGCACCATCCGCTCCTATCAGTGCACCACTAACTCAGAATTTTCGAGGTGGTCATTCAGGCCGTCAGGGTCAGTCCCATCATTCGAGTGGATGTTATGAGTGTGGCGAGTATGTCCACATCAGGAGGGCTTGCCCTAAGTTTAGAGGTACTCAGCCATAGCAGCAGGGTTCTCGTGCCATAATACCAACACCAGGTATTTTGCAGTCCGTCCCGCTAGCTAGAGGCGGAGGTAGAGGTGCTAGAGGTAGAGGTAGAGGTCATAGATATGGAGCTCAGACTACCAGAGAGGGAGGCCGGCCAGTAGTGGTCCTCCCAGAGATATTGCTCAAGGTAACGGGGCCCAGCCCCGATACTGTGCACTTCCACCCAGACCATAGGCTGAGTCCTCAGATGCAGTTATTACATGTACTATTGTGGGTTGTGATAGAGAGGCTTCAGTGCTATTTTACTCTGGGTCCACATATTCATACGCGTCTTCTTATTTTGCACCATTCCTGGTTCATCCTAGTGATCCACTAGATCTTCCTATTTATGTGTCTACACCAGTGGGTGATTCTATTGTGGTTGATCAAGTTCATCGGTCGTGTATTGTGGTGATTGGGGCTCTTGAGACCCTAGTCGATTTATTGATTCTAGGCATAGTCGACTTCGATATCATATTAGGAATGGATTGGCTATCTTTATATCATGCTATCTTGGATTGCCATGCCAAGACTATGACCTTAGCTCTGCCGAATTTTCCTCGTATCGAGTGGAAAGTAATTTTTGGTCACACTACCCGCAATGTTATTTTGTATGTTATGGCTAGGCGTATGGTTGACAAATGGGTTTTTGGCTTATCTAGCCTATGTTCGTGATTCCAATGCCGAGGTTCCCTCTATTGACTCTATGCCCGTGGTTCACGAGTGTCCTGAAGTTTTCCCTTTAGACCTGCTGGGTATGCCACCCGACAGGGGTATTAATTTTTCCATTGATTTGGCTCCGGGCACTCAGCCCATTTCCATTCCACCATATCGCATGGCCCAGCCGGAGTGAAAGGAATTGAAGGATCAATTGCATGATTTACTTGAAAAGGGTTTCATTGGACCCAGTGTTACGTCGTGGGGCGCGCCAGTATTATTTGTGAAGAAGAAAGATGGTTCGATGATAATGTGCATTAATTACTGGCAATTGAATAAGGTTACAATCAAGAATAAGTAACCTCTACCGCAGATTGATGATTTATTTGACCAGCTTCAGGGTTCCAAGATATTTTCAAAAATAGACTTGAGATCTGGATACCATCAGTTGAAGATTAGGGCATTTGATGTTCTTAAGACAGCATTCCGCACTCAGTACGGACATTATGAATTCCTGGTCATATCTTTTGGGTTGACCAATGCCCCAGCATCTTTTATGGAATTGATGAATCGAGTGTTCAGGCCTTATTTAGATTTGTTTGTGATAGCCTTCATTGATGATATATTGATACACTCCCGTAGTTTGGAGGAGCATGCGCAGCATTTCTGAGTGGTTCTTCAGACTTTGAAAAATAGTTAATTATATGCAAAATTTTCAAAGTGTGAGTTTTGGCTAAGCTCTATCGCATTCCTGGGTCATTCTGTGACGGTATCAGGTATTTAGGTTGATCCAAGAAATATTGAAGCAGTCAAGAACTGGCCTAGACCAACATCAGCCACAGAGATTTGAAGTTTCTTGGGGTTAGCAGGTTATTATCCGCAATGTTTGGAAGGGTTTTCATCTATTGCGACCCCAATGACCAGATAGACATAGAAAGGTGTCCAGTTCGAATGGTCAGATGAATGTGAGGCGAGCTTTCAGAAACTCAAGATAGCTTTGACGACAGCACTGGTATTAGTGTTGCCCGCAGATTCGGGACCTTATACTGTCTATTGAATTGCTTCACGTGTTGGGATTGGTTCAATGTTGATGCAGGATGGCAAGGTTATTGTCTATGCTTCGAGGAAGTTGAAGATTTATAAAAGAATTATCCAGTACATGATCTGGAGTTGGCAACGATTGTTCACGCATTGAAAATTTGGAGGCATTTTTGTATGGCGTGGCATGTGAAGTATTCACTAATCACAAGAGTCTTAAGTACCGGTTTAAATAGAAGGAGTTGAATTTGAGGCAGAGAAGGTGGTTGGAATTGTTGAAGGATTATGATATCATTATTTTATATCACCTGGAAAAAGCAAATGCGGTGGCTAATGCTTTGAGCAGGAAGTCAGCTAGTATGGGCAGTCTTGCTTATATTCTGGTCAACCAGGGCGCTTGCCTTGGATGTTCAGGCCTTATCCAACCAATTTGTGAGATTGGATATTTTTTAGCCTAGTCGAGTACTAGCTTGCACGGTCGCTCGCTCTTCATTATTTGAGCGTATCTGCGATCGACAGTTTGATGATCGCCATTTTTGTGTCCTTACAGACACAGTTCAGCGAGGAGGTTCCAAGCGGGTCACCTTAGATGTTGATGAAGTTTTGAGATTGCAAGGGAGAATGTGAGTGCCAAATGTGGATGGGCTTCGAGAATTGATTTTAGAGAAAGCTCACAGTTCCCCGTATTCTATTCATCCAGCTGCAGCAAAAATGTATCAGGATTTGCGGCAACATTATTGGTGGCGTAGAATTAAAAAGGATATTGTGTGAATTAAAAAGGATATTGTGGCATATGCCGCACGGTGTTTGAACTTTCAACTGGTTAAATATGAGAATCAGAGGCCTGGTGGTTTATTTCAGAGAATTGAGCTTCCTGAGTGGAAGTAGGAGCGGATCACCATAGATTTCTTTACTGGACTTCTAATAACTCAGAAGAAGTTTGATGCGGTTTGGGTTATTGTTGATAGGCTGACATAGTCAGTGCATTTTGTTCCGGATTCCACAACCTATTCGTCCGAGAGATTAGCGGGGATTTATATCAAGGAGATTGTTCGCCTTCATGGTGTGCATATATCTATCATTTCGGATCGAGGTCCGCAGTTTACCTCGCATTTCTGGAAAGCTTTTCAGAAAGAATTGGGCACCCAGGTTCAGCTGGGCACATCATTTCATCCTCAGACGGGCGGTCAGTCTGAGAGGACTATTCAGATTTTAGAAGTTATGCTCCGAGCCTGTGTTATCGATTTTGGAGGTTCGTGGGATCAGTTCCTGCCTTTGGTAGAATTTTCTTATAATAACAACTATCAATCGAGCATTCAGATGGCTCCTTATGAAGCCTTGTATGGTTGGCGGTGTCGTTCTCCGGTTGGATGGTTTGAGCCTGAGAGGCCCGGTTGTTGGGTACAGATTTAGTTCAGGAGGCCATAGATAAGGCCAAGATCATCCAGGATAGGCTTCGTACAGCTCAATCCAGACAGAAGAGCTATGCAGATTGTAAGGTTCAAGATGTAGCGTTCATGGTTGGGGAGCGGGTATTGCTCCGAGAGTCGCCTATGAAGGACGTGATGAGATTTTGGAAGAAGGTCAAACTAAGCCTTAAGTTAATTGGCCCATTCGAGATTCTTGATCGTGTGGGAAAGGTGGCTTATAAACTTACTTTGCCACCTAATTTGTCAGTTGTGCACCCAGTATTTCATGTGTCCATGCTCTGGAAATATCACGGCGATCCATCACACGTGTTAGATTTCAACACTGTCCAATGGGACTAGGATCTATCATATAAGAAGGAGCCGTGTGGCTATATTAGACCGGAAGGTTCGACGATTGAGGTCAAAAAGTTTTCCATCAGTGCGAGTTCAATGGAGAGGTCAGCCTCCTGAGACATCGACTTAGGAGTTCGAGTCTGATACGCGGAGAGGTGGAGAATGTGACGACCCAAAGGGCCATCACTTGTTTTCTCAGTCATTTTGAGCTTCCAAGGCCTTGAAACTCTCACTATTAGTTGCCTCGATTTGCGTTCATAGTCCAGGCACGAAGCCGGAAAGTTTTTATGTTTCAATATATGAATTATGTGAAATATTTGAAGAATTTTGATATTAATATCGTTAAGGTTGACTTTGGTCAACATTTTTGGTAAACCGTCCTAGACCGGTGAATTGGCGGTCTTAGAAGGTCCGTAGAAAAATATGGGACTTGGGCATATGCCCGGAATCAAATTCCGAGGTCACAGGCCCGAGAAATGAATTTTTCCATGAAATTGTTTTCTGAAAATATTTAAGAAAAATGAAAATGAAATTTGATCAAAAAGTAATGTCATCGAGATTTTATTTTGGTTCTGACACCCGGTACAGGTCATAGTGCTTCCTGTAAAGTTTGGTTGAAAACGGACGTCGTTTGACGTGTTTCGACCTTAAATTGAATTTTCTGGAAGTTTATGAAAATGGAAAGATTTCTTGGATTTAAGGCTCAATTCATTGATTTTGATGTTATTTTGACTATTTGATCACTCAATCAAGTTTGTGTGATGTTTTTAAGTCAGTGTACATATTTGGTTTGGAGCCTCGAGATTCGGGTGAGTTTAAGAGGTATTTCGGGATAATTTTGGCTTTGGAAATGTTGCAGGTTTTCTGTTGTTGGTGCCCAGGGAATTTCTTCTTCGTGTTCGCGTAGGCCAATAGCGAACGCGTAAGGTAAATTTCCTAGGAGCTCAGTCCTTCTTCGCGTTCGCATTTGCGTCCAGGCCACGCGTTCGCATAGCTTCCCCTGCCCCCTCTTCTTCACGTTTGCGAGACAGCCACGCGTTCGCGTAGGTCTTTCTGGCCTCTCCTTCGTTTCGCGTGTGCCCATCAAGTTCACGTAGGCATGCCTTGCCCCTCCAGTTTTTCCTCTATGTGAGCCCCATCGCATACGCGATGCACAATCTGGTCTACTCTTTGCGAACGTGGCACCATGCTGCGAACGCGAAGAGCATTTTTCTGCCCAGCGAATTTATGTCCAAAAATAGAACACTTTCGGGATTTTCATCCCATTTCTCAACTCTCTCTTCTCTAACAGCTTTTTGAGCGATTTTGGGGCGATTCTTTATCAAACCTTCTTGGGTATGTAATTCCTAACTCGTTTCCATCATTTTTCACCAACATCAATCAAATTCTTAGGCCTAAACATGTGAAAATAGGTAGAAAATTAGAGAATTAGGTATAGTTAGGGTTTTCAAAGGATTGGTGATTTAGACCTCGTTTTGGGGTCGAACTTGAGAACAAATTATATATTTGGACTCATGAGTGAATGGGTTGTCGGAAATTGATTCAAACCTCGCGTTTTGACCACGTGGGCCCGGGGTCAACTTTCACATTTTTGGGCATAATGTTGTAGAAAATATGTTTAGCCATTTGGATTAGTTTGTTAAGTAGTATTAATGATATTAAATAAATTGTGTATAGATACGATTGAATTGGAACCAAATTCGAAAGGAAAGACATTGCTTAAGGATTGAGTTGGCCGTAAACCTTCGATGTAAGTGTCTGGTCTACTTTAGCTTGAGGTAATAGGAGTTGAGTCGTGCTAATTGTTAATTGTTGAGTACGATGTATAGTCATTGTGACGAGTATCTATACGTTGGTGTCTAGCATGACAGAGAGTCTTTATATTGAGAATATTATGATTTAGCATCGTATATTCCGTGCTTAAATAATGAAATGATATGTTGTGAAGAGCATGTGAAAGAAATTGTGGTATTTAGTAATTGAGGAGCATTAGCTCAAGTTATGAGATGAAATGAAATTAAGAAATGGAAGGAAGAGGAAGAATTATTGAATTTTATCCTTGCCATTTATAGAATTGTCGAGAATTATATATTTGTTGAATGGAGATCTTATTGTACGATATTGAGTCCTTATTGGGCCCTATTAATATTTTCAGTTCATCCACTCACCCCGTAAATTGAGATTTTGTTTGGGTGAGTAAATATAACTAAATACATGTGAGGATCGGGTTGCACGCCGCAATAATATTAAGTACTAAATTATATATGTGGATCGGGTTGCACAAGGCGGCATGAATAAATAATATATATGGATTGGGTTGTACGCCGCGGCATGACTAAATTAAGTATATGGATCGGGTTGCACGCCATAATAGTGTTGTTATATTTTGTATCGGGTTGTGCACCGCAACAGTTGATGATATTGTGATAAATGTGGATAATTATTTCCTCGTTCGCCGTAAAAATGTTAAGTTGCCTTAGATTGTTACGACATGATTATTGCTTATAATGGTATTACTTCTGTGATATATTTATCCTTTCCCATTTTTACTTGCTTATTTCTGTTCATTATCCGCTGCATATTATATAACTGCACAGGTTCTAGACTCGTCATTACTTCGCGGGAGTAGGCTAGACACTTACTAACACATGGGATCGGTTGTGCTAATTCTATACTCTGCGCTCTTTTTGTGCGTTACAGGTTTCGGACAGCAACAACAACAGTAGTGCGAGTGTTAGCATTCCCATCAATGAGACATCAAGGTAGCCTTGCAGGCGTCCGTAGGATCCGGAGTCTCCTCTATCTTTATTTTCAGTCTGTTATCCCATGTATTCGAGACAGACAGAGTCATATTTCTTCGAACGGTTATGTGTAATATTCTTAGAAGTTCGTGAGTATTGTGACACCAATTTTTGGGTAGTGTATTATGTTTGGATTTCTGTACCGCATCTAGTAACATTTACTAAGTCTTCCGCTAAATTTTATTTACTCCACTGTAATCATATTATTATTGCTAATTGTTTTAAAATAGTTATTGTTAAAAATGGAAAGTTAAGTAAGAGTTGGCTTGCCTAGCTCCCATTAGTATGCGCCAGCACGACTCCTGATGATGGAAACTTCGGGTCGTAACGAGCTGCAAAGCCAACAACTACATCTTTGAAGTTCAATCACAAGCTCACATCCATTTAATATGACAACCAAATAACAAAAAAGTTGGATCTACATATGATAGAGCAGTTGAAGACAAGGGAGACTATCAGAGACTAGTTGGAAGGTTGTTGTACTTAATCATGACAAGGCCAAATATTACTTTTGAGATTGTAGTGCCAAGTCAGTATATGCATGCACCTAAGATGTCACATATGGAAGTTGCTCAAAGAGTATTAAGGTACATAAAAACTTACCCTGGACTTGGGTTGTTTATGTCTGCAGAAGCAAGCAAATCCCTTTTATGCATACTGTGATACTTATTGGGGGTCTGTGTAGAATCAAGGAGATCAGTGACAGGCTATGTAGTAAAATTTGATGAATCATTGATATTATGGAAATCAAAAAAATAGGGAACTGTATCCAGGAGCTCTTCTGAAGCTGAATTTAGAAGTATGGCATCTACTGTAGAAGAGGTGGTGTGAATAACAGGACTTTTTCACAACTTATAAACTCTTGAATCTGTCTACTTCGTAGCTACCTCTCTATGATATAAAATATGTAGTAGCACCCCCTATTTATAATACTAAAAGCAAATTTGACTAGAATCTAGAAAACCTATTCATACATGAATATGGTTAATAATACCTAACTAAACATGAATTAAATAAAATAGTAAATGTCAAATCTTAGATACATAAGAATACTAATTAATCTTGCTTTAATTTCCAAATATCCCAATATATAATTCAGAAATAATATTCAGGATTGAAATTTTATCTTCTGTATGGAATAGACTATTTCATTATCCTGGTACAAAATTCATTCGCATCGTTAATTTATTTCATATTACCACCTCCCTCTTGATCTAACAGATTTCACACTTCGTTCTGTTATTTCTCACAGTGGAGCCCACATAAACAATAAAGGATATAACTTATCCCTAATTAGCTGTCCAATTATTTTATATATTATGTCATTTGCAATAATTTGAAGTATTCCCTTGAACAATTACAATGGTCTAAATATATCTTGAATAAGTACTCATGCAGATAGCTCACAACTTACAACACGTAGCTTACAAATAGCTTCTTAATGAGCCTTAGAATAGGTTTCTGAAACAAACAGTGTAGAAGTAGCTCGTGCCAAACTGTAGGACAGGTTTGGCCGTCTGTTTTGTCACTAAAAGTCGTACAAATACCAAAATTTGTCACTCAAAAGGAATACTGAGCGAAAAATGGAGAAGATAGAACACAAGATGGTAGCTGTAAATGGCCTAAACATGCATGTAGCAGAATTATGGAAAGGTCCAACAATCCTCTTTATCCATGGCTTCCCTGAGCTCTGGTATTCATGGCGCCACCAAATCCTCTACTTTGCTGAACGTGGCTATCGTGCTGTTGCACCTGGCCTAAGGGGTTATGGTGATACTACAGGTGCTGTTAAAAAAAAATTTCGTACCCGATCTTATTTTACGTAACATACTTTCTGTTTGTCTATTTAAGAAAAAATACAGTTCTCTCTCTATATATATATAGGGTTTAAACTTAATAGATTTAGCATTTAAGATTCTTAGTATTGAACCCATTACATTTTTGAAGTAATGGGTTCATATTTAATAATATATAGAGAGAATATATTTTTTCCGCTATTATTTTAAGAGCGAGTACGGTGTCATTTTTTTCTAATTTTTATATCAGAATGCTGAGATAAAAGTTTGAAGTCTTATGTATAAAACGAGTTGATATTTTCAGTTTTGTTTACTATTTGAATTTAACTTTTTCATGGAATACGATAATTTTGTTTTATAGTATTCTCTTTCAAGTCTACAAAATTTAGACTTTTTATGAGAAATGACTCATATATTACTTTTTAAGATTAAGACGTATGAATCTGAATATACATCTTAATATTCAAGATGTGTATTAACATTAAGGCATCTGAATCTGAATACACATCTGAATATAGTAAGCTGTGTATTAAGATTTAAATACTAAAAAATAAGACTGTTTGATTGTTAACATCTGAATGCATAAAATTTTTCTTTATTTGAAAATTAATAAACATAAAATTAAAATAAAATACTAACTAATCTAATATTCTATTAATAAAATATATAGTTTTTAAAATATGATTGTTGTTGATGGTGAGGGCTAACGGGTAAATGCAGATTTTTTTTTTTGCTCCGCTAGGCAAGCGCCTAGGGTTAGTTTTATATTAATAAAAGAAAAGAAAATACAACAATTAGGAAAAGTAAAATAAGGGGGACAATAGCATCGGTCTTGTTGCCCATATAATAAAACTGCGCTAAACCTTACCTGACAAATCCTATTGAGGCCAAAATAGCATCATCTACTAGCAAGCGTGTAAGAAAAAAGAAGTTGCATGGACCAAATATTGTATGATCATCACAGAATTTATAACATATTCTGTGATGATATTACATATGATAATACTTAATAAATGGAAGACTAAAATGAGGATAGAATGAAATTGTTGTCCCTTCTTGTCCAAACTTGTGAAATTTTGAAATTGTAATTCTTTTTCATCAGTGTCACAATTCTTCAAAAGGATTTCAAAATTCATGACTTATTTTTTGACCGGTTGGACGTTATGGATGTAGTTGGTGCAGCATGCTTTTGTTTCGAAGCTCTCATTGGAAGTCTCCTACCAATTGCTTCATCACTCACCTTGTCGTCCCAACTATTCTTCCTTGTGTGATGCTTCTTGTTACGTCCATTGTGCATGGCTGATAAGTCTCCCTGTTTTGCTGCATTTACACGGCATTCTTGCAAAATTGTATCCTCTTCTCTTTCTTCATTTGTGTCCCTTCCCACATTTACTGATTTTGGCAAAAATTAGATTGTGCCTTGTGCCATCACAGTATTTGCATCTTGTGGTTTTGTTAATGTTGTTTTTTCTAATGCATCCAGTAGCATTCTTTCTTCCAACGTTATCTGCTGCCCAAAATTTGAAGTTGTTGAAGCCTTTGTATCGTCTGAATTGGTAACCAATTTATTGGGACTGTTTTGGTGCTGTTGTATACTTGTCGCATGTAGTTGTAAAAATTTGTGTTGTTCAAAGGTTGAAAATGTCGCAGAAGCTCCTAATCTCCTTGCATTATGCTGTTGCTGCAGCTCATATTTAATTTTTGCGACTGCATTATTAAAGGCAGCAGATTGAGTGTTTGTTAGCAGTTGCGTTTGACTTGTAGTAGCAACTTTAGTCGACTTCTTGAGAGATGATTCTACAGCTTGTACAACCCTTCCTGATCCTGCAACTGTAGTACCAGCAGGAGGTGAATATCTTGGGACGAATGCAGAAGCATTAAGGTTTAATTTGCGGTTTATTGATGTCCCTTGCAGTTTGACAACATCCAAGTCCTCCCATGCACTATCTTGATCAACCTCCTGGTCACTTTCTTCAGAAGAGTAACCAACAAATTCGCCCCAGTCCTCTTCATCATCATCATCCCGGTGTTCTTTCCAAAATTTTGATTTAGCAACTCTGTCCGTCATATTTCCAGATGAGATCATGAGCTGTCCAGATGCTCCTTTAAATTCACTGCCCAAATGTGTAGCAAGGGGCTAAAAAAATTTGGAGTGGAGCAAAGTTGCAAGTCATTTGTTCGAGGACATTGGTTTTGCATATTTGGAGACGATCCTTTCTTTGTAGGAGATTTTATGTTGTTTACCACTTTCCAACCATCTTTTTTACTCTGTCTAGTTGTGTTACTGCTCAGATTTTGGACGTCAACTACAGGTACAATCTTTGAGGCCTTAGCCCCTGAGCACTGTCCCAAACTTGCTCGATCATTAGAGTTAATTTGCATAGGTTGGTCAGGTCAATCAACAGCATCTTGTAAGTCAAAACTCTTCTTGACATCACCAGTTTGGACAGCTACAACAGTAATTTGTTCTAGAGATGCAACAATTCGATGACTAACAGCACCATCAAACGAACCATTTACAGCAGCTGTATGCAGAGAATTTGCATTATCCAAAACTGGATTTCCTGCCTGCGAAAACGCCCCCTGCTGCTCATGATTCACAATTGCCATTTCACAGCCTCCTTCATTCAACTGGGACCCTCTAGCAAGAGCATGATCAGCCTGAATTACACCAAGTAATGCTGCTACACCAGTTGTACCAGAAGCAACACTTCCAATATTTTTCCCTGTAGTTTCAACTGTATGAACTACTTTTTCTTTGTTAGGTCGATCAGCATCAGGAGCCAAAGAGGCTGGGTGTGAGTTACTCTGCCCAGTTACATTTTGAGAACTCTTAAGAGTAACCCTTTCATCAATCTCATTCAATAGTTGTCTTAAATCCCCTCTGTATTTATCACCAGGGATTTGATGTTCCTCAATATGAGCATCACCATTATTTTGTTTCAAAAAATCTGCAGGTAGGCTCATCATGACCCTGGCGTTTACAACCATTACAATACAAAGGTAATTTATCATAAACGATTTGCTGGAAAAATTCCAAAACTTTTCCAGAATTTTTATCAATATTTTGAACTCTCACACGAGTAGGGTGTTTGTCCATTAAGTCTAAAATCACTCGCACCTTAATTGTGCTAGGTCTGGATTTAGTTTGTGTTGCCTTATCTATGGCAATTGGTTTTCCTAAATCTGATGCGATAGACAACAAAGAAGACACGCTCGAACAAATCTGGTGAAAGATTCGGCATCGATATCCAAACCACTACGTTTGTTGTTTCCTCCTTTGGATTATAGCCAATTGTCCATGGAAATACACGATATTGATGATGCACACCCTTATACAACATATAATTAACTGATCGAGATAAGGCAATTACATAATCATCATAATGATCAAACCTTAGGAGTAATTGTCTTGGTGCGTGCAAACCGATGATGCATCGACCTTTAACACCTAAGTGTTTAGGCAGCAGATCTCGTAGCTCATTCAGTTCTGGAGCTCCTGTAGATAGTTTCATCACTACTGATTGATGCAAGCCTTCCTCCACAACAAATTGTTGTCGTTCCTCTATGGTAAAAATTACAGTAGGCTCACCATGAATGAACTCGACCGGTTTGAGTTTTGTAGATGTGCGATGTATGGGGTCTGTTTTTGTTTCGATTTGCTGAGCATATGTGAGTTTTTTTATGGCTCTCCCACAGCCAAAGGCTGGGGAGAGGACGATGCATCCATGATTCTTCAAAACTCCATCAAGATGAAAGCAAAGACAGAATACAAAACTGAAACAAATCTGCCTAATTTTAGTTTGCTACAGTAACTGATGCACCAAATCTGTACACAAACGAGAATCCAGACCTTGAACTTCCGCAACTCAGTAATCGAACCAAAGGACCAGAAACACGAACAACGACTAACCCACGACGAACTTGAACGAACCTCACCCAGAACTTTTGGGCTATTTTTTGAACGTTTTCAGTTGGATTTTTAGCGTGTGTGAGTGTATGTTTTCCGGTTAGTTATGGAGGTAGATGCGTTGATGGAGCGTGGTTTGGTCGTGTATCTTGGGTAAATGCCGATTAGAGACGGTGTTTGGTGGTAATTTTGGTTGATGATGGTGGATCATGTTGGAGGGTAGTAATGATGGTAGTGGTAACGATTACTATTGAAGATTGTGTTGGTGAATGGTGATTGTAAATAATGGTGGATGGTGGGTTGTGATTGAGGAAGATGGTGGTAGGTTATAATCATGGGCGGTGCCAGTTGTGGTTGTTAATGATGATGGGGTGGTTAGTTGTGGTAGTTGAGGTAGATAAGTATTGATTATGGGTGAGAATGATGGTGGTCGGAGTGGTGTAGATGGTGGATGGTGATTGTCGCTAATGGTGGCGGTTATGGTTGAGGATGATTGTGGTGGCGACGGCATGATGGTAGTTGATAATGGTATGTGGTGGCGGCCGTTAATAATAAATATATATGATAGCATTTTAGTAAAATTATATTCCTCTTTTTATAATTCATACAAACCTATTAAGACTCATTAAGTTGTTGTAAAGTAAAAAAACAAACACATTTAATGATTAATATCTGAATAATCAAGAGTCAAACTTTAAAAATAAATACATTAATAATCGAGATCTGAATAATTAAGACTCAAATATTCATTAAGTGCAAACAAAGGATGCCTAAGTTAATTTAAAATACAGTGGCTTTGTTGTATCATAAAGGAAATTTATGCGCATTTTGTCGAACAGTATACGGGCAATATCTTTTTAAAGAAAAGTTGTTCTCACTCTTACCCTGTCTTCTTCAAATTTTTTTGTTTGTTTGTTTTGGTAACAGGTGCACCCATTAATGACCATACAAAATTCAGTATGTTTCACCTTGTGGGTGATGTCATAGCACTTATTGAAGCCATAGCTCCTAATGAAGATAAGGTGTTTGTTGTGGGTCATGACTTGGGTGCCTTAATTGCTTGGCATTTATCCCTTTTTAGGCCAGACAAAGTTAATGCTTTGGTTAATTTGAGTATCCATTATTTTCCAAGGAACCCACGAATGCATATTGTTGATGGAACGAGGGCTATATATGGTGATGATCATTATGTCTGGAGATTTCAGGTTCTCACGCGATTGCATCAGAAATTTGACTTTTTTGGTATGAACTATGAATTACTAATTAGGGGAAAAAAGAAAAAGACTTCATACACAAAATAAATGAGTCGTGATAAAAGGCAGCACGATGCATTTAACTCTCCCTGTGTATGTGGTTCGGAATGGGCCGAACCACTATGAATTATGTTGTTCGGACTCTGTAAAAATATTGTCGGGCGTATGTCGGATCCTCCAAAAGTAATGCATTTTTAGAGGATGCGACACAGGTGTGGTAGCATTATGGAGAATACGCATAACATTGACTATGAATCTACTGTAGATAGTCTTACCTTATATTGAGGTTGTTTCCACAGTTCGAACTTGGCCTTCTTATCACACGACGATAACTCTTACTGATGCAACAATGCTCTCCATCTCATTTGTGAAGGAAGTACTTTTTATGCACAAAGAATAACAGTAGGAGTTTCCTTGTGATTAAATTAGAAAGTTTACGTATAATCTTACCTGCAGATACCAGGAGAAATTGAAGCTGAATTTGCTCCAATTGGTGCTAAGTCTGTTCTCGAGAAATTTCTAAGATTCCGCAATCCTGCACCATTTTATTTTCCTCAAGGCAAAGACGTTTAGACTATGCCTCATGCTCCAATTAAGCTTTCGTCTTGGCTGACTGAGGAAGATTTGAATTACTATAGCAGCAAATTTGAGCAGACTGGCTTCACCGGTGGAGTTAACTATTATCACGCTTTTCCCTTGTAAGCCTCCCTCTTCAGTCTCCATTATGATATCGTAAATTCAGTTGCATTTGTTTTCCTCGCATTACTTGTATGCTCCTGCTCTTGTACTTCACATTTGTGTCAACTAGTTGGCGTTAACGTTTTATTTGTGTTTTTACAATTGCATTACGTTTGATCTTTGTCAAGAGAGTTTTTTGTTCTGATTAGAGACTTGTATGTATGCTCGTATAGAGATAAATATGGGATTTAGAGAACTTTTACATACTAATTTGGAATTTAGGACTTAGTATTCTAAATTTTTGAGCTGCTAATTTGTAATTCAAAATATTTAGTTCAAAATTTTTGAATTGCTAACTTAAAATTCAGGACATAAGATTCGAATTTCTGGATACAATTTTTGAACATTAGAACATGATGTCCTAAAATTTGAGCTTTGAGATTTAAACTTCAAGACACGATGTTTGAGAGAATTGACTAATCTTTAAATGCATTGCAAACTATGAATATATTTGAAATAATATCTTAAAAGTGGCTACTTGTTTTCATTTCCACAAGATTTGTGTTATATATTTGGAAATTTTTAAATTGAATTGGCACAATTTACATCCTAAATGAAAGTGTGTGTGTGTGTGGGGGGGGGGGGGGGGGTTGTAAATATTTAAACTTAATTGCTTATAAATAGTTGACTAATTAATCGAGTAGTCGCTAGACATATTATAACTTAACAATTATAATGACAGAAAGTAAATGCAAGAATTAAAGACACCAGCATTTAATACTGGTTCGGATTCAATGTTAATCTTAGCCCAGTCCCCTTGGGTTGCAAGTAAGTTCTCTTTAATAAATAAATTTCTCCGAGTACAGTTGAAGTGAATTGACAACACAGTTTCTCTAGCACTCGTTTCTTTTTATACAATGTCTCACTATGTTATACCCTCTTTTTTATTCGCTGACTTGTTACACAGTAGATCTTAGTGAACTACAATGTTTGTTTGCAGTAAACAAAGAGAGGAATTTTCGGTTAGATCAAAGTATATCTGACTAAAGTTTAAGGCTGAGTATAAATACTTTCATGAAGGTCGAGGCTTGACCCAAGGATTTCCTTGGAAAGAGATTGATTCTTTCCAAGAATAAGATAGCTAGCCGTTGCTTTTTCTTGATTTCCTTCTTTCAAGAGATGTATAAAATGAAGACTTGCTCCTTGATTGTTGATTCTTCCGAAATTAGTCGTGTATCAAATCTTTACAGGATCTTCAATCTTCCGGGATGCTGGCCTTGATTCATGCCTTAAGTTTTGGCTTGCTTGATTCTCTCCATCGCAGCTGGCCGTTACACTTTACTGATTGATTTGCTAGTTGAGTTCTATCCTTAGTTATCCAGATTTGCTGATTGGATTGTAATCTTTGCTGATTGATTTCTTTCCTTAGGCATCAAGATTGACTCCAACAATCTTGTAGTATCTTATTGATTTCTTGTAATTAATTTCCTGCATATGTATATTATTTGCATCATTAAAACTGAATCAAACACTAAAGTTCTCTGTCCTATGATGAAATACAGAAACTGCGAATGCACAACACCCTGGACAGGAGAGTTCATCGTCGGAGAATTAGACTTGGTTTATCATATTCCAGGTGCTAAAGATTACATACACAATGTTGAGTTTAAGAAAGATGTTCCATTGTTGGAGGAAGTGGTGGTGTTAAAAGGTGCAGCTCGCTTTGTTAACCAAGAAAGACGAGATGAGATAAGCAAGCATATATCTGACTTCATTCAGAAGTTTAAACTACTTTGTTGTAATTAAACTCGATAATGTCTTGAGAGGGACATTATGACACTTGTATTTCAGACAAGTGACATTATCACACTTTTAAGTGGAAAATAAAGGAGGAATAATTTAGCCTTGAGAGGGAAAAGGCAAAGTAATTTAAAATTCAATGTCTTGCATATTTTTTTCTGTTAGCAGATTAAATGTAAAAGAAAGACTATTAAAGATACCAAATAAATGATTATGCTCAATGATTCCGCCCAATTATGCCTTATAAAAGGACAATGCGGTCGTTGCAAATATAATTCGGTTTACGAGTCCGGAGTCAAATCCCACGGAGAACTAAGATTTAGCTACAACTGTTCACTATCACTAAGCTTGAACAATTCCTAACTTATAGATATTTAGATTCTTGTGTTTAACTAATCAACTAACAAATTAAAATACTAAATTAACAACTAAATGTACTAAGGGTTGGAAACAAGATTAAGGAGATCTAGAGTTATGATTTCCCCAATTGTCGGAATCCTTGCCGCTGTGTCTTCTTTAATTTCGCCTAAGTATTCTCTACCGATCATGAGCACTCTTATTACCGTAAATCTTTCCCGAGTAATCACGACAATTTACTACATGCACTCTCCCGAGCTACGCTAGCTGGCCTTTAATATAGCTCACTTCAGATTGCACCAAGGCTTCTCATCCCTAATCCCACCTTTAAACCCTCAGTTATTGATCACTCATATGCTCTGGGAGTGGTGTTGTTCAACAATTACCTAAATATGCACTATCTCCCGAGTTATGCATACTAAACTAGGTGGTGCTAGCCCGTGCCAGCACTGGCCCAATACTGTAAAAGTGGGAATTGTTATTTTTCATTAACATCACTTTGACAAAGAAGAAAATAGATGCACATAAATAACAACCAAAGTAGATAAAGACAACATTGTATAACTTTGTATTGAAATGAAATAGGAGAAAGCGAAATAGATGCATGTAAAGGAGTATTAAATCAGATATTGATAATATGGCTGGATATTATTTAGATACATGTGTGGAACAAAATATTTACTCATAGATATATGGTTACCATATGATACATTAGATACACAATGTACTCAAATAACCATTGAAAATATCATATATAGAAGCAAATTAGGAATGAACTTGCTCAAAGTTTAGGCTTGAGGATCTTGACGGTCATGCAGGTGAAATCAAATTCATTTCTTCTCTACTTTGTTACCTCTATTCTCTGAATGCCCGTAACAACGAAAGACCAATCCATCCTTCACGACAACTTAAGAGAAAATATGCAAGCTAAAATCCATGAAAGAGATACCGTGAGCAAACAAGAACATAAAAAATTAAAAAAAATTAAAAATATTGATGAAGTGGCAATTGAAGTTCTCCAAATTAAATTGTATAATTTTAAGATGCATAAAGGTAAATGTATAATTCTTCTTTCTGACTCTTTCTCTCGAAAATATGATCTCATTCATCTGCAAAAAAACTGCTCTATCTCTATCAATCATTTTGCAACAAATGTTGCAGAGAAGTTGTGCTTACAAATTGATTCCAACTGAAGATCCTCGAACAAAGGACAATATATCTTACCTTCTTAGATTTATGTCGGACATTTCATGATACATAATGCACTCTAAGTAGTAACTTATCACGTTGACTAATAGAACTATCACATATAAAACATACCAAACCACAATATAGCATGTATTCACTCTTACATTATAGCAAAATTTATACACAAAATTACTTAGAAGTATAGTCAAAAGAAAAGATGACCAACTGTGTATCAAAATGTACAGAGGCCACATAAACCATTCAGGAGAATAATTTGATTGTCATTTGGTCATGAAATCATGAATTTGCATGCACACATTAATTGAAACTTGGTCCACATCCATATATGTCAACTTGAGGCATCATTATCTCCCTAAAATTGAACAGTGGAACGATTGGAAGAATTTAACTCACACCAGCTTCATTTCCTTTTCAAACTCTCTCCAAGTAAGATAGAAAACCAAGTTATCAACTTGTTTTCAGTTTAGCCTCATTTGAAGGAGTCAAATGTTTTTGTAAGAACCAATGCAAATTCCAAAAAAATCCTGGTAATAATCATGTACTCTCCCTATTTTATAGAAGTGATAACATAAAGAAAGAGTAATCTTAAACTACTTAGTCAACTCAACACATTAACTCAAATTTTAAGAACTTAAAAGATGCAAAACAACAGAGATCTAATTCTAAGAAGAAGTCCTTTGATGCGAAGAGTGACTACTGGTACATTTTCCTTGAATAACAGATATCAGAGATAATTTTTTATGAGTCACTGAGTGAGTATAAAAAAGTTAAGTTATTATTATTATTCGTCATGTCATTCGTAAGAATATGTTACGACCCAATTCCTAGTGGTCTACATGGGGGGTTAGATAATTTAACCACAAGTATTCGTAAATATATCGCTCACTAAATGGCTAAATTTGGTAAAATTGGACTTATTAGAAGAAGAAAAGAAAGTGTAACATTAACTGAGATAACTCATATAGAGCTTTAGCCAAAATAGATTGTTTGTAAATATCCTTTAATTCAAACTGGAGAACTTTGTATTAAACTTCCACGGATCAGTTGCACCTCCTGTATATGCTAACCATCATCAAATTCTCTTATTCCTTCTCTCAATATTCCTTTTTGGATGTATATAGTATTTTTTGTTCCACTTTTTAAATCATTTATGCTTTATATTTCGTCTTTACTTGGCACCATATTTATCTCTAAAGTGGAACTAAAGCAGTACACTTATTGAACAATTAGGGGATATCCATATCTTTGAATAAAAATGTTCATGGCTTGAGAAACAGAACCGGCAAGCAGGCACAACCTAATTTAACATATCATTTGAGCATTTGATTCTTACGGTACGTCACTAGAAATAGTTTGCAACCTGATAGGAATTTGTGGCAAAGAGTTGGAATCTGTTAAGGAAGATTCTAAATATGTTCAAACATTATTTATTGATTTACTGACAAAGTTTCCCGCCAAAATATAACAACAACAGATTATTGCAGATTGCACTGATAGCCAACATACCTTCTTAGGATATTCTCTGCTACGATGAGAACTCCAAAGTTGGAACATGAACTTTTTGTGCTTCCACGTTTCTGTCATCAAAGAAGTGTAGCATAAACAGTTTCAAGATGACAATTGACATCATATGAAACCTAGAGTAATGGTTCACATTTAGTAATATTAACAAAAGAATAAGATAGAAAAGTGAAAAATAAAAACAAATTAATCAAGTATAACGAACGAATGGAAATAAAAATGAAAAATAAGCATACGTTATCACAACTGATAAATTAAGCTAGGAACTTTTCTCGAAAACTCCAATCAGGATGCTTATATTCAGCTACTAAGACTTAAAAAACAGCTTTCCAAGGTGTTGGCGCTTTGAAGATTGAGGACAAGCAGTTTGTTATCCTTCAAGCTTTACAGATCTGCGCCCTCCTTCCTCAAGTGGTTGAACATTGTATTTGAAGAAAATCTCAGAGCTTCAATTGTACCTCTTAGTCCATTGAAGAGGCCTTAGGATTCCAAATACTTCTTTATCAAGAAAGAAATTTAGAGCATCATGCATTGTAATTTGCAAAGAGTTTAAAAGTGTGTGATGTCAACCAATCTAAACATTAAATAAATTTGTTGAATTGCAAACCAAAAGTAATTCATTGATATAAATACATTATTTTCTAGCAAGAAAAGACTTATATTCTATTACCACAAACCTAGTTTACAACTTTTTAGTACTGAAATCACAACTATCATTTATCAGTAAAGCAAAATGGCTTTTGCTGGCCATTCATTGAACTATCCAAACATATTTGCTTACAAGTTCATCAAAAAAATATGCAGATAATGATTTATCAATATCATTGCCCGTAGTGCAAGCCTAATTATTTCTTGTTTTAGTTAACTTTTCAAAATTAGACAAACTGCGCCTTTAGAAAGAGCTAAAATAACTCATTTTTGCCAATTCCGATTAAAACACAAGTAAGCTAAAAGGTAAATAAAATAATTGGCAAAACATAAGTTCATTACTGACCTTTGAAAATTTTGTAGACAGAGCTTTTCTCCATTTTCGTTGATTTCTTAACAATTGACAGTTATGGAATTGAATCAAATTAGTCAATGACTACATGCATCTGCAAAACAAGTTAATAAAGAGCCAAAGGTACATGAAATTATATAATAGCCTTCACTAAATTCAAATTCATTCTATTGTGGTCAGAAGTTAATCATCGTCAGTGATGAAGGTCGATAGAGAAGAGACAAACCCTCCCTTCAACAATACCTTTAGAATTCATTGTGCCTTTGGCTCTAAATTTTCCCTCACAATTTAGTCTCTAATCCTAAATATTCAAATCGGATATGAAAACGAAGCCCTCCAAAAGAATAAGTAAAAAGAAGAAGAGCTGGCAAAATTGTAACAGCCAGGTGAAAATACGAAGAAGGCTGAAAAAACTATTGAGAAAGCGAAATAGAATTGTGCGGTGGATGTTGGAATAAAAGCCACGTAGAATGAATATCCATTAATACCTCAGCGTATGAGTGAAAACGACAAAAAAGCCAGCAATCTAGCTTATATTGACAAAAAACTAACAGGTCGAAACCTTCAGCTTTTCTATATAATAGATAATGACAGGTAATTGAGAGCTTTCAATTAACTACAACAAGAACGTAGTTAAACAAATAGAGATTATATTGCGGATCTGTTATAAATACACTTCTATTTAAGGTGAATGTCTTTAATTAGAGAGATTCTAGAGTTCTATTCTTGGTAGATAAATCATCCTCCTCCCTATAAATAGAGGTGCCCTCTACCATTGTAAATCACTCCTAACATTCTCTAAGTATCAATAAGAAGAACTCTCTCTACTCTTCTCTCTATTTGCTCTTGTTCTTGAGTTATTGTTCTTGTCTTTTATATTATTTCATAACACGTTATCAGCACGAGACTCTACCGTATCAAGAACCATTCTCGAAAAATCTAAGGTATTTCCCTCTTCCTAATTTAATTTTCGATTATGTCTGACATTACGAAAAGAAAGTTCGTTGCCCTTGAAATTTCGGGCAAGAACTATATGACATGGGTGTTGGATGCTGAAATCCACTTAGATGCTATGGGTCTCGGAGACACCATCAAAGATAGAGAAAAAGCATCCACCCAAGAATGTGCGAAGGCCTTGATTTTCTTGCGCCACCACCTTGATGAAGGTTTGAAGATTGAATATCTCACCGTCAAGGATCCACTCGTCTTGTGGAACGGCTTAAAGGAGAGATATGACAACCTGAAGTTGGTCCCTCTGCCACAAGCACGATATGATTGGGCTCATCTGAGGCTCCAGGACTTTAAGTCCGTTTCTGAATATAATTCTGCTATATTCAGAATTACTTCTAAATTGAAGCTATGCGGGGATAATATCTCCGATTATGATATGCTTGAGAAAACGTTTACAACGTTTCATGCCTCCAATATAGTACTGCAACAACAGTACAGAGAGAAAGGCTTTACAAAGTACTCTGAACTGATTTCTCTTCTACTAGTGGCTGAGCGAAATAATGACCTGCTCATGAGAAATCATGAAAATCGACCCACTGGGTCTACACCACTGCCTGAAGCAGATAAGGTGCACTCTCATTATGCCAAACATGAAAAGGACCATGGTCATGGTCGTAAACGGGGTCATAGCCAGGGACGTAGACAAGGAAGAAATTCCAATGAAGTCTGTCACCCCCCGAAGAGAGATAACCGCCGAAAGCAGAAACGGGGTCATGAAGATCCTAAGGCAAATGGTTCAGAAACGATATGTTATCGTTGCGGTGGGAAAGGGCACTGGTCAAAGACTTGCCGTATACCAAGACACTTGGTTGACCTTTATCAAGCATCTCGAAAGAGAAAAGGCCCTGAAACAAATTTTGTCTATGATGACGATGAAGACATCACCCACCTGGATGTGGCAGACTTCTTTGAGCAACCCGAAGGGAAAATAGACCACCTAATCGGCGATGGGACCGTGATGAAAGAAGATGAAGTTATTTGATTTTGTTCTACTTATTTGTATTAGTTAGTGAATAAACTAATAGTCATTAGTATTAGCTCGTATTAGTTAGTTCATAAAGCAATGTTAGCAGTAGTTCTTTAGAATATCTTCAATATGTTCAAATATCAATAATATTTTTATTTTTCAGTAGGCGTAATCGACTAGCCTGAAAAACTGGTCGATTATCTACTATTTTCGTATTAAAACTGAAAAACGATTTATCAACAATCGATTGGCTTTGGCTAACAATCGATTGTCGTTAAAGATAGTGTAATCTGGAATTTTTCGAAAATCATCCACAATCGATTGTCTTTGTCTAACAGTCGATTGTCGTTAAGACAGTGTAATCTGGAATTTTTCAAAATAGCCAACAATCGATTGTCTATGCATAACAATCGATTGTCTTGAAACAGTGTGTTCTGGAATTTTTCAAAATAGCCAACAATCGATTGTCTATGCATAACAATCGATTGTCTTGAAACAGTGTGTCCTGGAATTTTTCAAAATAGCCAACAATCGATTGTCTATGCATGACAATCGATTGTCTTAAAACAGTGTGCTCTGGAATTTTTCAAAATAGCCAACAATCGATTGTCTATGCATAACAATCGATTGTCTTAAGACAGTGTGATCTGAAGTTTTTCAAATTAGCAAATAATCGATTGTGTGTGTTTAACAATCGATTGTCAATGTTCAACAATCGATTGTTTGTAAGTAACAATCGATTGTTTGAAGAAAACGCTTAAACTGAAATTTTCAAACTGCAAAGTAATGGATAACATATCTGATTTTGTTAGTCAACTGTTAGCAGCAGATTTTGAAAATATTATGTGACACAAAAGAATTGAACTTGTTTATTCTTATGTTCTTGTATCTCTTTTGTATGTCAAACTATGGGATAGCAAATATGGATATCTCACAAAGCGAACTTGGATCAACATCCAACTGTAAAAGTATTTGCCTAGTTGATTCATGTACTACACATACAATACTCAAAGAAAGGAAGTATTTCTCTCAACTAAATATGTGTAAGGCAAACGTTACTACAATCTCTGGAAGTAGTAAATTGATTGAAGGCTCCGGAAGAGCAATTGTAACTCTGCCCAAAGGCACAATGTTAATCATAGAGAATGCAATGTTCTCCTCCAAGTCTAAGAGAAACTTATTGAGTTTTAAAGATGTACGCCGGAATGGCTATCATATTGAGACAATGGATGAAGATAATATTGAATATCTCGTCATCACAAAGAATGTCTCCGGCCAAAAGAGGGTTATTGAGAAATTCCCGTCATTATCTTGTGGCCTGTATTGGACAAGAATTAGTGCAATTGAGGCACATTCAACAGTAAACCAAAGGGTTACTGATTCCAATACCTTTGTACTTTGGCATGATCGATTGGGACACCCAGGATCGGTCATGATGAGACGGATTATAGAAAGCTCATATGGGCATCCGTTAAAGAATTTCAAAATTCTTTCGAATAATGAATATCCTTGCACTTCGTGTTATCAAGGCAAGTTGATTATCAGGCCATCACCAACAAAGGTTAGGACTGAGTCACCCACGTTTCTGGAACGTATACAAGGGGACATTTGTGGACCTATTCACCCACCTAGTGGGTCGTTTAGGTATTTCATGGTCTTGATAGACGCATCCTGTAGATGGTCTCATGTGTGCCTGTTGTCATCACGCAACCTTGCGTTTGCGAAATTAATGGCACAAATAATTCGACTACGAGCACAATTTCCAGATAATCCAATCAAGTCCATTAGACTGGATAATGCTGCTGAGTTTACATCCCAAGCATTTAATGATTATTGCTTATCAATCGGGATAAAAGTTGAACATTCTGTAGCTCATGTTCACACTCAAAACGGTCTTGCAGAATCGTTAATCAAACGCCTGCAGTTGATTGCAAGGCCATTACTTATGAGAACGAGGCTGCCCACTTCGGTATGGGGTCACGCCATCTTACATGCAGCAATGCTAATTCGTCTCAGACCGACGAATTACCACAAGTATTCCCCGTTGCAATTGGTTTTGGGTCATGAACCCAATATATCCCATTTAAGGATTTTTGGATGCGCAGTATATGTGCCTATAGCACCGCCATCCCGCACCAAAATGGATCCGCAAAGAAGGTTAGGAATATATGTTGGGTTTGAATCGCCCTCCATCATTCGCTACCTCGAAACATTGACAGGCGACTTGTTTGCTGCACGATTTGCAGACTGTTGATTTGATGAGACACTTTTCCCAAAATTAGGGGGAGAAGTTGGTGAAACCAAACGGGAAATTTTGTGGAAAAATGCATCATTATCTCATCTTGATCCACATACCTCTATTTGTGAAAGAGAGGTACAAAAGATTATCCATTTGCAAAGAATAGCAAATCAAATGCCTGACGCATTTACGGACTTGAAAAGGATAACGAAATCCCACATTCCCGCGGAAAATGTTCCAATCCGTATTGATGTCCCTATTGGACAATCATCTAGTGTCATATCCAATGAGTCAAATGCACGCCTGAAGCGTGGCAGACCATTAGGTTCCAAAGATCGAAATCCTAGAAAGAGGAAAAAGAACTATCAAAATGACACCACGAAAGAATCTCATGATTTAACAAATTCTGAGATTCATGAAGAATCCATTGAGCCCGAGACTCTGGAAAATACGGAACTATCCCTAAATCCAATTAATATTGAGGCAAATATTAATCGAGTGGATATTGTGGTGGATAATGCCTTTGCTTATAATGTAGCATCTAGCATTATGCAAGAATGTGAGGATCTCGAACCTCAATCTGTTGAAAAATGTCGAAAAAGACAGGATTGGCCAAAGTGGCAAGAAGCAATTCAATCAGAATTGAATTCGCTGGCAAAACGTGAAGTTTTTGGCCCTATAGTTGAAACACCTAATGGTGTTAAGCCTGTCGGCTATAAATGGGTCTTTGTACGCAAAAGAAACGAGAAAAACGAGGTACAAAGATATAAGGCACGCCTTGTTGCACAAGGTTTTTCTCAAAGGCCTGGTGTCGATTATGAAGAGACATATTCGCCTGTAATGGATGCGATAACCTTTCGTTATCTCATAAGTTTTGCTGTCCATAAAAAGCTTGACATTCACTTAATGGATGTAGTTACTGCCTATCTTTATGTCTCACTTGATAATGAGATATACATGAAAATTCCCGATGGACTCAAGGTGCCAAACGCGCACAATTCAAAATCTCGGGAAATGTTCTCAATTAAATTGCAAAGATCCTTGTATGGTCTAAAGCAATCAGGACGAATGTGGTATAATCGTCTTAGTGAGTATTTGTTAAAAGAAGGCTATATAAATGACGCCATTTGCCCGTGTGTTTTTATAAAGAAAACAACATCGGAATTTGTTGTACTTGCCGTATATGTTGATGACATAAACCTTATTGGAACCCCTATAGAACTCCAAAAGGCAATTGATTATCTAAAGGATGAATTCGAGATGAAATATCTCGGAAAGACTAAACTATGTCTTGGTTTGCAAATTGAATATTTGGCAAACGGAATTTTCGTTCATCAATCTACCTATACAGAAAAGGTACTGAAACGGTTTTACATGGATGAAGCACATCCTTTAAGTACACCGATGGTTGTTCGATCACTTGATGTGAACAGAGATCCATTCCGACCACAAGAAAGGAATGAAGAGCTACTTGGTCCTGAAGTACCATATCTTAGCGCAATTGGCGCACTAATGTATCTTGCAAATACTACAAGGCTGACATATCTTTTTCAGTTAATGTCTTAGCAGGATTTAGCTCGGCTCCTACGAGGAGACATTGGAATGGGATCAAACACATATTGCGGTACCTAAAGGGAACTACCGATATGGGCTTATTTTATGGCAAGAATTGCAGCCCGGATCTTGTTGGTTATGCTGATGCTGGATATTTGTCCGACCCACACAAGGCTCGATCTCAAACGGGTTATGTGTTTACCTGTGGAGAAACCGCCATATCTTGGCGATCGACTAAGCAATCAATTGTGGCTACTTCATCTAATCATGCCGAGATAATTGCTATTCATGAAGCAAGTCGGGAGTGTGTATGGTTAAGGTCGATAATACATCATATCCAAGACAAATGTGGTTTGAAGTGTGATAAACTACCCACAACTTTGTATGAAGACAATGCAGCATGTATAGCTCAATTGAAGGGAGGATTCATAAAAGGAGATAGAACGAAGCATATTTCACCAAAGTTATTCTTCACACATGATCTTCAAAAGAATGGTGATATCAATGTTCAACAGATTCGTTCAAGCGACAATATGGCTGATTTGTTTACAAAATCTCTACCAAAGTCAACCTTCAAGAAGCTAGTTCACAAGATCGGGATGCGAAGACTTAAGGACATAAATTGATGTTCTTATCAGGGGGAGTTAAGGCGCGTTGCACTCTTTTTCCCTTACAAGGTTTTGTCCCACCGGGTTTTCCTTGCGAGGTTTTTAACGAGGCAACCAATAGGCGCATATTCAAACATGTGTACTCTTTTTCCTTACTTTAATTTTTCCCATTGGGTTTTGTTTTAAGGTTTTAACGAGGCACATCATCGAATAGACATTCAAGGGGGAGTGTTATAAATACACTTCTATTTAAGGTGAATGTCTTTAATTAGAGAGATTCTAGAGTTCTATTCTTGGTAGATAAATCATCCTCCTCCCTATAAATAGAGGTGCCCTCTACCATTGTAAATCACTCCTAACATTCTCTAAGTATCAATAAGAAGAACTCTCTCTACTCTTCTCTCTATTTGCTCTTGTTCTTGAGTTATTGTTCTTGTCTTTTATATTATTTCATAACAGGATCAATTATATAAATCTTGTTATCCTACAAAAGGTTCTATCAAAATTCTAGATAACAAATTAGCTATTTATAATAGTATGGAAAACTACAATACTAAAAGTCATAACCAACAATGACAAAAATAGGAAGATGAAGGAAAAACTGGTGGAAGAATTCTTCGCCTTGCTCCCAATGCGTTCTTACTTCCATAGGTCAAATCTATGTCAAAAATATGTCCAATCCTCAAAAATATTATTTTTCCATGTATATATACCAAGTAGGGTTGGGCCCAAACATTTACACATTCTCCCACATGAAAAAGGACAAGTTTTAGGCCTGGATGGTTGCGGTTCTACCGCGGTCGCGGTCAAACCACGGCCAAACACCCTCTTAGATTCTTCATTGGCTCGCGACTGCGTTCTGCCGCGGTTACGGCAAAACCGCGGTATTTCACCCTGGTCCGTTTGGAATTTGGAAAGACGTAAAACATGAAAGTTGTATCCCTTTGAGTTATATTTCTAACCATATATTATATAGCCCAAATGGAGTTCTGAGCAAAATGTTATGTCCATTTTACTAGACAGTGCGCAATATACCTCATCGAGTCTTCGTTTATTCTCAGCTATCAAATTTGACCCCCGACTTCCCCGCTTAATTCCTTGAGATTTTACTCAGACTTCAAAGTTTCAAATCACTTAAATTCATTACATAGCATCTATATAGCTCGGAATCATACCTACAAGGCATAAAACACACAATTAGTGCAAAACACTAGCGATTAAAGTGCAAACTCAACTAAAATGCAGTAAATTAGAGCGTAATAAGTGACTAAAATATGTAATTATAGCCTATCATCAACACCCCACACTTAAAATATTGTTCGTCCTCGAGCAATTAAACTACACTCTTTTTTTGTACACGACCTTTTTAAACAATTCTCCTAACGCAGCACACCAAGAGTATTTAAAATTGACTAAGCACAAAAGCGTAACATCTTCACCTCAGGATTTGACTCACAAATACCACGCATTATTGACAACTCACCTACTTACTCTAACATAGAGGCCACTGATATTATCTTTCCTTCACGAATCAAGTGCCATCATAACACAAGAGAGTAGTTCCACACAATGAAATTTAAGAACACTTAGGAACTCAAGATAGAAAGAATTCACTCACTCTCAAAAATAACATTCATATGCATGTCAGCATAAAAACATAGAGAGTTAGGAATTATTGAAGTTCAGGTTCAGCCTTGGACAGCAATTTGGATGCTGACAGGCCATGCCTTAACTTATCACACATAGAAGAATAGGGTATGGGGGAACTGAAAGAGGCTGAGATCCAAAGGATCCAGTTTTAATGCATGGGCAATAACCTATGTATTGCCATGTCTTAAACCATAGATCAAACATATAAAGGGGGTAGGGAATAGGGATTCATTGCAGAAACAGATAAGCATACTACTTTAAGTGTTGAATTCTACAAGACAGTAAAGTAGACATGGATATAAAAGTTTGTAAATAAACACATTAGGGGTGATGCTGGAATCAAAATTCGGACATACCAGTTTCAGGGAAACAAATAACTAAAAGCATAAGTCTTATAAGCCAAATTGCAAGCGAGCAGTACAAAAGATCTCAGAACAGAGTAAAGAATTGAAAGAGTATTGCAATTGAGAGTGTGTGTGTGTGCAAGAGTGCACAATTTGAAGTGCGCTCAAGTGCAGAAGAGTAGGCCATTTTTATAGTGCAGAAAACAGGTAAGGAAAGGTAAGGAAAATAATTTGCAATCAATCACATAAAATCTCCTTTTGGTTAAAGGATTCTGATTTCGAACGGGTATAAGGAAATTAAGGAAATAATTTGATTAAAACCTTTCCCAAAGTACCATAACAAAGGTGAATACACAGGGGTTTATTTAACACAAAGTCCAATGGTACACGGTTTGTGAAAAATAAGGAAAGGGAATCAATCAACCAGCTAGTAAAATTGAAGTCTTATTTGAATGAACCAAGTTAGGAAAAGGGTAAGGAAAGGTTCAATTAGGGAAAAATCTGTAACAAACGAGTAAACACCATTAAAGGGATTCAAAATCTATAGTGGTTGGCAAAACCCTTTTTGAAAGTAAAGTTCTCATATATAAAGCATACAAATGTGTGAGTCAAGAAGAGATTGTCAAAATTATTTAGAAGAGTGTTTAATCAAAGAGAAGTTCATAATCATAAGAAGTTTAAAATCAAATACAGAGAGAAATAGGTTACGTTTGCAGACTCGTAGTGAGTCTAAGAGTCCAAGGTTCCAAAGTGGAGCCTTGACTCGAACACCGAGATCAAACATCGTCTAAGGAAACACCCAAATCCTAGGGTTTCAACGTTGAATCAAACAGGGAAGTAAGCAGGCAAGTCATTTGTTTCAGAGTCTCAACAAAACAGATACGATGGCAAGTTTGAAGGACAAAGGAGGAAAAAATCATGAAAACATATTTGAGAAAACTCAGAACCTAAAAAGGTTTAGAAGAAAGGGAAAAATACAAATATAAGCACAAGTAGCCGAAGCATGTAAGAACATGAACAGAGTCCAGTAAACAAAAATCAAGTAACTTAACAGTGAACACACATAGTAAAAGAGTAAAAGAAACTAAGCAAGGATTAACAGAAGTAACATATATAGTAGAAAAGAAAAAGGTAGAAGGTACTACATGTGTAACGAAAGAGATCACACGAGCAAGGTATGGACAAACACACATAAAGCAAAGAAGAAGAAGAATCAGAAAGATTTTTCCCAAAAAAATCCTTTCAGAAGCCCTAAAATCAAAGAGAAGTAATTTTTGGAAGAAAATCAGGGAAAACATTTTAAGAAACTCAGGTAGAGCACAGACATATACCAGATCTAAAAAATTAATTAGAGAGAACCTCGAGTAACCTCGGTTTCAAAGAAACCCTAGAGTGAGAAAGGCCTAGAAAAGTCTAATCCTGAGTCGGATAAGGTCAAAGATAGGCTCCTAACACTTGGATACACCGGAGTAAAGCCGAAGAGGACTTAAAACCGCGGATTTGAGCAGATTCGAATGGACATAGTTGAGATCAAACCTCGAAACTTTGAGCTACCAAGGTTTAAAGGCGAAGGGAGGTTGGTACAGGCCATCCATGGCCTGAGAAACCATGGATTCCGGTGAGGTTTATGGTTGGAGAAGGTGAGAGAGGCTAGGGTTCCGGGGAAGCTTTGAGAGAGTTTCAGAGAGGGAGAGTACCCAAAGGCGGCTATTAGAAGAGAATGAGGGGATTAGGGTAGGTTTAGGTGAATTAAAAAGGAAAGGGGTGATCTAGGTCGTTGATCAAAAGGATTAACGGCCTGATAAAGTAATCTGGGCGGGTTGGATAAACAGGTTATCTTTGGTGAACTACATGGGTGATTTTCGTATTTTTGGTCATGCATCCTGAGTTTTGAGCCATTTTATCAAGTAAGACCTTATATTCCGTGAATGATTTGCTAAAAAATGCTCCACCTGTTGAAGCATCAACATTAGCCTTCAAGTTGTCTACGAATCCGATGTAGAACCTTTTCCCCAACATCTAATCCGGATTGCCATGATATGGACCCTTAATCAGCATTCCTGTGAACCTCTCCCACATATTTTGCAATGTTTCAGCTAGTTCTGCCTGAAGCTCAATATCTCATCAACTTGCTTGGCAGTCTTATTAGGCGTGTAAAACTTGTTCAAAAGCTTGACTAATTCCAACCATGTGGTGATGGAGTTTATATGGAGCTTATTAAGCCAAGTCTGAGCTTCTTCAGTTACTGAGAATGGAAACAATAACAGTATGATTGCTTCCACTGTCAAATTTGATTGCCTTTGAGTGACACAAATGGACAAAAAAAAATTTAGACGCTGTTGTAGATCTTCAATGTAAGACCCCGATAACAGTCCCTTGTTCTGTAGCAGATATATAGCATGTTGTTTGTGATTTGAAATAATTCTGCTTGTATTTGAGGGACTCCAGTTGTGCCTCATCATAATAGGCTGCTACTGGCACAAGAGGTACCACGCCCTAATTGTTTGGGTCATTCACATTTTTGGTTGTTTATTACATCACCCATATATAGTTCGATTTGTTCCATTGAGTTATGTTGTCGTTTGTCTTTCTTGTTTGCTCTATTTAGTGCCGTGAAAACTTTCTCAGGATCCGGTAATGCTTCGTACAATTCACCAGTTCTTGAGGAGTTTATATCCATGCACGTATAACATACAAGACTATAGACATTAGAGTTTCAATATAATGAATTTCAAGTCGAGAAAGCTGAATAAGCTACGAATTCTGAAAATTCTTTCAGCCGTAATTAATAACATAGTTAATTCCCGGCAACGGCGCCAAAATTTGATCACACCAACTATGCCTTATAAAAAAGGACTAAGCGATCATTACAAATATAATATGGTTTACAAGTCCGGAGTCGAATCCCACATGGAATTACCCTACTAATTACGACCACTAGTTTCGCACAAATTCAAGTACTCAACCTTCAGAAATATTAAATAACAATTTGAATGTTTACTAACTACGAGTAATGTAATTAAAATGCAGTAATCTAAAACGAAAGAGGAAATATTGTGGACAAGATTTGGAAAAGCCTAGGGTTATGATTTCTCCAATTGTCGGAGTTTTCCCTCCCATGTTTCCTATAAATTCACCCAAATATTCTCTATCGATCATGATTACTTTGGGTGTCGTAGCTCTCTCTCTCTCTCTCTCTCTCTCTCTCTCTCTCGAGTAACTACCACAATTTACTAGACGTATTCTCTCGTGCTACTCTAGGTGGCACAAATTCACCGCTCACTACCATCGCATCAAGGTTTTGTTATCTCTAATCCCGCCTTTAAACCCTATGTCTTGATCTCTCAAATACGTTAGGAGTAGTATTGTTTAACAACTACCTGAATGTGTACTCTCTCTCGAGCATGATACATACAAAATAGGCATATTTAATTGAGAGTTCTTCAATCAACCACAATGAAAATATAGTTGAACAAGTAGAGAAAAATCAAAGAAAAATATATATTAAATGTAGTAGAAAATCAAATAGAGGCTATTTCTAAGAGACTTTTGTTCGAGCTGGGAAGTAGTCTCCTTGGCAACCGGGGTACCCTGATGAATCTCTACCCTTTCAATTTCCTTTCTGGCACTTGTATCTCCCATTCTTTCCTTGTTCTTGTTTCGGATAGGACTCGGAGGAGGAGGAGATGGAGGGCCCTTGGACCTCGTAGAGTATGATGATGATGCAAGGGTGCACGAACTAACTTTTGGGAAGGGGATAAAAGTAAAAGAAAAATAAAAAGGTAACAAGTTAGTGCAGATTATTAAAAGAAATGTTGCAGTATTTAAACACATTGTGCAAGAATATAAATCTCCTCATAATTTGGGTGCCTCGTTGTGCCCGAGGTAAGCCTAGTGAAAATAGTTTGGAGAACTTATAATGCTAAATGGCTCATTTTATTGGTAAAAATAAGATGAATCCCAAAACGATACTAAAACTGCAGGAAAATAAAATATCACTAATGGCCAGTGGCCTTATTACATTAAAAATGAAAAGAAAAGACTCCTAACTACTTGGTCCTAGAAGGACCTTCCCTAGACTCTGCATATTTAGCCCCGTCGAACAGCTTCACCAGCTCGCTCAGTCCTAGCAGTAGATAAGCTCAAGACAGATGTCCGCCCGTATTTTCCTCAGCATTTTGACAGTGTTCGATCCTTTTGATGAACTGTTCTTTCAGCTCCACTAGACCCCGCTCCAAATATCCTAGTCGCTTGTTGGCACTTACAGCCATATCTTTCTATGCTTCAATAAACTTCTACTGTGTTTTTTGAATTTCCCGATGGTCGTTTTCGCACTCTCGAATTCTTTTGCGTAGTTGGTTGTACTTAACCCGTGCTTCAGCTTTTTCGTCAATGACCCTATGACCTCGAATGAACCCGGCTGACCTAAATTATTGTGATTCTCTTCCAACCAACTTGATTAGTGTGGTTCACAGCCAGCGTGGTACCTATCTAGCTCAATAGAATCCCTCCCCAAGATGATTTTGTAGTGCCACATGTGCTGAGCTTGGCACCTATGAAGGCAATCATCATCTTGAAAATCAGCCCTTAAGTGACTCATTTTGTCAACTCTTGGTATGATCTATTTTCTTCCTGCCTGCCTCATGACTTGAAGAGGGACATAGGGATAAGTTACCCTAGACTAATGAGTTTGAGAAATGGTGTATCTCGGGACCGAACAATGAACTCTTCCGTAGGAAACCAATCGAATATCCATTGTACTTGGTCTTCTTTTAGATTTTCAAATAACTCTACCCATCCTCCAGCGTCCTCTAGTTGAGTGAACATGTTAGGCATATAATTCATTTGGCTGATGGAAGGCGATGTGATCATCCTAGTCTCTGCACAGAATATTTTTCCGGTATTCACCCCTTTGGAGGTGCTCCATGAGCCAGAACTGGAGCAATAAGTTGCAGCCCTCAAAATGCTTGGCCCCTCGTTGAGAGTTTTCCAAGGCGCGGTATATCTCAGTAACGATCATAGGTACTATGCTGAAAGTCTGGCTGGCAATTCGTTCCATCAAAGTTTTGGTTACTATGGCTAGTCTAGTATGGATCCTAGCCTTCTTCATAGGGAATACTATCATCCCAAAAAAAGAAAAACATAAAGACGAAGACCCTTATGTGGAAATGCCCTAAGGAGGTAACGGCAAATTAATTTGGGTAAGTGCCGTATGACTTGCTATGGTTGTACCTCTCGTACAGATAGTCAAATGGGATTTAAGATTTCTTCAAACAGGTCAAGTCTGTGTTCTTCTCTAGTCCTATCATTTGAGGAAACCCCTACCCTTGCGATTTTCTGCATAAGCAACCCCGGAGTCTTCCAAGGAATACCAGCTAATCCTCCTATTTCCTCAAGCAAAGGAGTCATTTCAAGGTCCCCGAAGTGGAAGATGGATCTGTCACTATCCAGAACAGAGTTGCAGCATGTATGATTTTGGTTTCAGGCTGGATCTCTAGAAGAGAAGGCAAATTTCCTTAATACTTGCGGTGAGCGTCTGATTAGTGGAGTGGAGGTCTTTCCACTAGCTTAGCAACCTTGGGTGAATGTTGTTTACCATGACGAATCTGGGGACTTCGTGCCTCATTTTCTGCAAAACAAAGTGTTAGGCCCTTACCCTACCGGACTCGACTATTTAAACCAACAATTAGCATAAAAAGCATTTAGTTCTCCAAATAAATGAACAGAATATGGTGGTGTCCGTTTGGGTTTCAAGGAAACCCGGTGGACTTTGGACAATGCAATCTTAATGAGTCATTATGCGGACAACATAACTGACTCGGGTAGGATTGACCATGATGCATGCACAGTTAAATAGAGTATGGTTTTTATGGGTATTAGACCGGTACCCTTTAGCGGAAAACTAAAGATGGAAAGGCGTGGAACCGTCGACTGCGCCGCTGATCGACTAGTTTTACCGTAAATACGCCTTTGCCAAATTTAGGAGTGATAATAATGGAAGATTCTGACCACTCATTATAAGCGTTGCTATAATATTTGTTTGGCATGATTGGAATATGACGTTGAAGATGCAATTACAAGATTGAAACAAGTTGTCATGTATTTTCACGTTCATAAGATAATGAATAGAATAATTGCGCGTAATTACAACAGTCAGTTTCATGGAAGAAGAGATAAAGAAATTTAAGTATAAGCAATAATAAAGCAATAAAGTGACAAACAACATGAAATGGTATAAGCCTAAAAGAAAATCCCTAGCAGAGTCGACATGCTGTCGATGCCCCTATTTGCTAAAAGCAAAATCGGGTTTACGACATTTGGGAGGACAACTCTATCCCCTTTCGAGAATTGGGTTTTGGAGTTGAAGAGTCGCCACTTAATGATTTTAGTTCATTAGGACACTTTAAGAAGGTTTTGAGTTGAAGAAATCAAAGATTAGGATAAGGGCTAGATTTTATCGTGAGTGGAATGTTTTAGGCACCCCTCAGGATCCACAAGTGTGGTTCCCGGCTATGTTACAGTTGTGACTTTACATAAACACATAAATGATTAAGGCTGAAACAAGGATTTGCATATAATACTGCAATAAGTTTAAAACTTGTGAAGATAGGTAATGAGGGCAGAATTTTATGAAAACAAAGATTTAAAGAATTTTACAAGAAGGGATGAAAGAAAATAAAGAACAAGAGGTCCTAGGTTTATGATTAATATGGATCATGTCAATGCAATATCCAGCAATCACTCCTCAGAAGAGGGGTCGCACGTGATATTAGCGCACCGGTCATCATATCTATATTCTACCTTTTCCATCTTGTTAAAGTAATATAGCGCAGAATAGTTTCGTTACTTATTGCATGCTACTACCCGTCCCAATCCTATCAGTCCCGGAGGAATTTGGGACTACTAATCCTAAAGGGGAAAGGAGTTTTGGGCTTTTTAGAGTTTCAAAAGGTTAAAAGTCTAGGGCGACAAACAAAACACATAAGGCAATTATGAAGTGCACATAACAGTTAAAAGGCTCAAATAAACCTCCTTAAATCAAGAAAACAACATGTAGTTTAGTAAGTCTTACATGTACTAGTTTGGTCTGGATTAAATTAAGGCATAGGGCAGGTTGATTTACCACATATTTCTAGATAGGGAGTCCAAATTAGCTTGCTTAGATATGGTTGTCAAAGACTGACACAATTGATTAATTACCTAACCATTTTGCCTATGTGTTAAACGGACCTATAGGCATGATATGTATTGGTTTCAGAGACAAAAAAGTAAACTCATCGCAGAAAGAGAACTGTCAGTTATAAGGTCATAAGTTCTATAGGTGTTAAAAAAAATGCTACTGATTTTAGACTTAGAAGCGAGTGGACGATTCAAGCTTTAGTTGATAACTCTTATAGGCATGCTTTCTAGGCGTTTACTGATTTTAAACATTGTTATTGCCTATGCAGAAATCCTATAGGCAGGTTGTCTAGACGTAGTCAATTATTTAAGTCTTATAATAACTTTGCCTAATGAGTGATTATCTATTAATATAGAATAGGAGAAGCAAATTCATAATTTTGTGCCAAGTGTCAAAACAGAAAATGAACATGTGTCCAATTTTAGGACAAACCACCTACTAATTTGGAGATTCAAAAAAACTTAAAATAAGAAAAAGAAAAAAAAACTTACAAAATTTATTCACATCATGGAGTCCACGTTTTTGGGCATTTATTTATTAAAAGTAAAATTAAAAAAATACAATTCCCAATTCCAAAAAATCTATTAATATAGAATAGGAGAGGCAAATTCATAATATTGTGCCAAGTATCAAAACAGAAAATGAATATATTTCCAATTTTAGGACAAAGCACCTACTAATTTGGAGATATCAAAAAATATTAAAAAAGAAAAAGAAAAAGCTTACAAAATTTATTCACATCATGGAGTCCACGTTTTTGGAATATATTTATTAAAATTGAAAAGTAAAAAAAATACAATTACTCCAATTCCAAAAAATAGACTCCTAAATTTTTCATTAGTTTTAAATTTATTATAAACCTAAATTTTCACAATTCCAATTCCAAAAAAATAGACTCCTAAATTTTTCATTACTTTTTAATTTATTATAAACCTAAATTTGCCAAAAAAATTATACAAAACCTTTACATAGAAATAAAAGAAAAAAGTAAAACTAAAGCGTCTAATCAGTTCAAAACAAATGGACACCCACGTTCTTATTAGTTTTTTATTTAGTTTATTAAAACCTGAAAATTAATATATATATATATATATATATATATATATATATATATATATATATATATATATATATATATATATATATATAAAAGGAGAGAATTTTACAAACAGGAAGAAAAGAAAACAAAAAGCACCCCACGATCCAAAACACTCCATTATCTCATTCTCAAACGTGGGTATCAAACTTGACTTAAAAACCCTGGAGTATTTGATCTATAATGTTGAAAAAGGTATATTCAAGGCTTACATTTGCAAAATTATGTTTCATAGTCACTTTCGATTTATTTGAAGGGCGCCCTTATGTATGACTATTACAAAATTATTCCTCTATTTGTTAGGTTTATGTTATGGCATAGAAGATATGGATTCCTTAAAATCTGGAGCTTCGAGGTCCTTTCACCATTTAATGGATCATAGCTTTGAACATATTCCACGAGCAGACCTGAAACTTAATATAAGACCAATTCATAGACTTGTGCAATTTATGTGTACATACTCCTCCTATTTCTCAATAGTTATGGTTTTACGTTAATTTGTGTGAGTGTTAACTACATTGATATATATAAAAAAATAGTATTTGCATGCTCCTTTTTATCTATCATATTTGTGAAGTAATACTTTCTTATGAAAATTATAATTAATACTCTCCGCGTAAAGCACGGGCACGAATACTAGTATGCAAGAATGCATAAGTCCTACAGGCGTATTATCTATATGATATGCAGATCTATAGACATGGTTTCTATACAAAAATGCAGAAAATACTATGAACATTATATCCTTACGAACATGATATTTATATGAAATGCAGAAATCATATGAACATGGCATCTAAATGAAATGCAGAAATCTATGAACATGATATCTATATAAGGTGCAAGTTTTAGTAGTTAACTGTATGAAAATGCAGAATTTAAGGAATAGTATTTCCCTATAGTCAAGATATCTACCCTTTTTTGCATGCATTCAAACCCATCCATTTTCACTATCCACCCCGATTAGTTATTACAAAATTATTACAGATCAAATAAATCAAACAAAAAATAAAATTACATCAATGATTACATATACATTTAATTAGCCTAATTTATACTCAGAGTCTAATAATATGAGATAAACCAACTTCCAGGATCAGATTTCCAAAGCCTTCTCTTATTTTGGGATGTGTCGCAGTTCCAGGGAGCTTCAACACCTCCAAGCAGTGCTTACATCCCAAATGTCATTGCAGAATCAGATTATGGTGCAGTGTGGAAGGGTCAGCCCTCAAATATCCAAGTTCATAGGAAAATCAAGGTCCCAAGGCAAGGCTCATAGGAGGGGTGGCAGAACTTAGAGACTAGGAATAACTGCAAGTGCAGGAAATGGTAAGCTGGTGGTCATGCCAAGCAATTTGAAGTACTGGCACACCCCTGACTAACTTGTCATTCTCAAGTTGAGGAGTTAGGGCTTATTGAAAGCCAGGTTTAGGCCTGGACAACCATTTAAGGGCTACCAGACCATAAAATTTAAATCAACATACATAGAGGGTAAGGGTAGGGAATTCATAACAGAAATAATAAACAAAGGGAGAGTAGGCAAAGGACATAATCAGCAATGAAACATACTGACACACCCTTTACTTGAGGTTAAAATTCTGTTCATGGACAACAATTCATATTGTCATGTCCTGAATCCCCATTCTACAAACACATAGAAGGTAAGGGAATACGGATCAAGCATTTGCAGGAAAGTAAAGCAAAACAGCAGCATATGAACATGTCAAACATTGCAGGTAATATGCATAAATGTAAAGGCTATAAGTAAACACATTGGATGATTGCTGGGAACTGAATCAAGACATACCAGTAAAAGATCAAGAGCAGGATGCAAAGATAAAGTAGTGTAGTATATTTAGCCTTGACTTTCTGCAGGCTAATAATAAGTAGGAGCAGAGAACAGAAGTAGAAAAAAGAGCAAAACGGAATGCAGGTTTTGAAAGTAGTAGCGTGTGATTGTGTATTCAAATGTTGAATTCAAAGTGTCTTTTGTGAAAAAAGAGAGTTGGATATTTATAGCTAAAATAAATAAAGAGTAAGGGAGGAGTCACACTAATTAAGGAACTATGTATCAATTACAATCAATCAACATAAGTGATCCCTCTAATTAAGGGATTCAAAAATCAAACGGGTAAAATAATTTAAGGAAAAAGATTTGAACAAAATATTTTCTTAGTAGTATAATAAAGGGTAAGTGCATAGAAGTTATTTAAGATAACAAACCAGTGGCACACGGTTTGTAAGAAAAAATGAAAGGGAATCAATTAGTAGAGCCAAAATCACATGCTTATTTGAAAGAATCGAGTCGAGAAAAGGGTAAAACATTCACTTAAGGAAAATTCAAAACAATCAAGTAAACACCATCAAAGGTATTCAGAATATCAGTAGTTGGCAAAACATCTTTAGAGAAGAGTTCTCATATATAAAGTACAAAACATGAATTGAGGAGAGACTATCGAGTTATGTAAAAGAGAGAAGTTCAGAATCATAAAAGAGATACAAGTTTAGTTTTTGCAGAGTCATAATGGGTATGAGAGTTCAGGGTTTAAAAAGTGGAACCCTAACTCAAACGCCAAATCAAAATACCCTAAGAAATCCCCAAATCCTAGGGTTTTGAATCGAATCAGTCATACATACAAGAAGGCAGGTCATTGAAACAGACTCAAAGGTTTGCTTCAGGGCCTTATGGAAGAAAAACAGATGTGATAGAAATTTTGGAACAACAAGGAAAGAAGACTAATTTAAAGCATGAAGAACATGTTTTTTAAGGAAATCTCGGAACTTAAGCAAACTCAGAAGAAAGAAGTGATACAAACTTAGGCAGAAGCAGATGAAACATGTTTAGCAAAATACGAACAGAATCCAGTAAATTAAACAAAATTAAAGAACTCATAGATAAAACACACATAGTTGAAAAGTAAGGGAAAATATACAACGTATTAACATGTGAGTATAGTAGAAAAGAAAAGTAGCAGAATAGTACATGCACAGTAAAAGGAGTCACACGAGCATGATACAAACAAACACACATATAAAGAGAATAAGAAGAGTCAGAAAGATGTTTCGAAAACTTTCCAGAAACCCCTAAATCGAAGACAAACGATTTTAAAAGAAAACATTTGGGAAAACACTTTAGAAGCCCGGTAGAACACAAACGTACCATAGATCAAAGAAAATAAACATAGAAAACCTAGAACAACTTGGGGTTTTGGAGAAACCCTAGAAGCAAGAAAGACTTTGGAAGAAGGTCTGATCCTGAGTCGAAGAGGCCAGAAAAGGATTCTAATGCCTTGGGTACACGGGAACAGGCCGGAGTAGCCATAGAACTGAAGATTTGAGAAGACCTGAAAGAGAACCATCGAGGTCATGCTTCAAGACCTTGAACATCCATGGTCTAGTGGTGGAGGGGTGAGGAATCAATGGTCACCAATGGAGAAGGTCGCCGAAGAAGACGAAGGGACTCATCGAGGAAGGGGAAGAGACAGAAATCTCTAGAAGAGACTAGAGATAGAGAGAGAAGGAGTGTAGAGATGAGAGATGGTGAAAAATGAGGGGTCAGGGGGTAGTTTAGGATTTAATTAAGGTAATTGAATCTGGACCTTTGATCTTGTTTGATCAAAGGCTCGGATTCAATAGGAGGTGGGACAAGTTAAAACAAAAAATTGGCATGGTCCAATTTCGGGGTTAGGGTTAGAATTTGGGGCAAAAATTGAAATTCGAACGGTTTATAATTGAAACAAAATGAGGCTAAACGTTAAATAGCCAATTTCTTTTTATTTTCTAAAAGTTAGTTAAAAATGATTTTAAAATAAATTAAAAGCACTGGAATAATTAATAATGTATAAATATTAGTCTAAAAATATTGAAAATAATTTTTAATTATAAAATACTGCTAATTATAAAATAGGCTATAATTAAAAATATATGCAATTTAGCTTTAATAATACAAAACAAATGTGTAAAAATATGCAAAAATTACTTAAATTATATTTTGGTATAAATATGAGAATTAAATTTATTATTTGGAAAAATGATAGTTTTGGAAATAATTATTGAATTTGTAGTGTTAAAATAGACAATAAATTGGTTTTGAAAATCTTTACATCTTTGAAAAAATACTAAAACACTTGGGTATGCTCATATATGCATATATATGTTATTTTAATAGTATTGTAAGTGTAAAAATACCTAGGGAATAATTGGGTATCAACAACTGGTTCCCTATGGCCTACTGCTCTACTGTTGGGACCTGGGCCCGGACAGGCTCCTGAGGTGCATCCCGTGGTTGACTAGAGGAGGTATCCGGTAGGTCTGCCAACTGTATGACTACATCGTATGCTTTGTGAATCATCCTCTTCCTCCTGGGAGGCCTCTGGGGATGAGTTGCTGGTACTGAATCATGTAGTGATAAGTCGAAAGGAAGTTGGTATGCCTTCAACTTGTCAACATCAACCCTCAGCTCCTTCACGCACTCCTTGGAAGCCCGCATCTTCGTTAACTTCTTGTGCTCCCTAACAAGCTCCTTGAGACTTTCCCATGATAATCCGCAGCATTTGCGAGCACTTTCTGAGTGTCAAGAATTTTCTGTTGGTTGGCCAAAATTTCTTTGAGGGCACCCTCTATAGACTGCGGGACTTGCAGAGGCGGAGCTGCCGACTGAGCTTCCACTGTAGTAGTGAAGATAGACAACTTAGATGATGTTGTCTGCATCCAATTGTTGACACTGATGAGAGCCTGGGTCAATCGGTGTGCAGTCACTTGGTAAGCTTAGGAAGAGGGTATCTCCGGATCTACTGAGGTGAATGGACCAGGAGAAATATCTGCGGATGTGGAGGCAGGCTTAGTAGGAGCCACTACCACAACTCGCTCTTCAGACTGGCAAGTTGGAGTAGTGGCTATTCTCTTGAAGTTCTTGCTCTTTGGGTTGTCATCCCCCTGCATGATCTACCTAGAGAATGAGGCCTTCACTTTGACCTTGATTTCAAATGGCCTCTTTAATCTTTGAGGTCCCTAAAGTACATAGCCAAGAAGTTGGGGAAAGGGTAGTTTCTGCAATTCTCACTGCCTAAAAGTTTGATTAACCTAAACATTACATTCCCGACATTAATCGGGTACCACTCCATGATTAATGCTACTAATACTGCCCGGTGAAGAAGAAGGAGTTGTCATGAGTAGTGGGGTCCATTTTGCTGCACATAAAAGTTTCCCACCCATTTGCCATGAAGTTCAATTTTTTCTCAGAATCTTAACGCTCGCATTCAACCAATCGGGGGTGGTACCTGGGATTTCCAGATACTGTGCCAACCAGGGACGGACCTCCTCGCCCAATTCCATCTTTTCCAAATACAGCGCCTCATCTTCCTCATCAAATCCAAGGTATTTATTTATGGTTTTTCCATCAAACAACACTTTCAGGTTTCACATCTTGGTCACTTAGGTGCCCTTTTTATGTGAGAAATGTTGGTCTAGAATTCCTTGACCAAGTGATCGTTGGAATATACACATTCACCGAAAAAATATTCCCAGCCAACTCTCTCCCTAAACTACCTCCTCATACTGGGGTTGTGAGGCAGTAAGTATCTATTAAAAAAAACTCCTCTCTGGGATAAATTTCCTCACTGGCCACCATTCCAAGAATTTGTAATACGCTACGTCACTCACAAACAGGTCTTGGCACGCCTTCGGTTTCCTAGTTTTAGCAACACCTCCCACCTGAGGTTTACCCCCTTCTTCTACTTCTACTTCTCCTTCTCCTCTTACTTCCTCATCGTCTCTTACTGCACACTCTCCGGATAATGAAGCTACAGGAGAGGTGGATTATTCCCAACTACCTTCAGATGAGCCTTCAGATGACCCATAAGATACATTCACTGATGCTTGGGCTGTGGGGGAAGGTGGAGGAGTGTCTCTAAGTATGTTCCTCTCCGGCGAGTCAAGGATGTACATTGGTAAGGAGTCTAAAGATATCTCCTCGGAGGGCTTTTACTCACTCCCAGACTGATCAATGGCCTTATAAGTAGCTCTAATCATCTTCCTTATGTTTTTTATGTTTTGCCGGGCTTGAGGAGTCAATTTTATCATTTTCCATTTCGCTCCTGGAGAGGATTCTCCTCTGCCTGGTTGCTTAGAGCCATTTCCTCTTTGTTTCACCATTGCATGCAAACATAATCCATTAAGTTTGTTAGTATCAGTACAAGAGAGCAGGATTAGAGTTGCAAGAAAAAATTGCAGACTATAGCAGAAATCATACAGCGTGTACAGCACAAAAGGGAGTGCGGTCGCGTAGAGGTCAATGTCGTCCGCACAAAATGGAAATGTAGTCTGGACAGAGGTGGGGTTCAGACTACCCACTCTTTGTATTCAGGTAATGCAGACCGCAGAAAATATAGTACAGCCACACAATGACCATTGTGGACAGCACAAAATGTAGTGTTACCGCAGTCCCAAAAGATCAGATTATAGGGATTTCAGCAATGCGGTCCGCACAAAATGTTAATGCGGACCACACAAGGGCACCGCGGACTGCACAAAAACCACTGCGGTCCGCACTCAGTGCCTAGTTGCGGCATTAACTTATGTAACGACCCGACCCGTTATCACATGAGTTACCACTCTGTTTTCCCCATTTTATGCTTCTATATGTTTCATTATTTGTTTTTGGTGAACTTAAAGTAATTCGGATAGAGTTCGATTAAAAATGAGACAATTAGTTTCTTTACAAGAAGGTTAGTTTGGAAAAGTCAACCTAATATTGACTTATGAGTTAGAGCGCTCAGAATAGATTTCCGATGATTCAACTAATTTTAGGTGATGATTTATGACTTAGGAGCGCAATCGGATTCTAATTTGGAGGTCCGGTATAGAAATAGGCTTCAATTGGCTAAGTTTGAATTTTGGCGAATTCTGGTTGATAGGTGAGATTTTGATCCGAGGGTCGGAATTGAATTCCGACAATTTCAGTAGCTCTGTTAGGTAATTTTTGATTTGCGAGAAAACTTTCAAATCTTTGAGAGGTGTTTAGATCGAGTTTTTGATCGAATGGAAGTTTTGAAAGTTTTAGTTTAACTTAGGCTTGATTCCGTGGTAATTCAATAATTTTGATGTTTATGATAGTTTTTTTATGTTACGAGAAAGTTTGAATGAAGTAATAGAATATATCTGTATGTTTGGTTGAGGTCCCGAGGGCCTCCGGGTGATTTCGGATGGCTAACGGAGAATTTCAAACATGAAAAGTGCAGCAGAAAATTGCAGATGAATTTTCCTCTATGCGATTGCGTAGGCCTGGCTGCGATCGCATAGAAGGCCTAGAGGAGTCTTAGAAATTTGCTCTATACGATTTCGTAAGGGGGATTGCGATCGCATAGGTATGGGGGAGGGTTCTGTGGGGTCGCGTGGGTGTGTGTGCGATTGCGTAGTAGGAGGAATGAAAGCTTTGCGATTGCATGGGGTATCCTTCGATCGAGAAAGAGGAAATTGAGGGCCCAAATCTATGCGATTGCACGAGTAGTGATGTGATCGTATAGAAGCGCGAACTGTTGGACAGAAGGGTTTTTATAATTAAAACCTCCGCGAACTTCATCATTTTTTCCACCATTTTTTACCCTTTCACGAGCTTTGAACAAGGACTTTCGAGGGAATTGACCGAGAGACAATTGAAGGTAAGTGTTTTTGCCTAAGTATTCGAGTTTGTGGCTATATTATTGTAGAAATCAGTAGAAAATCACCAAAATGGGTTAAGTTAGGGCTTGAGAAGTTGTGACGTAAAAATGGAATTTGAAAGGGCATTCGAACTCCGTTTTTGACAAACTTTATATGTACGGAGTCATGGCAAGATGAGGAATTCGATAATGTAATTTTTGGAATTTTTTGAGAAGTGGGTCCAGGGCTCGGGTTTTACCAACTTCGTGCATTTTAGTACTTTTTGAGTATTTTTTATTGAGTTATGTTTCTTTAATCCATATTTATGTATTCGTTGTGATTTTGACTAGATTCGATGCGCGAGGAGGTCGATACAAGAGGAAAAGGCATTATGACTAGTCCATGGCCTACTAGAGGTTGTAGTTCTTACAGATGATGACCTGAGGGTGTGAAACCCTGGTTTATCACATTGTGACACTATATTAGGGCGTGACTCGCACCCCATGGCATGTACGGGATCGTATATGATTGGGGATTGTGACTTGGTCCATCCCGAGTGCTTAATATATTTTATGGGTTTCTGATACGCACAATGTATTGTTGAAAATTGGGCTTATTGCCATATCTAGCGCCTTGTGCCGATTTGTAGCATCTGCCTAGGATAAATATCATTGTGATAGCATGATTTGTATAATTATTAATCCCAATCCTGTGTCTAATCACTGTTATAAAATGTTAAGTCACTTTTCCTGAAATTAAATAATTAAATTATATTCTTCTTAGTAATTAGAAACTGTAAAATAAATTTAATCTGTTATGTGACTCATACGCATTCTGTGGACTAAGTATGGATCGGACTGCACGATGTAGTAGTGGTATGATGATATTTCACTTGGGATGTAGGAGCCCCTCCGAAGTCTATACACACCACCAGTGAGTGTCGTTGACGTTAAATGGATCGGGCTTTACGTCGCAGGGGGTTCATGTGCATTGCATTACATTTTTGCATTATACTTGACTGATATATTTGATATTGATTTGCTGTTGATTCGTAGTTAAGGTGACAGACTGATAGTTTTAGCTTTACTTTGTGGCATTTCGTGGATTTCTTATCTTAAGACATTTTATATGCTTATTACTCACAGAGTACGTAGTACTCACCCCTACTCCCTGCAACTTGTGTGCAGATTCAGGTGCACCGGAGGCTTAGCTGAGCAGTCATTGTCTCCAAAGATTTTTTAGAGTTGTTGAGGTAGCCGCTTGATGTTCGCAGGACCTGGCTACTCTTCCGATTTCAGTTTTTATTTCTGTATTCATTTCCAGACTTATGTATTTTTTCGTTCAGATATTATTATCCAGTTTGTTTTAGAGGCTCTAGAATCGTGACCCCAGATCTTAAGGGAGTGTTAATCGAATTTTTGTATTTTTTCGTACTACTTTATTAATATTATTGGATTATTACTCAAAAACTATTACATTTTTCCTTAAATTGTCGGTTTTGAGAGCGATTGTTGGTCAGGCTTTCCTAGCATTATGATTGGGCACCATCACAACTAGGTTTGGATCGTGACAATTTGGTATTAGAGACTAGGTTACTAGGCCTCGCGAGTCATGCGCCAGTTTAGTGGAGTCTAGCGGATTGGTACGTATGCGTCCGTATCTATCCTCGGGAGGCTACAAAAATTTTAGGAAACACACCACTTTCTTGATATTCATATCGTGCGGCTTTTTTTATATAAAAACTAAATTTTTGTATTCTATTCTCTCACAGATAGCGAGAACCCGTGCTAACATACGTGGAGGACAACCTTGAGTACCACCTGCTAGAGGTCGTGCATGCGGTCGTGGTGCTGGTTGGGGCGGACCAGTAGGGGTAGCACCTGCAGACCCACCAGCTGCCCAGATCCAGCAACACCTGTTCAGGCGCCGGCAGTGCCTATTGTGATTCCTGGTCTTCAGAAGGCTTTGGCTCAGATCCTATCCGTCTGCACTGGCCTAGCTCAGGCCGTATCAGCCACTACTGCTGAAGCTACTTCTCAGACTGGGGGTGGTCATCAGACCCTCGATGCTCGCACACCCAAGCAGGGTGCCCAGGGATTGCAAACGCCAGTTGCACCCACTACCCCAGTTGCACCAGTTGCGCTAGTCGCACCAGCTCTAGCTCATGTGGTTCGAGCTATGCCGGATGACGAGCAACGTCGGTTGGAGAGGTTTGGTAGACTCCAGCCCCGGACATTCAATTGTGATTAGGGAGAGGATTCCTAGGGTTTTCTAGATAAGTGCAGTGTATGCTTCGTACTTCGGGTATTCTGGAGTCTAGTGGAGTGGCTTTTACTACCTTCCAGTTCACAGTGCCTGCATTTACTTGATGGGAGGAGTTCGAGAGGCGTAGGCCTATTAGGGCAGCGCCCCTCACTTGGCAGTAGTTCTCCACAGTATTTTTGGAGAAGTATGTACTCGATTCTCACAGGAGGAGCTGTTTTGTCAGTTCGAGTGGTTGACTCAGGGTGATATGACAGTGACTTAGTACGAGTTGAGGTTTACACGCCTAGCTAGTCATGCTACTTGGATGATCCTGATAGATAGAGAGGGGATCAAAAGGTTCGTAGATGGCCTCAACTATCTGATTTGTATAATGATGACTAGAGAGAGGGCTACAATAGATACATTTGAGGAGGTAGTTGATGCCGCTCGACTGATTGAGACAGACCGTCATCAGGAGCATATGTAGAGGGAGGACAAGAGGCTTCGAGGTTCAGGTAATTTCAGCGGTGCTCCATCCAGGGGTTAGTTCCAGCATGATAATGCCAGATATGTGACCATTGGAGATGATGGTGTGTTGCGGATGCAGGGCCAGATTTGCATGCCCAATGTGGATGGTTTCCGAGAGTTGATATTAGAGGAGGCCCGCAGCTCGCGGTATTCGATTCATCCGGGTGCCACGAAGATGTACCAGGACTTGAGATAGCATTACAAGTGGAGGAGAATGAAAAAGGATATTGTGAATTATGTGGCTCGGTATCTCAACTGTCAGCAGGTCAAATATGAGCACCAGAGACCCGATGGCGTATTCTAGCGGATGGATATTCTGGAGTGGAAGTCAGAGAATATTACTATGGATTTTGTGATCTTCCTCGTGCCTCAAAGAAGTTTGATTGGATTTGGGTAATTATGGATAGACTAGTCAAGTCTGCGCACTTCATTTCGGTATGTACCACCTATTCTGCGGAGAAGTTAGTAGAGATTTTCATCCGGGATATCGTACGGTTGCATGGGGTCCCGGTTTCCATTGTCTCAGATAGGGGTACTCAGTTCACTTCCCAGTTCTGGAGGACTTTTCATCAGGAGTTGGCCACACAGGTAAAATTCAGCACAACATTTCATCCGCTGACGGACGGGCAGTTCGAGCATACTATCCAGATATTGGAGGACATGTGTGTGCCTGTGTTATTTATTGTGGAGGTTCTTGGGCTGAGTTCTTGCCACTTGCGGAGTTTGCTTATAATAAGAGCTATCAATCTAGCATCCAGATGGCGCCGTATGAGGCCTTATATGGAAGACGGTTTAGATCTCAAGTTGGTTGGTTTGAGCCCGACATGGCTAGATTATTAGGGTTAGAGTTAGTTCAGGATGCCTTAGAGAAGATAAAAGTGATCCAAGAGAGACTCCGTATAGCTCATTCGCGTCAAAAGAGTTATGTGGACCGGAAGGTTCGTGATGTATCTTATGCGGTAGGTGAGAAGGTCTTGTTGAAGGATTCACCTATGAAAGGTGTTATGAGGTTTGGAATGAAAGGGAAGCGGAGTCCAAGGTTAAATGGACCTTTTGAGATACTTAGGAGTATTGGGGATTTGGCCTATATGCTTGCTTTGCCACCTAGCTTGTCGGGAGTTCATCAGGTGTTTCATGTTTTTATGCTCCGGAAGAATGTTGGGGACCAGTCCTATGTATTAGACTTCAGCAGGATGAGGAATTGACCTACGTTGTGGAGCCAATGGCTATTTTGGATTGTCAGGTTCGAAAGTTGAGTTCAAAGGACATAGCTCCGGTGAAGGGAAGTGGAGAAGTCGGCCTGTGGAGGAGGCCACTTGGGAGACCAAGCAAGAGATGCGCAGCAAATATCCTCACTTGTTTGAGACTCCAGGTATGTTTCTTGACCCGCTTGAGGACGAGCGATTGTTTAAGTCGCGTGAGTTATCACCCTGTTTTTCCCGTTTTATGCTTCTATATGTTTTATTATATGTGTTTGGTGAATTTGAAGTAATTCGGATAGAGTTCGGTTAGAAATGAGACAATTAGTCTCTTTATGAGAAGGTTAATTTGAAAAAGTCAACTGAATGTTGACATATGAGTTAGAGGGCTCGTAATGGATTTCCGATGATTCGACTAGTTTCAGATGATGATTTATGACTTAGGAGCGCAATCAGAATCGAATTTGGAGGTTCGGTGTAGAAATAGGCTTGAATTGGCTAAGTTTGAATTTTAGCGAATTCTTGTTGATAGGGGAGATTTTGATCCGGGGGTCGAAATGAAATTCCGACAAATGCAGTAGCTCCGCTAAATGATTTTGGATATACGTGCAAAGTTTTAGGTCATTCGGAGGTGTTTAGGTTGGGTTTTTTATCAAATGCAAGTTTCGGAAGTTTTAGTTTAACTTAGGCTTGAATCTGTGATAATTCGATGAATTTGATGTTTATGATAGTGTTTTTTTTCTACGAGCAAGTTTGAATGAAGTAATAGAATATATCTGTACGTTTGGTTGAGGTCCCGAGGGCCTCGGGGTGATTTCGGATGGCTAACGGGTAATTTTGAACATGAAAAGTACAGCAGAAAATTGCATAGAAATTTTCCTTTATGCAATCACGTAGGCCTGGCTGCGATCGCATAGAAGGCCTGGAGGAGTCTCAGAAATTTGCTCTATGCAATCGCGTAAGGGGGCTTGCGATCGTATAGGTATGGGGGAAGGTTCAGTGCGGTCCCGTGGGTGTGTATGCGATCGTGCAGTAGGAGGAATGAAAGCTCTGCGATGGCAAGGGGTATCCTACGATCGCGTAAGAGGAAATTGAGGGCCCCGATTTTTGGTCTATGCTATCGCAGGAGTAGTAATGTGATCGCATAGAAGCGCGAACTGCTGGACAGAAGGTTTTTATAATTAAACGTCCGCGAACTTCATCATTTTTTCCACCATTTTTGACCCCTTCACGAGCTTTGAACAAGGATTTCGAGGGAATTGACTGAGAAACAATTGGAGGTAAGTTTCTTAGCCTAAGTATTTGAGTTTGTGGCTATGTTATTGTAGAAGTCAGTGGAAAATCATCAAAATGGGTTAAGTTAGGGCTTGAAAATTGTAATGTAAAAATGGAATTTGAAGGGGAATTCGAACTCCATTTTCGACAAATTTTATATGTACGGACTCGTGGCGAGATGAGGAACCCGATGATATAATTTTCTGAATTTTTCAAGAAGTGGGCCTGGGGATCGGCTTTTACCAACTTCATGAATTTTAGTACTTTTCGTGTGTTTTTGATTGGGTTATATTTTTTTAACCAATATTTATATATTCATTGTTATTTTGACAAGATTTGATGCGCGAGGAGGCCGATACAAGAGGAAAAGGCATTGCGGATCAGTCTACGGCCAGCTAGAGGTGAGTAGTTTATATAGATGATGGCCTGAGGGTTTGTATCCCCGGTTTATCACATTGTGACGCTATATTAAGGCGTGACTCATACCCCATGGCAGTTGCGTGATCGTATATAATTGGGGATTGTGACTTGGTCCATCCCGAGTGCTAAATATAATTTACAGGCGGCTGATACGCACATTGTATTGTTGAAAATTGGGCTTATTGCCATATCTGGGGCGTTGTGCCGATTTGTAGCATCCACCTAGGATGAATATCATTGTGATAGCATAATTTGTATAATCATTGATCTCAGTTCTGTGTCTAATCACTCTTATGAAATGTCAAGTCACTTTTCCTGAAATTAAATAATTAAATTATATTCTTCTTAATAATTGGAAACTGTAAAATAAATTGAATCTGTTATGTGACTCATATGCATTCTGTAGAATGAGTATGGATCGGGTTGCACGCCGTAGTAGTGATATGATGATATTGCGCTTGGGCTGTAGGAGCCCCTCCGGAGTCTGTACAAACCCCCAGTGAGCGCCATCGACATTAAATGGATCGGGTTGTACGCCGCAGCGGGTTCATGTACATTGCATTGCATTTTTGCATTATACTTGACTTATAACTTGATATTGCTTTGCCTATGATTCGTAGTTAAGGTGACAAACTGTTAGATTTAGCTTTACTTTGTGGCATTTCGTGGATTTCTTATCTTCAGACATTTTATATGCTTATTACTCACTGAGTCGGTAGCACTCACCCCTACTCCTTGCACCTTGTGTGCAGATTCAGGTGTACCGGAGGCTTAGCTGAGCAGTCGTTATCTCCAGAGATTTTTGAGAGTTGTTGAGGTAGATGCTTGACGTTCGTAGGACCTGGCTACTCTTCCTATTTCAGTTTTTATTACTATATACATTTCCAGACTTATGCATTTTTTCGTTTAGATATTATTATCCAGTTTATTTTACAGGCTCTAGACTCGTGACCCCAGATCTTATGGGAGTGTTTATCGGGTTTTTGTATCCCTCCGTATTATTTTATTAATATTATTGGATTATTATTCTAAAACTATTATATTTTTCCTTAAATTGTCGGTTTTGAGAGTTATTGTCGAATTAAGAGCGATTGTTTGTCAGGCTTGCCTAGCGTTATGTTTGGCGCTATAACGGTCGGCTTTGGGTCGTGACAACTTAGGATTTCAATATATTTTGCGTTTAAGTCCAATCTAACACCTAAGTGCTTGGCCAGTGATTTTAACTACTTAATTCCACATTAAACATGAAAATAACTAACCTAGTCATACCAAATTGAAAGAAATACGGGAAGAACAAGATGAGAAATAAGAAAAACATAAAGTAAACGAAAATAACAAAACTAAAACAATTAGATGGAAGTTAATTCTACCAGACGTGAAAGGAACTGAAAGTTACCGATTCCAAAAAATAAATTATGAGCAAAATGGGAGAAGAATAAGAGTCTGAAAGTTAAAAGATCGGAAAATGTAAAAGGAAGGCCTCGTGCCCTATTTATGTGGCCCAACTTACCAACGCAGTACATATCGCAAAGAATTGACTGTGGTCCACACCACACAGCTTGTTTCAAGTTTGAGAAGGAAACCTACTGCGGTCCGCACAAAATGTCATGTGGCCGCAGTGGTCCATTGCGGACCACACAAAATGTAATGTGGTCGCGGTGGTAAACTTCATAGAGTTGTACATTTCATCCTTCACCAATGCGGTCCACACTAAATGTAGTGCGTACGCATTGACAACTTCAGAGACCTGAACACTTTTCCACTATATCATGCACTGCATCAACACAATCCTGTAGCAGCCCAAAACCAGTTAGTCCAAAAATCAATCATATACTACAATGAAAATCAAACAAAACTAGAAGAAAAACACATGGGTTGCCTCCCAAGAAGCGCATGATTTAACGTTGCGGCACGATGTAGTTTACCATCGGCACAAGAATGTCAAAAGCTCTATTGCAAAAGGGGACGCCACATCACTTATGATTGCACTAGGAGCACAAAAATGCTCTTCTTGAGAAATGCAACAACACTCCAGGCCTCATTGTTGGGCGAAGCCACGGCTTCAACCCACTTGAAACATAGTCCACCGGCACAAGAATGTATGTTTTCCCACACGAGCTAACAAACGGGCCCATAAAATCAATGCCTCATACATCAAAAATATCAACCTCAAGGATTGTATTGAGATGCATCTCATCTATTTTCGAAATTCCACTCGCTCTTGGGCATTCGTTGCATCTCTTCACAAAATCACACATATCTTTTAACAAAGTTGGCCAACAAAACCCACAAGTAAGAACTTTGGAAGTCGTCCTCGCCCTGACATAATGGCCACTAAGGGAGAGGAAGGACAAGCCTCCAAGATTCTCAATTGCTCTTCCTCTGGGACATACCTTGGGATCACACTATCCGTGCAAATCTTGAAAAAGTATGGCTTATCCTAATAGAAATCCAAACTATCCCGCTTGAGCTTATTCTTTAGTTAGAAGAGAGATCACATAGGATTATACTAGTGACAAGGAAATTAGTAACATCGGCAACCCATGGCATATCATTCATCGACACTGAAAGGAGTTGTTTGTCGAGAAATATTCATTGATCTCTAGGCCGTCACTTAGCCTCCCCTCCTCCTCCAAGAGGGAAAAGTGGTCTGCCACTTGGTTCTCACTACCCTTCCGGTTCACAATCTCCAAATCATACTCTTGAAGTAACAAGACTCATCGTATCAGTCTAGCTTTGGAATCCTTCTTCGTCATCAATTATTAGAGTGAGGCATGGTCGATATGAATAATAACCTTATCCTCTATATGATACGTCTGGAATTTTTCCATTGTGAACATAATAGCCAAAAGTTATTTCTCGGTCACTATGTAGTTCACTTGAGCATCATTCATTGTTTTGCTCGCATAGTACACGGGATGAAACATTTTTTTAAACTCTTTGACCCAAAACCGCCCCAACCGCAACAGCACTCGCATCACACATGATCTCAAATGGCAAGCTCCGAGTAGGCATGGTAATGATAGGGGTGGTGGTCAACTTATGCTTGAGAAGCTCAAAGGCTTGCATACATTTTTCATTAAACACGAACTTAGCATCTTTTTCCAACAACTTGCACAAGGGATTCACTTCGAAAAGTCTATGATAAATCTCCAATAGAACCCCGCATGCCCAAGAAAACTTCAAACTCCCTTGAAGGGAGGGAGCCTTGAAATTATATCGATCTTTGCCTTATCTACCTCAATACCATGCTTCGAAATTTTATGCCCAAGAATTATCCTTTCTTCCACCATAAAGTGGCATTTCTCCCAATTTAGGACAAGATTGGTTTCTTCACAACGGGCCAAAACACTCTAGAGATTCTTCAAGCATACATCATATGAATTCCCCACAACACCAAAGTCATCCATGAACACCTCCAAAATGTCGTCTACCATACCGGTGAAATGGCCATCATACATCGCTGAAATGTAGCCGGTGCATTGCACAACCCAAAAAGAGTTCTAGAAAAGGCAAAGGTTCCATATGGACAAGTGAATGTGTTCTTCTCCTGATCTTCTGAAGCTATCAAGATTTTTTTGTACCCAGAATGTCCATCCAAAAAATAGTAGAAGGCACGCCCAGCAAGTCGATCTAACATCTTATAAAGACAAGGCAAAGGAAAGTGATCCTTGCGGGTCACTTTATTCAACTTGCAGTAGTCCATGCATACCCTCCAACCGGTGACGATTCTTGTAGGAATCAACTCATTTTGTGAATTTCAAACCACGGTCATGCCACTCTTCTTCAGTAATCGTTGCACCGGTGAAGTCCAAGAGCTATCAGAGATGGGGTACACAAGCCCAGAATCCAACCACTCTATCATTTACTTTTTCACAACTTCTTGCATTAGCTTGTTCAACCTCCTTTGATGCTCCAAGGAAGGCTTTGCATCATTTTCAAGAATAATCTTATGCATACAGAATGTGAGGCTTATCCTACGAATATTAACTAAAGACCATCCAATTGCATTTTTCCAGTTTTGAAGCACCACCAATGTGGGATCAACCTTCATGTTAGTAAAGCAAGAAGAAAGAATAACTTGAAAAGTAGAATTTGAGCATAAGAACTCATACCTGAGGTGTGGAGGCAGTGGTTTCAACTCCAACACCGGAGGCTCCTTAATTGAAGGTTTTGTTGGTGGAGTCTTCCTATTCTCGAGGTCCAAAGATAATTTCGTAGGCTCATAAGAATATGAGCCCATCCCATGTAAAGCATTGACACACTCCACTCGGCTTGCATACTCATTTACATCAAGATTCAAAAATACGGCCTCCATTGGGTCCTACATATTTATCATTGCACTGGTGTCATCAATTATCACTACTGTGACGATGTCCATGAAAGAGCACATCACGGTACTGTTGAGGTGCTTCATTGATTTGCACACATGAAAGACCATCTTTTCATCACCAACCCGGAAGATGAGTTACCTTGATTCCACATCAACTAAGGCATTCCCTCTATCTAGGAAAGGTTTTCCTAATATGATAGAAACTTCATAGTCCACCTCATAGTCCAAGAACACAAAGCCAGCTGGCAAGATAAATTTGTCCACCCAGATAAGCACATCATCATAATACCCAATGGTCTATTCATCAATCTATCGCCATTTGTAACCTCATGGAAGTCGGCCTAGGTTGACCAATACTCAAGGTTTTGAAAATTGAGTAGGGTATCAAATTGATACTAGCCGCATAATTACATAGAGCCTTGGTAAAGTCCGCACTCCCAATGGTGCAAGGGGTGGTGAAAGCATCGGGAGCTTCAAGCTTCGGGGCCATAGAATGCACAATAGCACTAACTTGGTGAGTCATCTTTATAGTTTCACAATCCATAGAACGCTTCTTTGTAACCAAGTCCTTCAAGAATTTAGCTTAGCCTGGCCTTTGTTCAAGAGCCTCCACCAAAGGCACATTAATGGACAAGCTCTTCATCATGTCAATGAACTTTTGAAACTGATTCTCATATTTCTACTTCGTGATCCTTTGAGGATAATTTGGAGGTGACCGTGGCAAAGGAGCCTTGGCTATTGGCAAAGTCGGCTCTGTTATGTCTATTATGTGTTCCCAAGACAGGTTCATATCATTTTGAGTTTTATCTCGACATCTTGAATATCAATCCTCACTTCTTCATTCACATTTTCATTAATAACGTTCTCAACCACCAACGGAACTTCATCTTCTTGCAACTCAACATCATCACTCAAAACTTACTTTTGCTTGAAGGTATTCACATCAGCTCCTCGTCCACTCATTGTAGTTACCGCCATCACGTGATTTTTTTCCCACCCTTCGGATTCATTACCATATCACTTGGTAGAGCACCCTAAGGGCGTGTATTTTAAGACTGTGAGATTTGGCCTAATTGTACCTCCAAGTTTTAATAGAGATATTATGGGAAGCCAGTTGTGTATTAGAATCCGCATTCTTCTTCATCATCTGCTCGAACATCATTTCAATTCTACCCATATCATTGCTAGAAGTACTAGGACCTAGAGATGGAAATGGGGATGGATTGTTCGGTTATTGGTACATTGGGAGCCTTTCAAAGCCTTGCCCCCGGTTTCCTTGGTTTCTATTGTTCCTTCCACCTTGATTGTTATTACCACCCTAATTGTTGTTATTACCATTCCAATTTCCTTGGTTGCTTTGATTGTTGTTCTGAGTGTCCCAGTTGTTGTTCCCCCAATTACCATTGCCTTGTTATTGATTTCCTCAATTGCCTTGAGGTCTCCATTGTTGTTGGTTGGAAGAGGTACATCATTGGCCTTGATAATTAGTCATGTATTGAACCTCTTCATTTTGTTCATCATAACCCTTATTTTGAAATCTACCACAACCATTGTCAAATTGCTTAGAATTCCCTTGGTTCTGTTGCCCTCTTTGCCTTCTTTTTCTACAAGCATATTGACACCCTCTATGGAATTCACTTAGTGAGGATTTTGAACTTGTTACAACTGTGCCTTTGCTAGGTGGTTCATCGTAGTTGTCAACTCGGCTATAGGCTTCCCATGATCATGTAACTCTTTTTGCAAATGAGTGACCGTAGGGTCACCTTGGGGCACATTGACTCTACTTTTCAACGTAGAAGAAGTGTCAACTATCTCGTCAAGAATATCACATGCCTCATCATGCGACAGCTTAATAAAGTTTCGCCACGCAAGTTGGTTCACTGTGCATTCGTTTGTTGTATTAATACCCTAGTAGAAGGTTTGTTGGATCATCGCCTCAGTCATATCATTGTTAGGGAATGTTTCACCATTGTTCTATAATGCTCCAAAATCGCATGCAAAGGTTCTGTGGGCTCTGCTTGAAAGCCAATATCTCATCTCACAATTCTGCCATATGCCCCGGTGAGAAAAATTTTGCAATGAACTTGTTCGCCAACTCATCCCAAGTAGTAATGGAATGGTTGGGAAGTCGCTCGAGGCAATCCAATGCCTTCTCTCTAAGTCAGAATGGGAAAAGCCTCAATATAAGAGCATACTCTGACACGTTAGTCTTCTTGCTCCCCCAACATGTATCCACAAATTTGAAAGCATTTTGATTTGTAGCACCTGTGAAATCCCATGCTGCTCTAGTAAGGTCAACATCACAGTGGTTATTTAAAAAGTTCCCCCCCCCCCGGATTCGGGGTGGGGCAATAGCACTTGCATAGACTTGGTTCGGAAGCAGTCTGGGAGCCAATCTTGGAAGTAGAGGAGGAGGGTCTAGAATATTGACATTAATATTAACATTGGCCTGGCTGCCTCTAAGTTGTCCTTGAGGTACAAGAGGTACCTCATAATCTCCGACATCATCTAGCTCCTCCCCCTCAATCACATTTCCAAGAGGGACATTAGCGTTGTTTACTGCCATTTGCTACCTGAGTTGTGACACAAACAAATTAGTAACAAAGAAGGAAAGACGAACAATACACAAGACTAGCTAGGTAGATAGCCAAAATCGTTAGCTCCCCGCAACAGCACCAAAAAGTGAACGAGGCCTACCCTGCACTACTGTTGAGTAGCGAAAGAGAGTCGAAGCAGCTTTTACCCGATTTAGTATCTGTATCGATTTCCATAGAGAGCTAGAAGTTGGAGTCGGGTATCGATCTAATTTAGAGTTGTGTATGTGTTCCAATTTCCACTTCTAAACATTTTTGGGTTTTTGTTTAACTTCTACTTTTATCAAACTACAAAGCTAAATTAAACAAGAATAAGCTAAGAGTAAAATATTGCGGGTTGTTCAAATGGTTAAAAGGCACTAGGGTAGTGACTTCCGCCTAGGTGTTCAATTTACAGATACTTGAGTCTAAGGCATGATTGACATATTAGGGGAGTATGATAACCGTTGCACGATTTTACCCACTCTATATCTCTCGGTGGTTCAAGTGATTTTTCCCAAATTGAATTTCTCAAAACCAATTGGGTCTGGACATTTGCAAAAGCAATCAGGGTTCAAGTCGACTATTACTATCTCTAGGTTTAACCTTTAATTAGGGTTATTAATTTCTTAAGTACGCCCCAATTCCGTATTGGACCAATTTCGAACATTTAGGCTCTCTTTCTCAAGAACAGCTCAAGTCAACTAAACACAAACTAGTGTTTGTAACCACTAATTAAGAAACTAATCATGAAATTAGCCCAAATATCAAACACACATAGTCAATCTAGCCCTAAACTACAATACTCAACAATTACCCATACTAGGGTTGATCTACAACCCTAGCTTATGGGTCTAGCTACTCATAATTACAAAAGAAAAATAAGAAATAGATAAAGAACAACTCATATTAATTAATTACTAAGATAAACTAGAAGATTCAACACTGAAATGAAGATAAAATTGCCCAAAATAGCTAAGATATTCGAAGTCACAAGCGCAGCTCTCAGCTAAAACTTTCTGATGACCTAAAAATGGGAAAATAAGCTATCTATACTAAGCTGAAAAATATGGAAAAAAAACCCCTGCAAGGCTAGTGCGGCCGCACTAAGGCTCTTGACATAAAATTCTAGCTCTCTAAATTAGGGCAATGCGTACCGCACAGAATAGAGTGTGCCCGTGGTGACTTCTAGCGCGGTCCACATGAAATGGAGCGCAGACCGTATTGGCTTCAATCCTCAAAACTAGCTCTTTGATCTTGGGCTCTGCGTACCGCACTAAATTGGGTGTGGCTACAAGGACTCCTGTGCGGACCGCATTAAATCTCATGCGGCCGCATTGCTTGTTGGCCTGGAAATCACCTTCTTTCAACCTCACTTGTGCAGAGCACACAGAATGATGTGCGGCCGCATTGGGCCTGTTTTGCCTAAGCTTTGTCTTGTCCTGGTTCTTGTTCAAGTTTCACTCCTTTTTGAGCTGATCTTTGATATCTTGTCACTTTGTTGATCAAATCTACAATCAAGCACAACTTATGAGCCTTTTGGGACTATTTTGTACAAATTTCTAATCAAAACTAAAACAAGAAGGAGTATAAAATGAATCAAAATCCCTAGTTATTAGGCATCACCGTTCATGCTTTACACTCTGCTTCACTAAAGCAAGAACAATAACAATGGGGAGGTAGAATTATCAATAACAAGTCTCACTTCAACATTTAGCCACACAATGTCATCCTCAAATTTTAGTCTATGCTCAATCAATATCAAATTCTGTAAAACATGATTAGAGTTGCTCAACATGAAGAATAAGTTGTCAAAGCATGAACAATATTATTAAAGAATACAACGATTACAAGAATAGGACTACCTCGCATGCTATATCTCGACAAAAATGCATAGGTACTCGTCACCTCACCTATACATTGTACTCAACAACCAAACACATCGCAAATAGGCAACAAAACCTAATCCCTCAAGCCAAGGTTAGACACAACACTTACCTTGCTTCGTGGGCCACTTAATGCTCAATTACCGCATTTTCTCTAGTATCCACCTTCAAACCACTCGTATCTAGCCACAATTAACTCAATCACATCAAATATTTCTAAAGAAATCAATTTTAATATATGAATTTAAGTTTCACAACATTTCCCCAAAAAAGTCAAAAATCGACCCAGGGCCCACTTTGGTCAAAACTCAAGGATCAAACCAAAACTCATTCACCCCCGAGACTGAATATATAATTAGTTTCAAAATTAGACCCCTAATCGAGGTCTAAATCCCAATTTGCAAAAATTCCATGCCCCGAATATGGGTCTGAATGTAACACGGTACTCGGTGTCATGCCCCAAATCCGAGGGACATGACCGGCACTCAATCGGGTACCCCCCGTCGAGTGGACCTGGGTGCCTTTCCTAATTCCCACGCGTTACCCCACTTCATTCTCTGTTAATTATCCAAAATATACCAAATTGCAATTAAAAGAACACATGATTTCTGTTTTATGAACACACATTATGATTAACAGGGAACGTCTTTTACAAAATACACAATATGATCAACAGGGAACGTGGTGTAAAAACTTCAGCGCCCAAAACATACACCTATATACATAAGTTCTAACCCACATTACCATTGTCTGCGGAGCCTCTAAGAGAAAGACAATACATCACTTGCCGGCGATAAGGCCCCGGCTATACCTTTACAAAAGACACAAAACTCTAAAATACGACAACATGGGTGGCATGATCCACACAAGGCCCCAGAAGGAAAGGGGATCGCCAACACGACTACCGCCGATAGAGAGGGAAGAGGAACTACGAACGGTGGACTGGAGTGCCTGCCACGGATCCACCTACAATCATAACACGAATGTAGCGCCTCCGGCAAAAGGGACGTCAGTACATTTGAATTGTACTGGCATGTATGAACAAACTCTGTACCAAGTAAACTCAAGACAAATTGCATATACAAGTATAGAACTGAACAACAATAGTACAAGTACAACCATGGAGCAACAACAAAACATTTCACAACAAATGATTCAAGTAGTCAAATAAAGGGGCAATCTGTGCCCCACAGGTTACAAACTCTCCTGCTGTCTCCTTTCACAATTCCACATTTATCATTTCATGATTCATATTCATATTGATAGTGATATTGGATCACATTTTCCACCCTCATTATCTCGTCCACCCTTATTACCTCGGCCACCCTTGTCACCCCAACCGACACCTTATTTCACCGTGTTGTGGCGCGCAACCCGACCCCGCCTGACAGTTTCAATTCACAACAACAAACATCACAACAACAAATACAAGAAATCAATTATGGCACATTGTTAAAATAAATCCACAACAAGGATAATGAAATCTCACAACTAGCAACAAAAATTTCCTCATGTTCATCAAATTGGTACACAATTTGGGTTACCACAACAGTTGTTCACAACTAATCATACACATTGTTCCACATTATTTTCATTTCCACTGTTCCACATTATTTCCATTTCAAAACTCTTTCAATTACAAGTTCCACAACTTCCATCACAAGGTGTTACACACAAATATACAACACAAAAGCTTTACAATGATTCCCACATGAATATCAACTATCAACAATTTCACAACTAGCACAGGGCGATTTTACAAGGATCACAGTTTACCATACATACCTGGAGTTGATTTTACCCTTTAAACCTTTAGTCCAATTAGCCAAGCAATCAAGAAGTCAATCTATTTCATGAGCAACACTTAGGTTTTAGAAAATTAGACTCATAGTTACTACCCAATTCCCTTTTTACAAGATTTTAGGGTTTCGAAGACATGCATAAAGATTTTATGAAGAAATTTCAAAGCAAGTGTATGGGGTTCCCTTCCCAAGCTTAATTTTGAAATTTGGGGGAAATGGGTTAGGGATTTTACCTGAGAAATCAATAAAGAAGACAATGCACCAAGAATTTTCCAAGCTCCAATGATTTTGAAAGACTAGATGATGAAGAATTTGCTTTCTCTCTCAAGAACCCTCTCTCTCTCTCTCTCTCTCTCTTATTTTGATTAGAAATGTGTTAGAAATGAGGGAGAGGGTGTTTTCCTAAAAGGTGGGTCGGGTCTAAAATATTAGAAAAATACATGGCGAGCTCAATCTGCAACGCAAATCTGCGATCGCAGAACAGACATGCGGTCCGCAGAATGGACCGCAGAAGTGGCTCAAGTTCCAAACTTCTCGGGTTGGGAATGCGGTGAATATGCGGTCCGCATTTGAGTTCTGCGGTCGCAGAATGCGCTGCAGAACTGACCTTCGAACTTCCTTAGGGACAATATGCGATCACTCTGCGGTCCGCATATTGATCATGCGATCGCAGATTTGATCGAATTTTCAACATCTAAAAATGGTTGCTCTATGATTCACACTGCGGTAGGAATGCGGTCCGCATAGCTGATCTACGACCGCATTTTGACCATTTTCTGGAAAATTTTTGATTTCACATTTTAAAGTACAAAATAGTAAAAAGAATCAGATCCATGTAGGTAGACTAGACTCTGTGAGCTGCTAACACCTGAGCACTCATTTTCACGGGGCCTTACATCCTCCCCCGCTTAAGATCATTCGTCCTCGAATGAGGACTTGGGAACCAAATGAGTTTGAAAACATGATATGCAAGTTTCTACACTTTTATTAACTTTCAAGTTTGTTCTAGAAAAATTTTGTAGAGTCTCCTTTGTAATATGGACATAATCACCTATCAAAGAATCCCCAAAACACATTTTCCAAGCACTATTACACGACTTGATACTTTATCATAGTTATAAAAATGCACAATCTTCATACTTGCACATATTCAACCTCTCGATACACTTTTCAACCATTTTGGCACACTACGTGTAATCAAATTAAGCAGTAATCATATGTACTTATTAAAGCCATTTACCTATCACAAGAGTACGACACAGTTATTCATTTCAATATAATTCCTCCATGCAAAACTAACCATTACACCATTAGAACACTTTGATACAAAATCTCCATGAAAAATTAATTAATACTTCCATACATCACCTTACCATGAGAGCACAAAACTTCCATTACCAAAAAGGGCTGCACATTGTTCAAATAATCACGACATATAAACTTGGTTGGCACAACTTGGAGAAAACTACAACAATAAGGCACTTGGAAAGAGCAGGGATGATTCCTACACCTAATGGAACACAACACTAGCTCTCCTAGGGACAAGATTCGCACGACCATTCCTAGACTTACTCAAATAAATGGGGATATTTTATCTTCATCTCATCTTCCGCCTCCCACATGGCTTCCTCGACTTGTTTGTTTTGCCACAACACTTTAACTGAAGCGATCTCCTTGTTCCGTAACTTTTGGACTTGCCTATCCAAAATAGCAACCGTAATCTCCTCATATGATAACTCTTCTATTACCTTGATGTCTTCAACTGGCACAATTTTAGACGGAGCGCCCACAACCTTCCTCAACATGGATACATGAAACACCGGGTGCACTAAGGATATTTCAGGGGCAATTCCAACCTATACGCAATTTGACCGGTCCTTTGAGTGACTTGATAAGGCCCAACATACCTAGGACTTAGTTTTCCCTTCTTCCAAAAGCGCATGACTCCTTTCATAGGGGTCACCCTCAAGAATACCCAATCTCCTTCTTGTAACTTTAATTCTCTTTGACGCATGTCTGCATAGGATTTCTGGCGACTTTGAGCAGTCTTCATCCTATCCTGAATGACTCTTACCTTCTACATGGCCTGATGCACGAGATCTGGCCCTATTAATTTCACTTCACCAACCTCGAACCACCCGATCAAGGACATACACCTTCTTCCATATAATGCTTCGAATGGGGCCATCTAGATGCTAGCGTGGAAGCTGTTATTATAAGAAAACTCTATAAGGGGTAGGTGATCGTCCCAATTACCTTTAAAATCCAAGACACATTCTCGCAACATATCCTCGAGCGTCTGAATAGTCCGCTCTGCTTGGCCATCGGTCTGCGGATGAGAAGTTGTGCTAAGATTCACTTGAGTACCCAAACCTTGCTGAAATTTCCTAAAGAAGTTAGTTGTAAACTGAGCTCCTCGATCCGAAATGATAGAAAGTGGCGTACCATGAAGACTCACTATCTCCTTGATATACAACCGAGCATATTGTTTTGTAATATCGGTGGACTTAACGGGCAAAAAGTGAGCTGATTTGGTGAGCTTATCCATAATTACCCAAATTGAGTCGAACTTGTGCTGAGTATGAGGTAGTCCTATCACGAAGTCTATATTGATCATTTCCCACTTCCACATCAGTATTTCTATAAGCTGAGTCAACCCTCCCGGCCACTAATGCTCGGCCTTCACTTGCTGGCAATTCGAGCACTTAGAGACGAAGTCCGCCACACTCTTCCTCATACCAATCCACCAATAAATATCCTTGAGATCGTGATACATCTTTGTAGAGCCTGGGTGCAATGAATACCTGAAATGATGAGCCTCCGCCATTACCATCTCCTAAAGATTATCCACATCTGGGACACATAATCTGTCATGGCACCGTAGTACAACATCACTGCTGCCAAGTGAAAATACTGAAATTTCTTACTTAGAGTTCCCTCCTTCAATTATGCCAATGCTGGATCAATAAACTGCTTTTCTTTAACCTCTGCCACGAGCGACGATTTTGTTGTATTATGCACCATAAGTTCCACCTCATTCGGGGCCGATATACAAACCCCAAGGCTGGCCAACTGATGCACCTCCCGAGTTAGGAACCTCTGATCCGCTCTCAAGTGAGCCAAGCTACCCATGGATTTCTGACTGAGGGCGTCGGCCACCACGTTCGCCTTCCCTGGATGGTACAAGATGTCCATATCATAATCCTTAAGCAATTCTAACCACCACCGGTGCCTCAAATTCAGCTCTTTCTGCTTGAACAAATATTGAAGACTCTTGTGATCTTAAAACACATCTACATGAACCCCATAAAGATAATGTTGCCATATTTTCAAGGCGAACACAACTGCTGCAAGTTCCAAATCATGCATCGGATAATTCTTCGCGTGATTCTTGAGTTTCCTGGAAGCATATGCTTTGACCTTCCCGTGCTGCATCAGAACACTCCATAAACCAACCCTAGAGGCATCACAATAAACCACAAACCCCCATATGCCTTCTGGCAAGGCCAATACTGGTGCCGAAGTCAACCTTGTCTTCAATTCTTGGAAACTTTTCTCACAAGCATCTGACCACTGGAACTTGGCTGATTTCTGCGTCAATTTGGTCAAAGGAGAGGTGAGGTTGGAGAATCCCTCTACGAACCTCCGATAATACCCTGCTAATCCCCAAAAGCTACGGATCTCCATCGGGGTCGTGGGGCCAATTCTTCACCGCTCTAATCTTTTGGGGGTCCACCTGAATCCCCTCACTGCAAACAGCATGACCCTGAAAAGCGACGGACTCCAACCAAAATTCACATTTGGAAAACTTGGCATGCAATTGGTGCTGATGTAAAGTCTGCAAGACTGCTCTGAGGTGGATGGCATGATCCTCCCTGCTCCGCGAATATATGAGGATGTCTTCAATGAAAACAATCACAAAGAAGTCTAAAAATGATTTGAAGACCCGATTCATAAGATCCATAAAAGCTGCCGGGGCATTGGTTAGCCCAATAAACATGACCAAGAATTCAAAGTGTCCATAACGCGTCCTGAAAGCGGTCTTAGGAATATCCTGCTCCCTGATCTTCAATTGGTGGCACCCGGACTGCAAATCAATATTGGATAAGAACCTTGCACCTTGCAGTTGATCGAACAAATCATCTATCCGAGGAAAAGGGTACGTATTACTGATGGTAACTTTATTAAGCTTGCGATAATCGATACACATCTGAAGCGACCCATCCTTCTTTTTGACAAAAAGATTTGGAGTACCCCATGGCGAAACAGTTGGCCGAATAAACCCCTTCTCCAATTGATCCTTCAACTGCTCTTTTAACTCCCGCAACTTTGTTGGCGCTATTATGTACGGTGGAATAGATATTGGTTGAGTATCTGGAAATACATCAATCCCGAAATCAATCTCCCTATCTGGCGTAAATCCTGGAAGCTCATCTGGAAATACCTCAAGAAACTCATTCACAACTAGCACAGACTTCCGGGGTAGGAACCTTTGGAGTAGTGTCCACCACCAAGACTAAATGATAGATGCACCCCTTTCTGATCATCTCCGAAGCCTTGAGGTAGGAAATAAACCTACCCTTTGGCACAACACCATTCCCCTTCCATTCGACAACCGGCTCATTAGGGAACTCGAGTCTCATGACTCTCGTCCGGCAATCTAGTTTAGCAAAGCACGAATAGAGCCAATCCATCCCCATGATTATATCAAAATCTACAATCCCAAGCTCGATAAGGTCAGCCGTGGTAACACGGCCACTTACCAAACAACACAATTCCTATAGACCCGCACGACTGTAATGGAATCACCAATCAGAGTCGATACCGAGAACGGCTCAAGAAGCTGCTCGGGTTCAATTCCCAAATTTGTAGCAACAAATGGAGTGACATAGGAAAAGGAAGAACACTGATCAATAAGAGTATAGCAATCAATGGTCTGGACAGATAGGATACCTGTGACAACATCTGGGAAAGCTTCAGCACCCAGACGTCCACTCAATATATAAAACCTGCTGGGTCGGCCCCTACCACGAGCTCCACCTATGGCTGCATCACGCCCTGCTGGGCCTGGAGGGCGCACTGATGACGTAGCAACTAATGAACCGGATGGCTGAGCAAGTCCCCTACCTATTCCATGTCTGTACGCACGGTAGTCCCATTGTATGTGACCTCTCACCCCACAATTGTAACACACTGCAGCATCCACGTAACAAGCCTCTGTATGAAATCTCCCACACTTGGGACATATACCTCTCTGCTACCGGGGTCTCATTCCCAAATGACCGAACTGGCGGGACCTCCTGCTGTCTGAACCCAAAAGGGCTACTCTGGTGGAAACAGTGCACTGGCTGAGGACTGAGCATAAGACTGAGATGGCCATGATGACCCTCTCCCTAGAGCTGACCTCCCTGAGTGACCCATAGACCGGGTCGTGCTACTACTCTCCATGTCTTCCCGAATCTTCAACTTCCTGGCCTTTATGGCCGGAGCAAAACCCATGATCTTCCCGTAATTCATGTCTGAATGCAAAGACGTTGAAGCACCCTCGTTTACCACCAAAGGGATGAGACCCTGAACAAATCGCTGAACTCTGGCCTCCATAGTCGATACCGACTGAGGTGCATACTTGGAAAACCTCACGAACTCCATATGATACTCCAAAACACTCATGCTACCTTGCTTAAGAACCTCAAACTCGGTGGCATAGGCTGCCATGGTCTCGGCAGGCAAGAAGTGGTCCATGAAGGCATCTATGAACTCATCCCATCTAGCTGGAGGTCTCCCCTCCTCACAGGAATCCTCCCACATCTCAAACCACAAACGCGCAGCTCCTTTCAACCTGTATGAAGCCAATTCTAACCCTTCTATCTTTGTAGCCTTCATCACTCGAAGGGTTTTGTACATCTCATTAAGGAATTCTTGCGGATCGGCCTCTGATTTTGTGCCTGAGAACTCTGGAGGGGACAATCACAGAAACTGGTGAATTCTGGAGCTAGAGGAACCTCCCTGTCCGCTGGAAGACACAGGTGCATCATGCGATCTCTGGGCCTGGACGACCACTAATTGAGTCAGCATACGGATAACTCCCCTAGGGTCTCCTTCAGAAATCCCGGGATCGGAAACTGGAGCAACATCAAGATTAAAAGCATTGGCAGGAGGGATAGTAGCACCCGCAGCCGCTGTTGGAGCATGATTTCTTGGATCAGGAACGGATGGAGCAGGAAAATTATGAATGGAGGAATCACTCTCACCCACGGCAGAGGGTACATGATCCACAAACGCACTGGAAGTGGCGTTGGCCCCTAAGCCAAGTCTAGGTTTCTTCATGGGTGCCATTACTGAAAATTCGAAATAAAGCACGAATTAGCCACAACATCACTTCACCGCAGGAACTTGGAATAACAAAGAAGAGGATCATTATTCCTAAATGCACGTGTAGCCCCCAACTTATAGATGTGGTCGACAATACACAGATAAGAAGGGCACTACTAGGCACTGCTCCGAGACATCCTAGGACTCCTTTAATACCTTAGGCTCTGATACCAAGTCCGTCACGCCCCAAATCTGAGGGACATGACCGGCACTCAATCGGGTACCCCCGGTCAAGTGGACATGGGTGCCTTTCCTATTTCCCACGCGTTACCCCACTTCATTCTTTGTTAATTAGCCAATAGATACCAAATTGCAATTGAAAGAACATATGATTTCTGTTTTATGAACACACATTATGATTAACAGGGAACGTCTTTTACAAAATCCACATTATGATTAACAGGGAACGTGGTCTACAAACTTCAACGCCCAAAACATACACCTATATACATAAGTTCTAACCCACATTACCACTGTCTGCGGAGCCTCTAAGAGAAAGACAATATAACACTTGCCGGCGACAAGGCCCCGACTATACCTTTACAAAAGACACAAAACTCCAAAATACGACAACATGGGTAGCATGAGCCATATAAGGCCCCAGAAGGACTCACCAAAACGAATACCGCCGATAGAGAGGGAGGTGGAGCTACGAACGGTGGACTGGAGTGCCTGCCACGGATCCACCTACAATCATAACACAAATGTAGTGCCCCCGGAAAAGGGGACATTAGTACATTTGAATTGTACTGGCATGTATGAACAAAACCTGTCCCAAGTAAACTCAAGACAAATTGCATATACAACTATAGAACTGAACAACAATAGTACAAGTACAACCATGGACCAACAACCAAAAATTTCACAACAAATGATTCAAGTAGTCAAACAAAGGGGCAATCTGTGCCCCACAGGTTACAAACTCTCCTGCTGTCTCCTTTCACAATTCCATATTTATCATTTCATGATTCATATTCATATCAATAATGATATTGGATCACATTTTCCACCCTTATTACCTCGGCCACCCTTATCACCCCAACCCACACCTTATTTCACCGCGTTGATGCACGCAACCCGACCCTGCCTGACAGTTTCAATTCACAACAACAAACAGCACAACAACAAATACAAGAAATCAACTATGGCACATTGTTAAAATAAATCCACAACAAGGATAATGAAATACCACAACTAGCAACAACAATTTCCTCATGTTCATCAAATTGGTACACAATTTGGGTTACCACAATAGTTGTCCACAACTAATCACACACGTTGTTCCACATTATTTTCATTTCCATTTTTCCACATTATTTCCATTCCAAACTCTTTTAGTTACAAGCTCCACAACTTCCATCACAAGGTGTTACCACACAAATATACAACACAAAAGCTTCACTATTATTCCCACATGAATATCAACTATCAACAATTTCACAACTAGCACAGGGCGATTTCACAAGGATCACAATTAGCCATACATACATGGAGTTGATTTTCCCCTTTAAACCTCTAGTCCAATTAGCCAAGCAATCAAGATGTCAATTTATTTTATGAGCAACACTTAGGCTTTAGAAATTTAGATTCATAGTTACTACCCAATTCCCATTTTACAAGATTTTAGGGTTTCGAAGACATGCATGAAGATTTTATGAAGAAATTTCAAAGCAAGTGTATGGGGTTCCCTTCCTAAGCTTAATTTCAAAATTTGGGGGAAATGGATTAGGGATTTTACCTGAGAAATCAGTAGAGAAGACAATGCACCAAGAATTTTCCAAGCTCCAACGATTTTGAAAGACTAGATGATAAAGAATTTGCTTTCTCTCTCAAGAACCCTCTCTCCCTCTCTCTTATTTTGATCAGAAATGTGTTAGAAATAAGGGAGAATGTGTTTTAATAAAAGATGGGTTGGGTCTAAAATTTTAGAGAAATACCAGGACAGCTCGATCTGCAACGTAATCTGCGATTGCAGAACAGACATGCGGTCCGCAGAAGTGGCTCAATTTCCAAACCTCTCGGGTTAGGAATATGGTGAATATGCGGTCCGCATTTGAGTTCTACGGTCGCAGAATGCACCGCAGAACTGACCTTCAAACTTCCTCGGGGACAATATGCGATCACGCTGCGGTTCGCATATTGATTATGCGATCGCAGATTTGACCGCATTTTCAACATCAAAAAATTGGTTGCTCTCTGATTCACTCTGCAGTAGGAATGCGGTCCGCATAGCTTATCTGCGACCGCATTTTGACCATTTTTTGGAAAAATATTGATTTTATATTTATAAGTACAATACAGTAAAAAGAATCTGATCCATGTAGGTAGACTCGACTCTGTGAGCTGCTAACACCTGAGCACTCATTTTTATAGGGCCATACACTCGATGCCTGACTACATGTGACCGAGTGAACCAACTGGCTAGTTGAATCAATATATAATATCATAACATACTAACTGCGGAAGATAAACTAATATATGGTGATATACTGAAAGTCTAAATGGTAAAAAGATTTAGTGCGGAAATACTAATAAAATTTTGAAACATATTTTTGTCAACATAGCTTAATATGAAAAGCCTGCAACTCTGTCTAGTTGTTACTCTAGTCTATGAAGCCTCTATTGAAGTACTAAAAACACTAACTATATGTAAATACTGAAAAGTTGTATAGTAATGATAATGCCCTGAAAGAACCAGGGATCACCAAATAGCTGGTACGAGAATCGTAGCGCTCCGCATCGTCGACTTGTAAATCATTACCTTCATTGTGAGATGCAGGACCCAGGCAAAAGGGACGTCAGTACATTTGAATTATACTGGTATGTAAAGCAATTGAAAGAAAGAATTATAAATGCAAAAACTGAAACTAAGCTGATAATTGAGAATTTGTAATTTATAACTGAAATAATAATTATTAAAACTGAAGCTGAAATGATAATTGATAGCTGATATCAGAACTGATACCTAGTAACTGAACTGATAACAGGGAATTAACTGATAACTAGTAACTGATATGATATCTGATAACTGAACGGTAACTAATAATTAAACTGAAAGGAAGTAAGGATATGAAAACTCCCTCTTTGAATGATGAACAATTTTTATCTTAATATTAAACTGTGGCTATATATATATGTGTGTGTGTGTGTGCGCGCGCGCGCGCGTGTGTGTGTGTGTGCGTGCACACAAACAGCAGCCTCGGGCCCAAGTATACGTTTACATAACTGCGACCTCTTGTCCAAAATGCATATAGCATAAATTGCGGCCTCAGGCCCAAAGATGCAAAAAGCATAAACTACGGCCTCAGACCCAAATACAAGTGTTCAACATTCAGGAATTTAAAATCAGGAACTGAGAATCATACTGCAATATATGATAGTAAAATACTGAATCTCACTGAGTTACATAATACTGGAATAGTGGAGCACACTGAGTTAAATAACACTATAATACTAAATAGTACTAGACTGGGACATGTATTTGTAAGCATGTGATTTTTGCCCTACATGAAGATAATTCTTATAAATAAGTCAATATAATTTTTATAGATTTTTAGGAATTTTCCCTTTTTTTAGTCGCATTTCATGCATTTTAATATTGTAAAATCAAAATAATAAATACAAAAAATACGCATTTGCATTTAGGATCTAGTTTTATATTTTAGGATTAATTAAGGGTTAATTTGTTTTAGAACAAAATAGGAAAAAAATAACAAAAATGGTACTTTTTGCATTTTTAGTTTAAATTGGTATAGTTTGCATTTTAATTAGAAATTAATTAGGAAATACTAATTTTTAGTGTTAGTTTGGCTTTGGGTTTTAATTTAGCATTTAACAAAATAAGAAAAAAAATACAAAATACTTTTAAAAAAAAGAGAGGAAGACAAAAAGAAATTGGGAGTAAAAAATGGGAAGAACCTTCCCCAAAATATTTCTCCCCTAATCATGACCTTCCCCCCAAAATATTTCCCTACCTAAAACCTTCCCCCCAAAATATTTTCGTACCTAAAACCTTCCCCCAAAATATTTCCCCACATAAAACCTTCGCTCCAAAATATTACCCCACATAGCACCTTCTCCCCAAATAAAACTCTCCCACGTAACACCTCATTTCACATACTCTATAAAACCATTCTCTACCAATGGGAAAAAAAGAAAAAAAAATGCACTGGGAAAGAGAATAGAAAGCGTCGAATAAATGAAAGCAAGAATCCCTAAGTAACAAAATTGATCGATCAGATCAATCTTCTCCGAAAACGAAAAAAACACTTAGAGCAAGAACAAGAGCTATGATCAGCCACTGGAACCAAACGACAACACCCATTGAAGTCCATCAATTTTTTCATTCCAATACCAATTATCTCCGTCCACCTTGCATTGGAAATTCCCCGATCTCGCCGGAAGTTCGACCAGTGATAACACACGCACACACGTGAGTTCTGCTTTCCTTTAATTTCGATTTTGGTATTTCAATATGGAGGTGATTTGAGTTTGTGTGTGGGTTCGAAATTGGTTGTGCCGATCCGAGGTTGTGTCAAGGTCCATGCTCGAGAGTCCTGTCCGATTTGAGTTCCAATCGTGGTTGCGGTTTGGTTCCATCTGTGTATCTGCTGAAATTTTATTAACTGAAAGAAATCTCAGGTTCATTCTTCTACTCATTTTTATATATTTCCATGTTATGAACGTGTTGTTTTGAAGCAACTTTTCCCGTTGTTGATAGTTTTGTGCTAACGTATTTCTTTCCAGTTGGTCCTGTGATAGTTTAGCTCTCTATTAGTTTGATTTTGATTCTTGGTTATAAGATAGAATTTGTTGTTTCTCTAATAATAGTAGATAGATGTTTAATTTCTGTCAATCTTCCTATTTTGTATCTTGCATCACTATAATCCGAATATTCTATAGTTTGTATCTACTGCCTTGCTACTTGAGCGTATTTTTTTAGTTAATAGGTCAATCTCAAGCTCGTTTATATCATGAAAAGTTAAATTTGTCTGTCTTTTCTAACGAACGAGTTATTTTAACTTTAGATACTGCGTTTATGACTCAATACAAAGTGTAGATGTAGAACTGGAGGGTGATATATGAAAATAGGGCAGACATAGTACGCATACAGTTTTCAAAGAGGGAAGATCGAGAATGTCAATTAGTATGATTGGAAAGATGCCTTGTCGAAGGCTATTGTGTTGTTTTCTTTTAACACCAAGGAACAAATGAATTTTTTTATTCAAGTCTGGGATTTCCGTTACTTGTTTACTGTTATCAAGTCCAACGTGACTTTTTTTTTTTTGAATTAACATTGGGTAATTTGTACCACGTAGCCATATAATGAAAGTTTGCCATCATTCCATTCGCGGTTTACTTTAGTTGAGTACATCCTTTTAAAAATTAGAATTGAGGCGTGTCTTGTCAAACAAAATTTTTAATTGCACGGCCCTCATTTGATTAATTTTATTTTGTCCTTAGAATTCGTAATGTGTCATCTAGAAAATTTCTATGGCCCTCGCAAAGTTTACAACGCGTTAGACTCTATTAAGCGCGACTTTAATAAATTACATTCCTAAATACGGGTGGGAATTTTATGTGGCCCAAATCTAAATCCTAAAATGTTGAATATAGTGTGCCTAGGATTGCGGGTTCATTTGATGCGGCGCAATCCAAAAACACATTTTAAACAACGTTCACTTTCTCAAATAAATATATATTTAATAAAAGCGGTTAAAAGTAAAATATGCATATAGGCATTTCATATATTAAAATCATATTTTAGCTATTCATAACAATTTAAGCTACCGTGCTAGAACCACGGGATCCGAGGGAGCCTAACACCTTCCCTCGGGTCAACAGAATTCCTTATTCAGAATTTCTGGTTCGCAGACTCCATTCGGAAGTCAAAATTTTCCTCGGTTCGGGATTCAAGCTACACTAGTGACTTAGGACACCAAAAGCCAAACATTTCCCAAGTGGCGACTCTGAATAAATAAATAATCTCGATCCTAATATTTCACTTTAAATGGAAAAATTCCCTTATACATTATTCCTCGGGGTAGGTGTGTAAAAAGGAGGTGTGACAGTATTCTTGAACTGATTATGAACGCTAAAACTTTAACTATTTATGACATGCTGAGTAAGCTATACTGAGACTTAGGGACATCAAGCCCAAGTTTATATTGAATATGAACTAAGCTCATAATGTTCAGAATGAAAGTCATGAACGAGTTATGAAGCTAGGGAATAGAAGTTCTACAACTATTCAAGGAACTAGGCTTAACTATATTTCTGAGGCAATTGATACGTTGTAAAAGAAACTTAGTGTAGAGAAAATCAACAAAATTCCCAAACATAGAGAGTTAGCCTCAAATACCTTAACTTCCTTCTCTTGAGCATAATACAACATTCGTCAACCCTTTCAATTTTAATCTAAATCAATACAATTCAAAAGGATTCCACATTAGCAACAATATCCATGTTTTGGTCACTTCGGCATTTTATCAAATACTCGGTGAGTATGAAGCTTCATAATCCCCACTAATGGTGTTTTTACACCCAATAACCATTTCTCTTGCTCTTGGATAAATTCTAATGTCTCAAATGGTTATAATCATTATTATTCCTCATCATCCATAAGTTAAACAACACCCTTAACCAATAAAGTTTTATTAAATAAACATCTTTCATTCTTTGTAATAGTTGTGTATTTATATTAGGAACTTATGGCTACTAATCATCACACCAAAAGTCCCAATACTTAATTCATACTCATATACCCATAAGAAATTCATATATGTACTAAGGGTGTAGGATTACCTTTTGGAAGAAATCTTGCAAAATCTTCCTTTGAGTTCTTGAAGGAATTTCTTGAAGATCTATGTGTTTTATGAGTAGATTTCATCAATACTAGTGTAAGAATTATGGAATTTCACACCAATTTAATGGAGATTGCATACCTTGAAGATGGGAGGGGTTGAAGGTCTTTAGATGGTGGGAAAAGACCCCAAATTTCATCAAAAAGAAATAGGGGAAATTGAACCCTAAAATTAGCTTAAAAGAGCTGGGACTGGGGCGCGTCTACCCTAGACAAGTGTCCTCGCTTTGCTGTCCATTGCATTCAAGGGAAGACAAATATTAGTGTCTACTTTGGCGAAACGAGCTCACTTCGTTATCCGCCAAAATAACTGGGTGGTATGACTTTAACAATTTGGTCATAACTTCTTGTAGGAATTTCCAAATGACAAACGGTTTGAAGCGTTAGAAAATAAACTCAAAGATATGAAATTTGATAGGTTGTGAATTGCATAATACGCTATATAAATGTATATATGCTCGTCCAAGGTATAGTCTTATGTGTGCTCATTTAGAATTTTAGTCTATCATATAATTTTCAAACTTGGCTTAGACTTAGGTCTTTCCTTGGACCCCAAACCACTTATGATATTACTCGTACACTTATTATCATAACCAATTGATAACTATCACATTAATACTCATTTAGTACATCCACAACTGATTCAAATTTACGGGGTGTTACATTATCTCCCCCTTGGGATCATTCGTCCTGGAATGATTATCATGGATGCATCTTCGGCTAACTCCGAACCTTAAATGGGTCTGGTGGGAACATGAACTTTCATTACCACTTGCATACTAAACTCAATGAATACACGATTATTGAACTGATGAGGTACTAAACTGAATGGCTACTAAACTAACTAAATACTGAAATACATGGAGATTGTAATATAAGGCTTTAATGAGAATGTTATATACTTTCGACATTTCTCCAAATATCTACCCGCTAACAAAAATAACACTAGCTCCATAGGGCATAATAATATGCATAACATGATACATATACATGAACATTTGAATGTTATGGATACGTGAATTCTAAATAGCGTGTATATACGAATACTGATCTGGCATGAATAATCGAGTATTGAACTAATGTGAATATCTGATCACTGAACTGACATTAATATCTGGGTACTAAGCTGGCATGAATATTCGAGTACTAGACTAACATAAGTATCTGCGTACTGAACTGGCCTGAATGTTCTAACATGAGACCTGAATACTAGAAACATAAATGTCATGACATGATATGTGAATACTGGAAACTTGAATATTATAACATGACACGTGAAATACTAGTGTACAACCGCTAATTATGGTGGAAATTCTAACGCATACGCTACGTACCTGATCCTTCATAGGATCCTATATGGGCTGATGTATCTGGGATTGTGTTTCCTTTCTTTCCAAATCTTGTACCACCTTTCATAGCCGAAACTTTTAGAAACATCTAATAATCAAAGCTGAAACTCTAGGTCTCTATATTGCATGTTCGAATAGGACTTTTGGCGACTCTGAGTTGTCTACAAATGCTCTTGAATCAATTTGACTTTCTCCATAGATTAATTGACCAAATCTAGTCCCACCAACTCCGCTTCGGCAACTTTGAACCAACTAATTGGTAAACTACACCTTCGCCCATAAATATCATGCTTTAAAAATGAGCGAGATAATCCTACTAATCCTAAAGAGAAAGGAATTTGGGGCCTTTTGAGAGTTTCAAATGATAAAATACTTAGGCGCCAATCAAAAACACATATTGCAAGAAAGGGGAATGCAGATAAGCAAGTAAGGCTCACGTAAACCTCCTTAAGTTAGATAAAGTCATATAGTTTAGCATGTCTTGCAAGTACTAGTTTTGATCTTGAACTAAATTAAAACGTGAGCGGACTGATTCAACACATACTTTTAGACAGGAAGCCCATATTAGGCTCACTCGAATGCAGTTGTCAAAGACTGGGCCACTTTAATTAACACGCTTTTATCTAAGTGGGACGAACTATTGATTGTAAAGGATTTGCACAATAAGAGAAGTTTCACAAAAAAGATTGGAGACTTAACACAGGAAGAGGGTTTTTAACGAATTTTAGAAAAACATACTATTTAAGAAAAGAGCTGTCGATTTTTAAGAAAGAACTAGATCACATACTGATTCAACAAGGTTTATAAGAACTGAAATTAGATTGATTTGAAAATGCTTGTCAAGTTATTAGGAAAGCAGTAAATTTCCAAAAAATATGCACCAATTGATTATGAGAGAGTTTTAGAGAGTTCAGAAAGCGTGTGAGATTGTTTGTTTTGGTAAAGAAAATCGATACTATTTTTGGACAAGTGGTTAGTTCTGATTTTAAGTTCCTATAAGCAAGTCTACGAGTTGCTGATTTTTATACCTTTCAACATCCTTACGAACATAATATATATGTATTGATTCATCATTAAACCTAATGGTTTGCCTAATGTCATTATAAATGCAGAAATGCAAATCCCTATAGGAATTATATTTATATGCATAGTAACAGAAATTAAAGTTAAACCTATAGGCATGGTTTCTACTTGTGCAAATGCATAAATTAATAGTAAAGTCCTACAGGCATGGTTCTACTTGTGATATGCATAGATTAATGATAAAAGTCCTATAGGCATGTTTCTACCCTTTTGCATAAAAGTAGATCCCTCCCTTTTTACTAGATCTCCAAGTTTATATAAATTATTACAGACCAGAAAAGTAGTAAAAAGTACATCAGAAATATAAGTTGCATCCAAGGAACCAAATGCAAACTTAGTATCTAATAACATGAGATTGAACCACTTCGGAGATCCAGACTTCCAAAGCCTTCTCTTTATCCATGGTGTTTCAAAGTCCCAAGGAATTTCAGAAATTCCAGGCATTGCTTACACCCAAGATACCAATCAGAATAAGCTGTAGTGCAGTGTGGAAGGGCCAGCCCTCAGGTGTCAAAGTTCATAGGGAGTTCATGGGTCCCAAAGCATGGCGCACAATAGAGTGGCAGAACTTAATATTCTAAGAATGAGTGTAGGTGCAAAAGGGGTTGGGGAATGCCATAACAAGTTGGTAGTCATGCCCAACAACAAAATAGGTTGGAATACCCCTGACCAAAACCTATCTAGCCACACAAATAAGAGCACAAACCTTTTCAAGGTTAGACTATAGTCTGGACAGTGATTAGGACACTGTCATACCAAGGTCTTGGGCTCAGTGTGCACATACAAGGAAAGGGAATGGGAATTGACAGAGTTTAGGATTCAAAGAAACCAATCCATATGCATGAACAATAGTGTAAATGTTGTCATGATTTCTGAACCATACCTCAACATACAAAGGAGTTTAGGGATGGGGAGTTCATATAAGAGCAGGAACAACAAACTGTAGAAAGCACTGAAGTAAACGTAGACTTGCAGAAAGCAATAGAATAAAAAAAGGAACTGAAGCATAAGCACATAGGGGAGAGGCAGTATTAATTAAGAAAGGACATACCAGTTGCAAAAGTAAACAGGAAGAAAAGCAGAGTACTTGCAGCCACAACCAAAGAAACTAACTTATGACTTCAGAGAAAACTCGAAAGCTTTTGAGAAAACTTAAAGTGTTTGAGAGAAGAAGTAGTGAGTACCTGTGTGCGTTCGTTAGAACCTATTTTTGAAATAGAAGAGTATAGGTATCTATAGCTTTGAAAACGTGTAGAAAACAAGGTAATAAGTACAATTTTAACACAAATATGGGCATGATCACAATCAGAATCAATTAACTAAGATTTCCCTTTAATCATAGGATTCTTATTTAAACAGATACTAACAGGACCCAAATAAGGAAGAAAAATCAATCTATGAGAAGAGTGACAATTACCATAAAAGAAATAGTAAAATCATACAGTAGGCAATTAAGTCTAAGTATAGGCTTGTAGTTAGTTTTTGAAAGGTTCAGTAAGGCCAAACAAAGAAGGAGAATCAATTAACCCTTGATAGACGAGTAAAGAAGAATCAGAATCTCGCAAAAGGAGAACTTTTGAAATCAATTACGAGTTTGAAAATCAACCTCAGAAGAGACTAAGTATATAAATGAGTGTGAAAATAGCAAACATGTGAGGCTAAAGTATGGCAAAAGAAACAACACACAATAGCGCAAACATTTGAAGCATGCTAGTCATGTAAGTCAGATTTCAGGGAAAAGGATCAGAAGCATGCAAGGAGTCGAGTGAGCCATAGTTGAGTTTGACAAGTAGGAAGTACTCAGAACAAAATGATTACATGTTGAAGTAAAGGAATCAGAGAGGGCAATTTCACAAAGACGAAGAACTTCAGGAACTCAAATAGACCCTCAAAAGACTAGGGTTTTCAAAATCAATCAGGTTTAGAGAAGATAAGCAGATAAACACATAAATAGTCTCATAATCTCAGATAAACCCTAAAAATTAGGGTTTTCACCACTTAAGCGGTAATTCAAACAAACAAGAACATATAGACATAGAAACTCAAACAAATCTCAAAAATTAGGGTTTTCGATCACCAATTAAACCTAGAGATAATAAGAAGATGAATCAAACGAAACATTAAAAGACAGACTCAGAAACCCTAATTTAAAATCAAAGGGTTTTGAATAGGAAATTTGTGGGAAAATGCTTTAAACGTCAAATACAGCTTAGATCTAGCACAGATCTTAAACAAATAAACGAAAAAGGATAGGGTTTCTGAGAACCCTAAAGGACGAGAAAGGTTTGGAAGATACAAGATTAGATCTAAGTTGATAAGGTTGGATCCAGGCTCAGGAGGCTAAGATACGCCAGAGCACGGCTAGAAATGGTTGAAAAACTTGAATCGATGAAGGACTGGTTGAAGACCCTCGAAGACTGGCCTTAAATCTTTAGGCATCAGGCATAGAGGACAGTAAGAGGTGGGCATAGGTTATCCACGGCTAGGGCTGCCATGGATTCCGGTGGGTTTGGGGGTTGAAAGGGGTAGGCGGCAATTAGGGATTTTGAGAGAGTTTAAGAGCGTTCGAGAGAAAAGAGGAATTAGAGAAGGCGTATCTGAGAGAATGGGGTAGGGTTTGGGGTTGTTTGAAATTATAAACAAAAAGCAACGAGAGGTCCGGGCCGTTGATCAAAATGATCAACGGCTTAGAATAAAGAAAGAACGGGTGGGTTCAGGTGATAGGAGCTGGGTCAGATTGAATAGGTAATTGGTCTGGGCAATTTTGGGCTTGAATTTGGGGCTAAGTGGGGGTGCCAAATTTGCTACAATTGAAATATAATTGAGGCTAAATTGTGAATAGTCACTTTACCCCTTTATTTTTTTTAAAATAGTAGTAACAATTTTAAAAACAAATTAAAAATACTGGATCAAAAAAAATCATATAAATATTAATTTTAAAATACTTGAGTTAATTTTATAATTATAAAATACTATTAATCACAAAATATGCTATCATTGTAATTATATGCAATTTAGCTTTAAAAATGCCAAATGAATTTGTAAAAATATGCAAAATTCACCTTAATTATATTTTGGTGTAAATATAAGGATAAAATAAGTTATTCACCAAAATGATAATATTGAAAATAATTATCGGATTTTTGGTATAAAAATAGGTAACAAATTGGATTTAAAAAATCATTAAAAATGCCAAACTCTTGGGTATGCTTATATATGCACATATGTGCTATATTAGAAGTATTTTGGGTACAAAAATACATAGGAAAAATTGGTTATCAACAGCTTCCCCTCTTTACCCGAGGAGGATGAAAGAGTTGTCGGGTAAAGACAAAATGGCCAATTTTCACTAGAAATGGCAATTTGAAAAGAGTTTTAATCGAGCTCTGGTTACTGAGCTGCCTACACATCCTTGGTTTTACAAGAATCAGGCCATATGTAGTTAAGAAACCATTAATGGAATATGCTGATGCAGATTCGAAACGGGGGACACGATGTTTAGACTGAGAGATATTTCGGAAAATCGATAGGCTGCGGAACCGGAGAGGGATTGCTTCTGCTGAGACGGACGTTGTCAGTCGGTGCACCTGTAAGTAAGCAGTACGAGTGTATATCATGCATAAATGAAACGTGATGCAAGTTTTCATGAGATCATGAGTGTTGTCTTTGGACGATTAGGATGACGTCATTAGACTATGACGTCCCAGGCCATGAAGAGCGTAAATAAAGATTCGTTGTCCATGAAATGATGTTCTCGGGCCATGTATATGGTGCCTCCGAACTATGATGCCTTTGAATAGGTTGGCAATCCTTCAGCCCATAAAATGCAAAAGGTGTCAATCTTTCATCCCATGAAACGCAAAAGGTGGCGATCTTTCAGCCTATGAAATGCAAAAGGTGGAGATCTTTCAGCCTATGCAAGAAATGGTGATATTTTAGCTGGTATATAATTTAAATGAAGGTGAGGATGTTTCAGCCGTACGAGAAAATAAAGTGGCGATATTTCAGCCATGTAGCATGGAGATAGTGTTTAGTCTCAGAAGGCAAGTAGAGTAGCCTTATGCAGATGATGATGGAGATAGAGCTTAACCTCGGAAGGCAGAGAAGTAGCCTAATGCAAAATGCAGATGGAGATGGGGCTTAGTCTCGAAAGGCATAGGAGCGACCTTATGAAAATGGAGATAGGACTTAGTCTCGAAAGGCAGATAAGTAGCCTTATGCAGATGATGATGTAGGTAAAGCTTATCCTAAGGAAGGCAGAAGATTAGCCTTATGCAAAGCAGATGGAAGTAGATCTTAACCTCGAAAGGCAGATAGGTAGCCTTATGCAAAATGCATATGGAGACAGAGCTTAGTCTCAAAAGGAAGAAGAGTAGCCTTATGCAATGCAGATGGAGGTAGAGTTTAACCTCGGAAGGCAGATAGGTATTCTTATGCAAAATGCAGATGGAGACAAAGCTTAGTCTCGAAAGGCAGATAAGTAGCCTTATGCAATGCATATGGAGGTAGAGCTTAACCTCGGAAGGCAGATAAGTAGCCTTATGCAGATGGAGACAGAGCTTAGTCTCAAAAGGCAGAATAGTAGCCTTATGCAATGCAGGAAATAGAAGACGAATAGTAATGAAATCTCTTAGCTGGTAGATGATAGCTGATAGGTGATTGTGACAATACGACTGTTGGGGAGATTGTGCACGGATAGAAACTGCGAGCAAATGATGATTATAAACAGTTGCATTCTTGGGAAAGTGTGCATATATAAATATACTTAACAATACTGCCAGTCGAGTGCATGTATCCAAAGAAAGATTGTGAGTTTTGAAAGGGGGGAAAGGTTAGTTCTTCTTCTCCTGGCTCTTGACGTTGTGTATCATTGGGGTAGCGTCGCTAAACAAAAGCAATTCGGATAATGGTTATGCATGCTTTAGTAAGTATAACGTAAGTATATAATAGAAAATAGTTTTCTTTACATGAACTAATGACTGCGTCGCGGTTCAAGACACTGCAACCTCTCTCACTCCGAAATTTTGAGGGTCCTCCTCAAAATTTTGCCCCAGTTGCTGAGTGGAAATTTCCGACGACTGTGCTGAATGGCTAGGAAAATCATCTTCAGAATTTTGAGGGTCCTCCTTAAAATTCTGCCCCAGTTTACTGGGATGGCACTTCTGGCAGTGCATGGACTAAAATAAACTTCGGAAGTTTGAGGGTCCTCCTCAAAATTCTGCCCCAATTCCAATAGCCGGGTAAAATAGAATTTTTATTAAATTGTGATCAAACCCATAGGGTTGTCTATGTATCCCCTCTTAAATAGGAATCAGGTCAGGCGTATTTCAAATTACATCATAGTGGATAAACATAATATCGTTTTACTGTATCTGAATTGATCGGCTTCGGCCAGAGCTCACCGTCCATTTTTGCAAGAATAAGGGCTCCTCCAGTTAGAACCTGGTGAACCATGTATGGACCCTGCCAATTGAAAGAGAACTTCCCCATGGATTCATCTTGATGTAGGAATATTTCTTTTAACACCAGCTGCCCTGGTGTAAACTTCCTCGACTTGACTCTTTCATTGAAAGCTTTGGACATTCTGTTCTGATATAACCGACCGTGGAAAACTGCACCCATCCTTTTCCCTTTTATAAGGGCTAACTGCTCGTAGCGACCCTTTACCCATTCTGCATTATCTAACTCTGCCTCTTGTATGATCCTTAAGGAAGGAATTTCTACTTCGGTAGGAATGACTGCCTCTGTACCATAAACCAGCATGTAAGGAGTTCCTCCGGTTGATATGCCGACTTTGGTGAGGTATCCCAATAAGGCGAATGATAATTTCTCATGCCATTGTTTGTTCCTTTCAATCCTCTTCCTTAGTATTTTCTTGATATCCTTATTGGCTGCCTCCACAACTCCATTCATCTGAGGCTCGTAGGCTATAGAGTTCTTGTGTTTGATCTTGAATGTTTCACACATTGCATTCATCAAGTCAATGTTGAGATTGGAACCATTATCAGTGATAATTGATTTCAGAATTCCAAACCGACAAACAATGTGGTCGCGGACAAAATCTGCCACAACTTTCTTATCTACTGCTTTGTATGATGCTGCTTCGACCCATTTGATAAAGTAATCCATTTCCACTAAGATGAACTTGTGCCCGTTTGGCGCAACTGGCTCGATATGTCCGATAGCATCCATTCCCCAAGCAGCAAATGGCCATGGTGAGCTTGTTTCAGTAAGCTCATTTGGAGGCACCTTTATCATATCCGCGTGTATATTACAGCGGTTGCATTTGTGAACATACTGGATGCAGTCTATTTCCATGGTCATCAAAAAATACCCTGCTCGGAGTATCTTCTTTGCTAAGATAAAACCATTTACGTGTGGTCCGTAGGTCCCTGCATGCACTACGTCCAATAGCTTGGAGGCATCTTTTGCTTCAACACACCTTAGTAAACCCAAATCGTGAGTCCTCCAATACAGGATTCCTCCACTGTGAAAGAAGTTGTTGGATAACCTACGAAGTGTGCGCTTCTGAGTAGCGTTGGCAAGTTTTGGATATTCCCTTGTTGTCAAGTACTCATTTATGTCATGGAACAATGGTTTTCCATCTGCTTCCTCCTCAACATGAGCACAATAAGATGGCTGATCATGAATCTTTACTGGGATGGGATCAATGAAATTTGTATCTTAATGCTGGATCCTAGACGATAAAATAGCTAGTGCATCAACAAACTCATTCTGGACTCTGGGGACGTGCTGAAATTATGTCTTTGTGAACCTTCCTCAACTCCTGTATGTGATGAAAGTAGGGAAGTATCTTGGAGTTCTTGGTTGCCCACTCCTCTCAAACCTAATATATGAGTAAGTCTGAATCCCCGATCACTAGCAATTCCTGAATGTTCGTGTCAATGGCCATTTTTGAGCCCCAACATGCAGGCTTCGTATTCGGCCATATTATTGGTGCAAGGGAATCTGAGCTTGGCAGATACCGGGTAATGCTGGCTGGTTTTTGATACCAGGACTACTCCTATGCCAATTCCTTTGAAATTTGCACCTCCGTTAAAAAACAACCTCCAAACATCATAGAATTCTGCAATATCTTCTCCAATGAAAGATACCTCTTCATCGGGAAAATACGTCTTTAGGGGCTCATATTCTCCGTCCACATGATTCTCGGTGAGATTATCTACCAAGGCTTGCCCTTTGATTGCTTTCTGGGTCACATGAACAATGTCGAATTCACTTACCAGGATTTTCCACTTGGCGAGCTTGCCAATGGGCATGGGTTTTTGGAAGATATACTTCAGATGGTCCATTTTAGATATGAGATGAGTAGTGTAGGCACAAAAGTAATGCCTCAACTTCTGCGTTACCCAAGTCAGAGCACAACAAGTGCGCTCTAAAATATAATACCGAGCCTAGCACGGTGTGAACTTCTTGCTAAGATAGTGGATGACTTGCTCCTTTCTCTCTGTTTCATCATGTCGTCCCAGAACACAGTCGAATGCTCCATCCAATACTGCAAGGTAAATCAATAAGGGTCTTCCTAGATCATGCGGATCCATGACTAGCAGCGTTGACATGTATTCCTAAATTCTGTCAAAGGTTTCTGACAATCATCCACTTGGTAGCGGCATCCTTTTTCAACATTTTAAAGATGGGTTCACAAATGACAGTGGATTGAGCTATGAACCGGATGATATAGTTGAGTCTCCCCAGGAAACTCATCACGTCCTTCTTGTTCTTTGGCGACGGTAATTCTTAGATAGCTTTGACCTTCGATAGATCCAATTTTATTCCTCGATGACTCACGATGAAACCCCAATAATTTTCCAGCAGGAACCCCAAATGCACATTTGGCGAAATTTAGCTTCAGATTGTGCCTCCTCGGTCTGTTGAAGAACTTTCTCAGATCATCCATATGATCAGTGGCTTTCTTAGATTTGATGATGACATCATCCATATATACCTCGATCTCCTTGTGTATCGTGTCGTAAAAGATAGTATTCATGGCTCTAATATAGGTGGCACCAGCATTCTTCAAATTGAATGGCATCATTTTGTTGCAGTACATTCCCCACGGCGTGATAAAAGCCGCTTTCTCTGTATCTTCTTCATCCATCCATATCTGATGATATCCAGCAAAACAATCAACACAAGAACGCAACATACGCTTGGCGAGGATGTCGATAAGAATGTGTATGATTGGTAAGGGCAAGTCGTCTTTGGGACTAGCCCGATTGAGGTCCCAATAGTCGACACAGACTCTAACTTTCCCATCCTTCTTTGGTAGTGGCACGATATTGGCTAACCATGTCAGATACTCTACCACTCTGAGAACTATAGCTTTGACTTGCTTGGTAACCTCTTCTTTGATTTTCGACTCATGTTGGGTTTGAATTTCCTGAGCTTCTGTTTTACCGGCGGACATGTTGGATCTGTTGGCAATTTGTGAGCAACGATAGATGTACTGACACCAGTCATATCATCATACGACCAGGCGAATATGTCTTCATATTCCTTTAGGAATTTTATATACTCTTTCTTTTCTGATGGTGATCGGTGAGCACTGATGCGCGTTTCTTTGACATTCTCTATATCACCCAAATTAATGACCTCAGTTTCGTCCAAGTTAGATTTAGGTCTATTCTCAAAATTCTCTACTTCTCTTACGACCTCTTTGGGCATACCATCCTCTTCTGAATCTATATATGTTTGTTTTTTTGCTTGTGCAAGTCACAATCGTTTGTTCATCGTCAAGGTAAGTAATAGTAATGTTGTGTAAATAAATTAAATGATAAAGAAAAATAATAAGAGCTAGATATATAATAAATTAAAATGCGTTGATAAGAATTTATAGTTGTTTTGAACATCGGAGATCTTTTCAAAATTAAAGACATAGTGGAAACAAAATCATCTAGTAAAAAAATGTGATTCATGGTGCTTTTGTTTAGCCTTGCTACCCCAAAGCTTTCCAAGCCCTAGTGGTTCTTATTGACCAGTTGCTGAGGCGCTCTCCACGGTTCACAGCTTGTATAGAAGGGCCTTCCTCCCCTTCCTCCTCGAAAATAACACAACAGCCCATATCATCGTCCTCCAGGAATAGATTCTTCATGGCTGCTAATGCTTCATCATCCTCTGATCCATATATGACGTCTGCCAGCTGGAAAGTCTGCTCTAAGAGAGGTGTCGGATGCTCAAGTGGATAGCAAGGGTCGTGCCATGGTGGCGACCAGTCATCGAACTCCTTCCAAGTGTATTTATACCCCAAACCAAATGTAGTACCATGTTTCTTTATCTTGATAGGTTTGGTGATTCCTTGAAAGTTCTTGCCGAATCCCTTTCCGAGCTTATACCCACGCTAATTCAAGATACTTTCAATCTTGTTATTCCATCATTCATCCTTGTCTACAGCGTTGACCTTTTCAATATGGTGGTATGTTTCTCCGTCTATTCTCTTTTGTCCTCAAATCATAGGGATTGTCTTGCGGCTATATATAGGGTTGCTACCATCACCATGAATAATCACCTCTTGATGATTCAGTTCGAACTTCACTGCCTAATGCAGGGTTGAAGCTGTTAGAAACACGTTCTCAATGCAATATACTAAACGTGTACTCTTTTGTAGGTTTTGATGAATGACAAACGAAGCAAAAATTGATATATGACGGAATTCAAGTACAAGCGCACAATGGTTGCGAATAAGATTGAAGTTCAAGATATAGCTTTTAATTGTTATTGAGTTGTTCTAAATTGTAGTCTCGATCCTACAACTTGACTCATAGTATGGCCTCTCTCATAAAACTATTTTCCAAAATCATGCATATTTAATTCTGTGTCAAAAAGATTTTAAATCATGCATTAGACAAAATGTTTTCTAAACATGCCTCAAAAATCTGGGCTAAAATAATCGATTATGTACTTATGATAATCGATTGTTTCTGAGCCAAGACTGCGTGACAATCGATTATGAATTAATGGTAATCGATTGTGAGTAAGACAGTGAACATCAGGTTTTTCCAAATCTGCATGATAATCGATTGTGAACAAATGACAATCGATTGTTGTTGAGGTAAAGTTTTTCAATACTCAAAATAATCGATTATGAACTAATGGTGATCGATTGTGTTGAGTTGATGTCTTCCAGTGATTTTAAATTTAATTAAGTAATCGATTATGTCTTTAGATAATCGATTATCACTGAGACGGTAAGTTTTATGATTTTCAGAAAATAACAAGTAATCGATTATGTCCTTAGTTAATCGATTATCACTGAGACAGTAAGTCTTATGATTTTCAGAAAATAACAAGTAATCGATTGTTGCAAAGGACAATCGATTGTTGAAGCTGACCGTTGTCAAATGATTTTCAAACACCATAAGGTAATCGATTATTAGATTTTATATAATCGATGTTTTGCTTAAAATCTGGAAATGATTTTTAGAACGTTGCTGAAGTAATCGATTATAGATTTTATATAATCGATGTTTTGCTTAAAATCCGGAAATGATTTTTAGAACGTTGCTAAAGTAATCTATTATGAACATAGTGTAATCGATTATCTGATTTTGAATATTGCCAGTAATCGATTATAGATTATGTATAATCGATTGTGAAGCGTTAAATCTGGGATTGATTTTTAAACTGACTGGCAGATAATCGATTATGTGGTCTTAATAATCGATTATCACTGAGTAATTTCAGCAACTCTTAATTGGCAATTAGGCAACGGTAATGCCAAGTTTTTCAACTATAAATACAGCTTCATTTCAGTGTTTTAACCACAACAACATACATAAACTGATCATTACATTGCTATAAGCTTTCATTCAATTGTTCATCATTTTCTACTCATTTCATAAAGCTTTTGAGAGCCATATTATTGCTTAAAGTTGTTGTGATCTTGAACATATTCTTTTACTCATATCTACTCAATAAGGAGTACTTTAGTTAAGTGAGTGTCCAAGTATTTGATATACTTGTAAGAGAATTGCGATTCTCTTGTTTCAAGGAACTTGCGTTTCCTTGGGTGAAGTCTTTGAGATTGCGATCTCCGAGCAACTGTTTGAGGCTTGTGTCCTCAAGTGTGTAACGGTTTGTTGAGCACCCGTAAGCTTAACAAGATAGTGAAAAATCTCGAGAGAGTCTCTCGGGGACTGGACTAACCACATTGGTGGCCAACCAGTATACATCTTTGTGTAAGTTTATTTTTCTGCATTTATTTTACTTCCTGCAAAGTTTAAATTCCGCAAGAAAACGCTAAATTTTATTAATACGCTATTCACCCCCCCTCTAGCGTAAAGCGTAGTTTCTAACAATTGGTATCAGAGCCCAACTCTCTGAAAACTTAACCGTTTGAGAGAACCATCCATGGCTTCTACTCTTGACTCTTTTGCAGGAATTGAAGAAGGACAATGCTCTACACGACCTCCTCTATTCAACGGCACAAACTACTCATACTGGAAGGAGAGGATGCAAATCTTTGTGCAATCAAATAGCTTTCATTTGTGGAAAGTATTCACCAATGGAAACCAAATTCCAACCAAGAAGGTGGAAGACGAATGGGTTCCAAAGACCGAAGAGGAATATACCGCGGAGGATATTCGTAAGGTTCAAAATAATGCCAAAGCTATAAATTTATTATATTGTGCTGTTAATGCTAACGACTACAGGAAGATATCATGCTGCAAAACAGCAAAAGAAATGTGGGACAAGCTTGAAGTGACATACGAAGGAACCGACCAGGTACGAGAAGCTAAAATTGATTTCTTAACTCACTCTTATGAACTATTCCACATGAAGGAAGGAGAGAAAATAGACGAAATGTTTGAGCGATTCTCAATGATCGTGAATGATCTACACGCCCTCAAAAAGACGTTTACGGATAGAGAACTTGTCCGGAAGATCCTCAGAAGTCTCACTCCGGCATGGCGATCAAAGGCCGATGCAATCCAAGAATCCATTGGCATCACAAATGTCACAATTGACGCATTACGAGGTAATCTCAAAACCTATGAATCAACTATACTTAACCTGTTTGTTGATGATCAACGAAGGCAAAGGATTGCTCTGAAGGCTAGCCAACCACAAATTGTTGAGGAAGGTGACAACGAGTTTGGACTCGTTATCAAAAGGTTTCAAAAATTCATGCGCAAAGAGTATGAACGCAAGAACAAAAAGCAAGGCGATCAACTAAAATGCTATGAATGCGGAGAAACCGGGCACATAAAATCAAATTGCCCTAACATCAAAAAGGAGAAGAAACCCTTCAAAAAGCAACGTGCATACATCTCTTGGGGAGTAGATTCCGGAGATGAAGCAAGCGAAGAAGAAGACGATAAAGCAGCAAATCTATGTCTCATGGCTCAAGAAGACGGCAAAGACGAGGTAGGTCAAATCTCTTCTCAAAATTTCTTTACTCTTGATGAAATGAGAAATGCTTTTGATGAACTATATGCTGAATTTATCAAAGCTTCAAAAACTGTCAAAAGTGTTAAAGAAAGCGCTTCTCTAAAAGAAAAAGATTTTCAAACACAGCTTTCATTAAAAGAAAAAGAATTAGAAAAACTGGTTTTCGAAAATGAGAAGCTAAAAGAGGAAAACAAGTTTTATGGAAAAAGAAGTGCTGATAAACCTGAAGGTTCTACTAGAAATTGTTCTTCTTGTGTGCTTCTTAAGAATGAAGTAGCTAGACTTAAAGGCACATTAGATAAGTTTAATTCTTCGCATAAAAACTTGAATGATGTGCTTGTTAATCTAAAATCAACTAAACATGGAATAGGATTCAAGAATGAAGAAAAGGTTGGTGCTAAACCACAACAACCTAGAGCTCAACCTAGGACTAATAACCAAAATGTTTATCCTAGAAGTAGAAATCCTAGAAATAACTTGCATGTTAGACCAAATAGTAAAAATGCTAGAAGACCTAGAAATGATGCATATTTTAGGCCAAACCTTGAACAATTTAGAAATGACCCTCCACCTAGAAATAGATATTCTAGAAATGATGCATTCTTTAGACAAACTTGTGAACCTCCTAGAACTCATGATAGGAGAAACAATTGTGTTCAAAGTAGAGTAAGCAACCTTCATTCATCTAGTTACTATGTACCTAGAAAAATGCATAATCCCAACGTGACTTGTCATTATTGTAGACGTATTGGTCATATTGCTCCCGCTTGCTTTACTCGTCATAGACATATAAATCAATTGCATCATTATAACATGCCTAACCCTCAAGGACCCAAGATGGCATGGGTACCTAAAGAACATTAATTTGTTTTGTAGGTGTGCTTGAAGGGATCAAGTGTACTATGGTACCTTGATAGTGGATGCTCCAAACACATGACGGGAGAAGAATCCAAATTCCTTCAACTAGAGCACAAAGAAGGAGGAAGTGTCATATTTGGTGATAACAATAAAGGAAAAATCATCGGCATTGGTTCGGTCGGTAAGAACGAAAACTCCTCTATTAAACATATACTACTTGTGAAAGGTTTGAAGCATAATCTCTTGAGCATAAGCCAATTATGTGACAAGGGAAATCTTGCTCTATTTGATTCGGATGAATGTCTTGTATTTAGACGTAGTGATTTCAAGATCATACTTCGTGGTTTTAGAATTGATAATATCTATATGGTTGATCTTGCAAACTCCTCACCCGAATATGTTGATTGTTTAATAAGCAAAGAGGATAACTCTTGGCTATGGCATCGTAGAGTAGCACACATGAACATGCATCTTTTGAACAAGCTTCTTTCTCAAAACTTAGTAGTTGGTCTTCCCAGTTTAAAGTTTGAAAATGATTCTATTTGCGATTCTTGTCAAAAAGGGAAGCAAACCAAAGCATCTTTTAAATCCAAGAATATTGTTTCAACGTCTAGACCTTTGCAATTACTTCACATGGATTTATTTGGTCCCTCTCGTATTGAAAGTCTTGGTAAAAATAAATATGTTTTTGTAATTGTTGATGACTTTTCCAGATTTACTCGGACTCTATTTCTTGCAAATAAAAGTGATGCTTTTCAAAATTTCAAGTATTTCCTTAAGCGTGTTCAAAACGAAAAGGAATCGACCGTCACTTCGATTAGAAGTGATCATGGGGGAGAGTTTGATCACAATCTCTTTGCGGATTTTGTGACGAACTCGGAATCGAACACACCTTTTCCGCTCCACGGACACCACAACAAAATGGGGTGGTGGAAAGGAAAAATAGGTGTCTCGAAGAGATGGCTAGAACCATGCTCGACGAAGCTAAGATTCCCAAATATTTTTGGGCGGACGCCGTGAGTACCGCTTGCTATGTTTTAAATAGAGTAGCAATTCAGCCGATACTCATGAAAACCCCATATGAACTTTATAAGGGTAGAAAACCCAACATTTCTCATTTACGTGTTTTTGGTTGTAAATGTTTTGTTCACAATAATGGCAAGGACCAATTGGGTAAGTTTGATGCTAAATCGGATGAAGGTATTTTCATTGGTTATTCCTCACGTAGCAAAGCATATAGGGTCTTTAACAAAAGAACCCAAATTGTGGAGGAATCCCCTCATGTTGTGTTTTCCGAAGATAATACTCGCTTGGCGAGAAAGGAATCCGGTTTTGATCTTGCAGGTATCTTGGATAGCTTGAAAGATAAACTCCAAGAAGAACCTTCAAAGGAAAACAAAAATGAAATTTGGGAACAACCAACGGAAGAAGCGCCACAATTAGAAAAAGGAATAAATACGCCTAACGAGTGGAGAACGATCAAGGATCATCCTCTCGAACAGGTAATTGGCGATGTTGGAGAAAAGGTAAGTACCCGAAACTCTCTTAAGAACACTCTAGGACACAATTCTTAAGAGTTCACGGCATTACTTGTTAACACTAGTGTAATTTATTAATTTCGCTATAAATTACTAACTTGAGCGTCGGAGACGTTTAAATCTATTGTGCAGGTACCACCCCAAAGGTAGGGGGAATTATGAAGTTTTAGCACAAAATAATTGACTATTTCAAGCCACTAATCGATTATTTTCTGTGCAGTACATCGATTATCAGTATCAATAATCGATTGTTTGTGACTGATTACTACTATTATGCATCTGTGTTTAATTTTTTACTTCCTAAATTGCATAATCGATTTCCGCCTCAGTCATTCAGCAATGCTTTCTACAACAATCGATTATTTTCTCATACAATCGATTATTTGACAAATTCTGATATTCTCCAAGTTCACTGTATCAACTTAGTTCCCTAAATAATCGATTACCAAGAATTGACAATCGATTACTTCATATTAATTATTTGTTACCGTTTGGCTCCTCAATCGATTCCTGTCAGGTCTTAAATGCTCCATAATCGATTATCACAATTTAACAATCGATTATTTCATTCAAATTTTTTTACCGTTTGACTCAAGAATCGATTTGTCAGATTCAAAATCTCAATCAAACAGTAACTACAATCGATTATTTCAGTTCAATAATCGATTATCTAACGGTCAGTAATTTTAATTCTTACCATTTTCTGACTGCTCCTAAACCAAAATCTCAGCAAATATCTCCATTCAGTGCTTGATAATCCTTACCTCTATAAATAGACATCATAAGAGCTCATATTCACTCACTCAAGCACTATCTCTAGTATTCAAAAGCTAAATCTCTTCTATTTTCTTTGCCAAATTCCAGCAGTCTTTCTCCTAACATGTCTGGACGATCTTCAAAACGTTCCCGATCCAAACATGGCGCATCAGCCTCAACTGTCCCTCCTCCTTTAAATTTTTCATACCAAGACGGTTCCGTCTTGTTCTTTGAAACTGAAAATGCACTCACAAGGTTCCTATCAAATTTTGAGAAACGCACCATTCTTCCTCCTCGGTTCTCAAATAGTAAACTCCTTGAGCCTTTCACCCCTGCCGCAAATATGTTAAAGGAGTGTCAACTATATGACTTCTTGCTTCTCACTCATCCTCACATAAACACAACTCTCGTCCAAGCTTTTTACTCAAACCTCCATAAAGATGAAGATGGCGAACTTGTCACCTCCATTAATGGGGTTCAAATTCTTCTCTCTGAAGAGAATCTCCACACCATTGCCCGCCTTCCAAATGAAGGTGAAGACCTTTACCGGTATATTGATAAGGCCGGGGCTCTCTTTGATGAAACCATCCTTCTCCACCAAGCCGGTATAACCTCCTATGATCCATCTATCTCTACCCGTCGTCCTACCATAACGGGAATGGATCCAAACTACCGGTTGATTCTTTACTTCATCACCCGAGTCCTCAAGCCTTGACGGCACAATCACACCACCATCTCCCAGGAGGATACCAAACTTCTGCATGCCATTGTCACCGGAGCCAAAATAAATTGGTGCCGGCTCATCAAAATTCATATGCTCGATGCCACCAGTGATGACATGCCTCTTCCTTATGCCCTCCTCATTATGAACTTCCTTGAAGCATCCGGATTTGTCACGAAAAATGGTCCTCTCAAAAGGAGTACCAAAATTTGGGAAATCTCGGAGTCTTCTTTCCATCATGATGGTGATCATGCTCCAGCTCCTTCTTCAAGTCGTCCACCCCGTCGTGCTCGTTCGTCCCAAGAGCCTACTCTCCAAACCATATCCGACCAGCTTGCTCAACTCACTCATGAGATCCATGGATACTTTGATCATGTCAATTATCCATATGCGGCTCTCGTTCCTTTTGAAGCAGCGCCGGATAACGAGGCGGACAACGACGGAAATGAATAAATTTTTTTTGTGGTTTTTGCTGTTGTTCTTTTGGTTCCCACTGATGTACCTTTTTTTTTTCAAATAAATAAACCTTGTTTATTTCATCTTTTTGCATCTTTCCTTACTATTTTTTTGCTAATGGCAAAAGGGGGAAGAAAACGGGATATCGGGTATGCACCACCTCTTAATTCATTGATTGCTTATAAGCTAAAATTGAGGGGGAACTCTTAAATTGAGGGGGAACAAGAACAAAATTGCATAATTGTTACTTGTCTTGAATTGTCAATATCTTTTGCCTAAATTGCATATCCCGCTTAATGTTTGCCATTATCAAAAAGGGGGAAATTGTTAGAAACACGTTCTCAATGCAATATACTAAACGTGTACTCTTTTGTAGGTTTTGATGAATGACAAACGAAGCAAAAATTGATATATGACGGAATTCAAGTACAAGCGCACAATGGTTGCGAATAAGATTGAAGTTCAAGATATAGCTTTTAATTGTTATTGAGTTGTTCTAAATTGTAGTCTCGATCCTACAACTTGACTCATAGTATGGCCTCTCTCATAAAACTATTTTCCAAAATCATGCATATTTAATTCTGTGTCAAAAAGATTTTAAATCATGCATTAGACAAAATGTTTTCTAAACATGCCTCAAAAATCTGGGCTAAAATAATCGATTATGTACTTATGATAATCGATTGTTTCTGAGCCAAGACTGCGTGACAATCGATTATGAATTAATGGTAATCGATTGTGAGTAAGACAGTGAACATCAGGTTTTTCCAAATCTGCATGATAATCGATTGTGAACAAATGACAATCGATTGTTGTTGAGGTAAAGTTTTTCAATACTCAAAATAATCGATTATGAACTAATGGTGATCGATTGTGTTGAGTTGATGTCTTCCAGTGATTTTAAATTTAATTAAGTAATCGATTATGTCTTTAGATAATCGATTATCACTGAGACGGTAAGTTTTATGATTTTCAGAAAATAACAAGTAATCGATTATGTCCTTAGTTAATCGATTATCACTGAGACAGTAAGTCTTATGATTTTCAGAAAATAACAAGTAATCGATTGTTGCAAAGGACAATCGATTGTTGAAGCTGACCGTTGTCAAATGATTTTCAAACACCATAAGGTAATCGATTATAGATTTTATATAATCGATGTTTTGCTTAAAATCTGGAAATGATTTTTAGAACGTTGCTGAAGTAATCGATTATAGATTTTATATAATCGATGTTTTGCTTAAAATCCGGAAATAATTTTTAGAACGTTGCTAAAGTAATCGATTATGAACATAGTGTAATCGATTATCTGATTTTGAATATTGCCAGTAATCGATTATAGATTATGTATAATCGATTGTGAAGCGTTAAATCTAGGATTGATTTTTAAACTGACTGGCAGATAATCGATTATGTGGTCTTAATAATCGATTATCACTGAGTAATTTCAGCAACTCTTAATTGGCAATTAGGCAACGGTAATGCCAAGTTTTTCAACTATAAATACAGCTTCATTTCAGTGTTTTAACCACAACAACATACATAAACTGATCATTACATTGCTATAAGCTTTCATTCAATTGTTCATCATTTTCTACTCATTTCATAAAGCTTTTGAGAGCCATATTATTGCTTAAAGTTGTTGTGATCTTGAACATATTCTTTTACTCATATCTACTCAATAAGGAGTACTTTAGTTAAGTGAGTGTCCAAGTATTTGATATACTTGTAAGAGAATTGCGATTCTCTTGTTTCAAGGAACTTGCGTTTCCTTGGGTGAAGTCTTTGAGATTGCGATCTCCGAGCAACTGTTTGAGGCTTGTGTCCTCAAGTGTGTAACGGTTTGTTGAGCACCCGTAAGCTTAACAAGATAGTGAAAAATCTCGAGAGAGTCTCTCGGGGACTGGACTAACCACGTTGGTGGCCAACCAGTATACATCTTTGTGTAAGTTTATTTTTCTGCATTTATTTTACTTCCTGCAAAGTTTAAATTCCGCAAGAAAACGCTAAATTTTATTAATACGCTATTCACCCCCCCCCCTCTAGCGTAAAGCGTAGTTTCTAACAGAAGCTACAGCTCCAGCAGCGTTGATCCATAGTTGTCCCAATAGCAAGTTGTAGGATGTTAGGACATCTATCACTTGAAATTCAACGTCGAACCAAGTTGGCCCAATTGTCAAGCATAGGCTAATCTCTCCAATAGTAGACCTATGGAATCCATGGAAGGCCTTGACATTGATAGATCCATGTTTGATCACATGCAGGCTCTTTCCCAATTTTATGAGAGTGACCAGCGGACAAATATAGAGACTGGATCCCCCATCGATCAGGACTCTAGTGATGAAGTAATCCTCGCATTGTATAGTGATGTGCATGGCCTTGTTGTGACTTAGTCCTTCCAGTTGCAATTTGTCCTCGTGGAAGGTGATCTTGTGGCTTTCCAATACCTGCCCTACCATATTTGTCATTTCACCTCCAGTTATGTTGCTGGTCACATAAGATTCACTCAGTATATTCATCAATGCATTTTTGTGTACGTCTGAGCTTTGTAGAAGATCTAGAATGGAGATTTGTGTTGGTGTTTTGTTCAACATCTCAACGATCGAATACTCCTTGGCTAGTATTTTCCTTCAGAGATCATCAGGTCCAGTTTCAATAAGCGGTCTAGAGGCTTGCTTACTGGACTCAGCTAAATGTTCTGGAGTATACACTCTGCATGTTCTGGTCATACCCTGTGCAACAGTTTCTTCTCATGTCTTAGTTTTCCCTATCCTCTTGGCTTCAGCTGTGTAATCCCATGGTATGACATTTGAGTGGAATGGTGTTATGTCTGACATTGCTACATGAACAGGTACGCTCACAACAACTTCAAAGGTCATAGATGCTTTTGGAACTCCAAACTCAACCTCAATTGGTCTGGATGCCTTTGCAGAAGAAGGTGCTTCAAATTCGAGAGGTATACATTTCATCGCCCTTGGAGGGTTGATTCTGCACAACAATTGGTTTAAGCGTGACTGCTGGTTTCTTTGGCTGAGCACCCTCAACAATCAATCCTATCGACTCTTTGGGGTCCTAGTCATCTTTGATCTTGATCATGTGGATGTCTCCATCCTTGTAGTCAGGCAGAGGGTTATTGTGAACATTAGGAGCATGCTCATTTGCTATGATGACCTTATTGTCTATCAGGGTTTGAATCGTATCCTTCAATGAGCGGCACTCATCGACTGTATGTCCCTTCATGTCGGAGTGGTACGCACAGGTCTTATTAGGGTTGACCCACTGGTAAGGATTTTCTGGAGTTATGGCAGGGATAAAGGAGAGTTATAAGCCTCTCATATAGCTGGTCAATGGGCTCAGTGATTGTCGTGTATTGTCTGGGAGGTCTGCGGTCAACATTTGTCCTGGATCTAGGGAAATTTTGGCGAGTGGGAGGTGATTGGTAGTGAGAGGGTTGGGTATTATAAGCTTGGTATAAAGGTGCAGGTTGAGAGTATCTGGGTAAGGTGGGTTGATATGTGGGAGGTGGAGATGATTGGTAAACGGATGGTGTATTTTGGTAAGAGGGCACGGGTACTTGGTAATTCGGGATAGGCTGATATGTAGGTGGGGGTGACGGGTAAGTGTGGTATTTTAGTGGTGATTTGGCTTCTTGTGTGACCATTACGGCACTCACATCCTTCTTCTTGGACGTTCCACAAGACTGTAAAGCCTTGTTGGTGGCCTACAATGCTTCAATATTAGTAACCATACATTCTTAATTCCCTCCTCAATTCATTCACCTAGCTTGACGATATCAAAGAATTTCTGGCACTCGATCAATATCAACCTCTCATAATATTATTGATCCTGAGCCCGGACAAAGAATCTGTTCATTTGTTCCTCTTCTAAGGCCGACCTGACCTTAGCAGCTTCTGATCTCCAACGAATAGCATACTCATAGAATGTCTCGGTAGGCTTCTTCTTCAAATTCTGGATGTAGAATACACTCGGTGCATTCTCTGTGTTGAATCAGAACCTATCCATGAAATCGGATGCCATATCTACCCAGCTTGTCCATTTCTTGGGGTCCTGACTGATGTACCAAGATAAAGCATCTTCTTCAGACTTCTCATAAAGAGTTTCATATGGATTTTCTCATCCCTTCTGACTCCGACCAGCTTATCACAATATGTCCTCAAATGGACTATGGGATCTCCCGTGACATCGAATATCTCGAACTTGGGAGGTTTGTACCCCTCCAGTAGTTCAACGTCTAGCTGAATGCATAGGTCCTCATAATTCAACTCCTATATACATTTGGTTTCTTCCACGCCCAGGACTCGGCTGGTCAACTTCTTGAGTTCTGCTACAGAGTTTCTGATAAGAAAGTCCTTGTAATCAGACTCAGGTGCACTTGAGATTGGTTGAGTGTAGTGGGGTACGGTCTCCACATAGATGGGAGTACTGTGAAGGTGGTCGTTTGTGGTGTTTAGTGGTTCATGAATGAGTAGTGGAGTGTTGTTTGGGGTGCGCATGTGTTGCGGTTTGAGCATGAGTGGGTTGCATCTGTGGTTGTGGGGTGTTCTGTGGAAGTGCGGGATTTTGAGACTTTGGAAAGTTGACATCAGGAGCGGTGAGGGAGAATGATAAATTTGCCAAGTTCCGAACGTGATCCAGTTCTTCTCGGAACTTCAATAATTTTTGCTTAAGTTGGGTAGTAGTTTCCTTAGCAACCAGGGTACCTTGAGGAATCTCAATTCTTTCAGTTTCCTTTCTAGCGCTTGAATCTCCCATTCTACCTTTGTTCTTGTTCCGGATAGCACTCAGATGAGGAGGAGGTGGAGAGCCCTTGGATCTCGTACTGTATGATGATGGTGCCAGAATGCATGAATTAACCTTTGGGGAGGGGAATAAAAATAAAAGAAAAACAAAAGATAATAAGTTAGTCCGGATTATAAGGAAAAATGTTGCAGTATTTAAACACATTGTGCAAGAATATAAATCGCGTCCTAATTTGAGTGCCTCGTTGTGCCCGAGGTAGGCCTAGCGACAATGCTAGATGATTTATTGTATTGATAAAAATAAGACGAATTCAAAATGACAGAAAGTAAAATGTCACTAATGGCCATTGGCCTTATTACATCATTAAAATAAATGAAAGACTCCTAACTACTTGGTCCCAGAAGAACCTTCCCCAGATTCGGCATCTTTGTCTCCCTCGAACAGCTTCACTAGATCCCGTAGTCCTAGCAGCAAATAAGCTCAGGCCAGATGTCCGCCTGCATTTCCTTCAGCGTTTTGACAGTCTTCAATCCTCTTGATGAACTTTCCTTCTAGCTCCACTAGACCCCTCTCCAAATACCCTAGTGTCTTGTTGGCGCTGACATCCATATCCTTCCATTCCTTGATCAATTTCTGATGGGCTTCTTGTATTTCCCAATGCTCATTTTCACACTCTCGAATCCTCTTCCATAATTGATTGTACTTAACCCGTGCTTCAGCTTTCTGACTGACGACCCTGTGACCTCGGACGAACCCGGGCTGACATATACTATTGTGACTATTTTCCAACCAACCTGAATGGTGTGGCATACAACCAGCGTGATACATGTCTGGCTCAATAGATTCTTTCCCCAAAACGAGCTTGCAATGCCACATGTGCTGCGCTTGGCACTTGTAAGGGCTATTATCTTTCTGGATGTCAGCCCTGAAGTGACTCATTTTGTCGACCCTTGGTATGATTTGCTTCCTTCCAGCCTGCCTGATGGCTCAGAGGGAAACATAGGGATAATTTCCTCTAAGACCAATGAGTATGAGAAATAGTGTGTCTCTGGATCGAACAATGAATTCTTCTGCAGAGAACCACTCGACCATCCACTGTACCTGGTCTTCTTTGAGATTCCCGAATAAGTCTACCCATCCTCCAACGTCCTACGGCTGAGCGAACATGTTAGGCATATAATTTATATGCCTTGGCTGGTGGAAGGAGATGTGATCATCCCAGTCTCTGCGTAGGATTCCTCGCCGGTAATCACCTTTCTGAAGGTGCTCCATGATCCAGAGCTAAAGTAATAAGTTGCACCCCTCAAAGTGAACGGCCTTTTGCTAACAGTTATCCAGGGCTCGGTATATCTCAACAACGATCATGGGAACTATAATGAAAGGTTGTCTTCCAATTCCTTCCATCATAGTCTTGGTTACCATGGCCAGTCTGGTGTGGATCCTAGCCTTCTTCATAGGGAACACTATCATCCCCGGGAAACAAAACATGAATACGAAGACCCTTCTGTAAATTGCCCTGGTGAGGTAAGGACGAATTCGTCTCAGTAGGTGTGGCATGACTTGCTATGGTCATACCTCTCATATAGATAGTCGAATGGGATGTAGGAGTCTTTCAGACAGGTCAAGTCTGGATTCTTCTTCAGTCCCATCATCTTAAGGAAACCCCTACCCTTGCGATTCTCTGGCATAAGCAAACCCGGAATCTCCCAGGGAATACCAGATAAACCTCATATTTCTTCAAGCAAAGGAGTCATTTCAAGGTCCCCGAAGTGGAATACAGACCAGTCGCTATCCCAGAACAGTGTTGCAGCCTCTATGATTTTGTTATCGGGTTGGATTTCAAGAATAGAAGGCAAATTCCCTAAGTATTAGCGAACGTTTGTCTGATCATTTGAGTGGAGATATTTCCACCAATTTAGCAACTTTGGATAAATGTTGGTTACCATTCCAAATCTGGGGACTTCATGCCTCAATTTCTGCAAAACAGATTTTTAGGCCCTTACCCCACCAGACTCGAATATTTAACCAATATAGCATAGCAAGCATTTAGTTCTCCAAATAAATGCACATAACATGGAGGTGTCCATTTGGGTTTCAGGGAAACCCGATGGACTTTGGATTAGGCTGTCTTAATGAGTCATTATATTGGACAACATAATTGACTCGACTAGGTTTGACCATGATGTATGTACAGTTAAACAAAGTAAGGTTTCTATTGGGGTATTACACAGGTACCCTTGAGCGGGCAACTCAAGAGGGAAAGGCACGGAACCATCGACTGCACTGCTAATCGACTGGCTTTACCGTAAATACGCCTTTGCCAAATTTAAAGGGGGATAATATAGGAAGAGCGCAACCACTCATTATAAGTGTTGCTATGGTATTTATTTGGTCACGAGTGGAATATGGTGTTGAAGATTTAGTTTAAACAAATTGACATGTATTTCCACATTCATAAGATAAATGATTACAATAATTGCTCGTAATTACAACAGTTTTGAAATAAAGCAGTAAAGGAATGAAGTTAAATGAAAGAAAAGACATGAAGAGCCAAGTTAGTTTCGAAGTGAAAGAATAAAAGACAGTAAATGAAGCAATTAAATGAGATAATAAAGTCACAAGCAACATGCAATGGTAAAAGCCTACAGATTCCCTAGCAGAGTCGCCATGCTGTCGATGCCCCCTTCTTCCAAACAGAGTTCGGAGTTGAGTATATGACATTGGGAGTACAACTCTATTCCCTTTCGGGAATTGGGTTTATGAAGTTTAAGAGTCGCCACCTAATGATTATAGTGCATTAGGACACTTTTATTTTAGAAGAGTTCGGGATGAAGAGACCAGAGATTAGTGTAAGTGCTAGAAATTATCCCGAGGGAAAGGTGTTAGGCACCCCTCAGGATCCACAAGTGTGGATCCTGGCCATGCTATAATTGTGACTTTAAGAAGACAAGTAGGAAAGTAAGGCAAAGAGCTTCACATAGTTGTGCAAACAAATTTCTGAGTTAAACAAGTAGAGAGTTTAGAAAAGTTAAATTTTTACAGAAAACTTAACAAGTAAAGGGGAGAGGGATCCTAGGTTTACAAATAATATGGATCACATCAATGCAATATCCAGCTATTACTCCTCAGAAGAGGGGTCACACGTGATATTAGCGCATCGGTCATCATATTCATATTCTACCCTTCCCACCCCGTTAAGGTATTAAAGCGTGGAAAGTTTAACATGATAGTACCCTTACCAATCCTATCAGTCCGGGGGTATTTAGGAATACTAACCCTAAAAGGAAAGGGATTTGGGGACTTTTGAGAGTTTCAAGGGATAAAATACTAATGCGTCAATCAAAAACACATAATACAAGAAAGGGGAAAGCAGATAAGCAAGTAAGGTTCAAGTAAACCTCCATAAATCAGATAAAGTCATATAGTTTAGCATGTCTAGCAAGTACTGATTTTGGTCTTGAACTAAATTAAAGCGCGAGCGGACTGATACAACACATACTTTTAGACAGGAAGCCCGCATTAAGCTCACTCGAATGCAGTTGTCAAAGACTGCCACTTTAATTAACACGCTTTTATCTAAGTGGGAAAGAACTACTAATTGTAAAGGATTTGTAGAATAAGAGAATTTTCAGAAAAAAGATTGTAGACTTAACACATGAAGAGGGTTTTTAACAAATTTTAGAAAAAACGTACTGTTTAAGAAAAGAGTTGCCAAGTTATAACAAAGGACTAAATCGCAGACTGATTCGAAAAGGTTTATAAGAACTAAAATCAGATTTATTTGAAAATGCTTGTCAAGTTATCAGGAAAGTAGTAAGTTTTAAGAAAATATGCACCGAATTAATTATGAAAGTGTTTCAGAGAATTCAGAAAGCATGTGGGATTGTTAGTTTTGGTAAAGAAAATCGTTACAGTTTTGGACGAGTGGGTCAGTTCTGATTTGAAGTCCTATTGGCATGATCTCTAGGAGTTGTTGATTCTTACACCTTTCAACAGCCTTATTAACATGATATCTATGTGTTGATTCATTATTAAACCTAATGGTTTGCCTAATGTCATTATAAATGTAGAAATGCAAATCCCTACATGCATGATATGTATATGCATAGTTATAGAAATTAAAGTTAAACCTATAGGCATGGTTTCTACTTGTGAAAATACATAGATTAACAGTAAAATCTTATAGACATGGTTTCTACTTGTGCAAATGCATAGATTAACGGTAAAATCTTATAGACATGGTTTCTACTTGTGCAAATGCATAGATTAACGGTAAACATTCTGTAAGTATAGTTTCTACCCTTTTTGCATAAAAGTAGATCCCTCCCTTTTTACTAGATCCTCGAGTTTATACAAATTATTACATGCCAGAAAAGTAGAAAAAAATTACATCAAAAATTATAGCTGCATCCAAGGAACCTAATGCAAACTTAGTATCTAACAATATGAGATTGAACCACTTCCGAGATCCACATTTCCAAAGCCTTCTCTTTATCCAGGGTGTTTCAAAGTTCCAAGGAATTTCAGAAATTCCAGGCATTGCTTACACCTAGATACCAATCAAAATAAGTTGTAGTGCAGTGTGGAAGGGCCAGACCTCGGGTGTCCAAGTTCAGAGGGAGCTCATAGGTCCCAAAGCATGCCTCACAAGAGAGGGACAAAACTTAATGTTCTAATAATGAGTGTAAGTGCAAAAGGGGTTGGGGTATGCCATAACAAGTTGGTGGTCATGCCCAGCCACAAAATAGGCTGACACACCCCTGACCAAAACCTGTCCAGCTACACAAATAAGAGCACAAACCTTTTGAAGGTCAGAATATCGTCTGGACAGTGATTAGGACACTTCCAGACCAAGGTCTTAGGCTTAGAGTGCACATACGGGGAAAGGAAATGGGAATTGACAGAGTATAGGATTCAAAGAATCCAATCCATATGCATGAACAACAATGTAAATGTTTTCATGCTTTCTGAACTATAACTCAACATACAAAGGTGTTTAGGGATGGGGAGTTCATATAAGAGCAGGAACAACAAATTGTAGAAAGCAGTGAAGTAAATGCAGACTTGCAGAAAGAAATAGAATAAATAAAAAAAGTAACTGAAGCGTAAGCACATAGGGGCGAGGCAGTATTAATTAAGAAAGGACATACAGTTGAAAAGGTAAACAAGAAAAAAAAGAAGAGTACTTGCAGCCACAACCAAAGAATAATTAGTATCTGTGTGTGTTCGTTAGAACTTATTTTTGAAAGAGAAGAGAATAGGTATTTAAAACTTTGAAAATGTTTAGAAAACAAGGTAATTAATACAATATTAACACAAATATGGGCATGATCACAATCAAAATCAATTAACACAAGATTTCCCTTTAATCAGGGGATTCTTATTCAAATGGATACTAACAGGACCCAAATAAGGAAAGAAAATCAATATGTTAGCAGAGTGACAATTACCATAAAAGAAACAGTAAAATCATACGGTAGGCAATTAATTTTAAGTAAATGCTTGTAAATATTTTTGGAAAGGTTCAGTAAGGCCAAACAAAGAAGGAGAATCAATTAACCCTTGACAGGCAAGAAAAGAAGAATTAGAATCTCACAAAAGAAAAAGTTTTGAAATCAATTACGAGTTTGAAAATCAACCTCATAAAAGACTCAATATATAAATGAGTGTGCAAGCAGCAGACATGTGAGGCTAAACTATGGAAAAAGAAACAATATAAAGTAGAGCAAACATTCAAAGCAAGCTAGTATTGTAAGTCAGATTTCGGAGAAAAGGATCAGAAGCATGCAAGGAGTCGAGTGATCCATACTCGAGTTTGACAAGTACATAGTACTCAGAACAAAAGGATTACATGTTGAAGTAAAGGAATAAGAGTGGGCAATTTCACACAGACGAAGAACTTCAAGAACTCAAATAGACCCCCAAAGGACTAGGGTTTGTAGAATCAATTAGGTTTTGAGAAGATAAGCAGATAAACACATAAATAGTCTCAGAATCTCAAATAAACTCTAAAATTTAGGGTTTTCACCACTTAAGAAGTAAATCAAACAAAAAATAACATGTAGACTTAGAAACTTAAACAAATCTCAAAAATTAGGGTTTTCGATCACCAATTAAACCTAGAGATGATAAGCAGATGAATTGAATGAAGCATTAAAAGAGAGACTCGGAAATCTTAATTTAAAATCACAGGGTTTTGAAAAGAAAATTTGGGGTAAAATTCTTTGAACGTCACATACAGCATAGACCTAGCACAGATCAGAACCTTGGATAGGCTAGGGTTTCTGAGAACCCTAAAGGACGAGAAAGGGTTGGAAGATACAAGATCAGATCTGAGTCGATAAGGTTGGAACTAGGCTCAAGAGGCTAAGATACGCCGGAGCACGGCTAGAAATGGTTGAAAAACTTGAATCGATGAAGGTCTAGGTGAAGACCCTCGAAGACTGGCCTCGAATCTTCAAGCATCATGCATGGAGGGCAATAGAAGGTGAGTATAGGTTATCCACGGCTAGGGAGGCCATGGATTCCGGTGGGTTTGGGGGTTGAAAGGGGTAGGCGGCGATTAGGGTTTTTGAGAGCGTTTGAGAGAAGAGAGGAATTAGAGGCGGCCATATGAGAGAATGGGGTAGGGTTTGGGGTCGTTTGGAATTAAAAAAGGAAAGGAGAGGTCTGGGCCGTTGATCAAAATGATCGACGACTCAGATTAAAGAAAGAACGGATGGGTTCGGGTGATAGGAGCTGGGTCGAGTTGAATAGGTAATTAGGCCGGGCAATGTTGGGCTTGAATTTGGGGCTGAGTGAGGGTGCCAAATTGGCTACAATTGAAATTTAATTGAGGCTAAATTGTAAATAACCACTTTTTCCCTTTAATTTTTATGAAATAGTAATAACAATTTAAAAACGAATAAAAAGTACTAGGTAAACGGATATCATATAAATAATAATTTAAAAATACTTGAGTTAATTTTATAATTATGAAGTGCTATTAATCACAAAATGGGCTATAATTATAATTATATGCAATTTAGCTTTAAAAATGCAAAATGAATTTGTAAAAATGTGAAAAAACCACCTTTATTATATTTTGGTGTAAATATAAGGATAAAAATAATTTATTCACCAAAATAATAATTTTGGGGAAAATTGTTGAATTTTTGTATAAAAATAGGTAACAAATTAGTTTAAAAATCATTAAAAATTCAAAACTCTTGGGTATGCTTATATATGCACATATGTTATATTTTAGAAGTATTTTGGGTATAAAAATACATAGGAAAATTGGGTATCAACATGGAACACATAATCTATCGGGGTACCTCAAAGTACTATCATCTCTCCCTTGTTTAAAGGCCATTATCTTATGCATGTGAATCCCCTCTTTCAGCTACAACAAGTAGGGATCATCAAGCCGTTTCTCCTTCACTTTGGCTACTAAGGAGGAACATGTCCTGTTCTAGATAACAACTACACTATCTTTGGTGTCTAAAACTCAAAATCCTACCTTGGCTAAGCAATGAACTTCTTTCAACATAGTTCCCTTGTCTACGTCATTCATAAGCTATACTTACCACACTTGATTATCTTCCTAAGCACTTTCTGAAAACACTTATAGTCTTGTTGTGAGCTAAGTCTTTGACCAATACTCGAAAAGGTCTCGTGCAGTGGCGCTGCCCTCGTAATACATAACTGGGCATGATTTTATAGCTTTTCTATGATCACTTTATCACCAATAACTAAGCTCGATGATCATTCTACTCACTTTGTGTTTCTTACACAAGCTAGACTTATTCCTTGTGATAATTATACAATGTCCTTATTACCGAACTGATTTTCTTTTTCAGATTCGATTCTAACTATTTGGGTTTCAAATCTCTAACTGAACTTACTAAAAACTTTCACCTCACCCCTTAGACCAAATATCTTATACTTGCAGATCCTTCTATTTTTGTTGGGATCCGAATAACTTTCCTTATTTACTGCAATTCCTTGCACTCTACGTCAAGACGACTCATCTTCCAACTTACTTCTGAGCTAGAAAAACTAAAATATTCACATAACGGAAAGATAATGTACCCACAACTATCATACATCATCTTAATAATTTAACTCTGCTCACACTATTAATCTTGGAGAAACCACATTTAGATAATTCCTAAAAGTTATTCTTCTACTGCTTGTTTTTTTACTACTAGCTATTTTTTCCACTCTCACTATAATTCGGGTTTAACTTAAATTCTTTGGGTTCTAACACATGTTCACTATTTCAAACTATCATCCACTCATTAGAGTTAACCCGGCTAAGTGAATCAAATCTTACCTTTATTAGCTCTGCTGAAATTGCTAATTCACTGTATTTACTCAAAACTTATTTACAATTCTTTTACTAACCACCTACTATCATCATGTTTTCTTTCTCTACTTTGAATAACTAAAGTGAAGCATAAGTTTTATCCTAACGTCCCTCATCATCTGACCATATTCTCTTGTTGTACACCATTATTCTTTCTGAACTATGCACATGGATCACACTTAGAGAAATTTCATCTGTCTTAAACAAAATTGGAATATCTAACCCCAAACTTTGTATTCCCTTCAAAATCACTTCAAACTATAAACCTCTGGCCTAAACACATAGTCACATCATGTGAAGGTAGAGCTGTCATATCTTTTATCTCATAATAATAGCCACTTCGTATACAAATTCACTAACATGGTACTTTCTAGTTCTGATTTGAATAAATCTAACCAACTTAAAATCATTACCTAAAATTCAATGTCACCTTCTCTGGTTCTCATTTCATACATCATGTTATTCTTAGCTATATTTCCCTTAGGCTATTTTCACAAAACTATAGTGATCAATTTTATGACTGCTGCAGTTGAATTCTTAACATGTTACACTGTGAGGTCTGACATACGGATACACTGCCATACACATCTGATAATCACATCATGACCCATCCGGTGAGTCTTGGGTCTTAATACCTAAAGCATGCAAAGATATCTTTATAATCACTATTACTTAAATTTTATTTGAGCATCCATATGCATCACTTTATACTCAGAAGTCTCCAGAAATTTTGATACATTGAAAATTGGATATTTGGTAAACATATAATTGAATACTAGCGTACTAAATAACCATAAACCTACTAACTGAAAGACCGCTAACTGGTAATAAGATAAACTAACAACCATAAAACATGATAACTGCTTTTGTACTTTCTGATTAGGTTATTCTCTAATCCGTACTATTATCCATTACATCCCAGTTTCAACATCCTCTCAAATCTCATTTGTTACCAACATGTACTCCATAGATATACCCAATGGGCAATTGTCCTCTCTAGAACCAAAGGTTTTCCTGCACGTTGCTTGGGCATCCAATACGTTTGGAATTTGATAGGAAGAGAAGGTTAACTATTGCTCTAAGCTACATGGCACGATCTAGAGTAGAAAGAAATGAGACAATCCTGAATGTCCTGGTAGTTAACCATTTACATGAGTGGCCGGCACACACATATAAAGGAAACTCCGCTTAACATAACTTCATAGACTCCCTAGGACTCTTGAACCTAGTGCTCTGATACCAAGCTTTGTCATGCCCCGAACCTGGTCCTGGACGTAACACGGCACTCGGTGCCTGACTACATATGACCGCGTGAACCAACAGGCTGGCTGAATTAACATATGATATCATAACATACTAACTGCGAAAGATAAACTAACACATGCTTATATGTTGAAAGTCTGAATGAAAAAAGATTTAGTGCGGAAATACTAATACAATTTTGAAATATATTTGTAGTCAACATAGCTTAATATGAAAAGACTGCGACTCTGTCTAGCTGTAACCCTAGTCTATGAAGCCTCTATTGAAGTACTGAAAACACTAACTATCTATAAATACTGAAAAGTTGTAAAGTAATGATAATGCCCCGAAAGAACTGGAGATCACCAAATAGCGGGTACGAGAATTCGAGCACTCTGCATCGTCGACCTGTAAATCATTACTTGCATTTGTGAGATGCAGGCCCCGGGTAAAATAGACGTCAATACATTGGAATTGTACTGGTATATAAAGCAACTGAAAGAAAGAATTATAAATGCCGAAACTGAAACTAAGCTGATAATTGAGAATTAATAATTGAAAACTGAAATAATAACTACTGAAATTGAAGCTGAAATGATAACTGATAACTGATATCAGAACTGATAACATGTAAATGAACTGATAACTGGGAATTAACTGATAACTGGTAACTGATATGATAACTTATAACTGAACGGTAACTAATAATTGAACTAAAATGAAGTAAGGATATGAACTCTCTCTCTTCTGAATGATGAACAACCTGTTTATCTGATTATTAAATTGCGGCCTTGGGTCCTATATATATATATATACATATATAGATATATATATATATATATACATATATATACATATATATATACATATATATACACACACACACACACACACACACATATATATATATATATATATATATATGTATATATTTGTATATATATATATATATGTATATATATATATGTGTGTGTGTGTGTGCACAAACTGCGGCCTCGAGTCCAAGTAAACGTATACATAACTGCGACCTCAGGTCTAAAATGCATAAAGCATAAACTGCGGCCTCAAGCTCGAAGAGGCATAAAGCATTAACTACGGCCTCAGGCCCAAATACAAGTGTTCAACATTCAGGGATTTAAATTCAGGAACTAAGAATTATACTGCAATATATGATAGTGAAATATTAAACACACTGAGTTACATAATACTGGAATACTGGATCACACTGAGTTACATAATACTGGATTACTAAATAGGACTAGACAGGGACATGTATTCTTGAACTGATTATGAAAACTGAAACTTCAATTATTTATGACATGTTGAGTAAGCTATACTGAGACTTAGGGATATCAAGCCCAAGTCTATATTGAATACGACTGAGCTCACAACATTCAGAATGAAAGTCATGAATGAGTTACTAATCTAGGGAATAGAGGTTCTAAAACTATTCAAGGAACTAGGCTTAACTATATTTCTGAGGCAATTGATAAGTCGTAAAACAAATGTAGTGTAGGGAGAATCATTAAAATTTCCAAACATAGAGAGTTAGCCTCACATACCTTAACTTCCTTGTCTTGAGCATAATACAACATTCTCTAACCCTTTCAACTTTAACCTATATCAATACAATTCAAAGGGATTCCAAATTAGCAACAATATCCATGTTTTGGTCACTTAGGCATTTTATCAAACACTTTGTGAGTATAAAGCATCATAATACCTATTAATGGTGTTTCTACACCCAATAACCGATTCTCTTACTCTTGGATAAATTCGAAAGTCTCAAATGATTATAATCAATATTATTCTTTATCACCCATAAGGTAAACAACACCGTTAACCAATAAAGTTCCATTAAATAAACACCTTTCAATCTTTATAATATTTGTGTATTTATATTAGGAATTTATGGATTCTAATCATCACACCAAGAGTCCAAATACTTATTTCACACTCATATACCCATAACAAATTCATACATGTAAGTTTAAGGGTGTAGGATTACCTTTTGAAGAAATCTTGCAAAACCCTCCTTTGAGTTTTTGAAGGAATTTCTTGAAGATCTATGTGTTTTATGAGAAAATTTAATCAATACTAGTATAAGAATAATGGAATTTCACACCAAGTTAATTGATATTGCGTACCTTGAAGATGGGAGGGGTTGGAGGTCTTGATGGGGTGGGAGAAGACCCCAAAATTCGTCCAAAAGAAATAGGGTAAAATGAACCCTAAAATTGGCTTAAAGGAGTTGGGACTGAGGCGTGTCTACCCTAGCGAAGTGTCCTCGCTTCTCTGTCCATTGCATCCAAGGGAAGACAAAAATCCACGTCTAATTTGGCGAAGCGAGCTCGCTTCTCTATCCGCCAAAATAACTGGGTGGTATGTCTAGTAATTTGGTCATAACTTCTTGTAGGAATGTCCAAATGACGAACGTTTTGAAGATCTAGAAACTAAACTCAAAGATCTTTCATTTGATAGGTTTAGAATCAAATAATACCCTATATAAATGTAGATATGCTCGTCCAAAGAATAGTCTTGTGCGTGCTCATTTAGAATTTTAGTCTATCATGTAATTTTCCAACTTGGCTTAGACTTAGGTCTTTCCTTGGACCCCAAATCACTTATGATATGCCTCGTATACTTATTATAATAAGCAATTTATAACCATCACATTAATATTCATTTAGTGTATCCACAACTGATTCAAATTTACGGGGTGTTACAGAAAAATCACAATTCTTTCTAAATTCCTAATTTCAACCATGGAAAAACAAAGATTAGGGCTAGGATTCCAATGGGTGATGTTAAAAATGGAAGAAAATGAGTTAAAGAGTGAAAACCTATGATTTGATGTTGAATCCCATATTCAAAATTGCTCCTAGGTCAAGTTCTATTAAAAGAGTTGTGAAATTTTTGAACAATCCCGTTTCAGGTCTGTTTTAATACATAGGCGTCAAACATTCTTCGCGTTCACGAAGGGTCTGAAACGATCGTGGAACGGCATCTCTAATAGCCTTCGTGTTCGTGAAGGCTTATTCCCACCAGCCTTCGTGTTTGCAAGCCAAGTGCCGCATTCGGGAAGAGTATACTTCCCCTCTCCCAGGTCCTAATGGTTCACTTTCGCGATAGCCTGGCTACATTCGCGAAGGGTAATGCCCCCAATGCTCTGCTTTCGTGACCAAGCCTTCACACTCGTGTAGAAGAAAGATTTTTATAGGACAATTTACTCTTCGCGTTTGAGAGAATTCCTTCATGAATGCGAAGAAGATGACACCAGATGAAACTCGCTCGAGCCCTTGGGGCTCCAAAGCAAACATGCACACAAGTACATAAACATCATACAAACTTGCATGTGCGATCAAATCGCCAAAATAACACCTAGAAATATGAATTTAGCACCAAATTGAATGAAATTTTCAAAAGAAAATTTTAAAACTTCTAATGTCACAGTCGAATGTTTAAATCATGTCAATACCAACTCTATTTCTCACCAAATTTCACAGACAAGTCTTAAATATCATAATAGCTTGCACCGGACTCTGCAAATATTAGCGTTCAGCACTCTTAATTTTAGGTAATATTCAGCATTCAGCACTTTTAATTTTAGTTAATATTCAGCGTTTAGCACTTTTTATTTTAATTTTACCTTATCGGGTAAACTGATAATGATCAATAACCGATTAACCGATAATCGATAACCAATATATTATAGGTTTGGTTATCGGAATTATGATATTTATAAACCAAAAACCAATAGGCAAAACTGATAATATTCAAAATCGAACAAAAACGACCGATACCCACCCCTAGATGAGCGAGAAGTGGAACACTTGGTGCTGGGACCATGGAACGAGAACCCTGATGCTGAGAACCACTCGATGCTTGAGGGAAAAATAGCAATGTGCCTCGGATCGCCACAAGTATAACAAGTTTTCAATTATTGTGGCGTATGACCCTAAAACTGACCCTGGCAACCTGAGTAACCACCCTGAAAACTCTGGAGCGGAGGTGCACTGATTGGAGCTGGTGGTGCACTGTAGGCAAATTGATCGAGATACTGCATATGAGGGTCATGGCCACCTGAAGCACCCTGAGAGGCCTAAACTGCTGAATGAAATGGCCTGGGTAGATGGACTCTACCAAAAGTAACTTGGCCTCCAGATGAGGCCCCACTAAATCCACCGGAGTAATGAGGCCACTTGTCAGACCCCTAACCACTTCCCTGAGCTAAAACCATCTCTACTCCCCTTGCAACATTGGCTGCATCCTGGAAATAAATCTCACTCCCAGTCTCCTTAGCTATATGCAATCTGATAGGCTGAGCAAGTCCCTTAATAAACCTCGTCACTCTCTCTCTCTCTCTCTCTCTCTCTCTCTCTCTCTCTCTCTCTCTCTCTCTCTCTCTCTCTCTCTCTCTCTCTCTCTCTCTCTCTCTCTCTCTCTCTCTCTCTCTCTCTCTCTCTCTCGGTAGGAAGTATAAGAATATCATAACGGGCTAAATCAATAAATCGAGTCTCGTACTGAGTGACGGTCATGCTGCCCTGCTGGAGATGCTTGAACTACCTACGATAATCCTCTCTCAGTGTAATATGAAGAAACTTCTCAAGAAATATCTAAGAGAACTGGTCCCAAGTCAAAGAAGGCGACCCGGCTGGTCTAGTCAACACAACATTATTCAACCATCTCTTGGCAGACCCTATCATCTGGAACACACCAAAGTCGACCCAATTGGACTCCACTATCCACATATTCCGCAGTACCTCATGGTAGCGGTCAAGATAATCCTGTGGGTCCTCAGAAGTTGCCCCACTATAATGAACTAGAAAGAGCTTTGTGAAGTTGTCCAATCTAAACAAAGTCTCAGAAGACATAGCTAATCTGTCACTGGTCTGGGCTGCAACACCCGGCGGAACTACCCCAGCTAGCTGAGTTGTTGGACTCTAAAATTGAGGAGCTATCTGCTCCGGAGTGTGAGTAGTGGGAACCTGAACTCCTCCCACAGCCCGAGAGATGGTCGGTGCCACAGAAAACGTGCCGGTATGAGAAACACTGTCCATAAGGCCCACCAAATAGACCATAGCATACTGAAGCACTGGGTGGCTATGAATCCCTCTGGAACCTGAGCTGGTCCGGCAAAAATAGTTTGGGCTGGAACCTCATCATCGAACTCCACTTGAGGCTCTACTACTGGTGCTGCTGCTCGAGCTCTGGGTTGAGCCTTGCCCCTGCCTTGGCCTCTAGCACGACCTCATCCTCTGCCCCTAGTAAAAGTTGCTACTGGGGACTCTAGTTGTTGACCAGCTGAAGAAACTTCTCGCCGTCTGGGAAAGAACAAGAATAGAAGAGTTCAATTAGCATTGAGAGAACAAAATCTCACGATAGAGAAGAATATAAGTAAAACCGTTCCTAACTCCATAGCCTCTGAAAAATAAGTACAAATGTCTATGTACCGATCTTCCAAACTCTACTAATTCTCGTGAATTGCGATACCTAGGAAACCTAGTGCTCTGATACCAAATTATCATGATCCGGAATTCCCATCTTCAGGACCGCTATGGCGCCTAACATTTCACTTGCTAGATAAGCCAACATTAGAGACCATCAAACCAATTCTTAAGACTTTTAGTGATTAACAATAATTAAATCATAACAAGTTAAAAGGAGTGTGGAAATCCATAACAATCTTAATATATAAAGCTACCGAGAATTTGGAGTCACAATCCACGAACTTATAAGATTTTGCTACAAAAAATGTCTTAAGGAAATACAACTATTTTAGATACAAAAGAAACAGTAAAGGAAATGTATGAAAGGGGGCGCCAGGGCCTGCAGACGCCAACACGTCTACCTTGGGTCTCTGATCAGATGAAGCCATCAGCTAAACTCAGGATCAGCTCAGACCGGTACCGAAATGTGCACGGAAAGTTCGAAGTGCAGGTATCAGTACAATTGGTCCCATGCATTGGTAAGGGCCGAGCCTAACCTCGGCGAAGTAGTGACAAGGCTAGGACAAGACAACGACATAAACATGTGCAGTTAGACAATATACAAGCAATAACAAATAATAGAATATGAAAAAGATAATAACGGGAGGGGGGAAACATACTGAGGGGAGTACAAGATAATGAAATGGTAATAGTAAAGAAATACAACAAACAACATACTTTGCACCAATGGAATATTAAACATAGTTAAAACAAGTGTATGACATTAGCCTTCGTACTTTTACTCTCATCCTCGCCATAATAAATGAATAAACAGTGATAATGAATATGAATGGCATGGCATCACCCTTTGTGCTTTATACTCTTCCTCGCATGATAATGAATATGAAATGGAACGGCATCACCCTTCTTCTTTACACTCTTCCTCACATGATAATGAATATGAAATGGCACGGCATTACCCTTTGTAATAAACAACCAACCACGCAGTAAATAGGCAACAATACATAATCCCTTAAGCCAAAGTTAGACAAAATACTTACATCGCTCTATGGGCTATTTAATGCTCAATTACTGTATTTCCTCTAGTATCCACCTCCGAACCACTAGTATCTAGCCACAATTAACTCAATAACATCAAATATTGCTAAGAGATCAATTTCAATACATGGATGTAGGTTTCCTAATATTTCTCCCAAAAAGTCAAAAATCGACCCCAGGCCCGCTTGGTCAAAACTCGAGGTTCGGACAAAAATTCTTTCATCCATTTACCCCAAACCCGAATATGTAATTAGTTCCTAAATCCTACCCCAAATCGAGACCTAATTCTCCAATTTGCAACCAACCTTCCCCCCCCCCCCCTTCTAATTATTCCTAAATTCCTAATTTTTACCATGGAAGCACAAATATTAGGCTAGGATTTCATTGAGTGGTGTTAGAAATGGAAGAAAATGAGTTAAAGAGTGCAAATCTATGATTTGGTATTGAATCCCCTCTTCAAAATCTCTTCTAGGTCAAGTAATATTGAAAGAGGTGTGAAATTTTTTAGCAATCCCGTTTCAGGTCTATTAGGCGTCAGACCTTCTTAAAAGATCGCGAAGGATCTAACCCGATCGCGGAGCAGCGGCTCTAATAACCTTCGCATTCGCGAGATACTCTTTGTGTTTGCAAAGTCTTATCGCTACCAGCCTTCGCATTCACGAGCCACGTGCCGCGTTTGCGAAGAGTATACTTCCCCTCCCTCAGGTCCCAATGCTTCGCGCTCGCGATAGCCTGGTCACGTTCGCGAAGGGTAATGCCCCTAATGCTCCGCGTTCGTGACCAGTCCTTCGTGTTCGCATAGAAGAAAGTCTCATATAGGCAAATTTACTCTTCTCGTTCGCGAGACTCCCTTCATAAACGCGAAGAAGAAGACACCAGATGACAGTTGAAGCCAAAAACACCATATTTCCTAAGTCCAAACCTCCTGTAGCATGTCTGAAACTCACCCGAGCCATCGGAGCTCCAAAAAAACAATGCACACAAGTACTTAAACATCATACAAACTTGCGCGTGCGTTCAAATCGCCTAAATAACACCTAGAACTACGAATTTAACACCAAATTGAATGAAATTTTCAAGAAAGTTTTAAAACTTCTAACTTCACAATTGGACATCTGAATCACGTCAAACTAACTCTGTTTCTCACCAAGTTTCACAAAAAAGTCTTATATATCATAATGTACCTGTACCAGGCTCTGAAACTAAAATACGAACCCAATACAATTAAAATCAAATATTAACCAAATTCTTAAAACCACTTAATTTTCAGACTTCCAATTTTCATCAAAAATTCATATTTTGAGCTGGGGACCTCGGAATACGATTTCGGGCATATGTTCAGGTCTCATATTTCAATACGAATCCAGCGAGATTGTCAAAACATGAGTCCAGAACCATTTACCACCAATATTGACTTAATTCAACCAGAATTAACTTTTTAGGCAAAAATTATTATTTTCATCGACTTTCAACATAAAAGTTTTTCAAAATACGCTCGGACTGCGCATGCAAATCGATGAGGAATAAAAATAAGGTTTTGAAGGCCTAGGAATACATAATTTAGTTTTAAATCATAAGATGACCTTTTGGGTCATCACATTATGACTGCAACAATAACATCTCACTCTCAAATAAGCTGGAGTTGAGTGTGAATCATCAGTGACCAGTTTACTGAAATATTTAAATAGGAACAACAGTTAAACACATAAAAGGACATCCGGTAAAAATATTCTTCAGCAATCTTTCAAAAAGGAATGATATATTTTTGTTTCAAAGTAATTTAAATTTTAAACTCCTTACTTTACACTTAATGATATATTTTTATAGCCACAAAAATTAGTTGCGTAGCCACACCCTATACCAAGAGTGGTCAAGCATGCATCCTTCGCGGAAAATTATATTGTCTGCATAAGCTAAAAACTACTTTATATGATTATATATCATATTTTGAACGCCCTTAACACAATTGAGTGAAGTAGTCCAACGATTCAGGTGTAATATGTTGTTTATGAGTTCAAAATTCTGCCTATTTTATTTGCCAAAACTAAATAAAGACCACCATGTGATTTGTTTGATTCTTTTTCAATCTAAAATATTTTTGAATAAAATAACTCTTACAACGTAAATTTCTATAGAAATAAACAACTAATCTTAAAAGTACTTTTTACCTAACCTCAGTTTTTACTAAATTTTATAATTTAAAAGTCAATCTCTTCAATTAAAGCTCTCTACAAACTACAAATTCTCTCTGTTCTCTTTTTTCTTTGGTTTTATGCTTCCTTTTATTAGTAAAATTTCCAATGTTGTTTTAGTCCTTTCCATTCACTCGGATTTCTTCTGTTTCATCGATTTTGTCCAGATCCCACCTTTCTTCCGAAAAAAGGGAAGGAAAAGGATAAGTATAAATTATAGTTCTATTTAAAAAAATTATTTCTTAGCTAAATGTAGAGTAGTTTCATCTAAAACTTTTGGTACACCTTTTATCGACAAAACAAACAATTATTGACATGTTTAAAGTTTGAATATCTTTAACGAAATTTTTAGCTACGCGACTGACAAAAATCTTATGTCATGTTAAAATTATAATTTCTAAAAAAATTTTATATATCTTTTTTAGATTCAGTCAAATTACATCACATAAATTGAAGGATGTAGTTCTTTCTCCAACTAATTTGAAGAAATGACTAGCTTTAGTTGCGTTTTCTCAAGTGCGAGAAAGTGCTTATCCTCATTAAAAACTGCACTAAAATTCATTAACTGATGGTGAAAGTATATCTACTAATTAATGAAAGATGTTGATAGTAAAACACCTGGTCGTATTAATCTAATCATCAACTAAACTTGTTTTTGACATGATCTTTATCCTCTAGTTTCCTTGGACGGATTAAGATAGAGCTGTCATTTCTTACATTTATTTGATTAACCTAACCTTTTTTTTCATCAGTAATTAACCTACCTAATATAGGAAAATCAAGTTTCAGATAATGCTTATCTTTTCCTTTTAGGGTGTGTTTGGTACGAAAAATGTTTTTTTAGAAAATATTTTAATGAAAAATGAGTAGTTTTATAACTTATTTTTCCATGTTTGGTTGATGAGTGAAAAATCTTTTACGAAAAATATTTTTTAATGTTTGGTTAGAGAGTAAAAACTATTTTTTAGGAAAATATTTGTTTGTGGTACTCTCCTCACCCCCTTCCCTAAGTCCACATATTTCCTTGTCACCCTCCCCCCCCCCCCCCAACACACACACTAAATACCCGACGTTTTCAAGACTCTATTTTCTTCAAAAATTTAATCGTTCTTCTAAAAATTCATACAAAATCAAAAGAACTAATGTGCTGCTTTACTTTTTTACACAAAATAACATTGAAATTCGCTCCATAACTAAAATAAAAATACTCTTTTTTGGTAAAAGAAAGTACTCTTACTACATCATGAAAATAAAGTACCCAGTTTATTGAAATAAAAGAAAATATCTTTTCTACGTCATGAATATAAAATACTCACTTTGTTGAAATAAAAGGATAAAAAATCTTTTTCTAAATCATGAAAAGAAAATAAACATTTTATTGAACTGGAAAAAAATACTTTTTCTACATCATGAAAAGAAAAAACTCTTTTTGTTGAAACAAAAAAAAATATTCTACATCACGAAAAGAAAGTACTTTTTTTGTTAAATAAAAAAATACTCTTTTTATATCATAAAGAAAATAGTCATTGTTGAAATAAAAAAAATCTTTCTATAACATGAAAAGAAAATAATATTAATAATATTTTTATTTAGAGTATGGTGAGGGGGTGGGGATTGGGGTTGGGAAGGGTGGATGGGGTGGGTAGGTGGGGGCGGAAGTGAGTTGGTGGGAATGAGGAAGAAGGTGGGGAATGTTGGAAAAATATTTTCCCTTCTCTTGAGGGAAAACATTCTCCTCCAATTGGAAGATAATATTTTTCAAAATATTTAAGTCAGTCAAATATAAAAAAATTGAAAAATATTTTTCTTCGTACCAAACATAGCCCTAGTATCTATTTTCTTAAGGGGTAATTTTAGAAGGAACATTTTTTTTTCTGTTTATCATGAGAACTTTAACTTTTTTGTTTTCAAAATTTTAAAAAGCTACTAGTATTGAAATTCCAAATTTACAATTGTTATATGTTTGGATTCGCATCAAAATGAAAAAATGATGAAGAAAAAATAACTCTTACGTACTTTCTTATTAGAATTGCTTGTAGGGGTATACTTAGGGTGGGTGATTCGGAAATTTCAATTACTAAACTAAACTAATAGTATCGAAACTTTTAAGTTTATAAACCAAATCAAACCAAACCAAACCAACAAAATCGGATTTTTTTAATCTCAATTTTTCTCAAATTTTTGGTTTTTTAGGATTTTAAATTTTTTTTTCCGATAAAATCTTCATAGCACAAAATATCTAACTTTTGCTCTAAATATTCTCTTTAATCCTAATAAAATATAAATATATAATATATTTTCCAATAAAATGACATAATCATATGAGATAAGTCATAGAATTATACTAACATATTCAATAACAAGAATATAAAATTACATAAAGCAATTATTGCTAATTAATAAGTCATTAAAAAAATAAACATAATTTAAAAATAATATATAGGTTATGCTAAAGTAAATATAGCTAATAAGTACTATTAATTATATAATTAAGTATTAAAGAAAAAAATAAGTGATATATTTTTATTATAAACTGATGTAAAACTAAAAGATAGATATCCAATACAATCTTGGATTCCCCCGGGAAAATCAAGTTTCGGTTAATGCTTATCTTTTCCCTTTAGCATCTATTTTCCTAAGGGGTATTTTTAGAAGGAGAATTTATTTTTTTTGTGTCTATCACGGGAACTTAACTTTTTAATTTGTTTTCAAAATTTTAAAAAGCTATTATTGAAATTCCAAATTTTCTATTTTTATATGTTTGGATTTGTATCAAAACTAGTAATTCAAAATTGAAAAATGATAATGAAAAAATAACTCTTGCGTCTTTCTTATTTAGAGTTTCTACTTGCTTGCATGCTATAGTGTCTAGAAAGTGAAAGTTCGTTAGGCCTTAAATGCAAGTAGTTTTAATTAATAAGATCATTTATTGAAATTAAATAGATAATTTATTCACTATTTATAGATTGTAGGTCATTCATTCTTTCAATTAGGATTGGATATGTATTCTCGGGGCAGAATCACAATGTTTTTTTGGTAATACAGAATCACAATGTTGGTTGCAGGTGTCGTACTTAATTGCTTCTGTTATTTTGTATTTATATTAAAAAATTAATGAATATTGTATAAATTATTGAGTGAGAATCCAATATTTTAAAAGAATTATAATTCTGAACTCATAAAGTTCGAATCTTTGTTGACTTATAATAATAATAATAATACAATGTGTGTTTTAAGAGATAAGAATAAGGTCGGCATACATATTATCCTCCTCAGACGTTGTTGTTGTGTTTTAAGGGCAAACAAAGAACACAGAACGCTTTGACTTATCAAACGAATTAAATTTATCACCTAGTTATTTTACCAGGTGAAATTGTGCCAAAAATTAATAATAATAATAATTAAAAAAAAAAAAAACTAACTAACAAGGAAAATTAAAGAAAATGACAAAACAAGAGAAAAAAGAACAGGATAAATAGATAATTATTGATTTTACTGTACCGGTTCAGAGTAAAAGAAAATGGGGTAACGTGGCAACACCAAAGTAGATCTAATCATGTTCGTAAAGAAATGTATTAATTATGATATACTAATTTAGTAATAATTATGTTCGTGAAGCAATATATTACATATTTATTGGATTAACGTAAATATCCGAGATAAGATTTTACCCCACCTCCATTCTTCCCTTTCATTTCTGGTCATATCTACTATTTAGGAGCTTTTTTCCATATATCATCACTTACCATACCATAGGGTTATTTCAGAAAATACATAAAAGGCCATGAGATGGTAGGACTAAGTGTAATACTCGAAGGCAATGAAAATATAACTGGGACGAAAACAAATGTGGCTATTACTGCAACTGCAACTCGTGCTACATCTTCTTTTACAAATATAGTCAACAAAGCCAGTACTGTGACAATCAAACCTTTTTCTCCTAACATTACAATATCCTCTCCTTTTTCCACTCAAAACTCTTTTGCAGCCATAGCCATGGCCACTACTAATTGTGGATTTCTTGATTCTTGTTTTCTTTGTAAGCAGAAGCTCTTACCTGGCCAAGACATATACATGTACAAGTAAGCTGCTTTTTTTTCTTCATTAGTTAAAAAAATTTCCTTTTGGTGATTTGATTGGAGAAGATTGTAATTTTTTAACATTATTAACGTGATTTTAATTATTTATAATATGTTGTTAGAACCCCTTCTTATGATTTTTATTGATGGTACTGACATATTATCTCTTTTTTTCTTTTTTCTTCGTTTTTTTATTTTTGGAAACAGCCTTTCTATTCCCTCGAGTATAAGTAAAGTTTGCGTATGCACTAGATCGTTGTTGTTGTTAGAACCCTTCATCTCATGTTATGTGAAGTTGTACGAGTGGCTTGAAGTTTAAAAACAAAAGAATATTCTTTGTAAAGGTTGGTGTAAAGCATGAAATAGTCATTTTTGTGGTACAAAATCATATGATTAAAAGTAAAATGTGAAATTTAAAAGTAAGATTATTTTTAAATATTAGACAGTTGAATTGTGTTATTTGGGATACTCTAAAATGAAAATTATATTACATAAAATGAGACAAAAGGATTGACATTTTTTTATAGTTAACTTATATACATTGATAATTAAAAATATACACTATATATTTATTTAAATTGATTATAACATGTCATATGATTTATTATATTTTTTAGTTACTAAATTAGGATCTGATAACTCGAGATGGTTAGAACTTACATGTAAATTGTTGGCCATCTTTATCTGATAGTGTGAAAAATTATATGCTGCCACAAAAGTAATCTCTTTATTGTCAAAACCATGTTTAGGCGAATTCTCATATTATTTGACTCTGTAAATATTTTTTATTATATTAATACATGCATTTAGTTAAAGTTTAACATGAAATGGTCTCTTGCTCTGAACATTTACTTGCATGAACAGGGGTGATAGGGCATTTTGTAGCGTGGAGTGCAGGTGCAGCCATATTTTCAAGGATGAAGAAGAAACTACAAACACAAAACTAAAAGATAACTGTTCATTATCCTCCATTAAACCTCAAGCTTCTTCTTCAACATCTACGTGCTGAGACTTTCTTTTCAACAATACCATTATCGCCATATTTAGTTTTGATTATAGGTCATAAGTTCAAGTCGTGAAAGTAGTCACTAATGTTTTGCATTAAGATATGTTGTTTATGTCACACTTTAAGGGATACGGCTCTTTCACGAACTCTGCGTGGATGTAGAATGCTTTATACACCGAGCTGCCCTTTACGTTTTCCTTTTGAGTACTGTGTCCTGTTCCGTTTTCCCCTTGGATTTCTAGTAGTATAAAATTAAAAGCTTAACAAACATTTCCATTATCAGCCCATGGTTTTGGTTTCCTTTGCTATAAACTGATGGCGTTAAATGGCAATCAATGAGCATGCATCTTTAATATTATGCCTGGAAATGATTTAAACATAAGTAAATACAGGATTTAGCGGATTCAAAATGAGTGTGTGATCTTGTAATGTATACATTTTAAATGTCTTTTGTATATGGATACATGATTTAAAGCAACGAGCTCAAATGAAGCCATAAATCTACCCTCGACTTTGAACCGTCACGTGTCCGACCTTTGCAAAGGTTTACGTACGTACAGGCAAACCCGTACACATGGATTGTAATGGAAAAAAAATTCTAAAAATTAGTACAATTTCTATTAAATTCTGAATTTTACAATGATATTCGAAATGTGCTCTCTCCTTTTCAATTTTTTTTTTTTAGGAAAGGAGGCATTTCTAAATATTTTTTATCAGAAAGAGTGGTAAAATAACTAACCTTATTTACTTTCCTAGCCTCTAAGTGATAGGAGAGTCCATTTTGCTAGGGGCGGATCTATAGGGTAAATTATGAGATACGTGAATTAATAATTTCTCCGTCAAATAAGTATTTTATGTATGTATTTTTCAAAAATTAGTCTAATAATATTTGATGGTGATTCACAAGGCTGAATTGTGCAGTAGGTTAAATAATACGTTATTTACCCAAAAGAATATAAATTCATTCTCACTTAATGAGTATTTTTGTGTTCTTTCTTTAATAGTACACCATATTTTAAAAATCCTAAATTGCCTCTGATTATTTATCTTTGCTATCTGTTTTGGTAAATTGTTTGTAGTGTCACTTGTCTTGTATTTATTCCAGTTCACACTACATAGATCACGATTAATCTTTGAGCTTTATACAGTTAGCTATTTCATTTTATACAGTTACCATACGAAATTGGAGTTAATTAACAGGTCCATGTATTTAGCTCAAATATTTGATCTTGCTTCGAGTTAGTATTCCTCGAACTTTACCATATAAAATCAAACTTCATAACCAGTTTTTTCAACAAATTCTAGATAACTACAATGATTCTAAAAAATTACGCTACCCAATTTGAGAAACCTAGAAATCTTCCGGCTTAATTTCAACCCAACACTTCTCTTAGCACTTCTTTGTTTTCTTTTTTTTAGAGATAATGCATAAATACCCCATTAAACTTGTTCGAAGAAGTTATTTACACACATTAATTTTACGGGTGTCAACACCCCACTATTCTTGTTTGGGCTGAATTTAATACCCCATTGGGTGATGACCTGGCATGAAAAGTGCGGCTAATTTTGTAGATGCGCGTGAGGTAAAAAGAGCTTTAAACTAATTTAATTGTCCAAGTGTCACTTTCCTATTGGATAATCTAACTAATTAAACTTAATACTATTTTTTTCCTCATTTCTTATTCATTTTCTTTTCTTTGTCGATTTCTTCATTTTAGCAGACCAGTATCTGGGTACTGCTTTTGATGCTCGATAATTTCTTCGATGCCGGAGAAGTGGTTGGCTTTTGCAAGGCGGTGAACGACGAGTTCATAATGGAACCATCCTTTGCGTCTGAACTTAGGGTGCTGTGATGATTCTTTCGAGAAATTTACAATTGCTTGGGGTGTTGATTTGTGGAATTTGAAGAAGTAACGGGGGTTTTAGTGGTTGCCGTGGGGTTGTTTACGGCAAGGATACCTCGCAGACGGCAGAGAGTTGAAAAAACTAGAAAAAATCGTTTCTGACAAAATATCTTTGTTTTTTAAAAAATGAAAAAATTATTTTTCAACAAAATATTTTTCATTTTTGAGAAATATTATTTTAAATTTTTCAATTTTTTAAAAGAATTTTATTTTGTAAAAACTTTTTTTTTTTGAAAAAACTGAAAAAAATCGTTTTTGAGCAGATTTTGACACGTTGCATGCGTGTACTACACACACCACCACAAGACTAAGTGTTACCAATGGGGTATTAATTCACCTCAAACAAGAATAGTAGAGTGCTAGGATACCTGTAAAGTTAAGGTGTGTAAATGCATTTTCCGGACAAGTTTAATGGGGTATTTATACATTATCTTTATTTTTTATGATAAGTACATCTTACAGATCCCTATAGGCATAGTTAAGTGACTTTTTTGTTATAAACGAAAGAAAATTGACTTTTCTAGACAATTTCGAATAATTGAGTATAATGATTCGACTATACAGGTGCATGAATTTCCCACTAGATGCCTCTCTGCCCTTTCGAGTAGGGGTAAGGTTCGTCTACATATTACCCTCCGCAGCCCCCACTTTGTAGGACCATACTGGGTAGTAGTTGTTGTTGAATTTCCCACTAGATCTTTGTAGCTGAGAATTTCAACACACGCATTGGCTGACTATAACATCATCGTTGTCGTCACCCATTTTTCTATCAACATCAGCAGCGAGTTCAACCTGATTTGAATAGAAGTACAGCTTTTGAATCCAAATAGAAGTATACAAAGTGGTTCGTCTCATGAGTCACATAAGAACCTACGTGGGAAAAGGTAAAAACACAAAAATATCATGATTTGTTGATGCATAATAAGTCTGTAGATCAAGTTCATCAAAGCAGTCAATCTTCCGTTTAAAACGAACAAAGTATTCAAAAAAATATCATAACGCAGACAAGACTTCCCATCCTCACCAAACTCCACAATCTGTCTGTATATGGAGGAAGAAAAAAAGGAATAAAACAAATGACCAACACAGCAGAATTGGTTCTCATCTGAATTAAAATGACTTTAGCAGCCTTCATCACAGTTAAATTGCGCGACCATTTTCTTTGCTACAAGTACCATCTATAATCCTCAACTAGGGGTGGCAAGTGGGCAGGTCAGATATGGGCGGGTTAAAAACGAATAATGTAAAAACGGATAAATTATCCGATTCGATCCATATTTAATACGGATAGAACATGGATTAACTTATCCACATTATCCATGGCTTCTTGCATATGATCACTTTTGGGATAATTCTAGTCTTTCAAATTTGAGGAACCCCCAATTTGAATCTTTACCAATATAAAAGTAAACTCATTAGTTATCCATTTTCTAAATGGATAATATGGTTCTTATAAATATTTAATCTGTTTTTAAAAAGTTCATTGTCCAGCCCATTTTTTTGTGGATAATATGGATGAATAACGGTTTTTAATCCATTTTGCCACCACTATCCTCAGCCAAGGCAAACAAGCAACAAAACTGAAATTGATAATGGGGCAAACAAAATCTTGGCTATGCATAAGTTCAGCAGAGTCCAATTTCAGATTAGAAACCAAGATATTGTGGAAAACTAATTTCATCAACATCAAACTCAGGCAAAGGACAACTATCCCAAATTACGCACTACCCTAATATTCATCGCACGAAGGGAAAATTGTCTACCAAAGCCGAAGACACTAAAATTATTTTCACAAACCTCTTAGACCTAAAGCAGAATGACAAATGTATTGCCTCATGGTTTTACTAAAAGCATGATATCTTAGAGGCATCAAGTAATTTCTTTTGATGTACACTTCAGACAAAATTCATGGTCAAACCAATTAACCTCTTAAGAAACTTTTACCAAAGCACAGTAATAAAAATACAATACTGTGGCACTGCAAATATTCCACCTCTAGTTTTATGCGCTAGAGAAAGGAAAAAGAAAAGGATAGCAGGGGAGCAACAAAAGAATTTAGCGACAGTAAAATATAACCATATTAAATTGTGTACTATATAACTCAGGCAAAGATATTTGAAAACAACAATTTCCTGTCTGAACAAGAGAAAGTAAAAGTCCTACATGGTTTCAAGAAGCACCAGATGAGGTATGTCCACCAAAAGATAATACTATATCATTCAGCTGTGAAAAGCCCGTTCAAGCTAAGTATTTGACAAATCTATAGGTCTGCGTGAATCAATTTAATAAGTATTGGCAGTGAAGATCAAGTTATCTGCCACCTTTCTACACAATATTAGTTACTCGAGTCCTCAGTTACATTTCTACACATTACTTTTGCATTTTGATAAACCCACTTAATCATGGCGCCTCTAGGTTAATTTTGTCTTTTCAGTTCAATTGTATAGTCCAGGGGTGGGGATAAAACCCACTTTATCATGGTGCCTCTAGGCTACTTTTGTCTTTAAGGTCAAACCTATACTTCAAAATTCTTCAAATTATCAAATGTAATACATGAGGTTGGCCTCCTCTAGCTTTTGGCTGAATGTCAGTCGCTACTTTCGAACTCCTGCGAACCAGAACTGACTATTGCAACTAGCGTCAGCCTTCAAATTATTTGATACCAAGGGCAAGTGGCCAGTATGGTTGTATTAAAAGAACAGTATAATCTCCATTGTGAACCAACAAGGAAAACCCTTTCTTTCTATAGGTAACCAAAATGTGATAATTCTATTACACTGCTCTGAACAAGTAGCACAGTTAAAACAACGGAGAAGTGCAGATGCTTTACTAAAGTGACGGAAAGAAGCCAAAGTATAGTTTGACAATTGAAGCCTTAGCACTAACAAAGAATGAATACTCTGTCAAACTATTAGAGGACTCGTCCTATGTAAAGATAAATAAAGGACTATTGTAAGTAGCAGCAGTTAAATGTTCCTCAAATGGAAGGGAAACACAAAAGTTGGTAGATTTGATGTATTACACTTTTACTCTCAAATGGATCACTAAAACAGAGAGTTCTCATTTAGTCATGATCAACCTCTAACCTATTTCTTTTAATCTAGACATGAATCAACTTCCAACCCACTTCATCACTCATTGATTTTCTTTACAAGCACGGGAAATTCATGTGTGAGTGTGACCACTTAGGCATACAAATGATACTCTATGCATAATCATTGATTCGCATCTCACAAGACCAGTGTTAATCACAAAAACCATTCATCACCTAAAAGACTAGACAAACACAAGTACAATTCCATAGCAAGAAACTTAAGTTTCATCTTTAAAAATGACAATGCCGGCATTAGCATATAGGGTTTCACCTACCAGATTATGACATTTAGGAGAAAGAGTTATAAAACAGACAAAAGAAAAATAAGTGAATTAACAGGGACATGTGAAGAATTCAGTTTGCGATAAAACCAAAAATTTAAAACTTATCTCTCAGCGATTGTCTATTAATAGAGAAAACATTGTCTTATTTACTACCACAATTTCTAATCTCACACAAACATGGCAAATGGGTCAACATGCCACCAAGCTGAGGGTTTGGCCGCTCATGTGGGCGCATGCAACAATCTTAGCAATGAAAGTTTCACCATCTTACATGTGTTCACAAGAGGAATCACTGATGTCATCAATTGCGTTTTAATAATTGGGTGTATGTGTTTGTAAAGAAAACAACCACATAACAAGGTAGACGATGTCGTAGAAACCCTAGCAAGATTGAAGGACATGTTGTCGATACTTTTAAGATCCTAAAGGATACCAAAGGTTCTTTTACCATAATGGGGCTGCCTAAGCCAGATGCTGGCCAACCAATAAATTATCTTTTGAGACCTTTTAGAAATGATGATATCCATTACAATTTAACCCGTCGTTAGAAAAAAGGGTCATTCTCACCAAGTCTTGTGATATTTTGTTGCAGGAAAAAAACCAAAAGTTTAATGAGAATGCGTTAGCACACGATATGCCAATTTATGTTACAAGTAGTTGCATAATTCTAATTAAGTAGTTACCGAACAACCTAATACTATTGAACCTAGATATATTCTACCAGAAGTTGTGAAAACCTCAACAGAAAGTTTAACCAAACCCCCTTCCCAGGTAAGCTTTTCCTTTGACCTTCAAAGATCCAAAAGTTAGACGAAAATAAGATCCTTTGACAAGTCACTTAAAATGCACAAATACTAATCCACCCTGACATTCAAGATAAAGCCTGAAGGAAGGCCAGATCCGCACATTTCCAACGTTTATTGCATGTCATTGCAATAGGCCGCAACAACAACAACAACAACAACCACCACCCAGTATAATCCCACTTAGTAGGGTCTGGGGAGGGTAGTATGTACGCAGATCTTACCCCTACCCTGGGGTAGAGAGGCTGTTTCCAAATAGACCCCCGGCATCCTTCCCTCCAAGAACTTCCCACCTTGCTCTTGGGGATACTCGAACTCACAACATCTCGGTTGGAAGTGGGGGTTGCTTACCATCAAAGCAACCCCTCTTATCTACAATAGGCCGCAAGAAGAAAACAATTAAACATTAGCTTTGTTACCATGTTACCTTCTAAAGCATCAACTTCTAATTAGATAAACAGAAATTTTATTTCTTGTAGAAATGTTTATCAATATAACAAATGCAGCACCTATGAACTTGAAAAGAAAAACACAAGCTGGAACATCAAAAGAGCCAAGCATGTTTACCGAAGTTTTTTCCGACGATGCAATGCCAAGTAGGGCCATACTTCTTGTCGAACTCCTTCTTAATCTGTTCTGCTACATCCTTCTCTACATTACAGTTCTCAAATGCCTAAAATATACACAAAGACACAATGTATAAACATTCAGAAGTTGTACAGTCATGTCATTTTCTGATCAGTGTAGACACTTAAAAGTTAAAATTCTGGACTCTTCCTGACAATCACGCAAAGATCCATCTCACTTTTTTGTCAGAGAACTACACTTTTTGTCTCTTGAATCAAACATAATAACTTAGAAAATAAATAGAGAAACATTCAATATTGTACTCACAAATTTATTAGTTAAAGAGTTTAAGTTCTATTCATTGCCAGGGTAAAAGATATTTACACAATAAGGTCGTTTATTAGGTAATTACGGATGAATCTAACAGGTTAAAATACTTTTTACAGTATCAGCGTATATAACTTAAATCCTTAATTAAATTGTTTTATTCAAACAAAAGATCCTTTGTACAGGAAATACACTGCTTTGGCCTCTAATTAAAGAAAATAACTTAGACACTATAATCACGGGATTCTCAAAGTCTACTCACACTTTATAAATTAAATAAATTAACGATTTAAGTCATATGCACAGACATTTTAACATGTGAAAGCAGATTAGTTACCATATTTATCAGTAGCAATTAATTTGTCTCGAGAGATTTCCCCAGTAATTGCCAAATGACCTAATTGTGTACAAATTTTAATGACCTGATTGTGATTTATTCACGATTTCAGTTACTAGTAATTATTCTCTCACTCCGAAAATTTGTTCGTGAATAATTAACAAATTCGTGTGTGTGTGTGTGTGTGAGAGAGAGAGAGGGAGAGAGTATATACAGCAATAGCAATGTCGACAGCCTCATTTTGGAGGTCAGATTTCATATCGGCACTTTATATGTTACTGTCTTCTTCTCAACAGTAGTAGAAGTAGCTGAATTCGAAGAGGACTTTCGATCATCGGAGGAGGCTGATAACGACTGGCGATCGTCCGACGAAGACTTCACCACCACAGCTCCGGCTCCGATACCGTTTCTCTTCGTGTCTTCGCTCATTTCTTCTTCTTTTCTTCTCTTTCTTGAAGTTGAAGGCTGACACGCCAGGGCCGGTGGTGCAAAAAAGTGCAAGAAAGAAGAGTTTGCGTTTGTGTGCGAGAGAGAGGGAGAGAGGCGGTCTTTCTGATTTCCAAGGGCTAGTCCATATCGGGGGCAGTTTGCCAAAGAAAATGCTTTTACGATTCTAAATTCAGCATATTTTGAAACATAATTTTCTTCAAAAAACTTTTTGAAAAATATTTTTAGTGAGAAGTAATTTATATTTAACTTATTAATTTAAAGTCTATTTTTGAGTAGTAATTAATACGAAAAATTATCAATTATGTTAATTTAATAGTAAGTTAGTATGAAAATTAATCAATTCATATAATATTATTAATATGAGCCAGTAGTTAAAAAATATCAATTTTTTGAATTTGCTTTTTTTTTCTTGAGTTGGTGTTAATGGAATGCCTCTTAGCCATTTCGGGTAGGGGTAAGGTTTATTTACATATTATCTTTCTCAGACATCACTTTGTGGAATTCTACCGGGTAATTGGTGGTGGTGGTGATGGTGGTGGTGGTGGTGGTGGTGTTATTGGAATAGATTGGATGTCTTAAGAAATCTAAATCTCAATTTTTGGATGATTTTGTACAGTTTTGATATGGTTTGAATTAAAAATTAGAAGTAGAAGATGAACATGCAAAAAGATAATATGTATATCATTTGTGTATTACAGATGTATCATATTAGTATCAGACGTGTATCGCATGTATATCCGTATATAACTGCGTGTGAGATATATGTGTGATGCATGTGTCGCAAATGAATTTTTTGAACTCGATTTTAACTACGAATTTTGATGCCAAATCGATCCAAATAACATCCAATCTTCCTCGATTTTAACAAACATGATTTTTTTTTATATATTTCATCACCTTATTTGCTATCTCATCCATGAAATTTTATTTCCATCTTGCATCTAATATTGTTCATCACGATTAAAATATATGGAAGGAGATCTTTGCGTGTGATTCTTGGAGAGAATTTGAAATCCTTTTTTATTATGGCTAATTCTGGTAAGTTTATGATTAATGGCTTGAGATTGGTAAGTTAAGACTTATTTGGGATATTTCATTTCCGAATCTTAGTATTTGGTGAAGTTTCTTAAAAAGTATTTCTCGGTATAGTTGTTAATAGAAAATTTTTCATAAAGCACCATCTTTTTTGTCTAATTAGCCATTTATAGACATTCTTTGTTATATTACGTGTTATAGATACCCTTTATGTTTTTATGCAATGCATTTCATGTATTTAAGCTATTGTAATCATTAATACAACAAAAAATATAGACGTAAATTTGGAATTCCACCTAAGTTTGATATGTATTTAGCTATATTGAAGCGACATTAACATTAAATACAGTAACATATCTGCGCTAAAAACTGAAGGAAATAAAATCACATGATATTCTCCTAATTTAACTCAATGAACTAAAATGATCCCTTATTAATCTGTATTTGAAAGATACATAATAAGATTATAGCTGAATAAAGAAAAATACATATGAATTATATAGTTGAATACAACAAAATACACCTTCATTCATATGAATAAAGCACTTGAATAGAACAAAAATACAACTGAATAAACTCTTGAATGCAAAAAAAATACAATTAAATTCTGCTGAATAAAATAGTTGAATATAACTAACTACAATTGAATACAGTTGTATAAAACACTTGAATACAACTAACTACTGTTGAATAAAATAGTTAAATACAATTCATTAAACCTGAATGTAAGTGAATACAGCTGAAGAATACATTTGAAAATAACTGAATACAATCTGACCGGCGGCCAGCCATTAATTCTAGCTGGTCAGACCCCTAACACATTTACAAACTATAATTTGTGGGAGAAGAGAGTCTGGTTGTATGGAAAGAGAGAGAGACACGTACTGTTTAAATCCACATCTGTCTAAATGATGATCCGGTCTCTAGTTGCTTGGAATATCCATTATCATTCTCTTTCCTCTCTCCTTTTTAAATGTGAAGACTCTTATGTCGAGTTTTCTCATGTGAAACTTTTCCGCCCCAAATATGCAGGAACATGTTATTGTTGCCTTCGCGGGACTGTAGTTGAGGGAGTAGCCATTTTTAGTTGACTTTAAGTTCTTAGATATTAGTTAGCATCAAAATACCTTTTTAAGAAGAAATCTAATTAGTTATATAAATCATTATTACAATTATGTGACATGGAGCATATTGTCAAATCGCAAAAAGTTAATTAATTTATTATGTATAGGTTTCTTATTTTTAAAGTAATATAATTGTAGATAAAAATAAGAAATAGATAACTATGAAAGTTTTTTGTTGATTAATTTATTTTTAACAATATTAAATTAAATTGCTAAAAAGTTAATTTGCCAAAAGCTGTAAACTATAAACTCCGTCCAATATTTACTTATTTATCCTAGTTACCATATATCAATATTTTTAAAGATGGGGTTTAAATTGTCATGTATGGACGTGCTCTCTTGATCTATGCAGATAGCGTACTATTTCAGTTGACCTAACACATTATATTTATTAATTTTCTTAGAAAAATAAAGGATTTCTAAACCTAAAAGAAATTGAAAATGAGCGAAATTTATAATGTGATTTTCATGTGTTATTTTTTTTTAAAATAAAACTATTAGAGTATGCAGTTCAAATAAGAAAGAATTTTAATACATAAATTGAAGCTAAAGTCTAAAATATTAGAAAAAATAATTATATGTTTATTCTTAATATTAAAAAATATAATTAAATTACTATTAAATTAACCGAAGTTTATAATATGTCTGTTATGAAGTCAACCAATCAAAATTCAAAGTATGAAACAAAGAATTATATAAAAGTTAAAAAAATTTGTAAAATAAAGAGCATATAAATTCAATTACCTTATACTTTAAACTAAAACCATTGTTGGAAGAAAACTTCCAGATGATAGGTTGTTTAATGCATTATTCATGTAACAGATGCCAATAAATGTTGTATACAAGTGAAGACTAGGTATAATACAAATTGCTTTGGTATTATGTTCAAAGTTCTAATCAAATACTTGAATGAATAATCAATTACTAATATAAAGTTTATAAATATATTCACACAAAATTTAATTATTAATATAAATATATTCACACAAAATTCAACTACTAATACAAAATTATTCTCAAAGAAAGAGAACCTACAAGTGTTTTTTTTTTTTTGGTAATTAAAACTTTATTAATCACCAAAGATCTTTCTTTACAATGCCATAGTCCAGCTTATATTCAGTTGACTATCTAATCTTATCCAATATACTAACTATCCATTTCAGAACTAACTACTAGTATACTATAATCTGAACTGATGTATTTACTTTCTAGTTCTAGGATTTCCTCTAACATTACATATATAAGCTAACTCCCTTACTAATACTTCACTGTTACGAAAATTGTTCTCAAATATACGTTAATTTCTTTCCATCCATAGAGCATATGATACTTCAGCGATCACCATTTTGAATATACTAGCTCTGTATAGTATACCTTTAGCTTTACTGATGATCCATTGAAGCCTTTGATCCCAGGTATGCGTCTTTGGTTGATCCTCTTGAATCCACTGCATTGCTTGCTCCCATAGCTCTGCTGAAAATAGGCATGATAGGAATAGATGATCTCCTGTCTCTGTATGACCTTGGCAGAAAACACATTGCTGGTCTATGTTCATTCCCTAGTTTGCTAGTCTGTCCTTGGTTGGAAATCTTCCATGTAGCACTAACCATAGATTGAACACAACTTTTGGTCTAGCATAGTTCTGCATGATTAGGTTCTTCCATGGAACTCTTGGAAGGTCTCCTAGTTGCGATAGATATATTTGTCTAATGGAGTATTCATGCATCCTCAAGCCTTGAAGTTGCTGCAGGATACCTCTTGATGCTATTATTCCTCTAACCATCCAACTTGCTTGTTTAGGGATTGGCATATCCTCTAACTAATGATGTTTTACATAGAAAGCATTTATTGACATGATCCACAGCTTGTCTTCTTTGTAAGCTAGATCCCAGCAAACCTTTGCAATTGCAGCCTTGTTCCATAACAAGAGATTGATAAGGTTCATTCCACCAGCTGATTTAGATGTACACATTCTCTCCCAAAATACATAGGCTTTTTTAGTAAATAAAATTTGATCCAGACCAGATAAAGCTTCTACAGATTGCTTCAATTAACCTCATTACTTTGACTGGTATGATGAAGAGTTGAGCCCAATATGCTTGGATTTCAAATACCACAAATTGAATTAATTGTAGCCTCCCAGTATAGGATAATTTCTTGGCAGTCCATGATGTGATCTTAGCAGTAATCTTCTCCACTAATGGTTGCCACTGAATCAAGGCAATCTTCTTGGTGGGTAGGGGAATACCTAGATATTTGAATGGTAATTCTCCATGTACAAAGCCCAGGTGATCAATAATCTGCTTCTTCACTTCCTGTTTAACTCCCCCAAAATACACTGAACTTTTGCCCAGATTAGCCTGCAGTCCTGAAGCTTCAGAGAATTGAGAGAAGTATTGGAACATGGTTGTGATAGAATCAAGGTCTCCTTTAACAAACAATAGTAAGTCATCATCAAAGCTCATGTGAGTAATACCTAGCTTTTTACATCTAGGGTGATATTGAAATGTTGGCTGTTTCTTTAACTCAGCAAGTGATCTACTAAGGTACTCTATTACTACTGCAAATAGGAAGGGGGGATATGGGATCCCCTTGTCTAATTCCTCTAGCAGCTTCAAATGGTTCTGTTGCTTCTCCATTAATCAGCATTGAAAAGCTAACTGTTTTTATACACTCCATGATCCAGTTAATGAATCTGGTTGGAAATCCAATCCCATCCATCATCTGTTGTAGGAAAATCCTCTCAGCTGAGTCATATGCTCTCTGAAGATCAACTTTAATCATGCATCTCGGGGTCACATGGGCTGTGGTATAGCTTTTGACTAACTCATGTGCCATGATGATATTATCAGCTATTTTCCTGCCAGGAATAAACCCTGCGTGGGCCTCACAAATGATACCGGGCATGATTTTTTGTAGTCTGTTGGCTAGGATTTTAGATATCATTTTATATGGGACTAAGCAACATATAATTGGTCTATACTCTTTAACTGTGGTGGGTTTTGGAGACTTTGGGGATTAAGGTAATAGTGGCATAGTTTATTGGCTTGTACATCTTGGATTTTAGAAAGAAGTCCTTGGTGTCCCCTATGACCTGCCTACTAATAGTGTTCCAAGACATCTTGAAGAATACAACATTGTAGCCATCTATTCCTAGGGCTTTATCATCTCCAATTGTTTTTATACTCTCCACAATTTCAAGATAAGTGATATAAGCACATAACTCCCTTCTCTGTTGTTGTGATAGCATTGGGCCATTAGCCATATACAGTCTGTTTATGGCAGGAAGAGATGCAGATGTTGAGCCCATTAGGGACTTGTAAAATTTAATGATCTCCCTTTTTATGTTTGCAGGTGCACTTACTTTAACTCCCATTGCATTTGTAAGTTCTGTGATATGCTTCCTTTGTGATCATTCCTTCATAATTGCACTAAAGTACCTGGCATTAGAATCTCCAAGTTGAATCCATTTTGCTCTTGCCTTTAGCTGTAATACACTTTCTTCAATCAATGACCACCTTTCCAGCTTCAATACTATCTATTTCTCTTTCTGCTGCAACTCATTAGAATATGCCCTTACCATTTGTTCTTGAACTTCTTTCAGTTCCTGTCTGGTATGCCCTATCCTCTGAATAATACTCTTAAACTCCTTAAAAAGGCCTTTAAAGGGCCTTTCAATGCTTTGAGTTTAGCCCATATTACTTTCATAGATCCATGATTGGTAGAGTACCAGACATTTGCACAATCTGAGGAAACTCATCATGCTCAGTTCATACACTGAAAAATTTGAAAGGTACCTTACCTTTTCAAGAAGATGCTACTAGAGTCACTATCATAGGGTTATCGTCAAAGATTAGTGGTTGTTCATAAACCGTCTCCACATGGCTCCACTTGACCATCCACTTATAGTTTTCAAATACTCTATCCAGTCTGCTATATATTCTATCTACTCCAGGCTGTTTGTTTGTCCAGGTATAATAATCACCCTTCCAAGGTAGCTCTGATAGCCCTGCTTGCTGAATACATTGACTAAACTCTTAGTCTCAGAATAGCTAACATGATTACATGATTGTCTATCCTTGGCATATAATATAGCATTGAAATCCCCAGCAACTAACCATGCAACTGTGATAGCTGATGAATAGGCCTGTAAGTTTCTTCATAAAGATCTTCTTTGCTCTATTCCATTGAACCCATATACAACAGTGAGGTAACAAGTAACATCCCCTTTTATGCTTCTGACTTTGCAATGTATCAGTTGAGCTTCCTCCTGAATACCAGTAACTTTAAACATATTTGTATCCCATAAAATCCACACTCTACCATTTCTAGCAACATTGTAATTTGTTAGAACACCCCGTCCAGGAACCAGCAAATTAGAAATTCTAATAGCATTTGCTTATTTAACCTTAGTTTCTACCAAACCAACTAGGTTTATTTTATTACTCCTAATAAACTCCCTAACTTCCTTTTGTTTGTACCTTTTATTTACACGTCTAATATTCCAGAACAACCACTTTGTTGGCAATTGCTTGGTCCACCCCTATCCCCTGGTGGCACCTCATACTTACTATTTGACACTGCTTCAAATCTATTGCTTACAGTAATGGGAGACAAAGGTGGAAAGTTGATAAGATTGAATTCTGGACTCTGAACTTTCTTTCCTTTCTCTTCCCGTTTTTCTTTCTCTATTATCATATTTAGGAGGTCATTGGGCTCTTTCTGAACTTCATTCTTCTCATTTGAGACAATCTGTTGTACTATTGCCTTTTTTTGAATAGGAGCAGCTTGCACTGGGGCCTTGGTTCTCCATTCCTGCGTTACTTTTGCCTTCTTCACTTGGGTAGGCTGGTGTGTATTTGGTTTCATTTGGACTGAGCAGCTATGACCAACAGTTTGACACTTCTCACAGAAAGAGGGTTTCCAGTCATAGACCACATCTTGTAGGTATTTCTTCCCATTTCGATCTATCGCCCATATTTCTCTTGGTAACTCTTTAGTGACATTAATCTTCATAAGCATTCGAGCATAGGAGACTCTAGTCTGTTTGGTTGTGCATTCATCCGCAAATATAGGCTTCCCTAAGACACTTGCAATCCTACTTAATGATCTCATTCCCCAACAGGAGATAGGAAGCTTAGGAAACTTAACCCATAGAGGAATATCCGTAGGGAATTCCTCCGTAAAATCAAAATCTGGAGTCCATTGTTTAAGGATGATAGGTCTGTTTGCTATAGAATAAGGACATGCACATAAAATTTCTTAGCATCTTCAATTGTTTTGAACTTAACTATGTAGTAACCTTCCTCATGGTAAAACAAGTCTGGTTCTGGAACATGTGACCAGTGAAGGTTAATAAACCTCTTCATCGCATTGAAACCAGATACATCCACTAAAATATATACAGTTAAAGCATATTTCCACTTCTTCTCTTCCTCTTCTACCTCTAATTTGTTCAATTGCACTATTGGCTGCCCATCAACCATTAGAGGTGGTATGTAATCTAGAGCCATACCATTTGTTGCAAATCTATTTTTCTGAAATAGGGTAGACCAAACCTTTTTGGGTTCTTCAGTTCTGTTTCTAATGACCTCAGGGTTCTCCATTACTACTAGCGTTGGTTGCACTTGGACCTGTACTGAACTCTGCATGGTTACTGTTCCATTGGTTGTCTTCTTCGTCAGATCTGGTTCTGCTCCAATGTGAGTTGGGGAAGTCAGATCTAGCTTCTTTGAGACTATAGAATGGTGCGATGTCGACCCAATTGAATCTCTCTCAGCTAAAACTGATGAATCTGAGCACTGCACATGTGGTGTCGTGGTGACTACTTTCTTCATAGTTGGTTGCTTAATTGTTGTTATCAGGTTCTCAGTAACTGCTAATGGTATCTTACGTAGTCTTTCTCTACCTCTGCCTCTCCTTCTCGCCATGTCTACAAGCTCGACGTACGTTTAACTAACTTGCAACCTAGAACTATTACATACTATAAAAATTAGTTTGTCATAACTTTCCTACGAAACTTTCCTTGTTTGTGTGAATTAGGCCACATTTTATTAACTAAAGAAAATCTAAACTTAAAAGGTGATAAAATGTAAATGGAGTTTAAATGTATAAGAGCTAAATGAAAGTATTTCCTTGTGTGTTTGTATGATTTTTTCACCTAAATTACGGGAAATAATTAATTAGGGGGATAATTTATGGATATAATAAATGAGTATTCCTATATAGTACAAAAGTAATTAGAAGACTATTTCGAAATATTAGGAAAATAATTAAATAACTATTTTTTTCGGTGGAACACTAATTTTAAAAGGTAAAAAAGACGAACAACATTTCCCCAAGGATTATCGTACTTTTAATATAGTATAAATATAGATATAAATAAAAAATTGGGGTTAGTGATATATTGGGCCAAACCGAGCTCTTGGATTTTGGAAATTTACCACAATATAGATTAAAAAATCTATGGCCATATATTTATTAGCTAAAAATAAAACCTAAAATATATTTTGAAAAATTTTATAGCAAAGAAGTTACTATAAATTTCGGCTAAAGAAGCTAGTATTATAGTCCGTTTGGCCAAGCTGTAAAAATTAATTTATTTTGAGAACTGCTTTTTTTAAAAGTGTTTTTTCTCAAAAGTACTGTTGGTGAGAAACAGTTTATATTTGGTTAATTAGTTTAAAAAGCACTTCTGAGCAGTAATTAGTGTATGATCAAGCTTTAAAAAACTGTTTCTAAGTTTATTTTTCTCAAAAGTTATTCTAAAAAAAATATTTTTGAAGAAAAACTATTTTTTTTGATTCTTTAAAATTGCTTATGTTCCTCAAAAACACTTTTTTTTTCTTGCAAAAACTGTTTGACCAAATATGTTTTTGGCCCAAAAAACAATTTTGGCCAAAAATAAACTTGGCGAAATAGGCTATTAGTCAAGACTGTCAACTAAGAAGTGAAAGCTGTAGGTACATATAGCAGGCCTAAAAGATGAAAGTTGTGCAGAATACTTGCTTACATCTACTGCTATCACAAACTTTTCTCACATTCTTTATGGAAAAAAAAACCCATAAAATAATGCAAACCCATATCTCCGTTGTCTTCTTCCCTTCGCTGCAACAGTGTCACATTGGACTTTGCACAAATCCTTTGCAAATACAGAGATTCTTTTCTTTCTGTAAAGGCTGGCTGTTTCACGGATAAATAGGTCTGCATTGAAAATTGTACTACTTATATTGACAATGATTTACGGGTTAATTACGCTAATTCCTCTTTAATTTGTCTAAATTATGCAAATACCCCTTATGCATACTCCATTGTTCAATTCAGTATTTCTTTCCATTTTAACAAAAATGATTAGCTTTTTAAAAATAATTTAAATTTTAAGTTTTTATTTCATATATGTTTAAGATTATAAGTTTTTAATCTTTCTTTTCTTTTAAATTTTTTACATAATTAAATTATATCACATAAATTAAAATGGATGGAATATACATCTGCTACAGACATATAATGCATTTATATATACAATAGTATACAAACATGCAAGTACTCCCTTCGTCCCATTTTAAATGTTATTTTAGCTTAAAAATATTGTACCAAAATAATCATCATTTTAGGAATATAAAACTAAATTTATTAGTCTCTCTGTTTCAAATTAGATGAGATACTTTCCTTTTTAGTTTGTCCCAAAATAAATGATACATTTCTAAATTTGAAAATAATTCAACTTTAAACTTTTTATTTTACCCATTATACATATAATAAAAAGCGTTTATAACCACAAAAATATCATGGCCCCATAAAGCTTTTATCTCCTAAGTTTTTAAGACCATAAGTTTTAAAAAAAAATCTTTAATTTCGTATCGAGTCAAACTACCCTTCTAAATTGCTCGGAAGAAGTACTTATTATTTTTAGCTGTATCCTTAATATTAATAAGAATGTATAGCGTTTAAGAGGAAAAAATCAATCTACTTTCGTTAATAAGGATAAATTAATAAACAATACATTGTATTTACTATTCTTCTGTTTCAATTTATATGAACTTGTTTGACCGAGCACATAGTTTAAGAAAAAATAAAGACTTTTGTAATTTATGGTCATAAATAATTCCAAATGGAGCCCAGAGTATTTGTGTAGTTATACAAACTTCTCATTAAGGGTATAGTGGTAACTTTAAGCTAAATTGTTATCAAATTAAGAAAGGATTCATTCTTTTTGGAAATGACCAAAAATAAAATCGGTTCACGTAAACTGTAACATAGGGAGTATTTTTTTTAATAAATAAAAAAGCACTAGAACAAAGTTAAAATGAGACGTAATATTCATATTAGTAGCTCGTAGGGGTTTTCTTGTCTTGTTTATCAGCTTTAATTACTACTACTACTTAGGGCTGTAAAGTGGGTAGGCCTAAATCGGATTGGACCGGGCCTGCGGTCATATCGGGCCGGCCGGTTCTGGTGGGCCGGTCTTGGTGGTCTTGAAAAGTCTGTGACGGGCCGGTCTAATATGAAAAGCCCACGAGCCCGGGACCGTCACTCGAGCCTGGGCCGGTCCTAGCAGGCCTAAACGGGCCCAATGACTAATTAAAAAAAATAAAAATTTTTGTTTTAAAAATTCAACGGTCATCTCTAAAATATAATCGGTTGGGCTGACAAAGATGACCATTTTAAGTTTAGAAAATGGTCATTTGCCCCCCAAACTTTATATAATTACACATTTTCCATTTCTCAACTATGAATTACCCCTTATTCTTTCATTTTTATTCACCAATTCATCAATATCTCTCAATCTCTCTACTACAACTGCTTAATTTATTGTTGAAAATTCGTGAATAATTGTGAAGTCTTTGAATTGAAGTTTTCAAGTGTTCAACGATTTTTAATTTTCAAGAAGTTGTTCGGCAATCCGGTAAACTCGTTTCAACTCTTACATTTTAAGAATATATTTTTGTGTGGTTTAGTTTGCATAATTATAATTCATATGACATTTTATTTGAAAAAAATATTTGGTAAAAGAAAAGCTAAAACCGGTGATAGATGAAGCTTATGAAGAAATGATAGCGGAACTTGCGGAGGATTCGGCTTTGCCAGTATGTGATGATGAACAAGAGTCTTTTCCACCACCCCCAACGCAACCTCCTCCGAACCTTGAAGGATTTATGAGATTTGTTAGAGATACAACGTAGATTATGGTGTAACTTGTACTTTGGCCCATCTTCTTTTAGTTTTTTTTCCTTTTAATGGTGGTATTAGTACCTTATTGTGCTTATTCTATTGGGGGAAGGAAGACTAAGAAAGATATGTAATTTTTGGTAATAAAAATGATAAGACATACCCTTGAATATCTTTTCTCAATATTTCTTTCTCTTTACTTGGAATTATTTATAAGCTACAATATATATATATATATATATATATATATATATATATATATATATATATATATATATATATATTATATAACATACAATATATACTAAAAAAATATAAGTAATACGTTATAATATATATACATAAGATACAATATATATACTACAAGAAAATATATAAGAGAATATATATACATAACACTACAATTGGATTACTATAAGAAAATATATAAGTAATAACATATATATACATAAGATACAATATTATATGCTACAAAAAAATATATATATAACATACAATATACACTACAAGAAAATATATTAATGAATATATATATATACATAACATACAATATAACTACAATACAATATACAAATGAAATATATATTATACTAATAACTAGTATACTATATATATATTACACTATATTAATAATTACTATATAAGATATTGGTTTTAAAAAGACTGTCAGGCCCGCTAAGCCCACGAGTCCGGACCGCTAAGCCCAAAATTATATGGGCTTAGGTCCGTCATCCATTAAGTCCACGAAATTCGGGACCACCAGGCCCGAGATCGTCAGAGTCCAGACCCACAAAATCCAAATCACGAAGCCCATTTAGGTCCGGGCTCGGCCCAGTTTACAGCACTACTGCTACTCCATAGTCCATACTACTCTAAGTCAGGATTCCACATGCTCCTCGGGACTACCATCTCTCCTACTTCAATGCCATAATTCTTTTTCTTTATTTCCATTCCTTCATTTATACTCCCCATTCTCACCATTTTCCCTTCTTCTTCTCCTTTTTCTCTCCAGCTTTCCATTTCATAACTATCTTAATTTTCTTTCTTTTTCATCAGCTCTTTTAAGTTAACCTCTAGTTAGCTGTTCTCAAGAAGAAGAGAAGCTATTACTAGTTACTATATAGTAGTGAAAATGGTGATGGAAGGAATTCAAGAAAACATAGGTGAAGGTATTTTTCAATGTACAAATCATCCTTACAAAAATAATACAACCCCAGGTGGGATTTGTCCTTTTTGCCTTCAAGAAAAACTTGGAAACCTTGTTTCTTCCACTTCTGCTCATGTTTTTCCTTCTAATTCTTCTTCCTCTTCAACTTCTTCATTTAAATCTGATTTTGGTAACACTTCCACTGCTTCTTCATCTCTTTCACTCCAAACCAACATAAAAAATACCACCAACTTTACAAAATCAAGAAAGTCTGAAGGTGAAGATTATGTCCATCAGAAAAAAGGGTTATGGTCATTTCTTTACAACTCATCTTCTAAACATTTTTCCACAGTTAAGAAATCTGAAAAACCTACAAAAGACATTGACTTTCCTTCATCTTCAGCTTTGAGTGGTGGTTCTATAGTGGTAGAGGAAAATGAGATCAGTCCTATTCAAATTTATTTAAGATCCAGATCTATTGGCTGTGGAAGCAGAAACGTTTCAGGTGATTGTATTTTGCGCAGAGTTGAATCTCAAAGAGAAGGTAAACATAGAGTTTCGTCAAGAAAAGAATGTATTAAAGAAAGAGTAAGATGTAGAGGGATTTTTAGTGGTTTTATGATTACTAATTCTTCTTCATCTTATTGGGGATGGGTGTTAGCAAGTCCAATGAGAGCTTTTAGTAAACCATTATCAAGTAAGAAAAGAGAAGCCTCAAACAAGAATGCTACTCCAAATTTGGCTGCTATTCCTTCTTTACTGACAAATTAGAGGCTAGGAAGGTTTTTCTAGTTTACAAAGTAAATGACACTATGCAAATTTACATTTTTCTTGTTTAGACTATGTTCATTTATGAAGGTTTTGTTCATCTTTGTTTTATGTAATCATCACTGTTTAAGAATTTTGTTTAGGTCGTCGGGTTTGAGTTAATATTTGTATTAGAATAAATTATTTACGGCACATTTTCTGGATACGACCTTTTCTCGAATTCATATATAGGACTGCCCTTTTTACTGTTTAGGATCACTGTTTTTTTCCACTTGGCTGTCGAGGTTTTAGTGTGACAGACTCAGTTTTGGCTGTAAAATATCTTTTGTTGGAATCTTATTTGTGATTAAACACATACTTATCTTACACACTCTTTGACACATTTAAATGTACTATTCTTTATTCTCTGCTAGCTTTGAATATTTCACATAATATCGTCCACAACATTTGAAATGCGCATAATATTTACATCATCTTTCTATTGCACTGACAATTTATACCAATTAAAATTCTTGATCGAAGAAATTTTAAATTGGTGATATTCGGGGCGGAGCTAGAAGTTTGGTTACTAGGCTGATCGAACCTAGTGATTTTACTTAACCAATATTAAGAATTTATAGTTAAAATTATGAAGAAAATAAAGTTGATTTTTTGGAAAAATATAGAATTCTCTAGAATGCCCTAGTGTAGTATCCTTATATTTATCTAGTAGACATATTTATCGCTATTCTAGAATACTGTGGAAAGATAGAAAATATCTAGGTATTCTAGAGTGTTACATTATCTAGAATCATTCATAATCTAGTATAAATACGGAGTGTCTTGTTTAGTTGTAAGCAAGTCAAATTCAAGAAAGTTTCTTTCAATAACAAAGTTTTCCTTTCAAAACACTCTAGAATAATACTCTTTTCTTTCAAGCTTACGCTTCTTTAGCTGAATACTCCAATCTTAATTAACGATTTTGCGCTAGCAAAAGATCTCCAAATAAAAAATAATAGTCTTCTTCTACTATTCTTTTCAAAAATCGTCATTCTAAATTTAGAACTCATAATATTGATAATCAACAAAGAGATGACATAAGCGATTGCAGTGAGGACCCCAAGTCATAGTAACACTAAGAGCCCTATTGGCCAAGTTTCTTTCTTTTTTGGTCAAAAGTATTTTTTTCCTAAAAATAAAGTATTTGATCAAGTTTTTGAAAAAGAAAAATTCTTTTGAAGAGGAGTAAAAGCACTTTCTTTTTAAAATTACTTTTGAAAAATTACACTTAAAAGTAATTTTTAAAATTTGACCAAACACTAATTGCTGCTCAAATGTATTTTTCAAATTAAGTAATTAAATTTAAACTGCTTTTCATCAAAGGTATTTTAAAAAAAAGTACTTTTGAGAAAAAATACTTTTGAAAATAAGTTAACGGGCTATAAGTCTATTTCGGCTATAGTAGTAATGAGTGAAATCTGATAAACTTTATTATTAAAGGACATACTATTTTAACACCCACCAGAAATATATACAAAGACAATCAATCACTTGGTTAGGTATTTAGGTCCCTAATTAAGTTGTAGGGGTTGGTAGGTTAGGGAAACTTCTTAAAGGAAAGATGTTTCTACCTTTTTCCCTTAGCAGTAGTGCATATGTTAGGAGCTCTTTAAATCCTAGCCCCAATAACTATAACTGTGAGTGTTTCTTGATTTGTTTAGCATGATCCACTCTAGACCCTAAGGTTTTGACTTGTAAAATCACGCACATTTGTTGGGATTTTGACTACAAGCATTAGGTTTAGGTTTGTGCAACTTCAGTAGAAAGCATACAAAATTGAGTAGATAATATTACATCAATGGTTGGTTCGTAAATCTGCCGCAAGATGAATGGAACTCATTCTAGTAAACACTTAAACTAATGAAATACAAGATTCAACCACTTGGACAAAGAAACAAAAGTGGAAAATTAAATGTATGACTATAGAATATCTGGAATTTCAAATAACCTTTTCTACTCTACCTGGAAAAAATAGTTACCCGCAATTACTCGCCTTCCTACATCTAAATCCAATTTTTTGCGTTGTTTTAACAGTTTTTCCAGCTGTTCAGTAACTAGTCGTGTAAAATTTACTCAGATGGGGCAGGGAGGAATATCAATAGTAATACCAGCTTGGATTTGACCCCAACCAATAAGTCGCCAGTGCTTCTCAATTCTCCGGCTAAGAGCAATTTTCTCACCTTTGCTGGTGCACACAGGGGATGTTAATTGCAGTTTCGCGAAAACATTCTTGACAGCGACAACACGAGCCCCTGTTGACATAGACCCTATATTTAACATGAGGATTTCTCCCTTTGCCAACTTTGAGACTTTACCTTGCCTCTCCGAGTCCTTTGTCCTCACACCCAAAAGACGTCGGAGCAAAAAGAAATTCACCTGCATTACAAAGTATAGAAATAAAGAAAAGATACATAAGAGCACTATATAAGAACTCAGTTGGAAGGAGGATAACACAGTCAATCGAAAACAGTAGACTTATTGAAAAAGAACCAGAAGTTCCTTCATGACAGACTTAACTATTTCAGTACTTATATCACTGATCTAAAAAACAGTTCTCTAAGAACAGACATACAAAATTCTAGTTTTAGCAATTCATCAAGTTTCTGAAGTATTTCACGGAAGTCATTTACCTCTAGTTCGACGAAAACTTCAGGAAGTGACCCAACCTCTCCAAGAACCTGTCCCACCAATCGATCAGCACGTGTCAATGTTGGATCCATACTTGTTCCAACTCCAATGAGTCCTCCAGGCACGGCAAATTGTAGTTCATTTTGCTCGGCAAACAATGATACTATTCTTGAATATATTGGAGTACATTTGATGTTTCCACTCTCATCTTTGACAACAATTCCAGGGCGAACCTCAATAAGTTGATTTACCTTCAATACACCCTATGCAAAGAATCTAATCAATCTTTATGAAGGTCTTCCTTTGCTATAAAGGTGCAAGTCAATTAATTGAAAATGTGGCATCCATGTTGTTTTTGTATAAATTCAATAATAGGTGGGTAAAATGCAGAGAATGAAGGTTGCTGAGATGAGGATGCTTAGGTGGATGTGTGGGCACACCAGGCTGGATAAGATTAGGAATGAAGTTATTCGACAGAAGGTAGAGGTGGCCCCAGTGGACGAGAAGATGCGGGAAGCGAGGCTGAGGTGGTTCGGGCATGTACGGAGGAGGGGTCCCGATGCCCCGGTGAGGAGCTGCGAGCGGCTGGAGATTGCTGGTGGTCGGCGGGGTAGAGGGAGGCCTAAGAAGCATTGGGGAGAGGTGATTAGGCAGGACATGACTAAAATGCAGGTTACCGAGGACATGACCCTCGATAGGGGAGTCTGGAGGTCTAGAATCAGGGTTGCAGGATAGGGGCTCTTAGAGTCCTTCGTTCGCCTCACCCGGGGTTGGGTGTGGGATAGTAGGGTTACCCATCGATGTCTAGTGTTTTAGCCTAGGTCCCCTCTTGGTTGCGACGGTATTTATGTTCCTTATGTTTACATAACCATTTACGTTATTTCTGCAGGATTACTTATGCTTTGTTTTGTTATTTTGTTTTGTCTTGCCTTGGTTACTAATTTTGTCTTTGTTTTCCAATGCAGCTTTTCATTCTGTCCTATGCGCCGAGGGTCGCATGGAAGCAGCCTCTCTGCCCTTTTGGGTAGGGGTAAGACTGCCTACATATTACCCTCCCCAGACCCCACCTGGTGGGAGTATACTGGGTAGTTGTTGTTGTTGTTGTTGTCAATAATAGGTGGGTAATTCATTAAGGCATCTAAATTTTTAGGACCCTAAGGTACTATTTCTTCCTTTGCTAAGTTAGTTAAATATCATTAACCTTCATCATTTTCAGGGCATGGATTTTTTTTCTTTAATTTTTATTCTATGATTCAAATACATTATTTAATAAAATTTATGTGATTAAAAGAAATACCCACTGTCAAAGACTAGTATCATATTTGCAGGAAAAGAGAAGATACCTTCAAAATACTGCCACCAGCAACACCACCTCTGATATCATCAACTTCAAAACCAGGTTTATTGACATCAAATGACCGGATAACAATCATATTTGGTGGTGAAATGAAATTCCTTTCGGGAATGGGAATTTTTTTCACAATATATTCAGCAACGACATCAATGTTGTACTTCAATTGTGCAGATATTGGTACAACTGGGGCAGCATCTGCAACAGTACCCTGAATAAGATTTTGAAATTATGGTACGATAAGACTATCCTCACAAATGAAGCACAGAATGTGAGTGGTGAAAGAAAAGCAGTATTCCACTAACTTGAATAAATTTCTGAATTGCCTCGTGCTGGTTGATGGCAACATTTTCCTGGACTAGATCAACCTTATTTTGAAGAATTATGATATGTTGGAGGCGCATAATTTCAACCGCTGCTAAATGTTCGGAAGTTTGAGGTTGGGGACAGCTCTCATTGGCAGCAATCAGAAGTAAGGCTCCATCCATAATTGCAGCTCCATTAAGCATCGTAGCCATGAGAATATCATGACCCTGCAGAAAATGATGTTATAGGCAGCACTGGTAATAATAGAATGTTATACGGCAGAGATCACAAGGATGCGAAGTACATAGTTTGTCAGTATTATGACTGCAATTTATTAAACAAACTAATCTCCCCCAGTAAGGAGAATTATCTACTGACAGAGTAATATAAGCGTACGTTAATGACAACACAACTAAAGAGAAAAATCTCTTAAAATTATGTATTCCAAAGTGCATGCCGCAAGTTCAAATATCCAATATCCAAAACCGTTAAAAAAGGTGCAGTAATTTCAGCAAAAGGGACAATTACATAGTAGTTTATTATAATAAACGGTTCAAAGATGCAGAGTTGAGGGTCACCAGCAATTGTTTAGATAACGATACTAAAGCTGAATATCTCTTTCTAAAATAGGCCTACACTTCTGAAACAAAAATAGACAAATAAAATAGAAACAGACATATAACACAGGGAAGAAAAATACTTCTTCCAAGACTTCTATCAATCTTAGAGAAAGCTAATAGGTACTGCAAATTAAATGCGAACACTAAAGCTTAAATATAATGTTGAGCATTCAGAACAAAGAAAGCAGAAATAAATTTTTTTTGATAAGGAAAAGGTGTATCAATTTGGATTCGAACTCAGCAGAAATAATTTATTGGAACCTTTTCTTTAACACTTTTCTATTGCTCCAATACCAAAGCAACAATCCTTAATATTTCTGGTAATATCTAAGCACAGTCTTAATCATCTCGTACAGAAACAGAATGCACAAGCAAATGGCAGTAATACATACTGTAGAGAGTGGCATGCGAGGAACTTACTGGGCAATCAACAAAAGATACATGCCTCAGTAATTTCATCCTGCAGTTCTCAAAACCAGCGACATCACACATGGGACTGTCTTCTTTTCCACTACCATATGCCCTGGAAATGATTGTTGTTACAGCACAGGCTACCAAATGAAGCACAACAATGTTTCTGTTTCAATCAAGGACTCACTTGTAGCACATGGGTCTAGGACAGCGGTCTTCTTCACATTTGTATATCTTAGCATTTGCATATCCAAGCTTAATTGTAATATTACGTTCTAGCTCATTTTTAAAACGAACAGTCTGCACAATAAGTGGGTATAATTATTTGCAGTCTGAGTACTTGCAGTGAACACAGTACGAGTAAAATAAGTAAGAGTAAACAAAGATCAGATCAAAACAAAGACTCAATAATCAACATCTAAGAAATATCAATTGATATAGCCCACAACAGATTAAAAACATTATTCCGTAAAAGCTGATTAATCCAGCATAAGTTTCCCAAACAGCTAATATAGGGCTCCATATCTTGTTGGTTAATATAATAGTGATAACTTTGTTCATTATCACCAAACTAAATAGGAGCGCGTGCATTACTTTATCTTTTCTCCAAAACAAAAGGAAAAAGATAGAACTCAGAAATGCTTTCTAGTAAATGTTATACACAGAAAAAAGAATAATAGCAATTAAGCCTTAGATATCAATAATTCACACTACGAATAGTTGTTAAATAAAAAGGTAAATAAGAACCTGTATTTACTGTTTACCAGTATCAAAATACCACTCGATAGTAACTAAACAACATGACTGACACGTCAGACCAGAGTTTTATGAACTAGCGGGATAAAACATCAAGACTCAGAAATTTAACTCTATTGATAAAGGTACAGATTTCTTTTTCTCAGAAATGGATAATATTGATAAAGGTATTAAACACGACATACCTGCACACCAGATATAGCTTTTACAACTGTTGACTTCCCGTGAGCCACATGGCCAATAGTACCTAGATGATGAAATTACATTTCAGTAGTTCAGTGCGACTAATGTAAAGTGTTAAAGCGCTTGTCTGGAGAGAGAAGGAAAAGAAAGAAAAAAAAGTATAGAGTTATAAGTAACTAATTTACCAATATTTATAGTAGCCTGACGAGAAATAACTTCAGGTGAAAGTGGATGTAACTTTGTCACATCCAATTTGCTTAGGTCCTGCTCCATCAATCCTTTCCGAGACATTTTTGGCTGCTGTTGAATACTTCAGTAGCAAGTTTCAACGCTGAAATTAGGAGCAAAGACAAAAGGCCCGTGCTCAGAACTATAGATGACTTATCATAGAAAGCCGAGCAACACATCAAAAATCCCAACGCATAGGCTTACAGACAGCACAGCTTAATCACCAAGGTTGTTACCATAAGCAACGGACAAATTCAGAAAACCTCATTAACTTTCTTTTACTGTCCTTACCCTCCCAAAGAAATGGAACATTGCTGATCAAAGACCAATCTCCACCACCGACGACCAGTGTTGTCAAGGGCGAAAAGCGATAAAAAGCACCCCACGTCAATAAAAGCTTTAAGCGCAAAGCGCAATTAAAGTGCGGGCTTTAGTTTAAAAAAGGCACAACGAAGAAGAAAAAAATATATGTAATGCAAGCAAAAAGTGACAATTTAATACATAATGATTCCCATAACAATTAATATATCTTTTTGCCAATTATATTTATTGTTTTTTACCACTTTATTAACATGGAACTTATGGGCAATGAGGCGCGCGCCTTAATGCTTTGCCTCCATTGAAGCGCAGCATAAGTGAAGCGAAGCGCATACCCTCAGCTCTTTTGAGCTTCAGGGTTTAAGCGCGCCTCAAATGAGCTTTTTAAACGTTGCCGATGACAGAGGGATTCATCAAATACATTCTAACATCCTAGCGTCTTGACAATCATTCCTTTTTTCACAAAAAGAAAAAAAACAACTCTGCCTCAATCCAAAATAAGTTAGGGTAGGATCAGGGGCGAAGGGAGAGTGCTACATACGGGTTCGGACGAACCCAGTAGCTTTTGTTTAGACCTTGGATTTGTATTTGAAAATCCATTAAATATGTATAAATACTCAATTGCGAACCCAGTAACTAACGAGTTACGGGTTCGATTGCAAGTCCAGCACCCATAAACTTCAATTTCTAACTCAGCCTCTGGGTAGGCTACCACTGACCGCGTTACTACATTTAAATCATCTACAACAGTATTCTGCAAATAGAAATAAATAAATAAAAATGCACCACCAATTCACATTATTAGATTGACTATTTTTTTTAAATAGCAGTAATATCCCTATTAGCTTGCATGCATAGTTGTTATATCCAACCAGCACATATACTGGGTAATTCTATCCACCAAAACTTATGTTATAAAGCCAATAAAGTTTTAGAATTCGGGTTTTGACAAATATGCTCAATCTGATAGGTTATATAAATATAGCAATGGCAAACACAGCCATCTTGCAATTGCAACTGGTAAGTCTTCACCAAAATATTTCAAAAAAAGGCACCGTGAACATCCATATATACTTATTTTATGGAAATGCAATACTACTAAGATTTGAGTTTAAGTTCTATGCACGATGTAAATAGTATTTACGCCATCAAGTCACTTAAAAAGCTACTAACCTAGTATAACAGGTTAAATTACACTGATAGTATTACTTGCATCAATATAATGATTCTCAAATGCAAGTAACTTACTATAACAGGTTAAATTATGCTAATGGTGTAAAATTCTTTTGTAATATCATTGCATAAAACTTAAATCCTATTTTATGAAAATGCAATACCATTGATATATTACACAGGAATTTGAAGCTTTATTCAAATGGAAGCAAATACATCATTTTAATCCAATTCACCAAAAATTTGCATTTTGCAACTAATAATCACTGCAAAAAAAAAAAAAAAAAGAAGGCTAAAGAGTCTGGTCTAATTAAAGATACAAACATACAATATCAGCCGTCCGAGAAGGAGAAAGCTTGAGTTGGCAGCTGAGAGAGAGGGTTCGGCAAGAATTAACGCAGAAAGCTGTTAGAATTTGGGCTCCATTTGTATCGTTTTAGTCCACATCCCACTTGGATGAATTTGGGCTTCGAATCAAGTGGGCCTCAACTATTAGAATTTTGGGCTTTAAGACTGGCCCATTTAAGCCCTCTATAGTGGGGATTGGGCTGGTTTCGGTTTTAACTCACGGGCCAACTTGTGGATTAAGTGGTTAAACCCGATCCACTTGCTAGGCCAGAGCTTTATCTATATGTAACAAATAAATTAGGCATAATTTAAGGCTTTCTGATTTTGCTATCCTATTATGTATATAGTCAGAGGCGGAGCCAGATTATGAGTTTTGAACTGTCATGTTTTTTATAGTCCGTCTTAGTTACTAGGTTCACAATTAAATATTAATACATATTTAATAGATTTAATTGTAATACCCGCAAGTAACACTATATATAATAAATATTCTTATCAATCAGTCTCAACCAAATATTGAGTTGAGAAGAGCTATTGGATCGAGAAAAAGCCAAATGACAAAGCCTTTAAGAAAGTTGATTTAGGATCCAAGCACAATAGAGGCAATAAGGAATCAGTTAAAAGAGACTAGCAGTTAGCAAGGAGGTTGTGCGAATTTTAATCAAAATTTGATCACTCTCAAGTATGTCCCATAAAAAGGATAATGCGGAAGTTGCAAATATAATTTGAGTATTATACCCAGAGCCGAATCCACAGAGAATTAACTTATCAATCACTTTCGTTAGACCTACTAAACTTTTTATAATCAACTTCCCCAAATATTTTGAATAACAGTTTATGGTGTATTTAATAACTAAGATTGACAGTAAATAAACAGATGTACTAAAGATGCTAAAGTTATAAACAATAATGAGAGAGTGCTAAGGTAATGATTTCCCTTATGTTTATGTTTCATATAGCTTCACCAACACACCTATATCAAGCATGAACACTGTTTTTACCGTAAATCTCTCCCGAGTAATCACGATAATTTACTAACACACTCTTCGGAGATACACTAGCTAGCTTTGTTTGTCACAATTCTCTTTAGATTGCACCCAAGGTTTCGTTATCCCTAATTCCTCCTTTAAATCCGCAGTTATAGATCCCTCTTATATTTTGGGAGTGATGTTGTTCACCAATTACCTAAATATGCACTCTCTCTCCCGAGTTATGCACACTAAATAGGCACAGCTAATTAACGATCCTGTCAATTAACTATAACAAATACGTAGTTGAATAAATAGAGATTAAAACTGGCAAATTATATTCACATAAACAAGAAGTTCATCCTTCAATAGGTTCCATCAAAACCCTAGACAAAGATTTAGCTACTCATAATAATGGGTAAATAAACTATAATGATATTCATAATCATAATTGCAAGTAAAATAAAGAAGAAGAAGATATGATGTTCTGGGTGATCTGTCACACATGTTTTTCTTGCCAAAATACTCTCTAAAATATTACATGCCTCCTTTGGGAGAGTTCAATTGTTTAAAATAGGGTTTTGGGCTAAGAATTCCGTATTTTGCACTCCAGTCCTTCAATTTTACGCTGCCTGCCGCAGTCCTACCGCAGTCACGCCAGGACCGCGGCCAAACACCCTCTCAGAATCTGCGACTGCCTTCTTCCGCGGTCTGACCGCGGTTACGCCGGGACGGCGACAATCCATCTTCAGTTCAAGTTAGGCGAGTTCAATTGTTTAAAATAGGGTTTTGGGCTAAGAATCCCCTATTTTGCACTTCAGTCCTTCAATTTTACGGTGCATGCCGCGGTCCTACCGCGGTCACGCCAGGACCGCGGCCAAACACCCTCTCAGAATCTGCAACTGCCTTCTTCCGCGGTCCGACGACGGTTACGTCAGGACCGCGACAGTCCATCTTCAGTTCAAGTTTGAGCTGACTTCGCATGATGCACTTGGAAGATATTGTACTGTTGACCACTTTTTCTCCATAATTGATCCCAAAAGTACTCCATAGCTTTCTTTCATCATATGTATCCTGCAAATCATGAAAAGCGCTAATCAGAGCATTTTGTTATCACTTTTACCATAAAAACTACACAAGAAAGTGATTCTTTAGGGCCTAATTATAGTTCAATTCACCTATTATCAACACCCCACACTTAAATCTTTGCTCTTCCTCGAGCAAGTTGAACCACACTTCTTGGCCTAACCGTTCGATGCATTACCCAGTTTTATGTCACACCCGCCATTATGCAAGAATAACTTAAGCAATGCAACAGCCAAACCTCAGATGAGGACTCTAATGCCCTGCCACACTCGTGCTTACTCTAGTTACTCTAAACAGAGGTGAAAACTTATTTTTTCTTCCCGAGTCATATGCCCTCACATCACATTTTTTATAGAAGTTCCACACATATGAAATCAAGCACAAGGAACTATAGATTGAAAGAATTCACTCAGTCTCATCAAAGAACATTCATATGCCATACAGATACACCATAAGCTTACTCGTAGTATAATACTTTACTAATCGAGTTATTTTAGTTTAAGATCAAAAAATCTTTATTTGGTTGTAATGTAGGTTAAGGGACGGGTATGATATATTTGGATATATTGACTAACCTCCCTAAGCACTTTTAATATATCTGTTCTTTTATTCCGATTTCCATGTTCAGCCGAGTCATTCTTCCACACTTATTTCATAAGCTACCTCCACTTCCATAGGTGCAACTGACTTTTTCTTGCCATTAACTATTTTACGACCACCTAATTACAAGGTCCTTCTATATTTCAATTTTTTTTCCAATTACCATTGCACCATTCAAGTGTTTTACTGATTTCCTTTTCCTACTCCCTTATCACCCCATACTTTGACTTTTACATGCTCTTTAACAATTCAAGTGCTTCTAGGAGGCAAAGGGTCAAACAGTCAAGCTATTCAACACATGGATGTAGGTTATTGCAAGGTTATCAAAGAAACATGCTTTAGACTCAAATGGGTTAACTATGACAATATGTACAGGTGGATTCATAATTATACAGGCTTCACAAGGAAATGCCTCAATCATCTCTAAAACCAAATAACTTCTATTTCGCTTTGCAAACACAAAAGGCAAGTTCTAGGTATTACATGCAAGCACATACTGCAAGTATTATCTCACACACACTTGACATGTAACTCGTTCTAAATTAGTTTGTCAACACACTCACATGAGCATTCAAGCAAGACAAGGTGTGCAAAATTAAGGCATAAATTACGAGTCTACAAATGAGCTTAGACGTCGCACCCTCAAGTTTATTTTAGTTATTTGCAGGTGTGTACATTAAGGATTGCATTCCTGCCCTCACCCATCTCAGTCAAAGAGAGTCCTAACACTATCAAAGAAAAATCTACCTACTCTGTTCAAGAAAAGCCCTTAGAAAAGAACTGTGGTAAAAAAAACCAAGGGGGGAAGTACTACACTACCAAAAAAAAAGAAAAATAACAAAAAAAAAAAAAATTTAAATGGACTACTTCCCTCAAGAGTACTGTCCAGGTGGTCCGTCCTCAGGAAGAGTCCCCTACATTTTCTACATATTTTTCTTGTGTTTTGTTTTATAAATTCGACTTGACCCTCAAGAGACCCGTCGACTAGTGTCCGTCATTGGGCCAAGTCAGTTACTTATACGATAAGTACAACCCATTATACACAACAACACAGATACAAACTAAAACATGATGAATGAATATGTATACTAACACAACACAACCAAAGCAAGTCTCCCACCCCATACAAAAACGAGGTCATGTCCCCATGTCATATTAACAATAAAGTGCAGAAGGGTAAGAAGACTTCCTTGAGCATCAGTCGAAGTCTGAGATCGTGCTGGGGTCCACATGACAAGCCCTCCCCAAAGCACGAAACCAGGCCATCATCCGGCTCTTAGACCTTGCCTGCGGCTAAGACATGGCATCCATCCGCACATGTAGGCCATCCACCAAAGTGCAAAGATCTTCCACCTATTCTTCCATAGAATGCAACATGGGCTGGATGGACTATGATCTAGAGAACCCTGCCCCATTATGGGGTCGCCGAGAGGATCCGGCTTTATCATAGGACCTCCTGGATGGTGCCATGGCTGTTGTGGTGTCATCATCATCATCAAGTTCAATGGTTGTGGGCGCATCTATGGCCGATGTGATCTTGGAAGCTCTGAATGCAGTTTTTGGGGGCAAAGCTCCATTTGTAGGACTGGTGGGGACACCTTTTAGCAGACACAACCTCGTCACAAGTGAAGGGATGTAAAACCCCTTAGACAGCTGAGGTGACCGAAGTTGTGCCCGCAACTTCCATATCTAAGTTCAGCTGTTTCAATGCCCACCACGCTTTATGTTCAAGTTCCACTAGCAGGTGGCAGGCCTTTCCAAACACCAACTTGTATGGTGACATACCAATTGGTGTTTTAAAGGCAGTTCTGTAAGCCTAGAGTGCATCGTCTAGCTTTCTCTCCCAATCAGTTCTTGTGGTGTTCACAGTTTTGGTTAACACACTCTTGATTTCTCTGTTATACACTTCAACCTGCCTACTAGTCTGCGTGTGGTAAGGAGTAGCCACTTTGTGGCACAAATAATAGTTAGCAAGCAGCTTTTTAAAGGCTCTATTACAAAAGTGAGTGCCTCCGTCACTGATAATCTCTCTTGGTGTCCCGAAGCGGGTGAATATGTTCTTCTTCAAAAATCTCACCACCACTTTTGCATCATTGGTGGGCAACACCACAACTTCTACCCATTTGGACACATAGTCCACAGCAACAATAATGTACTTATTTCCATAGGAGCTGGCGAATGGAACCATGAAGTCAATCCCCCAGATGTCGAACACTTCCACCTCTTGAATCGGGTTCATGGGCATCTCATGGTGGCGGGAAATGTTCCCAGTCCGCTGACATTCATTGCAGCCCTTTACCCATAGGTGCGCATTTTTAAACATTGTTTGCCAAAAGAATCTAGCCTCTAGTACTTTAGTAGCTGTCCTGAACCCTCCAAAATTTCCTCCATACACCGATGCGTGACAAGCCTGCAAAACAGAAGATTGTTCTATCTCAAGGACGCATCTCCGGATCATATTATCAATGCATATTCTAAACAGATAAGGCTCGTCCCGGTAATATAAGCGGCTATCACAATAAAAATATTTCCTTTGGATTGTTGAAAGGTCGTGAGGAACTATACCGCTGGCCATGTAATTAGCAAAGTCTGCATACCATGGTGCTTACTGAAGAGTGGTGGTGAACAACTGCTCGTCTGGAAAAGTTTCCAGAATTTCCTCAACCTCAATCACATTTTCATCTCCCTCAAGTTGTGATAGATGATTAGCGACTTGATTCTCTATGCCCTTATAGTCATGAATTTCAAGGTCGAATTCCTACAGTAGCAACACCCAACGAATCAGGCGTGGCTTAGACTCCTTCTTTTCGATTAGGTACCTGAGAGCTGCATGGTCAATATATACAATTTCCTTGGACCCAATTAGGTAGGATCGGAACTTGTCAAAAGCAAACACCAAAACCAACATTTCCTTCTCAGTTACAATATAGTTCAGCTGGGCTTCACTCAGCGTTCTACTAGCATAGCAGATTGGGTACATCAAATTGTCTTTTCGTTGTCCCAGCGCTGCCCCCACTGTGTAGTCACTGGCATCACAGATGAGTTAGAACGGTTGCTCCAGTTGGGGCAACAATGATAGGTGCTGTGACCAGTCTATTTTTCAGCTTCTTGAATGATACCCTGTAATCATCAGAAAACAAGAATGGGTGATCTTTTTCTAACAACATACAGAGAGGGTTGGCAATTTTGGAGAAGTCTTTGATGAATCTCTGGTAGAAACCGGCATGCCCAAGGAAGCGTCTGATTGCTTTGACTGAAGTTGGGGGAGATAGCTTTGCTATTACATCCACTTTAGCACGATCCACCTCAATTCCTTGGCTTGACACCTGGTGCCTCAAGACTATGCCTTCTTGTACCATGAAATGGCACTTCTCCCAGTTTAGAACCAAGTTAGTCTCGATGCACCGTTTCAGCACACGTGTCAGATTTATCAGGCACTCATCAAATGAACTTCCCACCACTGAGAAGTCATCCATGAACACATCCATTATTTCCTCTACCATGTCAGTGAATATGGCCATCATGCACAGTTGGAATGTGGCAGGTGCATTGCATAGGCCAAATGGCATCCTTCTAAAGGCATAAATGCCCATACGGGTAGGTGAAAGAGGCATTATCTCTTTCCTCCGGTGCAATGGATATCTGATTGTACTCTGAGTAACCATCTAGAAAACAAAAGTGTGACCTCCCTACCAATCTGTACAACATCTGATCAATGAAGGGAAGTGGGAAATGGTCTTTCCAGGTGTCTAGATTTAACTTCCGATAGTCCATGCAAATTCTCCAGCCTGTGACGGTTCTTGTAGAGATTAATTCATTGTTATCATTCTTTACAATTGTCATGCCACCCTTTTTAGGAACGCTTTGAACTGGAGTCAACCAGCTGCTGTCATAGATTGAGAATAATTCCCACATCTAACCACTTTATTACCTCCTTCTTCACCATTTCCTTCATGTTGGGGTTCAGCCTTCTCTGGTGTTCCCTGGAAGTTTTGTGTCCCTCTTCCAGTAGAATTTTGTGCATACAGTAGGCGGGGCTGATTCCCTTGATGTCTATCATGGTCCACCCAATGGCAGTTTTGCACTCTTTTAGTACCTGCAAGAGTTGTTGAGCCTGCACATCTAACAAACTATATGAAATAATAACAGGTAATATGGAGTCAGGTCCCAGAAATTCATACATGAGGTGGGCGGGCAACGACTTTAACTCCAGCTTTGGTGGTTCTTTGACGGATGGCTTGGCTGGAGGAGTTTCTCTCTTTTCCAAGTGCAAGGGTTAAAATTCTAGATTTCTATCCCAGAACCCTCTACCTTCTAACGCCAACACCCATTCCGCCAGATCTTCTCTATTCACCTCATCCAAATTCATTAAACATGCAGAGAGTGGGTCCTCAATATAAAACACCTCATTATCAGTTTCTACAATTACATCCACGGCATCAATAAGAGAGCAATTGGCGAATTCACTTGGTCACCTCATAGATTTCTGCACATTGAATATTATTTCTTCATCTTTAAATCTCATCTTGAACTCCTCAGTCTCACAATTAATTAGAGCTCTCCCCGGGGCCAAGAATGGTCTTCCTAAAATTATAGGAATCTATTCATCTACTTTGCAATCCAGTATCACAAAGTCTGCAATGAACATAAATTTTCCTACCTGAATCAGCACATCATCTAGGATCCTAGAGGGCCGCATCACTGCTCTGTCGGCCAGTTGCAACAACATCAAGGTGGGTCTAGCTCTCCCAATGCCAAACCTCTAATAGATTGCTATGGGCATAAGATTGATGCTGGCCCCTAAATCACAAAGTGTCTTAGTAAAGGCAAATTTACCGATAGTGCATGGAATTGTAAGGCTCCCTGTGTCAGACAACTTTTTCACAATTGGTCTAGTTACCACTGCACTACAGGTCTGAGTAAGAGTAACTATGGCCAAGTCTTGAAAATTAAACTTTCGAGACATCAAGTCCTTCATTATTTTTGCATACTCAGGCATCTCCTTTAATGCTTCAATCAATGGTATATTTTCCTGGATTTGTTTAAGCATTTTAAAGAACTTCTTGTATTGCTCCTCCTTTTGATGCTTAGCTAGCCTAAGCGGAAAGGGTGCAAGAGGTATCTTCTTCCCAATCACTTGGCACTGATTTTTATCACCTTCAATCTCACCTACTTGCTCCTAGGCTGGCTTAACTACTTTCTCGGTCTCCTACTGAATGCTTTTTTCTTCCTGAGCATGTTGGACTGTCACCTCTGTCAGTTTTGTTGACTCATCCAGCTCAATGGTTGCTGGTATGAGTGTGTCAGCCTGTCTAATTTCTTGAGCCCTCTCTTGCTCTATATCCAGATCTTTGCCATTACGTAGACTCACCGCTATCAGCTGCTTTGGGTCCTGATCTTTTGGATTTATGGTGCCTGCAGGTAAAGTCCCTTGAGGACGATTGTTCAGAGACATCGAAATTTGGCCCATTTGCACCTTAATATTCTTGATTGCTGCATCATGTGCATCTACTCTCATTAATTTTTGCATTGGACCCAATAACCTGCTGCATCATTACTTCAAGTCGAGAAAACCCATCTTCCTGCCTTCCACCATGCTGCTGCTGAGGAGGGTGATACCCTTGTTGCTGATTGTGATTGTATCCCTATGGCCTTGGGTAAGGTGCCATATTGTTGGGAGGGGGGGGGGTCTCATAACTCACATGTTCCTAGTGTTAAACTGTGGCTGAACTGGTTTGTATTGCTGCTGATTCCACTGACCCCAATTTTGACTACCCTGTCTCTGGCCTTCATAGTTCATATCTTCAGGGTGTTGATGAGGATCATGTTCCACATTCCAAGGGTTACCAATTGTCTGACTAATGCAAGATGTGCACAAGCCCTCATTGGTAGTATCTACAATATGCACTTGCAGCTTCTGCCCTGATTCCTCCACCTCTTTGGTATGTATACTCATCTGTGTCTATAAGGTAGCCATATTTTCAGCAATGGAATTTGATGGATCAAGAGGCATTGAGTGCACCACTTGAGTGATAAGTGCATTCCTAGTTGTCCATCCCGAATTCTGTGCTATCTTGTCAGGCAAACGACCTTCTCTCCTTGTTTTTCTCAAGAATGCCCCACCAGCTGAGGCATCCACAATGTTCTTCATGCTAATTGAAAATCTCATGTAAAACCCTTATCCCAACATCTGATCTGGAATACCATGGTGTGGACATATAACCAACATTCCTTTAAACCGGCCCTATATCTCATGCAGTGTCTCCATTTGTTTATGTTTGAAGCTTACAATTTTGTCAATTTGTTGAGTAGTTTTGTTGGGTGGGTAGAACTTGTTGTGGAATTGCTTGACTAACTCATCCCAAGTTGCTATAGAGTTTATCGGGAGCGAGTTTAGCCAGACCTAGGTAGCTCCTATCACTGAGAATGGAAACAATAATAACTTAATTGATTCTGGAGTTACGTCGAGCTACCTTTGGATTTTGCAGATAGATAGGAAATTCTCCAAGTGTTGCTGAGGATCTTCGACTTGTGTCCCAGAAAAGAGTGCTTTGTTTTGCAACAAGTGCAACATGTTATTCATGATCGGGAATGATTCAGCTTGTATCTGTGGGACTATAATTGTTGTGGGCAAATTTGCAGCTGTGGGTTGTGCCCAGTCATAGAGAGTAGCTTCTAGCACTATTGGTACAACTAGTTGTTCCTCGTGATCTCCCATGACTGTTTCAAATTTATCGATGAGTGGTTGCTGGTTGTTCTTCCAGTTGGCTTGATTTAAGGCCTTGAAAACTTTTTCGGGATCTGATAATGCTTCGTATAGTTCACCAGATCTCGATGAGTTTATAGGCATGCACCTAAGCAACCAAGTCAACAACCATTAAAATTTCAATGTAAACTTGGGTATAGAGAAAATTGACTACACTAAGAATTTTTGTATTTATTTCAATTGTAATTAATAATTTCATTAATTCCCCGGCAACGACGCCAAAATTTGATCATGCCCAACTATGCTCATAAAAACGATAATGCGAACGTTGCAAATATAATCTAAATATTATGCCCAGAATCGAATCCACAGAGAATTAACCTATCAATGACTTTTGTTAGACCTACTAAACTCTTTATAATCAACTTCCCCAAACGTTTTGAATAACAGTTGATGGTGTATTTTTAGTAACTAAGATTGACAGTAAATAAACAGCTGTAAACTAAAGATGCTAAAGTTGTAAACAATAATAAGAAAGTGCTAAGGTAATGGTTTCCCCTACTGATGGAATTCCTTCTGTTTATGTTTCATATAGCTTCACCAACATATCTCTATCAATCATGAACACTAATTTTACCGTTAATCTCTCCCGAGTAATCACGATAATTTACTAACGCACTCTCCCGAGATACACTAGCTAGCTTTGTTTGTCACAGTTCACTTTAGATTGCACCCAAGGTTTTGTTATCCCTAATCTCGCCTTTAAACCCGCATTTATAGATACCTCTCAACAATTACCTAAATATACACTCTCTCCCGAGTTATGCACATAAATAGGCACAACTAATTGATGATCCTGTCAATTAACTACAACAAACATGTAGTTGAACAAATAGAGATTAAAACTGGCAAACTATATTCACATAAAAATGAAGTTCATCCTTAAATAGTTCCATCAAAACCCAAGACAAAAAATTTAGCTACTCATAACAATGGGTAAATAAACTATAATGATATTCATAATCAAAATTGCAAGAAAAATAAAGAAGAAGATATGATGTTTTGGGTGATCTCTCACACTTATTTTTCTTGCCAAATCACTCTCTAAAACATTACATGCCTCATTTGGGCGAGTTCTATTGTTTAAAATAGGGTTTTGGGCTAAGAATCCCGTATTTTGTACTTCAGTCCTTCAATATCACGCTGTCTGTCGCGGTCCTACCATGGTCGCGCCAGGACCGCGGCCAAACACTCTCTTAGAATCTGCGACTACCTTCTACCGCGGTCCGACCGTGGTTACGTCGAGACCACGGCAGTCCATCTTCAGTTCTAGTTTGAGCTGCCTTCACATGGTGCACTTGGCGGATATTGTACGTTGGCCTCTTTTTCTCCATAATTGATCCCCAAAAGTACTCCATAGCTTTCTTTCACCGTATGTAACCTGCAAATCATAAAAAGCGCTAATCAGAGCATTTTGTTATCACTTGTACCGTAAAAACTATAGAAGAAAATAATTTTTTAGGGCCTAATTAAAGTTCAATTCACCTATTATCAGTTGTTATTTAGAAATTTCCCTTTCCTGGCCTCTCTCCCTCGTTTGTTTCTCTCGGTAACTCTGTCTTTCACATCTTATTTCTTTCCTTTACTATCCTTATATATTGTTACTTCTCAGTGTAATTTCTTTATTCTCAATATTATATATTGTTTCTGTATTTGGTTTTGGATATTGAATTCATTACACATATATCCATACTATAAAAATGAAATGGATTTACCTTAATTAACAATTTGTTGTGATTAATTCCTTTAATTCTTCTAACCATTCCGTTGTCTCCATATGAGTACTAGAAAAGACATCGCTTCAAGGTGACACACGCACATTAATTGCTTCAAGTTATATTATCCGGCATATTTTTACAATTCTTTATTTATTAAATGCACATATGTACATAATATTTTCTAAGAATTATATACACTTGCCTTTGAGTATATTTAAACTTGAAAGTGCTTGTAAAATCTCCACATATATTGTCAACAAACAAACCTGCAATAACAGGCCTTGATCTACAATAGAATGTAAAAAAGGCGTATAAAATGGGATTGAGGGAGTAAATATTTCATTAACAGTTGCTCGAAATAAATTTCATATCATTTTATTCTCACGTGGAAAAAGGACAGGGAGTGGTAAACTCATTTTCAACCCGCTTATATTCGATCCAACCTGCAATTTGCCTATACTGGTTATAATGATATTGATAGCGTTAGGATCAGTTTATACACACCTCGGCTATTGTTGTTGCAAAAGAAACTCTAATTTTTTTTTCCATTTTCATCTGCTTAGGATGAGTTGGACAATTTTTGTGACGAAGAAATCTCTTAGATGGGAGGATGTGTGTTTGGATCTATCAACAAAATAATTCTAATCCCATATTAATCAAAGTCTGTAGCCGTGTTATATCGAGTAAGGGCCATCAAAAGGATAATTTTGATCAAAATTCAGGTGATTTATAAAAATTTCTATTCCATGTTTATCTATGATCATCTTATAAAGAATTCCCAGGCTCTGAAGAAGCACGATATGCAAGTAGAATAATAAGCAAAAACAATAACAATTGAAGGAGAATAACAAATTTATGCACAACATGACTTAACTCCACTCTCAGCTGAGCACTAATAGTTTTTGTCCTATAAATATAACGCCATTTTCACCAAAAAAATGACCTGAAAATCTCATCAGGATCAAAATCATCATCAAAATAGTCATGCACAGTTCTTCTCCTTATGTCTCTTAACATTATGCTGTTGATTATACACTAATTCGTCAACAAAACCTAAGCGATTATTAACATTAATTTCTAGGATTTTAATCTTGTGTCCAATTCTTTCATTATGACCAATTATCAACAACTAAAAATTTGTATTGTGTGAAAATATATGTGATGTTCCTCTGTAACTAATATGTGAGGGACAACGTTGTCAAGAACAACACCCAAACAAATGGAGCATTGAGGAGCATTCTTGATATCATTTGGGAAAGAATTGGAAGAGCTAGCTATACAGCCATATCAAGAAAGTAACAAGAAAAATCAATTAATAAAAATGTAAAGAAGAAAAATGAATAGTGAGGAAATACGTGTGTGTATATATATATATATGAGAAAACTTTAAACAATTATTATTAAAATTAGTTGACCTTCTAGGATTTAATCTTGTGTTAGATTATATATTATGATTAAATTCTTATCGATGATTAAAAATTTGACTTGTGTGAAAATATATGTGGTATTTTTGCATATAGCTTAGATAATAAAAAAAATTATATGTTCATATCGGTTATAAATAATATATTTGGCTTACAGAGATTTAATATTGATGCTCAAAACCTGCACATCACTCACACTGGCAAGGCACACAATTTATACTAACTAGTGCAATAAACTTATGCTCTTTGAAAAATACAACTAATTACCAACTATAATAGGAGTAATTAGTAAAATTTTACTAATTAATAAAACTACATGTCACGACCCAAAATTACTCGGAATGAGTGGTAATGGTACTTAGTCTCTTAAACTAGGTTAGTCTAACACATACCAAAATAATAACATGTTCTACTAAACAACTATTAAACATGAACCAAAAATTTAAAAATAAGTTAATAGTGTCATATGATATAATATCCCAAAATCAGTAGTACAAGCCATAAGCCTTTCTAAGAGTAACTATATATAATGAATACATCACTATTCTGGAATAATAGGAAATAGTGGAAATAAATACAACATAAGGTGACTTCGGAGCCAGCAAACGTCCAGCAGGTGTACCTTGATGTCTCCAGCCGCATAAGCATAAGTCTCAACTAAAACTCGACTCGAAGTACCCGGTTCTACACAAAATGCGCATAAGCGTAGTATGAGTACACCACAGTGGTACCTAGTAAGTAAGCCTAACCTCAGTAGAGTTGTGGCGGGGCCAGGTCAAGACACCTACCAGACATGTAAACCTTCTCGTGGGGATGATTATGTATGAGGATTGTGTTAGTCATTCGAGTAGTGGAGTTGGTATCGGGTGTGGTGATTCAAGTGTTCTATGGATTTAAAGACTGGGAGCTCTCAGAAGCAAATTGTTTTGGGGTTGTGGACTGAGAAGATGTGGCCAAAGCTAGCTAGATAATGGTGCTTGTTATTTCTATACCTGCGTGGATTTTTGCATGGATATTTATCCTTTTGGGGATGGTCGGAGTCAATCTAGGGGCCGTTGGTAGGCCCAAAGGGGACACCGGATCAGATTCATTGAGTCAGCACTGTTATTGTTGAGGGTTATGTCATTTGGTAAGAGTCGAGCATGTTTGTATTTTGATATATTTTATGTGTTACTCTCCTGCAGTACGATGGGTTGTGATTTGTTGGTTCTACGTGAACCTGATACGGTTCTATTTATGCTTTGTTGCGGAATTTGAGTAAGATGGTTATTTGGGTGCTTAGTGGCAGATTGCACATGGGCTATGGTCTTTCTGAGTTATGGTATGCTATTTACTTCTCTATGGTTACCGTTATGCGCTTCATGTACTTGATGTCGAATTGCGTGTAGTGGTTGATTTTGAGCATGATGACTTAAGGTATTTCATATGGACTGGTGTTGGATGGGTCACGCATTGCAGCGGGGCTATGTTGGGACATGATCCTTCATATTAGATTCATGTGTCTTGATCCTACTATGTGGGATGGGTTCATAGCATTGTGATGTAGTGGTACTTGTTGTTCCGATGAGTGGTTATGAGTTTCTGTGTGTTTCTTACATCGTCGACAGTGTATGGAGGTTTTTGTCAGGACCCAAATTTCACTAAGAGTCGTGGTGGCGCCGGACACCGCTGTCAGACAAGCCAACCAAATTACTTAAATAAAATCTTATTTCTAACACTTTGGATACATGATTTTCTTCCATATTTAGAAAATTTTAAAGAATATAGATTTTCAAATCAAATTTAAAAGTTAAGCCAGTAATACAATAATTCAAACCATCTCAGAACCTGGAGTCACGAGTGCATGAGCATCTACTGATAAGAGAAATAAAAATATATCATCCGTCCGGAATACAATGGACGAAAAATAAATACAGTACTGGAAAGGGACTACCCTAGCTGCGGCCGTCTCAAATGATGCAGCTCACCTAGTCCTAGAATCATCCATGTTGCTACGTCCAGTAGACCACTGGAATCACATAAAGCTGTGCAACAATATGCATAGCAAGTGTAGTATGAGTACAAAAATAATGTCTAACCAATGAGTGTCCCGCCTAATCCCGAAGGAGTAGAGACGAGATGGTCAACTCTGACACTCACTAGCAGTCCAATGACTATTTATCCTTAATAAATATATTCAACATGTGGATTTATTTTATGAACATGATTCTAATCCAGATATGGGAAAACAAATAGTCATATAATTCTTCCACAAAAAATTCCCTTAGATTTCTTGTTATCATTAATAAAATAATCTCGAGCCATAATGTGTCATAAAACAACTCAAATGAGTTCAAGACGTTTGGTTGGGTTGGTGCTTTTGGTTGAGGTTTCGGGGGCCTCAGGTGAGTTTCGGGTGGTCAATCCGACCAATTTTGGAGTTGGGATGTTGTAGAAATTACAGGTTCACCTGTGCAGGATTTTGCACTTCGCGATCGTGTAGGGAGACTCGTGATTGTATAGTAGGATTTGAGGAGGCTGTCTGAGTGTTCTTCGCATTCGTGAAGTGGGTCTCATGATTTCTTTGAGTGAGAGGGCTGTCTATTGCATTTGCATGCGTGTGTTCACGGCCGCATATGGTCTTTTGGTCAACTCGTCTGAGGTCGTGGTTGTTATACACGTTCGCAGGAGAAGGTTGGCGTTCGTGAAAGCTAAGGATGAGGAATCATCACTATCACAATGTATGTTACACGATCGCATAGAGTTATGTTTGGGAGTTTAAAATTTGTTCTTCGCGATCGCGAGGTTAATGCCACGATCGCGATGAAGGAAAATCAGAACTGGGCAGAATGTTTTAAGTCATGTCATCTGCGATTTTGGGGCTCATTTCCTCCATAGTTGATCATTCTGATAGCTTTTTGAAGGAGATTAAAGAGGGATTCAAGGAGAAACATTTGGAGGTAAGAATTTCGGACCTAAAACTCGATTATATTGTGAAATCTACCTAGAAAATCATGGAACTTAAGCTAAAAATGAAAGAACTAGGGCTTGAGATTTGGACTTTTGAATTGGGATTTCAAGGACCATTTAAGGATGGATTGGAGAACTTTTGATATGTATGAACTCGTGGGGTGATAAGGAATCTAAAGATATAAAAGTTTATGTATTTCAAGAAGTGGGACCAGGGCTCGGGTTTTGCTAATTTTGGGATTTTTGGTATTTTTCAATTTTTTTGCTTGAGCTTTGTTCTCTTAGCATATTGTGACGTATTTGTTCTAATTTTGTATCGATTCAATGCGCATGGAGGCCAATTCGAGCGGCAAAGGAGTCGCGAGCTAGAGATTTAGCCAGTTCGAGGTGAGTAATGATTGTAAATGATGCTCTAAGGATTTGAAACCCCGAATTGCACATCGTAGTGCTATATTGAGGTGAGACACGTGCTTGATGACGAGCGTGGGGTCGTTCACTATTGGGGATTATGACTTGGTTCGTCCCGACTGATGTTTTTTCGCGTATTTTACTGAAGCTTATTTGTTATCATCATGATTTGGGTGAATTCCATATTTGGGATTCGTGCCAACTATTTGAACCTTTCATGGATTTTTATCACTATTTCCTCATTGTTTTGACTTATTACTTGAACTCAGTCCCGTTATTTTCCATTATTTTACTTCTCAGCCATTTTTACTCAGTTTTTTAGACTTCAATGATATTTTAAACAAATTTTTGGGATAAGAAATATTGTTTTACTAATCCCGAGGGGCTTGTGATGATTTTCTAACTGAGTAAGGCTGAGGCCCTAATTGTGAGGATACACTGGTACTGATATGAAGCCGAGAGCCTGAGATACATATATATATGTCACGAGGTGGGTTGATTTATACGATGTGGAGGGCCTAGATTTGATGCCACGAGATGTTTTGAGATTACGCTTGGGCCGTAATGGACCCCTCCTGGAGTCTGTACACCCCTAGTGAGCGCGGGTACCCATTGTGATGTGAGATTGAGCCCGAGGGGCTGGCATTGTTCTGAGATAGAGCCCGAGGGGCTGGTACTATTCTGAGATATTGCCCGAGGGGCGGATTTGTTGTTACTGTGCCTGAGGGGCGAACTTTTATTTGTTATTTATCTATCATTTACTTGTTTTACTTGTTGAAAAAGGGGTTTCACTTGGTTCTTCACTGATTTATATTTTAAGTAATTTTTTACTACTTCAATATAGAATGCCTTATGTTTACGTGTTTTCTTACTTTCAGTCATTATTTATGTTTATTACATAGTGGGTCCGGGTACTCACATTACTCCCTGCACCGTGTGTGCAGATTTAGGCGTAGCAGGTCTTGCTCCTGAGTGAAGAATCATTCGAGCTTCAGGAGGATCTTCGAGGAGTCTTTAGGTAACTGTTGGCGTTTGCAGCCGTTCAATACTTGAAACTCTGTAGTTACATTTGGTATCATAGATGCTTATGACTTGTTACACACCGGTTAGGGATGTGTCAGGCTGGATTTCCATTTTGTTATCTCTATTTTCACTAAATATTGCTATTGATTCATGATTAAAATATCTTTACGTTATTTAGTTGATTAAAAAGGATGAATTTGCAAGATTGGATGGTCTTGTCTTTACGAGAGGTGCCATCACGAATGGGTTCGGGTTAGGGTCGTGAGGAGTTGGTATCAGAGCCTAGGTTACATAGGTCTCACGAGTCATGAGCAGATTTAGTAGAGTCTCGTGGATCGGTATAGAGACATCTGTATTTCTCCTCGAGAGGGTGCAGAACCTTTAGGAAGAACTTCATATTCTAGAAATTCTTTTCATGCCAACTTGTTGATCCGAGTACTAAACTTCTATTATTCTATTCTCTCACATATGGTGAGGACACGAGCTACCAGACGAGGTGGACGACTACCAGTGCCACTAGCTGAGGCTACCAGAGGCCGTGGACGTGGTCGTAGTCGTGGCAGAGCAGTCATGGCAGCACCTGTAGATCCACCAGCTGCCCTAGCTCAGGATCAGGCCAGGTATAGATGCTCCAGCAGCACCAGTTCAGGCACCATATGTGCCATCGTGATCCCAGGATTTCAGGAGGCCTTGGCATAGATATTTTTCAGTTTGCACTAGCCTAGCTCAGGTAGTCTTAGCCACTACAGTAGCAACTACTTCACAACCTGGGGTAGGTAATCAGACCCCCTTGCTCCCACTCTTGAGCAGGTAATGCAGGGACTTCAGACATATGGGGCACCTCCAACCCTGCCGGTTGCACCAGCTAAGGGGTTTGCTGTGCTAGTTATGTCGGATGATGAGCAACGTCATATTGAGAGGTTTGGTAGACTCCAAACTCTGGCATTTATCGGAGCAGAGGGTGAGAATGCCCAAGGTTTCTTGGATAAGTGCCAGTGGATGCTCCGTACAACAGGGATTCTCGAGTTTATCGGGGTGGCATTTACTACCTTTCAGTTTTCTGGGGCTTCCTTCACTTGGTGGGAGGCGTATGCCTATTGGTGCACCGCCCCTTACTCGGCAGCAGTTCTTCGCTCTCTACCTGAAAAAATATGTACCGCAGTCCTGCAGAGAGGAGCTGCATAAATAGTTTGAGTGGTTGCGATAGTGGGATATGACTATGACATAGTATGAGTCGCAATTTTTTGAGTTGGCTCGTCATGCCGTCTAGATGGTTCCAACATATCGTGAGAGGATCTAGAGATTTAGTGATGGCCTTACTTATCATCTCCATATTCTTATGACTATAGAGAGAGTGATGGGTGCTACGTTTGAGGAGGTGGTTGATATCGCTTGTGATATTAGGATGGTTTTCCGTTAGGAGCAAGAGGAGAGGAGTCCAAGAGGCCTCGAGGATCGGGTAGTTATAGTGGTGATCCTTCAAGGGGCCAGTTTCAGCATAGTTGGGGTCATTCTTTTAGGCCTGCTCAGCCTGCCCGCCCAGAGTATTAGGGGCATACTCAGGTCATAGTTATCATGCATCTTAGTAGGGCCAGTTATTACTCAGCGCCCTCCCAGCTCAAAATTCATCTCGTGCCCCATCAGCTAAGGGTTCTTCTATGCCGAGTGCATCTGCTAGTCACTCCGGTGCGATGGGTTCCCTTCAATTCCCTTCTCCAGCACATGGGAGTTGTTATGAGTGTGGGGAGATGGGTCACATTATGAGGTAGTGTCCTTGTTGGGTTGCTATTTCCTCTCAGTAGAGGGGCTATCCCTTGACTTTTGCTCCAGATACTTCACCACCCGCCCAGCCAACTAGGGGTGGAGGTCAGGAAACTAGGGGTTACTCCAGAGGGGGAGGTTGATTAGGCGGTGACCATGCTCATTTCTATGCTATTCCAGGCAGGCCAGAAGCTATTGCTTCAGATGCTGTCATTACACGTATTGTTTCAGTCTGCCACATAGATGCCTCTGTATTATTTGATCCCGGTTACACCTTTTCTTATGTGTCCTTATATTTTGTTCATTATTTGGGTATGCCCCGGGAGTTTCTTGCTTTACTCTTCCTGTATCTACCCCGGTGGCAATATTGTTGTTGTAGACAGTGTGTACCGATCATGTGTGTTGACTATTAGGGGTCTGGAGACCCGAGTGGATTTATCCTATTGAGCATGATGGATTTTGATGTCATTTTGGGCATGGTAAGGTCATCTCTGTGTCGTGCTATTCTGGACTGTCATGCTCAGACAGTCACTTTAGCTATGCCAGGTGTAACGCGGATCAAGTGGTGTGGTGTGATTGATTATGTTCCTAGTGGACTGATCTCTTTTTGGAAGGCCCAACGTATGGTTGGGAAGGGTTGCCTTTCATATCTAGCATTTTTGAGGGATGTCGGAGGAGAGACTCCCATTATTGATTTCTGTTTTGGTTGTGAGGGATTTTCCTAATGTGTTTCCTAGAGACTTGTCGGGCATAGCCCCAGACAGGGATATTGATTTTGGTATTGGCTTTGTGCCGGACAATCAGCCTATTTCTATTCCTCCGTATTGTATGGCACCGGCGGAGTTGACAGAATTGAAGGAGCAGCTTTAGGAACTCCTAGATAAGGGGTTCATTCAGCCTAGTGTGTCACCTTGGGGTACGCCGATTCTGTTTGTGAAGAAGAAGGATGGCACAATGATAATGTACATAGATTATAGGCAATTGAACAAGGTAACAATTAAGAACAAGTATCCTTTGCCTCGCATCGATGATTTATTATACTAGCTTCAGGGAGCGAGAGTGTTCTCCAAGATTGATCTCCGCTCGGGCTATCACCAGTTGAAGATCAGGGATTCGGATATTCTCAAGATTGTCTTCGGGATCAGATATAGTCATTATGAGTTCCTTGTGATGTCTTTCGGGCTAACCGATTCCCCAACAACGTTCATGCATATGATGAACAACGTGGTCTGGCCTTATCTTGATTCATTCATTATAGTCTTCATTGACGATATTATGGTGTACTCGCGTAGTTAGGAGGAGCACGTAGAGCATATGAGGGTTGTGTTATAGAGATTGAGGAGGAGAAACTTTATTCAAAATTCTCCAAATATGAGTTTTGGCTCAGTTCAATGGCTTTCTTGGGGCATGTGTTGTCCAGCGAGGGTATTCAGGTTGATCCAAAGAAGATAGAGGCGGTTCAGAGGTTGCCTAGACCATCTTGGCCACAAATATTCGTGGCTTTCTTGGTTAGCCAGGCAATTATTGTTGGTTTTTTTAGGGATTCTCATATACCGCATTTCCCATGACCAAGTTGACTCAGAAGGGTGTTTTATTTGTACGGTCGGATGAGAGTGAGGAGAGCTTTCAGAAGCTCAAGACAGCTTTGACCATAACTCCAGTATTGGTTTTGCTATTAGCTTCAAGTTTATATACTGTTTATTGTGATGCTTCGAGAGTTGGGATTGGTTGCGTGTTGATGTAGGAGGGTAGAGTTATTGCTTATGCTTCTCGTCAATTGAAGCCCCATGAGAAGAACTACCCCGTTCATGATTTGGAGTTGGCTGCCATAATTCATGCATTAAAGATTTGGAGGCATTACTTGTATGGCATATCTTGTGAGGTGTTCGCTAATCATCGCAGTATTCAACATTTGTTCAAGCAAAAGTATCTTAATTTGAGGTAGCAGAGATGGTTGGAGTTGCTTAAGGATAATGATATCACCATATTGTATCATCCGGTAAAGGCCAATGTGGTGGCCTATGCTTTGAGCCGAAAGGTAGTGAATATGGGGAATATGGCATATATTCCACCTGGGGAGAGATCTCTTGTTGTTGATGTTCAGGCCTTGGCCAATCGGTTTGTGAGGCTGGATATTTCGGAGCCCAGTCGGGTATTGTCTTGTGTGGTTTCTCGATTTTCTCTATATGATCGCATCAGAGAGCGCCAGTATGATGATCTGCATTGCTTGTCCTTAGGGACAGTGTTCAGCATAATTATGCCAGAGATATGACCATCGGTGATGATGGGGTGTTCAGGATGCAGGGCTGGATTTATGTGCCCAATGTGGATGGGCTTCGAGAGTTGATTATGGAGGAGGCCCATAGCTCGCGATATTCTATTCATCCGGGTGCCGCGAAGATGTATCAGGATTTGAGGCATCACTATTGGTGGAGAAGAATTAAGAAGGATATTGTAGGGTTTGTAGCTTAGTGTCTCAGTTGTCAGCAGGTGAAATATGAGCATCAGAGACCGGGTGGCTCCCTTTAGCAGATGGTTATTCCTGAGTGATAGTGGGAGAGGATCAGTATGGAATTTGTTGTTAGACTTCTACGGACTTTGAAGAAGTTCAATGCTATTTGGGTGATTGTGGATCGGCTGACTTAGTCCACGCACTTCATTCCTGTCTGTACTACCTATTCTTTAACGCGATTGGCAGGGATATATATTTGGGAGATTGTTCGTTTGCATGGTGTTCCAATTTCCATCATTTCAGATAGAGGTAGCCAGTTTACTTTGCAGTTTTGGAGAGCTGTGCAGAGAGAGTTGGTTACTCAGGTGGAGTTATGCACAACTTTTCATCCTCAGATGGACGGGAAATCCGAGCGTACTATTCAGATATTGGAGGATATGTTGCGTGCTTGTGTTATTGATTTCAGAGGATCATGGGTGATTTTTTACCACTTGTAGAGTTTTCTTGTAACCACAATTACCAGTCAAGTATTCATATGGCTCTATATGAGGCTTTGTATGGGAGGCGGTGTAGATCTCCAGTTAGTTTGTTTGAGCCCCGCGAGGCTAGGCTATTGGGGACTGACATGTTCCCAGTGTTAAACTGTGGCTGAACTGGTTTGTATTGCTGCTGATTCCACTGACCCCAATTTTGACTACCCTGTCTCTGGCCTTCATAGTTCATATCTTCAGGGTGTTGATGAAGATCATGTTCCACATTCCAAGGGTTACCAATTGTCTGACTAATGCAAGACGTGCACAAGCCCTCATTGGTAGTATCTACAATATGCACTTGCAGCTTCTGCCCTGATTCCTCCACCTCTTTGGTATGTATACTCATCTGTGTCTATAAGGTAGCCATATTTTCAGCAATGGAATTTGATGGATCAAGAGGCATTGAGTGCACCACTGGAGTGATAAGTGCATTCCTAGTTGTCCATCCCGAATTCTGTGCTATCTTGTCAGGCAAACGACCTTCTCTCCTTGTTTTTCTCAAGAATGCCCCACCAGTTGAGGCATCCACAATGTTCTTCATGCTAATTGAAAATCTCATGTAAAACCCTTATCCCAACATCTGATCTGGAATACCATGGTGTGGACATATAACCAACATTCCTTTAAACCGGCCCTATATCTCATGCAGTGTCTCCATTTGTTTATGTTTGAAGCTTACAATTTTGTCAATTTGTTGAGTAGTTTTGTTGGGTGGGTAGAACTTGTTGTGGAATTGCTTGACTAACTCATCCCAAGTTGCTATAGAGTTTATCGGGAGCGAGTTTAGCCAGACCTAGGTAGCTCCTATCACTGAGAATGGAAAGAATAATAACTTAATTGATTCTGGAGTTACGTCGAGCTACCTTTGGATTTTGCAGATAGATAGGAAATTCTCCAAGTGTTGCTGAGGATCTTCGACTTGTGTCCCAGAAAAGAGTGCTTTGTTTTGCAACAAGTGCAACATGTTATTCATGATCTGGAATGATTCAGCTTGTATCTGTGGGACTATAATTGTTGTGGGAAAATTTGCAGCTGTGGGTACTGCCCAGTCATAGAGAGTAGCTTCTAGCACTATTGGTACAACTAGTTGTTCCTCGTGATCTCCCATGACTGTTTCAAATTTATCGATGAGTGGTTGCTGGTTGTTCTTCCAGTTGGCTTGATTTAAGGCCTTGAAAACTTTTTCGGGATCTGATAATGCTTCGTATAGTTCACCAGATCTCGATGAGTTTATAGGCATGCACCTAAGCAACCAAGTCAACAACCATTAAAATTTCAATGTAAACTTGGGTATAGAGAAAATTGACTACACTAAGAATTTTTGTATTTATTTCAATTGTAATTAATAATTTCATTAATTCCCCGGCAACGACGCCAAAATTTGATCATGCCCAACTATGCTCATAAAAACGTTGCAAATATAATCTAAATATTATGCCCAGAATCGAATCCACAGAGAATTAACCTATCAATGACTTTTGTTAGACCTACTAAACTCTTTACAATCAACTTCCCCAAACGTTTTGAATAACAGTTGATGGTGTATTTTTAGTAACTAAGATTGACAGTAAATAAACAGCTGTAAACTAAAGATGCTAAAGTTGTAAACAATAATAAGAAAGTGCTAAGGTAATGGTTTCCCCTATTGATGGAATTCCTTCTGTTTATGTTTCATATAGCTTCACCAACATATCTCTATCAATCATGAACACTAATTTTACCGTTAATCTCTCCCGAGTAATCACGATAATTTACTAACGCACTCTCCCGAGATACACTAGCTAGCTTTGTTTGTCACAGTTCACTTTAGATTGCACCCAAGGTTTTGTTATCCCTAATCTCGCCTTTAAACCCGCATTTATAGATACCTCTCAACAATTACCTAAATATACACTCTCTCCCGAGTTATGCACATAAATAGGCACAACTAATTGATGATCCTGTCAATTAACTACAACAAACATGTAGTTGAACAAATAGAGATTAAAACTGGCAAACTATATTCACATAAAAATGAAGTTCATCCTTAAATAGTTCCATCAAAACCCAAGACAAAAAATTTAGCTACTCATAACAATGGGTAAATAAACTATAATGATATTCATAATCAAAATTGCAAGAAAAATAAAGAAGAAGATATGATGTTTTGGGTGATCTCTCACACTTATTTTTCTTGCCAAAGCACTCTCTAAAACATTACATGCCTCATTTGGGCGAGTTCTATTGTTTAAAATAGGGTTTTGGGCTAAGAATCCCGTATTTTGTACTTCAGTCCTTCAATATCACGCTGTCTGTCGCGGTCCTACCATGGTCGCGCCAGGACCGCGGCCAAACACTCTCTTAGAATCTGCGACTACCTTCTATCGCGGTCCGACCGTGGTTACGCCGAGACCACGGCAGTCCATCTTCAGTTCTAGTTTGAGCTGCCTTCACATGGTGCACTTGGCGGATATTGTACGTTGGCCTCTTTTTCTCCATAATTGATCCCCAAAAGTACTCCATAGCTTTCTTTCACCGTATGTAACCTGCAAATCATAAAAAGCGCTAATCAGAGCATTTTGTTATCACTTGTACCGTAAAAACTATAGAAGAAAATAATTTTTTAGGGCCTAATTAAAGTTCAATTCACCTATTATCAGTTGTTATTTAGAAATTTCCCTTTCCTGGCCTCTCTCCCTCGTTTGTTTCTCTCGGTAACTCTGTCTTTCACATCTTATTTCTTTCCTTTACTATCCTTATATATTGTTACTTCTCAGTGTAATTTCTTTATTCTCAATATTATATATTGTTTCTGTATTTGGTTTTGGATATTGAATTCATTACACATATATCCATACTATAAAAATGAAATGGATTTACCTTAATTAACAATTTGTTGTGATTAATTCCTTTAATTCTTCTAACCATTCCGTTGTCTCCATATGAGTACTAGAAAAGACATCGCTTCAAGGTGACACACGCACATTAATTGCTTCAAGTTATATTATCCGGCATATGTTTACAATTCTTTATTTATTAAATGCACATATGTACATAATATTTTCTAAGAATTATATACACTTGCCTTTGAGTATATTTAAACTTGAAAGTGCTTGTAAAATCTCCACATATATTGTCAACAAACAAACCTGCAATAACAGGCCTTGATCTACAATATAGTGTAAAAAAGGCGTATAAAATGGGATTGAGGGAGTAAATATTTCATTAACAGTTGCTCGAAATAAATTTCATATCATTTTATTCTCACGTGGAAAAAGGACAGGGAGTGGTAAACTCATTTTCAACCCGCTTATATTCGATCCAACCTGCAATTTGCCTATACTGGTTATAATGATATTGATAGCGTTAGGATCAGTTTATACACACCTCGGCTATTGTTGTTGCAAAAGAAACTCTAATTTTTTTTTCCATTTTCATCTGCTTAGGATGAGTTGGACAATTTTTGTGACGAAGAAATCTCTTAGATGGGAGGATGTGTGTTTGGATCTATCAACAAAATAATTCTAATCCCATATTAATCAAAGTCTGTAGCCGTGTTATATCGAGTAAGGGCTATCAAAAGGATAATTTTGATCAAAATTCAGGTGATTTATAAAAATTTCTATTCCATGTTTATCTATGATCATCTTATAAAGAATTCCCAGGCTCCGAAGAAGGACGATATGCAAGTAGAATAATAAGCAAAAACAATAACAATTGAAGGAGAATATGCACAACATGACTTAACTCCACTCTCAGCTGAGCACTAACAGTTTTTGTCCTATAAATATAACGCCATTTTCACCAAAAAAATGACCTGAAAATCTCATCAGGATCAAAATCATCATCAAAATAGTCATGCACAGTTCTTCTCCTTATGTCTCTTAACATTATGCTGTTTATTATACACTAATTCGTCAACAAAACCTAAGCGATTATTAACATTAATTTCTAGGATTTTAATCTTGTGTCCAATTCTTTCATTATGACCAATTATCAACAACTAAAATTTTGTATTGTGTGAAAATATATGTGATGTTCCTCTGTAACTAATATGTGAGGGACAACGTTGTCAAGAACAACACCCAAACAAATGGAGCATTGAGGAGCATTCTTGATACCATTTGGGAAAGAATTGGAAGAGCTAGCTATACAGCCATATCAAGAAAGTAATAAGAAAAATCAATTAATAAAAATGTAAAGAAGAAAAATGAATAGTGAGGAAATACGTGTGTATATATATATATATATATATATGAGAAAACTTTAAACAATTATTATTAAAATTAGTTGACCTTCTAGGATTTAATCTTGTGTTAGATTATATATTATGATTAAATTCTTATCGATGATTAAAAATTTGACTTGTGTGAAAATATATGTGGTATTTTTGCATGTAGCTTAGATAATAAAAAAAATTATATGTTCATATCGGTTATAAATAATATATTTGGCTTACAGAGATTTAATATTGATGCTCAAAACCTGCACATCACTCACACTGGCAAGGCACACAATTTATACTAAGTAGTGCAATAAACTTATGCTCTTTGAAAAATACAACTAATTACCAACTATAATAGGAGTAATTAGTAAAATTTTACTAATTAATAAAACTACATGTCACGACCCAAAATTACTCGAAATGAGTCGTAATGGTACTTAGTCTCTTAAACTAGGTTAGTCTAACACATACCAAAATAATAACATGTTCTACTAAACAACTATTAAACATGAACCAAAAATTTAAAAATAAGTTAATAGTGTCATATGATATAATATCCCAAAACCAGTAGTACAAGCCATAAGCCTTTCTAAGAGTAACTATATATAATGAATACATCACTATTCTGGAATAATAGGAAATAGTGGAAATAAATACAACATAAGGTGACTTCGGAGCCAGCAAACGTCCAGCAGGTGTACCTTGATGTCTCCAGCCGCATAAGCATAAGTGTCAACTAAAACTCGATTCGAAGTACCCGGTTCTACACAAAATGTGCATAAGCGTAGTATGAGTACACCACAGTGGTACCTAGTAAGTAAGCCTAAACTCAGTAGAGTAGTGGCGGGGCCAGGTCAAGACACCTACCAGACATGTAAACCTTCTCGTGGGGATGATTATGTATGAGGATTGTGTTAGTCATTCGAGTAGTGGAGTTGGTATCGGGTGTGGTGATTCAAGTGTTCTATGGATTTAAAGACTGGGAGTTCTCAGAAGCAAATTGTTTTAGGGTTGTGGACTGAGAAGATGTGGCCAAAGCTAGCTAGATAATGGTGCTTGTTATTTCTATACCTGCATGGATATTTATCCTTTTGGGGATGGTCGGAGTCAATCTAGGGGCCGTTGGTAGGCCCAAAGGGGACACCGGATCAGATTCATTGAGTCAGCATTGTTATTGTTGAGGGTTATGTCATTTGGTAAGAGTCGAGCATGTTTGTATTTTGATATATTTTATGTGTTACTCTCCTGCAGTACGATGGGTTGTGATTTGTTGGTTCTACGTGAACCTGATACGGTTCTATTTATGCTTTGTTGCGGAATTTGAGTAAGATGGTTATTTGGGTGCTTAGTGGCAGATTGCACATGGGCTATGGTCTTTCTGAGTTATGGTATGCTATTTACTTCTCTATGGTTACCGTTATGCGCTTCATGTACTTGATGTCGAATTGCGTGTAGTGGTTGATTTTGAGCATGATGACTTAAGGTATTTCATATGGACTGGTGTTGGATGGGTCACGCATTGCAGCGGGGCTATGTTGGGACATGATCCTTCATATTAGATTCATGTGTCTTGATCCTACTATGTGGGATGGGTTCATAGCATTGTGATGTAGTGGTACTTGTTGTTCCGATGAGTGGTTATGAGTTTCTGTGTGTTTCTTACATCGTCGACAGTGTATGGAGGTTTTTGTCAGGACCCAAATTTCACTAAGAGTCGTGGTGGCGCCGGACACCGCTGTTAGACAAGCCAACCAAATTACTTAAATAAAATCTTGTTTCTAACACTTTGGATACATGATTTTCTTCCATATTTAGAAAATTTTAAAGAATATAGATTTTCAAATCAAATTTAAAAGTTAAGCCAGTAATACAATAATTCAAACCATCTCAGAACCTGGAGTCACGAGTGCATGAGCATCTACTGATAAGAGAAATAAAAATATATCATCCGTCCGGAATACAATGGACGAAAAATAAATACAGTACTGGAAAGGGACTACCCTAGCTGCGGCCGTCTCAAATGATGCAGCTCACCTAGTCCTAGAATCATCCATGTTGCTACGTCCAGTAGACCACTAGAATCACATAAAGCTGTGCAACAATATGCATAGCAAGTGTAGTATGAGTACAAAAATAATGTCTAACCAATGAGTGTCCCGCCTAATCCCGAAGGAGTGGAGACGAGATGGTCAACTCTGACACTCACCAGCAGTCCAATGACTATTTATCCTTAATAAATATATTCAACATGTGGATTTATTTTATGAACATGATTCTAATCCAGATATGGGAAAACAAATAGTCATATAATTCTTCCACAAAAAATTCCCTTAGATTTCTTGTTATCATTAATAAAATAATCTCGAGCCATAATGTGTCATAAAACAACTCAAATGAGTTCAAGACGTTTGGTTGGGTTGGTGCTTTTGGTTGAGGTTTCGGGGGCCTCAGGTGAGTTTCGGGTGGTCAATCCGACCAATTTTGGAGTTGGGATGTTGTAGAAATTACAGGTTCACCTGTGCAGGATTTTGCACTTCGCGATCGTGTAGGGAGACTCGTGATTGCATAGTAGGATTTGAGGAGGCTGTCTGAGTGTTCTTCGCATTCGTGAAGTGGGTCTCACGATTTCTTTGAGTGAGAGGGCTGTCTATTGCATTTGCATGCGTGTGTTCACGGCCGCATATGGTCTTTTGGTCAACTCGTCTGAGGTCGTGGTTGTTATACACGTTCGCAGGAGAAGGTTGACGTTCGTGAAAGCTAAGGATGAGGAATCATCACGATCACAATGTATGTTACACGATCGCATAGAGTTATGTTTGGGAGTTTAAAATTTGTTCTTCGCGATCACGAGGTTAATGCCACGATCGCGATGAAGGAAAATCAGAACTGGGCAGAATGTTTTAAGTCATGTCATCTGCGATTTTGGGGCTCATTTCCTCCATAGTTGATCATTCTGATAGCTTTTTGAAGGAGATTAAAGAGGGATTCAAGGAGAAACATTTGGAGGTAAGAATTTCGGACCTAAAACTCGATTATATTGTGAAATCTACCTAGAAAATCATGGAACTTAAGCTAAAAATGGAAGAACTAGGGCTTGAGATTTGGACTTTTGAATTGGGATTTCAAGGACCATTTAAGGATGGATTGGAGAACTTTTGATATGTATGAACTCGTGGGGTGATAAGGAATCTAAAGATATAAAAGTTTATGTATTTCAAGAAGTGGGACCAGGGCTCGGGTTTTGCTAATTTTGGGATTTTTGGTATTTTTCAATTTTTTTGCTTGAGCTTTGTTCTCTTAGCATATTGTGACGTATTTGTTCTAATTTTGTATCGATTCAATGCACATGGAGGCCAATTCGAGCGGCAAAGGAGTCGCGAGCTAGAGATTTAGCCAGTTCGAGGTGAGTAATGATTGTAAATGATGCTCTAAGGATTTGAAACCCCGAATTGCACATCGTAGTGCTATATTGAGGTGAGACACGTGCTTGATGACGAGCGTGGGGTCGTTCACTATTGGGGATTATGACTTGGTTCGTCCCAACTGATGTTTTTTTCGCGTATTTGACTGAAGCTTATTTGTTATCATCATGATTTGGGTGAATTCCATATTTGGGATTCGTGCCAACTATTTGAACCTTTCATGGATTTTTATCACTATTTCCTCATTGTTTTGACTTATTACTTGAACTCAGTCCCGTTATTTTCCATTATTTTACTACTCAGCCATTTTTACTCAGTTTTTTAGACTTCAATGATATTTTAAACAAATTTTTGGGATAAGAAATATTGTTTTACTAATCTTGAGGGGCTTGTGATGATTTTCTAACTGAGTAAGGCTGAGGCCCTAGTTGTGAGGATACACTGGTACTGATATGAAGCCGAGAGCCTGAGATACATATATATATGTCACGAGGTGGGTTGATTTATACGATGTGGAGGGCCTAGATTTGATGCCACGAGATGTTTTGAGATTACGCTTGGGCCGTAATGGACCCCTCCTGGAGTCTGTACACCCCTAGTGAGCGCGGGTACCCATTGTGATGTGAGATTGAGCCCGAGGGGCTGGCATTGTTCTGAGATAGAGCCCGAGGGGCTGGTACTATTCTGAGATATTGCCCGAGGGGCGGATTTGTTGTTACTGTGCCTGAGGGGCGAACTTTTATTTGTTATTTATCTATCATTTACTTGTTTTACTTGTTGAAAAAGGGGTTTCACTTGGTTCTTCACTGATTTATATTTTAAGTAATTTTTTACTACTTCAATATAGAATGCCTTATGTTTACGTGTTTTCTTACTTTCAGTCATTATTTATGTTTATTACATAGTGGGTCCGGGTACTCACATTACTCCCTGCACCGTGTGTGCAGATTTAGGCGTAGCAGGTCTTGCTCCTGAGTGAAGAATCATTCGAGCTTCAGGAGGATCTTCGAGGAGTCTTTAGGTAACTGTTGGCGTTTGCAGCCGTTCAATACTTGAAACTCTGTAGTTACATTTGGTATCATAGATGCTTATGACTTGTTACACACCGGTTAGGGATGTGTCAGGCTGGATTTCCATTTTGTTATCTCTATTTTCACTAAATATTGCTACTGATTCATGATTAAAATATCTTTACGTTATTTAGTTGATTAAAAAGGATGAATTTGCAAGATTGGATGGTCTTGTCTTTACGAGAGGTGCCATCACGAATGGGTTCGGGTTAGGGTCGTGAGGAGTTGGTATCAGAGCCTAGGTTACATAGGTCTCACGAGTCATGAGCAGATTTAGTAGAGTCTCGTGGATCGGTATAGAGACATCTGTATTTCTCCTCGAGAGGGTGCAGAACCTTTAGGAAGAACTTCATATTCTAGAAATTCTTTTCATGCCAACTTGTTGATCCGAGTACTAAACTTCTATTATTCTATTCTCTCACATATGGTGAGGACACGAGCTACCAGACGAGGTGGACGACTACCAGTGCCACTAGCTGAGGCTACCAGAGGCCGTGGACGTGGTCGTAGTCGTGGCAGAGCAGTCATGGCAGCACCTGTAGATCCACCAGCTGCCCTAGCTCAGGATCAGGCCAGGTATAGATGCTCCAGCAGCACCAGTTTAGGCACCATATGTGCCATCGTGATCCCAGGATTTCAGGAGGCCTTGGCATAGATATTTTTCAGTTTGCACTAGCCTAGCTCAGGTAGTCTTAGCCACTACAGTAGCAACTACTTCACAACCTGGGGTAGGTAATCAGACCCCCTTGCTCCCACTCTTGAGCAGGTAATGCAGGGACTTCAGACATATGGGGCACCTCCAACCCTGCCGGTTGCACCAGCTAAGGGGTTTGCTGTGCTAGTTATGTCGGATGATGAGCAACGTCATATTGAGAGGTTTGGTAGACTCCAAACTCTGGCATTTATCGGAGCAGAGGGTGAGAATGCCCAAGGTTTCTTGGATAAGTGCCAGTGGATGCTCCGTACAACAGGGATTCTCGAGTTTATCGGGGTGGCATTTACTACCTTTCAGTTTTCTGGGGCTTCCTTCACTTGGTGGGAGGCGTATGCCTATTGGTGCACCGCCCCTTACTCGGCAGCAGTTCTTCGCTCTCTACCTGAAAAAATATGTACCGCAGTCCTGCAGAGAGGAGCTGCATAAATAGTTTGAGTGGTTGCGATAGTGGGATATGACTATGACATAGTATGAGTCGCAATTTTTTGAGTTGGCTCGTCATGCCGTCTAGATGGTTCCAACATATCGTGAGAGGATCTAGAGATTTAGTGATGGCCTTACTTATCATCTCCATATTCTTATGACTATAGAGAGAGTGATGGGTGCTACGTTTGAGGAGGTGGTTGATATCGCTTGTGATATTAGGATGGTTTTCCGTTAGGAGCAAGAGGAGAGGAGTCCAAGAGGCCTCGAGGATCGGGTAGTTATAGTGGTGATCCTTCAAGGGGCCAGTTTCAGCATAGTTGGGGTCATTCTTTTAAGCCTGCTCAGCCTGCCCGCCCAGAGTATTAGGGGCATACTCAGGTCATAGTTATCATGCATCTTAGTAGGGCCAGTTATTACTCAGCGCCCTCCCAGCTCAAAATTCATCTCGTGCCCCATCAGCTAAGGGTTCTTCTATGCCGAGTGCATCTGCTAGTCACTCCGGTGCGATGGGTTCCCTTCAATTCCCTTCTCCAGCACATGGGAGTTGTTATGAGTGTGGGGAGATGGGTGACATTATGAGGTAGTGTCCTTGTTGGGTTGCTATTTCCTCTCAGTAGAGGGGCTATCCCTTGACTTTTGCTCCAGATACTTCACCACCCGCCCAGCCAACTAGGGGTGGAGGTCAGGAAACTAGGGGTTACTCCAGAGGGGGAGGTTGATTAGGCGGTGACCATGCTCATTTCTATGCTATTCTAGGCAGGCCAGAAGCTATTGCTTCAGATGCTGTCATTACACGTATTGTTTCAGTCTGCCACATAGATGCCTCTGTATTATTTGATCCCGGTTACACCTTTTCTTATGTGTCCTTATATTTTGTTCATTATTTGGGTATGCCCCGGGAGTTTCTTGCTTTACTCTTCCTGTATCTACCCCGGTGGCAATATTGTTGTTGTAGACAGTGTGTACCGATCATGTGTGTTGACTATTAGGGGTCTGGAGACCCGAGTGGATCTATCCTATTGAGCATGATGGATTTTGATGTCATTTTGGGCATGGTAAGGTCATCTCTGTGTCGTGCTATTCTGGACTGTCATGCTCAGACAGTCACTTTAGCTATGCCAGGTGTAACGCGGATCAAGTGGTGTGGTGTGATTGATTATGTTCCTAGTGGACTGATCTCTTTTTGGAAGGCCCAACGTATGGTTGGGAAGGGTTGCCTTTCATATCTAGCATTTTTGAGGGATGTCGGAGCAGAGACTCCCATTATTGATTTCTGTTCTGGTTGTGAGGGATTTTCCTAATGTGTTTCCTAGAGACTTGTCGGGCATAGCCCCAGACAGGGATATTGATTTTGGTATTGGCTTTGTGCCGGACAATCAGCCTATTTCTATTCCTCCGTATTGTATGGCACCGGCGGAGTTGACAGAATTGAAGGAGCAGCTTTAGGAACTCCTAGATAAGGGGTTCATTCAGCCTAGTGTGTCACCTTGGGGTACGCCGATTCTGTTTGTGAAGAAGAAGGATGGCACAATGATAATGTACATAGATTATAGGCAATTGAACAAGGTAACAATTAAGAACAAGTATCCTTTGCCTCGCATCGATGATTTATTATACTAGCTTCAGGGAGCGAGAGTGTTCTCCAAGATTGATCTCCGCTCGGGCTATCACCAGTTGAAGATCAGGGATTCAGATATTCTCAAGATTGTCTTCGGGATCAGATATAGTCATTATGAGTTCCTTGTGATGTCTTTCGGGCTAACCGATTCCCCAACAACGTTCATGCATATGATGAACAACGTGGTCTGGCCTTATCTTGATTCATTCGTTATAGTCTTCATTGACGATATTATGGTGTACTCGCGTAGTTAGGAGGAGCACGTAGAGCATATGAGGGTTGTGTTATAGAGATTGAGGAGGAGAAACTTTATTCAAAATTCTCCAAATATGAGTTTTGGCTCAGTTCAATGGCTTTCTTGGGGCATGTGTTGTCCAGCGAGGGTATTCAGGTTGATCCAAAGAAGATAGAGGCGGTTCAGAGGTTGCCTAGACCATCTTGGCCACAAATATTTGTGGCTTTCTTGGTTAGCCAGGCAATTATTGTTGGTTTTTTTTAGGGATTCTCATATACCGCATTTCCCATGACCAAGTTGACTCAGAAGGGTGTTTCATTTGTACGGTCGGATGAGAGTGAGGAGAGCTTTCAGAAGCTCAAGACAGCTTTGACCATAACTCCAGTATTGGTTTTGCTATTAGCTTCAAGTTTATATACTGTTTATTGTGATGCTTCGAGAGTTGGGATTGGTTGCGTGTTGATGTAGGAGGGTAGAGTTATTGCTTATGCTTCTCGTCAATTGAAGCCCCATGAGAAGAACTACCCCGTTCATGATTTGGAGTTGGCTGCCATAATTCATGCATTAAAGATTTGGAGGCATTACTTGTATGGCATATCTTGTGAGGTGTTCGCTAATCATCGCAGTATTCAACATTTGTTCAAGCAAAAGTATCTTAATTTGAGGTAGCAGAGATGGTTGGAGTTGCTTAAGGATAATGATATCACCATATTGTATCATCCGGTAAAGGCCAATGTGGTGGCCTATGCTTTGAGCCGAAAGGTAGTGAATATGGGGAATATGGCATATATTCCACCTGGGGAGAGATCTCTTGTTGTTGATGTTCAGGCCTTGGCCAATCGGTTTGTGAGGCTGGATATTTCGGAGCCCAGTCGGGTATTGTCTTGTGTGGTTTCTCGATTTTCTCTATATGATCGCATCAGAGAGCGCCAGTATGATGATCTACATTGCTTGTCCTTAGGGACACTGTTCAGCATAATTATGCCAGAGATATGACCATCGGTGTGATGGGGTGTTCAGGATGCAGGGCTGGATTTATGTGCCCAATGTGGATGGGCTTCGAGAGTTGATTATGGAGGAGGCCCATAGCTCGCGATATTCTATTCATCCGGGTGCCGCGAAGATGTATCAGGATTTGAGGCATCACTATTGGTGGAGAAGAATTAAGAAGTATATTGTAGGGTTTGTAGCTCAGTGTCTCAGTTGTCAGCAGGTGAAATATGAGCATCAGAGACCGGGTGGCTCCCTTTAGCAGATGGTTATTCCTGAGTGATAGTGGGAGAGGATCAGTATGGAATTTGTTGTTAGACTTCCACGGACTTTGAAGAAGTTCAATGCTATTTGGGTGATTGTGGATCGGCTGACTTAGTCCACGCACTTCATTCCTGTCTGTACTACCTATTCTTTAACGCGATTGGCAGGGATATATATTCGGGAGATTGTTCGTTTGCATGGTGTTCCAATTTCCATCATTTCAGATAGAGGTAGCCAGTTTACTTTGCAGTTTTGGAGAGCTGTGCAGAGAGAGTTGGTTACTCAGGTGGAGTTATGCACAACTTTTCATCCTCAGATGGACGGGAAATCCGAGCGTACTATTCAGATATTGGAGGATATGTTGCGTGCTTGTGTTATTGATTTCAGAGGATCATGGGATGATTTTTTACCACTTGTAGAGTTTTCTTGTAACCACAATTACCAGTCAAGTATTCATATGGCTCTATATGAGGCTTTGTATGGGAGGCGGTGTAGATCTCCAGTTAGTTTGTTTGAGCCCCGCGAGGCTAGGCTATTGGGGACTGACATGTTCCCAGTGTTAAACTGTGGCTGAACTGGTTTGTATTGCTGCTGATTCCACTGACCCCAATTTTGACTACCCTGTCTCTGGCCTTCATAGTTCATATCTTCAGGGTGTTGATGAGGATCATGTTCCACATTCCAAGGGTTACCAATTGTCTGACTAATGCAAGATGTGCAAAGCCCTCATTGGTAGTATCTACAATATGCACTTGCAGCTTCTGCCCTGATTCCTCCACCTCTTTGGTATGTATACTCATCTGTGTCTATAAGGTAGCCATATTTTCAGCAATGGAATTTGATGGATCAAGAGGCATTGAGTGCACCACTGGAGTGATAAGTGCATTCCTAGTTGTCCATCCCGAATTCTGTGCTATCTTGTCAGGCAAACGACCTTCTCTCCTTGTTTTTCTCAAGAATGCCCCACCAGCTGAGGCATCCACAATGTTCTTCATGCTAATTGAAAATCTCATGTAAAACCCTTATCCCAACATCTGATCTGGAATACCATGGTGTGGACATATAACCAACATTCCTTTAAACCGGCCCTATATCTCATGCAGTGTCTCCATTTGTTTATGTTTGAAGCTTACAATTTTGTCAATTTGTTGAGTAGTTTTGTTGGGTGGGTAGAACTTGTTGTGGAATTGCTTGACTAACTCATCCCAAGTTGCTATAGAGTTTACCGGGAGCGAGTTTAGCCAGACCTAGGTAGCTCCTATCACTGAGAATGGAAACAATAATAACTTAATTGATTCTGGAGTTACGTCGAGCTACCTTTGGATTTTGCAGATAGATAGGAAATTCTCCAAGTGTTGCTGAGGATCTTCGACTTGTGTCCCAGAAAAGAGTGCTTTGTTTTGCAACAAGTGCAACATGTTATTCATGATCTGGAATGATTCAACTTGTATCTGTGGGACTATAATTGTTGTGGGCAAATTTGCAGCTGTGGGTTGTGCCCAGTCATAGAGAGTAGCTTCTAGCACTATTGGTACAACTAGTTGTTCCTCGTGATCTCCCATGACTGTTTCAAATTTATCGATGAGTGGTTGCTGGTTGTTCTTCCAGTTGGCTTGATTTAAGGCCTTGAAAACTTTTTCGGGATCTGATAATGCTTCGTATAGTTCACCAGATCTCGATGAGTTTATAGGCATGCACCTAAGCAACCAAGTCAACAACCATTAAAATTTCAATGTAAACTTGGGTATAGAGAAAATTGACTACACTAAGAATTTTTGTATTTATTTCAATTGTAATTAATAATTTCATTAATTCCCCGGCAACGACGCCAAAATTTGATCATGCCCAACTATGCTCATAAAAACGTTGCAAATATAATCTAAATATTATGCCCAGAATCGAATCCACAGAGAATTAACCTATCAATGACTTTTGTTAGACCTACTAAACTCTTTATAATCAACTTCCCCAAACGTTTTGAATAACAGTTGATGGTGTATTTTTAGTAACTAAGATTGACAGTAAATAAACAGCTGTAAACTAAAGATGCTAAAGTTGTAAACAATAATAAGAAAGTGCTAAGGTAATGGTTTCCCCTATTGATGGAATTCCTTCTGTTTATGTTTCATATAGCTTCACAAACATATCTCTATCAATCATGAACACTAATTTTACCGTTAATCTCTCCCGAGTAATCACGATAATTTACTAACGCACTCTCCCGAGATACACTAGCTAGCTTTGTTTGTCACAGTTCACTTTAGATTGCACCCAAGGTTTTGTTATCCCTAATCTCGCCTTTAAACCCGCATTTATAGATACCTCTCAACAATTACCTAAATATACACTCTCTCCCGAGTTATGCACATAAATAGGCACAACTAATTGATGATCCTGTCAATTAACTACAACAAACATGTAGTTGAACAAATAGAGATTAAAACTGGCAAACTATATTCACATAAAAATGAAGTTCATCCTTAAATAGTTCCATCAAAACCCAAGACAAAAAATTTAGCTACTCATAACAATGGGTAAATAAACTATAATGATATTCATAATCAAAATTGCAAGAAAAATAAAGAAGAAGATATGATGTTTTGGGTGATCTCTCACACTTATTTTTCTTGCCAAAGCACTCTCTAAAACATTACATGCCTCATTTGGGCGAGTTCTATTGTTTAAAATAGGGTTTTGGGCTAAGAATCCCGTATTTTGTACTTCAGTCCTTCAATATCACGCTGTCTGTCGCGGTCCTACCATGGTCGCGCTAGGACCGCGGCCAAACACTCTCTTAGAATCTGCGACTACCTTCTACCGCGGTCCGACCGTGGTTACGCCGAGACCACGGCAGTCCATCTTCAGTTCTAGTTTGAGCTGCCTTCACATGGTGCACTTGGCGGATATTGTACGTTGGCCTCTTTTTCTCCATAATTGATCCCCAAAAGTACTCCATAGCTTTCTTTCACCGTATGTAACCTGCAAATCATAAAAAGCGCTAATCAGAGCATTTTGTTATCACTTGTACCGTAAAAACTATAGAAGAAAATAATTTTTTAGGGCCTAATTAGTTCAATTCACCTATTATCAGTTGTTATTTAGAAATTTCCCTTTCCTGGCCTCTCTCCCTCGTTTGTTTCTCTCGGTAACTCTGTCTTTCACATCTTATTTCTTTCCTTTACTATCCTTATATATTGTTACTTCTCAGTGTAATTTCTTTATTCTCAATATTATATATTGTTTCTGTATTTGGTTTTGGATATTGAATTCATTACACATATATCCATACTATAAAAATGAAATGGATTTACCTTAATTAACAATTTGTTGTGATTAATTCCTTTAATTCTTCTAACCATTCCGTTGTCTCCATATGAGTACTAGAAAAGACATCGCTTCAAGGTGACACACGCACATTAATTGCTTCAAGTTATATTATCCGGCATATTTTTACAATTCTTTATTTATTAAATGCACATATGTACATAATATTTTCTAAGAATTATATACACTTGCCTTTGAGTATATTTAAACTTGAAAGTGCTTGTAAAATCTCCACATATATTGTCAACAAACAAACCTGCAATAACAGGCCTTGATCTACAATAGAGTGTAAAAAAGGCGTATAAAATGGGATTGAGGGAGTAAATATTTCATTAACAGTTGCTCGAAATAAATTTCATATCATTTTATTCTCACGTGGAAAAAGGACAGGGAGTGGTAAACTCATTTTCAACCCGCTTATATTCGATCCAACCTGCAATTTGCCTATACTGGTTATAATGATATTGATAGCGTTAGGATCGGTTTATACACACCTCGGCTATTGTTGTTGCAAAAGAAACTCTAATTTTTTTTTCCATTTTCATCTGCTTAGGATGAGTTGGACAATTTTTGTGACGAAGAAATCTCTTAGATGGGAGGATGTGTGTTTGGATCTATCAACAAAATAATTCTAATCCCATATTAATCAAAGTCTGTAGCCGTGTTATATCGAGTAAGGGCTATCAAAAGGATAATTTTGATCAAAATTCAGGTGATTTATAAAAATTTCTATTCCATGTTTATCTATGATCATCTTATAAAGAATTCCCAAGCTCCGAAGAAGGACGATATGCAAGTAGAATAATAAGCAAAAACAATAACAATTGAAGGAGAATAACAAATTTATGCACAACATGACTTAACTCCACTCTCAGCTGAGCACTAACAGTTTTTGTCCTATAAATATAACGCCATTTTCACCAAAAAAATGACCTGAAAATCTCATCAGGATCAAAATCATCATCAAAATAGTCATGCACAGTTCTTCTCCTTATGTCTCTTAACATTATGCTGTTGATTATACACTAATTCGTCAACAAAACCTAAGCGATTATTAACATTAATTTCTAGGATTTTAATCTTGTGTCCAATTCTTTCATTATGACCAATTATCAACAACTAAAAATTTGTATTGTGTGAAAATATATGTGATGTTCCTCTGTAACTAATATGTGAGGGACAACGTTGTCAAGAACAACACCCAAACAAATGGAGCATTGAGGAGCATTCTTGATATCATTTGGGAAAGAATTGGAAGAGCTAGCTATACAGCCATATCAAGAAAGTAACAAGAAAAATCAATTAATAAAAATGTAAAGAAGAAAAATGAATAGTGAGGAAATACGTGTGTATATATATATATATATATATGAGAAAACTTTAAACAATTATTATTAAAATTAGTTGACCTTCTAGGATTTAATCTTGTGTTAGATTATATATTATGATTAAATTCTTATCGATGATTAAAAATTTGACTTGTGTGAAAATATATGTGGTATTTTTGCATGTAGCTTAGATAATAAAAAAAATTATATGTTCATATCGGTTATAAATAATATATTTGGCTTACAGAGATTTAATATTGATGCTCAAAACCTGCACATCACTCACGCTGGCAAGGCACACAATTTATACTAAGTAGTGCAATAAACTTATGCTCTTTGAAAAATACAACTAATTACCAACTATAATAGGAGTAATTAGTAAAATTTTACTAATTAATAAAACTACATGTCACGACCCAAAATTACTCGGAATGAGTCGTAATGGTACTTAGTCTCTTAAACTAGGTTAGTCTAACACATACCAAAATAATAACATGTTCTACTAAACAACTATTAAACATGAACCAAAAATTTAAAAATAAGTTAATAGTGTCATATGATATAATATCCCAAAACCAGTAGTACAAGCCATAAGCCTTTCTAAGAGTAACTATATATAATGAATACATCACTATTCTGGAATAATAGGAAATAGTGGAAATAAATACAACATAAGGTGACTTCGGAGCCAGCAAACGTCCAGCAGGTGTACCTTGATGTCTCCAGCCGCATAAGCATAAGTCTCAACTAAAACTCGATTCGAAGTACCCGGTTCTACACAAAATGCGCATAAGCGTAGTATGAGTACACCACAGTGGTACCTAGTAAGTAAGCCTAACCTCAGTAGAGTAGTGGCGGGGCCAGGTCAAGACACCTACCAGACATGTAAACCTTCTCGTGGGGATGATTATGTATGAGGATTGTGTTAGTCATTCGAGTAGTGGAGTTGGTATCGGGTGTGGTGATTCAAGTGTTCTATGGATTTAAAGACTGGGAGCTCTCAGAAGCAAATTGTTTTGGGGTTGTGGACTGAGAAGATGTGGCCAAAGCTAGCTAGATAATGGTGCTTGTTATTTCTATACCTGCGTGGATTTTTGCATGGATATTTATCCTTTTGGGGATGGTCGGAGTCAATCTAGGGGCCGTTGGTAGGCCCAAAGGGGACACCGGATCAGATTCATTGAGTCAGCACTGTTATTGTTGAGGGTTATGTCATTTGGTAAGAGTCGAGCATGTTTGTATTTTGATATATTTTATGTGTTACTCTCCTGCAGTACGATGGGTTGTGATTTGTTGGTTCTACGTGAACCTGATACGGTTCTATTTATGCTTTGTTGCGGAATTTGAGTAAGATGGTTATTTGGGTGCTTAGTGGCAGATTGCACATGGGCTATGGTCTTTCTGAGTTATGGTATGCTATTTACTTCTCTATGGTTACCGTTATGCGCTTCATGTACTTGATGTCGAATTGCGTGTAGTGGTTGATTTTGAGCATGATGACTTAAGGTATTTCATATGGACTGGTGTTGGATGGGTCACGCATTGCAGCGGGGCTATGTTGGGACATGATCCTTCATATTAGATTCATGTGTCTTGATCCTACTATGTGGGATGGGTTCATAGCATTGTGATGTAGTGGTACTTGTTGTTCCGATGAGTGGTTATGAGTTTCTGTGTGTTTCTTACATCGTCGACAGTGTATGGAGGTTTTTGTCAGGACCCAAATTTCACTAAGAGTCGTGGTGGCGCCGGACACCGCTGTTAGACAAGCCAACCAAATTACTTAAATAAAATCTTGTTTCTAACACTTTGGATACATGATTTTCTTCCATATTTAGAAAATTTTAAAGAATATAGATTTTCAAATCAAATTTAAAAGTTAAGCCAGTAATACAATAATTCAAACCATCTCAGAACCTGGAGTCACGAGTGCATGAGCATCTACTGATAAGAGAAATAAAAATATATCATCCGTCCGGAATACAATGGACGAAAAATAAATACAGTACTGGAAAGGGACTACCCTAGCTGCGGCCGTCTCAAATGATGCAGCTCACCTAGTCCTAGAATCATCCATGTTGCTACGTCCAGTAGACCACTAGAATCACATAAAGCTGTGCAACAATATGCATAGCAAGTGTAGTATGAGTACAAAAATAATGTCTAACCAATGAGTGTCCCGCCTAATCCCGAAGGAGTAGAGACGAGATGGTCAACTCTGACACTCACTAGCAGTCCAATGACTATTTATCCTTAATAAATATATTCAACATGTGGATTTATTTTATGAACATGATTCTAATCCAGATATGGGAAAACAAATAGTCATATAATTCTTCCACAAAAAATTCCCTTAGATTTCTTGTTATCATTAATAAAATAATCTCGAGCCATAATGTGTCATAAAACAACTCAAATGAGTTCAAGACGTTTGGTTGGGTTGGTGCTTTTGGTTGAGGTTTCGGGGGCCTCAGGTGAGTTTCGGGTGGTCAATCCGACCAATTTTGGAGTTGGGATGTTGTAGAAATTGCAGGTTCACCTGTGCAGTTGGGATGTTGGAGAACTTTTGATATGTATGAACTCGTGGGGTGATAAGGAATCTAAAGATATAAAAGTTTATGTATTTCAAGAAGTGGGACCCGGGCTCGGGTTTTGCTAATTTTGGGATTTTTGGTATTTTTCAATTTTTTTGCTTGAGCTTTGTTCTCTTAGCATATTGTGACGTATTTGTTCTAATTTTGTATCGATTCAATGCACATGGAGGCCAATTCGAGCGGCAAAGGAGTCGCGAGCTAGAGATTTAGCCAGTTCGAGGTGAGTAATGATTGTAAATGATGCTCTAAGGATTTGAAACCCCGAATTGCACATCGTAGTGCTATATTGAGGTGAGACACGTGCTTGATGACGAGCGTGGGGTCGTTCACTATTGGGGATTATGACTTGGTTCGTCCCGACTGATGTTTTTTCACGTATTTGACTGAAGCTTATTTGTTATCATCATGATTTGGGTGAATTCCATATTTGGGATTCGTGCCAACTATTTGAACCTTTCATGGATTTTTATCACTATTTCCTCATTGTTTTGACTTATTACTTGAACTCAGTCCCGTTATTTTCCATTATTTTACTACTCAGCCATTTTTACTCAGTTTTTTAGACTTCAATGATATTTTAAACAAAATTTTGGGATAAGAAATATTGTTTTACTAATCCCGAGGGGCTTGTGATGATTTTCTAACTGAGTAAGGCTGAGGCCCTAGTTGTGAGGATACACTGGTACTGATATGAAGCCGAGAGCCTGAGATACATATATATATGTCACGAGGTGGGTTGATTTATACGATGTGGAGGGCCTAGATTTGATGCCACGAGATGTTTTGAGATTACGCTTGGGCCGTAATGGACCCCTCCTGGAGTCTGTACACCCCTAGTGAGCGCGGGTACCCATTGTGATGTGAGATTGAGCCCGAGGGGCTGGCATTGTTCTGAGATAGAGCCCGAGGGGCTGGTACTATTCTGAGATATTGCCCGAGGGGCGGATTTGTTGTTACTGTGCCTGAGGGGCGAACTTTTATTTGTTATTTATCTATCATTTACTTGTTTTACTTGTTGCAAAAGGGTTTTCACTTGATTCTTCACTGATTTATATTTTAAGTAATTTTTTACTACTTCAATATAGAATGCCTTATGTTTACGTGTTTTCTTACTTTCAGTCATTATTTATGTTTATTACATAGTGGGTCCGGGTACTCACATTACTCCCTGCACCGTGTGTGCAGATTTAGGCGTAGCAGGTCTTGCTCCTGAGTGAAGAATCATTCGAGCTTCAGGAGGATCTTCGAGGAGTCTTTAGGTAACTGTTGGCGTTTGCAGCCGTTCAACACTTGAAACTCTGTAGTTACATTTGGTATCATAGATGCTTATGACTTGTTACACACCGGTTAGGGATGTGTCAAGCTGGATTTCCATTTTGTTATCTCTATTTTCACTAAATATTGCTATTGATTCATGATTAAAATATCTTTACGTTATTTAGTTGATTAAAAAGGATGAATTTGCAAGATTGGATGGTCTTGTCTTTACGAGAGGTGCCATCACGAATGGGTTCGGGTTAGGGTCGTGAGGAGTTGGTATCAGAGCCTAGGTTACATAGGTCTCACGAGTCATGAGCAGATTTAGTAGAGTCTCGTGGATCGGTATAGAGACATCTGTATTTCTCCTCGAGAGGGTGCAGAACCTTTAGGAAGAACTTCATATTCTAGAAATTCTTTTCATGCCAACTTGTTGATCCGAGTACTAAACTTCTATTATTCTATTCTCTCACATATGGTGAGGACACGAGCTACCAGACGAGGTGGACGACTACCAGTGCCACTAGCTGAGGCTACCAGAGGCCGTGGACGTGGTCGTAGTCGTGGCAGAGCAGTCATGGCAGCACCTGTAGATCCACCAGCTGCCCTAGCTCAGGATCAGGCCAGGTATAGATGCTCCAGCAGCACCAGTTCAGGCACCATATGTGCCATCGTGATCCCAGGATTTCAGGAGGCCTTGGCATAGATATTTTTCAGTTTGCACTAGCCTAGCTCAGGTAGTCTTAGCCACTACAGTAGCAACTACTTCACAACCTGGGGTAGGTAATCAGACCCCCTTGCTCCCACTCTTGAGCAGGTAATGCAGGGACTTCAGACATATGGGGCACCTCCAACCCTGCCGGTTGCACCAGCTAAGGGGTTTGCTGTGCTAGTTATGTCGGATGATGAGCAACGTCATATTGAGAGGTTTGGTAGACTCCAAACTCTGGCATTTATCGGAGCAGAGGGTGAGAATGCCCAAGGTTTCTTGGATAAGTGCCAGTGGATGCTCCGTACAACAGGGATTCTCGAGTTTATCGGGGTGGCATTTACTACCTTTCAGTTTTCTGGGGCTTCCTTCACTTGGTGGGAGGCGTATGCCTATTGGTGCACCGCCCCTTACTCGGCAGCAGTTCTTCGCTCTCTACCTGAAAAAATATGTACCGCAGTCCTGCAGAGAGGAGCTGCATAAATAGTTTGAGTGGTTGCGATAGTGGGATATGACTATGACATAGTATGAGTCGCAATTTTTTGAGTTGGCTCGTCATGCCGTCTAGATGGTTCCAACATATCGTGAGAGGATCTAGAGATTTAGTGATGGCCTTACTTATCATCTCCATATTCTTATGACTATAGAGAGAGTGATGGGTGCTACATTTGAGGAGGTGGTTGATATCGCTTGTGATATTAGGATGGTTTTCCGTTAGGAGCAAGAGGAGAAGAGTCCAAGAGGCCTCGAGGATCGGGTAGTTATAGTGGTGATCCTTCAAGGGGCCAGTTTCAGCATAGTTGGGGTCATTCTTTTAGGCCTGCTCAGCCTGCCCGCCCAGAGTATTAGGGGCATACTCAGGTCATAGTTATCATGCATCTTAGTAGGGCCAGTTATTACTCAGCGCCCTCCCAGCTCAAAATTCATCTCGTGCCCCATCAGCTAAGGGTTCTTCTATGCCGAGTGCATCTGCTAGTCACTCCGGTGCGATGGGTTCCCTTCAATTCCCTTCTCCAGCACATGGGAGTTGTTATGAGTGTGGGGAGATGGGTCACATTATGAGGTAGTGTCCTTGTTGGGTTGCTATTTCCTCTCAGTAGAGGGGCTATCCCTTGACTTTTGCTCCAGATACTTCACCACCCGCCCAGCCAACTAGGGGTGGAGGTCAGGAAACTAGGGGTTACTCCAGAGGGGGAGGTTGATTAGGCGGTGACCATGCTCATTTCTATGCTATTCCAGGCAGGCCAGAAGCTATTGCTTCAGATGCTGTCATTACACGTATTGTTTCAGTCTGCCACATAGATGCCTCTGTATTATTTGATCCCGGTTACACCTTTTCTTATGTGTCCTTATATTTTGTTCATTATTTGGGTATGCCCCGGGAGTTTCTTGCTTTACTCTTCCTGTATCTACCCCGGTGGCAATATTGTTGTTGTAGACAGTGTGTACCGATCATGTGTGTTGACTATTAGGGGTCTGGAGACCCGAGTGGATCTATCCTATTGAGCATGATGGATTTTGATGTCATTTTGGGCATGGTAAGGTCATCTCTGTGTCGTGCTATTCTGGACTGTCATGCTCAGACAGTCACTTTAGCTATGCCAGGTGTAACGCGGATCAAGTGGTGTGGTGTGATTGATTATGTTCCTAGTGGACTGATCTCTTTTTGGAAGGCCCAACGTATGGTTGGGAAGGGTTGCCTTTCATATCTAGCATTTTTGAGGGATGTCGGAGCAGAGACTCCCATTATTGATTTCTGTTCTGGTTGTGAGGGATTTTCCTAATGTGTTTCCTAGAGACTTGTCGGGCATAGCCCCAGACAGGGATATTGATTTTGGTATTGGCTTTGTGCCGGACAATCAGCCTATTTCTATTCCTCCGTATTGTATGGCACCGGCGGAGTTGACAGAATTGAAGGAGCAGCTTTAGGAACTCCTAGATAAGGGGTTCATTCAGCCTAGTGTGTCACCTTGGGGTACGCCGATTCTGTTTGTGAAGAAGAAGGATGGCACAATGATAATGTACATAGATTATAGGCAATTGAACAAGGTAACAATTAAGAACAAGTATCCTTTGCCTCGCATCGATGATTTATTATACTAGCTTCAGGGAGCGAGAGTGTTCTCCAAGATTGATCTCCGCTCGGGCTATCACCAGTTGAAGATCAGGGATTCAGATATTCTCAAGATTGTCTTCGGGATCAGATATAGTCATTATGAGTTCCTTGTGATGTCTTTCGGGCTAACCGATTCCCCAACAACGTTCATGCATATGATGAACAACGTGGTCTGGCCTTATCTTGATTCATTCGTTATAGTCTTCATTGACGATATTATGGTGTACTCGCGTAGTTAGGAGGAGCACGTAGAGCATATGAGGGTTGTGTTATAGAGATTGAGGAGGAGAAACTTTATTCAAAATTCTCCAAATATGAGTTTTGGCTCAGTTCAATGGCTTTCTTGGGGCATGTGTTGTCCAGCGAGGGTATTCAGGTTGATCCAAAGAAGATAGAGGCGGTTCAGAGGTTGCCTAGACCATCTTGGCCACAAATATTTGTGGCTTTCTTGGTTAGCCAGGCAATTATTGTTGGTTTTTTTAGGGATTCTCATATACCGCATTTCCCATGACCAAGTTGACTCAGAAGGGTGTTTCATTTGTACGGTCGGATGAGAGTGAGGAGAGCTTTCAGAAGCTCAAGACAGCTTTGACCATAACTCCAGTATTGGTTTTGCTATTAGCTTCAAGTTTATATACTGTTTATTGTGATGCTTCGAGAGTTGGGATTGGTTGCGTGTTGATGTAGGAGGGTAGAGTTATTGCTTATGCTTCTCGTCAATTGAAGCCCCATGAGAAGAACTACCCCGTTCATGATTTGGAGTTGGCTGCCATAATTCATGCATTAAAGATTTGGAGGCATTACTTGTATGGCATATCTTGTGAGGTGTTCGCTAATCATCGCAGTATTCAACATTTGTTCAAGCAAAAGTATCTTAATTTGAGGTAGCAGAGATGGTTGGAGTTGCTTAAGGATAATGATATCACCATATTGTATCATCCGGTAAAGGCCAATGTGGTGGCCTATGCTTTGAGCCGAAAGGTAGTGAATATGGGGAATATGGCATATATTCCACCTGGGGAGAGATCTCTTGTTGTTGATGTTCAGGACTTGGCCAATCGGTTTGTGAGGATGGATATTTCGGAGCCCAGTCGGGTATTGTCTTGTGTGGTTTCTCGATTTTCTCTATATGATCGCATCAGAGAGCGCCAGTATGATGATCTGCATTGCTTGTCCTTAGGGACAGTGTTCAGCATAATTATGCCAGAGATATGACCATCGGTGATGATGGGGTGTTCAGGATGCAGGGCTGGATTTATGTGCCCAATGTGGATGGGCTTCGAGAGTTGATTATGGAGGAGGCCCATAGCTCGCGATATTCTATTCATCCGGGTGCCGCGAAGATGTATCAGGATTTGAGGCATCACTATTGGTGGAGAAGAATTAAGAAGGATATTGTAGGGTTTGTAGCTCAGTGTCTCAGTTGTCAGCAGGTGAAATATGAGCATCAGAGACCGGGTGGCTCCCTTTAGCAGATGGTTATTCCTGAGTGATAGTGGGAGAGGATCAGTATGGAATTTGTTGTTAGACTTCCACGGACTTTGAAGAAGTTCAATGCTATTTGGGTGTTTGTGGATCGGCTGACTTAGTCCACGCACTTCATTCCTGTCTGTACTACCTATTCTTTAACGCGATTGGCAGGGATATATATTCGGGAGATTGTTCGTTTGCATGGTGTTCCAATTTCCATCATTTCAGATAGAGGTAGCCAGTTTACTTTGCAGTTTTGGAGAGATGTGCAGAGAGAGTTGGTTACTCAGGTGGAGTTATGCACAACTTTTCATCCTCAGATGGACGGGAAATCCGAGCGTACTATTCAGATATTGGAGGATATGTTGCGTGCTTGTGTTATTGATTTCAGAGGATCATGGGATGATTTTTTACCACTTGTAGAGTTTTCTTGTAACCACAATTACCAGTCAAGTATTCATATGGCTCTATATGAGGCTTTGTATGGGAGGCGGTGTAGATCTCCAGTTAGTTTGTTTGAGCCCCGCGAGGCTAGGCTATTGGGGACTGATTTGGTACAGGATGCTTTTAAGAAAGTGAAGGTGATTTAGGAGAGGCTTCGTATAGCACAATCGAGGCAAAAGCGTTACGCTGATAGGAAGGTTCAAGATGTGTCCTACATGGTTGGCAAGAAGGTTCTGTTGAAGGTTACACCCATGAAGGGTGTTATGATATTTGGGAAGAAAGGGAAATTGAGTCCTCAGTTCATTAGGCCTTTTGAGGTGCTTCGGAGGATTGGGGAGGTGGCTTATGAGCTTGCTTTGCCACTATCTTGTTGAGTGTGCATATGGTATTTCATGTTTTTATGCTCCGGAAGTATATTGGGAATCCGTCTCATGTTTTAGACTTCAGCATGATTCAGTTTGATGATGATTTGACCTTTGATGTGGAGCCAGTAGCTGTTTTGGGTCGACAGGTTTTGAAGTTAAGGTCTAAGGATATAGCTTCAGTGAAAGTGCAATGGAGAGGTCGGCCCATGGAGGAGGCTACCTGGGAGGCCGAGCGGGATATTAGAAGTAGATATCATCACCTATTTGATGCTTCAAGTATGTTTCTTGACCCGTTCGAGGACGAACGTTTGATTAAGTTGGGGAGGATGTGATGACCCGGTCAGTCATCTCTAAGTTACCACTCCGTTTCCCCCATGTTTTCTTCTTTATGCTTCATTATCCATATTTTATGTGATCGAGTGGATTAGTTTGTGTTCGGAGAGGATTTGATAAGAAATTAGACACTTTGTCTCTTTTAAGAAGGTTTAAGTTGGAAAAGTCAATCAGATGTTGACTTATGTGTTAGAGGGATCGGATGTGATTTTTCGATGGTTCAGTTGGCTTCGGGAGGTAATTTATCACTTATAAGTGTGATTGTAATTGGTTTTGGAAGTCCGGAGTAGAATTAGGCTTGAATTGGTGAAGTTGATATTTTGGCGATTTTCGATTAATAAGTAAGATATTGATATAAGGGTCGGAATGGAATTCCGAGAGTTATAGCAGCTTCGTTGTGTCTTTTGGGATGTGTGTGTAAAATTTTAGGTCAATTGAACGTGGTTTTATAGGGTTTTTGTCAAAAGAGTATTTCAAAAACTTAGGCTTGAATCCGATGTGTTTTGGGTGATTTGATGTTGTTTGAGGTCTTTTGATGATTGGAACAAGTTTGTATATGGTTTTAGGATGGGTTGGTGCTTTTGGTTGTGGTACCGGGGGCCTCAGGTGAGTTTCGGGTGGTCAATCGGACCAATTTTGGAGTTAGGATGTCGCAGATATTGCAGGTTTAGCTGTGCAGGATTTTGCCCTTATCGCGTAGGGAGACTCGTGATCGCTTAGTAGGAATTGAGGAGGTTGTCTGAGTATTCTTCGCGTCCATGAAGTTGGTCTCGCGATCGCTTTGAGTGAGAGGGTTGTCTATCACGTTTGCATGCGTGTGGTCGTGGTCGCGTAGGGTCTTTGGTCAATTCGTTTGAGGTCGTGGTTGTTCTTCGCGTTCGCAGGAGAAAGTTCACATTCGTGAAAGCTAAGTATAAGGAATCATCGCAATCGCGATGGATGTTACGTGATCGCATAGAGATATGTTTGGGAGTTCAAAATTTGTTCTTCGCGATCGTGATGCTAGTGACGCGATCGCGATGAAGGAAAATCAAAATTGGGCAGAATGTTTTAAGTCATTTCATACATGATTTTGGGGCACATTTCCTCCATAGTTGATCATTCTATGAGCTTTTTGATGGAGATTAAAGAGGGATTCAAGGAGAAACATTTGGAGGTAAGAATGTCGGACATAAAACTCAATTATATTGTGAAATCTGTTAGATAATACGCTTAACGCTAGAAGGGGGGGGGGTGAATAGCGTTATAATAAAAAGTAGCGTAAACTTTGTGGAATTAAAAAATTGCAGGAAGTAAATAAGTGCGATAAATAATAAAGTACGCACCGATGTATTCTGGTTCACCACAACATGTGGCTAGTCCAGTCCCCGAGAGACTCTCTCGAGATTTTCCACTAACTTGTCAAGCTTACGGGTGCTCAACAAACCTTTACAGCTTAGCCTTAACACCTTTGCTTGGAGATACAACACTCCAAGACTTCACTGTTAAGCTTACGGGTGCCTAACCAACCTTTACAACTTAAGGACACAAGCCTTAACACCTTTGCTCGGAGATACAACACTCCAAGATTTCACTGTTAAGCTTACGGGTGCCTAACCAACCTTTACAACTTAAGGACACAAGCCTTAACACCTTTGCTCGGAGATACAACACTCCAAGACTTCAACCAAGGAAACACAAGTTCCTTACAACAAGAGAATCATAATTCTCTTACAAGTGTATAAAACACTAAGCACTCAAACAAAGCACTCCTTAATGAGTAGATATGAGTAAAAGAAGTAAGCTCAAGATCACAACAACTATGGACAAGACTTTGGCTCTCAAAAGCTTTATGAAATGAATATAAAATGATAAACAATAGTATGCAAGCTTATAGCAATAGAATGATCAGTTGTTGTGTGTTGTTGTATTTAAAACACTGAAATGAAGCTGTATTTATAGTTGAAAAACTTGGCATTACCGTTGTCTAATTGTCAATTAAGAGTTGCTGATTTTACTCTGTGACAATCGATTGTCAGGAAGCCACAATCGATTGTTTGCCAATCGTTCCAAAAATCAATCCCAGATTTTACGCTTAACAATCGATTGTCCAAGATCAACAATCGATCATTGGCAACGTTCAAAAAATCATTTCCAGATTTTACGTAAAACAATCGATTATACCAAATCAATAATCGATTATTCAGCAACGTTCAAAAAATCCTTTCCAGATTTTAATTTCAACAATCGATTGTACAAAATCAACAATCGATTATTCAGCAACGTTCAAAAAATATTTTTCAGATTTTAATATCAACAATCGATTGTACAAAATCAACAATCGATTACCTGACGGTATTTGAAAACTTTACGACAACGGTCAGCTTCACAATCGATTGTGTAATGTTAACAATCGATTATTTATCAGACTTTGAAAATCATTTTAGACACTGCCTCGTGACAATCGATTGTTATATACTCACAATCGGTTATTTAATAACTTTGAAAAAGTCTGGAAGTCACTGCCTCAACACAATCGATTGTCATAAGTTCACAATCGATTATTTTGTGACTTTGATAAATCTGAAGGACACTGTCTCTTCACAATCGATTGTCATTAGCTTCACAATCGATTATTCTGAGTTTTGAAAAACTTGATGTACACTGCCTCATCACAATCGATTGTCATAAGGTTCACAATCGATTGTCATGCAGGTTTGAAAAACCTGATGCTCACTGCCTTAACACAAACGATTGTCATTAGTTCACAATCGATTGTCATGCAGTCTTGGCTTAACATAATCGATTATCATAAGTACATAATCGATTATCTTAGTCCAGATTTTAGAGGCATGTATAAAAATCATTTTGACTAATGAAAATATGCATGATTTAAAATCATTTAGCATTAAATTAAATATGCATGATTTTGGAAAAAATAGTTTTACGAGAGAAGCCATATCATGAGTCAAGTTGCAGAATCAAGAACACAATTAAGAACGACTCATTTAAACTATAAAACTTTGTCTTGTGCTTGAATCTCGTTATCCACCAACTGTGCGCTTGTACTTGAACTTCGCATATATCAATTTGCGCTTGTTTGTCATTCATCAAAACCTACACATAAGAACACACGTTTTAGTATAAAGCCTTGAGAACGTGTTTCCAACAATTTCCCCCTTTTTGATAATGGCAAACTTTAAGCGGGATATGCAACTTAAACAATTTATAATGACGATTCAAGACAAGTAAAGATATGCAATAAGTATGCGATTAGTTCCCCCTCAATATATGAATTCCCCCTCAATTTAAGCTTGTAAATATTGAGAGTGCATACCCGTTATCTTCCCCCTTTTGCCATTAGCAAAAATAATATAAGAAGATGCCAAAGATGTAAATAAAATTTGTTTATTTATTGGAAAGAGGACGTGATTACTTAAAGAGAGTACAATAACTCAAGTAATAGCAGAACAATCGATTATTGATACGAGATAATCGATTATTAGACGCCAGAAACCGATTTTTTTTTGTTTTGAAGAAGACTTGATTATTGCGCGTCATGCTTTATAATTCCCCCTACCTTTAGGGCGATACCTGCAAAAATTTGTTAGACGTCTCCGACGCTCAAGTTAGAAATCATGTAAAATAAAAAGATGCAATGCATGACTTAGATCAACGTGGAGTCAAGAATCCCGAGTTCACTACGAATTCGGAAGAAGGACTCTTTCTCTAAGGGCTTAGTAAAGATGTCGGCCAATTGGTCTTTGGTTTCAACAAATTTGATTTCGACATCGCCCTTGAGAACGTGATCTCTTATAAAATGATGTCTAATGTCAATGTGTTTTGTTCGCGAATGAAGAACGGGGTTCTTCGTCAAGCATATGGCACTAGTGTTATCACATTTAAGAGGGATATGATCAAGACTTAGGCCATAGTCCAAGAGTTGTTGTTTCATCCAGAGGATTTGAGCGCAACAACTCCACGCGGCTACATATTCAGCCTCGGTTGTGGACAACGCAACACTTACTTGTTTCTTGCTAAACCAAGAAACGAGAGAGCTACCGAGCAAATGGCAAGTGCCACTAGTGCTCTTGCGGTCCAATTTGCATCCAGCAAAATCGGAATCGGAATAGCCAACGAGTTGGCATGAAGAACCTTTGGGGTACCATAGACCCACATTTGTAGTACCAACAAGGTACTTCAAAATCCGTTTTACCGCAGTAAGGTGAGACTCCTTCGGACACGATTGATAACGGGCGCATACGCACACGCTAAACATGATGTCCGGACGACTAGCAGTAAGATAGAGAAGAGAGCCAATCATACCTCGATACTTCTTAGTGTCGACTTCCTTACCTTTCTCATCTTTGTCTAGATGATCGGATGTGCTCATGGGAGTCGCCATTGCTTTTGCATTGTTCATTTCAAATCGTTTCAGCAATTCTTTGCAATATTTGGCTTGGCAAATGAACGTACCTTCTTTCATTTGCTTTACTTGTAATCCCAAAAAGAATGTTAACTCACCCATCATAGACATCTCAAATTCGCTTGTCATTAAATCGGAAAATTCCTTGCATAAGACATTGTTAGTAGCACCAAATATGATATCATCCATATATATTTGAACTAATAAAATATCATTGTTTTTATGCTTAACAAAAAGGGTGGTGTCAACTTTCCCCCTAATGAAATCATTTTCCAATAGAAATTTACTCAATCTTTCATACCAAGCTCGGGGAGCTTGTTTTAAACCATAGAGAGCCTTTTTGAGTTTGAAAACATGATCGGGAGATTTAAAATCTTCAAAATCGGGGGGTTGTTCAACATAAACTTCTTCTTGTATAACACCATTTAGAAAAGCATTTTTCACATCCATTTGATATAAATTGAAATTCATAGAAGAGGCAAAACGAGCAATAGACGAATAGCTTCTAATCTAGCTACGGGAGCATATGTTTCTTCATAGTCAATACCCTCTTCTTGATTATAGCCTTTTGCTACAAGCCTAGCTTTGTTTCTAGTGATTACACCATTTTCATCTAGTTTGTTTCGAAAAACCCATTTCGTACCAATTATGGTATGATTTTCGGGTCTTGGCACCAAATCCCAAACGTCATTCCGTTTGAATTGGTTAAGCTCCCCTTGCATTGCCAAGGTCCAAAATTCATCCCCAATTGCTTCGGAGATGGTTGTTGGTTCAATTTGAGACACAAAAGCAGTATGTCCTAAGGTGTTCTTAAGGGAGTTTCGGGTACTTACCTTTTCTCCAACGTCGCCAATTACCAGTTCGAGAGGGTGATCTTTGATTGTCCTCCATTCGTTAGGTATTGTCGTTTCTTTCTCCAATTGTGGCGCTTCCTCCATTGGTTGTTCCAAGATTTCATCTTTATTTTCCTTAGGCGTTTCCTCTTGTATTTTGTCTTTCAAGCTATCTAAAATACCTGCAAGATCAAAACCGGTATCCTTTCTCGCCAAGCGAGCATTATTTTCGGCAAATACAACATGAGGGGATTCCTCCACAGTTTTGGTTCTTTTATTAAAAACCCTATATGCTTTGCTACGTGAAGAATAGCCAAAGAAAATTCCCTCATCGGACTTAGCATCAAATTTTCCCAATTGATCTTTGCCATTGTTATGAATAAAACATTTACAACCGAATACTCTAAAATGGGAGATGTTTGGTTTCCTTCCCTTATAGAGTTCATAGGGAGTTTTCATGAGTATAGGCCTTATGACTACTCTATTTAAGACGTAGCATGCGGTACTCACGGCATCCGCCCAAAAATGTTTGGGAATCTTGGCCTCTTCGAGCATGGTTCTAGCCATCTCTTCGAGACACCTATTTTTCCTTTCCACCACCCCATTTTGTTGTGGTGTACGTGGAACGAAAAAGGTATGCTCGATACCGAGTTCGTCACAAAAAGTCCGCAAAGAGATTGTGATCAAACTCTCCCCCATGATCCCTTCTAATTGAAGTGACGGTTGTTTCCTTCTCGTTTTGAACACGCTTAAGAAAATATTTAAAATTCTGAAAAGCATCACTTTTATTGGCAAGAAATAAAGTCCAAGTAAATCTAGAATAATCATCAACAATCACAAAAGCATAACGATTTCTTCCTAGACTTTCAATGCGAGATGGTCCAAATAAATCCATGTGAAGCAATTGCAATGGTCTAGAAGTTGAAACAATATTTTTGGATTTGAAAGATGCTTTTGTTTGCTTCCCTTTTTGACATGAATCACAAATAGAGTCATTTTCAAATTTCAAATTGGGAAGACCAATAACTAAGTTTTGTGAAATCAATTTGTTCAAAAGATGCATGTTTATATGAGCAACTCTACGATGCCATAGCCAAGTATCATCCTCTTTGCTCATAAGGCAATCCACATATTCGGGTGAGGAATTAGCAAGATCAACCATGTAAATATTATCCACTCTAAAACCACGAAGGATAATTTTGAAATCACTACGTCTAAATACTAAGCATTCATCCGAATCAAATAAGGCAAGATTTCCCTTGTCACATAATTGACTTATGCTCAAGAGATTATGCTTAAAACCTTTAACAAGTAATATATGCTTAATAGAAGAATTTTCATCCTTACTGACCGATCCGATGCCGATAATCTTTCCTTTATTGTTGTCACCAAAAATAACACTTCCTCCTTCTTTGTGTTCTAGTTGAAGGAATTTGGATTCGTCTCCCGTCATGTGCTTGGAGCATCCACTATCAAGGTACCATAGTACACTTGATCCCTTCAAACACACCTACAAAACAAATTAATGCGTTTTAGGTACCCATGCCATTTTGGGTCCTTGAGGGTTAGGCATATTATAATGATGCGATTGAGTGATATGTCTATGTCGTGTAAAGCATGCAGGGGCAATATGACCAATGCGTCTACAATAATGACAAGTCACGTTGGGGTTATGCATCCTTCTAGGTTCATAGTAACTTGATGGACGAAAATGAATTACTCTATTTTCATTATGACTATTGCGCATTTCATGAGAACCATTTCTCCTACTATTAGCTCTAAAATGAGCAGCATTTCTAGAGTAATGGTCATGTCTAGATGTTCTAAGAGGTTCAAAACTCCTTCTAGTGTTTGGCCTAGAATATGCATCATTTCTAGGGTAGTCATTTCTAGGTGGTAAGTCATTTCTAGGTCTTCTAAAAAGTTCAACATTTGGTCTAGCATGCATATTTGTTCTAGGATTGCTATTTCTATGATAAGCATTTGTTTTATTAATCCTAGGTTGAGCCTTAGGTGGTTGGGGTTTGGCGTCAACCATTTCTTTAGGCTCATTCTTAAAGCCTATGCCATGCTTGGTTGATTTCAAATTAACAAGGACCTTATTCAAATTTTTGTGGGAAGAATTAAACTTATCTAAGGTACCTTTAAGTCTATCTACCTCATTCGAGATGCATGCAAGAAGAGCAATTTTTAATAGAACTTTCGGGCTTGTCGGCGCTTCTTTTTCCGAAAAACTTGTTTTCCTCTTTCAGCTTCTCATTTTCTAAAACCAGTTTTTCTAAATCCTTTTCTTTCAAAGAAAGCTGTTTTTGAAAATCTTTTTCTTTTAGAGAAGCATTTTCTTTTATGCTCTTGACAGTTTTTGAAGCCTTAATAAATTCAGTATATAGCTCATCAAAAGCAGTTCACATTTCTTCAAGAGTAAAGAAGTTTTTAGAAGAGATTTGACATACCTCATCTTGCTTGTCTTCTTGCGCCATAAGACAAAGGTTTGCGGCTTCGTCTTCTTCTTCTTCGCTTGACTCATCTCCGGAGTCTCCTCCCCAAGAAATGTATGCACGTTGCTTCTTAAAAGGTTTCTTCTCCTTTTTGATGTTTGGGCAATTTGATTTGACGTGCCCGGTTTCACCGCATTCATAGCACTTTATTTGCTCGCCTTGCTTTTTGCCCTTCGTTCATACTCCTTTCGCATGAACTTTTGAAATCTTTTGATAACGAGTCCAAACTCGTTGTCTCCGTCCTCATCAACTTGAGGTTGGGTTGTGCTTACCTTATGCGCTATTCTTTGCCTCCTTTGATCATCAACAAGAGGGTTAAGTATAGTAGACTCATAAGTCTTAAGGTTACCTCTTAATGCGTCGATGGTGACATTTGAGACGCCAATGGATTCTTGGATTGCGTCGGCCTTTGATCGCCATGCCGGAGTGAGACTTCAAAGAATTTTTCGAACAAGTTCTCTATCCGTGAATGTCTTCTTGAGGGCATGTAGATCATTTACGATTATTGAAAATCGTTCAAACATTTCATCCACCTTTTCACCTTCCTTCATGTGAAATAATTCATAAGCATGGGTTAGGAAATCAATTTTAGCTTCCCTTACCTGGTCCGTACCTTCGTACGTAATTTCCATCTTGTCCCACATTTCTTTTGCCGTTGTGCAACACGATATTTTCCTATTATCGTCAGCATTTACAGCACAATATAATAAATTAATTGCTTTAGCATTATTTTGAACCTTTCGGATATCATCCGCGTCATATTCTTCTTCGGATTTGGGAACCCATTCGTTTTCAACCTTTTTGGTTGGAATTTGATTTCCCTTCGTTATCACCTTCCAGAGATGAAAGTTGTTTGCTTGAATGAAGATTTTCATCCTCTCCTTCCAGTACGTGTAGTTTGTACCGTTGAATAGAGGTGGTCGTGTGGAGCATTGACCTTCATCAATTCCTGCAAAAGAGTCACGAGTAGAAGTCATGGATGGTTCTCTCAAACTGTTAAGTCTTCAGAGAGTTGGGCTCTGATACCAATTGTTAGATAATACGCTTAACGCTAGAGGGGAGGGTGAATAGCGTTATAATAAAAATTAGCGTAAACTTTGCGGAATTAAAAAATTGCAGGAAGTAATAAGTGCGATAAATAATAAAGTACGCACCGATGTATTCTGGTTCACCACAACATGTGGCTAGTCCAGTCCCCGAGAGACTCTCTCGAGATTTTCCACTAACTTGTCAAGCTTACGGGTGCTCAACAAACCTTTACAGCTTAGCCTTAACACCTTTGCTCGGAGATACAACACTCCAAGACTTCACTGTTAAGCTTACGGGTGCCTAACCAACCTTTACAACTTAAGGACACAAGCCTTAGCACCTTTGCTCGGAGATACAACACTCCAAGACTTCAACCAAGGAAACACAAGTTCCTTACAACAAGAGAATCATAATTCTCTTACAAGTGTATAAAACACTAAGCACTCAAACAAAGCACTCCTTAATGAGTAGATATGAGTAAAAGAAGTAAGCTCAAGATCACAACAACTATGGACAAGACTTTGGCTCTCAAAAGCTTTATGAAATGAATATAAAATGATAAACAATAGTATGCAAGCTTATAGCAATAGAATGATCAGTTGTTGTGTGTTGTTGTATTTAAAACACTGAAATGAAGCTGTATTTATAGTTGAAAAACTTGGCATTACCGTTGTCTAATTGTCAATTAAGAGTTGCTGATTTTACTCTGTGACAATCGATTGTCAGGAAGCCACAATCGATTGTTTGCCAATCGTTCCAAAAATCAATCCCAAATTTTACGCTTAACAATCGATTGTCCAAGATCAACAATCGATTATTGGCAACGTTCAAAAAATCATTTCCAGATTTTACGTAAAACAATCGATTATACCAAATCAATAATCGATTATTCAGCAACGTTCAAAAAATCCTTTCCAGATTTTAATTTCAACAATCGATTGTACAAAATCAACAATCGATTATTCAGCAACGTTCAAAAAATCTTTTTTAGATTTTAATATCAACAATCGATTGTACAAAATCAACAATCGATTACCTGACGGTATTTGAAAACTTTACGACAACGGTCAGCTTAACAATCGATTGTGTAATGTTAACAATCGATTATTTATCAGACTTTGAAAATCATTTTAGACACTGCCTCGTGACAATCGATTGTTATATACTCACAATCGGTTATTTAATAACTTTGAAAAAGTCTGGAAGTCACTGCCTCAACACAATCGATTGTCATAAGTTCACAATCGATTATTTTGTGACTTTGAAAAATCTGAAGGACACTGTCTCTTCAAAATCGATTGTCTCACAATCGATTATTCTGAGTTTTGAAAAACTTTGATGTACACTGCCTCATCACAATCGATTGTCATAAGGTTCACAATCGATTGTCATGCAGGTTTGAAAAAACTGATGCTCACTGCCTTAACACAATCGATTGTCATTAGTTCACAATCGATTGTCATGCAGTCTTGGCTTAACATAATCGATTATCATAAGTACATAATCGATTATCTTAGTCCAGATTTTAGAGGCATGTATAAAAATCATTTTGACTAATGAAAATATGCATGATATAAAATCATTTAGCATTAAATTAAATATGCATGATTTTGGAAAAAATAGTTTTACGAGAGAAGCCATATCATGAGTCAAGTTGTAGAATCAAGAACACAATTAAGAACGACTCATTTAAACTATAAAACTTTGTCTTGTGCTTGAATCTCGTTATCCACCAATTGTGCGCTTGTACTTGAACTTCGCATATATCAATTTGCGCTTGTTTGTCATTCATCAAAACCTACACATTAGAACACACGTTTTAGTATAATGCCTTGAGAACGTGTTTCCAACAAAATCTACCTAGAAAATCATGGAATTTAAGCTAAAAATGGAAGAACTAGGGCTTGGGATTTTGGACTTTTGAATTGGGATTTGAAGGACCATTTGAGGTCGGATTTGAGAGCTTTTGATATGTATGAACTCGTGGGGTGATAAGGAATCTAAAGATGTGAAATTTTTGAGTTTCGAGAAGTGGGCCCGAGGCTCGGGTTTTGCTAAATTTGAGATTTTTTGGTATTTTTGATTGTTTTCACTTGGGCTTTGTTTCCTTAGCATATTGTGACATATTCGTTCTGATTTTGGATATATTATACGCGTGTGGAGGCCTATTCAAGGGGCGAAGGCATTGAGAGCTAGAGATTTAGCCGGTTCGAGGTGAGTAATGATTGTAAATGATGCTTTGAGGGTTGAAATCCCGGATTGCACATTGTAGTGCTATATTAAGGTGAGACACAGGCTTGATGACGAGCGTTGGGTCGTGCACTATAGGGTATTGTAATTTGGTTCATCCTGATTGATGATTTTTCTGCATATTTGACTGAAACTTATTTGTTATTATTATGATTTGGGCTGAATGCATTCGTGCCAACTATTTGAACCCTTCATGGATTTTTATCACTATTTCCTTACTATTTTTACTTATTACTTGAAATCAGTCCCGTTATTTTCCATTGTTTTAGTACTCAGACATTTTTACTCAATTTTGGATACTTAAATAATATTTAAACGATATTTTGGCCGAGAAATACTGTTTTACTATTGCCCCAGGGGATTGTGATGATTTTCTTGCTGAATAAGGCCGAGGGCCTAGTTGTGAGGATACACTAGTATTGATATGAGGCTGAGGGCCTGTGATATATATATATATATATATATATATATATATATATATATATATATATATATATATATATATATATATATATATATATATATATATATATATATATATATATATATATATATATATATATATATATATATATATATACGCCATGAGGTGGCTTGATTGATACGAGGCCGAGGGCCTAGATTTGATGCCACGAGATGTCTTGAGATTGATCTTGGGCCGTAAGGGACCCCTCATGGCGTCTGTACACCCCTAGTGAGCACGGGTACCCATAGTACTGTGAGAATGAGCCCGAGGGGCTGGCATTGTTCTGAGATTGATCCCGAGGGGCTGGTAATGTTCTGAGATATTGCCCGAGGGGCGGATTTGTGCCTGAGGGGTGAACTTTTATTTGTTATTTACCTGTCAATTACTCGTTTTACTTGTTGAAAAAGGGATTCTACTTGATTCTTCACCGATTTACCTTTTTAAGTAAATTTTTACTGCTTCGATATAGAATGCCTTGTGCCTATGTGTTTTCTTACTTTTAGTCATTATTTAAGTTTATTACTCACTAGATCGGAGTACTCATATTACTCCCTATACTGTGTGTTCAGATTCAGGTGTAGTAGGTCCCGCTCCCGAGTGCTGACTCATTCCAGCTTTAGGTGGATCTTTGAGGAGTCTTTAGGTAGTTGTTGGCGTTCGCAGTCTGGATATCCTCTCTATCTATTTCTTTTGCATATCTAGTTCAGTATTTGAAACTATGTAGTTACATTTAGTATCATAGATGTGCGTATTGTGACACCCCGGTTAGGGTTGTGTCGGGCTGGATTTTCGTTTTGTTATCTCTATTTCTGCTAAATATTGTTGTTGATTCATGTTTAAACTATCTTTAAATTATTTAATGGCTTAAAAAGGACAAATTGTGCTAGATTGGCTGGCCTTGTCTTCATGAGAGGCGCTATCACGACCGGGTTCGGGTTTGGGTCGTGACAAGTTGATATCAGTGCCTAGGTTTAGCTCTCACAAGTCATGAGCAAGTTTTGTAGAGTCTTATGGATCGGTGAGGAAATGTCTGTATTAATGCTCGAGAGGCTGCAGAAGCTTTAGGACAAACTTCATATTCTTGAAATTCTTGTCGTGCGAACTTGTTGATCCGAGTACTAAACTTCTATTATTCTATTTTCTCGCAGATGGTGAGGAAAGAGCTACCGGACGAGGTGGACGACCACCAGTGCCACCAGTGAGGCCACAAGATGCCATGGCAGAGGGAGAGTAGCGAGGGCAGCACCTGTATATCCACCAGCTGCCCTAGCTGAAGATCAGGCTCCGGCTATGGATGCTCAAACATCACTAGTTCAGGCACCACATGTGCCCATCGTGATCCCGGGTCTTCGGGAGGCCTTGGCACATAACTTATCAGTTTGCACTTGCGTAGATCAGGCAGTTTTAGCCACTACAGCAGTATCTACTTCACATGCCAGGAGAGGCAATCAGACCCCTGCTGCTCACACATATGAGCAGGTAGTATAGGGACTTCAGACGTCGGGGCACCTCCAGCCCAACCGATTACACCAACTCAGGAGTTTTACTGTGCTAGTTATGTCGGATGATGAGTAGCATCGTCTTGAGAGGTTTGGTAGACTCCATCCTCCGCTATTCAGCAGAGTAGAGGGCGAGGATGCCCAGGGTTCTTGGATAAGTGCCAGCGGATGCTCAGCACAGTAAGGATTCTCGAGTCTAGTGGTGTGGCATTTGCTACCTTTAAGTTTTCTGGGGCTTCCTTCACTTGGTGGAAGACGTATGAAAGGCGTAGGCCTATTAGGGCAGTTCCCTTACTTGGCAGCAGTTTCTTTGCTCTCTTCCTAGAGAAGTACGTACCGCAGTCCCGCAGAGAGGAGCTGTGTAGATAGTCCTAGTAGTTGCGACTGGGGGATATGACTATGTTACAGTATGAGTCAAGGTTTTCTAAGTTGGCTCGTCATGCCGTCTGGATGGTTACAATAGATCGTGAGAGGATAAGGAGATTTGTTGATGGCCTTACTTATTATCTCCGTATTCTTATGACCAGAAAGAGAGAGTAATGGGGGATACGTTCGAGGAGGTGGTTGATATCGCTCGTGAGACTGTGATGGTTTGCCGCAAGGAGGGAGAGGAGAGGGAGGCCAAGAGGTCTCGAGGATCGGGCAATTATAGTGGTGCTCCTTCGAGGGGACAATTTCAGCATTGTAGGGGCCATTCTTTCTGGCCTGCTCAGTCAGCCTGCCTAGAGTATCACAGGGCATCTTCAGGTCGTGGTTATCATAGATCTCAGCAGGGAAAATCATCACTCAGCGCCCTCCCAGCTCAGAGTTCATCTCGTGCCCCATCAGCTTAGGGTTGTTCTATGCCGAGTGCATTTTCTAGTCACTCCGGTGCGAGGGGTTCCCTCCAGTTCCCTTTTCCAGCACCTGGGAGATATTATGAGTGTGGAGAGATGAGCTACATGTGGAAGCAGATTCGTACGGAGCATCTTAGGGTTTTGATGTCACTTTATTTGATGTCTTCCATGATTAGTTTAATAGTTAATGACATATTTGAATTATGATTTTATTATTGAATTATTTTCTACTGCATTATCACTTCCCGTTTGTGTGAGTTTTAATGATAGTTAGTTTTTTTAGTTTGTAGTTAACGCAAGTCTAAAAGAAATGAGGGTCAAAAGAGAAAGAGGAAAAATAAAGAGGTTTCTTGTTGAGTTATGAGAACTGTCAGCAGGTATTAGAAGGGACTAAACTGGACTTAGATAAACTTGGAGTGATACAAGGGTAAAATACAAAACTTTTAAAAGAGTGAAAATAAAAGAAGCTTCTAGAACAGAGATATCTATCCCAATCTGTTAAGAAAAGAGATAAGAGTGAGAGGAAATATCCAATAATTGGATAAATATCCATTTTCTGTTTTGGAAAGATGCTAGAAATTAGGCAGCTGTCCATTTTCTATTTTGGAAAGATGTCAATTTCCTAAATTAAAGGGAGGGTGGCAGATTCCTCTACATCTCTCTCATTCCTATGATCTTGCACTCTCACATTCTATAAAAAAGCACGCACACTCCTTCATTCTCAAACGTTAAATTCTATATTTTACTCTCTCTAAAAAAAATCATATTTTACTCTGCATTTTACGTAATGTACTCACCATAATCACCAATTCAATGTCAAGATATCATATGGTTTGTTGCAATCTGCTCGCTATGTGCTTTCTCTTGTGATTACAATTGCAAGTTTAGTTATGATTTATTTGATTCAATTGATCTCTTAAAGCATGCTGCTAAAATTTGAATCACATGCTATTTTGTTAGTGTGATAATTTAGTAAGAGTATTTCTAATTTGATCAGTGTTATGCGTGAGATTTTTGGAGTTTCATTGTGTAACCTGTTCTGGAAAAGTGTACTGAGGAGTTGATGATAATTTGAGGCTATAACTCTTGTTTGTGGTATAATACTGGAGTTTCATAGGGTTTGATAGCAATATTTTTATGTAATGTTTGATTTGTATAAAAATACAAAGCAAGGAAATGAAGAAAGCAACATAAATGGGTAAGAAATCATTAACCACAAGCTTCAAATCTTCAAGATCAAAGTGTGTGTGCAAAGCCCTAGCTTCCAAAACTTATTCTCTCAAGCCCTAAGAACTGAAGAAATGCCAAAAGATATCCAAAAATATGAATTGCCTAATTTGCCCAAGTCTGATGCCCGACAATCGTACCAGCAGAAGAATCATCGTAGGTGTGGATCTGCAGATGAAGAGCTCCCATTGCATACATGATTTTTAGCTAACACTTTTCTACCGTAGATGTGGTTCACCAGGTGCAGATGCGCCACCGCAGAAGTAGAAAACCAATTGCAGATGTGATTCTTGAGAAATTGTCCAGCTCCACATGTGTTTACCCGTAGAAGCGAGGTCGCTTCTGCGACCATTCTTCCATAGATGCGGAATCACTGGAGAATTTTACATCATTTTCACCTCTTTTGCTCAATTCCAAAGAAATTCAATTCAAATCGCTTCGTAGTATTATTTACCTGAAAATTTAACAATACACATCATAAATGACCTCATATTTATAGTTAAAGGATATAAAAGCTAAGGAAAATAAACTAGATTGAGTGATAAAATCACCACTCATCAAGGTTACCAAGAGATCTTCGAGAGACCAAGAGATCCCTAGTGTATATATATTCAGTATACCAAGATATCCTCGGGATAGCAAGAGATCCTGGTTATTATCATTGTTGTGTGCGGTATTTCCTTGTGGTTTGCCTTTATTTCTATTACGTTATTGTACTCTTATTATCATGTATAGATTCTTACTGTAAATTTCAATTACACTGTTCATCTTATTCGGTCATTGTATTATTTACTTACTCTCAGTAGCGCCCTGATCTTCCTCGCCACTACCTAACCGAGGTTAGGCTTGGCACTTACTGAGTATTGCTGTTGTGTACTCATGCCTGTTCTCTGTATGTTGTTGATGTTCAGATCCATGTACTTCTACTCAGGCCTACCATCCTTAAGGGAGGTATCTGCTATAGAGACTTTGAGGTACATCTTCCGCGTCCGCAGACCGAGGAGTCCCTTTCCATTCTAGTTGTTAAATATTGCGCTTCTATATTTTTGTTTCTTGTTAGATATTCTGGAGTTAGACAGTTAGATATTCCAAAGGCTTGTGTTCCCATAAGTTTCCAGGTTTAGGGATAATGTTTTAGAATTTTGAGCTTTTGAGATATGTATTCCGAGCGGTATTCTATATACTATTTCTCATTTGGTTGTTCTTGTCTTTTAATTTATATTCCGTAAGTTTCCATTTATTTATCACACTTGTTAGGCTTACCTATTCGTAAAGACTAGGTGCCATCACGACTGTTCATGGAGAGCAAACTGGGATCGTGACAAATTGGTATTAGAGCTCTAGGTTCATAAGAGTCACAGATCACAAGCCAGTTTAATAAAGTATTGTTGATCAGTCTGGAGACGTCTGTACTTATCTACGAGAGGCTATGTAACTATTAGGAAAAATCTACTTTATTTGATTTCCTTGTCATGCGATATTTTGACATCACAATTCTAAACTTTTGTCTTCCATTCTCTTACAGATGGTGAGGACATGTGCTACTCGAGATGATCAGGAACACGCGCCCCCTATTGCAGCCGCAAGAGGCCAGGACTAGGGTAGAGGCTGAGGAAGCGCACGTGATGCATCTAGAGCACCTGTACGAGCTGCTGCCGAGGTACCACCTACAGAGCCAGCCGGCAGGAACCTGACACACTTACTGCTAATACTACTCTATCCCTTCAGGAGACTCTGACATAGTTCACGAGCATGTACACAACTTTGGCACGGGCATGGTTGCTTATCCTTGCTGCAACTAAATCCCACGCCGGGGGAGGAGCACAGACTCCCAACCCCCACACTCTTGATCAGTGAGTGCATGTTGAGCAGACACTTGAGATTATTCCTGTATCGCCTGCAATGCTAGTTTAGCCGGAGGGCATGCAACTACTTTCGAGCAGGAGCAACTAAGACTCGAGAGGTTCAAGAGGTACAAGCCTCTTGAGTTCAGTGGTGTAGCATCTCAGGATGCTCTAGGATTTCTTGATGAGTGTTACCGCATTCTCTGTACCATGGGTATCTCAGGATCGAGCGGGGTTTCTTTCACTATTTTCCAACTTCGAGGAGCCGCCTATGATTGGTGGCACACCTATGAGTTAGATAGTCCAGATGAGGCTGCTTTACTAACTTGGGCTCAGTTTTCAGATCTGTTCCTGCGGGAGTATGTTCCTTAGAAACTTAGGGATGCATGGTGCGTAGAGTTTGTGTATTTGTGCCAGGGTTCTATGATAGTTTCAGAGTATGCTGTCCGTTACACCAGTTTAGCTAGGCATGCACTAGCCTTGGTTTCTACTGTCCGCAAGAGGGTTCGCCGGTTTATTGAGAGGCTTGTTCTCAGCATCACATCTATCATGGATCGTGAGTTAGATATGCATATTTCTTATCAATAGGTGGTGAGCATTGCTAGGAGGATTGAGATATGCATATTAGGGGGAGAGAGGAGAGGGAGGCCAAGAGGTCTCGAGAGTCGGGCCATTTCTAGAGTGCCCGTGCCCCAGATTTAGGTCGTTATGGTAGGGGTTATATAAGTCACCCTGTTCATTCAGCTCTTCCAGTATCCAGTAGTGCTCCAGCTCCTCCTAGGCCTTAGGAGCCTTATTATGCACCTCCACTTTTTATCGCGCCTCCTGTGCGGGGTGCTTTCAGAGGTCAGCCTAGCAGACCTGGCACGTGCTATTCACAACCGGCACATCCTCTCAGGGATTATGTTGAGTATGGTGACACATGCCACATGGTGAGGGATCGCCCTAGACTTGGGAAGACTTCACCTCCATAGAATTCTTAGACACAACGTGCCTCGTAGAGTTCTCGGGCTATGGTTACAACTCTAGTTGCTTTACCACTTGCTCAACCAGCTAGAGGTGGAGGTCGGGGAGGTAGAGGTCGCCCTAGAGGGGGAGGCCAAGCTAGATACTGTACTCTCCCCACCTGTACCGAGGTTGTTGCCTTCGATTGTGTCATCACAGGCATTGTCATGGTTTGTCATAGAGATGCATCGGTTCTATTTGATCCAGGCTCCACTTATTCATATGTATCTTCTTATTTTCCTCCATATTTGGGTGTACCTCAAAATTCTTTGAGTTCTTCTGTTTATGTTTCTTCTCATGTGGGAGATTCTCTTATTGCGGACCACGTTTATCATAGTGGTTTTGAGACTAGCGCCAACTTATTATTACTCAACATGGTTGATTTTGATATTATCTTGGGCATGGACTGGTTGTCGCCCCATTATGCTATTCTTGATTGTCACGCCAAGATCGTGACGCTGGCTATGCCAGGTGTACTGCGCGTTAAGTGGACGGGTGCCTTAGATCACACTCCCAGTAGAGTTATTTCATTTCTTAAAGCTCAGCGTATGATTGAGAAAGGGTGTGACGCATATTTAGCCTATGTGAGAGATGTCAAAATTGATACCTCTTCTATGGATTTAGTCCCTGTAGTACGGGACTTTCCCAATGTGTTTCTAGTTGATCTTCCGGGCATGCCGTCCAATAGAGATATTGATTTTGGCATTGATCTGTTGCCGGGCACTCAACCCATTTCCATTCCTCCGTATCGCATGTCTCCTCCTGAGTTGAAGGAGCAATTACGGGAATTGCTTGATAAGGGTTTTATTTATCCTAGTGTATCACCTTGGGGTTCTCCTATCTTGTTTGTGAAGAAAAAAGATGGTTCTATGCGTATATGTATCGATTATCGCCAGTTGAACAAAGTTACATTGAAGAACTATTATCCTTTGCCTCGTATTAATGATTTATTTGACTAGCTTTAGGGTGCATGATCGCTGCCAACTCAACGCTACACAAATGTATGGAGAGCGGGTCACTACAGCTTTTACCCGAGTAGTGGTTCAAGATCGAATTTCCACATGGAGCTTGGAGTGGAATTGTATTGTTTGTTTATCCTAGAATTGCGTTTGTACTTCTAGTTACACTCCTAACATTTTTGGGTTTTCTTTGTATTAACAACTACTATTATGAACTAAAGATTAAGACTACATTATGCTAAGGAAATATTTCTATGTTGTAACTAAAAGGGAGAAAGGCACTAGGGTCGTGGCATCACCTAGGTGGTTAACTAACGGGTAGAAACTACTAAGAATATATTGACATATTTGGGATTTATGGTATAACCGTTGCACAATTGTACCAACTCTCACACCTCTCGGTAGAGAGAGTGATTTTGCACAATTGACTCTCTTGAGACCAATTAGGTAGTCCAATTTGACCAAGCAACTAGGGTTCAAGTAGGGTGTTTACTCTCTCGAGATTTAACCCGTTAATTGAGACTACCATTTCTCATGGGTCCATCCCAATTCCTTGTTGGGTCAATTTTGGGGTCATAGGCTCTCTTTCTCAAGAAGACTCAAAACCCACTAAGCTAGAATTAATATTTGCAACCACCAATCCTTAATTAAAATATAAAATTAACCCAAATAAAAAATACGCAATATCAATGTATCATTAAAAATCAACACCCATCAATTACCCACATTAGGGTTGAGCTACAACCCTATCTAATGGGTTTATCTAGACATAATTGAAGAAGAAATAAATATGTTAATTAATAACTAAAGAGAAACTATAAGGCCGCACTGGTTGTTTTAATTCCATTTTTATGCTCTCTGAAGTATCTGGCACGGACCGCGAAAAAGTGTAGTGTGGCCGCTTGAAGGTTTGGCGCGGACCGCGTGAAAATGACTGAGGCCACGTGGCTTGCCTTTGACCAAATCTCCAATTCTCTGAAACTTGTGATGCAGGCCAAATGCCATAATGGCACGGCAGCATGAGCTGAACGCGGGCCACACATTTCCAACCACGGCCGCGTGGTAGAAGTCCTGATTCTGCACTTCTTTGAACCTTCTAGTGTGACCGCGTGCACATTTGTGCGGTCTGAACTAGGTTCCTTTTGCCATCACTTCAATTGGACTTTGATACTTGAGCATGTTTCACTCCTTTTTGAGCTGATCTTTGACATCACTTTGTTGCTCAAACCTGCAACCAAACACAACTTGTGAGCATTTCGGGAATATTTTGTTGAAAATTACACTCAAAGCAAAGGCAAGTAGGGGCATAAAACACGTTAAAATCCTACTTATCAGTGCACAAGTGTTTTCTAAGATTGACTTATGCTCATGTTACCATCAGTTGGAGATTTGGGAGCCAGATACCTTGAAAACTGCCTTCAGGACTCGGTATAGTCATTACGAGTTCCTTGTCATGTCATTTGGGCAGACCAATGCCCCGACAGCCTTTATGCATTTGATGCACAATGTGTTCAGGCTATATCTTAACTCGTTCGTCATTATCTTTAATGATGATATTCTTGTATACTCCCAAAATTGGGAAGATCATGAGCAGCACCTAAGGACAGTACTTCAGACTCTGAGGGAAAAGAAGTTATATATAAAGTTCTCAAAATGTGAGTTTTGGTTGTATTCTGTGGCATTCTTAGGTTACAGTGTGTCAAGTGAAGGTATTCGAGTGGATTTGAAGAAAGTAGAGGCAGTGTAGAGTTGGCCCAGACCATCCTCAGCTACAGAGATTCGCAGTTTCCTTGGCTTGGCGGGTTATTACCTTCGGTTTGTTTAGGGGTTTTCATCTATTGCTACACTTATGTTAGGCCAACACCGAAAGGGTGCTCCATTTTAGTGGAAGAAAGAGTGTGAGGCGAGCTTTCAGAAGCTCAAGACAGCTTTGACTACAACCCCAATTTGATATTGCCTAAAAGTTTGGGCTCTTATACTGTCTATTATGATACCTCGAGGATTGGCCTTGGAGCGGTTTTGATGCAGGATGGTAGGGTGATTGCCTACATGTCCAGAAAATTGAAGGTACATGAGAAGAATTATCCTATCCACGATCTTGAGTTAGCTGCTATTATTCATGCCTTGAACATCTGACGTCATTATTTGTACGGTGTGCCTTGTGAGATTTATATGGATCATCAGAGTTTGCAGTACTTGTTCAAGCAAAAGGATCTAAATTTGTGCCAGAGGAGGTGGCTTGAGTTGCTGAAGGACTGTGATATCACTATTTTGTATCACCTGGACAAGGCCATATGGTGGCCAATGCCTTGAGTCGCCAGGCAGAGAGTTTGGGGAGTATGGCATATCTACCAGCATCATAGAGGCCTATGGCGATGGATGTTCAGGCCTTAGCCAGCCAGTTTGTGAGATTGGATCTCTCGGAGCCCAATTGGGTTCTAATTTGCATAGTTTCTCGGTCTTCCTTATTTGATCGTATCAGGGAGCGATAATATGATGACCTTCACTTGCTTGTCCTCAAGGAAAAGGTTCAGTATGGAAATGCCAATGATGTGACTATTGGTGATGATGGGGTATTAAGGATGCTAGGTCGGATCTGTGTACCCAATATTGATGGTATTCGGGAGTTGATTTTGGAGGAGGCCCATAGTTTGTAATATTCCATTCATTCGGATGCCGCGAAGATGTACCAGGATTTGAGGAAAAACTATTGGTGGATGTAGATGAAGAAAGACATAGTGGGATTTGTAGCTCGGTGCCTCAATTGTTAGCAGGTGAAGCATGCGCACCAGAGACTGGGTAGGTTGCTTCAGCAGATAGAGATTCTGGAGTGGAAATGGGAGCAGATTGTTAGGATTTATGCCGTTCACTAGAGGGGGGGGGTGAATAGTGAGGCACGAGAATATTGATAAATAATGCGGAATTAAAACTGCAGGAATAAAGTAAATACGGTAATTGAAATAATAAAGAAAGAACACACCGTATTTTATCGTGGTTCACCACAACCTGTGGCTAGTCCAGTCCCCGAGAGACTCTCTCGAGATTCCACTAACTTCGTCAAGCTTACGGGTGCTTAACAAACCGTTACAGTTGCTCGTAGATGTACACTCTACAAGACTTCGATTGCTCGAGGATACCGCACCCCAAGACTTCACTTTGCTCGTGGATACCGCACCACAAGACTTCAACTACTAAGACTTAGGGTACTTAGTGAACCCGACAAATGAGAAGATATGTTCTTCTCCAACACCTCTCTTTTACAACAAGCACTCTCTCAAAAGAGTAGATAAAGAGAAACAAATTTAGCTCTATGAACAACACAAAGTTGTCTCTCAAATGGCTCAACAAAAGCTCTAAAATGATGCTCAATTATGATCAATATGTATATCAATATATGGAGGAGTTATGTGTTTAAAATCAGCTTAAAAGACCTCTTTTTATAGGTGAAAAATGGTGCATAACCGTTGCTTAATTGACAATTAATTATGCTGATTATATGCTCATATAATCGATTATTTGATTTCACATAATCGATTATTTGTAACGTTAATAAAATCTGCCAGATTCTGCCCACACATAATCGATTATTTCATCCTGGATAATCGATTATGTGTGTAACGTTCCGAAAATCAGATCGCTGATTTTCAGCCAGATAATCGATTATCTTATTTGATATAATCGATTATATTGAGACAGTGTCTCAAACGCTAGCAACGGTAATCTCATAATCGATTATACATATTTGGATAATCGATTGTTTGGTGGCAGTGTTCAAACACTTAGGCCACGGCTACCATATAATCGATTATGCCTTATTGTATAATCGATTATTTACCTCCAGAATTTACAACTTACTTCAAAAACCATTTTGGTTAAGATGAAAACTTTAACAACATTTTATTTGAAGTATTTAAAATATATTTATGATAAATATGATTTAATAAAATATTTTATGCATGTTTATGATGACCTAATGTTGAGCCAAAAGACGAGATAACTTATGCGTTGCTCTTACATTGGTTCTACCTAACGACCTACGCCTTGGGTCTTCGGTCTTTGAACATTTGAGCTCGTCTTTGGCTTGTCTATGCAATTCCATCATCAATATGCTTCTCGCCATTTGATTGTTTGTCATATAGTATCGTTGTTTGACACTTGACTTTATTGTTTGTCATTCATCAAAACCTATACCTGAAAATCATGCTCATACAACCAAGGCACACATATCATAGATAGAGTGATTTTCTACAATTTCCCCCTTTTTGATAATGACAAACAACAGGAGATATGCATATTGAATTCCCCCTAAATTCATGCTATATCTCAACATACAATTTTATGCAAACAATTCAATATATACAATTCAATATTGTTCCCCCTTAAATGAATATTCCCCCTCAATTAAAGCATGCATATCGCCTATATTCTTCCCCCTTTTGGCATTAGCAAAAAGAATATACCAAATGTTATTTAAACTATTGTCGACACCAATTGTTATAAACAAAATCATATTAACATCAAATAATACCAAATGTTAGTAAAAGCATACTAACCATAATAACGGTCATTTTTCTCAAATGTACCAACTGTTATTTCAACTAAAAATATTCATCAAAACACGAGTTAATCATTTAATATAAAGCTAGTTGATATCAATTGTTATTCAAAATAAAACTTATCAAACTATGAATCAATAATTAATATCAATTGTTAGCACATATCAACAGTGACGTTTTTATCAAAAAATACGACAACTAACCAACGTTCCCCCTCGATGCATTAAGGTTTCATGCTTGGTGCATCTACTACGATATTGTAGTCTTCAAGCACACCTGCAAACGTACCTAAAAATAGGTTTTCGGTACCCAACTTCTTTTGGGTCCTTGGGGGTTGGGATAATAATAATCATAATCATCATATGAATCTCCATGTTTAGCAAAACATACGGGTGCAATGTGTCCTACCCGGTTACAATAATGACATATAACGTTAGGATTGTGCATATGTCTAGGGTGAGCCAAATGCGCTCTAGGTGATCTAAAGTTGTTCCCCCTAGAAGCGTTGAAATTCCTAGAGTCATTTCTAGGCGGTCTAAAATTATTCATTCTAGACTTATTGATAAAATTCCTAGAATTGTGTCTAAGTGGTCTAAAATTATTTATTCTAGACTCATTAACAAAAGTCCTAGAGTTGTTTCTAGGTGGTCTAAAATAATTAATCTTAGACTCATTAGTAAAGTTCCTAGAATTATTTCTAGGTGGTTTAACCTCATTTTTATTATCCTTTTTAATTTCTTCAATTTTAGGATTATCAACACTACGTTTTTCTAGTGCGTTCCTAAGTTCTATGTTCTCCATTTTCAAGGCACTACAAGAAGAACAATTGGAACATTGATCAATTGAAGAGGCTTCATTCAATTCCTTGATCTTATTTTTAAAATCAACAATGTCATTTTCCAAAAACTTATTTTCTTTTTCTAAAGCTTCAATTTTATTTTTAAGAAAACTATTGTCATTTTCAAAAGAATTCTTTTCTTCTTTTAACTTCTCATTTTCACTAGTCAATTTTTCAAAATCTATTTCTTTCAAAGAAGATGTTTTCTGAAAATCTGTTTCTTGCAAAGAAAGTGTTGTCTGCAAAGAAAGTGTTTTCTTCAATTCTTTGATAGTTTTGGAAGCATTAACAAACTCACTATATAATTCATTATAAGCATTTTGCATTTCTTCAAATGAGTGAGAGTTAGAAGTACTTACCTCTTCTTCTTCGTTGGCCATGAGGCATCGGGCAGTCGATTCATCACATGAGCTGTCCGCTTTTTGAGGCGTACTTTCATACGTTACCTCAAGCTTATCCCACATCTCTTTGGCAGTTTTGCAGTGGGAAATTTTCCGATAGTCTTCCTGATTCAAAGCGTTATACATCATATTGATTGCCTTGGTGTTGTATTCACTTACCATGGCTTTCCCAACTTTTGTCGTCATTTGTTCACCATGCTTGATGATTTGCCATAGACGAAAGTTGTTTGATTGGATGAAGATTCTCATCCGATCTTTCCAATATGCGTAATTGCTTCCATCAAATAGTGGAGGCAAAAAGGTAGATTGACCTTCGCTTATTATACCTGCGTTCAACATTCTCAACAGAAAAATATATATCGCTCTCAACCGGTTAAGGCTTTCAGAGAGTTAGGCTCTGATACCAATTGTTAGGATTTATGCCGTTAACTAGGGGGGGTGAATAGTGAGGCACGAGAATATTGATAAATAATACGGAATTAAAATTGCAGGAATAAAGTAAATACGGTAATTGAAATAATAAAGAAAGAACACACCGTATTTTATCGTGGTTCACCACAACCTGTGGCTAGTCCAGTCCCCGAGAGACTCTCTCGAGATTCCACTAACTTCGTCAAGCTTACGGGTGCTTAACAAACCGTTACAGTTCCTCGTAGATGTACACTCTACAAGACTTCGATTGCTCGAGGATACCGCACCCCAAGACTTCACTTTGCTCGTGGATACCGCACCACAAGACTTCAACCACTAAGACTTAGGGTACTTAGTGAACCCGACAAATGAGAAGATATGTTCTTCTCCAACACCTCTCTTTTACAACAAGCACTCTCTCAAAAGAGTAGATAAAGAGAAACAAATTTAGCTCTATGAACAACACAAAGTTGTCTCTCAAATGGCTCAACAAAAGCTCTAAAATGATGCTCAATTATGATCAATATGTATATCAATATATGGAGGAGTTATGTGTTTAAAATCAGCTCAAAAGACCTCTTTTTATAGGTGAAAAATGGTGCATAACCGTTGCTTAATTGACAATTAATTATGCTGATTTTATGCTCATATAATCGATTATTTGATTTCTCATAATCGATTATTTGTAACGTTAATAAAATCTGCCAGATTCTGCCCACACATAATCGATTTTCATCCTGGATAATCGATTATGTGTGTAACGTTCCGAAAATCAGATCGCTGATTTTCAGCCAGATAATCGATTATCTTATTTGATATAATCGATTATATTGAGACAGTGTCTCAAACGCTGGCAACGGTAATCACATAATCGATTATACACATTTGGATAATCGATTGTTTGGTGGCAGTGTTCAAACACTTAGGCCACGGCTACCATATAATCGATTATGCCTTATTGTATAATCGATTATTTACCTCCAGAATTTACAACTTATTTCAAAAACCATTTTGGTTAAGATGAAAACTTTAACAACATTTTATTTGAAGTATTTAAAATATATTTATGATAAATATGATTTAATCAAATATTTTATGCATGTTTATGATGACCTAATATTTAGCCAAAAGACGAGATAACTTAAGCGTTGCTCTTACATTGGTTCTACCTAACGACCTACGCCTTGGGTCTTCGGTCTTTGAACATTTGAGCTCGTCTTTGGCTTGTCTATGCAATTCCGTCATCAATATGCTTCTCGCCATTTGATTGTTTGTCATATAGTATCGTTGTTTGACACTTGACTTTATTGTTTGTCATTCATCGAAACCTATACCTGAAAATCATGCTCATACAACCAAAGCACACATATCATAGATAGAGTGATTTTCTACACGGATCACCATGGACTTTATAGTTGGGATCCCTTGAACTGCGAAGAAGTTTGATTCCATTTGGGTAATTATGGATCGGCTGACCAAGTCCGCGCACTTCATTCCTATGTGTACTATTTATTCCTTGGAGTGGTTAGCGGAGATTTATATCCTTGAGATTGTTCATCTGCATGGTATTCCAGTTTCCATCATCTTAGACAGAGGTACTCAAATCACATCACGGTTTTGGAGGTCTGTTTAGCAGGAGTTGGGTACTCGGGAGGAGTTGAGCACAACATTTCATCCTCAAACGGACGGACAGTCCGAGCGCACTATCCAGATTCTTGAGGATATGCTCCATGCGTGCGTGATTGAGTTTGGCGGGTCTTGGGTTAAGCTTTTGCCACTGGAAGAGTTTACTTACAATAATAGTTATCAGTCAGACATTCATATGGCACTATCTGAGGCTTTATTTGGTAGGAGGTGGAGATCCCCAGCGGGTTGGTTTGAGCCGGGTGAGGCTAGACTATTGGGCACAGATTTGGTTCAGGATGCTTTGGAGAAGGTTAAGGTGATTCATGATAGACTTTGTATAGCCCATTCCAGATAGAAGAGTTACACAGACCAGAAGGTTCGTGACGTTTCCTATATGGTTGGTGAGTGGGTTCTGATCCGGGTTTTGCCTATGAAGGGCGTGATGAGATTTGAGAAGAAAGTGAAGCTGAGTCCGAGGTTTATTGGGACTTTTGAGATATTGAGGAATATTGGGGACGTTGCTTATGATCTTGGCTTACCTACCCGCTTGGTAGGAGTTCATATGGTATTTCACGTCTCGATGCTACGGAGGAATCACGGTGATCCGTCGCACGTGTTCGATTTTAGTTAAGTCTAGTTGGACAAGGATCAATCTTATGTTGAGGAGCCGATTGAAAGTGCAAGAGGCGGAGGGGTGAATTGTGAATAATTAAAATAATTGTAAATAAGTTGACTTAAAATCTTATTAGTCGACTTAATATGGCAATGTTGCAGATGGAAAGATTAAAGAAAGTTTTGCAGAAAAAAAGTGCATAAATGTAAGGACACATAGAGTTTTATACTGGTTCAGATTCAAAGTGAATCCTTATCCAGTCCCCTTGGGTTGCAAGGGATTTCTATTCAGATCAATGACTTTCTTTTGAGTACAGATTCGATATTTGTCGCACAGTCTTCTATCACTCATTTTGATACAATGCCTCACCACTTGAGAACTCGCTTTCTATCCCTGACTTGTTACACAGTCAATCTATCTAGACTACTATGCTTGTTTGCAGTAAATTAAAGAGAGCTATTTTGGTTCGATTAAAGTATGCTAAGGTTAAGGTTGCACTAGGAATTTATACAACAAGATGATGGTGAAGGCTTGTCAATCCAAGGGTTTTGATCCTTGGAAATAGTTGATTCATTCCAATAATAAGGCACTAGCCGTTGCTTCAATTCAGATCCTTTCCCTTTGGCTAGAGATATAATTTGACTAAGTTCTTCCTTGATTATTGGGCCTTCCAATCTTGATTGTTGTCCATATCTTCCGCTATCAATTATCTTCAGTGATAGGAATTACTTGTCTATTAAGGATTGCGTTGAATCTTTTATTTCATCGGGGCAGATTTAATTTCCCAAAATCATGGAGGAATTCCCGATTTACTGATAAGATGATGATCCTTTCCTTGAGCAACGAAAACTTCCTTTTAGGAAGATTTTCTTCTCATTTACTATAATCATTTCGCTTCCTTGTTTGACATAGCGGTAACTTCCCTTTTTGGAGTAGCTCTTTCCTTGTTTGCTACATTAATTCCAATAGTTCTGCTTCCTTCTTTGAATACCTGCACACGCATATTAATTGCATCATTAAAATATGATCTAACAATCTCCCCCTTTTTGACTATAGCAAAATTAATATACACAAGAGAGTAAACAACAATTGACTTCCCTGTTTAGGATGAGTCGACTTGGCTCACCCTTAATGTGTGGTCAACTGGACTTGATCTCCCCCTCATTATGTGCAGTCTATTGGTACCTGCCAAATTAAAAGAATAAGAGTTATTCTTTATGCATATTGTATTGTCGATTGATACTTGTCAATTATTATCTAATTCAAAGAATAATAGGTATTGTCTATGTATATTGCATAGTCGACTTGTCCTATTTAGATGAGATAATGCCACACCATATTCATCCTACATATGAGAGAAAAGAATATATTTCTCCCCCTTTATAACATCAACAAAGAGGGAGCAGAAACAATAAAATAGTATCCACAGGAAGAAGAAAAATAAAGCATCCGGGGGCATATCCCAACCACAACCAAAAACAAGTTAAAAAAAAATTGTCCTTAAACCACAGCCATCTAACGGCGCAAGAAGTAAGTATGGGTGTTTAAGATGGCCTGCTTCAACTGGTCAAAGCTGGTGTTGGCTGCAATGCTCATTTTATCCAGCCTGTCATGCACCTCCTTGAATGCCTTGACTACATTTTCCCTTACCTTTTGCACAACCTCCCTAATTTTAGAGAAATCAGACCATGTTTCCTTGGAAAGAGCATGAATGGCTTTCACAGTTTACTTGATGTCGGAGAGTTGAGATTCAAAAGAGAGCAACTTTTCACTATGGTCTGTGGGAATAGAAGAGGGTAGAACATTAGGAGAGGGCTTGGTTTCCTCAGGAGTGGGCTTGGCATCACTTTCACCCTTCTTGACACAGACCCCCTTGATACTCACATACCCCATGCTAGAGAAGGCTCTAGAGTTATAACATTTGGACACAGAAACAAAGAGGTACTCTGAAAGCAAAATTTGATGGGCTTCCAGAATGTAGGTAATCATAAAATTGATAACCCAGCAGGACAACTTAATTTTGAGTTTGGAGATGAGACAGTAGACGAAGAAGGTGTCCCTTTGAGAGAGAGTTGAGAAGGAACCGGTTCTAGGACGGAGAGTGGTTGCAACAATGTGAGCAAGAACCCTAGTCTCAATAACATCATTGGGCCCTATTTAGTTTGGGAGAGTTTCAGAAGGATTTTCAGCAATAATATGTTTTGCCTGATCAAAGGTGATTTCAAAAATCTTCAGGCCAGACATTTTTACAAACAGTAGGAAAACTAGAGCATCGACAAAGAAAAAGAGAACCAAATAGACCACAACCAAGAACAATGCGTTTACCAAGAACAAGGGTTTCAAGTCTGTTAGGTTTACTGGAGCGAAGATTAGCATAGAACATACGGACAAGAGGTTTATACACCATAGGCGGAGAAATAGAGAGAAAGTTTTCCCACCCTTGATACACAAAGAGATCTTTTACCTTACAGTTGAGGGATTCCATACCCTCGAGGTCAACTAATATTCGATGGGCTATGGACTTGTCTTTGAGAGAAATAAAGAAATCCCTATTTGGGGAATCCCAGAAATTTAGGTCGGATTCTAGAAAAGCAAAGAAATCAAACTTGGTTTTCTTTGGAGTGGAGACAGGGGGATCATCCATGGGACGCTTACCAACGGATTTGTCACCTAAAAACAGGGAGTGTTCGGAATACGCACCTTGGGAAGAGGCACACTCCTCAAAACAGTCAGACCCTAGGTCTACTTGCTCAGGAGGAGCGGAGGAGAGTTTTGTTTTAGATCGAGTGCTTTTTCTAGTGGAGGCATAAGAGTTTTTGGAGGACCTGGCCATGGAGAAAATAGAGGATTAGAACAGGGAGTGTAATGAGTTGGTGGAGATGATGAAAAGTAAAGGGGTGAAAAAGACAATCTAAAGGTGAGAGATTTGATGGTTTAGTAGAAAAAGAAAGATTGTCAGATGGACCGACACGTTGATTGGTTTTCCAACTTTTGGCTAAAATTGATGGTAATTTAGACAAGAAATAGAGGGAAAAGATGCGGTGTAATTAATGAACTGAACAAGAAAACAATTATTACAAGTTTTTGAAAAATTGTACTTTGACCCTAAGGGTTTTTTGAAAAACAAATAATACCAAGCAGTTCCCTCAGAGAACAAAATCTTTCCTCCAACAAGGATTTAGTAAAAATATCGGCTAATTGAGCGGAAGTGCGGACAAAATCTAATTCTATATCACCCTTAAGGACATGATCTCTAATAAAATGATGTTTAATGTCTATATGCTTTGCTCTAGAGTGATGCACATGATTTTTCGAGAGGCAAATATCACTAGAATTATCACAAACAATTTGTATAGGTTTGGACGAAAGATCATAGTCACCCAGTTGATGTGACATCCATAGCAATTGAGCACAACATTGTCCAACAACAATGTACTCAGCTTCAGTAGTTGACAATGCAACTGATGCTTGCTTTTTACTATTCCGGGATATTAGAGCTTTTCCTAGTAGTTGACATGTGCCACTTGTGCTTTTCCTGTCTTCTTTATCACCTGCTAAATATGCATCTGAGAAACCTTCTACTTTAAAAGAATTAGATTGATGATACCATAATCCATGAGATACTGTGCCAATAAGATATCGAATAATTCTTTTTACAGCGGTTAGATGTGACTCCTTAGGAGGCGACTGAAACCTGGCACATTTACACACGCTGAACATAATATTTGGTCGACTTGTGGTCAGATACAATAGAGATCTAATCATTCCTCTGTATTTGGTTTCATCAACCGGAGTGCCTGTTGGAAACACGTTTCAAATGCAATATACTAAACGTGTGTTCTTTTGTAGGTTTTGATGAATGTCAAACAAAGCAAAAAGCGATATATAGCAGTACTCAAGGACAAGCACAAAATGGATGCATTACAAGAAGCTCAAGACAAAGTTTAGAAATGTTATAATTGAGTCAATATTAATTGTGATCTTGATTCCTCAACTTGGCTCATAACATGGCTTCTCCACTAAAATTATTTTTCCAAAATCATGCATATTTAAATTAAGTGTCAAATGATTTTAAACTATGCATATTTACATTTGTTAAAATGTTTTCCAAGCATGCCTCAAAAATCTGGGCTAAGATAATCGATTATGTACTTATGATAATCGAGTATCTCTAAGCCAAGACTGCATGACAATCGATTGTGAATTAATGATAATCGATTGTGAGTAAGTCAGTTAACATAAGGTTTTTGCAAACTGCATAACAATCGATTGTGTACTTATGATAATCGATTGTTAACTGAGGCAAAGTTTTCAAAACTCATAAAAATCGATTATGAACTAATGGTAATCGATTAGAATGAGAAAAATGTCTCCCAGTGATTTTAAATAAAATGATAATCGATTGTGGCTTTTGATAATCGATTATATATGAGACAGAGAGTTTTGAAATTAATTAATAATCGATTATTCCATTTGATAATCGATTGTTGAAGCTGACCGTTGTCATATATTTTCAATTACCTTCAGGTAATCGATTGTTGATATTTAACAATCGATGTTTTGCTTAAAATCTGGAAAAGATTTTCTGAACGTTGTTAAAATAATCGATTGTTGATTTTCGGACAATCGATGTTTTATGCCAAAAATTGGAAAGGATTTCTTAACGTTATAAATAATCGATTATTGATTTGAAGTAATCGATTGTTGACGTAAAATCTGGGATTGAATTTTTAATCTGATAGGCAAACAATCGATTGTTTAGTCTTGACAATCGATTGTCACTGAGTAATTTCAGCAATCCTTAATTGGCAATTAGACAACGGTAAGACTGAGTTTTTCACCTATAAATACAGCTTCAACTCAGTGTTTTCACAACAGCAACATATACACTTTGAGTATTTTCATTGCTAAAAGCTTTCTTACATTGATCATCATTTTCCATTCATCCATAAAGCTTTTTGAAGAGCCATTCTGTTGAGCTAAGTTGTTGTGATCTTGAGCGTACTATTTCTACTCATATCTACTCATTAAGGAGTGCTTTGTAAAGTGAGTGTGTTTTGTGTTTGTAAGAGAATTGCAATTCTCGTTTGTTGAGGAACTTGTGATTCCTCGGTTGAAGTCTTTGGGATTGTTATCCCCGAGCAGTTGAAGTCTTTGGGATTGTTATCCCCGAGCAGTTGAAGTCTTTGGGATTGTTATCCCCGAGCAGTTGAAGTCTTTGGGATTGTTATCCCCGAGCAGTTGAAGTCTTTGGGATTGTTATCCTCGAGCAGTTGAAGTCTTTGGGATTGTTATCCCCGAGCAGTTGAAGTCTTTGGGATTGTTATCCCCGAGCAATTGAAGTCTTTGGGATTGGTATCCCCGAGCAATTGAAGTCTTTGGGATTGTGATCCCCGAGCAACTAGGTGAGGCTTGTGTCCTCAGCTGTAACGGTTTGTTAAGCACCCGTAAGCTTGACAAGTTTAGTGGAAATCTCGAGAGAGTCTCTCGGGGACTGGACTAACCACGTTTGTGGCCAACCAGGATACATCATTGTGTAAGTTTATTCTACTGCACTTGTTTTAATTTCTGCAAAGTTTTTAAATTCCGCACTAAAACGCTTAATATTTTTAAAACGCTATTCACCCCCCCCTCTAGCGTAAAGCGTATTGTCCAACAATTGGTATCAGAGCCATACTCTCTGAAAGACTTAACCGTTTGAGAGAATCTTTCCATGGCTTCTACTCTAGACTCTTTTGCAGGTATTGATGAAGGACAGTGCCCCACAAGACCTCCTTTGTTTAACGGGACTAATTATTCATATTGGAAAGAAAGGATGCAGATATTCGTCAGATCAAACAGCCCTTACTTGTGGAAGGTGTACACCAAAGGAAATGAGGTTCCCGTCAAAAAGGTGGAAGGAGAATGGGTGCCAAAATCAGAAGAGGAATTCAACGCCGAGGATAATCGAATGGTCCAAAATAATTTTAAAGCTATTAATTTATTACTTTGTGCTGTTAATGCTAATGATTACAGGAAAATCTCCTGCTGCAAAACAGCGAAAGAAATGTGGGACAAGCTTGAGGTCACTTACGAAGGGACTGACCAGGTAAGAGAAGCTAAAATTGACTTTTTAACTCATGCTTACGAATTGTTCCATATGAAGGAAGGCGAAAAGGTAGACGAGATGTTTGAGCGGTTCTCATCAATAGTGAATGATCTCCACGCGCTCAAGAAGACGTTCACAGACAAAGAACTAGTTCGAAAAATCCTTAGGAGTCTAACACCGGCATGGCGATCAAAGGCCGATGCGATTCAAGAGTCAATTGGAATCACGAACGTCACCATAGACGCTCTTAGAGGTAATCTTAAGACTTATGAATCCACTATTCTTAACCCTGTTATTGATGAACAAAGAAGGCAAAAGATTGCTCTAAAGGCGAGCACAAGTCAATCACCAATTGAAGAGGATGGAGATAGCGAATTCGGACTCATCATCAAAAAGTTCCAAAAATTCATGCGAAAAGAATATGACCGCAAAGGGAAAAAGCAAGGTGAGCAAGTTAAATGTTATGAATGTGGTGAAACAGGGCATATCAAAACAAACTGCCCAAATCTTAAAAAGGAGAAGAAACCCTTCAAGAAGCAACGAGCATACATATCTTGGGGAGGAGATTCCGGAGACGAATCCAGTGAAGAAGAAAATGAAGTAGCGGCAAATCTCTGCCTCATGGCACAGGAAGAAAATCAAAGTGAGGTAAGTCAAATCTCTTCTCAAAATTTTTATACTCTTGATGACATGAGAAATGCCTTTGATGAATTGTATGCTGAATTTCTCAAAGTTACAAAAACCGTCACTAGTTTAAGAGAAAGTGCTTCTCTAAAAGAACAAGATTTTCAAAAACAGTTTTCATTAAAAGAAAAAGAATTAGAAAAATTGGTTTTGGAAAATGAGAAGCTACTAGAACAAAACAAGTTTTATGGGAAAAGAAGTTCTGACAAGCCCGAGAGTTCTACAAAAAATTGTGCTTCTTGTGTAGACCTTAAGAATGAAGTAGGTAGATTAAAAGGCACACTAGATAAATTCAACTCCTCTCATAAAAACTTGAATGTGGTGCTTGATAACTTGAAATCAACCAAGCATGGAATAGGCTTCATAAATGAAGAAGAGGTTGATGCAAAAACCCAACCACCTAGAGCTCAATCTAGGATTAATAACAAAAATGCCTTTCCTAAAACAAACATGCATGCTAGACAAAATATTAGGAGACCTAGACATGACCTTCCGCCTAGCAATCGTCACCATAGACATGATGCATATTTTAGGCACAACAGTGATCATGCTAGAAGATCCCGAAATGTTCAACCTAGAAATGATTATGGTGCTCAAATTAGGAGAAATGAAAATAGAGTAAACAATGTGCATTATTCTAGCTACTATGAGCCTAGACGCATGCATAATCCAAATGTGACATGTCATTATTGTAGACGAATTGGTCATATTGCTCCCGCATGCTTTACTAGACATAGACATGCTACTCAAACATATTATTATAGTATGCATAACCCTCAAGGACCCAAAATGGCATGGGTACCAAAAGAGCATTGATTTGTTTTGCAGGTGTGCTTGAAGGAATCAAGTGTAGTGGATACTCCAAACACTTGACGGGAGACGAATTCAAAATTCCTTAAATTAAAGCACAAAGAAGGAGGAAGAGACGGAAAAGTCGATTTAGGCATTTTTTTTCAAAATCGGAAGTATTTTCGAAAAATTTAAAAGACAAAATACAAGGAAGACAAAGGCAAAATTGTGGAAGAAGCTTCTTAAATTGAAGAATGAGCCAAAAGACCAAAATGAACGGAGGATGTTCAAAATCAGGTAATTGGCAAAGTCGAAGGGAAGGTAAGTACCCTAAACCCTCTTAAGAACATCCTAGGACAAAATTCTTAAGAGTTCACGTTTTTCACCCGACTACACTAGTTTCAAAGTTATTATTTCATTTATAGATTACTGACTTGAGCGTCGGAGATGTTTAATTCTATTTTGCAGGTATCCCCCAAAAGGTAAGAGGAAAGTATAAATTGTCTTGATACAAGAAAAATCGATCATAATCGATTATTTATGCTTACAATCGATTATCAGTATCAATAATCGATTATTTGTTGATTCAATTTTTTTTTGTCATGAAATCTTGTTGAATGTTTACATTGCTTGATAGAATTAAGTCTCATCATTTTAGCATCCCCCTGCCAATCGATTATTTGCCAAAATCCAAACTCTCTGTGAGTGAAATAATCGATTACTATATATTGACAATCGATTATCTGTTTTAAACTTATGTTACCGTTTTGGCTCTACAATCGATTCCTGTCAGGTCATAAATATGAAAAACAATCGATTACCAAGTTTGACAATCGACTATCTTTTTCAAATTTTTTTTTACCGTTCTGGCGTATAATCGATGTGTCAGATCATTTTCATTAATGACAATCGATTATTCTATTCAAACAATCGATTATTGAACGGTCAGTGAATTTATTTTTACCGTTTTAGACTTCAAAGCTCTTCAAATCTCTTCAAATCTTTTCAAATAAGTGTAAGATTCATTCCTTCTCTATATAGGCTGCACATATGCTCTTGTATACTCACTCAAGCCTCCCAAGCACCAAATTATCTTGTTATCTTTGAAAAATCCTAGCACATCTTTTTCAAAAATGTCAAGCCGCAACTCCAAACGTGCTCGTTCCAAACAAGGTGCTTCTTCTTCTCGCCATCTATATCAAGATGGATCGGTTCTATTCTTTGAATCCGATGAAGAGCTCACCCGTTTCTTAACCAAATTTCTTCATGCCATTATCACCGGTGTTAAAATCAATTGGTGCAAGCTTATTCAATCTCATATGTTCAATGCCACCAGAGATGACATACCTCTCCCCTATGCCCTCTTAATAATGAAATTTCTTGAAGCTTCCGGGGTCAATATTGCTAATGGTCCTCTCAAAAAGAGCACCAAAATCTGGGAAATTTCGGAGTCTTCCTTTCATCATGATGGTGATCATGCTCCCGCTCCTCCTCAAAATCGACAAGCCCGTCGTGCTCATCCTCCTCAGGAGCCTACCCTCCGGACTATCTCTGACCAAATTACTCAATTAACCCGTGAGGTCCATGGTTACTTTGATCACGTGCATTATGCCTATGCTCAGGTGGTGCCATATCAAGCGCCTCCCAATGATGATGAAGGAGATGGGGGTGATGAATGATGAAATTGTTGTTTTTGATGATGTGAAATTGTTGTTTTTGATTTGTTTTTCCTTGGTTGGTTAGTTGTTGTTCGTTTTATTGTGTTTGGCTCCACCCATGTAATGTTATTTTCCAATAAATAAACTTTTGTTTATTTCATATGTTTTTTTTGCATATTCTTCCCTTGTATATATTTTTGCTAATGGCAAAAGGGGGAAGAAACGGGATATCAAGAAGTATGCTATATCACTCTCAACTTCATTCATGCTTAAAGTGAGGGGGAACATGAATTGAGGGGGAACATCAAATTGCATACTTTACACTTGTCTTGGATTATCAAAATAATTATTGCATATATCCCGCTTATGTTTGCCATTATCAAAAAGGGGGAAATTGTTGGAAACACGTTTCAAATGCAATATACTAAACGTGTGTTCTTTTGTAGGTTTTGATGAATGTCAAACAAAGCAAAAAGCGATATATAGCAGTACTCAAGGACAAGCACAAAATGGATGCATTACAAGAAGCTCAAGACAAAGTTTAGAAATGTTATAATTGAGTCAATATTAATTGTGATCTTGATTCCTCAACTTGGCTCATAACATGGCTTCTCCACTAAAATTATTTTTCCAAAATCATGCATATTTAAATTAAGTGTCAAATGATTTTAAACTATGCATATTTACATTTGTTAAAATGTTTTCCAAGCATGCCTCAAAAATCTGGGCTAAGATAATCGATTATGTACTTATGATAATCGAGTATCTCTAAGCCAAGACTGCATGACAATCGATTGTGAATTAATGATAATCGATTGTGAGTAAGTCAGTTAACATCAGGTTTTTGCAAACTGCATAACAATCGATTGTGTACTTATGATAATCGATTGTTAACTGAGGCAAAGTTTTCAAAACTCATAAAAATCGATTATGAACTAATGGTAATCGATTAGAATGAGAAAAATGTCTCCCAGTGATTTTAAATAAAATGATAATCGATTGTGGCTTTTGATAATCGATTATATATGAGACAGAGAGTTTTGAAATTAATTAATAATCGATTATTCCATTTGATAATCGATTGTTGAAGCTGACCGTTGTCATATATTTTCAATTACCTTCAGGTGATCGATTGTTGATATTTAACAATCGATGTTTTGCTTAAAATCTGGAAAAGATTTTCTGAACGTTGTTAAAATAATCGATTGTTGATTTCCGGACAATCAATGTTTTATGCCAAAAATTGGAAAGGATTTCTTAACGTTATAAATAATCGATTATTGATTTGAAGTAATCGATTGTTGACGTAAAATCTGGGATTGAATTTTTAATCTGATAGGCAAACAATCGATTGTTTAGTCTTGACAATCGATTGTCACTGAGTAATTTCAGCAATCCTTAATTGGCAATTAGACAACGGTAAGACTGAGTTTTTCACCTATAAATACAGCTTCAACTCAGTGTTTTCACAACAACAACATATACACTTTGAGTATTTTCATTGCTAAAAGCTTTCTTACATTGATCATCATTTTCCATTCATCCATAAAGCTTTTTGAAGAGCCATTCTATTGAGCTAAGTTGTTGTGATCTTGAGCGTACTATTTCTACTCATATCTACTCATTAAGGAGTGCTTTGTAAAGTGAGTGTGTTTTGTGTTTGTAAGAGAATTGCGATTCTCGTTTGTTGAGGAACTTGTGATTCCTCGGTTGAAGTCTTTGGGATTGTTATCCCCGAGCAGTTGAAGTCTTTGGGATTGTTATCCCCGAGCAGTTGAAGTCTTTGGGATTGTTATCCCCGAGCAGTTGAAGTCTTTGGGATTGTTATCCCCGAGCAGTTGAAGTCTTTGGGATTGTTATCCCCGAGCAGTTGAAGTCTTTGGGATTGTTATCCCCGAGCAGTTGAAGTCTTTGGGATTGTTATCCCCGAGCAATTGAAGTCTTTGGGATTGGTATCCCCGAGCAATTGAAGTCTTTGGGATTGTGATCCCCGAGCAACTAGGTGAGGCTTGTGTCCTCAGCTGTAACGGTTTGTTAAGCACCCGTAAGCTTGACAAGTTTAGTGGAAATCTCGAGAGAGTCTCTCGGGGACTGGACTAACAACGTTTGTGGCCAACCAGGATACATCATTGTGTAAGTTTATTCTACTGCACTTGTTTTAATTTCTGCAAAGTTTTTAAATTCCGCACTAAAACGCTTAATATTTTTAAAACGCTATTCACCCCCCCCTCTAGCGTAAAGCGTATTGTCCAACAGTGCCCTGCTCCACCTTATCTAAATTTGTAGCATGACTCATTGGAATTCCAATGGATTTTGCATTACTCATATTGAATTTTTCAATTAACTCCTTGGTATATTTAGATTGATAAATGAAAGTTCCATTTTAAGACTGATGAATTTGAAGCCCATGGAAAAAAGTGACTTCACCCTTCATGTTCATTTCGAATTCGCTTTGCAGGAGATTTCTAAATTCCTTGCACATACAAGGGTTAACACTACCAACGATAATATTATCAACATAAATTTGAATAATAAAATTACCTTCTGATGCTTATTTAATGAAAAGAGTTGAATCAATTTTACCTCTGGTGAACCCATGACCAATAAGGAAAGTACTCAACATGTAATACCAAGCACGTGGAGCCTATTTTAGACCATACAATGCCTTGTACACATGATAAGGGAGTTTTGAGTCCTCAAAACCTGGTGGTTGTTTCACAAATACTTCTTCTTCGATGAATCCGTTTAGAAAAGCACTTTTGACATCCATTTGAAATAATCTGAATCCTTCAAATGAAACATATTCTAACATGATCCATATCAATTCTAATCGGGTTGTTGGAGCAAAAGTTTCATTGTAGTCGACTCCTTCCTGCTAGGAGTATCCTTGAGCTACTAGTCTGGATTTATTTCTTACAACTTGTCCTTCTTCATTTAATTTGTTCCTGAATACCTATTGGTTCCGATAACTGAAGCATTTTCAGGTCGGGGTATTATCTTCCAAACTTGCAGTTGGATTTTTCCTCTTAATTGTTTTTGTCCAACTATCAATTCAAAAGCCATTTCCAACTTGTGAAACTTTGCCTTCCAAAACATATAGCTAGCAACGAATCTAGGCACTATAATTTGTTCAGGAAACAACATAATGGTATCACAATGTAGTGCTTGACTTACTGATCTCAATGAAATTTTAAGACTTGTAAGGGATGTTTTCTTGAGCGATCGGATGGTAGAAGAGACCCTGTCATCATTCTGGTTTAAAGCCTCAATTTCCTGTAGAAGATTTATGCCAAGTTCACATCAATTATTCTGATAACCTATTTTATCAAAATTGTACAAAAGTAATTCTACGATAGAAAACAAAAGAATGCATCATATCACCATCCATCTCTCAGATTTACAAGTGTAGGTATGATTTCTTCGACCGTTCTTTGAGAGAAACAACGATCAATGATCTTCGTCCTACTGGTGCCCTGTTGAGTAAGGGATCATGAAATTTTGAAGAATACTGGTTTGTTTTATTTGAACTACTTCTTCCCTTCAGTCGATGCAAGCTTAGGAAAGGTATCCATCATCTTATGCTCCGAATGGCCATATAAAAGTAGAGCCAACGTAGTCTTGCAACAACAGGAAGAAAAATAACACGATAGCAAAATTACTAATAAGAAAAAGCACATATGGTTTCTTCGATTCATCAACATTATATGCTCTTTAAGTTCAAAAAATCCCCTTACAGGTCCTGCGACTCTGTTTAGAAGGTAAGTTTCCAATTACCTTCAAAAAATCCCCTTTTGGTTCGATTAAAGTATGCTAAAAGGTTGCACTAGGAATTTACACAACAAGATGACGGTGAAGGCTTGTCAACCCAAGGGTTTTGATCCTTGGAAAAAGTTGATTCTTTCCAAGAATAAGGCACTAGCAGTTGCCTTTAATTCAGATCATTTCCCTTTGGCTAGAGATATGATTTGACAAAGTTCTTCCTTGATTATTGGGCCTTCCAATCTTGATTGTTGTCCATATCTTCCGCTATCAATTATCTTCAGTTATAGGAATTACTTGTCCATTAAGGATTACGTTGAATCTTTTATTTCATCGGGGTAGATTTGATTTCCCAAAATCATGGAGGAATTCCTGATTTACTGATGAGATGATGATCCTTTCCTTGAGAACCAACAACTTCCTTTTAGGAAGATTTTCTTCTCATTTGCTATAATCATTTCGCTTCCTTGTTTGACATAGCAGCATCTTCCCTTTTTGGAGTAGCTCTTTCCTTGTTTGCTACATTAATTCCAGTAGTTCTGCTTCCTTCTTTGAATAGCACACGCATATTAATTGCATCATTAAAATATGATCTAAAAATCTCCCCCTTTTTGATGATAGCAACAGTTGACTTCCCTGTTTAGGATGAGTCGACTTGGCTCACCCTTTATGTATGGTCAACTGGACATGATCTCCCCCTCATTATGTGCAGTCTATTGGTACCTGTCAAATTCAAAGAACAAGAGTTATTGTTTATGCATATTGTATAGTCGACTGGAACTTGTCAACTATTATCTAATCCAAAGAATAACAGGTATTGTCTATGTATATTGCATAGTCGACTTGTCCTGTTTAGATGAGATAATGCCACACCATATTCATCTTACATATGAGAGAAAAGAGTATATTTCTCCCCCTTTTTAACATCAGCAAAGAGGGAGCAGAAACAATAAAATAGTATCCACGGGAATAAGAAAAATAAAGCATCCGCAGGAATATCCCAACCACAACAAAAACAAGTTTAAACAAAAAATTGTCCTTAAATCACAGCCATCTAACGACGCAAGAAGTAAGTAAGGGTGTTGAAGATTGCCTCCTTCAACTGGTCAAAGCTGGTATTGGCTGCAATGCTCATTTCATCCAGCCTGTCATGCACCTCCTTGAATGCCTTGACTGCATTTTCCCTTACCCTTTGCACAACCACCCTGATTTTAGAGACATCAGACTCTGTTTCCTTGGAAATAGCATGAATGGCTTGCACAGTTGACTTGATGGCGGAGAGTTGAGATTCAAAAGAGAGCAGCTTTTCACTAAGGTCTGTGGGAATAGAAGAGGGTAGAACAGTGGGAGAGGGCTTGGTTTCCTCAGGAGTGGGCTTGGCATCACTTGCACCCTTTTTGACCCAGACCCCCTTGATACTCACATACCCCATGCTAGACAAGGCTCTAGAGTTATAACATTGTGAATAATTAAAATAATTGTAAATAAGTTGACTAAAAATCTTATTAGTCGACTTAATTTCGCAATGCTGCAGATGGAAATATTAAAGAAAGTTATGCACAAAGTAAGTGTAGAAATGTAAGGACACTCAGAATTTTATACTAGTTCGGATTCAAAGTAAATCTTAATCCAGTCCCCTTGGGTTACAAGGGATTTCTCTTCAGAACAATGACTTTCTTTTGAGTACAGATTCGATATTTGTCGCACTGTCTTCTATCATTCATTTTGATACAATGCCTCACCAGTTGAGAACTCTCTTTCTATCCCTGACTTGTTACATATTCAATCTATCTTGTCTACTATGGTTGTTTGCAGTAAAGTGAACAGAGCTATCTTGTTTCTATCAAAGTATGATAAGGTTAAGGTTGCACTAGGAATTTATACAGCAAGAGGATGGTGAAGTCATGTCAACCCAAGTGTTTTGATCCTTGGAAAGAGTTGATTCTTTCCAAGAATAAGGCACTAGACGTTGCTTCAATTCAGGTCCTTTCCCTTTGGCTAGAGATATGATTTGACAAAGTTCTTCCTTGATTATTGGGCCTTCCAGTCTTGATTGCTGTCCAGATCTTCTGCTATCAAATATCTTTCGTGATAGGAATTACTTGTCCATTAAGGGCCGCATAGAATCTTTTATTTCATTCGGGTAGATTTGATTTCCCAAAATCATGGAGGAATTCCTGATTTGCTGATGAGATATTGATCCTTTTCTTGAGCGACGACAACTTCCTATTAGGAAGATTTTCTTCTCATTTGCTACAGTCATTTCGCTTTCTTTTTGAACATAACGGCAGCTTCCCTTGTTGGAGTAGCTCTTTTCTTGTTTGCTACATCAATTTCAATAGTTCTACTTCCTTCTTTGAATACTTGCACATGTATATTAATTGCATTATTAAAATATGATCTAACACCGGTGGCGATATCAGAGAGGCATGTCAGAAAGCTGATGTCAAAAAACATTGCATCGGTGAAGGTTCAGTGGCAGGGTCAGCCGATCGAGGAGGCAACCTAGGAGACTGAGCAAGATATGCGCAGTCGATACCCACATCTTTTCACTACTTCAGGTATGTCTCTATGCTCGTTTGAGGATGAAAAAATATTTAAGTGTGGGAGGATGTAACGATCTGACCGGTCTTTTTTAGAATTAACGCCTAGATCCCTTATTAACTGCTTCCCCCATGTTTATTTCTACTATTTTGGTTTGCCGGGATGTTTGGTTTAGAGTTTCGGAGAGTTTTGGGACACTTAGTTCCTACATGAGAGCTTAAGTGTTGGAAAGTTGACCGTAGTCGGAGCAGTATAAAGACGTCCTCAGAATGGAAATCTGATGGTTCTGTTAGCTCTATTCGGTGATTTTGGGGTTAGGAGCGTGTTCGGATTGTATTTTGGAAGTCCGTAGAAAATTTAAGCATGAAATGCCGAAAGTTGAATTTTTTGAAGTTTCCGGTCCGATAGTGAGATTTTGATCTGAGAGTCGGAATGGAAATTTGGAAGTTGTAATAGCTCCATTATCTCATTTGGGATGTGTGTGCAAAATTTCAGGTTATTTGGTTTGGTTAAGTTTTTGATCGAAAACGTATTTTTGGAAAATTTGGAGTTCTTAGGCTTAAATCCCTGATCAATCCCAGGTTTTGATGTTGTTTTGGGTATTTTAAGGATGGGTACAAGTTTGGATATTGTCTTGTGACTTGTTAGTGCCTTTGGTTGAGGTCCCGGTGCCTAGTGATTATTTCGGATGGTTGACGGAAAGATTTTTGAAGTTAAGAGATTGCTGATTTAGCTGGTACCCATCATAACCACACATGCGTTTGGATTCCGCAGGTGCAGAGCCATAGAAGCGGCGTAGAGACCGCAAAAGGAAATTTTTGGCTTTTCCTTCAGGTTCCGCAGATGCGGAAGGTTCACCGCAGAAGCGGTTGCGCATCTGCGAAAGAATGATCGCAAATGCGGTCTCTAACCGTTTTAATGAAAGTTGCACATGCAAAGTGGTGTCCGTATAAGCGGGACCGTAGATGCGATCCCAGGGCCGCAAATGTGGAAGTCGCTGGGCAGAACATATAAATAGTTACCTTTGCGAAATTGAGCCATTATTCCATCATTTTTATCCGATTTTGAAGCTTTTGGAGAGATTTTTGACGAAACAAAGGGGAATCACTTGAAGAATATTTGGCAACAAAAATTAAACTACAAAACAATGAGGAAAAATAAATATTATTTACCTTTAATGAAATTTATTGAGGAACCAATTTTTGTAATTTTATTGAGGGTTTTATCTTTTTTTGTTTTGATGATGAAGGAGACACTTTGGTTTTGGAAGTTTGGGTGGATCTTCTCATCTACCCTCAACTCTTTCCCCTTGCGCTTCAGTTGTTTGTCGACTGGTTTATCTACTCCGCTGGCATCAACATCGTGCAAATGCTTGCTTCGCATTTGTGCGCGAATTTGTCTTGGAGATGAAATACCTATAGTTTTTTCACTTGCATGTGTAGATTGTGAGTTTTTTGGTGGTGATTTAGGTGTTAAAACACCCAAATCAAAAGACGAAATATATGCTAATACAGCTATTGATGGGTTTTTTGTGTAGTATTTGATTTTTTCATGATTTATGAGTTGAATACAAAGTTGGAATGAAGGTTAAAAATGGTGGGAGATTCAACAGAAAATGATGGAATTTGTGGGTTAGAGCTGTATGAGAATGTGGGAAAAAACTAAAGAAAAATCGTGGGTGGAGGGGGGGGGGGGGAATTAACTGTAGGTAAATAGTGGGAGAGGAGAGAGAAGCGGGTAGTATAAAAATTTGGAAGATACTGTTCCTAAATTAAAGCCTATAATAAATGAGGCTATAATTAAGACTTAATTTGAATTATGGTACATAAATTGAAATTTGATATATTTAAATATAATAAACACAAACCTTAAACATGATAAGTTATAAAATTTGATATATGATATACATAAATAAAAATTCCTATATTAAATGGGGCCACCAAATAGGACGTCTCGTTCAATTTTTACATAAGGAAAGGGCAGCTATTTGATCAAGCATTTTCGGCAGTCCGCTTGTCAAAATCCACCCTATTTTGGGCCAGCCCTATTAGAAAGCAGCTTTCCCCTCACTCAAAATATAAAAACCCTAGCCGTCACCTCCTCCCTCTCCTTCTTCTTTCTTCACACACACCAGAGAAACAGACTGACACCTCATTTTCTCTAAGCGAGCGGCTGCTGCTTTCTCCCTCCTCATTCCCTCCTTTGTTCGTTCTCTTCACTTCACCCACACACTAATCTCTCATGGAACAAAGCTAAAAAGAGTTCTGGATTTTAAAAAGAAAAAAGAAAACTCCGAGTTCCAGATTTGAAAGAGAAAAAGAACAAAAACAATTCCTATAAACAGAACAAAACAAAACATATGATCAAAAAGGGAATTTGAAGCTGTTGGATTGAAGAGCTGTTGTTTGTTGCTGGACTCGTTTGCCTCAAGTTGCTGAGTTTCAATTCTACAACTTCCGACCTTCATTTGGTTGAGTTCATTCGTTTTTCCTGCTATTAGGTATGTGAATTTTCATTTGTTATCCTTCATTTCGAGCTTGAGAATAAAACATGAGTTGTTCATATTCAGTGTGTGATTGATCTTTCAGATCTGGTCTGTTTAGTTTCCAAATCTGTTTAAGTCTCCTTCCTTTGATTAATATCTGATGCTATAATACACGTTTCATCTAAATGCAAAAAAAAGAAATTGTTAAGTAATGGTTGATTAAATTGATACGGTTTGTTCAATTGTTGACAGAACCCGTTTCCTAAAAGCAGCTAATCATGTTTAAGGTGAACTTACAGGATTAAACTAATTCAAAGTGGGTTTTGTTTTGAGCTGTATAGTTAATGATAGTTGCCTCATTGTGAATTGAGAATCTGTTAGGGAAATAGAAAGACATAAGTTGTAATTGCTTCTGTAGCTTAGTTAGAACGTGAAGTATGAATTACTATTTGGTCATCGTGATCGGTTTGATGCATCTACAAACTTATTCATAAGTGTTAAGGACAAAATAAAAAGGATTGGGTTCCAAAATGTTTACTGCTGTGTTTCATACTTTCATTCGTCAGGAATAGGCCACTAGTATCGTTAATTGAAAGCAAATAATTTTGTTAATCCAATTGCTTAAAATTATACATCTTCTCCACAACAATACTATATTCATAACTCCTGACCTTACAACAATTCTCAAAACCTTAGGAAAATAATTAATGAACCTCGTAGCTTGCTTTAGGCGCGATCAATAAATTATCGTGACTATTGGTACGGTTCCAGTGGCATGATCACGATACGTAAATCCCGATTTGGGTGTGCATTTAATGTGACCGACCATATCTTAGAGATATTTTATATTTTTGTTTTTTTGAATTATTTTTAGCCATATCCTCGCACCCGTATCCGTACTAGGATCCGTATCTCCGATTGTTAGAATTTACATCTCGAAAGATCCGTCCTCTAGATCCGCACCCGTGTCGGACACCAGCACCTATGTCCGAGCAACTTAGATGGTACAAAGCTGTAGGCACTATGCAGAGTTGCCCCTTTACCTTTCATAACAAGAAAAAAAAAACTTGACATTTCTCTGGATCCTCCTGAAAATAAATTGCTCATTAAGCCTCTTTTTGCCATGATTTTCAGAAGAAATCACATTCTTAGTATAATGCCTATATAAGGTATTTGAACTGTGTATAATATGTGCGCTTACTAACTTGTTTCTCATTCACAGTGTGACACTTGTTACTTTTCTTTTTGATCCTTTAGTAGTGCCACTATATGGTCTGAAAGTGGAATAGTTACATACTCGCATATGATTTTAAATTTTGCATTTTCGTCATCACAGGCTATCGATTGACCTTTCTTCGGAATCAGATAGATGGTTGCTTTCTAGTTTAGTTCCCTATATAGCAGAATTGAGAAATGAGTTTGATTTCACGTCTGAGGCATCGTTTGCCTGGTGTACTCTTGAGACAATCGGTTCGATCGAATGTGGCTGACTCCTGTTTCATTACCTCATCTGTGTTTACTCGACACTTTTCTCAGCCTGCCAGGAAAGAGGAGGAAGACGAGGAAGAAGTAGAGATTGACCAGAGAAAGCTTCCGGCTGATTATGATCCTGCAACTTTTGATCCTACTGAGCATCGTAGTCCTCCACCCGAGAGGGTATGGAAGCTTGTAGATGAAGTTTCGGGACTTACATTGGTTGAAGTTGCAGAACTGTCTTCCATTATTATGAAGAGGTTGGGTATGACTGAGCAACCAATGGTCGGTGTTATGAAGGCAGGAGCTGCTGGATTGGCAGCAGCAGCTATTAAGGGATCGGAAGCAGCCAAGGAAGATAAGAAACCAGAGAAAACTGTTTTTGAACTTAAACTGGAATCATTTGATGCTGCTCAAAAGATAAAGATAATCAAAGAGGTCCGCAGTTGTACTGAGTTGGGACTGAAGGAAGCGAAGGAGTTAGTCGAAAAGACTCCTGCTATTTTTAAGAAGGGGGTGTCGAAAGAAGAAGGAGAACAAATCATTGAGAAGATGAAAGCTGTTGGCGCAAAGGTTGTTCTGGAATGATAATGAACAAGACATTTGGTTTGATACTGAGTTAATCCAAAAGTATTTGAAAACTAAATTATGCTTCATTAGGCTATGCGTTTTTGTAGTCTACTTTTCTTTCCTTTCCTGAAACCCCTCAGGTGTAGCTCACAAATAATTGTGTCCATCATGTTTGATTGACATGCTTAGCAGAAGGAATGCGACTTGGTTGAGTCTACTCTTGTAATTGGCTGTACTACAGGATTAATGATTCTTTTCTTTGGAAGGAAATGTGATGTTACGTGCTCATTGATAACTAATGCACGAAATGCGTCAACTTTTCTCTATGCAGAAAGCTTAAGCTTGTCTTTATTCCTTATGCAGAATCCTTGATTAATTAACAGAAATGCTGAATGCTGTATGCAGAATGCTTAGCTAAGGATTTGCTTTAATTAGCTTTATGGTTACTCTTGTAAAGTACATGTTGTGTTGGTATGATTTGCTGGAACTTAACTATGCCTTAGTACACAAAATGAGGAGGGTTGCTGATGTAAAACACACCCTCAACAACAACAACCCAGTATAATCCCACATAGTGGGGTCTGGGGAGGGTAGTGTGTACGCAGACCTTACCCCTAACCTTAGCTAAGGATTTGCTTTAATTAGCTTTATGGTTACTCTTGTAAAGTACATGTTGTGTTGGTATGATTTGCTGGAACTTAACTATGCCTTAGTACACAAAATGAGGAGGGTTGCTGATGTAAAACACACCCTCAACAACAACAACCCAGTATAATCCCACTTAGTGGGGTCTGGGGAGGGTAGTGTGTACGTAGACCTTACCCCTAACCTTAGCTAAGGATTTGCTTTAATTAGCTTTATGGTTACTCTTGTAAAGTACATGTTGTGTTGGTATGATTTGCTGGAACTTAACTATGCCTTAGTACACAAAATGAGGAGGGTTGCTGATGTAAAACACACCCTCAACAACAACAATCCAGTATAATCCCACTTAGTGGGGTCTGGGGAGGGTAGTGTGTACGCAGACCTTACCCCTAACCTTAGCTAAGGATTTGCTTTAATTAGCTTTATGGTTACTCTTGTAAAGTACATGTTGTGTTGGTATGATTTGCTGGAACTTAACTATGCCTTAGTACACAAAATGAGGAGGGTTGCTGATGTAAAACACACCCTCAACAACAACTCAGTATAATCCCACTTAGTGGGGTCTGAGGAGGGTAGTGTGTACGCAGACCTTACCCCTACCCTTGGGTAGAGAGGCTGTTTCCAAATAGACCCTCGGCATCCTTCCCTCCAAGAACTTCCCACCTTGCTCTTGGGGAGACTCGAACTCACAACCTCTCGGTTGGAAGTGGGGATTGCTTACCATCAGAACAACTCCTCATCTAATGAAAAGACACAAAGTGACATTAATAGTGGGCTTAGTTCAAGACTAAAACTGCCATTGCTAGATAAGCTACTATGATTAAGTTTTCAATCGCCAAACTATTTTGGAGTTAGCTATATGAGCTTTTTATATTCATTTTACTTCAATGTGATATGTTTCATTCCAATGTCTATATTTTGTCTTCTAGGATAAATTAGTGGCTCTAAATCTCTTACTTATCTCTATACTAGACTATGCAATTTGCAAAACATATGTATGTCATAGAGGAGATTCCTCAAAGAGAGTCCAAGGTGAACCCTAAACAATCTTACTAATTTGGCTATGTCCGTCTTTCATACTGGTGTCTGCATATTTTTGCGATTTAACGTTGGAATTGGGGCTATGGTATAGTACAACGAGTACACAACATAGCCATTCAGTCAAATATCGGTTACCAATTTGATCAACACAGGATTTTTCACAACCATCGTTAAGTTAGTCTAATATTAAGACAGCGATTCAGACATGGGCTATCATGAAAACAAAGACGACAATGTTGGATGGAGGGTCCACTCAGTGGCTCTACATAACCATAGTAAGCGTTAGGATATTATTTGGCTGAAGTTTGAAAAGAAAAGAGCATATACAGTTCCAACATTTTGTTGACAAAATGAAAAATTTCTTCCAAAATACCAAATGTTATTTAAAGAATAGTAAGTTAGCATTTGTCCCCCCAAAAGAAAAAAATCAATATCTGTGTGTGACATAAATCTTAGTCATATATTCTATCCTTGAAACTTCTCGTATACGAAACAGTTGGTGGCCGAAGTTTGGAACAAGAAACAGCAAGAAGAGAATACTTATTTCTGGTTTTATTTCTTTCCCTTTTGTACTCATTTTGCAAAAATCACGTTGTTGCACGTGAATGAAGAGAAAGAGACTTCAAAGCTGTACTGTTTTTCTGTCAAAAGAAATTCTATATAATCAAAATTCAAAGAGTTCACATAAGGTGCGGTTACGGCAAAGTAGTGTCAGAGCCAGTATTGCAAAAGACAAAAGTAAATTTTATTGCTTTGATATGCGTGCCGACAATAGTTAAAAAATAAAAAGGTTCTCCCCTTTATATAGTAGGGGAATTTCAATCCTAGTACAAGTCTAAATAAGGTAAAAACCATGTTCTTCTAGTAAAACATGACCCACAGTTGATCTCGCGAGATTCGCGCCATAATATTTGGTTGATGGCGGATATTACGGTCCCTCGTTTGTCCTCTCTAACCGTCTTCCCTTTTAACCTTGATTTAATTTTTTGCTTGAGCTCGATTCTTAACGTGTCATCCCCCCTCCGCCCCCCCTCCCCCCCCTCCCCAATTTCTGTGGGAGCCCCCAGCTTTACCCGAGGGCAACTTTTATCCCAAATTTTACCCGTATACAGATAGTCCTCTTATTTCTCAGAGAGTAGACTTATAGGAATGACAAGAAGCGACTAATTGACCCCAGTTCCGTCCTTCGTACGTCATAAGTAAGTTGACGAGCCGAAACGTCCCATCAGTCGCGTTGCTCTGACTTCGGACACGTGTCAGTTGTTGGTTGACCATCCTCGATTATTCTTCAATTCTTTAAATCTTCATATCTTCATCTCTAGCAAAAAAATTTAAAAAAAAAGAGAAAATAAGCCAATATTTTTAAAGGTCATGTTTTCTCTGTTCCGTCAAAACTGGCCGAACTACATCGGTTTGATTCTCATCGGATGTGAGATACATAGGCAAACCTTATCGATTCCAACCCCAAGTTTCCAAGAAGAAAAATTTTTTTTCCCTTTCCTTAATTCCCACTTAGAATTCTTTCCTTAGAAAATCCAAAATTTTAAAAACCCAAAAATATTTTCCTTTTTTTAAAAGTGTTTCATTCAAAGAAAAAAAAAACGGGAAACAAAAGGAGAAGGAAGGATTACTACAATGATCTCATAAAAAAGGTAAAAGCTAAACTACACTCTTACAAAGGGTAACTGCTAACGTTTGGAGGTAAAACAACACTTATAACTGGTGTGCTCCAAAGCTTACTACTCACATTCTTTCTGTTCTGGATCCTCCTGACAATGTTATCACACACTTACACAAGATGTTTGCAAGTTTCTTTTGGAGCTCCAATGAGGATGGCAAAAGCAAACACAGGTCAAAATGGCTAAACTTGTGTCTCCCTAATGAAGGAGAATTGTGGCTCACATTACTCTTTGATGTTTCAAAATCACTGTTCGCAAAACTGTGGTGGAAATTCAGAACATCGAAGTCATTATGTTCTAATTTCATGTGGATTAATATTGCATGAAGGAAATTCCTACTGTGGTGCAATTTTGGATAGGATCACATGTTTGGAGGAAAATGTTACAAGCAAGAGATGAGGTCGAGCATGAAATACTGTGGCAATTAAAAGGGGGTTCAACAAATGTGTGGCACGAAAATTGGACTGGAATTGGACCTCTATATCATAAAGTGCCACCACAATTCGACATCAATGAAGAATTATAAGACGTGTCAGACTTACGAGCATAAACTGGTTGGGATGATCATCTGCTAGATCGAACATTCCACGCAGATATAGCCGACCACATCAGACAAAAGGTACACTTTGAAAATACAGAAGACTACTGGGACACACCTGTGGATGCCAACTTCAACAGGTAAGTTTACAGTTGGGAGTGCATGGCACATCTTGAGGCATAGAGAACAGGCAAATCCTGAACAAAAATCAATATGGACAATAGGATTACCCTTCAAAATCTGTTTTTCCCCTACGGAGATTATGGAGACGCAAGGTGCCAACAGATGACTTATGGAGGAGAAATGGATATCAAGTTGTGTCAAAAATTTGGTGTTGCTTTCCACCTAAGGAAGAAACTATCAACCACATTTTCCTCACAAGCACAAATTCCTCTACAGTGTGGAAGGTATTCATGCAGGCTGCTGGAATAAGTGTAAACTTGATACAGCTTCATCAAGTGACTAGAGCATGGTGGAATGCTAACTATTATCCAAAGCTAAAACCACTTTTCCAAGCTGCACCAGCAATTATAACTTGGGAACTTTGAAAAAGAAGGAACTCAAATAAACACGGAGGTAAAAATGCATCTACTAGCAGAGTGGTGCATGAGGTTAATAACACACTGCATTATCTTGCTAAAGTTAGGTACAATTGCATTTCAAGAAGAGAGACTCAGCTTCACATATACACAATACACTTTATTACAGAACGTATGTTCCTGAGACTGAATCCTAACTCAAAGTGATACAGTTCGGGTTAGCTTACTGAAAATCGAGTTAACAATACAAATGTGAATACTATCATGGGGTGGAAATGTCAAAGTCCACCTTTCATCAGACATCCTCGGCGTCGTCATCAGAATTATGAATCTCATCATGATCATCATCGTTGAAGATGTCCATAGCATGTATCTGTATATTCTGAAACTGGTCGATTGCATCTCTTGCTTTGGATATGAGAGCATTTTTTGCAACTTTAATCACATCCCATTTTCTGACATTCTCATCCTTGTGATCATTCTTATTTTGGCGGCCATTTGCTGATCTTGAAGTGGCTGCTTTTCTCTTTGCTTCCCTGCAATGTAGCTGATCAATGTGTAGAGTGTTTTGTGAGAATTGATATTCTTGTATTGCTCACAAAAGTATATATAGAGTACAGAGAGGTATCAAATCCTACCAACTATAGGACTGTACAACAATGGAAGAAATCAAATCCTACCAACTATAGGACTGTACAATAATGAAAGAAATCAAATCCTACCAACAATAGGACTGTACAATAATGAAAGAATATTCTACCAATAATAAAAAGATACATACAATATATTCTAATACGCCCCCTCAAGATAGAGGGCCGGAGGATACGCCAATCTTGGACATCAGCAGAAGAAGCCGATGACGAGATAAGTGATTGGTGAGAGCATCAGCAAGCTGATCAGCAGAGGATACGTGAGCAAAACGAAGAGACCCATTCTGAACCAAGTGACGAACAAAGTGACAATCAATGGAGATGTGTTTCATGCACGAATGAAACACAGGGTTGGCACAGAGGTAAGTGGAGCCAATGTTGTCGCTGTAAATGACAGGAGGAGCCGGAAGAGGGACATGAAGCTCGCACAGCAGGGAATGAAGCCAACGGACTTCAGCGGCAGCAGAAGCAATGGCACGATATTCAGCCTGAGTAGAGGATTGTGCAATGGAACGCTGGTTTTTGGAGCTCCAGGAAATAGGATTAGGCCCTAGAAAGACAACATAGGCACCAGTTGAGGAGCGGTCATCACAGTTTCCACTCCAATCAGCATCAGAGAAATAATGCAGAGGTATAGCAGATGAAGGACGCAGCCAGACTCCGAAGTCACGCGTCCCATTCAGATACCAGAAGAGGCGCTTAACTGCACTCCAATGAGTGACAGTAGGAGCGGGCATGAACTGTGAGAGTTTATTCACAGCAAAGGAGATATCAGGACGAGTGAAGGAGAGACACTGGAGACCCCCAAGGGCCTGTCGATAGGCGGATGCATCGGCAGGAGCCGAGCCGTCGGCCAGATGAAGGCGAGTGGACGCCGCTGTTGGCGTCTGAACAGGGTTGGACTCCAGCATATTATGACGAGTCAAAAGATCAATAACATACTTATGGTGAGAAAGAAAACACCCGTTGGAGCTGTGCAGAACCTCAACACCAAGAAAGTAGCTTAGATCACCCATGTCTTTAAGAGAAAATTTAGTCCCAAGAGAGTCAATCACACGGTTCAAGAAGGCAGAGTCATTACCAGTCAATATGTGATCATCAACATATACCAAAAAATAGGCTGTAATACCAGAATGCTGAAAGACGAAGAGCGAAGTGTCAGAGGTAGTGTTGACGAAACCCATGGCCAAAAGGCATTGGCGGAGCTCACTGTACCATGCCCGGGGTGCCTGTTTGAGACCATAAATAGCTTTCTGTAACTTACACACATAAGATGGATAGGCTTTGTCAACAAAACCCGGTGGTTGTACCATATAGACATCCTCTGTAAGCCTCCCGTGGAGAAAGGCATTGTTCACATCCATTTGACGAAGAGGCCAGCCCTTGGATACAGCTAGACTGAGAACCAAACGCACAGTTGCCGGCTTAATAACCGGACTGAAAGTCTCCTGGAAGTCGACACCTGGTCGCTGATGAAAGCCTTTCGCAATAAGTCGGGCTTTAAACTTATCCACATTACCGTCAGGCTTTCGTTTGATACGATAAACCCACTTGCAGCCCACAACATTCTGTGAAGAATCAGGTGGAACAAGATCACAGGTGCCATTCCGTAGCAGAGCATCAAACTCCAATGACATAGCAGCGCGTCAGCGCTCATCAGACATAGCACTAGATAAATTCTGAGGTTCTGTAACAGCTGAAGAGGATACAGCAGACATACCAAACTTCTTGTTGGGCGTAAAAATGTTATTTTTGCTGCGAGTTTGCATGTGATGACCACTCTGAGAGGATGAAGGTGGCGCCATAGTGGGTGTAGCGGCGGCGGGGGCCGCTGGCGGTGCCGTAAGAGGCGCTGGTGGCTCGGGCGTTGGCGCCGGCAGTGCGTCCGGTGAAGGATCGCTAGTGGGAGCGGCGGCATGTACTGGTGGAGGCAGCGGAAGGACTTCTAGGGTGAATAAGGGTTTCTTTGGCGATAAGCCACTGACGTATGATACCATGTAGAGTGTTTTGGGAGAATTGATATTCTTGTATTGTTCACAAAAGTATATATAGAGTACAGAGAGGTATCAAATCCTACCAACTATAGGACTGTACAATAATGGAAGAAATCAAATCCTAACAACTATAGGACTGTACAATAATGGAAGAAATTAAATCCTACCAACTATAGGACTGTACAATAATGAAAGAATATTCTACCAATAATAAAAAGATACACACAATATATTCTAATACAATGTACCTCTCATGTAGCACCTTGTCACCGGTGGGCTGGTAAGAACTGCTACTGATGAACCATTTAATCGGGAAAGGTGCTTTTTATGGGCTGAATAGGATTTCTCCAGGCACTTTCTAAGATAATGCAAACCTTGTTCGTTGCGCTCTGGGGTGAAAATTTCTTTATTCTGCCAAAATGCCCTAGCAGTTGGATCTGTTGATTCAAGAACATTGAAGAAGTCTGCCTCCTTATCTCGATCTAAGTCGTTTTGCTTTTGCAGTAGTTGTCTCACTTTCTTCCGTGAGAGATGGCTCTTCGGCTTGCTATATCTAAGATTTTTGGTGGTTTTCCCCGTGGACAGGAGTAGTTTAGTTGCACAAGGAGAAAGTGATGACGTGTTCATCTTTTTAACCCTTGAACGTGGTCGAGGCTGAGGTGGGGTCATGAAATCTGAATGTATCTTGTCAAAACATTCCTTTGATGATTTTCCAGGAACCTGCAAAGCAAGTCCAAAGTTTACTGAGATGACCATTTATGTCGCAAGCTGACATTCAAAATTGCAAGGAAAACTAATTAAACGAGCCAGAAATGGTAACTACGATACCTTTCTTTGGTTTTCATATTTGAATTGCAGTGTTCAGAAAATTCACAGGTTACATGCACCATTTGCTAACATATTGATGTCAACAAAGGACCTAGAATCTACATTCATGGATTTATGGTGGAGCGCGATCCTAATAGTTCCTAATTGGAAGCTGAGGTGTAGAAGTATATACTAAGTTACTACTCAGATCTCAAGGCTTGTTGGCTAGCAGCTTGTGCCCAAATGAGCTATAGGTATGCAAAAATATTTGGATCTAAGAACAAATATACCACACATAAGTAATTCTAGCTAATCCACTACCATGTCATTCATATATAGGTTTCATCTTGGGAAAAATATTAATACGAAGCAACAATTTAGCTTTTGGCACCTGTTTACATCCTCCAGTCACAGCTGATAAACCCCAGGATCAACCCCTCTAGCGAGACAATACCTGACTACCCAATACTGTTGACTTGTCTGCTGATATAGTCCCCCAACCCAATATTACGTCAAATGATGAAATGCTCCAGCCAAACTTTCTTCAAGTCCGACAGCATCATCCGTGGCCTTTACTTCATTACAAAAGAGACACGATCGATGATAGGCTATAATTGTGTATTTTAGTCGCTTATTACACTTTAATTTACTGCACTTTAATTTACTGCACTTTAATTAAGTTTGAGTTTTAATCGCTAGTGTTTTGCACTAAATATGTGTTATATGCCTTGTAAGAGTGGTCTCGATATATGTAAGCCTTATGAAATGAATTCAAGTGATTTGGAGCTTTGAAGTCCGAGTAAAAGCACAAGGAATTAAGCCGGGATCGTTTCGGGGATCAACGGATGAGAGTTAAGAACGAATGAAGAATCAAACGGGCATACGGCGCATTGTCTGGTAAAATGCACATAACTTTTCGTTCAAAACTCCGTTTGGGCTCCATAATATATCGTTGGAAAGCTATTCGAAAGGGATACAACTTTTATTTTTTGCATTTCAGCAAATTCTCACTACCGCGCCGCATGGGACGCTGCATGGTGCGGCGCGAATGTACAAAATTTACAGAGCCAGAGTCCTATTTCGCGCGGAAGAACGTGTTTTCATTTGGGCCCAACCCTACTTGGTATAAATACATATAAAAACATTATTTTGAAGACTTTTGACACATCTTAGACCTAGGAAGAGCACAGAGCCGCCATGGAGGCCGGGTTTCATCTCCTCTTCCACCAAACTTAGTAATTTTTATGTTTCTTTGTATGATTTGTTGTTTTGCTACCATGTCTATGTGTAGCTAAACTTCACGTTCTGGGGTTGTGGTCTTTTCATGACTATTGTTATTCAGATATTGATTTCGATTTCTTAGTTTATCATATTGATTTATTTATTTAATCCTGCACTTAATTATTTGATTGCTTGATCACCAATTAAATACTATCTACGAATCTTGAATTGAACTCGAAAGTGGGAATTCTAGATTGCATATAGGATTGAGCAGAGCAAGTTCTTGAACCTGGGCCTCGGGGAACAGATCTGCTATTGGGATAGACATATACCCAATTGCCTTGCTTGGTTGATTTACAGGAATTATAAATGCGTTCTTGTTGATTCTGACTTCATAGACATATAGGCGTTAGGTTAGCTTGAATAGGCGAGTAAGAACTCGACAGATTCTTATGAGCAATATTAACTCTGTCAACCAATAAACTAGATAAATTAGTTAGTCAATTCAATTGAAGAATACAATCGGATTATTAGATAGCCCATAACCGTAGATCGTTTTCATTACATTGATAACATAAAAATCTGCTTTCGCTGTTCAAGTTCATTATTTGTTTTCTTTTTATTTTAATTAGTTTAGAATCAAATATTTCTAGGTTTAATTCTTATTTAAATAAGTCTAATTTAATTAATAGTTAATCACAAGTTACTTTATTACTTGACGACTGCGTATACTTACGTATGTGTTTGATCGCTACAATGATCAGGAGTAGTGACAGAAAAGGTCGAAGAAGATGGGATTAACCTATAGATGCTACGCTGGACAAACTAATTAAAGTCCTACTTTATAGAATGAGATAAGATAGTGCTGTTTTTTATTTTTTCATCACCTGATGTTATTCACCGTAGTAATTCACTGTAGTTCATCGCCTCTGGCTTCAGCAGCATCAGCAAGCCTCACAAGAAACTAGCCTTTCACCCTCTTCCTACAGTAAAGGTTCTATGCACTATCAACTTGCTACCTAACTTTTATTTTGGACACGCCCTCGTACAACCTGTAGAGAGTTTTGGATAAGTAATTTTCTTGTATTGCTCACCAAAATATATATAGAGTACAGAGAAATCAAAACCTACCAACTATAGGATTGTACAATAATGAAGGAAAATCAAAACCTACCAACTATAGGATTGTACAATTAATGAGAGAATATTCTACCAATAATAAAAAGATACACAAAAGAAATTTATAATATTTCCTAATATGCCCCCTCAAGATGGAGGGCCGGAGGACACGCCAATCTTGGACATCAGCAGAAGAAGCTGAGGACGAGATAAGTGCTTGGTGAGAGCATCAGCAAGCTGATCAGCAGAGGATACGTGAGCAACACGAGGGACCCATTCTCGACCAATTGACGAACAAAGTGATAATCAATGGAGATGTGTTTCATGCGAGAATGAAACACAGGGTTGGCACAGAGATAAGTGGCGCCAATGTTGTCACTGTAAATGACAGAAGCAGCCGGAAGAGGGACATGAAGCTCGCGCAGCAGGGAATGAAGCCAACGTACTTCAGCGGCAGCAGAAGCAATGGCACGATACTCAGCCTCAGTAGATGATCGTGCAATGGAACGCTGCTTTTTGGAGCTCCATGAAATAGGATTTGGCCCTAGAAAAACAACATAGGCACCAGTTGAGGAGCGGTCATCACAGTTTCTACCCCAATCAGCATCAGAGAAACAATGCAGAGGTATCGCAGATGAAGGATGCAGCCAGACGCCAAAGTCACGCGTCCCATTCAGATACCGGAACAGGCGCTTAACTGCACCCCAATGAGTGACAGTAGGAGCATGCATGAACTGTGAGAGTTATTCACAGCGAAGGAGATGTCAGGACGAGTGAAGGAGAGATACTGGAGGCCCCCAAGGGCCTGTCAATAGGCGGATGCGTCGGCAGGGGCCGAGCCGTCGGCCAGATGAAGGTGAGTTGACGCCGCTGTTGGCGTCTGAACAGGATTTGACTCCAGCATATTATGACGAGTCAAAAGATCAACAACATATTTACGCTGAGAAAGAAAACACCCCTTGGAGCTGCGCAGAACTTCAACACCAAGAAAGTAGCTTAGATCACCCATGTCTTTAAGAGAAAACTGAGACCCAAGAGAGTCAATCACACGGTTCAAGAAAGCAGAATCATTACCAGTCAATATGAGATCATCAACATACACCAAAAAATAGGCTGTAATACCAGAGTGCTGAAACACGAAGAGCGAAGTGTCAGAGATAGTGTTGACGAAACCCATGGTTAGAAGGCTTTGGCGGAGCGCACTGTACCATGCCCGGGGTGCCTGTTTGAGACCATAAATAGCTTTCTGTAACTTACAGACATAAGATGGATATGCTTTGTCAACAAAGCCCAGTGGTTGTGCCATATAAACATCTTCTGTAAGCCTCCCGTGGAGAAAGGCATTGTTCACATCCATTTGACGAAGAGGCCAGCCCTTGGATACAGCTATACTGTGAACCAAACGCACAGTTGCCGGCTTAACAACCGGACTGAAAGTCTCCTAGAAATCCACACCAGGACGCTGATGAAAGCACTTTGCCACAAGCCGGGCTTTGAACTTATCCACAGTGCCGTCAGGCTTGCGTTTGATGCGATAAACCCACTTGCAACCCACAACATTCTGCGAGGAATCAGGCTGGACAAGATCCCAAGTGCCATTCCGTAGCAGAGCATCAAACTCTGATGACATAGCAGCGCGCCGACGCTCATCAGACATAGCACTGGACAGGGTCTGAGGTTCAGTAATAGCAGGAGAGGTAATAGCAGACATACCAAACTTCTTGTTGGGCATAAAGATGTTATTTTTGCTGCGTGTCTGCATATGATGACCACCCTGAGAAGATGCAGGTGGCGGCATAATGGGTGTAGCGGCGGCAGGGGCCGGTGGCGCCGGAAGGGGCACTGGTGGCGCGGGCGGTGGCGCCGGGAGTGCGTCTGGTGAAGGATCGCTGGTGGGAACAACGGCAGGTACTGGTGGCGTCAGCGAAAGGACTTCTAGGGAGACCGGATGGGTACAGGGGGAGACTCGGGGTTAGGCATTTTGGAGAACGGGAAGACATCTTCATGGAAGGTGACATGACGCGAGACGAAGATTTTAGACGTTGATGGATCAAAGCAGAGATAGGCGCTTTGAGTAGTAGAGTAGCCGAAGAAGACACATGCACGAGATCTGGGTTCCATTTTGTGTGAGGTGTAGGGCCGAAGCCAAGGGAAGCATTGACAACCGAAGACACGTAATTTGGCAAGGTTGGGGCATTTCTGGAAGAGAGACTCAAAGGAGGAGCGCATCGAGAGATTTGTCTTGGGAAGACGATTAATGAGGTAGGCTGCTGTAGCAAAGGCATAAGGCCAGTAAATGAGAGGTATAGAGGCATGATGAAGGAGAGTGAGACTAGTATCGACAATATGACGGTACGGCGTTTAGCAAAGCCATTGTGCTGAGGAGTATGAGGAGGTGACGTAAGATGAGAGATGCCATGAGAGGCAAGAAAAGAGCGTAAAGCGAGAAATTCATCCCCATTGTCAGTATACAGAGTAATGATTTTAGCAGAGAAATATTTCTCTACAATGGATTTAAATATGGGGAAGGTTTGTGAGACATCAGATTTACGGCGTAAAAGAAAAAACCAAACATACTTAGAGAAATGATCAACAAAGATGACATAATATTTAAACCCTTCATTAGAAATAATCGGAGAGGTCCATACATCGGAGAAAATAAGCTCCAGGGGAGCAGTAGAAGACAGACTTGACTCAGAAAAAGGTAACTTATGACACTTATGAAGTCTGCAAGATACACAGGCAAGATCAGACACATTACTGGACGCTATACTACTAGACGATACTAAATGATGTAGGGTTTTAGCTGACGGGTGACCAAACCGAGAATGCCACAATGACGCAGAGAGTTTTTGTGCCGTGAGGGAAGATGGGAGACTAGGAGCCGCCGACCAGTAGTAGGTGTTACCCCTAAGTGGGCCGCGAACGAGCGTTGCCCACGTGCGATGATCCTTCACCTGAAAATCAGTATCAGGAAGAACAACGTCAACATTATTGTGATGACATAATTGGGAAACAGAGATCAAATTTTTACGCATATGCGGAACACAGAGAGCCCCAGGTAATAAAAGAGAGGAATGACTGTTAAGTTGTCCAGTATGAGTAATTGTCAAACCTTCACCATTACCAATAACCACATTGTCGAAGCCAGTGTAAGGACTGTGAAGAGATATGTTGGCAAGATCAGAGGTTATGTGATGGGAGGCACCAGAGTCCAGGATCCAATCGGATGCAGAGGGAATCGTCGGAAAGTGATGGGCTGTGTGAGCAGCTGGATAGGGCGGCGAAGCATGAGCTGGCTGCGGCAATGGTCCACCGTAAGGGGGCTGGTTGGCGCCGGAGACGGGATAGGATGGGCAGCGGCGCGCGGAGTGGTCAAATTCACTGCAGAGTTGGCACTTCCCATTTTACCCGCAAGATTGATCATTGCTGGAGTAACCACCGCGACCGGAGACTGACCCGCGGTTGATGCGGCCGCGCCCGCAGCTACCGAATCGGTGACGGACTGGCTGCTGTCCGGCGACGAAGGCAGCCGACGGAGCCGAGTCGGATGTGACGGAGGTGGCCGGCACACGAGCAGTAATCTGAGCCTCCATGCTTAACAGCTTGTCATGTAATTTAGCAAAAGAGATTGGAGACTCACGGGCTTTGATGGCATGAGAGAGTTCCATATACGGGTCATCAAGACCATTTAGAACCTTTATTACAAGATCCTCAGAATCAACGGTAACACCCAGGAGAGATAATTCATCCACAATCACGCGAATACCGTGCATAAAGTCAGTAATAGATTTAGAACCTTTTACCGGATTGTGGAGCTGCTGTTTGAGAGCCATGATACGACCACGAGAAGCGGTGCCGTATGTGCGCGCGAGAATGTCCCAGGCCTCTTTAGAGGTTTCCGCAGCGGCAATGAAGGAGATGATCGTCGGTGTGATCGACGAGATGATGACACTGAGAATAAGGTTGTCCTGGCGAATCCAGTAAGGATATGCTGGATTGGGGGAAGTCACGTCGTTGTCGACGATAGTGGCCGGTGGGCATTGCTTCGATCAAGAAGCCGAGGAGATTGTAACCCGTAAGGAGGGTTCGAAATTGAAATTTCCACGCCAGGTAATTAGTGGAGTCCAATTTGAGTGGGATTTGAGCCGATGCATTTATGGCAATCGGCTGGAGAGGCGCGGTTGACGTTGCGGCAGCCATGAGCGCGAGGCAAGGAGAGGAGGCGCTGAACGACGTCGAGAAAAAGAGGGCTGCCGATTAGTGCAGCGGCGATGGCGACGGGCTCCGATGAGAGGAGCTACGACGGCGGCGGGTAGTATGTATTTAGGGTTTGTTTGGCGATAAGCCACTGGCGTATGATACCATGTAGAGAGTTTTGGAGAAGTGACTTTCTTGTATTGCTCACCAAAGTATATATAGAGTACAGAGAAATCAAAACCTACCAACTATAGGATTGTACAATAATGAAGGAAAATCAAAATCTACCAACTATAGGATTGTACAATTAATGAGAGAATACTCTACCAATAATAAAAAGATACACAAAAGATATTTACAATATTTCCTAATACAACCATCAAGCGATTGATATACCAGTATGCTAAGTTGCTCCGACACTTCAGTTTAGGTATTGCACCCGTATCGACACGACATTAGTATGGGTGTGGGTATGGGACCCGTACCGGATTTGGTCAAACACCTTTGGGTACTTTAACATTTTAACCACAATTAATGAAAAAATTCGCTACAAGATACAATTTGATTCCCAAAATCAAAATCAAAACTAGGATAAATTTGAAGAAAATAACATACCTTATATCTACGACATCAATCCTTTACTTATTTACAACTTAGGAATAAAAAGGAAATTCACACTTTACAAGCTATACGTAAGTATTCCACTAGATTTCTTACAAATTTAGAGATATTTTTATATTTTTATTTTTTTTGAATTAATTTTAGCCGGATCCCCGCACCGGTATCCATCCTAGGATCCGTATCCCCCAATCTTAGAATTTATATCTCGAAGGATCCGACCTCTAAATCCGCTGCTGTGTCGGACACCCGCACCCGTATCCACGCAACTTAGCCGGTATGATACTTGGGCGGTTGAAGTATCAAGTACTGCTCGTCAGCACAATTACAGTCATGCTGCTCACAGATTTCAAATGTTCTTGTTAAAATTCACTTTCCCCAGATGAAATGAGTCCACTAATCAGTCTTCCCATGCAGTTTGTACTATTTCTCCCTTAATGCTGGAACTAATGTTGATGCTCCAACCGCATTGATGTTACAGTACCCCAAGAGATCATCTCTGTCCCCCTTTCCCTCCCCCTCCCTCCCCTCTCCCTCGCTCCCTCCCTCCCTCCCTCTCTCTCCCTCTCTGTTGATGAACCACAAGTTCTATCTAACTGCAGGAGGAAGTTATTCTGGCAACATGACAATCTTCTAAAGTGCAAAAGATCAACCTTGATGTCTCTCTCCTTTTCTCCCTCCTGCAATAATTTATCTTGCTATTCCAATATTTCATGGTATAAGCAGGGAAAATAAAATCATCATGCGCTTAATAATGAATATTCCTACTCCGACCCCTTTGTCCAAATAAAACTATCTTAAGTTGTTTTCCTTTTTTGAAAATGTAACAAAAAACTATCTTAAGTTCCTTTCAAGCGACTCCAAAATGTCAATAATAATAACTATCCAGTATAGTCCCACAAAGTGAGAGTATGGGAAGAATAATATGTAGACAGGCCTTACCCCTATCCGAAAGCAACAATTTAGCTTTTGGCACCTGTTTACATCCTCCAGTCACAGCTGATAAACCCCAGGATCAACCCCTCTAGCGAGACAATACCTGACTACCCAATACTGTTGACTTGTCTGCTGATATAGTCCCACAACCCAATATTACGCTCAAATGATGAAATGCTCCAGCCAAACTTTCTTCAAGTCCGACAGCATCATCCGTGGCCTTTACTTTGTCCTTTACTTCATTACAAAAGAGACATGATGATAGGTTATAATTGTATATTTTAGTCGTTTATTACATTTTAATTTATTGCACTTTAATTTACTGCACTTTAATTGAGTTTGAGTTTTAATCGCTAGTATTTTGCACTAAATATGTGTTGTATGCCTTGTAGGAGTAGTTTCGATATATGTAGGCCTTATGAAATGAATTCAAGTGATTTGGGGCTTTGAAGTCTGAGTAAAAGCCCAAGGAATTAAGCCGGGGTCGTTTCGGGGATCAACAGATGAGAGTTAAGAACGAAACGAAGAATCAAGCCGGCATACGGCGCATTATCTACTAAAATGCACGTAACTTTTTGCTCAAAACTCCGTTTGGGCTCCATAATGTATCGTTGGAAAGCTATTAGAAAGGGATACAACTTTCATCTTTTGCATTTCAGCAAATTCTCACTATCGCGCCGCATGATACGCCGCATGGTGCGGCGCGACTGTAAAAAATTTACAGAGCCAGAGTCCTATTTCGCGCGGAAGAAGATATTTTCGTTTAGGCCCAACCCTACTTGTTGATTTCTTTTATTATGAATAGTTGATGTTCTTATAACTTGGTGACTAATAAAAAATTAGTTACTCAAAAAAATACTTGATGTTAAAACGGTAAGATAAACATTGATGAAAACATGATTTGTACTATTATTTTATGACTAATTTTTTATCAACGAGTAAAAACTTGAATTATGTGAAATTATGTGGCCGTTTGGACTAAGGCTATATCCGGTTCCGGTTCTGGATCTATTTGGATCTGCGGTTTCGATTCTGGCGGTTCTGGCGGTTCCGGAGCCGAAACCGCTACCATACGGTTCCGGGTACCATCCGGTTCCGGTTCCGGCGGTTTCCGACGGTTTTGATTTTTTTTTTAAATCAATATCTTGTATATTAGTCATTAGTATATTGTAGAATATATTTTATATGGTGTACTATGTTATTAGTGTAGTATATATTGTGTTTGGTAATTAGTATATATTGTTGTATACGTAGTGTATATTTTGTATATAAGTAGTATATATTGTATGTAAGTAGTATATATTGTATATAAGTAGTGTATATTGTGTTGTAGTTAGTAATTAGTATAAATTTTATATAAGTAGTATATATTGATAAAGAAATATTAAGACAAAAGATATTCAAGGATATGATAAAAAGAGCATATTTATTGACCAAAATGGCATATCTTTCTTATTCTTCCTTCCCCCAATGGAATGAGCACAACATGGTACTAATACCACCATTAAAAGGAAAAAAAACTAAAAGAAGACATGTCATAATTTATGTATTATTTCTAACAAATCTCATAAAACCTTCAAGGTTTGGAGGTGGTTGTGTTGGCGGTGGTGGAAATGAAGCTTGTCCATCACCACTTCCGGGTGAAGATGTTTCCTGAGCAAGTTCTGCTAGCATTTCTTCATAGCACTCATCTATTTCTGGTTTTGATTCAGCTAGCCCAAAGTTCCTTCTTTCTGCGCGGATCCAATCTGGAAAAAGCACTGATTTTTCCAAGCTGTCCCGCATCGACGCTCTGTGATCACCTATTTGTAGTCTTGCTTGACTAAAAGCGCTCTCCGATGCAATAGTTGACGCTTGAATCGACAGAACATCCCAAGCCATCCTTGCAAGAACGGGAAAATGCTTTTTCCTTGTCTTCCACCAATCCAAAAGGTCGAAAGAGCTGTCTGGATTCTCATTCTCTAGTCCCTGCGACAAATAAACTTGAAGCTCATTTAGATGGGAAATTTCATCTAAATTTTCCCCTTGAGTACCCCTAAACTCCGTCCACGATTTAAGAGCTGTTAAGCCAGCAGCTCTTTTAGACGCCTGTGATGTAGACGAAGTAGGGGTTGGAATATTAGGCCTAGCATGCTCTAACGCCTGTTTATAAGCATTATAAACAGTTTGAGCATTCACTTTAATTGATGCTTTCGCATCAGATAGTGTAGCCATTTCTACTTCTGAAAGATCTAAAGCTTGATAAATAGTAGAATACCAAAAGTGAGGACCTCCTAATTTCATAGTAGGATTTAACATAGCAGACACACAAAATATAGGAGGGATTGGAAAAAAAAATATTTTTTAAACTTCTTTTTCATTTCAGTTATTGCAATTTCATAAATTTTTCCTCCCTCGTTAAAATCAACAAACAAATTAGCAAGTGCGGCAATATAAACTAAACAGTTAGAAATAGTTGGATAATATTGGCTAGATAAAGCATTTGTAGCCACATGAAAATGTTCTAAAAAATCTAAAAGAATTTTAACGTTAGTCCAATCTTGTGTAGTTAGCATGTCATTATCTTCCTCCCCACAATCCCGAGAATTATACGTAGCGTTAATTGGGTTTCTATATTCGTACGCTACTACTAAGCTTTCGTACATGTAGTTCCACCTAGTCGGGCAAGGTTTAGGTTAAGAGTCATTTTAACCTTTTCAATTTCTATGTTTAATATTATCATACCATCACCAACAATTAAATGATAAATATGACAAGTACATCTAATATGGAAAATATTAGTAAAAGCAGGATTAAGTATTCTAGTTAGCATACCTATTGCACTAGTGTTGCTAGAAGCGTTATCCATGGAAATTGACATTATTTTATTACTAAAACAAAAATATCTGCATACATCTGAAACAGTGTTAGCAATAAACCTACCCGTGTTCCGTGAATTAATTATCCTATATGCAATAATGCGTTTTTGCATTGTCCAGTCTTCTTCTATCCAATGACTGGTTACAGTTAGATAATCACAATCATTATTACTTCTACCAATATCAGTTGTAATAGACATACGATTAGTTATATGGGTAAATAAATAGCGCAAGTATTGTTCAAATTCCTGCTTGTATTTATAAATATCGGCCTTAACTGTGGCGCGAGGCCAACCTTTATACGTAGGATTAAATACTCTTCTAATATAATGAATCCATGCAGGATTAGAAGCAAAAGAATAAGGCAAACACATAACAGTAATCATTTTAGCTAATTCTTCACGATCCTTATTTGGATCGTAATATAATATACCTCCGGTGACTGTTTTTATTCCTGGTTGAACTAGATTTGAACCAGTACTTGGGTTAACTGTAGAATCAACACTTGTCCTCCCCTCTTGTTGCGCTTTCAATTGCAAATATCTAGCCTTATCGCTAGGGTGTAATCTTATATGCTTAACTAAACTACCCGTGCCGCTACGATCTCCAGTATACCTATGAACAAGTAATTTCCCACAAGATTTACACTTAGCCTTATTTTGTTCTCTTAGTTGAATAAAAAATTGCCAAACTAATAATGTTTCTGAACGTTTAGGAGGTTATCTACTAAAAGTGGGAGTTTGTACGGGTTGGTGTTCCGGTTCATCACCTAAGTTATGAGCAGGACTAGTAGGTGTATCATCTAAATCTACTGGAGCTTGGATTTCGTCATCATCATCATCCTCATTTCCCTCTAAGATAGGTGCATTAGCATAAAGAGCATTCATAATATCATCGTCTATTCTATCACCAACTGCTACATCATGTAGAAAATCAATATCGCTAAATTGAAAACACAAGCGATCACTATCAAGGATTCCGAAGGGTTCATTAGGATTTCTATGTTGGCTACTACTTTGAACTTGCTTATCTTTTCTAGGTCGGGGAGCCGGGGGAGGGGTAGTATTTTGGCGACTACTTTCACCGGTTTTAGATTTTCCTCTACCGAACATATTTTTCAACGAAAATGCCATAATAATTATAATTAAGCAAAATAACAACACACAAAAATATTCTTAGCACGTAAGAGTTGAAACTGTTAGAAATAACGCTCTACGCTAGAGGGGGGTGAATAGCGTATTAATAAAATTTGGCGTTTTCTTGCGGAATTTAAACTTTGCAGGAAATAAACAAATGCAGTAAAAATAAATTACACCACGATATATACTGGTTGGCCACACTTTGTGGTTAGTCTAGTCCCCGAGAGACTCTCTCGAGATTTCCACTAACAACCTTGTCAAGCTTAAGGTGCCCAACAAACCTTTACACTTGAGACTTGAATCACACAAATCTCAAACACTTGCTCGAAGGTTCCTCACCTCAAAGACTTCAACTTGCTCGGAGGTTCCTCACCTCAAAGACTTCAACTTGCTCGGAGGTTCCTCACCTCAAAGACTTCACCTTGCTCGGAGGTTCCTCACCTCAAAGACTTCAACTTGCTCGGAGGTTCCTCACCTCAAAGACTTCACCTTGCTCGGAGGTTCCTCACCTCAAAGACTTCAACTTGTTAAGCTTCCGGGTGCCTAACGAACCTTTACAACTTGAGAACTTGATACAACACAAGCCTCAACCAATCCGCTTAAGGAAACCTATCCCTAAGACTTTACAAGAAGAAATATAACACTCCTTCTTACTACAAGTGTTTAACAAGAACACTCTTTTACTCACTTTACAAGAACTCTCTCAAAGAGTGGATTATGAGTACAAAATATATGGCTCAAGAACACAACAACTCAATCAATAATCATGGCTCTCAAAAACAATGTAAGATATGAAATTTGAATCACAAGAATGTAATGTATGCTTTGTAATTTTTCTGCAGTGTTGTTGTGTGTAAAAGTGATTTTCAGAGAGTGTTTTATAGAGAGAATGGAGCAATAGACCGTTGCTTTTAGTTCCGGAAAACGCTCCTGAAAATCTGCCTGACAATCGATTGTTGATATTACACAATCGATTGTTGGAGCAAAATTTCAACAGACAAATTCCTTAAAATCCGGTTAGAAAGATTTCTGTTGAATTTTTAAAAAGTGACAATCGATTGTTAGATTTTGACAATCGATTGTTGTTCAAATATTCAAAAAATTTCTGGCAACTTTTTGACTAAAAGATTGTGTAATGATTATACCATAAATAGATAAAGCCGTTGGAAAAAAGTCCGTTTGGAAAAATCACTAAGCACAATCGATTGTTAAATAGTGACAATCGATTGTTCTTCATTTTTGAAGATTTTGAAAACATTCTGTAAGTTGTCCAAAACTTTGAGACTAAGTATAAAATCTGACAATCGATTGTTGAACAGTGACAATCGATTGTTGCTTCAAAAATAATTTCAAACGAAGTTTCTGTCTCAAGACAACATTTTAAAAACTAAGTATAGAACTTGACAATCGATTGTTTCTTCAAGACAATCGATTGTTAAACCCAATTTTCTCAAAACGAGTTTAAAAATCATTTTGGCAAATATGCAACTTATTTCTTTAAAAACTTATGATGCATGATTTTATGAAAATCATTTTAGGTGAGAGCCAATATTAGAAATAAGTCGTTGAGTCAAGATTACAAATTAAGACCTACTCAACAGTTGATTGCATCTTCTATTCTTGAACGCGTACTATCCATCTTGTACTTGGTCTGTTATTGTTCCATCACCGATGCTTGGCTCAATGTTTGGCATTTATCAAAACCTACATGAATCAACACACGTTAGTTCGAGAACGTGTTTCTTACAATTTCCCCCTTTTTGATAATGGCAAACATGTATCGGGATATGCATAATAATAACAGTTCAAGATAATTCAATATGCATCATAGACAAGTTCATGTTTCATAAGATATTTCCCCTCAAATGATGATTCCCCCTAAATGTGTGCAGTTATATCAAAGTGCATGGGAAATATATTATGCATGCATAGCCCGTTTATCTTCCCCCTTTTGTCATTAACAAAAAAAAAAGGGCTAGTTCAACAAACGTCAACATAATCGAATATTGATACGGGATAATCGAGTAGTTGCACTGGAAAGAAAAAAAATTCCCCCTAAATATAAGATTCCCCCTGAATTTATGCAACACATTCAAAGAAAGCATGTAAGTATGCATAAACTCTAGTCTTGCATATAGCCTTTCTTTTCTTCCTTTTTAAAAAAGTATGTACTTCCCCCTTTTGAAAATATCAAATAATTCATATAATGGAAATAGGAGAGATATTTCAAGTGAAAATCAACTTTCATTAAATAGATAAAATATTACATAGGCCATTAAATAAATAAAAATACAAGAAAATATTTAATCCTCGTTATCATCATCTTCTTCCATGTTTTGCGGCGGTGCCTCAAATGGGACAACAGCACCATATTGATAGTTGACATGGTCAAAGTATCCTTGGACATAGCGGGTTAAGATCAACTTTTGTCTCAATGCGGGTAAGATGATTTAAAATATCCGAATTTGGATCTTGATTTGGAGGAGGATTTTGAGGAGGATGTGGAGGAGGGTGATTGTCATGATCGCCACCACTGTGAAATGAAGATTCAGAAATTTCCCAGTGTTTGGTCCGATTTTTAAGTGGACCATTTGCCGTGATAATGCCGGCGGATTCAAGAAAATGCATGACAAGAAGTGCATAAGGAAGATGTTTGTCTTTGGCGAGAGCATCACGCATGTGAAGCTTGATTAATTTACAATAATTTAATCGAGCTCCGGAAGAAATGGCATGAATGAGTGTAGTATTGATGAAATCATATGAAAGGAGAAGGAAGTCAAGAAGTTGACTTTCTCGGAGTAAGTTTACAGCAAGACCATAGTTTTGGAGATATCGCATAGTAGAAAAACGAGGAGGAGGAATATCACGTTTTTCAAATTTAGTACGAAAGCGATTTAATTTATTTTTGCATTTGAAGACCAAAACATCACCATCTTGATATGGATGATATCCGGAGGGAGGAAGAGCAGAGGTGGAAGCACCTTCCCTATTTGAACGGGTTCTTCTCGACATATTGATAGAAGAAAGAAAGCTTGAATTTTGCAAAAAGAGCTTTTTAGAGAGGATTTGAGGCTTTGAGCTTGAATATTTGGTGATGAGAATAAAGACACCATCTCCTGTTTATAGAGGGGAGAATAGGAAAAAAAATATGCCTGAAGTTAACTCAAAAACGGTCGAGTTTTGGAATTGACCGTTGAGACAATCGATTGTGTATTTGAGACAATCGATTGTTGAACAGTGTTATGCCAGTTGGATTGACTAATAAAAGCTGATAATCGATTAAAGGAGGCTGCAGGACAGAACGGTAAGAATTTTTGAATTAATACCGTCTGACAATCGATTGTTTATACATGACAATCGATTGTGTACTGGGCAAAAATGGTCTAAGTCCTGAAAATTAATTTTGGAAGTATGGTAATCAATTTTGAATATGTTATAATCAATTTTGGAATTATGACAATTGATTATGAATGGAACAACGTCATCAACACATGGTGGAAGATAATGATTCTTCGGATGAAAACGTTTTTATGAAAATAGATTTTCCATCAAGAATACATATAATCAACACCAATTGTTATAAATACCAATTTAGAAAATCAAAACTCAATACAATTTATGCACTTAATCAATTATGCAATTTATCAAAATAACGTTCATATAAATACTTGTGACATATAATACCAATTCAACTAGCTAAAGGGTAGAGTAAGGAACGATCATACCCGGTTTGTCTTGATGTCATCCTCCATCGTTGACATCTCAATTTGCTAGAAATTGAATTGAATGCTTCATGCGAGCACATTTGCATTTCCAACATTTAATCAAGTGAAGCCATTTCCGATATATATATATACAAGCAATTTATCACCATAATAACAATTCAAAAACCAAACAGATATTTGTTAAGAAAATATCATCAATAAAATTTATGCAATCAATTCTTTCAAAGCACAAGTTCCCTCTTAAGTAAGACAAAATGGAATGTAATGACATTCCTCTTACTTGTAACAAATTGCCTAAAACATTTCTTCTTTTGATAAGAAGATTGTATTAAGGCTAATTCCTTTTACCATATTCACAAAAGAATAGGAAGGATATTGAGGAATATACAATATGACGATTTCTATAAATTTATCAATTATATCAACCAAAAAAAATACCTATTGTTATTTTGAAAGGCATTTGTCAAAACATATATTGCATGCTGTTTCAAATAGATAGTCAAATCATGAATCAACCATCTTATCACCTGTTTAAGCAAAACACATCAATTTGACATTTTACAGGAAATACCGATTGTTACAAAAGCAATGAAAAATCCATTTGACGGAGAGCATAACAAATGCATCAAATGTTATTAACAGTGATACACAAGGTTATTTTCAGCAATCCATATTGCAACGAATGTCAAATATTTCAATTAAGCACATTTGCAATAATGAGAACCAAAACAAAGCATGATTCAAGGAGAATTGATACGGATGGTTAACAAAGACATATCAACACATACAATTGGGCATGATAAAAATGAAAGCCTAGCCTTTAAAAAATTCAAGAACGTTTATGCCTATTTTGAACTGACACGATGATAAATGATAGCTGTCGAGTTCAGAATTCAGAATGGTAACAAATCTTGAGATTTTTACCGATTGACAATCGATTGTTGAAAAGGGACAATCGATTGTTGAACTATTTGACACAGTTCCTGAAAAATCTGCAAGAAACAGAGTTTTTGAAAACTCAGAAAAACACGGACAATCGATTGTGCCTGTGAACAATCGATTGTGGACTAGACCAAAAAGGTTTTAAGTCCTGAAAATCGATTATGAGAGTATGCTAATATAAAAAGCATTTATCAAAACATATATTGAAACATGATTTAAAACACTTTGCTGTTTGAAAAGATTGTCAAGACATAATTCAACTAAACATGATTTTAGTAGGTACTCATTCAATGCACGAATCAACATTTGTCAAAGCATGGATCAAGCATTTAATAGTTGATACTAGTAATCAAAAATGAATTTTCAGCATGTCAATCAACAAGTATAGTCAACAAGAAATTTCACAAATTGATTCTTACAATTAACGCATGTCAACGTTTTTCAGGGTGAGAATCAAGTTGACAACTTATATGTTAATAACACCAGCTGCCATATATCAACAAATCTGTCAACATTAATAACTTGCACATATTCGGTTTTATCAAAAAGAATAGCTAACCGAAATTCCTCTCGATGCCTTTGGGTGTCGTGCTTGGCGCATCTATTACTATTTTGTAGTCTTCAAGCACACCTGCAAAAATACCTACGGAGAGGTTTTTGGTACCCATATCTTTTTGGGTCCTTTGGGGTTAGGCAAATAATAATTATAACCAAAAGATAAATCTCTATGTTTAGCAAAACACACGGGTGCAATGTGACCTATCCGATTGCAATAATGGCATACTACGTTCGGATTGTGCCAATGCCTAGGTTGCGCCAAATACATTCTAGGTGATCTAGAGTCATTCCTAGAGGCGTTGAGAATCCTAGAGTCATTTCTAGGTTGTCTAACGTAGTTCGTTCTAGGCTTATCAACAATAGTCCTAGTATTGATTCTAGGCGATGTAAAGTGATTAACTCTAGATTCATTATTCCAATTTCTAGAGTTGTATCTAGGTGATCTAAAGGCGTTCGTTTTAGACTTGTTTTCATACATCTTAGCGTAATGTCTAGGTGGTCTAAAGGAATTTGTCCTAGACTCATTTACAGCCCTAGAATTATTTCTAGGTGGAGCAGTAAAATTTCTAATGGGATTTCTGCTTTTATGCCGTTGATTATTCTTCGACGTTTCCTTTTCTTCAATAACCTTAGGGACATCTATACTTCGTGATTCTAAAGTTTTCCTAAGTTCTGCGTTTTCTAACTTCAAAGAATCGCAGGAAGTACAAGTAGAGCATTCATCAACATAAGAAGCTTCATGCATAGTCTTAATGACTTGTCTAAGTTCTACACTATCATTTTGCAAAAACTGATTTTCTTTTACAAGATTCTCGTTATCAAGAGACAGACTTTCAAAATCTTTTTGTTTTAAAGAAAGTTGATTTTTGAAATCTTTTTCTTTCAATAAGAGACGTTCTTCAAAATCCTTTTCTTTTAAAGAGAGATTTTTCTGAAAACCTAATTCTTGCTGGGAAAGTGATTTCTTCAAATCTCTAATCATTTTGACAGCATTACCAAATTCACCATACAAATCTTCATATGCATTTTGTAATTCTTCGAACGAGTGAGAATTAGAGATACTTACCTCTTCTTCGTTGTTTCCATCAAATATTGGAGGCATGGTGTAGCAATTGCCTTCACCGATTCCTGCAAAAGAATCATGAGTAGAAGCCATGGATGGTTCTCTCAAACTGTTAAGTTTTTCAGAGAGTATGGCTCTGATACCAATTGTTAGAAATAACGCTCTACGCTAGAGGGGGGGTGAATAGCGTGTTAATAAAATTTGGCGTTTTCTTGCGGAATTTAAACTTTGCAGGAAATAAACAAATGCAGTAAAAATAAATTACACCACGATATATACTGGTTGGCCACACTTTGTGGTTAGTCCAGTCCCCGAGAGACTCTCTCGAGATTTCCACTAACAACCTTGTCAAGCTTAAGGTGCCCAACAAACCTTTACACTTGAGACTTGAATCACACAAATCTCAAACACTTGCTCGGAGGTTCCTCACCTCAAAGACTTCAACTTGCTCGGAGGTTCCTCACCTCAAAGACTTCAACTTGCTCGGAGGTTCCTCACCTCAATGACTTCACCTTGCTCGGAGGTTCCTCACCTCAAAGACTTCAACTTGCTCGGAGGTTCCTCACCTCAAAGACTTCACCTTGCTCGGAGGTTCCTCACCTCAAAGACTTCAACTTGTTAAGCTTCCGGGTGCCTAACGAACCTTTACAACTTGAGAACTTGATACAACACAAGCCTCAACCAACCCGCTTAAGGAAACCTATCCCTAAGACTTTACAAGAAGAAATATAGCACTCCTTCTTACTACAAGTGTTTAACAAGAACACTCTTTTACTCACTTTACAAGAACTCTCTCAAAGAGTGGATTATGAGTACAAAATATATGGCTCAAGAACACAACAACTCAATCAATAATCTTGGCTCTCAAAAACAATGTAAGATATGAAATTTGAATCACAAGAATGTAATGTATGCTTTGTAATTTTTCTGCAGTGTTGTTGTGTGTAAAAGTGATTTTCAGAGAGTGTTTTATAGAGAGAATGGAGCAATAGACCGTTGCTTTTAGTTCCAGAAAACGCTCCTGAAAATCTGCCTGACAATCGATTGTTGATATTACACAATCGATTGTTGGAGAAAAATTTCAACAGACAAATTCCTTAAAATCCGGTTAGAAAGATTTCTGTTGAATTTTTAAAAAGTGACAATCGATTGTTAGATTTTGACAATCGATTGTTGTTCAAATATTCAAAAAATTTCTGGCAACTTTTTGACTAAAAGATTGTGTAATGATTATACCATAAATAGATAAAGCCGTTGGAAAAAAGTCCGTTTGAAAAAATCACTAAGCACAATCGATTGTTAAATAGTGACAATCGATTGTTCTTCATTTTTGAAGATTTTGAAAACATTCTATAAGTTGTCCAAAACTTTGAGACTAAGTATAAAATCTGACAATCGATTGTTGAACAGTGACAATCGATTGTTGCTTCAAAAATAATTTCAAACGAAGTTTCTGTCTCAAGACAACATTTTAAAAACTAAGTATAGAACTTGACAATCGATTGTTTCTTCAAGACAATCGATTGTTAAACCCAATTTTCTCAAAACGAGTTTAAAAATCATTTTGGCAAATATGCAACTTATTTCTTTAAAAACTTATGATGCATGATTTTATGAAAATCATTTTAGGTGAGAGCCAATATTAGAAATAAGTCGTTGAGTCAAGATTACAAATTAAGACCTACTCAACAGTTGATTGCATCTTCTATTCTTGAACGCGTACTATCCATCTTGTACTTGGTCTGTTATTGTTCCATCACCGATGCTTGGCTCAATGTTTGGCATTTATCAAAACCTACATGAATCAACACACGTTAGTTCGAGAACGTGTTTCTTACAGAAACGAGTTTACCGGATTGACGAACAACTTCTTGAAAATTGAAAATCGTTGAAGTTGAACACTTGAAAACTTCAATTCAATAACTTCACAATGTTTCACGAATTTGCAACAATAAATTAAGCACTTGCACTAGAAAGATTGAAAGAGAGCTTGAGAGAGATTGAGAGAGATTGATGAATTGGTGAATAAAATGAAAGAATGAGGGGGTATTATAGTTGAGAAATGGAAAATAGTGTAATTATATAAAGTTTGGGGGCCAAATGGCTATATTTTAAACTTCCAAACGGCTACTTTTGAAAAAGAGTCGTTTGGAAATTTTTTAAAAATTTTTTTTTAAAACATTACCGTTACAGAACCGCCGGGAATCGTTTGGAACCGCCAGAACCGGTTCGGTTCCGGTTCTGGCGGTTCCAACGGGTAGAACCGTCCCGCCACGGCTCTCGGGAACCGCCAGAACCGGAACCGCCGGAACCGGGCCGCCGGAACCGGCAGAACTGACAGGGCCGCGGTTCCGGTTCGGAACCGCGAAAAATACACCCTTAGTGTGGACATGAGAATTGTAAAATTCCGAAGGAAGTGAAAAAAAAAATATGAAAGCAGTTTTTGAATTTTCGTGAATGATTTTGTGAAAATTTTGAAACCGCCTTTTGGAGTTTTCAAGTTTTCGAATAATTTCGAAATTCTTCTTCAAGTAAAAATTGACGATTTTATGGCAAAATGCTGATTTCGAAAAAAAGATTTTTATTTTTTTAAAAAAAGTAAAGATATTGTCTGGCCAAACGGCCCCTATATATGGTGGTCCGGCATGGAGTTTTTTATATTTGATCATGCATGTAGTTAAGAAGGTAAAAACATGTCCATTGGTAATAATCATATATATATATATATATATATATATATATATATATATATATATATATATATATATATATATATATATATATATATATATGTGGCTTATAAAGGTATAAGATCAATGCACAAAATCTGCACTATTAGTGCATAAAACATAGACTAGCTGACACAATGCATAAAACTAACGGTAGTGGCCGAGCATTCAACTTATACTCATTGAAAAATACAAGTATTTCGAGCAATTTCCAAAGTGCAACTAATTACCAAGCATAATAGCTAAATACTTAGTCACACAACATAGTTCGCATAATTATTAATACAATGTTTAGGTAGCAACGAACATATTAAAAGACCATGTAAACATACTTATTTAAGCTTTAAGAAATTAAGTTCAAGATGAATGGTGGGAGCCATTTTTCTTCCGTATCAATTTCTCCTGAAGCCATAATGGTAATGATAAGCCGGCAGCTGATGTTCCTCATCAGCTGACGTACCACTACCAGAATGAGCATGCTCAGGCGACGGTGGTGGTCCATAGTTGACCGGAATTGGGTCCACTGGGACGGAGGAAGTTGCAGCAGCTTGCCTCCGACGAGCCATCATGGAAGCTATAGCTGGATGAGGAGAGCCGGGCAATTGAAATTGGTGCTGAAAGTATGGCATCCTACCATTTCTCCAATTACAATACTCAAATTAACATGTGGCTTATGAATTAATTAAACTGCAAATTAAATGAGTTATGCATTCTTACCCTATATATATATTAAAGATATTAAGAAGAACGATGGTAAGTAGTGTTACCTCATATTGGTAGCTACAGCTTGGTTATACAAGTAAAGGCGTGGCATTAATAACTCTTGAGACGATAATTGTGGCTAATGAAAAATTCAAATAGGAAATTGTTTTAGATAATTGTGTTGAAACAAGTGTATACATAAATGCAAATAGAACAAGTAAATGGGAACTGAGAGAGTATTAATTACATATTCTTCGTCATCATTGTTTTGTTGTTCATTAACATCTTCATTTTGAGGACCTGCGAACCACCTCCAATTCCCAGCTTCTTCAATCTTTCTGCAATTGGGACACTGCATTCTTCCTCTGGTATTGAATTCGGACCCTATACAGTCTGCATTGCAAAATAAAAATAAATAAATGGAAGGGCATTTAATTTAGATCATTAGCTCCAAACCAACTTCATTTAACTTTTGAAAAAAGAGTTAGAGATGCATGTTATAGAAGGAAAAAAGAGGCTCTATGTTTATTGATGGATAAATACCTTTACACTTCTATGATTTTCAGTTTTTCATATATGGACTTGTATGTAATTTATATACATCGATAGTGTAAAAGATAATAATTATAACATAAGGTCATCCATAAAATAATTGTAGGTAATTCTTCATAAAAAATGAGATTCATAATTATGAAAATAATAATCAGATGTCGTATATATATTCTTCTTTATTGTTTTTAGCTACTGATGGCCTCTTTCTTTTTCTTCTTAAAAACTCTTTTTACCTATAAACCTTATCACCACTCAATTGGTTTTGTAGTCCTTTATATTTTTATTTAGTATATCTTCTTTAACAAGAGATCATTAGTTTTTTCTGAAAATAACTCATAAAAAATCTTTCCAGGATCATTTTCTTCTATTCAAACTGTAAGTTAAGTACAAGAGACTATTTCCTTTTTTTAAGCCGAGTCAAATTGTCAAGTGATGGGAAAAAATGTTTGTTCTATATCTCGGAAAGTTTAATTTTGCTTACAAAATATCAAGAAAAAAGAACCTAGCTATTATGATTTTATGACGATCTAAATAGTTTTCAATAAATCAGAAAGAAAATCAATTTAATAAAGATATAAAAATAAAAATTCAAGATTAAAAGGAAAAAGGTTAAATCATATGAAGTAGACAAACATTTTTAATATGCAGTAAACTAGAATCAGATCGCTTTAGTTTAATTTCACCACAGTACATATAACACCTGAATAATGAATTATATAAAGTTTTTAATCTATTTTTTAAAAAAAATATGTATGTATGTATGTATGTATGTATGTATGTATGTATGTATATATGTATGTATGTATGTTTGTATGTATGTTTGTATGTATGTTTGTGTATAATACCTGAATGAATTAAATAAAAAAATTAATTATTTTTTAAAGATCAACATAAATTTCAGATATATGTTACATACCCGTATGAAAAAAATGGCCACAATGAAGCTTGGTGATGGACCTTCCAACATTGTCAAGAACAACTTCCAAGCAAATGGTACACTCAGGAGCATTCATCATATCATTTGGAAAAGAACTAGCCATAGTAAATTTATAAAACAAATGGAAGCCTTAGAGAAATAAAATATAAATCAAAGGAGAAGTGAAGACTAAGGTGAGGCAATAAATAATGAATTTTTCAGGCTATAATGATCAAATTTGGATAGATAGATATCAAAAACAAGATATGTTGTAAATTAGAAATGCATATAGGACTAAGGACAGGAAAAAAATTTATTGATCTAGATTGTGGTAATATGTTTATTTGTTAGAGATTGCTTGTCTTGACTAAGGTAAAAGGTTCATAACTGATAATATCCAAGAAAGAAGATAGTTTTATTTACTTACCAAGAATGTAATCTTGTGTTGGATTCTCATATATATATTTTGATGAAGTGAGGATAGATACTCAATTAAATTTTAGAAAGTTTGTAAAGAAATATGTGGTGGCCCAGTCGCTTAATTAAAGAGGTAAAAGTTAACCTGTTCCCATTTGGTTGTAAAAATGTACTGCGCGATCACCTCGCCTCAATACGTCTTAGGTCACCCTCTACCTCTTCTTGTACCCATCAAATCCAACCGCTCACACCTTCTTATCGAGGTGTTAGAACTTCTCCTCCGCACATGCCCGAACCATCTGTCGCTTCTCACATCTTGTCTTCTATGGGAGCCACATCCACCTTCTCCTAAATATCTTCATTTCTAATCTTATCAATCCTAGTGTTCCCGCACATTCACCTCAACATCCTTATTTCTACTGCTTTCATCTTATGTATATGTGAATTCTTAACCGGAGAACATTCTACCCCACACAACATGGCTGATCTAACCACTGCTTTATAAAACTTACCTTTAAGTATAGATGCCATTTTCTTGTCACATAGGACTCCAGATACTAACCTCCATTTCATCCATCCCACACCTATATGGTTTGTGACATCCTCGTCGTCTCCCTATCCTCTTTGATAACCGACCCAAGGTACTTGAAACTGCCTCTTTTGGGGATGAGTTGTGATCCAAGCCTCACGTCCATGCCTGCTTCCTTTGACTCAACATTGAACTTGCACTCCAGGTATTCTGTCATAGTCTCGGGAAACTTAAAACCCTTATGCTCAAGGGTCTGTCTCCAAACCTATAGCCTCTCATTAAAACTACCACGCGTCTCATTAATCAGAACTATGTCATTAGCGAATAACATACACAATGGCTGTAATGATTTGACCGGTCGTTTTGCTTTCTAGATCCCCTTTACCCCTAATTAAGACTCCATGTATGTGCTTTTACTGCGTTATGAATTGCAGGGATGGTTGGTTTATGTTTGGAAGGTTTCAGACTGAAGTGGGAACACACAGTTCTTTAATAGTGGCCTATGGTGGCCAAGTTCGACTTGAATCAAGATTTGAAGTAAACGATCTCGAAACCAAGATTTGAAGGTTCCAAAGGGTTTGTATGATTTTTTTGGACTTAGAAGAGTGTAGAGATGTTGATTTGGAGGCTTATAGGTCATTTCGACTCGAATTGGCGAAAGTTAGAAAGTTGAAGTTATGGATGGTTGAGAAGTTTGACGAGGAGTTGACTTTCCTGATATAGGGGTCAAATTTCTATGCCAGAAGTTCGATTAGGACTGTTATGTCATTTATGACTTGTGCTCAAAATTTGAGGCCAATCAAAGTAGTTTTGGTATGATTCGATATAGGTTTAGGAAGTCGGATACTCATACTTTGAATAGGCTTGAATTGTGTTGCAATTTGTAGAATTGAAAATGTTTGATGTGATTTTTGCTTTCGAGTAGTCCATTTATATGTTTTGGAACTTGTTATACTGAGACGGGGTCCCGAGCTCCACGGGTGTGATTCGAATTGAATCGGATCATTTCGGACTTTGGTTGAGCTATTGAACCTGGTGTTGAATTGGTGTCATCGCACCTGCAAAGGGTTTGGTCGCAGGTGTGGATATGCAGGTGCGAGAGAAGTGACCGCACAAGCGTCCTTGAGTGGCACAACAATGAAAAGGGACACGAGGTTTTTCCGCATCTGCGAGCTCGCAGGTGTGAGGAAAGTGGTCGCAGATGCGGACGAGGCCAGGAAGGCTTGTGGTCGCAGGAGCCGAGGTCCCTTCTCAGCTTCGCAGGTGCGATCATTTCTTGGATAAGAGGATGCACAGGAGTGCTTGGTTCTATGCAGATACGGACTTGCCCAACCTTAATGGGAACCACACCTGCAATTGATTTTCCGCAGGTGCATCATCGCAGGTGTGACCTTAGGTCTACAGAAACAGAAATTGCTAGGCATTGAGGATTTTAATCCGAGACTTATGCCAATTTCTACACACTTTCATTTGTTCTTGGACGATTTTGAGAGCACTTACGAGGGGTATTCTCATCTACAATACAAGGTAAGTAAACTTTACCCATTTTTAAGTTAACATGCGTATTATAGGTAGATTCAACACAGAAAGTTTGTAAAACTAGTGGGATTTTGTGAAGAACCTAGAGTTTTGGTAAATTTGGGATTTTATCACGAATTTGATGGTAGAAATTGGAATAAATTATATATTGGAGTTCGGTAGGTCATGGGTAACTTTTGTATTAAATTTTTTTCGGAATCCAGGCACGTGGGCTTGGGGGTGAATTTCATGAATCTTCTAAATTGGGTTCAGTAACTACTATAAAATCTAAAGTATGAACTTTTGAGTATATATTTACTAGATTATACGAATTTTGATTTGTTTTAGAGCCATCATCGTCATTTGAGGAGTTCTAGTGCGGTTGGAGAGCCGAGTTGAGGACTTAAAATCGAGGTAAGTCTCTTGCCTAACCTTGTAAAAGGAAACTTATCACCTTAGGCGTATTATTGTTGTGTACTACTTGTGTGGTGATCTATGTACACCCGAGATGAAGAAAGTATGTACGTAGCTATATCTCATGATATGTCCGGATAGACTTAGATGCACATCATGCATGTCATTGTACCTTTCATGCCTATTATGTGTATTAATTGTTTTTATTATGACTGATACATAGGGTCTAAAATGGATATATCGACCTGATTTCTTATTTTAGAAAAGTTGGGAAACACTTGATAAGCTATAAAGTTGTGTCTTCTCATCTCGAAGGGGAGTTTGAACACCTCCCCCTAGTTGAAAAGTGGCTGCTGTGGCTGGAACAGAGGCTTCCTGAGCAAGACCGAAAAACACGTAAAAAATCTTAGCTAAGGCCTCTTGAAGGCCTGGGATAACAATAAGCACATCCGGTGTCTGAGCTGGTCCCGCTGGTGCATCTACCACCGGAACCTAATCGTGAACTAGGGAAACTTGTGGATTTACATGTGCCGCCCTAGCCGTTGTACGGGCTGCACCCCTTCCTATCACGACCCGTATTTCCCACCTCCGGGAGTCATGATGACACCTACTCGTAGAAGCTAGGCAATCCACGAAATGCGAAAAATTCAATCTCTTTCATTATTAACCATTTTAACCTATTAAATTAATAGGCGATCAACATTTAATAGTGGAAAATGAAATTAGGCGGAAGACTTAGACTAATATCATACCAAAATAAATATGGAATACCAACACGCGTCTCTACCGAGAAACCAGTATCACAATATTCACGAACTATCTATGATTACTACATACAAATGTCTGAAAGAAAGAAACACGGTATCTCGATTACAAGTGATAATAGAACATAATAATAGATAGAAGAGACGTCGGTCATGTGGACGCCTACAGGAATACCTCAAAATCTCTGTGGACTGAAGGCTGGCTCCCAAGCTGCCGCCCCAATGCTGCTTGATGACGTCCAAATCCACTACTACAAAGAAACGGGTACGGTCATAAGCAATATAATTTATCAAACTATGAGCCGGGGTCGAATCCCACAGAGAATAATATGTAGGCGATTAGGAATGTAAGAAAATTATCGTTTATCGCAGTTCCAAACAATGAGAATTTATTTTGAAAATATTTATAACTAAATGCGAAAATATAAACTAACTTAGAAAGAAAGTAAAATGGTCAAGAGATACAAGTATGGTTGCATCGAAAATTACACTCAAGTAACGATCCAATGTATTTTATGATTTTACAATAATGAGTGAGTTTATGTAAATTAGCCACAGATAATAGTTCTTAATTAGCTTCTTCCGAAGACTAACAAGACTTCCTAATCTAATAATCTCAAAAACAATTAGGAGATTAAGAACACCCGGAATGGCTACAAGTAGTTCAATCCTATCCCTAGGTTGAATCAATAAAATGAGGGTTAAAGCCTCAAATTCTTGTTATTTAATCTTTCCCAAATCCAAACTATCTATTCCAAAATTAATTCAGATTAAATGAGCGAGTTATAGGGCGAGCTAATCCCTTTAAAAACATTCAAGAATAAGATTAATTAAAGAAACAATAACTCACTTCATAAATATATAAAAATCATTCAATGCATACACACAACAAGGTATTTAATCCACACTTTAAACAAGAATATTTCCATAAATAAGATTCAAGTATTGGATAAAGTAATACACACTTAAATATATAATACAAAGCAAGAAAATGAAGAAATAAACATAATGGGTAAGAAAATCTTAACCACAAGCATCAATCTTCAAAACCCAAGTGTGTGTACAAAGCCTAGCTTCCAAATTTGTTCTTTCAAAACCAAAGAACACAAAAATCGCCTAAGGGCTGCTGAAAATCGAAGATGCAGAATTAGGTTGAGTTAAGATCCCTAAAATGTCTGCCTGGATGAGTATAAAAATGGTTTGGGAGTTAGAAAATTGTGAGATGACAAATCAGGCATAAGATATGCGGAACTATTCATACATATGCGGAAAATTACAATCTGATGCCCGAAAATTACATATGCGAAACTATTCATACAAATGCGGTTCCACAGAAGCGGATTCTTCATCGCAGAAGTGAAAGTCCAATTAAAGTTCATCTTCGCAGGTGCATCCAACAAGTCACAGAAGCAACCATATCACCGCAGAAGTAGTTTACTCCATCCTAGCATAATTCACAAAAGCGGAATTTCCATCGCAGAAGTGTTGGAAACACGTTCTCAAGGCTTTATACTAAAACGTGTGTTTATATGTGTAGGTTTTGATGAATGACAAACAAGCGCAAATTGACATATGACGAAGCTCAAGTACAAGCGCACAATTGATATATATAACGAGATTCAAGCACAAGACCAAGTTTTATAGTTTTACATGAGTCGTTCTTAATTGTGATCTTGATCCGACAACTTGACTCATGACATGGCTTCTCTCGTAAAATTATTTTTACAAAATCATGCATATTTAATTTAATGCTAAATGATTTTAAATCATGCATATTTACTTTAGTCAAAATGATTTTTAAACATGCCTCTAAAATCTGGACTAAGATAATCGATTATGTACTTATGATAATCGATTATGTTAAGCCAAGACTGCATGACAATCGATTGTGAACTAACGACAATCGATTGTGTTAAGGCAGTGAGCATCAGGTTTTTCAAACCTGCATGACAATCGATTGTGAACCTTATGACAATCGATTGTGATGAGGCAGTACATCAAAGTTTTTCAAAACTCAGAATAATCGATTGTGAAGTTAACGACAATCGGTTGTGAAGAGATAGTGTCCATCAGATTTTTCAAAGTCACAAAATAATCGATTGTGAACATATGACAATCGATTGTGTTGAGGCAGTGTCTTCCAGACTCTTTCAAAGTTATTAAATAATCGATTGTGAGTATATAACAATCGATTGTCACGAGGTAGTGTCTAAAATGATTTTCAAAGTCTGATAAATAATCGATTGTTAACATTGCACAATCGATTGTGAAGCTGACCATTGTCGTAGAGTTTTCAAGTACCGTCAGGTAATCGATTGTTGATTTTGTACAATCGATTGTTGAAATTAAAATCTGGAAAGGATTTTTTGAACGTTGCTGAATAATCGATTATTGATTTTTTATAATCGATTGTTTTACGTAAAATCTGGAAATGATTTTTTGAACGTTACCAATAATCGATTGTTGATCTTGGACAATCGATTGTTAAGCGTAAAATCTGGGATTGATTTCTGGAACGATTGGCAAACAATCGATTGTGACTTCTTGACAATCGATTGTCACACAGTAAAATCAGCAACTCTTAATTGGCAATTAGGCAACGGTAATGCCAAGTTTTTCAACTATAAATAGAGCTTCATTTCAGTGTTTTAAACACAATAACACACAAATGATCACACAATTGCTATAAGCTTGCATAATCTATTGCTAATCATTTTATATTCATTACATAAGTTTTGAGAGCCATATTCTTGTCCAAAGTTGTTGTGATCTTGAGCTTACTTCTTTTACTCATATCTACTCATTAAGGAGTGTATTGTTTGAGTGTTTAGTGTTTTGTACACTTGTAAGAGAATTGTGATTCTCTTGTTGTAAGGAACTTGTGTTTCCTTGGTTGAAGTCTTGGAGTGTTGTATCTCCGAGCAAAGGTGTTAAGGCGTGTGTCCTTAAGTTGTAAAGGTTTGTTGAGCACCCGTAAGCTTGACAAGTTAGTGGAAAATCTCGAGAGAGTCTCTCGGGGACTGGACTAGCCACGTGTTGTGGTGAACCAGAATACATCGGTGCGTTCTTTATTATTTATCGCACTTATTTACTTCCTGCAATTTTTTAATTTCGCAAGTTTACGCTAATTTTTATTATAACGCTATTCACCCCCCCCCCCTCTAGCGTTAAGCGTATTATCTAACAATTGGTATCAGAGCCCAACTCTCTGAAGACTTAACAGTTTGAGAGAACCATCCATGGCTTTTACTCGTGACTCTTTTGCAGGAATTGATGAAGGACAATGCTCCACACGACCACCTCTATTCAACGGTACAAACTATACGTACTGGAAAGAGATGATGAAAATCTTCGTTCAAGCAAACAACTTTCATCTCTGGAAGGTGATAACGAAGGGAAATCAAATTCCAACCAAAAAGGTTGAAACCGAATGGGTTCCCAAGTCCGAAGAAGAATATGACGCGGATGATATCCGAAAGGTGCAAAATAATGCTAAAGCAATCAATTTATTATATTGTGCTGTAAATACACAATTACAGGAAAATATCGTGTTGCACAACGACGAAGGAAATGTGGGACAAGGTGGAAATTACGTACGAAGGTACGTACCAGGTAAGGGAAGCCAAAATTGATTTCCTAACCCATGCTTATGAATTATTTCACATGAAGGAAGGTGAAAAGGTGGATGAAATGTTTGAACGATTTTCAATAATCGTAAATGATCTACATGCTCTCAAGAAGACATTCACGGATAGAGAACTTGTTCGAAAAATTCTTAGAAGTCTCACTCCGGCATGGCGATCAAAGGCCGACGCAATCCAAGAATCCATTGGCGTCTCAAATGTCACCATCGACGCATTAATAGGTAACCTTAAGACTTATGAGTCTACTATACTTAACCCTCTTGTTGATGATCAAAGGAGGCAAAGAATAGCGCTTAAGGCAAGCACAAGCCAACCTCAAGTTGATGAGGACGGAGACAACGAGTTTGGACTCGTTATCAAAAGATTTCAAAAGTTCATGCGAAAGGAGTATGAACGAAATGGCAAAAAGCAAGGCGAACAAAGAAAGTGCTATGAATGCGGTGAAACCGGGCACATCAAATCAAGTTGCCCAAACATCAAAAAGGAGAAGAAACCTTTTAAGAAGCAACGTGCATACATTTCTTGGGGAGGAGACTCCGGAGATGAGTCAAGCGAAGAAGAAGAAGACGAAGCCGCAAACCTTTGTCTTATGGCGCAAGAAGACAAGCAAGATGAGGTATGTCAAATCTCTTCTAAAAACTTCTTTACTCTTGAGGAAATGCGAACTGCTTTTGATGAGCTATATACTGAATTTATTAAGGCTTCAAAAACTGTCAAGAGCATAAAAGAAAATGCTTCTCTAAAAGAAAAAGATTTTCAAAAACAGCTTTCTTTGAAAGAAAAGGATTTAGAAAAACTAGTTTTAGAAAATGAGAAGCTGAAAGAAGAAAACAAGTTTTTCGGAAAAAGAAGCGCCGACAAGCCCGAAAGTTCTATTAAAAATTGTTCTTCTTGCATGCATCTCAAAAATGAGGTAGATAGACTTAAAGGTACCTTAGATAAGTTTAATTCTTCCCACAAAAATTTGAATAAGGTCCTTGTTAATTTGAAATCAACCAAGCATGGCATAGGCTTTAAGAATGAGCCTAAAGAAAAGGTTGAAGCCAAACCCCAACCACCTAAGGCTCAACCTAGGATTAATAAAACAAATGCTTATCCTAGAAATAGCAATCCTAGAACAAATATGCATGCTTGACCAAATGTTGAGCATTTTAGAAGACCTAGAAATGACTACCCTAGAAATGATGCATATTCTAGGCCAAACACTAGAAGGAGTTTTGAACCTTTTAGAACATCTAGACATGACCATTACTCTAGAAATGCTGCTCATTTTAGAACTAATAGTAGGAGAAATGGTTCTCATGAAATGCGCAATAGTCATAATGAAAATAGAGTAAATCATTTTCGTCCATCAAGTAACTATGAACCTAGAAGGATGCATAACCCCAACGTGACTTGTCATTATTGTAGACGCATTGGTCATATTGCTCCTGCATGCTTTACACGACATAGACATATCACTCAATCGCATCACTATAATATGCCTAACCCTCAAGGACCCAAAATGGCATGGGTGCCTAAAACGCATTAACTTGTTTTGTAGGTATGTTTGAAGGGATCAAGTGTACTATGGTACCTTGATAGTGGATGCTCCAAACATATGACGGGAGACGAATCCAAATTCCTTCAACTAGAACACAAAGAAGGAGGAAGTGTGACTTTTGGGGATAACAATAAAGGAAAGATTATTGGCATCGGATCGGTCGGTAAGGATGAAAATTCCTCTATTAAGCATATATTACTTGTGAAAGGTTTAAAGCATAATCTCTTGAGCATAAGTCAATTATGTGACAAGGGAAATCTTGCCCTATTTGATTCGGATGAATGCTTAGTGTTTAGACGTAGTGATTTTAAAATTATCCTTCGTGGTTTTAGAGTGGATAATATTTATATGGTGATCTTGCTAATTCCTCACCCGAATATGTTGATTATCTTATGAGTAAAGAGGATGATACTTGGTTATGGCATCGTAGAGTAGCACATATCAACATGCATCTTTTGAACAAATTGATTTCTCAAAACTTAGTTATTGGTCTTCCCAATTTAAAATTTGAAAATGACTCTATTTGTGATTCATGTCAAAAAGGGAAGCAAACAAAAGCATCTTTCAAATCCAAAAATACTATTTCAACTTCTAGACCATTGCAATTGCTTCACATGGATTTATTTGGACCATCTCGCATTGAAAGTCTAGGAAGAAATCGTTATGCTTTTGTGATTGTTGATGATTATTCTAGATTTACGTGGACTTTATTCTTGCCAATAAAAGTGATGCTTTTCAGAATTTTAAATATTTTCTTAAGCGTGTTCAAAACGAAAAGGAAACAACCGTCACTTCAATTAGAAGTGATCATGGGGGAGAGTTTGATCACAATCTCTTTGCGGACTTCTGTGACGAACTCGGTATCGAGCATACCTTTTCCGCTCCACGTACACCACAACAAAATGGGGTGGTGGAAAGGAAAAATAGGTGTCTCGAAGAGATGGCTAGAACCATGCTCGAAGAGGCCAAGATTCCCAAACATTTTTGGGCGGATGACGTGAGTACCGCATGCTACGTCTTAAATAGAGTAGTCATAAGGCCTATACTCATGAAAACTCCCTATGAACTCTATAAGGGAAGGAAACCAAATATCTCCCATCTTAGAGTATTCGGTTGTAAATGTTTTATTCATAACAATGACAAAGATCAATTGGGAAAATTTGATGCTAAGTCCGATGAGGGAATTTTCATTGGTTATTCTTCACGTAGCAAAGCATATAGGGTTTTTAATAAAAGTCCGAAACTGTGGAGGAATCCCCTCATGTTGTATTTGCCAAAAATAATGCTCGCTTGGCGAGAAAGGATTCCGGTTTTGATCTTGCAGGTATTTTAGATAGCTTGAAAGACAAAATACAAGAGGAAACGCCTAAGGAAAATCAAGACGAAATTTTGAAACAACCAACGGAGGAAGCGCCACCATTGGAGAATGAAACGAAAACGCCTAACGAGTGGAGGACAATCAAGGATCACCCTCTCGAACAGGTAATTGGCGACGTCGAAGAAAAGGTAAGTACCCGAAACTCCCTTAAAAACACCTTAGGACATACTGCTTTTGTGTCTCAAATTGAACCGACAACCATCTCCGAAGCAATTGGGGATGAATTTTGGACCTTGGCAATGCAAGAGGAGCTTAACCAATTCAAACGGAATGACGTTTGGGATTTGGTGCCAAGACCCGAAAATCATACCATAATTGGTATGAAATGGGTTTTTCGAAACAAACTAGATGAAAATGGTGTAATCACTAGAAACAAAGCTAGGCTTGTAGCAAAAGGCTATAATCAAGAAGAGGGTATTGACTATGAAGAAACATATGCTCCCGTAGATAGATTAGTAGCTATTCGTCTATTGCTCGCTTTTGCCTCTTCTATAAATTTCAATTTATATCAAATGGATGTGAAAAGTGCTTTTCTAAATGGTGTTATTCAAGAAGAAGTTTATGTTGAACAACCCCCGGTTTTGAAGATTTTAAATCTCCCGATCATGTTTTCAAACTCAAAAAGGCTCTCTATGGTTTAAAACAAGCTCCCCGAGCTTGGTATGAAAGATTGAGTAAATTTCTATTGGAAAATGATTTCATTAGGGGGAAAGTTGACACCACCCTTTTTGTTAAGCATAAAAACAACGATATTTTATTAGTTCAAATATATGTGGATGATATCATATTTGGTGCTACTAATAATGTCTTATGCAAGGAATTTTCTGATTTAATGACAAGCGAATTTGAGATGTCTATGATGGGTGAGTTAACATTCTTTTTGGGATTACAAGTAAAGCAAATGAAAGAAGGTACGTTCATTTGCCAAGCCAAATATTGCAAAGAATTGCTGAAACGATTTGAAATGAACAATGCAAAAGCAATGGCGACTCCCATGAGCACATCCGATCATCTAGACAAAGATGAGAAAGGTAAGGAAGTCGACACTAAGAAGTATCGAGGTATGATTGGCTCTCTTCTCTATCTTACTGCTAGTCGTCCGGACATCATGTTTAGCGTGTGCTTATGCGCCCGTTATCAATCGTGTCCGAAGGAGTCTCACCTTACTGCGGTAAAACGGATTTTGAAGTACCTTGTTGGTACTACAAATGTGGGTCTATGGTACCCCAAAGGTTCTTCATGCCAACTCGTTAGCTATTCCGACTCCGATTTTGCTGGATGCAAATTGGACCGCAAGAGCACTAGTGGCACTTGCCATTTGCTCGGTAGCTCTCTCGTTTCTTGGTTTAGCAAGAATCAAGTAAGTGTTGCGTTGTCCACAACCGAGGCTGAATATGTAGCCGGGGGGAGTTGTTGCGCTCAAATCCTCTGGATGAAACAACAACTCTTGGACTATGGCCTAAGTCTTGATCATATCCCTCTTAGATGTGATAATACTAGTGCCATATGCTTAACGAAGAACCCCGTTCTTCATTCGCGAACAAAACACATTGAAATTAGACATCATTTTATAAGAGATCACGTTCTCAAGGGCGATGTCGAAATCGAATTTGTTGAAACCAAAGACCAATTGGCCGACATCTTTACTAAGCCCTTAGAGAAAGAGTCCTTCTTCCGAATTCGTAGTGAACTCGGGATTCTTGACTCCACGTTGATCTAAGTCATGCATTGCATCTTTTTATTTTACATGATTTCTAACTTGAGCGTCGGAGACGTCTAACGAATTTTTGCAGGTATCGCCCTAAAGGTAGGGGGAATTATAAAGCATGACGCGCAATAATCGAGTCTTCTTCAGAAAAATCGGTTTCTGTCGTCTAATAATCGATTATCTCGTATCAATAATCGATTGTTCTGCTATTACTTGAGTTATTGTACTCTCTTTAAGTAATCACGTTTTCTTTCCAATAAATAAACAAGTTTTATTTACATCTTTGGCATCTTCTTATATTATTTTTGCTAATGGCAAAAGGGGGGAGATAACGGGTATGCACTCTCAATATTTATAAGCTTAAATTGAGGGGGAATACATATATTGAGGGGGAACAAATGCATGTCTTGAATCGTCATTATAAATTGTTTAAGTTGCATATCCCGCTTAAAGTTTGCCATTATCAAAAAGGGGGAAATTGTTGGAAACACGTTCTCAAGGCTTTATACTAAAACGTGTGTTCATATGTGTAGGTTTTGATGAATGACAAAAAAGCGCAAATTGACATATGACGAAGCTCAAGTATAAGCGCACAATTGATATATATAACGAGATTTAAGCACAAGACCAAGTTTTATAGTTTTATATGAGTCGTTCTTAATTGTGATCTTGATCCGACAACTTGACTCATGACATGGCTTCTCTCGTAAAATTATTTTTACAAAATCATGCATATTTAATTTAATGCTAAATGATTTTAAATCATGCATATTTACTTTAGTCAAAATGATTTTTAAACATGCCTCTAAAATCTGGACTAAGATAATCGATTAGGTACTTATGATAATCGATTATGTTAAGCCAAGACTGCATGACAATCGATTGTGAACTAATGACAATCGATTGTGTTAAGGCAGTGAGCATCAGGTTTTTCAAACCTGCATGACAATCGATTGTGAACCTTATGACAATCAATTGTGATGAGGCAGTGTACATCAAAGTTTTTGAAAACTCAGAATAATCGATTGTGAAGTTAATGACAATCGATTGTGAAGAGACAATGTCTATCAGATTTTTCAAAGTCACAAAATAATCGATTGTGAACATATGACAATCGATTGTGTTGAGGCAGTGTCTTCCAGACTCTTTCAAAGTTATTAAATAATCGATTGTGAGTATATAACAATCGATTGTCACGAGGTAGTGTCTAAAATGATTTTCAAAGTCTGATAAATAATCGATTGTTAACATTGCACAATCGATTGTGAAGCTGTCCATTGTCGTAAAGTTTTCAAATACCGTCAGGTAATCGATTGTTGATTTTGTACAATCGATTGTTGAAATTAAAATCTGGAAAGGATTTTTTGAACGTTGCTGAATAATCGATTATTGATTTTGTATAATCGATTGTTTTACGTAAAATCTGGAAATGATTTTTTGAACGTTACCAATAATCGATTGTTGATCTTGGACAATCGATTGTTAAGCGTAAAATCTGGGATTGATTTCTGGAACGATTGGCAAACAATCGATTGTGACTTCTTGACAATCGATTGTCACACAGTAAAATCAGCAACTCTTAATTGGCAATTAGGCAACGGTAATGCCAAGTTTTTAAACTATAAATAGAGCTTCATTTCAGTGTTTTAAACACAATAACACACAACAACTGATCACACAATTGCTATAAGCTTGCATACTCTATTGCTAATCATTTTATATTCATTACATAAGTTTTGAGAGCCATATTCTTGTCCAAAGTTGTTGTGATCTTGAGCTTACTTCTTTTACTCATATCTACTCATTAAGGAGTATATTGTTTGAGTGTTTTAGTGTTTTGTACACTTGTAAGAGAATTGTGATTCTCTTGTTGTAAGGAACTTGTGTTTCCTTGGTTGAAGTCTTGGAGTGTTGTATCTCCGAGCAAAGGTGTTAAGGCGTGTGTCCTTAAGTTGTAAAGGTTTGTTGAGCACCCGTAAGCTTGACAAGTTAGTGGAAAATCTCGAGAGAGTCTCTCGGGGACTGGACTAGCCACGTGTTGTGGTGAACCAGAATACATCGGTGCGTACTTTATTATTTATCGCACTTATTTACTTCCTGCAATTTTTTAATTCCGCAAGTTTACGCTAATTTTTATTATAACGCTATTTACCCCCCCTCTAGCGTTAAGCGTATTATCTAACAAGAAGCGGGATCACGTATGCATCTTTTCCTCCGCAAAAGCGAACGCTCCTAATCCAGGACTAATACGTATAAGCGGTCGAGTTTATGCAGAAGCGGGATTGTTTCTGCGACCAAACTTCCGCAGAAGTGGAACACTGAAAGTTTTGCATGATTTCACTCTCTTTTGCTAATTCCACTTCAATTCAACCCCAATCACTTCGTAGCATCATTTACCTGAAAATCTAAGAACAACCACCATAAGAGACCTCATGTTATAATTAAAAGGGAATAAAATCAAAGGAAAAGAGGCTAGATTGAGTAGTAAAATCACCACTCATCAACACCCCAACTTAAAGCTTTTGGTTGTCCTCAAGCAAATCAAAACCAACAATTCAATGAGGATTTACCATGTAAAACACAAGTGGTATTTCCATTATTCACATATCATATTCCCCAATTTAAGCAATATACTTATGAATTTGGTTGTTACTAATAATTAGGCTCAAGCATGTGCATCTTTCCCGAGTGACTCCTTCATAAATAAAAACAACTTCAAGAATGTGCATGGGAGTTTTAAAATAATCAAGCGATAAACATAAGCCTCAAGAAATGACTCAAAAGCACTACTCCACTACATATGCTCTATTTACTCAATTTTACCAATCCTTCCTAATTCATGTTCCCTCAAAAGAAAGGAATTCCCAAAATCACTATATTTACAATACAACATATGGGACAAATTGTACAAAAACACTCACTCCCACCAAGAATTTCAAGTGTTACAACATCTCATACCATGAGCTTGCCCTTATTTTAATTCATCGGTTATTCAAGAATATTTGGTTGGAGGTCCCATAAGGACTTTTTAAGCTTGTAATGTAGGTGTAGGGAAGGGTCGGATAAGCATTTGGATATGAGTGACTTCACCTTCCTTGAGCACTACTAAGAAGTTTCATTCCTTTTGTACTTTGTTTCGTTTCAAACCACTATAGCCTCATTTGTATCTAGTTTCCAATATAGAACCACCTTACATACCTCTCTAATATATAGGCTCCATAATTCATATATATACACATATTCTCTTCTTTTTTTATATTCAAGTATTTTTTTCTTCTGGAGCTTGAATAATTTAATACAAATACTTTGAGGCATGTGGTCCTAGACTCAATGTACAATCTCACCAATCTCTACTTAGACACGATCCCCAACTTAGGCTTTTAGCCTCATTCTCAATGTTCAAGGAAGGACGGTTTCAAAAGAGGAAATTATTATACAAAAGGGGAAATGTTTGTAATGAGTTGGCCAAAAAAAGGTTTAAAGGCTCAAATTGGGTACTAATGATATTATTTATGCAAAGGTAGGCTTGAAAGGCTAAAAAGGTTTTGCAAATAAGACAAAGAATGCCTAAGATCATTCCTCCAACCAAACATACTATCATTAGCATTGAAAAACCAACCGGGCAAGTTCTAGATGATAGAAGTACGCACAAGATTTATTTGTACACTCACTAACGCACATGACACATGAACACATCAAGATGGTTCAATCATTTTATACGAACATTTGGAGCGATATTGTTTGAAGTAGTGGGCTAAGAGTCACAACAAGAGTGAAATATTTATCACAAAAATCATTCTTCACCATAAAATGTTGTTTTAGTTCAAAACCACAATTTTCGAGGGGTACTCTTTATTCACCATTTACATACAAGAGACTACTTTTATTAGTACCAAATAATCCAAAAGTCTCATCCTAGTAAAACAAGACTAATTCCCTTAAGAAAGATGTTATGCTATCTATCATAGGGAGAAGTCACGCGGTTCACTAAAAATGGATCCTTGGGAAAGAACCGTAGCATGAAGAAAACCCAAGGAAGTGACACTTAACAAAAAGAATAATAAAAATTTTCACACATCCTAAAAAAACAATAAAACAAAGTATAGAACAATCAAACCAAGCTCGGCTAGAGCCCCTGCTATGCAAAATATCTACCCACAACAGCAAAATCATAAGCCCCGCAAGGGCACACAATATCCATAGCAAAAAAAAAAAGCCCCGCAAGGTCACACAAATATCAAAGTATGGATAAGTATACTCCTACAGCTACAGCTACAGCCATCCCCAACAAAAATATTAAGTGTCCTCACTGTACAGTAGTAAATATAAAGAAAAAATAGTTTGAGGGTCTCCCTGAGGTCTGCATCAAACTAGCAGACAATGGGACGATGAAAAATCAGTGTTGTGCTACACTAGCGGCTCCATCATCATTAGTCTCCTCATCGGCATCATCATCATCATCACCAGGAGTCTCTAAAATGAAGGAATACTCCTCATTGTCTTCTTCGGCCGCTACTAGTATCTTGTTGCCCGGGTTCCCCCATTTGAAGATGGCATTGGTGCCTCTCCATATCTTTAATGAATTTACTCGTCTTATTGTTCTTTTTCTTCTTCTCCTTCTCGAAGTCTTGCTGTAGGTTTACATGAGCCTTAGCCAAAGTGCCATAGGCTCCTTCTAGTACAGTCACGAATGCTGCCATCTTTTCAATATCCTCATTCTGACTCTTTTGTGCATCCAAGTAACTCTGCATCTCTTCCTTGGAGAAGTATGAAGGCCCAGGTTGGGAGGATGAGGGTCCGCTAGGAAGCTGTGACACTAACTCCTTAATGGAGGCAAGCTCGGAGTTTACTACCCCGAATGGTCCCTCAGTAGTAGTAGTCGTGGTAGTAACTTTCCTCTTCTTACTCTTAACTACACTTTCCTCTCCTGTCACTCTCAAATGATGAAAGGCTTTATAAGCAGGTAGCCACCAATCGGTGCCACGTACAACAACCTCTGCTATGGTGCATAGCTATGGGATCAGAGATTGGAACATCATGCTACATCGTTGTCTCTCAAGTACTCCCCCATCTCCCGCAGAATATAGTATCCGACATTCACAGAAATGCCGTCCAATATACATTCAATGATCAATGGTCGACTGTAGGATATATCTATGATGTCTCCGCAAGGAGATACCCCGTTGCACAGGATGTATAGCCACATCTTTGCCTCAAGAGTGAAGTCGGTTGATTTGAACCCTTTTCTCCAGTTACCCATTTGGCTCTTAGGCAAGGAGCGAAGATTTTTGAGACTAGCCATTCCCTCTTTCGCAATTCCTTCTCCTGCACTGGCTCTATCGGATAGTTCAGAATGCCAAGAGCATCATTTATTTGTTCGATCCCAAACCTCACCAATTTACCTCAAATGATGACTTGCAGATTGGCAAAATCAGTGCGCCTGATGTTTGCATAAAATTCACGAACCCACTCCTCATTAGCTTTGCAGAGAGTGGGAATGAAGCATGACCATCCAGTTGATTGGAGTCGGGCATAGAAATCCGAGAGTTTTTCAGCCAATTTGTCTTCATGGATGATTTTTTAAAGAATCATACTCCTATTGATGAGTTCGTTCAAATACCGACCGCTCACAAGCAGCTGACATGAAGCGTGATTTGTCATATGGTTCTTCAATTTCCTCTTCAATTTCGGGTTGTCATCCACTTGTGTTAGGGTCCATTTTAACTCGAAACACCTATAAAAAATCAAAACAAGGTGAGTCGGTAATAGAATCATATTAAGCAATTCAAAAAATTGCAACTGAGCCAAAATATTAGGTTGAACGGGCCTCGGAAGGCTCTGATGCAAAGCTATTGGAATTGCACAAATTGCCTACTTTTCGCTTCTCTGGAAATGACACCGCAGAAGCGGTTCCGCTTATGCGGCCATTTTATCGCTTCTTGATCTTGTGAACGTTTCCTTGTTTTGCTTCTGCGGAGATTCTACTGCATATGCAGTGACGCTTCTGCGAAAAATAAGCTGTTTATATGGTTTTTCGTCATCTTATTCAATATCCAGAATTTTTTTTAATTTTTGATTCTCAAACCCAATTTTTGGCACCTAATTTATACTCAAGACTTATAAATTAGTGCAGTACATGATTCCATTTAGACCCATTTTGTGATGCTTACCAAAAAGATTTCTCTTAAGCATCATGTCGAATATCTTGCTGGCAATTTAAACTGACCTCTTGTTTGAACAAATGTGGTACTCAAAATTCCCAATATTTGCTGTACATTAACAGCACACACAAGCCTACACTCAACCAATTTCCCTCATATTCAAAGACTAACATCCCTAAATTAAATAAAATGTATAAAACATCACATAAACTAAAATAAAACAAATGGGGGCTGTTGGTCATGAAGAAGAAGAGAAAAAGGAAAGAGTACATGAGGACATTACCTGATTCTTATGCAAGGGAGGAAGAATTCACAAGGAGTTTTGAAACTTTTTCGAGTTTTGTGGTGTTAGGGAAGGGGATAACAGTATGAAAATGTTTCTGGGCAACTGAGGTGTCGAATTTTTTTTTTAAAACTTAAAACCTATGCGAATTTCTCTTCTGCGGAATTTGTCCACTTATGCGAAGTCGCTTATATGAGTTGTTGACTGCCTCTGCGATTTTTTACGCTTTTGCGAGACTCCATCTGCGGTGAAAATTTTGCAGATGTGGTTATACCAGAAATTTGATGCCCAGTTTTTGCAGCTACTGGTTTTGGCCATCCGGGTCACTCTGACGTGCTCAAATCACTTTCGAAAAATCTGAAACTTGGCATATTAGTCACAAAATAATATTCTAAGCTATTCTAATAAAGAAAAAATTTCAAAAACGACTAAACTTTTTGAAAACGATGGGTTGCCTCCCACCAAGTGCCGCATTTAATGTCGTGGCATGATGCAAATAACGTTACCACTTTTCTCGCCACTTGGATGATATGAACTAGGCTCCCAGCTTGGAATCAAGATTGTGACTACGAGCAATGGGGGGTGGTAAGTAGATGATCGAGCCTATCCTTAAATTCTTCATTTTGTACTTCTTGGCTTTCATGTGAGAAATGCCATTTTATTTTCTTGGTTCCTCAAACTGTAAAATGTATGGTTGTTACCTTTCCTCCCCACAGTCCCTCATGGACTCGTGCAGTTCAATGTCCATATCACTACACAATTCCAATACTGAAATATGCTTGGAATGTAATTTCAATCCTTCACTTTGCAATTTTTCTATTTTGACATACTATTCTTTCCCCGGATTAGAGTCAATCTCAACCAAATTTGCATTTACACTGGTTGACTCTAAATCCATTTTTTTCTTGGCATCATTAACACTTATGAAGTCGATTGGTGGATGCTCAATCCTTGAATTCTCAAAGTAAAGCTCACTTTCTTCCTTGGACTTGGACTCTTCTTGGCTTCCTTCCACACTCTAAAGTTGATTGGCATAGTGAGTCTCAACCAATAATTGCATTTGGTCCTCCAACGTGCAGATGTGTTCATCATTGTAATTCAAGCCTTATTTGAAGTCCTCGAGTGCAAAGTTATGCTTCTCCTTATTTTCAAGAATGATCTCCAACATGAGCATCATTTTCTCATTTTTAGCATTTGAGAGTTCTTCTTGGTTTTGATCAAATGCCAATGAAGGATTTTCAACTTCTACATCCAAGGAGAATTTTTGGCTCTCATTAACTTCCGAGGATTTTTGGACCTCTAATGCTTCAAGCATTTCTCCCATTTGTGAATAAAACCTTGCAAGTGCCAATTTATTTTGGAGACTATTTTTCAAAAGCTCATCCAAGGCACTTTATTCTTTGTTTCCTCCTTCAGTAGACACTCCAACTTGAGCTTGAACTCTCCATTTCGGCAGTGCTCAACTTCTTCCATTTTCATAGTCCTATAATTCTCATTACAAAAAGTAAAATCATCATAGAGGGGGCTTGGGAAGGGAAGGACAAATAAGCACAATCATCCCAATGACCATTTTCAAAACCACACCTATCACAATTACTTCACTCATAGGTTTGAGATTGTGCGCGCAATCCACCGCCGGGAGAATTTAAATAATTTTGCCACGAGTGTGGTCCTCCATAATAAGGACACGGGTCATCAAAATATGAATAGCTACCATCCGACCAATTTTCATTATATGCTGCAGTTTTCAAAAATAAAAAAATAAACAATAATTAAACAAGAAAATTCGACCACGGTAAGAAAAATTAATTACACAAATATTCACAAGTATGGATCAAATCACTTTCGCTTACTTCTCAAACAACCTAAATTATGCCAAATTGTTCCTCGACAACGGCGCCAAAATTGATGACGTCCATGTCACACCTACTTTTTCCTACACCACAAGGGCGTAAAGGAGTTTTTTCAATTAAAGGACAATCAAAATGGGATTTATTTATTAAAGATTCAGAGTTGCCATTTGGGAGATTTATGGTGTCTCAAGTCATCGGTTTAGAATCCCGAATCCAGGAAAAGAATAACTATGTTTAACAGTCCGCGAACTAGAAATTCGGATAAGGAATTCTGTTAAACTGGTAGAAGGTGTTAGGAATTCCCTAGTTCCGTGTTCTAGCACGGTCGCTCAACTGTTATACTTGGCTTATTTACTTGATTTTACAACATGTTTTAACCTATATGCTTTTTCACTTTAAACCACTTTTATTATTATTTTTTAAAGAGAATTTCAACGTCGTGAAAATATGTCTCGAACCACGTCACATAAAGGCACCCGTGATTTTTGACACATTCCAACTTCGTTGGAATTTGGATTTGGGTCACATAAATGTGCGCCCGAGTTTAGGAAGGTAATATTATTAAATGCCGAGCTTAAATCAACTAGCGTATTATTAACTTTAGGGCGGCCATGAAATTTGCTAAATGGCTCGTTCCGAGGTCTAATTATTTTATAAAAATAGTTAAGAGGGCCACACTATTTATGCATTTTTATATGGCGCGGCGTACATGGTTTTACTTTTAAGGTCAAACTAAAAGAGCTACAATTTTGTATCAAATATTATCTCTAAAAGGGCCTAGTTAATTTGTATTATTTAAGAACTACTATACTTTAGGTCCAAACTTGCATATAATTCTAGTCCTCAGCAGTTTTTTGGGCCTTAAAATCAGACCATGAAGCAGGGTAATACCATCAGCCCTGAAAGGATGTTTACAGACACTGGGCTTAACATGGGCCCAATTTGGGGCATGCTGGACTTGAGATCCAGTTACGTTTCCGTCCAGCTGTCACACCTTCTTTTTTCCCATGCAACCATTTTACAAGGTTGAGTTAGTATAGTTTTTTCAAATAATGTGACATTTAAAAAGGGATTATTTGTTATTTAGAATCGCCACTTGGAATTGAGTTTTGGTGTTCCAAGTCACCTTTTATTTGAATCCCCTTTCAAAAGGAATGTTTGACTCTTAATTATGGTCTACGAAACAGAAGACTGAGTAAGGAATATTTTTATTAATTGTTTTTACCTAGATGTAGTATGCACACGAAATACTTCTTTCAAATTAACTGTTAAACCAAGATACGAAATGTACACATGGTTAAAACATAATTATTTTTAAATTTAAAGGCATCGATACGCGGGAATGCGCACGTGACCCTTTTATTATTTGATATTAATCCAAGGTTCGGGTACGAATACATAAGATGATATTTAAAGCACATTTAAAGTTTTCTAGTGTATTTACAGTATTTTATTTCCTAAGCTTGGTATTATTGTAAAGCCTATTATGGATACAAAATTATGGAAGAGTGATGTATCTTAATTGATAAGAAATTACTAAAAAGGTATTTAAGGGTCAGACGTAGAGATGTAAATTGACAGATTATTGCCTTGAACTTACTTTTATTTTCATCTTAGTCGATAACCTTGCGCTTAAAGATTCTGTGAACTAACAATAAATAGTACAAATAAAATAACAAACAGCTACCAGAAATTAACCCGAGAAGCAAATGTGCTTAAGGAGAACAAAGAAAGTATTTGATTGAGGACAAAGAAATAAAATAAACATAGCACTAAACAGTGGAAAATTAAATTAAACCATGTAGAGAATTTAAGCATGTATATCATGGACACAAAATTGCCAAAGGAAAGTAGTGCACAAAACCTATTTCAAAAACCCATTTTTTTCATTTTTTAAGATTTACGTAAAGTTCAAATTACTACAAACTAACACAAAAAATTAAAAATAAAATAAAATAAAATACTTATGAGTTGCAGATTAATCACAAATAGGCAATATCATTCAAACAACCTAAGTTAGAGAACTCAACCACATTAGAACGATACAACAATAGGTTTCAAACAAACAGAGAAACACATTGCATAAGATGTCGATGATAATTTATCATAAGCAAAAAGGAAAATTGAACCTTTAGAGTAATGCTTTATTCTTTATATAACAAACATCTCCACAGAATGCGCCGAACAATCAGGAGCACGAGAAATTCGATGATACAACCGAGCAGCTGACTCGAGACCGGAACTTCGAATGGAAATCAACACTAATTTCAAGTGGTATTAAGGGGTTATATTTAGTAGTATGAGTCCGAGTTGAAGCTCGAATCATGGAATTTTTATGGCTGAAAATTTTCTTGTTTTGCTACAATTGAGATGGAAACTAAAACTGAAGAAGAAAGCAACCTTTCCGTTCTTCTTCTCTCTCACGTTTTTCCTTCTTTTTTTTTCGTTCTCTTTTCTTTGTTATCTGTTTTTGCCCGATCTCCCTCCTTTTCCTTCTTTGTGCTCTTTTTATTTATAGATTAATTAGGTAATGAGTAGTTAGAAATAAAAAATTATGGGGATCATGTATTGTGTGGGCACATGACCTGAGGGGGTGGGGATGAGGAAAAAGTGAAGTGGGAAAATGGGGAAGTTGGGTGGTTTTATTTTTTTTTCAAACTTTATATATATTTATTTAAATTTTCCTAACCTTTTTTTAATTAAATAAAAGAAGATAAAAGACGCGCACACACATATAAAACTTTCTTTTAGATTTAAAGAAAACTATATAAATAAGAAAACTTAATATTTACACTATAGTTTAAATTATACTAAGAATAATACTATAGCTTACATTTAAAAATTAGAAGAAACCAATATATAAATATATATATTTGTAAATTTTCTTCTATTCAAAAATTGGAACATAAGTTATACTCTAAGAATGCAAATATATATCTATATCTATATTTACACTAAAATAGTATAGAATTTGAGTGAGTTAAAAAAGTAGGTGTTAATACCAGCTATTAAATCTCCGCACAAAATACGGGTCCAAATATGTTGACCTCAAATCAGGCTTTGCAATCCTGGGTGAGATTAATCCTATTGTTAGTTTGAACTTCATGCTGCCATGTCAGTTTTGTTTGAGCCAGTGAATTATTACAAACACTTTAAAAAAATCAATGATTAAACTAACAAGATTACTAATCATATTGAAACTCAAAAATAAACATAGCATAACGTTGATTCATTGGTTTCAAAGTCAGTAATGCTGGATAATTAGGCCTGAAGCTCATAAATTTAACATCCTCTACCCAAATTCCCGTATTAAATCGAACAGACAACTTCAAGTTCACATTATATTCCTTTTTTTCTTTTCAATTTATGTGATACTATTTCAACTAATCAACTAGTACGAAAGCTAACTTCAGTTTAGCAAACTATTAAACTAAGGCAGTCATAGACTGAAGAAAAGCAATCCAACTAACCAAATATAGTCCAAACAGTCATGTTACAGTACAGTTAAATCATAATAACAAAAATTGTAACAAAACAATGCTTAAACTTCATTTCACTTTTAACACTGGAGATCTACATTCCAACGAATTCAGGATGTGTACCTGGTCGTTATAACACAATAGAATGAAGAAGTATCAGCAACAGTGAAACCAACAGCTAAATCAAACAGCAACAGGACCAATTTTAACTCAAAAATGAACTCAAACAAAGCCCGGAATGAATTGTAGAAGAACAGCAACAACCAATACCCAAAAAATCCTGATTGAACCAAAATATACTTGAGACTAAACCAGGAAAACTTTCTGAAGCTTCGACAATAGAAAACCAGAATGCTAACACCTTTTTTATCCTTAGCTAAATCGAAAAACTGAATTTAACAGCTAGAACTCGAATTGTACTCTAAGAAAGTTCAATAGAATAGTAATTTTTGGAGTTTTTGTGCTTTGTATTTGATTTTTTTTCTGAAGAAACTAAGATCTACGGAACTTTTTAATTTCAGATTTGGTTTTGGAGTATTAGATTCAAATTTTAGATCTGTGAAACTTGTAGAATACTTTTTGGGGGGGATTTTAGATGCTGAAACTTATAAAACTAGGCACTACACATGCCTTTTATAGGTAGAACTAAGGATCTATCAGATTTTCTCTTTTATACTTCTAGTTCCTCTTTTATTTTCAAATTTTAACTTTTTAGCACTTTATTTTCTGACTTGTTTCTCAAGTCTCACTACTAACTTTATGAAATTTCACTTTGAACCCCATCTAGAAGCTTTTAGAGAGTACTATTCCCTGTTACCACAATATTCCTTAAATGAAAATACCTGCACTACCCCTGAATTGTTCCTAGAATTATTAACATTATTTTAATTATCCCAGTCTCTCTAAATAACTGTGGTTAAACTAATGTTCTGAAAATTAATCATCTAAACAAATCCCAACCCAAATCTTAACACTAGCTAACTACTGATATTGCAGTCTACTATTATCAAACAAATTAAAAGAGTGATCAACATCAAACGACATTAGTATGAGAAGAATTCAATCAAATGCAAACAATCCACATGGCCAGAAGTATTAACTAATCGAACCAAGTAATTAAACAGAAATTGTGTGGTTGCAGTCAAATCAAAATGAAAAAATAAAAACCAAGCAAACCCTAAATAAATCCTAAAAGAAATGAAATACTGAGATGAATAAAATCAAACAAACAAAAAAACAATCAGAAAATTAAGGCATACAAAGGGAAAATCTACAGATAAAAAAAAAAAGAGAAAGAAATTTAAGAAGAACTCACTGATTTGAGCTTTAATCTGATTGATTTTGAACCCGTTGATATTATATGTCTATTTGGCCATTAATAATCAAGTAACGTCAACTGAAATCAACTCGAACACCCAAAGAGGTCGAGACTCTTTGAACCCTAGATCTGAAATTTTTGTTAGATTTGGAAGGTTTTGGTTTGGGTTTCGGAATGAGGAGGTCAAGGAGACTGTAGGGTATAATTTTTGTTGGAATTGGAAAAGGTAGGATTTTTGGCCGAGATTTTGATCTAAGATTCGAAGGGTTTGGTTTATCTTTGAGGAAAAATGGTCATGGATATAGAAAAGGGAGGAATAGAGGATCATGGGGTGTAAATTTGGGATGATTTAGCCGCCGGCCGCCGCTGTAGGAGATTTTCGGGGCGGCAAGCGGCGGAGGGCGGTGTTGTTTAGGGTTCATGTGTGTGTGGTGTTCTGAGAGACGGAGATAGGGGGTATGGGGGAGTCTCCGACATTATTATATGAATGATTGCCCAGTTCCTGGCCGTTAGATCAAGAATCCTCGACGACCAGGATCAATTACCCCTTAAACGATGTCGTTTCATTTCAATAAGGCTAGACCAGGTAATTTGTGGGTTTGTCAAATTCGAAACGGGTCTTGGGGGGGGGGGGGCGTTGACTTGCGCTGATGTTATTTAATTAAAATCGGCCCAAATTTTGAATTCATTATTTGTTTTTTCTTTCTTTTATTTGATTTTATTATATGCACAATTAAAAGTGAAGACCCAAATTGATTCTATAATTACACTAATTAATTTCCCAATACACTATTTCCTAGGACAAATTAATAGGATATAAGATATAAGCAAAAGAACCATTTTTGTTATTTTCTTTATTTTTGTAGTAATTTAATTACTAATTAATCCTAACATGTGAAATTAAATCCTAAATGCCAATACCAAATATTTTTTTTATATTTTTCAATAATTAAAATGTACAAAAAAATACAAATAATTAACATAAAATGCCGCAAAAGTTCATGAAATTTCAAATAATGAAAGAAAATTATTTTGTTTGAAATTATGGGAGTAATTCATATAGGGAAAAAATCACGTGCTCACGTCCAAATCCACTGCTAAAAAGCAACATGTACGGTCGTACGCAATATAATTTACCCAACTATGAGTTGGGGGTCGAATCTCACAGAGAACAATGTGTAGGTGATTAGGAATATAAAAATATTAGCTTATCGTGCAGTGCCAAACAATAAAAATTTTCTTTGAAAATATTTACAGCTAAATGCAAAAATATCAACTAACTTAGAAAGCAAGTAAAATGGTCAAGAGATACAAGTATGGTTGCATCGGGAATTACACACAAGTAACGATCCAATGTATTTCACGATTTTATAACTAGGAGTGAGTTTATGTAAATTATCTATGGATAATAATTCTCAATCAGCTTCTTCCGAAGACTAACAAGACTTCCTAATCTAATTATCCCTAAAAATATTAGGAGATAAAGAACACTCAGAATGGCTACAAGTAGTTGAATCATATTCCTAGGTTGAATCTATAAAGTGAGGGTTAAAGCCTCAAGTTCTTGTTAATTAATATTTCCCAAATCCAAATTATCTTTTCCAAAATTAATTCAGATTAAATGGGCAAGTCCTAGGGTGAGCTAATCCCTTTAGAAACATTCAAGAACAAGATTAATTAAAGCAACAATAACTCACTTCATAAATATATAAAAACCATTTAATGCATAAGCACAACAAAGTATTTAATCCACACTTTAAATAAGAATAATTTCATAAACAAGATTCAAGTATTGGATAAAATATTACACACTTTGATATACAATACAAAGCAAGAAAATGAAGAAATAAACATAAATGGGTAAGACAATCTTAACCACAAGCTTCAATCTTCAAGACCCGAATGTCTGTGTGCAAAGCCTAGCTTCCAAACTTGTTCTCTCAAAACCAAAGAACACAAAAATCGCCTAAGGGCTGCTAAAAATCAAAGATATAGAATTAGGTTGAGATCAGATCCCTAAAATGTCTGCTTGGACGAGTATAAAAATGGTTTGGGGGTTAGAAAATTGTGAAACGATAAATTAGCCCAATCTGGTGCTCGAAAATCGTATCCGTGAACTATTCACGCAGATACGATTCTGCAGAAGCGGATTCTTCATCACAGAAGCGAAAGTCCAATTAAAGTTCATCTTCATTGATGCAGCCAACAAGTCGCAGAAGCTACATCACAGAAGTGACCATATCACCGCAGAAGCAGTTTACTCCATCCTAGCATAATTTCCAAAAGCGAGATTTCCATCGCAGAAGCGGGATCACTTCTGGGTCTTTTCCTTCGCAGAAGCGAACACACCCAATATAGGCCTAAACCGCAGAAGTGGATGAGTTTACGCAGAAGCGGGATCACTTATGCGACCAAACTTCCGCAGAAGTGGAATCACTGGAAGTTTTGCATAATTTCACTCTCTTTTGCTCAATTCCACTTCAATTCAACCCCAATCACTTCGCAACATCATTTACTTGAAATCTAACAACAACCACCATAAACGACCTCATGTTATACTTAAAAGGACATAAAATTAAAGGAAAAGAGGCTCGATTGAGTGGTAAAATCACAACGCATTATTGCTCCCGTATCTGCACAGAGTGCATAGTCTAGCATCAACACAACCGACACTATGTGCTGGTGAGTGTCTCGCCTAACCTTAGCGAGGTAGTGACGATGCTAGGAACAGACTCCATATAAACCTGTACAATTATATAATATACGACAGAAAATAAACAGGAATAAGCAATTTAAAAGGGAGGGGGGAACATGCTTCCGGGAATGCGTCAAATCCAGCAGAAATAAAGAGAAATATGAGAAAATCAGTTCAAAATCTATCAAAAGCAATAATAAAACTGTTGCGGCGCGCAAACCGATCCAATAAAATATTGTTGCAGCACGCAACCCGATCCAATATATAATATTTTTGGCGACGCGCAACCCGATCCAATATAACATTGTCACTGCGTGCAACCCGATCCACTATATATATAACATTGTTGCGACGCGCAACCCAATCGAATATAACATTGTTGCAGCGTGCAACCGATCCAATATATATAAAATTTATTGCAGCGGCGCAACCCGACCCAACATAACATTTTTACGGCGTGCAACCCTATTCAACATATATAACATTGTTGTAGACTGTAACCGAATCCAATATATATATACACACATACACACTTTAGTCTCAACCAAACCATGAGTCCCAGTAAGGGATCAACAATAAACTACACTATCCTGGCAAGGGAATTGAACATTCACAGTATATATGTCCCAGCAAGGCAGAATCAGCTATAACCAATCTTAACTCAACTCCTACTCATCTCAGTTAACACCAATACTCAATCATAAGCAATTTACACGAAAATAAACTAAGTCCTTGCCCAATATCAAGAATCAGCAACTAAAGCATCCGTAGGATCATTTAAGAACACAACAAATATCAAATTAAGACTTACGGTCATGCTTGACACCAACGTATAAATACTCGTCACCATTCCTATATGTTGTCCATGACAAGAAGCAAATAGAAAATAGGATACAACTCCTAATCCCTCAAGCTAAGTTAGACCGAACACTTACATTGAACTTCCACGACCAACTCAAGCCACAAACACCACTATCCCTTTCAAATTTGGCTCCAACCAAAACATATCTATAGATAAATGACGCAATAACATCAATAAATGCTAAATAATCTAATTCCAATGCTTAATTATAACTTTTTAATCATTCTTCTCAAAAATCCAAAAATCGACCCCGGGCTCGCTTGGCCAAAACACGAGGTTCGAACGAAAATTCTATCACCCATGAGTCCGAATATATAATTAGTTCTAGAATTCCTCCCAAAATGAGGTCTAAATAAAAAATAATCAAAAAGCCCAAACTCTAACCAAATTCCTAATTTTCTACCCTTAATCACATGTTTTAGGCCTAGAAATATAGTGGGTGTTGATAGAAATAGGAGAAAACAAGCTTAGGATTACATACCTATGGAGCTTTTGTGAAGTTCCTCTTCAAAAATCGCCCAAGAAGCATGGAGAAGATGAAGTTTGTGAAAAATTATGAAATTCCCATAATGCTACTGTTTCTGGTATATTAAAATAACTGGGCAAAAATACTCATCGTATTCGCGACAGGCCCATAGCGTTTGCGATGGGTTAGGCTTGCTAAGCCTTCACGTTTGTAGAAGACGGATCGCGTCGCGAAGGAGGAATTACCTTTAGCAAAAATTAACAAATCGCATTTGCGAGGGTCCTCCCGCGAACGCGAAGAAAGAAACATCAGAAACCCAACAGTTGAAAACCTGCAACTTTTCCTAAGCGAAAAGCATTGCGAAACACACCCGAGCCATCGGGGCTCCTAACCAACCACACGTACTAACTAAATCACATCATAAAAACTTATCCGTGCAATCAAATTGCCAAAATAGCCTCAATAATAACGAATTAAACTTCAAAATCAATGAATTTCCTCAAGTTTCTTAAAACATCAATTTTTGCAATTTAGGTTTGAATCAAGTCAAATGACATTTGTTTTTCACAAAATTCCACAAGATCGTCTTAAATCATATATAAGACCTGTATCGGGCACCGGAACCAAAATACAGGCCCGATATCCTCATGTTCTAATCAAATTTCATTTCAAATTCCTTTAAACAATTTCGAAAAATAATATTCTTTAAAAAATTTATTTCTTGGGTATGAGACCTCAGAATTTGATTCCGGGCATATGCTCAAGTCCCATTATATCCTACGAACCTTACGGGACCGTCAAATTACGGGTCCGGACCCGTTTACCCAAAACGTTGACCGACGTCAAATTTATTCATTTTACAGTTAAAACTTATCATTTTTCATATAGTTTCATATTTAAGCTTTCCGGCTACGCGCTCGGACTGCACACACAAATCAAGGTGACACTAAATGAGGTTTTCAAGGCCTCAAAAACATAAATTTCAATTTAAAAGCAAGTGATGGTCGTTTGGGTCATCATACTCCCCCTACCAGGGCCTCTACCGTGAATTCAACCTCTCGTGCGCCCGACTGGTGGTACTGGTGGTTGTCTATCCTGATCGGTGGCACATATATTAACATCTGTGAGAGAAAAACATAGCAGAAGTTTAGTTAACAGAATCAACTGATTCACACGATAGAATTCAAGAATATGAAGTTTCCTAAGGGTTTTGCAACTTCTCAAAGATTAGTACAGATGTCTCCATACCGATCTACAAGAATCTACTAAACCTGCTCATGCCTCGTGAGACCTATGTAATCTAGGTTCCAATACCAACTCGTGATGGCGCTTATCGTGAAACTAGGCCAACCTTAACTCAACAACTACCAAAAAAATAATAAGTTTGAAAACATGAACGAAAGCTTCTAACATTTTAAAAAAACCATTTGAAACATAATAAATTCCAAGATATGATACAATCCAATCAAAACCAGGGTGTCATTGAGTGCATGAGCGTCTAATGGAGAACATAGTCTATTACAATGTTTAAGGAAACAAACTGAAATATATCTGGAGATAAAGATGGAGAGTTAAGGCCTACGAACTCCATACAGATACCTCAATAGTCTCCTAAAGCCTAAAGCGTCGATCAACGACTGCTAGTGGGACAAAAATGTTTGAATCTGCACACAAGGTGCAAGAGGTAGCATGAGTACACCATCTCGGTAATTAACGATTCCAAATTATAGACTTAAAGGTAGTGACGAACTTAACCTCATTAGATATAATAGAAACAACGAACAAATAACAGCTCAAAGTAAAAAGGTAAATACATATCTGAACAGTTTAAGATATATAAATCAACTACCTCTACATATCAATGTATCGACTGTATAAAATGCACGATGTGCTCCCACTCTGAAGTGCTTAACCACTCGGTACTGAATGTGGCCAACTGGAATAGGGAAATCCATCTCGGAACATATACAACATTGACTGTAAGTCACTCAGTACTGAGGAAAAAGGGAAATCCAACTCTTTGGAGAAATGATCTCCATGTATATATAAATACTCAACCACTCGGTGTCGTATATGGTCATCTGGCCCGGGAAATCCAGAGGGGCTCCTACATCCCAAGTGCTATCGCAAATCAAAATAACTGCTGCGGCGTGTAGCATGATCCCATAACTGTGGTTCATAATCTAGCTCACGGCCTCACTCATTCATCACTCTCCAATCTCACCCACATGCTCACAATGTCATGGAAACTAACCCGAAAACAATGATATGTTATGACAATAATAACAACTGTAACTGAGATATGATATAAAATGCATGAATATGGCTGAGTACAAAATAACTGCAAAATTTGTGAGATGACAGTAAGAAATGACTACTAGGGTCCCAACAGTACCGACGTAAAGCCTAAACATGATACCAAGACTAATTTACAGCTCATTTACTTATCACGTGATAGAAACAAGGATATCAACAATAAAGAGTTACAAAACAGTGTGACAGAATGAACCAGGTCACGATTCTGACAGTGCACGCGCGCACGACCGTCACTTGGCATATGCATCACCTCAATACTAACTACATAACGTGTAGTTTGGGGCTTTGAACCCTCTTACCGAAGTTTGAAAGCGTTACTTACCTCAAACCGAGCAAATCCTACTTTGCAATGGCCTTTACTCTTAAGTCGGCCTCCAAACACCCCAAAACTATCCATAAGCAACCGAATACGATTGATATAGGCCAAAGGAATTGATTTCACAAGAAAAAAACCAATTCATCGGTAAAATCTGAAATCTTCTCAAACCCGGCCCCTAGGCCCACGTCTTGAAATCTAACAAAAGTCACAAAATCCAAAATTCCATTCACTTAACCATACCAAATTTACTAAAATCCGGCCTCATTTGGTCACTCAAAACCACCAAAGTTCACTCTCCAATTTCCTAAACCTAACCCCCCCCCCCCCCCCAATTTTACCTTCAAAACATCACTAATTAAGTGGGAAATCACCTTGAAAATACCATTGCTAAGGATAGTTAGGCTCAATTAACTTACCTTAGTGATAACCTCGAATTCTCCTTCAAAGATCTCTTACAATCCTCCAAATCCCGTGCTAATAAATCTGACAATGAGAAGAATTCCGAAAGTTCTCTAATTATACTTTCTGCCCAGCAAGTTGCATCTGCGGCTCATTTACCGCATCTACGGAACCGCCTTTGCAGACAAAATTCTGCTTCTGTGGAAAATCATTAAAATCTAATCTCCACTTCTACTATCCGCTGAGCGCATCTGCGATCATTAGAGGTGCAAAAATACCATCGCACATGCAGTCCAAACATGCACACTCACCCTATAATCCGCTTATGTTACCATTGCAGGTGCGTGAACTTCATCGAACCTGCACCTTTTGCCCAGCTCCTCCAATCTCACATCTACGATCAGCAGCTCGCTTTTGCATGTCGCACCTATGATGAGACAACCACAGGTGCGATTATGACATTTGAGTTCAACTTAAGCAAATCTTTCAATTTCCAAACTTGATCTGTTAATTACCCGAAATCAACCCGAGGCCCTCGGCACCTCAACCAAATATACTAAGATATCCCGCAACATCAAACAAACTTATCCAATCATAAAATCACCTCGAACAACATCAAAAACACAAACTACACACGGATTCAAGCCTAATGAACTTCGAAACATCCAACTCTTACAAACAACACCGAAACCTATCAAATCATATTCAAATGACCTCAAATTTCGCACACAAGTCAGAAATGACACCACAAACCTAATCCAACTTATATATAACCAATCCGACCTTGATATCAAAAAGTTTCACTGCCGGTCAGAATCACCAAAATTTTAACATTCGATAATTCAAGCCTAATTCTACCGCCGGTCTCCAAATCATATTCCGGACATGCTCCTAAGTCCAAAATCACCTACCGGAGCTAAAGGAACCATCAAAATTCAAATCTAAGGTTACTTACATATAAGTCAACATTCGATCAACTTTCCCTACTTAAAACTTCTCACAAAAGATTGTGCCTCAATTCACTCCAAAACCACTCTGGACCCCAACCAACTAACTTGGTAAGTCAATATATAGCTGAAAAATACAAAAGAAGTAGAAAGTTAGGAAACATGTCTATAACTCTCAAAATGATTGGTTGGGTCGTTACATCCCCCCTCTTAAGCAAACGTTTATCCTCGAATGGGTCTAGAAACATATATACCTGAAGTCTCAAATAGGTGGTGGGGTATTTTCTCCGCATCTCCTGCTCGATCTCCCAAGTAGCCTCCTCCATGGGCTGACCTTTCTACTATATTTTTGCTAAAGCTATAGCCTTTGATCTCAACTTTCGGACTTACCGCTCCAAAATAGCCACCGGCTCCGCATCATAAGTCAAATCACCATCTAACTGAACCGTGCTAAAATTCAAAACATGTGATGTATTGACGATATACTTTCGAAGCATAGAAACATGAAATACTTTATGCACACCCATTAGGCTAGGTGGAAAAACAAGCTCATAGGCCACCTCCTTAATCCTTCGAAGCACCTCAAGCGGCTAAAAAAATCGAGGGCTCAACTTGCCCTTCTTTCCAAACCTCATAGCACCCTTCATGGACGAAACCTTCAACAAAACCTTTTCCACAACCATGTAAGATACATCACAGAACTTTCTGTCAACATAATTCTTTTTTCTTAACTGTGTCGTTCGAAGCCGCTCCCGAACTAAGCATGTGCCCAAAAGCCTAGCCTCACCTGGCTCAAACCAACCCACTGGTTATCTATACTGCCTCCCATATAAATCCTTATATGTAGCCATCTGAATACTCGATTGATTATTGTTGTTGTAAGCGAACTTCGCAAGTGGCAGAAAATGGTCCCATGAACCTCCAAAATCAATGACACAAGAAAGTAGCACATCTTCCAATATCTAAATAGTGCACTCGGAATGTCCGTCCATTTGAGGATGAAATGCTATGATCAACTTAACCTGAGTGCCCAACTTTCACTAAACGGCACTCCAAAACTGTGATGTAAACTGCGTGCCTCTCTCTGAAATGATAGAATTGGCACTCTATGAAGGCGAACAATCTCTCTGATGTAAATCTCAGCCAACCACTCTGAAGAATATGTAATGATAATAGGAATTAAGTGCGCGAACTTGGTCAGCCAATCCGCAACCACCCAAATAGCATCGAACTTCTTCGAAGTCTGTGGGAGTCCAACTACAAAATCAATGGTGATCTGCTCCCACTTCCGCTCTAGACATCTATTTGCTGAAGCTAACCACCCGATCTCTGATTCTCATATTTCACCTGCTGACAGTTGAGACGGCCCAGTCTATCTTCATCATTCTCTACCAATAGCGTTGTCTCAAATACTGATACATTTTTCGCGGCACCCGGATGGATGGAATACTGTGAGTTGTGGACCTCTTCAAGAATTAACTCCCGAAGCCCATCTACATTAGGCATACATATCTGACCCTACATCCACAATACCATATCATCACCAACGGTCACATATATGGCATCATCATGCAGAACCTTTTCCTTGAGGACAAGCAAATGAGGATCATCATACTAGCGCTCTCTGATATGTCAAACAAGGAAGACCGAGAAACCAAACAAGCTAGGACTCGACTGGGCTCTAAAATATCCAATCTTATAAACTGGTTGGCCAAAGAGTGAAGATCAACTGCAAGAGGTCTCTCCCTAAGAGGAATAAAAGCAACGCTGCCCATACTCACCACATTTCTTCTCAAGATATCAGCCACCACATTGGCCTTTCCCAAATGGTACAAAATGGTAATATCATAGTCCTTTAGAAGCTCCAACCAGTTTTGCTGCATCAAATTGAGATCCTTCTATTTTAACAAGTGCTGGAGGCTATGATGATTAGTAAACACCTCACAAGAGACACCATAGAGATAATGCCTCAAAATCTTCAACGCATCAACAAATGGAAGCTAATTTCAAATCACGAATAGGGTAGTTCATCACATGGGGCTTCAATTGACGCGAAACATAAATAAATTCTACCCTCCTCCATCAAAACACACTTGATACCCATCCAAGAGGCATTGCAATATATTGTATTAGAGCTAGAAGTTGATGGCAGAACAAATACTGGAATTGTGGTCAAGGCAGTCTTGAGCTTCTGAAAGCTTGCCTCACAATCATCTGACCACCTAAAAGGAGCAGTCTTTTGAGTCAAAAATATGAAAATGACAAGAATTCCTGATGTCCTCTATTTATACTTTTTGTTAAACAAAATTACATTTGTGGCTCATTTACCTCATTTGTGGAACCACTTTTGCGGACAAAGTTCCACTTCTATAGAAAATAATTGAAATCCAATATTCGCTTCTACGATCTGCTAAGTGAAAATGCAATCATCATAGGTGAAGAAATACCATCACCCATGCGGTCCAAAGACGAACCTGCGCCCTATAATCTACTTTTGTGACCATTGCAGGTGCAAGTACTTCATCGCACTTGCGCCTTCTGCCCACCTCCTCCAATCTCGGATCTGCGATTTACTGCTCACTTCTGTCAGCTCGCACCTACAATGAGACATCCGCAGGTATAATTATGATAGCAGAGTTCAACTTTACCAAATCTTCTAATTTCCAAACATGATCCGTTAATCACTCCAAATCAACTTGAGGCCTTCAGAACCTCAACCAAATATACCAACATATCCCAGAACATCATGCAAACTTATTTCAGTCATACAATTAACCCTAACAATATCAAAAACACAAATTACACACGGATTCAATTCTAATGAACTTTGAAATTTTCAGATTCTACAAACAATGCCGAAACCTGTCAAATCACATCCGAATCACCTCAAATTTTGCATACAAGTCAAAAATAACACCACAAATGTATTCCAACTTTTGAAAATCAAATCTGACCCTAATATCAAATATTTCCAATGCCGACCAGAATTACCAAAATTCTAACCTTTGGCAATTTAAGCCTAATTCTACCTCGGGTCTCCAAATCACACTTCGGACACGCTCCTAAGTTCAAAATCACTACCAGAGCTAACAAAACCACTAAGATTCAAATCTAAGGTCATTACACATAAGTCAACATCAGGCTAACTTTCTAGCTTAAACCTTCTCATAGGAGACTAAGTATCTCAATTCACTTCAAAATCACTCAGAATCCAAACCAACTAATCCGGTAAGTCAAGATACAAAAAAATTAATAGAAAAGAAGTATGAAATGGGGAAACTGGGCTATAACTCTCAAAATGGCCAGCTGAATCATTACATACTTAGACAAATACTACCAGTGGCCACGAGGGCGCATAGCCTATCATCTACGGAGACTTACTGGTGAGTTACTTGACTTGATATGATCTACAACATCGGAGTCCCCCTTTATCTTATTTATTATTTCTGTCTATCACTTTCAAATAGCAGTTCTAGTAGTTTTGTGTATTTTCTAGATTGCTCATGTACTTGTGACACCGAATTTTAGTGAGTTGACATTTATGTAATGTTGTACTCATCATTCCTATCATCATAGGATGTACTTATTATGATGGTAGTTTGTTTTAAAATGGTTTTTGCGGTTGTATGAGATCTTGTTTAATTCATTCCCTTAAAAGGAAAACTTCCATTTTAAAATGATAAAAAGGGTTAACTAAGTTGTAGTTTCACATGTGGGCTTGCCTAATGGAGGTGTTAGGTGCCATTGCAACTTATTACGAGTTTGGGCCGTGATAGTTTGGTATCAGAGTTTTAAGTTTACATAGGTCTAATTAGTCATGATAGGCCTAGTAAAGTCTTGCCAATCAGTATAGAGATGTTCGTACTTATCTTTGAGAGGCTATAGGGTGAAAGGAGTCTTCAATTTCTTCATCTGCTATCGTGAAGTTGACATTGTGCTAAGTATTTTTCTACTGATCTCTCACAGATAGTGAGAACGCGTGCAGTGGATGTATTAGGCAGAAAAAGAGCTTCTCCCCTTGCTATAGGTCAAGGCAGAGGCCGGGGGAGGGCTACAACTCCTATCAATGGACACATGCATCTGATAGTTGCTCTTGTCATGCCACCGGTGGATCTAGTGGAGGATCATGTTGTTAAGTAGCAGGGTGAGGTGCTTGCAGCTGAGCCAGCCCCAACAGATTTCATGATTGTGTCGGGATTCCAGGAGATCATGGGTCGTATACTACGATTCATGGACTCTATGAAGTCGGATAGTTTATTTCCAATGGACCTTGCCACATCTCAGGTGGGAGAGGAGCACAAACCCCTACCATGCAGGCTCCAGGTTATGCTGTTGCCGTTTATCACACCTCAGGTGTACTACCTACAGGCAGAGCCCTGCCTATTGCAGAGGTTGTGTTAGAGGTTGTACCAATAATGACCGTTGATCAACAAAAGTGGCTGGAATGATGGACTAGACTTTGCCCCTAACTTTCAGGGAGAGCGGTCAGAAGACCCCTAGGATTTTGTTGATTGGTTCAAGCATAGGCTCCAGAACATAGGGATATTAGAGTCCAATGGAGTGGACTTACTACCTTTCATCTTGAAGGCAAGGCCCATAGATGGTGGTAGGCTACCTTCTTTGCAGGCTAGCAGATTCACCTTTCTTGACTTGAGAGCAGTTTACACATCTATTCTCAGAGAAACACATATCACCTTTTGACATAGATGAGCTTTGGGGTAAGTTTTAGCGACTCTGTCAGTGTCATAAGTCTGTCACTGACTATGAGGTGAGATTCACTTATTTGTCTCGCCATGCATCAATTATAATCCCCATAGAGGAATGCAAGGTGCAGAGGTTCATTACATGTCTACAAACTGAGATTCAGGTTCCTATGGTCCGTGGGGTGGATATAGGGAATTCTTTTCATGAAGTTATGGATATATCTCGAAGGATCGAGCATATTTGTAACTGCAGTGGAGAGTTTGTGTTGAGAGGCAAGCGGCCCCATTAGTTGAAACGATTAAGTGTTGCCCCACTTGGGGGAAAAGATCAGTTCATGAGGGGTCAGCCCAGTAGGCCCATGTATACGAAACCACTGCCTACTTACTATCACTACCATACTCTATATCCATTCCAGAAAGTACTTATCGCCCTCCAGATATTTTGGGTTCCTCCATTAGGTATTCAGGACATCAGGGTCAGAATTCAAGTTAGCACTCCAATATTTTGAGGGGTTTCCGAGTACGGGGCGAATACGGGGATCTTGGACACGTGATGATCTTCTGTCCTAGACTTTGGGGAAAGGCTGAGAAGTATGACTATCAGGCCATGCTTATCGCGCCAGCTACCACACCGTCTGCCTGTCTGGCCAGCAATGGAGGTTAGATGCGTAGGAGTCGTCCTAGAGTTCGAGGCCAGTTAGGAGGTGCTCCGTCTACATTCTATGTTACTGCCAGGCTAGAGGTAATCTCGTTTGATGCATGGATCGCAAGTACTATTTATATATGCCGTAGGAATAGCTCGGTATTTTTTTATCCAGGGTCTATTTACTCCTATGTTTCTTCTCTATTTTCTTATTATCTGGATGTGTCCCACGAGTTGTTGGGCATTACTTTATATGTTTCCTTGCTAGTGGGTGATTATATTGTTGTAGATTGGGTCTAATGATCTTGTGTGGTGACTTTCTGTGGATATGAGACATGAGCGGATCTTATATTGCTTATGGTTGATTTTGAGGTTATCTTAGGCATGGAATGGTTGTCCCTATACTATGCCACTGTTGATTGCTATGCCAAGATTGTTACCTTGATGATGCCTAAGTTGCCCAGATATAGTAGAGGAGTTCGTCTATTGGTAATTCCAGCTGGGTTATTTCTTTCTTGAAGGTTCGACATATGGTCGAGAAGGGTTGTTTGGAATACTTATCCATTGTTCTGGATACTACTGCAGAGACTCCCTCGTTAGATTCAATGCACCGGTGGTACGAGAGTTTTTTATATATATTTCCTGGTGATATATCTGGTATGCCGCCGGATCAGGACATTGATTTCTGCATTTATTTGGTGCCTGGCACCCACCCTATTTCTATTTTTCCTTATCATATGGCTCACAAGAATCTGAGAAAGTTAAAAGAGCATCTTCAGGAGTTGCTTGAGAAGGGGTTCATTAGACCTAGTGTGTTGACTTGCAGCGCACCTGTGTTGTTTGTGATGAAAAAGGATGGAACTACGCAGGGGTGCATTGATTACCTCCAGTTGAACAAACACTGTCAAGGATAAGGACCCGCTGACACGCATTGATAATTTGTTTGACAAGTTGTAGGGTGCCGGTGTGTTGTCTAAGATTGATTTGAGATTTGGATATCATCAGTTGAAGATTCGTGCTTTGGATATCTTAAAGACAACTTTCCGGACAATATATGGCCATTATGAGTTTTTAATAATGTCCTTCGGCTTGAGTAATGCCCCATCAACATTTATGGATTTGATGAACCGAGTGTTTAGATCGTATCTTGATTCCTTTTTCATTGCCTCTATTGATGACATATTGATCCACTCGCATAGTATGGATAAACACGAGCATCATTTGAGTTTAGGGCTTCATACTTTCTGGGAACAGAAGCTTTATTCTAAGTTCTCCAAGTGCGATTTTTAGTTGGATTTAGTGGCTTTCTTGGGACATGTTGTATCAGATGAGGGAATTAATGTGATCCCAAAAAGATTGAGGCAGTACATGGTTGGCCTCGTCTCACCACAGAGGCTGAGATTCGTAGTTTCTTGGGGTTAGTAGGTTATTATTGTTGGTTCGTCAAGGGTTTCTCCTCTATTGCACTACTCTTAACTAGATTGACCCAGAAGGGTGCTCCATTTGGATGGTCTGATAATTGCGAGGCGAGCGTTTAGAAGCTCAAGGCCGCTGTGATTACAACACCAATATTAGTGTTGCCCTCTGGTTTGGGGATGTACAATGTGTATTGTTATGCTTCATGCATTGGCTTAGGTTATGCATTGACGCAGGAGGGGCAAGTTATTGTATATATTTCACCTTAGCTAAAGCACCAAAAGAAGAATTACCATGTTCACGATTTGGAGTTGCCCGCAATAGTTCATGCTCCCAAAATCTGGAGGCATTATCCCTATGGGGTGTCCTGGAGATTTACACTGATCATTGCATCTTGTAGTATTTATTTAAGTAGAGGGACCTTAATTTGAGGTAGCGTAGGTGGCTTGAGTTACTAGAGGACTATGATATTACCATCCATTACCACCTAATAGACTATGGTTGTGGATGCCTTGAGCAGAAAGGCCGAGAGTATGGGTAGCTTGACCTTCATTTCGACAGAGGAGAGACCATTGGCTTTGGACATTCAGTCCTTAGCTAATAGACTTGTGAGGTTGGATATTTCAAAGACCGGTTGAGTTCTTGCATGTATGGTGGCTTAATCTTCATCACTTGAGAGGATCAAGGCCAGTTAGTACGTTGATGTAAACTTGTTGGTTCTCTGAGAGATGGTACTTCAGGGTGGCGCCAAGGAGGTCACTATTGGTGAGAATGGTGTTCAGTATCTCTACGGTCACCTATGTGTTCCTAATGTTGATGGCTTGAGAGGTAGAACATTCGATAGAAGTCGCACGGTTCTCAGTATTCTATTCATTCAGGTGCTATAACGATGTATCACGATTTGAGGCAGCATTATTAGTGGCGACATATGAAGAAGGACATAGATGGGTATGCGGTGAAATGTTTGAATTGCCGGCAGGTCAAGTATGAGCACCAGAGGATAGGTGGCCTACTCCAAAAGATGGTTATACTGGAGTGGAAATAGGAGCGCATCACTTGGAATTCATTGTAGGGTTACCACAGATGTAGAGAAAGTTTGATGCCATTTGAGTCATTGAAAACAAGCTTACCAAGTCGGCACCTTTTATTTGGTGGTGACTACTTACTCTTTAGAGAGTTTGGCCCAAATTTACATTTTGGAGATTGTTCGATTGTATGGTGTGCATATTTCCATCATATGAGATAGAGGACCTCAGTTCACTTTGAATTTCGGGAGAGCAGTACAAATTGAGTTGGGTACTGAGTAAAGCTCAGTACAACTTTCCATCCATAGATCGATGGGTATTCAGAGTGGAAAATTCAGATTCAAAAGGATATGATCAGAGCATGTATCATCTACTTCAGAGGGTAGTGGGATAGATTCTTTCCCTTAGCCGAGTTTGCTTACAACATGTATTAGTCTAGCATCGAGATGGCTCCATTTGAGGCTTTATATGGTCGGCGATGTCATTCTCCCATCGGATGGTTTGAGCATGGCGAGGAAAAGTTATATGACACTAATTTAGTGAAGGATGACTTGGAGAAGGTAAAGTTGATTCAGGAGTGGCATTACATATCACAACCTAGATAGATGAGCTACATGGATTGCGCGTGATTTATCATTCATGGTGTGGGAGAAGGCTCTCTTGAAATCCTTGCCGATGAAGGGCATCACGATGTTTGGAAAGAAGGCCAAGATGAGCCCAAGGTTTATTACCCCACTTGAGGTGTTGAGGCAAGTTAGAGAGGTTGCTTAGCTTGGTTTGCCTCTCAGTCTATCAGGAGTTCATCTAGTCTACCATGTGTCCATGCTCCAGAGATACCATGCCGACAAGTCGCACATGTTATATTACACGGTTCAGCTAGATGAGAGTCTGGGTTATGAGGAGGAGCGAGTTTCCATTGTTGACACGCATGTTTGTTAGATGAGGTCCAAGAAGATTGCTACGATAAAGGTCCAGTTTAGGGGTCAACCATATGAGGAATCAACTTGGGATGCCGATAACGACATGAGGAGTAGATATCTGCACTTATTTGGCACTCCATTTATGATCTTGACTCATTCAAGGATGAACGTTTGTTAGGTGGAGATTGTAACGGCCTAACTAGTCACTTTACATAGTCATGCTTAATTTGAAACCCTTAGACACAAGGGCCTATCTTCAAACTTCAAGTCTCTCGTTAACACCTCCTCGCGTCTCATCAATCAAAACTATGTTATAAGGGAATAACATATACCATGACTGTAAAAACCCAACAGGTCGTTTTGCTTTCTAGATCCATTTTCCCCTAATAAAGACTCTTCGTATGTGATTTTAGTGATTTATGACTTGTGGGGCTCAAGTTGAAATGGGAACATAGTTCCTTAATAGTGGCCCAAGGTAGCCACTTATTACTTGAGTTAACATTTTGACTAAACGAACTCAAAACCAAGATTCGAAGGTTCCAAGAGTTTCTTATGATGGTTTTGGATTTAGGGATTGTCTGGATGTTGATTTGGAGGCTCATAGGTCGTTTCGGTTCGAATTGACTAAAGCTAAAAAAATTGAAGGCTAGGAAGGTTTAGAAGTTTGGCAGGGAGCTGAATTTATTGATATCAAGAGCGGATTTCAATTCGAAGTTTGAATAGGCATGTTACATCATTCATGACTTGCATGCAAATTTTGAGATCAATCGAAGTCGTTTCGGCATGATTAGTCATAGGTTTCAAAAGTTGGATGTCCATAGTTTCAATAGGCTTGAATTAGACTGCTATTTGTTGAATTAAATTTGTTTAATGTGATTTTTGATATCGGGTAGGTCCGTTAGATATTTTGGAGCTTGTTGGTATACTTGGACGGGATCCCGGAGGCCCCGATGTGTTTCAGACTGAATCGGATCAATTCGCACTTTGGTTGAGCTATTAAACTGGGTGTTGTGGTGGTGTCATCGCATATGCGGAGGGTTTATTGATTTCAGATAGTTTTTACCGTATGCAGTTTCTGCTGCAGTTGGACATTACCGATTGTATTACATCTACATAGTATCACTAAGGCATATGCATATGAAGAACACTTTCTAGTGAAAAACATCATATCTTTATTTGTTGGGTTGAATGATAGGGATACGCTACAATACGGCGTAACTGGTATAATAAAAAAACCTTAAACAAGTTATATATATACACTGACACAACAAAAAGAAACATTTATCGCCATTGAAATGAATTTTAACATGTAAAATTTCAGGCATTTTAGTCTATTTAAAAGAAAATTAGAGGAGGAAAAATAGTCTTATTAAATTAGGGGTCCTTGTAACTAGCAAAACTTGGAAGCTAAATTTTACTATAAACATTTTGTTTTATATTGGAATAGATACTAACTCTAATTCGAGATTAAAATCATTGGGATTACGAGCGGAGCTTAATATTCCAGTGAGGGATTCAAAATACAAAGAAGAAAGTATATGAAGAAGTTAACGGGATTCAACATAATATATATATATATATATATATATATATATATATATATATATATATATATATATATATATAAACACATATATAAAATTATTTTGAAAAATGAACCCCGTGAACTGCCTTCTGCACCCCAGCTCTTCTCATGATTGGATACTTCCAATAAACTTGAGTATGTATAGGATACACCGGTCTTAAAACCTTGTCCAATAATATCTTTTAAACTATTGGGGTTATTGATGCGGATCTTGTTCTCCCGATGTAAAATTGGTTGGTTTTGTAGTTTTAGAATTCTGAACTACGTGAAGTAGTCAGATGAGGCTTACTTGGTGTCGTTTGGGTCATTGTCAACAGGCTTACCAAGTCGGCACCTTTTATTTGGTAGTGACTACTTACTCTTTAGAGAGGCTTGCCCAAATTTACATTCAGGAGATTGTTGGATTGTATAGTGTGCCTATTTCCACCATATGAGATAGAGGCCCTCAGTTCACTTTGAATTTCGGGAGAGCAATACAAAACGAGTTGGGTACTGAGTAGAGCTCAGCACAACTTTCCATCCATAGATCGACGGGCAGTCAAAGTGGACAGTTCAGATTCTAGAGGATATGATCGGAGCATGTGTCATCTAATTCGGAGGGTAGTGGAATAGATTCTTGCCCTTGGCCGAGTTTGCTTGAAACAACATTATCAGTCTAGCATTGAGATGGCTCCATTTGAGGCTTTATATGGTCGGCAATATCGTTCTACCATCGGATAGTTTGAGCATGGCGAGGCTAGGTTATATGACACTAATTTAGCGAAGGATGCCTTGGAGAAGGAAAAGTTTATTCAGGAGCGGTGTTACACAGCACAACCTAGATAGATGGGCTACATGTATTGCATGTGTTTTATCATTCATGGTGTGTGAGAAGGTTCTCTTGAAAGCCTTGCCGATGAAGGGCATCATGATGTTTGCAAAGAAGGCCAAGCTGATCTCAAAGTTTATTTATTAGCCCATTGAGGTGTTGAGGCGAGTTAGCGAGGTTTCTTATGAGATTGTTTTGCCTCCCAGTCTATCAGGAGTTCATCTAGTCTACCATGTGTCCATGCTCTAGAGGTACCATGCCAGCAAGTCGCAAGTGTTAGATAACACCATTCAACTAGATGAGAGTCTAGGTTATGAGGAGGAGCGAGTTTCCACTGTTGACACGCATGTTTGTTAGTTGAGGTCCAAGAAGATTACTGAAGTAAAGGTCCAGTTGAAGGGTCAACCAGTCGAGGAATCAACTTGGGATGCCGATAGGACATTAGGAGTAGATATCTGCACTTATTCGCATTCCATTTATCATTCTAGACTAATTCGAGGATGAACATTTGTTAGGTGGAGAATGTAACGGAATAACTAGTCTCTTTGCTTAGTCATGCTTAATTTGAAACCCTTAGACACAAGGGTCTATCTCCAAACCTCCAGCCTCTCGTTAACACTGGATCGCGTCTCATCAATCATAACTATATCATAAGAAAATTACATATACCATGGCTGTGATGACCAGACCGGTCGTCTTTCTAGATCTCTTTTCCCCTTATAAAGACTCTTTATATGTGCTTTTGGTGCTTTATATATTGTGGGGCTCAGGTTGAAATGGAACGTAGTTCCTTAATAGTGGCCTAAGGCAGCCAAGTATTACTTGAGTTAACATTTTGAGTAAAGGATCTTAAACCTAAGATTTAAAGGTTCCAAGAGGTTCGTATGGTTTTGGATTTAGGGCTTTTCTGGATGTTGATTTGGAGGAACATAGGTCGTTTCGACTTGAATTGAATAAAGCTAAAAAGTTGAGGGTATGGAAGGTTTAGAAGTTTGGCAGGGAGCTAACTTTATCGATAACGGGATCAGATTTCAATCTTAAAAGTTGGAATAAGTATGTTATAACATTCATGACTTGCATGAAAATTTTGAGATCAAACGAAGTTATTTTGGCATGACAAGGCATAGGTTTCAGAAGTTGGATGTCCATAGTTTCAATAGGCTTGAATTGGACTGCTTCTTGTAGAATTGAAGTTGTTAAATGTGATTTTTGACGTCGAGTAGGTCCGTTATATATTTTGGAGCTTGTTGGTATACTTGGATGGGGTCTTGGAGGCCCCAGTGTTCAGATTGAATCAGATCAATTCACACTTAGGTGAGCTGTTAAACGGGTGTTGTGGTGGTGTCATTGCACATGCGGAAGGTTTATCGATTTCAGATATTTTTTACCGTATGCACTGTCTGCTGCTGTTGGACATTACATATTGTATTACATCTACATTGTATGAGTAAGGCATATGCATAGGAAGAATACTTTCTAGTGAAAAGCATCATATCTTTATTTGTTGGTTTGAATGATAGGGATAAGCTACAATACGGCGTAACTGATAAAATAAAAGAAACTTAAACAAGTTATATATATACACTGACAGAACAAAAATAAACATTTACCGCTATCGAAATGAATTTTAACATGTAAAAATTCAGGCATTTTAGTCAATTTAAAAGAAAATTAGCGGAGGAAAACTAGTCTTATTAAATTAGGGGTCCTTGTTGCTAGCAAGACTTGGAATATAAAATTTACTATAAATTTTTTGTTTTATACTGGAATAGATACTCACTCTAATTCAAGATTAAAATCATTGGGATTAGGACCGGAGTCAAATATTCTAGTGAGGGATTTAAAATACAAAGAAGAAAGTATATGAAGAAGTTAACGGGATTCAACATAATATATATATATATATATATATATATATATTTTTGACCTAGTAAATATAATAGAATTTTTCGGTGAATGAACCCCGCGAACTGCCTTCTGCGCCCCAGATCTTCTCATGATTGGATACTTCCAATAAACTTGAGTATGTATAGGATACACCGCTCTTAAAACCTTTTCCCGTAATATCTTCCAAATTATTGGGGTTGTTGATGTGGATCTTGTTCTCCCGATGTAAAATTGGTTGGTTTTGTAGTTTTAGAATTCTTAATTACGTGAATTATTCAGATGAGGCTTACTTGATGCCGTTTGGGTCATTGTCGACATGCTTAACAAGTCAGCACCTTTTATTTGGTAGTGACTACTTACTCTTTGGAGAGGCTTGCCCAAATTTACATTCAGGAGATTGTTCGATTGTATAGTGTGCCTATTTTCATCATATGAGATAGAAGCCCTCAGTTCACCTTGAATTTCGGGAGAGCAATACAAAACGAGTTGGGTACTGTGTAGAGCTCAGCATAACTTTCCATCCATAGATCGACGGGCAGTCAGAGTGGACATTTTAGATTCTAGAGGATATGATTAGAGCATGTGTCATCTACTTCGGAGGGTAGTGGAAAGATTCTTGCCCTTTGGCCGAGTTTGCTTACAATAACATTTATCAGTCTAGCATCGAGATGGCTCCATTTGAGGATTTATATGGTCGGCGATGTCGTTATCCCATCGGATAGTTTGAGCATGGAGAGGCTAGGTTATATGACACTAATTTTGTGAATGATTCCTTGGAGAAGGAAAAGTTGATTCAGTAGCGGTGTTACACAACACAACCTAGATAGATGTGCTAATGGATTGCGCGTGTTTTATCATTCATGGTATGTGAGAAGGTTCTCTTGAAAGTCTTGCCGATGAAGGGTATCATGATGTTTGCAAAGAAGGCCAAGCTGATCCCAAGGTTTATTTATTAGCCCATTTGAGGTGTTGAGGCGAGTTAGAGAGGTTGCTTATGAGATTGTTTTGCCTCCCAGTCTATTAGGAGTTCATCTCGTCTACCATGTGTCCATGCTCCGGAGGTACCATGCCAGCAAGTCGCACGTGTTAGATAACACCGTTCAGCTAGATGAGAGTCTGGGTTATGAGGAAGAGCGAGTTTCCATTGTTGACATGCATATTCATTAGTTGAGCTACAAGAAGATTACTACAGTAAAGGTCCAGTTGAGGGGTCAACCAGTCGAGGAATCAATTTGGGATGCTGATAGGACATGAGGAGTAGATATTTGCACTTATTCGGCACTCCAGTTATGATTCTAGACTCATTCAAGGATGAACGTTTTGTTAGGTGGAGAATGTAACGGCCTAACTAGGCGCTTTGCTTAGTCATGATTAATTTGAAACCCTTAGACACAAGGGCCTATATCCAAACCCCCAGCCTCTCGTTAACATCGGCTCGCGTCTCATCAATCATAACTATGTCATAAGAAAATAACATATACCATCGTTGTAGTGACCAGACTAGTCGTTTTGCTTTCTAGATCCCTTTTCCCCTAATAAAGACTCTTTATATGTGATTTTAGTGCTTTATAACTTGTGGGGCTCAGGTTGAAATGGGAACGTAGTTCTTTAATAGTGGTCTAAGGTAGCCAAGTATTACTTGAGTTAACATTTTGAGTAAACAATCTTAAAACCGAGATTTAAAGGTTCCAAGAGGTTCGTATGGTTTTGGATTTAGGGCTTGTCTGGATGTTGAGTTGGAAGCTCATAGGTCGTTTCGACTCGAATTGACTAAAGCTAACAAGTTGAGGGTTTGGAAGGTTTAGAAGTTTGGCAAGGAGCTAACTTTATCGATATCGGGATCAGATTTCAATCTTTGAAGTTGGAATAGGTATGTTATATCGTTAATGACTTGCATGCAAATTTTGAGATCAACGAAGTTATTTTGGCATGACCAGGCATAGGTTTCAGAAGTTGGATGTCCATAGTTTCAATAGGCTTGAATTGGACTGCTTCTTGCAAAATTGAAGTTGTTAAATGTGATTTTTGACGTCGGGTAGGTCCGCTATATATTTTGGAGCTTGTTGGTATACTTTGATGGGATCCGGGAGGCCCCAGTGTGATTCGGATTGAATCTGATCAATTCGCACTTTGGTCGAGCTGTTAAACCTGGTGTTGGGTTGGTGTCATCGCACATGCAGAGGGTTTATCAATTTCAGATAGTTTTTGCCGTATGCACTTTCTGCTGCTGTTGGACATTACAGATTGTATTACATCTACATAGTAACAGTAAGGCATATGCATAGGAAGAATACTTTCTAGTGAAAAGCATGTTTTGGTTGGTAGGTTATCGTGTATGTAATGGTGTATATGCACGGTATAGGATTCTTGTTTTTTTATGCTGTGCACAAGGATAGTAAATAGTGGTAAAGCCGTTGTCTTCCTGTTAGCATAACTGATATAATAAAAGAACCTTAAAAAAATTATATACATACACTGACATAGCAAAAAGAACCATTTACCGCTATTGAAATGAATTTTAACATGTAAAACTTCAGGCATTTTAGTCAATTTAAAAGAAAATTAGAGGAGGAAAACTAGTCTTATAAAATTAGGGGTCCTTGTAGCTAGCAAGACGTGGAAGGTAAATTTTACTATAAATTTTTTGTTTTATACTGGAATAGATACTCACTCTAATTCAAGATTAAAATCATTGGGATTAGGAGCGGAGCCAAATATTCTAGTGAGGAATTCAAAATACAAAGAAGAAAGTATATGAAGAAGTTAACGTGATTCAACATAATATACGTACATAAAAAACTATTTTGACCTAGTATATATAATATAATTTTTTGGGGAACGAACCCTGCGAACTCCCATTTGCATCCTAGCTCTTCTCATGATTGGATACTTTCAATAAGCATAAGTATGTATAGGATACACCGGTCTTAAAACCTTTTCCCATAATATCTTCCAAACTATTGAGGTTGTTGATGCGGATCTTGTTCTCCCGATGTAAAATTCGTTGGTTTTGTAATTTTAGAATTCTGAACTACGTGAATTATTCAGATGAGGCTTACTTGATTAATTGAGACAAAATGATTCCCTCAACACAGCTTAACTCAGACATTCGTTGAACTAGAAATTTGTATCTTTCATCTGTGATTGTCGTAACCATGGAAAGGAAGAGATTTCAAAACAAAAGAAAATCAAGATAAAGTTTATTAAAAATATGCACTATGAGAATGTCATGTTCTAGGTAATCCCTTAAAGTTAGAATCTATAATTTTATCAGGATCTAAATGGTTTTTTGTTCCCTCTCGTTGAGTCAAAAAGAAAATCAACTTAATTAAGAGATTTGAAATAAAAGTTCAAGAAAAGAAAAAAGGTTTGATCATATGAAGCGGACAAACCGAATTTGGAGTAAAATATAATTAAATCACTTTAGTTTATTTTTACCACATCTAATCCTCCATGCGCACGCGCATATATATATATATAGCGAAGACTAGAGTGAGTTGGTAGTACTAATATCAGCAGTATATATAGATACGAAGGAGTATTTTGTTAGTTAAAAATACATATAAGGACTAAGAATAGAAAAATTGTGTTGGTCTAGATCGAGGTAATATTTTGATTTTTCAGAGATTGGTTGTCTTACCAAGAATGGATCACTAGTAATACCAAAAAGAACAAAAAGTAATTAACCTTCCAGAATTATAATCTAGAAAATTAATTAACCTTCCAAGATAGTAATCTTGCTTAGATATTGTATTTTGACTAAATAATGACATATTTAATTACTATTTTTGTATATCAATGACTAAACATATTTAAATTGTGTAAAACTTTATGTGGTGGTCTCGTCGTGCTGAGAAGTAAAAATTAACCTATTCACATTTCAAGTTTGCTTAAGAAAATATAGTTCTGATTAATTTATAATGCAGAACACTTTCCATTGCATAGAGTTATAAAACCAAAATACTGATGAATTGATTATGAAATCTTTCTCTGTGTGTTTGTGTGAAGCGATTATGTTGTGTTGAACACTACTTACTTTAGCTGCGTAGTGTTATAAAATCAAAATATCTCGTACGCTACTATAGGTACGTAGAATAAGTTATATTTTTGTTTAATCATCTAGTATCTGAACCATCCGATTACTCCAGATTTCTGCCATATAGGTACCATCTACTGGGGAAGTACTCCATGCGTTCAAGAATTATTTTATTTAAGAGCTCGAATTCGAGAATTCTAATTAAGAGTAAATGGAGCCCCAAATGTCATATTTCATGACTAATTAACACATTTTTCTTGTAGACAAATGACAACTATGACAGCAACACGGCAGTTGATACTCCATGTCAACCGAAGTACTGATATCTAGGATGAGCTCCAAAGATGGTTACAACGAGTCTGCTCATACAGAGTGGTATGAGCCTTAGTAAAATAATCCGCGAGAATATTAAAGGAATCTATGGGACGCTTGGTAACAGTATATACCACGTCAAAGCTTCCCTCGTGAGAGTCTCTCCAAATTTTCCAAACAGATTTAATTTTAGGAGGAGCTAAATCATTCCCCTTCACCACCATTTTATAGGTGGTAATATGCTCCTGAGGGTCTGAAGTTCCATCATACTTCGGCACATAAGGCATTTTAGATCACTTCGGGATTATTTACGGTGTCGCGCTTGGCTTACACGGCAACAAAGTATACTTCTTTGTGTCCGGACCTTTCATCACCGGTGGTGCGCCTAGAATTTGGTCAATGTAGGTGTTCACTTCCTTCATAAATCATAGGAGCTCATTCTTGAAGGGATCATTTTTGTTAATGGCGTCGGATCCAATTTTCCCAGCCCCATCGGAGCCAACTTTGTCCCTCGGGGTGTTGTTGTTTACCCTCTTCGTTATTTGATTAGCTGGAGCACTAGGAGGAACCAAACCTCGTCTATTCGCATTATTTGAATCCCCCAGCAGTGCCTACTTCATCTCCGTCATTACCTTATCTAGTCGCGTGAGGTGGCCTAGAATGATCGCTTGTTGTTTTAGCAGGCCTTTTACTGTATCAATAATATGCTTCTCTTCGGCATCATTGGAAGGTTCTTCCTGAACATGTTATGGGTATCGCATGTCATGGACTGGCATGGCATCATTTCCCTTATTGTGGGTTTCATTGATTGAATCCTCGAGATGATGTTGGTCTTCCAACCTGTTACAAAATTGTTTCTTTTGAAAGGTTCTGGTGTGAGCATTGCCCGAGGTCCCTGAGGCCCTTGGGATCTTTGACACATCAGAAGCTCATTTGTGCATTATTGATGGACGACATGTGTACATCAGACTTTCTTGCTTGGAGGCTAGGTTTCCAGGTTGATGTTGGGCCTGCTAAGGATCCCTATAAGTATAATGATAGCTTTGTGTAATTTATTCATATTGGTCTGTAACAATGTAATAATCCTTGTAGAAAACAATTACGGGTTATTAGTAAAAGCTGGGGGAGGGATTTACATATATCTTTGCCAGGTTCGGGTAGAAACCATGTTTGTAGGTTGTTATGTTGATTCTTTGTGTGCATACAATTTAAAAATCATGCCTATAGGATCTTGTCTATTGGCCCAAGAACATGTGAAGTTTTAAAGAATGACAAATGAACTCAGTCATAGACCAGGTCCATCTTGTAAAGCACAGTCATGATCAACATATACATGTGAGGTGCACGTGAAGGAGATAAGTCATACTGATCAAGAAGAAATATATCATGATCTGATCGAAAATGTTGCATATTGTATAAGGGGAGAAAGTCTTCTTATATGAAGAGAACACAATCCAGGATAAAGATAGTGTTGGAGTTTGAGATCTTCAAGGACTCAACTACGATAGAAGATCACCAATTGAGTCCTAATCAAACTCTGATTACTAACCTAATAAATGGTAGTGATTGCTCTCTAATTTATGAGAAATTTTGAGTGTGTACTCCTGAAGCTACTTGAACGAGATAGAAGAACCAGTTCCATTATGTCTTTCTTTTATTGTAGTTCAATTGTAGTAGGTGATTTATAGTTTTGCCTTTCAGCTTTCATAGAAGCAATTATATTAGGTACTTAGAGTGTTCAAGTTATATCTAACTTGAAGTTGTCGCAATAGTTGAGGCTGTGTGCCCCAACGGTATTAGAGTTAATTCCTTAGGTTTACAAAGAGTTTTTGTAAATGTTGTTTTGGCTCAGTGATTTTACTGAAAGTTTGGGAAAATCCTAATGAGTAGTAGGTCGTATTTTTTTCACCTTTTGAGCCAAGTATTTTCCACGTAAAAATTTTGTGTTCTTTATTGTATGTACTTATTATTCTACAAATAGTAGTAGTAAGAACACCTATAAGAACTAGGTTCTTTTAGAGCAAAAATTGGATACCACAAAAATCACCCCCCCCCCTCTTGTGTGGTATTGACGCTTAGAGCATCAATTGGTATCAGAGCAGGTTATCCTTGAAAAGGCTAACACTTTAGGAAAAGATCAACATGAGTGCACCACCTAGGAACTGGGAAGGGCAATCCACTGCTAGGCCTCCACTTTTCAATCCGACCCCATCATCTCCACCCCGTAGGAACTACGAGATCACCCCAAGGACGCCTTCGACATCCAGGGGTCACGGACCGACCATAGAACACTGTTCAATAAGTGTAACGCATTACCTATCTGCTCTCAGGTTGAGCAGTCAGGGTCGAAGAAGGGCAATGACTCATTCTTAGTTAGAATGGTATTCCAACTCAGCCCCTTTTGAGTGAGATTTAAGTTTCAGTTGCCTCCCTCTCTCCATCCTATAACTGAAAAAAGGAGCACGGCGAAAAGCCAACCTGATTCTTTTTTATTCGTTTGACGAGGGAAGACCTTAAGTACTGAATTAATTAAATTACACCTATATCGCAAAAAAGAGCTGCTCTTGCTTTAGCGCGCACCCTTTCTCCTATGAGGAAAGTGACTCTTTCCGATTCATATCCGGCCCTTCCTGGATCTGGATCACAGTATCGCCATGGAGGAAATATCAGACTATTTGGATGAGCTGGAGTGGGTAAAACAGTACTTATTATGGAATTGATTAACAATATTGCTAAAGCTCACGGGGGCGTATCCGTATTTGGCGGAGTGGGTAAAACAGTACTTATTATGGAATTGATTAACAATATTGCTAAAGCTCACGGGGGCGTATCCGTATTTGGCGGAGTGGATTTTGCAATTCTTGTGACAGCAATGTTCAGTTTTTGAATTAAGGATCACATCATAGGAGAAGACTATAAACTCCAGGACATAGTCACCGATGGTCCTCTAGCAACTACAAAGAAGAATATTGAAGGAGTGGGTGTTCCAAAGATAAAAGCTGATTGCACTGCTGAAAACCTGAAGAAATAGGAGAAGAATTCCAAGGCCAAGAAATAGCTTGTGTGTGGACTAGGTCCATATGAATATAGTTGAATTCAAAGTTGTACCACTTCTAAGGAAATCTGGGATAATTTGCAAATGGCTCATGGAGGAACACCTCAAGTGAAGAGGTCCAGAGGAACACTGTTATATTCTCAAAATGAGAATTTCACCATTAAGAAAAGAGAAATCATCCAAGAGATGTATACAAGGTTCACCACACCAACAAGTGAACTTAAGTCTCTTGGAAAGATTATTCTTGAAGAAGTCAAAATTGAGAAGATTTTGACAAGGGTTCTGCCAGTCTCTTGGGAAAGAAAAATCATTGCTATTCAGGAATCAAAGAATATTTCTACCCTTGAAACGAATGAACTAATTAGAAACCTCATTGCATATGAACTGAGAAGATAAACCATGAAAATGGATGCACCTAAGAAGGAAAGAAGTGTGGCTCTTAAAATTGTTGAAGGTTCAGATCTAGAGGATGATGAAATGTCTATGATCAAAAGAGATTTCAAAAAGTAACTGATTAGAGGAAATGGTTCTTCAAGAGGTACAACCTTCAACAAACCAAGGGCTCCTAAGAAACAGATCAATGAGGGTTGCTACAAATGCGGTAAGACAGATCACATGATCAAGAATTGTCCTTAATGGGAAATTGAGTGGAAGAAGGAAAAGGCTGAACGAAGGAACATGAAGAAGGAACATGTTCAACCAAAAAGGAACAAAGGATCAACAAAGGCTATGGTTGCTGCATGTGGAGAAACATCAGATGAGGACTCAGAAGATGAAGCTGGAGATGAACAAGCACTTATGGCCGTCGGAGAAAAAGATGATGAACAATAGGTAAGTATTCTTTATTTTAAAAACAAGATTAAATTCCATGTTAAAGAAAGATTGTCTGAGCTACTGCTAGACTTTATTGATAAATCTGAAATAATTAACAATGAGAAGGAAGATCTGTCTAGGGAATGTGTGATCTTAAAATCCAACTGAAAAAATCTAGAGTCTAGGGCTAATGAGAGTGAAGTAAAAAATGTTGATTCGAAGAACCAGGTTCTTGAACTTGACACTAGTGTTCTATAACTTAGGCCTGAGAACTTAAATGAAACTAGGAATAGGAAATAAGAAAGTTGATCACACACATCTCACCCTAGAAGAAAACCTAGGAAATATGAAGGATGATGTACAAGAAGAATGAGCAGATAAGAGTATTAAAAGAAGATCTAGGGAAGGTAAAACATGAACTAGACACAACTTGCAAATGGAACAAGGCTTCTGATGCACTCTCCTGCCTACAAGAATATCACAATAGCAACAAAAGAGGACTTGGTTAGGGACTCAAGCACCTAAGCGGGATCCTAAAAGCAGTACCTCACTCTTCCCTAGAACAAAATCTTCATACATAGTGGCAAGACTGCTCATTACGAAAATGAATGTAATACAAAAGAAAAGGCCATTCAAAAGAACAAAACTTTTATTCAAGAAAAAATAGGTTGCCTAGGTGGGCTAGAAGGAATCTGATTTATCCCATTGCCTATAGAAAGGGACCCAAACAAGTTTGGGTTCCTAATCCTAACCCTTAATTTCTTTTTGCAAGTCCAAGTGAAGGGAAATAGCCAAATATGATACATGGATAGTGGATGCTCAAAATATATTACTGGAAGCAAGAATCAGTTCCTTTCACTTGAGGACTTAAAGGGAGGTAATGTCTCCTTTGGAAATAGGAAGAAAGGTGAGATAATTGGGGTTGGAAAGGCAGGTAAGATAGAATCTCATTCCATTAAGAATGTTTATTTGATAGATGGATTGAAATACAGCCTGATCAGTATGTCAAAACTGCGTGATAGAGGTAACCTTATAGCATCCACCTCTACTAAATGCTTTGTAATTAACCTTACCACTGACAAGATTGTTTTGCAGGGAAAAAGAGTTAACAATATTTACATTGTAGATTTGTCTACTCTTTCAGAAATGACCTCACATGCCTGAGTGTGTTGGATAATTATCCCCTCTTGTGGTACAAAAGACTTGGTCATGCCAATCTAAACCAGCTAAACAAATTAGTCCCTAAGGACTAGGTGATAGGGTTGCCTAACATCAAGTTCAAGGAAGACAAATCTTGTGAGGCATGTGCAATGGGGAATCATGTAAGATTATCCCTTAAAAGTAAGAAAATGGTAAGCATAACCAAGTCGTTGGAACTGGTCCATATGGATCTCTGTGGTCCAATGAGAATCATGACCAGAGGTGGAAAGAAATATATAATGGTACTTGTTGATGATTATTCTAGATTTACCTGGGTACTATTTCTAACATCTAAAGATGAAGCATTTGACATGTTTACTGCTTTTGTTAGAAAAACTCAGAAACAATAAGGAAATCAACTTGCATCCATTAGGTCTGATCATGGCACTGAATTTGAAAATGCTAAGTTTGCAGAATTCTATGATGAAAATGGTATAGATCATAACTTTTCTGCCCCTAGGACTCCTCAACAAAATGGAGTTGTTGAAAGAAAGAACAGTACTCTTGAAGACATAGCTAGGACTATGTTTCTTTCTAGTGAAATACCCAATAGCTTCTGGGCAGAGGCTGTAAACACTGCATATTACGTTATCAATAGATGCATTACTAGACCTCTTGTAAAGAAAACTCACTATGAGTTACTTGCAGGGAGAAAACTAAATATATCTCATCTTAGGGCATTTGGATGCAAGTGCTTTGTGCACAATAATGGAAAATACTCCCTAGGTAAGTTTGATCCCAAAAGTGATAAGGGAGTATTCTTGGGATATTCCTCACATAGCAAAGCATATAAAATACTCAATAAAAGAACTTTGTGCATAGAAGAAAGTGTACGTGCAGTATTTGATGAAACTAACATTCTTTCTGAGAGACATGAACATGATGATGAAGCCATAAGATTGGTAAAGGATTTGACAGAAGCCTCAGCACAATTTAAGGTGGAACCAAAAGAAGGAACATGTGATGGAACAAGCTCTTCAATTCAGGGCAACCTGACAGGGGGAACTAATCAAAGAGGAATTGAAATAAATTATCTAAGAGAACAAGTTCATGACCTTGTTCCTCAGCAATAAAACATGGGAGAAACATCTAGTAAAAATCGGTTGGTTGTGAAAACTCACAAGTATCAAAGTTTTCATCCTATTGAGAATATTATTACTGATCAAACATCTGGAGTCAAAACTAGATCATAGTAAAAGAATCTGTGTCCTTTTGATGCTTTATTATCTCTTGTTGAACCTAAAAATATTGTTGAGGCATTGCGGATGCAGATTGGATGAATGCAATGCAAGATGAACTCAATAAGTTCGAACGATTTCAAGTTTGGCATCTAGTTCCAAGACCCAAGGACATATCAGTTATTGGTACAAAATGTGTCTTCAAAAACAAACTTGGTGAAGATGGAACAGTTACAAGAAACAAGGCAAGATTGGTGATCCAAAGTTACAGCCACGAGGAGGGCATAGATTTTAATGAGACTTTTGCTCCAGTTGCAAGACTAGAGGAAATAAGACTTCTCATAGACTTTGCAGCATACATGAAATTCACTCTTCATCAGCTGGATGTCAAAAGTGCCTTCTTGAATGGCTACCTGAAAGAAGAAGTGTTTTGTGAAACAACCTCTAGGGTTTGAGAGCAAGGAATGTCCTGAGCATGTGTACAAATTAGACAAGGCTCTCTATGGACTCAAGCAAGCTCCAAGAGTCCTAATCAAACTTTGATTACTAACCTATTAAATGACAATGATTGTTCTCTTTTACAGGTATTGCACAAATACAGAAGTTAAACTAAATTAAGAGCAAAAGAGCAAGGCGATTTTGCAAACAATTTATATGATATTTGAGTGTGCACTCCTGAAGCTACTTGAATGAGATAGAACAATCAGTTCCATTGTATCTTTATTTTATTCTAGTTCAACTATAGTAAGTAATATAAAGTTGTACCTTTTAGCTTTCATAGAAGCAATTGTATTAGGTACTTATAGTGATTAATTTATAGCTAACTTGAAGTTGTCGCAACAGTTGAGGTTGTGTACCACAACGGGATTAGTTAATTATTAGGTTTACAAAGAACTTTTGTAAATGATGTTTTGGCTAAGTGGTTTTAGTGGAAGTTTAGGAAAATTCTATTGGGTAGTAGGTCGTAGTTTTTTCACCTTTTGAGCCAGGTGTTATTCACGTAAAAATATTTGTGTTCTTTATTTTATGTATTATTATTCCGTAAATAGTAGTAGTTAGAACATCTAGAAGAACAAGGTTCTTATAGAGAGAAAATTGGGTACCACACAAATTACCCCTCCCCCTGTCTTGTGTGGTATTGATGCTTAGAGCATCATTGTCTCACCATCTGAAATCTAGAGTTCATACTAGGCATCCTAGAAATCCCGTTTATAGGTTATTATATCAATTATGCCTCACGAACCCCATGTTTTACGCATATTTTCAAATCTATATGCATTAGAGATTACGGATATAGGATCTTCCTTGTGCAAGTTACTAAATTTGTATGATATTCTGTTAACGTCTCTGCCCACTTATATATCATCGAAAATAAATATACTTATCAACCCTGCACTTAGATATCATGCATATAGGAAGTAAATATAAAATTAGTTTTGCATTTGGATATCATGTCTATAAGAAATAATACTAACTATCAGTTTCAACACTTAAAAATATTGCCTATAGGGGTAATTAATTCTGTAAATTAGAAAGAATGCATGTAGGATCTAACGAATAAAAATCTGCCTATCAATGGACCATTTATAAATTGTAGTCTCTAATTAACAGTTTAGTTACCATGTCTATAGGATTCTGCCAGGTTATCATTTAGGCAAACTGATAGCGTAATTAAAGAAGTATGGGACTAAAATTATGATTTCTTGTTACTTGAAAACGTGCCAAGATATAGAGTATTAACAAATCAGTAGGAAAAATTATAAGAATCGTTATCCGCTTTAATAAAGCTGTTATATATTATCTTCATGCTCATCCAGATATCCTGCCTATGAGATCCTAAACTATAAAATTTGTTTTTTTGAATAGCGTGCATCGATTGACTATTTGTGGAGGTTAAATGAGCCCCTTTAATTGCTCGATGTATGACATTCTGATATGAAATTTTGTTTATCGCTTAGCTTTCTCGTTTTTAAACAACATAGGTGAGTTTAGATCTACCAAAAAATAAAAGTCCTAAACACCTCCAGGATCATATGTAAGGGACGGGTAGTGCACGCATAAGGTACGCATTAGAAGCTATTAGAACGCTAAGGTAATAACTGAAAGATAATAATTGGGTAGTAAAGGAAATGATAACCTATGCACTAATGCATGTGTAGCACTCCTACTTGGCGAAAGTTATCAAGTATTGCATGAAAATGATCCTATAGGCTAAATAACCTAGGACCCTTTTTATTATTGTTTTAAAATAATTATCTATATATTTTAAATTGTTTATATTTTCTTTAAAGACTAATTTTCTTAATTAAGTTTGGCCGAGACCCACCGTTGTGGATCTTGAGGGGGCCTAACACCTTCCTCTCAAGGAAATTTCGAGCCCTTACCCGGTGATGTAAACTGGTTGTATGAGTTAATTGTTCTAGGTGACTTAACGCACCTTAATTCGCTAAGTGACGACTCTTCAAATTTCGTACCCAAGTACAAAAGGAAAGGAGTGGTCCCAAAAATATCGAAACCCGATTTTACGAGAAAAAAGGGGCGCGACAGACCCGTCGTGCTAATAAGTAAAAATTAACCTATTAACATTTCAAGTTTGCTTAAGAAAATATAGTTCTGAATCATTTATCATGAAGAACACTTTCTATTGCATAGAGTTATAAAACCAAAATACCGATGGATTGATTGTGAAATTTGTGTGTGTGTTTGTGTGAAGGGCTTATGTTGTGATGAACAATACTTACTTTAGCTGCGTGCTATTATAAAATAAAAATATCTCATATACTAATATAGGTGCGTAGAATAAGTCATTTTTTTTAATTATCCGGTATATATTCGCAACCATCTTATTACTCCAGATTTGTGCCATATTGGTCCTGGAGTAAGTACTCCATGCGTTCAAGAATTATTTTATTAAGAGCTCGAATTCGATACTTGTAATCAAGAATAAATGGATCCCCAAATATCATATTTCATGACTAATTTACACCTTCTGCTTGTAGACGGATGACAACTATGACATCAACACGACAGTTGATACTCCATGTCAACCGAAGTACTGATATCTAGGATGAGCTCCAAAGATGGATACTACGAGTCTGCTCATACGGAGGTGGTATGAGCCTTAATAAAATAATCCGTGAGAATATCAAAGGAACCTATGGAACGCTCGGTAACAGTTAATACCACGTCAAAGCATCCCTCCTGAGAGTCTCTCCAAATTTTTTCAGCAAAACAGATTTAATTTTAGGAGGAGCTAAATCATTCCCCGTCACGCCATTTAATAGGTGGTAATATGCTCCCGAGGGTCCGAAGTTCCATCATACTTTGACACATCAGGCATTTTAGACTACTTCGGGATTAATTTTGGTGTCGCGCTTGGCTTGTACGTCAACAAAGTATACTTCTTTGAGTCCGGACCTTTCATCACCTATTGTGTGACTAGGATTTGGTCCATGCAGGTGTTCACTGCCTTCATAAATCATAGGATTTCATTCTTGAAGGGATCGTTTTTGTTACTGCATTGAATCCGATTTTCCCAGCCCCTTTGGAGCCAACTGTGACGACCCAAAGGGTCATCACCATAATTCTTCCTTTCTTTGTGTTTATGAGGCCTTGAAAACCTCTAATTTGGTCGCCTCAATTTGTGTGTGTGGTCCGGGCGTGAAGCCGGAAAATTTTTATGTGGAAATATATGCAATCTGTGTTAAAAACTATGAATTTTGATAATAATATTGCTATAGTTGACTTTGGTCAACATTTTGGGTAAACGGCCTGGCCCCGTGATGTGACGGTCTCGGAGGGTCCGTAGAAAAATATAGGACCCAGGAGTATTCTCGGAATCAAAACCCGAGGTCCCAGGCCCGAGTACAGAATTTTTGAAAGAAATTATTTAACTGAAATTGATATGGAAAATTAAAATGAAAAGGAGTTAGAAAGTGAGGGTATCGGGCTCATATTTTGGTTCCGACGCCTGGTACAAGTCTTAAATGAGCGTTAAGCGCTATTTGTAAATTTTGGTTGAAAACGGATATCATTTGACGTGTTTCGGACTAAAAATGAAAAATTTGGAAGTTATGAACTTTGAAATGAAAATCATGAGTTTAGAGGCTTGATTCTATGTAAATGATGTTATTTTGGCGATTTGATCGCATGAGTAAGTCCGTAGGATATTTTTGGGGTTGTGTGCATATTTGGTTTGGAGCCCTGAGGGCTCGAGTGAGTTTTGGATAGGCCACGAGTTCATTTTTGGCATGTTTGAAAGCTGCTGGTATGCCTGACCTGCAGTGTTCGCAAATGCGAACAAATGTTAGCATTTGCGAACTCCCCCTTTGTAGCCCAGAGTTAGCATTTGCGAACAAATGTTAGCAAATGCGAACTCCCCCTTTGTAGCCTAGAGTTAGCATTTGCGAACTCTGCAGAATCCTTCATGGTTCGCAATTGCAAACTAATATCTTACATTTCCCAAGCTTGCTGAGTTTCCAATTGCGATATTTGTGACTGTGCATTCTATTTTCTCTCAACTCCTTCTTTCCCAAATCAATTGTAAGTCAACTTTTACTCAATTTCTTCAATATTCAACATCTTTTATCATGGTTCATCTTAAAATCAAAGCTTTCAATAGGTAAAAATGGGGATTTGGTGTAGAACCTAGGTTTTCTTCAAATTGGGGATTTGGACCTCAATTTGGGGTCTGATTTCAAAACAAATTGCGTATATGAACTCGCGGGGGAATGGGTAACCCGATTTTGGTTCGAACCTCGAGTTTTGACCACGTGGGCCTGGGGTCATTTTGGAAATTTTTGGGTAAAACTTTGGAAATTTCATTCTTATGCATTCAAATTGATTTAACTAGCATTTGTTGATACATTAAAATGTATTCGATCGGTTTTAAGGCGAATTGGAGGGGTAAAGCTATCCTAGAGGCGTGAGTTGAGTTTGGAAGCTTTCGAGGTAAGTATTTGATCTAACTTTGGCTTGAGGGAATAGGGTTAGGACAATATTTGCTATGTGCTATGTGGAGTCGGTGTATAGGTAGTGATTCTTACTTTTGCGCCCGAGTCAAGCATGACCGTGAGTCGTAATTGCTTTTAAATTCGAAAGAGGTAAAACAATTGAGTTAATTACTTGTTAAATGAAGTATGAAGTGATGGTTGAGAACTAAATGAGCTAAGGAAGGAAGTGTGGTACTTTTCCCTTGCCGGGACTTGTTTTTGAATTGCTTTCCCTTGCCGGGACTTGTTGTTGAATTCTTTTCCCTTGCCGGGACGACTAGGCTGTTACTATTAAATCCTCTATTGCCGGGATATTTTAGGCTGTTAGTTGTACCCTTTCTGGGTTTAATTCTTCTGTTGTTGTTCTTCCCTAATGGGACCCCCCTTTGGAATGATCATTTGAGATAATCAATTATAATGCGGGAGCGTGTGGCACGCCGTCCACTTATACATTACATTACGGGAGAGTGTGGCACGCCGTCCACTTATACATTACATTACGGGAGCGTGTGGCGCACCATCCACTTATTGGTATTGGCTTGAGATGCTGGTGACATTGTGCACGGAGAATACGGGTTCGGGTGGCGCGCCGACCACTTATATAACACATTACGTATGAGGTGCGCTATCCACTTATATATTGCATTACGGGATCGTGTGGCATGTCGTCCACTTATATACTACACTATGGGATTATATGGCGTACCGTCCAATCAGATTATACATTATGGGATCGTGTGGCGCGCCGTCCACTGTAGATGTGTGTATCACAAAACCTGGAATAGATCTGCTATTGTTTCTGATGTTCCATTTATACCTAGTACTCCCCGATAGCATCTCCCCTCCCACCTCTATTTGTATTATGTTGTTATTGTTTCTTTACCGTACTTGTATATCATATTTGCACAAGTTAATTGTAGTAGGTCCTGTCTAGCCTCGTCACTACTTCAATCGGGGTTAGACCATACACTTACCAGCACATGTGGTAGGTTGTGCTGATGCTACACTTCTATGCCCTTTTGTGCACAGGTCAGGAGACAACTTACGGACCGCAGCAGTAGCTTGGGAGCGTGCCTTCAGTCCAGAGACTTCTAGGTAGTTCGCTGGTGTTCACGGGCCCTGAGTCTCTTCTATTTCAATTATGTTTGTTTTTCTTTATATCGAAACACACTCCTTATGTAATTTCTTTCAAACTCTTATTTGTAGTAATTCATAGTAGTCCGTGATTACTGTGACACTAAATATTGGGTAGAGGAAGATGTTAACTTTTTTGCATTTTTCTTCCATTTAATATTAAATATAGACTTCCGCTTGAAATTATTGTTTTATTATTATTAGCTGTTGAAAATTAGTTGAAAAGGTATGTTTAAGTTGGCTTGCCTAGCTCCGACAGTAGGCGCCATCACGACCCCCCATGGTGGGAAATCCGAGTCGTGACACCAACTTTGTCCCTCGGGGTGTTGTTGACGGCCCTTTGCGTTATTTGATTCGCAAGAGCACTAGGAGGAACCAGACCTCGTCTATTCGCATTATTTGAAGCGCTCGACAGTGCCTGCTTCAACTCCATCATAACCTTATCCTTCCACGTGAGGTGAATTAGAATGATCGCTTGTTGCTCTTGCAGGCTCCTTACCGCATCAACAATATGCTTCTCTACAGCATCATCGGGAGTTGCTTCCCAAACATATTGTGGGCACTGCCTGTCATGGACTGGCATGGCGTTTTCCCTCATTGTGGATTTCACTAATTGAATCCTTGAGATGAGGCTGGCCTCCTTGAACTTCAGGATGGTGTGTGTTGTTAATTAACACCATTATCTACCATTTTTATGATTTTTGCTACGATAAACAACCAAAGCACGTTGGTTAAAAAAGCAAATATCAACTTAATTACACGACTATTTAGGATCCACGGTGCGCACCAAATTATTTACCTTTAAAATAATATAGTTGAGTTTATATGTATTCCTAGAAAAGTGAATTAATTCGATCCTTAAATAATAGGATCATTGAAGAAATATGTGACACTTAGCCTTCATACGAAGATGAAATGAAAGAAATAAAGATTCTGGTAGTGAAGCATCCCGCCACAACAATAATAAGAACAAAAAATAAGATGATAAATTTGTATAAAGCTTTGAGTAGATCTTGATCAATTATGAGCGCCAGCGATGAAGATGTAACTGTGAACATAAATGCCAAATTCCTTATAAATAGCAGTGTACATAATGTTGTGGAATACACTTCATTAATATCAACGGGTGGAGGGTATTTATTGCTTCTTTTTGAATGTCATTCCTTCAGGAATCAAATGAAATAGTCATCTCGGTTCCACGTGTCATTCTTTTAAACGGTCATGACATATTTTACCATATACAATAGGTACCATCTAAAGAGGAAGTACTCTTTCAAGAATTTTTTTATTTTCAAAGTTCGAATTCTAAGACTTTTAGTTCGGAGTAGAGGGTTCTCGTTTCACATGATGTTATAATGGGCTATCATCTAAAAGAGATAAAAATAATATACAACCACTACTTTTGAAGACAAGGTTTACACTTTAACATTTTAAGGAAATATATAGCGCCACCTATAAGTTATGAATATTAATAAAAAAAAAATCAAAAGATGATGTTATCTTATAGTACACGAAAACAGAAACATATCGAAACTTGGTTTTTCCTTTTTCAGATAGGGTTATTTAAATGTTGAACTTCTCATTATAAAAACCATATATAGTACAACACGATCATCATAAATTTTTATCTTCTTACGTCCTAAAAAGCCAAGTAGTGAATTTATGAGCATGTCACTTCGAGAACACCAGACATTCTCGTGTTAAGTGTATGTGAATACGAACTCTCTTTTTTATTTATTTTTTGGCAATTAAAAAAGTTCTATTAATTATCGAGTAGCTGTACAAAACGAGGGCAAAACAAACTAGTTCAGGCCCCTCTCAAAAAATGTATCCTATGCAATTAGAAACCTTAAAATATCCAGACACATGTTCGAGCTCTTCTAACGTCGATTTTTCTTTGTTTATTAAATATACTCCCTTTTTAGTTAAAGGTGAAAAATAAATGGGGTGAAATATTTACAATTTATCAAAGTTAACATGCTACTACTTTAAACCTTGTGTTTTAAGGTTCTCATTGGTGATTTTTTCGGAGGTTCTCTTTTTTTGTTTTACTTTGCGACAACTTAAGCTTTTGCCTCTCTTATTTTTTTTCTTGTTAAATATTAATTTCAGAATTATTCATTGAGCATTGATTCAAGGACTCAAGATGAGGTGATCGGAGAATACGCACGGAGCATTGACTTTAAAGATTACAAGTTCCAAAAGGCCAACAAATATAACAATTAATCCAATAATTCCAAATACAGATAGAATAATCATCCTCAAATATCACATTTCATGACTATTCAACACCTTCTACTTGTAGACGGACGACATCTATGACAGTAGCACGGCAGTTGATGCTCCATGTCAACTGAAGTACTGATAGCTAGGGTGAGGTCCAAAGACGGTAATGGATTACAACAAGTCTGCTCATACGGTGGTGGTGGCGGCGGCGGCGATGGTTCATAGCTCATTGAAACTGACCCAACATTACCATTGTTATTCACAACAGTAGTAGAAGATAATGTGGTGCGGCCATCATTCTCGAAATGGAGAGTACTGCCTTGAATTAGAAATGTTTGACCTGATGGATCAAGATTCTCTTGCCTTGTAAACAACAATAGGCCACAAATTAATTAAGTTGTCAACACTACTAAAAATTAGGTTTTAGCGACGGATAAATTTTGTAGGTAAATAAAAAAATTCGTCGCTAATCTCATTTAACGATGAATTAGCAACAGATTATCAAAAATTTCGGCTAGCTATGAGCGTTATAGCAACGACGTTCGTAGCTAATTCTAATTTTTTTATAGTGCAAAAATACGTTATATTCTTATATAAACTCTAAGTGAAAAAAATTTAACCTAGGTTGATAAAGATAATTAGAAAGATAAAAAGAGGGAAAGTATTACCTCGTGATTGTAGGACCTTGATTATCATCAGACTCTTTCATCCATTCAAGAAAGTCTAACTGGTCTTCAAGAGGTAATGGCTAATGAAAATTTCACATAGGATATTTTAGATGATTTGCTTGGATCGAATTAACATTTTTTTGGTGGTTAATAAGGCGTGGCTGTTATGAACTAATAATAGCTAACTTTTGCACAAAAAACAAAATGTAAATATTACCTCGTCGTCATCATATTCATCATCATCATCGCTATCGCTCACTTCAATTTCATCTTCAGAGTCTAAAAATAATAACCAGTTGCCATCTTCGACTGTTCTGCAATTTGGGCATTGCATTGTGCCTCTTGCATTAAATTCGGACCCAATACAGTCTGCACAAATAAACAAACATAATAAAAAAGTTTCCGTAAGAATGATGATAGTGAAGACATGATTAAAAAAGATAAATATGTGCTCTTTAACAACTTAAAATTTTTAAATGAGAAGGTCACATTATTTAACGGTTACACTCGAGGATTATGATTGGTTGACGTCATTCCTTAATTATCTAATTTCACTTTTTTCGCTTTAGGCTTCTTCTTTTTTCTTTATATTTTCACCTAATTTTTCACTTTTACAATTATGGTATATGAACTCGTATGTTTGTGTACCATTCATTATTTCGAGCAGGCTCGAATAGTCCTTAAATTTCTTTTTTTGAATTTTTACTTTTTTATTACCAACATACTCTAAAACAACTCAATCGTACGACTCAGGTCAAAGAAAAAAATTCCTATATAAAAGTTCAAGCCAAGAAATAACAAACCCTCTACATACACGCATATATATATATATATATATATATATATATATATATATATATATATATATATATATATATATATATATATATATATATTAGAGATCGCAAAATTTTAGATATATGTACGTACCCGTATGGAAAAAATGTCCACAACGAAGCTTTGTAATGGATCTTCCGATGTTATCAAGAACAGCTTCCAAACAAATGGAGCAAAGAGGAGCATTATTGATATCGTTTGGGAAAGAAGCCATAGCTAGAAATACAACAAAAATAACTTAAGAAATTGTTAAGAAGAGAAATACTGAGTAGTGAGGAAATACCAATCACAACATATGTATATATAAGGAGAAAAATTAAACTGTAACTATTAAAAATAATGGAACTCTAGAATTTCAATCTTCTATTAGAATCTTTTATTATGAAAAGTTGGTTTTCTAAACGATAAGATAAACAGAAATGAAAACATGACCTGTAGTAAATAAGATTCATTTTTTTTCAACAACTAAAAATTCGAATACAACCTGTTCACACTTCAAATTGGTTATAGATCATATTTCATGAAGAGAATCATATCTGTTTGTTGTTTTAATGAGATAGTGATAAATTCATGAAAGTATCTATTTGTTGAATTATTTGAACAATAATTATTCTAATTTATTAAGGAATATTTATCTATTTGATTAGGATTAACACATTACAATTAGTTATCATTATCAGATTTCAAGGAAAGCAGACATGCATGAGAGAATGAGAGAGAGGACAATCTGTAAAATCTCCATTGTTATACACGATTGGAGAAGAAAATGAATTAGCTTACAAAGAAAGCTCAGCTAACTACTTATATACATATATTAACTAACATCCTATTAGTTACGTTAGGTATTAACTTCTAATTTGTACACTTTAACCCCTGAATTTTCTACACATATAAAATACTATCCTGGCTCAATACTCCCCCTCAAGCTGGAGGGTAGAAAAAAGTTCTTCACTCCAAGCTTGCATATCAATTAATGCTGGTGTTGTGTTCTTCCCAACCCCTTAGTCAACATGTCTGCTATTTGTTCCTTAGTATTCACATGTATAGTCTTGATGATGCCAGCCTTTATCTTATCTCTAATAAAATGACAATCAGTATCAATATTCTTGGTACGTTCATCAAAGATAGGATTTACTGCGATTTGGATTGCTGCCTTGCTATCACATAATAGAGCCACATGCAGTTGTAACTTTACATCCAAATCACCAAGCAGACCAATGAGCCACATAATCTCTGTTGCAATGGAAGCCATGCTCCTAAACTCAGCTTCAGCTGAACTTCTTGCTACTGTGTCATGTTTCTTTGATTTCCAGGAAATCAAAGCATAGCCAAAGAATACGCAGAAACCAGTGACTAATCTTTTAGTTTGAAGGCATGCTCCCCAATCAGCACCACAGTATGCCTTCAGTGTCCCATCACCTGATGAAGTTAATAAAAGTCCCTGTCCTAGTGCATTTTTAATATATTTGACAACTCTCCTTGCTACATCTAAATAAAACTGTTTGGGAGAACGCATGTACTAACTTAATGTTTGTACAACAAATGATATATTCGGCCAAGTCATTGTCAAATACAACAATCTTTCCCCTAATCTTTGATATTCACCAGCATCCTTCGATAGAGGATCTTGAACACTGCCATTAGAAGAAGAGGCTATCCTGTCAAGATCAACAGAGGTCAACTTCTTCTTCGCTTCTAATGGTGTGCTAGAAGGTTTGGTTCCAGCTAATCCAAGTTCGGAAATTAGCTCTAATGCATATTTACGTTGGCTCATGTATATGCCCTTTTCAGATCGAGCAAACTCTATCCCAAGGAAAAATTTTAATTCTTCAAGATCCTTCATTCTAAAACACTGATGCAGCTTGATATTCCATTGTCGAGATGTCTGTTTAAGTCCATACAAGGACTTATGCAGCCTGCATACAAGGTACTCCCCCTACTTGTCAATACCCCTAGAGAAACCATGAGGGACAAGCATATAAACTTCTTCAACTAAGTCGTCTTCCAAAAAGGTATTATGAACATCCATTTGATAGAGAGGCCAACCATAGAAAGCTGCTAGTGCCACAACTTGTCTTACTGTCACCATATTAGAAACATGTGAGAAAGTGTCAGTGTAGTCAAGGCCCTCCTTCTGTGTGTATCCCTTTGCTACAAGTCGAGCGCTGAATCTCTCTATCTCTACTGAAGCATGATACTTAATTTTGAACACTTACTTGCACCCTATAGGTTGCTTTCCAGGTGGCAATGGCACCAAGCTCCAAGTTTGATTATCCTCTAAGGCTTGGAATTCTTGTTGCATGGCATCAACCCACTTAGGGTCCTTAGCAGCTTCAGCAAAAGTATTTGGTTCTGTCTCAGAAGAGTAAGCAGCCAAACATTTGGAATAGTGAGGCTTCAAGTGGAGATAGCTGACAGAGTTAGAAATGGGGTAGGCATTCCTTTGGTGACCTACATAATCTTGCATCCAGATAGGAGGTCTAGAAGTTCTAGAGCTTCTGTGAGGTTCAAAATTGCCTTCATGTTGAGGTGCTGGTGAGTGTAGAATAGAATCCGCATTAGATGGTGTATAAGAGTCCATACTATGGGATGTAGGCGAAGTAGCATCAACAGGACTATTGAGTGACATGTCCTCCTGTGTATCTGGAGGTGGTGGATCTGTGGGCATTACATCAACTGAAGTTCATCAATTGGAAAAATGGTTGTTGGAGATAGAGCATCAGGACCAGTAACATGTGTATTGTAATTTTGATCTGTGGATGGAATGGATGAACTTGAACTGCACTGACCTGGCTGCTGCAAAAACGAGAAACTATATTCCTGGAAAATAACATCCCTACTGACAAAAACTATTTGATTAGTTAGACCAAACAATTTATAACCATTCTGAGTTGAGGAATAACCCAAGAATACTGCAGGAATAACCCTGGCAGAAAACTTGTCCCTTTTCTTCAAATTTGCAGCATAGCAAAGGCATCCAAATACTTTAAGATGATCCAGTAATGGGGCTTTGTTGAACACCAGCTCAAATGGACATTTTCCATCTAATATTCTAGAGGGAATTCTATTTATCAAATATATTGCAGTCATAATACACTCTCGCCAAAATCTTAAGGGTAAATTAGCATGGAACCTTAAGGATCTGGTAGTGTCTAGTATGTATCTATGTCTTCTTTCCACCACCCATTCCGTTGAGGGGTGTATGGACATGTACTTTGGTGAGTAATCCCATTTATACAAAGTAACTCCTTAAGCTAGTTGTTAAAAAATTCTCCTCCATTATCTGTTCTGAGGACTTTGACATTGGAAGAAAATTTTGTTCTAATTAAAGCAATGAAGAATTTCAACACCACAATCGATTCATCCTTAGAATTCAAGAGGCACACCCATGTGAATCTACTGAAATCATCTACAATAGTCAAGAAACATTGTTTGCCATCATAAGTAGGCACTCTAAAAGGTCCCCACACATCTGCATATATAAGATCACCTGTTGATACCCAATTTTTTCCTACATATTTTTATACCAAAAATACTTTCAAAATAGCCTATATTGCATATATGAGCATAACAAAAGATTGTGACATTTTTAAGGATTTTTAAAACTAATTTATGACATATTTTACACTATAAAACCCAATAATTATTCCCAAAAACTTGCTATTTTGGAAGATTATTTATTTTATTCTCACATTTGCACAAAATATACTTGCCATAATTTTGGCATAATTTTACAAACTCGTTTGGTATTTTTAAAGTTATATTGCATGCAATGCAATTTTAGCCAACTTTAAGATTTAACAGAATTTTAATTACAACATCAATCCCAATATTTTCAAATTACTATTTACGTATTAGCTATTAACTCAGTACATTTAATTTGATTTAAAATACATTTACTATTTCTATAAAATCAAAAGGGAAAACTGGATATTTCAATTATGGCCTCAATTTCTTTCGATTATAGCTTATTTCGACCCCCCTTCCCTCCAGTTGACCCCAAATCAACGACCCAATTCAATTCTTTACCCGTTTATCCAACCCGTCCGTTTGTATCGTTTAATCTTGGATGTTGATCATTTTGATCAACAGCCCACATCCCTCCTTTCCTTTTTAATTTCAAACCACCCTAAACCTACTCTCATTTTCATTTCAATCGCCACCCTCAAACCCCATTTCTCTCAAACTCTATCTAGAACTCAAAACCCTAGCCGCCTCTGTCGTCTTCTCCGACCAGTTCTCGCTGGAGTCCATGGCTTCTTAGGCCATGGACGACCTGTGCTCACTTCCCTTCACCCCAAATCATAGATATTCAAGGCTTTCGAGGTTCAACCTCAACTACGCATGTTCATATCCCCCGCTGATTTATGTTCCTGTGGCTTCTCCGGCTCCGTTCTGACGTGTTCGAGCCCCAGGAGCTTAAATATGGCTCAGATTTACTCCACGCCAGATCCTTTCCAAGCCTTCTCATTTCTAGGGTTTTTGAGAAACCCTAAAAGTTGTTTAAGGTTCTTTCTTTATTTATTTTCTAAAAGCTGTGATAGATCTCTGTTATACTCGAAGTTTCAAATCTTTTTCCCAAATTTCTCTTTTCAAAAATTAGTCCGTTCAATTTAGGGTTTTCAAAATCTTAAAACGATTTCCGTTTCTTCTTTTTCTTCCTTCTTTGTGTGAATCTGTCTGTTTATGCCATGTTTTATGAGTGTTCGCTTATGTTTTGTATGCTTTCCTCACATGTCTTCTCTTATGTTCTTATGTTTTGCCGTTATTATGCATGTTCTTCTACTTGTGCTCATTATATCTTCTATTGGTCTCTGCAGCATGCTTTTACATTTCTAGATTATATGTTCCTTTACCTTTTTCTTATTGAGATTTTTGTTTGCTTTTACTGGACCTCTGTTCAAGTTCTAAACTTATTTCATCTAATGCTTCTAAGTTTTATGTCACCTTTTTTCTCTCCTCAACTTGCTTAAGTTCTGAGCTTTTTTTAAACCTGTTCTTTATGACTTTTCACTTTGATGCTTCAAACTTGCTATTGTAACTGTGTGCTCTGAAGAGACCTTGAGTCTGTTTCAATGATTTGCCTTCTCCTTTCTGTACCCTAATCGAACTTAAACCCTAGGGTTTGGGGTTTCTGTGAGTTTGGGTCTTTCTGTCTGGACTAGGGTTCTACTTTAGATCCTGGACTGAACTGAAATCTTTTTGTTTATGACTTGAAACTTTCTACGCCAATGTTTTCTTTCTTGTTTGACACTTATGTGCTTTATATATGAAATCTCTTCTTACAAAACGATCATGCCAACTTGTAATTGATTCCAATCTCCTTTTAATAAGGATCGATTGATTTGCTACTGATTTTCCCAATTGAACTTTTCCTCACCCTTTTTCTGACTACGTTCATTCGAACAAAGCTTTCAATTTTCTGGCCGTTTGATTGATCTACTTGCCTTATTTGTCACAAATCATGTACCATAGGATTCTTGTCTTAAATAATCCCTATGTATTTACCTGTGTTATGTTATTTTGGAAAGGTTTTTAATTATTCTTCTTTCCTTAATTGTCTCATGCCCGTTTGAAATCAAATCCCTTAACCTTAGGGAGACCTTCTATGATTCATTGTAAACTATTTTCTTGCCTTTTTCTTACTCGTTTTCTGCACTATAAAAGGGGACTACCCTTCTGCTCTTAGATACAAAACACTACACGCAATTCGATACATATTTCAGACTTCAATTGAACACTACACAATTGCAATACTTTCTCTACACCTACTTTCTCTACTTCTAATACTGAGCACTCTGCTCCTCTTCTCTTTTTCTGTCTGAAACATTATTGAGATCCTCTTGAACTCCAAAGTATTTGGTGAAGAACTCGAGTTTGCTCTTGCCGACTCTTGGCTGTTTACTTGCTCTTATTGTCCTGTTATTCTAGTGTTTGCAGCTGGTATGTCATCCTTAATTAATTAATCCCCTCTCCACTGTGTATTTATTTTACTCTTAGCATGTTATGCTTTCTTCCCTTCCTTGTGTTTCTGTAAATGCTTCTCTATGCAAGTCCATTCCCTTTAATCCCTTTGTATGATAGTATGGTTCCAGTCATGGAAGCATCATATTATTGTTGCCCATGACTTTGAACTAGGCTCTTTTGGACCCTTACTTAAACCAATTCTCACTCCCCTTTCCCCATTATGTGCTGAGCCTTGACCCAAGGCTAGTGGTGTCCTAATCACCACCCAGACTCAGGTCTGACCTCTAAGGTCTTCTCTTAATTTGTTTGGACGAAGCAAATGGTCAGGGGTATGCCAGTCTATAACCATGGCTGGGCATGACCACCATTTTCTATGGTTCTCTAATCCCTCTCTCACACTTAGCACTTATCCTAGTTCTAAGTTCTACCCCCCTTTGGTAAGCCATGCTTTGGGACCCTGGAGTTCCATCTGAACTTGGACGTTTGAGGGCTGGCTATTCCACACTGCACTATTCTGTTCTAATTATTATCCAGAGTATAAGCACTTCCTGGAGCCCTTGAGGCTTCCTGGAGCCCTTGAGGCTTCTTGGAACTCTGAAACACTTTGGATAACAGAAGGCTTTGAAAATCTGGAATGCGAGATTATTTAATCACATGCTATTGGGTACTAAGATTGAATTAGGCTGCTCGGATCTAGCTGTAGACTTTTATGTATTTTACTTGTTCTTTCATCTTTTCTGGTTCTGTAAAAAATTTTGTTTAAAAAAACTTGGGGAGATATAGTAAAAGGGTGTGGGAGGGATTTACTTTATTGCATCAATAAAAGATAGATACCATGTCTATATGTTTAATATTTTAATTCATTCACCTACATATCATGTCTATAGGTTTAACATTTTAATTCAATCACTTAGAGGCTATGTCTATAGAATTAACGCAAAATTCAGTCATCTAGAAGTTCTACCTATAAGATTTAATATTCAGTCATATTGCAAGTCATTAGAAATCCTGCCTATAGGGTTTAATATTCATGTAATAAGTTGCATATAGAGACCATGCCGATAGGAAATGCATACGCGTTAGGCAAGCCATAGGATAATCAAATAATCACCCTTTCATCAGTTTAACAACATGTCTTAAGAAATCAATTATAGATGTCACGCCTATAGGAGTTCTTCTCAAACTCTCCTGATTTGTTTAAGTAATAACAATCTGTTAACTGGCCTTAACGTCTAGCATAACTCTTTCAATAAAAAACTCTTATAAGCCTATAATGTTTTTTAAATTCTTCAAATCTGCACCCTTTCATATGAAACGGCTCTTTCAAATCTTCTGTTTAAATGTTTTACTAAGTCCCTGAAACTATCTTTCGAAAATAGTGCGTCAACTTGTTCATTCTTATAAAAGTGTTCTCGCCTTCAAAAACTCTTTCACAACTCTACTATATATTTAATCGAACGAGTCTGTTGATTTCAAAATTCATTTCTGAACTTCTGCAATCTCAACTTCATGTTTTAACTCTTTTGCATTAGGATGTTCTTTTCCCTAAAATCAATCCTTTCTGAATAACTCGTTTAAAATGCCTCAACTTCTTATAATTGGATCCAAGTTGTCTAATGCTGAATTTTATCTAATTCTATGTGTTAAACTAGTCTGCCGCTTAAGTTTTAACTTAAAACCAAACCAGTATGTACAAGGCATGCTAAACTATATGTTATCTAATTTACGGGGTGTTATGTGAGCCTTACATAGTTGATTGTAATCCCCCTACTTGCTATTTGTTTTGATTGTCGAAACTTGTATTTTATCCTTTAAACCCCAAATATGTCTCTAATTCCCTTTCCTCCCCTTTTAGAAATAGAAGTCCTAATACCCCAAAAATTATAAGTCGGGATGGGTAGTAGCATGCAATAAGTAAACGAGACCAATCGCGTTTAAATACCTTAACGGGGTGGGAAGGGTAGAATATGGATATGATGACCGGTGTACCAATATCTCGTGCGACACCTCTTTGGAGGAGTGATTGCTGGATATTGCATTGATGTGATCCATCTTTTGTATAAACCTAGAACCCTTTTTGCTTTTTCTTTATTTGCTATGTCTTCTTTAATTCTATTTCTTTAAATTAACTCTTTTTTAAGTTGTCCCTTTCTATCTTCTTTTCCTTTTTAAAGGTTTAAAACTTATTCATGATTCTTATGTGCAAAGTTTTATCTGTTTTCTTCAACTCCTTTTAAAGTCACAATTAAAGCATGGCCGGGAACCACAATAGTTGATCTTGAGGGATGCCTAAACTTTCTCTTCGAGATAATCTCAAGCCCTTACCCTAACTCTGGTTTCCTTTTCAAAATAGCTTCTTCTATTTAAAGTGTTCTAATGCTCTATAATCATTAGGTGGTGACTCTTAGAATTCTATAACCTGATTCCCCCAAGGGAATAGGAGTTGTTTTTCCCATAATATCGTAAATCCGATTTCGCTCTTTAGAAAAAGGGGGCGTCGACATCAACCAATGCATAATTCTTTGTAATAGTATATGGGAAAGGTAAACGAGTTTTTTTAGCCAAAGGACATACAGAACATGCATCATTACAGTCAACAAGTTTTGTGTTTCCAAACTTATGCATTCTTTTCATAGTCTCTATAGGCATATGCCCTAATCGTTTGTTCCATAAGGCAGTATTTATTCTATTAATAGGCAAATAGAAGAAATGAGACCAACAAGCAATCCTCCATGTGTGTTAACCTTTACATTCTGATCCATCACATACAATCCATGCTCCACTCTACCAATCCCCTTTACCTTGCCACTGCAAATGTCCTAGAATATACAGCAGGCAGGAAAGAAGGTAAGAAATGAGCCTAAATCCCTGGTCAGGTTAGATATTGATAACAAATTATACCTAAACTTAGGTATAAATAGAACACTCTTGATCACTATGTTATCTAATATGCTGGAAATCCCTAAGTGTGTGATCACACTTGTCTCTCCAATAGGTAATTGCGCCTTTCTCGAATTACTCTCAAACAATTCCATAAAATCAATATACAGATGTAGGCTAGATACCATGTGATTTGTAGCTCCCGAGTCTATAATCCACCTATTTCCTTTGATCATACTCACAATTGACAGTGGTATACCTATGATCTTGGCATGGGCTGTTTCAGTTGAAGTGTTGGTGTTGGTGTTGACTTGGTTGATCATTCTGAGCAACTGAAGATATTGCTCCTTTGTAAAGAAATATCTTGCAGGTTCAGGTTTTGACCTTTCCATCTGTTCGTTAGGGGTTGCTGCACATTTGTCCATCTGCACATGTGCTGCAGTTGCATTCCTTCCAAAGTTCTTCCTCTTTGGTTTGAAATCTGCAGGATATCCTACCAATTTGTATGAGACATCCCTAGTGTGTCCCTTGTACTTGCAATAATCACAATACAACTAATTCTTCTGCTTGTAGCCTCCAATATATGTTTGCTCTGTGTTATAGACCACAACATTAGCTCCATAACCTGCATTGGAAGCCATTGGATTAGCTACATGACATGTGTTATAAGTCATTGTTTGAGCTCATATTTCCAAGTTACTGATGCAAGCTGCCTTAGAAATTGTGGCACTTCAGAAAACGGGTTTTTGAAAATAGGTGGAATTGTAAAAGTAGAAAGTATAGTAGAGTTTCCAGAAGTAAAATGCTTTAGATAGCGAGTTCGAAAATTGTTTGCGTGACTAGGCAGAGATTTTGGAAGATAGCTTTAGAGACAAAATACATATTGCAGACAGGTTTGGGCTAGTACATTAGAAAACGTTGGGACTGCTTGCCAGATTATGCAATTTTAAGACAGATTTAAATGGTTAAACCTATAGGCAGGATATATACATCTTGATTTTCATCGACTGATTACTGCCTTTAATTCGTTATAGAAGCGAGCACGGGATTATCCTACTGATTTGCCTACCGTTTTATGCGTTTCCTAATGGCATGATTTCTATATGCGACATGTTATTTAATGTATTCTATAGGTATGATATATACTGATTTGCAATATGATAGAGTATTAACTCCTATAGGCATGGCATCTAAATGATAGAAAAGAATGCAAAATTCAATAGAAGGTGATTTCGAATATTTGGCCTATAGGCATGATATCTAAACGACTTAAGGCAGTAAAATTCCCATAGTCATAATTTCTAAGTGATTCAAATTGATAAGAGTCCTATATGCATGATTTCTACCCTTTAGCATGCAAACGACAAAAAATAACCCCTCTCATACCTTTTACTAATACTTTCCTCAAGTTTCATTACAAAGTTATTATTACATAACCTAGAAAAAATAAAATACATCACAGTCCACAGCTAAATCCAAACTGCCTAATGCAATCTTGATATCCAATACATGTGTTTCACCAAATCCGGATTACAGATTCCAAGGCCTTCTCTTAGAGTGTTTCAAAGTTCCAAGGGTTTTTCAGAATCCCAGACAATGCTTACACTCTAAAGATGGAGAGTTGCAACAGAGTAGTGTAATATGTGGAATTACCATCCCTTAGGCATCCAAGTTCAGAGGGAACTCTAGGGTTCCTAAGCATGGCTTACCATAGGGGGGTAGAACTTAAGAGCTAGAAGTAGGTGTAAAGTGAGAGAGAAACCTTAGCAGGAGGTGGTCATACCCAGCCATGGCATTGACTGCACACCCCTAACCTCCCACTTAGATTCATACAAATAAGAGCAGACTCTTAAAGAGTCAAACTCATGCTTGAATGATGATCAGGACATCAATTGACCTAAGTTAGAGCTCAGGACATTGGGGGAAAGGGAAAGGGAAATCAGACGAGTAGAGAATCAAGAGAGTCTAGTCCTGAATCACATACAGCAATTCATAATTTTGTTATGACTCAGGACAAACTCACATACAAAGGGGATAGGGGGAAGGGATTAACATGCTTGAAAGTAATCAAACAGTGCAAGAAAGCATAAATGAACACACAAAGAAAGGGATAGAAGCAGAGAAATTGAATAAGGATGTTTATAGAGCATAGAAGGACATACCAGGTATAATCTCGGATAGCAGACTAATAGCAGTAAACAAACAGCATGAAATAAATAGGCACAAACTCAGGAAACTCTCAAATGTATAAGAGCAGGCAGTGTAGAATGCTCAGTAGAATGCAGAGAAGAGAGCTTTGAGTGCGTGTGTGTGTGCCCCTTTCTCAAACTTTTCTATTATATAAGGTAAGCTTTTTGGAACCCTAGTGTTTTTTTAACTCAGTTGTTCGTGTGTTTTAAAGAAAAGGAGTGAGGTATTTATAGTTGAAAATAGGCAGTAAACAAGGCAAGAAATAGTTCAGTATCAATCATAATCAATCAAGGGAAGGGAACTCCTTTAATTAAGGAGTTCAAATTTGAATAGGAGAAGGCAGAGTTTTTATTCAAGGAAAGTAAATCAAGAATACATTGTGTAGTAAATGGTAAATACATAAGAGAAGTTTTTTGAAAATACACGATTTAGGTAAATAAGGTAAGAATAAAATCAACTAACACATAGTAAATTAAGGAATTAAAGATTCGAGCTTAATAATGAATTAAGTCAATTGGTCCAATTAGACAAGAAAAATTCAAATAGTCTCACATAATGGTGGTCTGAAATCAGTTCCCAAAATTAGGGTTATTTTGAGAGGAAAAGGTCTGACTATAAAGGATGCATAAACTTAAACATGCAGAGGATAAAATTAAACAAACAAAGTGGTCATGCAATTAAAAATAGAGGAACATAGCTATGTGAGAAATCAGAAGGTCTTGCAAAGCTTAGCAAGAATCAAAGAACATGAGACGAATTTAGGGATTAGTGTTTTTGAAATCAAACAGGAAACAACGCAATCGCACATAAGTGGTTTGGAAACCCCCTAAATTCTAGGGTTTCCTCCACAGATTAAGTGTAAAGACGGAAGCATACAAAATTAGGAAAAGTAAACTCAGGAAGATCTAAAGAACATAATCATTTCATGAAAGCATGATGAAAGAAAACACAGTAATAGAAAATCAGTAGAAAACCCTATGAAGAAATACAGTAAAAGGAAAACACATAGAAAACATAGTGAAAAACATTTAGGAGTTACAATAAGGCAAAATAATATAAGAAATCACAGTAGAATAAGTAAAAAAATCAAGAAAACCCTAGGTTCGGGAAGACGAACAGTTTTGAAAGAAAAAATCGAAAAAAGATGTTAAAACTACTTTGAAATTCTCAGAAATAGCACGGATCTAAAGTAGATCTAGAAAGAAACAAGAAAACCTCAAAAATGGCTTAGGGTTCGGATAAAACCTAGAAAAATGAGAAAGGCCTGGAAAGGGCTGGTCCGAGTCGGAGATGAACTCGCAAGGCTAGGACACGCCGGAGATAAGCCAGTGATGTAAAGCCTGAATCGGAGGGATTCTGAGCCAGGGTCTTCAAGGTCAGACCTTGGATCTTTGAGTAAAAGTAGTATACAGGCATGTCGGGGTGAGCACAGGCCACCTAGTGCCTGAGATGCCATGGTTTCCGGTGATATACAATGGAAACCGATGGGAAAGGGGCTAGTGTTTCGGAGAGGATTTGAGAGAAACTGAGAGGATGAGGGTTTAGAGGCGGCTGTTTTGTGAGAAGTGATTAGGGTTTGGGGGTTGGCTGAGTTAGAAAAGGTAAGGGTATTTTTTTCCCTCGGTTTCTGCTCTCCTTGCTTTAACTAAAGAACTACCTTTCACTTTAAGTAGGACTCTAAGAGCTCTACCTTAGAATGAGTTAAACGTGGACCGTTGATTAAAATAATTAACGGCCATAATTTAAAATGAAGTTCGGGTGGGTTCTTTAATTGGGTCTGGGTCGGGTAGGAAATAAGATTGGGTCATTTAATAAGGGGATGGATTGGGGTTGAAATTAGGCTATAATTGAAAGTAAAATAAGCTACAATTGAAATAGCCACTTTTCCCATTTTAAATTTATAAAAATAGTAAAAAACATTTAAAATCAAATCAAAAAATACTGATTTGATAAACAATATGTAAGTATTAATTAAAAAATATTAGGAATAATTTTGGGATAACAAAGTACTATTATTCATGCAATTTTAATTTAAAAATATCAAATAGACTTGTAAAATTATGTAAAAATCATGTAAATTATATTTTTGTATAAATGTGAGAATTAAATGACGTATTCACCAAAATAACAAGTTTTGGTAATAATTATTGTATTTATAGTGCAAAATAGGCCATAAATTGGTTTTAAAATCTTAAATAATTTGGGAAAAACACCAAAACTTTTGTGGATGCTTATATATGCATATACATGCTATTTTGAGTATAAAAATGCATAGGAAAAAATTGGGTATCAACAGTAGCAAATAGGACAAGACTCCTAATCCCTCAAGCTAAGGTTAAAAAAACACTTACCTCAATGCCACGGATACAATTCAAGCCTCAATTACTGCTTTACCTCTTGATTTCACCACCAATTCGATTGTATCTATCCACAAGTCACTTAACTATATCAATAAATGCTAAAAGAATCAACTCTAATGCATGAAAATAGGTTTTGTAAAGTTTTCCCCAAAGAGTAAAAAATGACCTCAGGCCCGCTTGGTCCAAACCCGAAATTCGGACCAAGATCCGATTAGCCATTCACAATTGAGCCCGGATATGTAATTGGTTTTAGGATCAAACCTCAATTTGAGGTTTGAATCCCCAGATATCAATATTCTTAGGTTTTACTCAAAATTCTCAATTCCACCATGAGAACCCTAGATTCTAGGATGAAATCTTGTCAAAAGAAGCTAATGAGTAAAAGAAATGAGTATAAGATCACTTACTAATGTTTTGGAGAAGAAAGAGTGTTTAAATAATCGCCTCCCATGATTTTAGGGTTTTGAAAAATAAAAAATATCTGAAAGTCCCGTTTAAATATACTACTCTCAGACTCTCTTCGGGATCGCACAAAAAGGACTAGGCCGCGGTGCCCCACCACGGACCGCAAGAAATCGAGCGCGGCCGCAAAGGTAAGGCCTTGCCCCTCCACGGTCACGAAGTCCCCATCGCGGCCGCAAGAAACCACTACAGACCGCATAGTCTTGTTCAAAGACCTGCAACTTCTCTGAACATGCACTAGATATGTTCTAAGTTTAAATCCACTCGGTGGCCTATTCAAAATTCACCAGAGCCCACGGGGCTCCAAACCAAACATGCGTCCAAAAATATCGTGCGGACTTACCCGTGCGATCAATCATCAAAAATAACATCAACAACTATGAATTAAGCCTCAATTCATTTAATTGCTCAAGAACATCCAAAATCTCTATTTTCTCAAATGAAGATCTGATTCATACTAAACGGACTCCGATCCTCACCAAACTTTACGGGCTCAACTTAAACATCATATAAGACATGTACCGGGCCCCGGGATCAAAATATGAGTCCGATATCATCAAATTCCAATACATTCACATTTTCCAAAAACTCTTAATATTTTAGAAAATAATTTTCTTTAAAATTTTATTTCTCGGGTTTGGAACCTCAGAATTTGATTCTGGGCATACACCCAAGTTCAATATTTTCCTACGGACCCTCCGGGACCGTCAAATCATGGGTCCGGATCCGGGTCCATTTACCCAAAATATTGACCGAAGTCAACTTAAATTTATTTTAAAAGTAAATTTATCATTTTTCACAAATTTTCATATATTGGCTTTTCGGTTGTGCGCTCAAACTACGCACGTAAATCGAGATGAGACAAAAATGAGGTTTTTAGGCCTAAAACAAGTGATGACCTTTTGGGTCATCACACATATTTATCTATTTGCTTAGTATTAATATACACGTACATACGTAGTACAAGTTGTTGTTATTGTGTTTAATAAGTAAAAAAGTGATAAATATAGTGAAATATTTATAGATTTATTTTATGATTTGATCGCATATGAATCTCTAATTTTCCAACGCACACAGCACTATTTTATATTTTTAAAAATAAAAAATATGTCATCTTATTGTACGTTAAGAATAACGCATATCCGAACTTCGTTTTGACTAATTTAGATGAGATATTAATATAGTTACTGGATTTCCCATTATGAAAATTAATCCATAAATTATTATGTAGCATATTGTCACTTTGAAAAGATCCTCATTGTGTATGTGTGCTCGAACAATATAATTAGGTGGCGCATGTTTGAAATTTTTAGAGAATTTGAATTTGCAAACTAGATTTTTTAAGTTTTGCAAAATTGTTGTTTGAGATAAATTTTGAAGGAAAAAAAAAAGGTCCCAAAAACTAACTTTTAATTTTTTCAAATACTTAAAAAAAATTAATGTGGAAAATCATAAAACCACAAAATATCTGAGTAGACTTACATAGATAGTCTTAGCAATTATTGGGACAAAAATGACTACTAATTATAACAGCAGACAAATCATATTTCGAGTGAAGGATTCCATTGTCATTTACTCGCATAGTACAAAGAATCCAAAATTCTGAACACACACAAAATTGGCCAAAAAGGAAAAAGAAAAACTAAAGCAGCTAGTACCAAGCTACTTGTTAGGGCGGATCTACCATGTAAGCTACGGGTTCCAGGTGAATCGGATAGCTAGTTTTTGTTCAGATCTTGTACATCTATTAAATAAATTTATTAAATAGTTATACATATATAAGAATAAATCAATTACTATTGTATATTAACTTGAAGTCGTCCGAGAAACTTATAAACTTTAAATTCAAGACCTACGCCTCTGGCTAGTATTCGCTAGTACTAAACTCAATTCTATATAGATCAATAGAGTCAGCTCCTGGAGGGAGAATTTTGTGGCTTAGGCTTCTTGACAATCATGACGGAGCAATGAGCATGGTGAGAGCAGTAGTCACTAACGCTGCCCAAAACAGCCCTGTATAATACCATTATTGAAGAATTAATTTCAAACAATAATTTCTAGCAAAAGAAAGAAAAATCACTACAAAAAAAAAAAGGAAATAGAATTCTCCACTGATTATGGAACTTTTGTAGAGTTTAATTAATATTCACCGACAGTGTAAACCATCAGCTAATTTTACTTGGTGGAACACGTAATGCATGCATGCTTTAAAATTACCTATAATTCACTTTTAAATGATCCAAAATTTACACTTTTAGTAGGAGTATATGTTATTTGAAAAACTCTTTTTTTTTATACTTCAAAAAGAATCAAAATAATGTTAGTATTTTGAAATATTATAAAATTAAAGAGTCAAACAAGATTTTTTTTACCATGTTTTTTGTAAATAGTTTTTAAATTGAAATGCTAACTAATGTGACTTATTTCATTTTTTACATAGTTTCTAAATATATAGAGTTTATTTCAAAAAATTAAAGAATCTTTCTGAATTCACATAAAAAATTAGTCAATTTAACCCTCGTAATTTAAAAAGATTCAAACAAACCTTTTGAAAGTTCCATAGCCATGGCTGCCCATGACCAAGAGAGAGGCATGATGCCTTTCAACAGCATCACAAATAACATTCCTAGCATCACCTTCAAGTATTTCACATACAACATTAGCAACCCCTTTACTTTTGCTTAACTCTTTAGCCTTGTCAATAATTTTCTGGGCTGCCTTTTTTATGTCTGTTTCTACCATCGTGTACATGTCTGTTGTTCCTGCAACATTAACATTCACAAAAATTTGTCTGTTTGTGAAAGAAACCAACTCAAGTCATTGCTCAATCACATAAAAAAATTCAGTGTATTAAGCTCCCACTCGCTCACGTTATTTAGGCCTTATGACGAAGGATCGGACTATAATATTGGATCTATAAATAGTACGCAATTTTAAGTTACATTTCTACAAGAGAAGTTATTTACACATGAGTTTGAACGCTTGACCAAAGGTATTGTTTCCAGCTTTTTCGTTGCTTCGATAAATTCAGTATTTCGACATGGATATATGTGTGTGAAAGAAATATTTAAATTACAAAAAAATTTAAATTTCTGAAAATATATTCTCAAAAACACAATGTGCTCAAACTATTACCCTGTTTGGCTAAACTACAAAAATTTACTTTTCAAGTGTTTTTCCAAAAAATACTTTTAAATATATAGTTGTTGATTGTATTTGGCCAATCAAACTTCAAATGCACTTTTGCTAATATCAATTATTTATGCTTCACCCTTCGAGAAACAATTTCTTTTACGATTCAAAAGCACTTATTTTTCCTAAAAGCATTTCCAAATACCTCAACTGTCTAAAATAAGAATTTTTTTTTTATTTTGTGGAAAAAAAATACAAACTTTAAGTTTCCCATAAGCTTGGCCAAACAGTTGTTGTGTCTCGAAGATTGAAACCATCAAGTTAAACTTTAAATCTACCTCTGATCCTCCAAATATTGGAGGAAATTCGAAAATAAATATACAAGTAATTGTAATACCTGGTCTAACAGCTCCTATAACAGAAGTTGGATTGGGTTTTGCATGAACAGTTATGAGTTTAAAGCTGGAAGTTGAGGGAAAAGGGAAGAAATGATCGAGAGTCCATTCAAGGGCATAGAAGCTATGATCACTATCATCAAGGGCAAAGATCATCACTTGTTTCTCTGCCATTGCTATACAAAAAACAAGATGAAAATGTTAATCTTTCTATTTGATTGAATTAATAATGATGTTATCGACGGATTAATTATATATATTGCTATTTTTTTTACAACCCTGATCCGTTAGAAATGGATCTAGTTAGAACCTTTTTGGACATTAATTACCTGGTCAAGAACGGAGTGAAAAGGGTGCCTATCAGAGGAGCACGCGACAAAAATCTATGGGCGGAGTTAGGGTTAGTATATTATCAAAATATTACACAGTATATATAAGATAATTTTTTTATTTGGATATATATCAGATGTTGGATCTGAAGGAAATGGAGAGGATCTCCACTTGAGAAGAATTGGATCCAAATATTAGTATAAATTTAAGTAATATATACGGATACTATAAAAAAGTTACATTATCAATGCAATATAATCGGTATGGTAATTAATACTCTCGTCTAGCTTGATATGTATAATGTATGAAGATTCACGTGTAAGAAAACTTTATAATGTAACTGCACATTATTTAAACTCCTATTATATTTAGGCAAAGGCATAAAGTGACACCTGAACTATGAACCAAATCTTTCTTATATATTTTTTGTGGACGGATAGAAACTAAGTGTCTACTAAACTGAATGGAGAACTAGGTTCTCTATCAGTTCCCACAGTAAGCAGCAGACTACAAAACCAAACAGTATAGGGAACCATGTTATCTATCTATTCTCACAGTAAAACGGCACCAAATAAAAACCATGTTATCTATCTATTCTCACAGTAAAACGGCACCAAATAAAGAACACGCGCATACTGCAGTAAGTAAATGACACAGAGAAATTTTACATGGAAAATTTCCAGCTTAACGGGATTAAAAATCACGACCTACCCGTGTAGGATTTCAACTTCACTACTGAGCAATCTTTAGATTACAACCTATTATAACCTAGGAATTAACCTCAATCCTTCACTAACTTGTAACAACATTATTACAAGCCACTTTGTAATAACTCTATTACAAAAACTTAATCACTCACTAACTTGTAACAACACTATTACAAGCCACTTTAAAATAAATCTATTATAAAGACTTCACAACTCGACGGATCTAGCCAAGACACAAACACAACGGTTTACGATTTTCAAAGGGTTTTCTACACAATGCTTCTAAGTAAGCTAAGTAGGAAGTACAAATAAGAACTTCAACAACGATACAACATAAGGACATATAATAACTCAATATGGGGAACTGGTCCATTGCTATGTTTTTCTTTGTTCTTAATTCCCTTGAGAATCACTTGCAAGATGGACGCGCACTTGAGAGGATGCTTGATGAGTTCTTGAATGTATAAGTGATTTATTTTACCTGTGATTGATATTAATATCTCATTTATGGAATCACTTGGATGATCCAAGCATGCATGTTAGGTGAAGGGAATTCCCCACAAAGGTAACTGTTGCACTGTGTATGCAGGCAACAATTTTACAGCTGGGGGAGTTGACTTGTACAGTCATCTCGAGAACTGGTAGGGACTTGATCCATCAACTGTTCCTTCAACTCTGAAGATTTGAAACATATCCCAAACTGGAACCTTTCGATCTTAAGATCTTGAGGATGTGTAACAAGTTCCTTGTCTGTTTCTCTCGTGAATTTTGTCAACTTTACAGCTGGGGGAGTTGACTTGTACAATCACCTCGGGAGCTGGTAGGGACTCGGTACATCAATTGTTCCTTCAACTCTAGATATTTGAAACATATCCCAAACTAGAACCTTTCGATCTTAAGATCTTAAGAATGTGTAACAGGTTCCTTATCCGGTTCTCTCATGAAGTTTGTCAAATCATCAAAATAAAAGATGAATAACTTATCAATGTCACCCTTTTTTATGATGAAAAACTTAGAATTGATATCCTCCTGACAACCAGATCTCCACATTGTTCTCCCTACAAATCAGCTATATCTTCACAATTGCTTCCTCGAGACTATTTGTCAAATCATCAAAACAAAAGACGCGTAACTTATTAATTTCCCCCTTTTTGGTAATGACAACCCCAAAATTGATATTCCCCTTGAGAACCAGATTCCTCATATTTTCCCATGCAAAGACCTATAATCAACATGTTATCAGCAACATACCCCTTGCGAAGCAGAGCTATCTTTCATAAACAACATAATATATCAATTCATTTCTATTCCTCCCCCTATTGACACATATGTAACTTCTCCCTTTTGGCTTTATCAAAAAATAATAACACAATAAGCACAACAAAAAGAAGTTCAGCAACATTAACTCATGCCACTTGGGCAACATAGAATAAATAATAACAAGAACAACAAGTGAATGTCATTTCCCAAAATAGAGTGATTGCCCAGAGAGTAATTATAACAAAAGCATAGTAGTTTCAACAATACAGAATATGACAATTTAAACAATTAAAGTACCAATGACATCAAGCATAGGGATCAAAAGAAGATAGGAATTCAAGTAAATTTGGAAGGAGTGAAATACATGGATCACTGGGCAGGAAAAAAAGTAAGGGGATAAGGCCTTGATGAGATTGTCAATTTGATCATTCACAATCATTTGATCAATGATCACCTGCTCTCTCAGTTCCCCCACTTGTTTCCTCAATCTTTCATTCTCATCCTTCAACTTAGCATTCTATTATGCCAAGTGTCCATGGGGACCTAGTTCTCTGCATATTTGAGCAGGCTGAACCATCAATCAAATCACCAAGAATCTCCTCAAGCTTCTCCTCATCAAGAACAAACTTAGTCCCATGCACATATAGCATCAGAGTAACACATATAACATAGAAGTTTTTACTTCTTCTTCATAAACGTTAGGACTTGGGTAACAAAGAGGTGATTATATTTTTGGAACTCAACAATGTCAAGAAGTTCCTTTAGTTTTCAGTAATATTATAGTCAAGACTCTGCCTAACAACACTTTTTCAAAAATCAAAGTGCCTCTTCAAACTCGATAAATCAACATTTTGCTTCTGTAAGGAACCATGCTCCTCACTCACACTACCCTTTCTTTCCCTAAGCGGATGTGTCTCCCTCTTCTTCTTCTCAATCTGTTCACCCTTATCATATGTTGCATCTTTCTCAGCCAACTTTCTTTTCTCCATTTCTTTGAATTCTTTCTCACAAATGGAGATTTTTCCACGTTATTCTCTCTTCCATAATCACCACATCAACAGGTCTCACCACTTCATCATCAATCATCCTACTTTTCTAAATCCTTTTTACTAGGTCAGTGGTTCGTTTAAGCACCGAAGTCAAGAAGATCATCATCAGAACTAAAATCCTAAGAAGGATTTGAGGGACCAAGTCCCTCATTCAGTTGCCCCTTTTTCCGGCATATTCACAATTTCTTGATGGATTCTACAAACCCAATATCAATTTCAGCCACACATTCTAGAATATTAGATCCACCACATTCCTTTTCAGTTAAAGTCCCATCAAAATCTACCAAAGACTTTTTGGGTTTCGATTCAGATGGATTTAGGATTTCGGAAGGTGACAGAGTTGGATTCACTTCTAGCATATTTGGAGAGAAGGATTCCTTTTGAGATAAGGTTGATTTTGTTTTGACGAAAAGAATCGATTTTGGTTGGGTGTAAGAGAAGGAAATGGTTTTTCGGGGCAACACGTCAGTTTAGAAAAGGTTTAACATTTTGGACTTCAAAAATTTGGAGATAGATGGGAATGAATTAATGAATTTACACTTCAGCGGTTTAAAAAGGCATATAAGTATTGAGGGACTACTAACCTGAGTCATAGGAACCGGGTTCCTTGACAATTTTTGAAAATTTGAGCAAAGACTCCCAGAAGGGCAATGTCACTCTTACTTGTTTTGTCTTGAAACTACCATTATGTATACCAGTAATAGTATGTATTTGAGTTACGTCACCAAAAAATACTTTTTAGCATTGTATCTTTCCTTCTTACATAGCCAATCATCAAGGGACCAAGTTCTTAATTAAGCTTGATCAACCCCAACTCCAGACGATTTCTTTCAAAGTGTTCTCTGCTCAACGCCTTGGTGAAGATGTCTACTACCTGTTCCTCCGTCTTCTAGTACTTCATACAAATCAAAACCTTTTCAACATTATCCCTCAAAAAGTGATGTCGCACAACAATGCGAATTGTCCTCTTGTGTGTGTACCAGGTTCAAGCTTTAAATACACCAAAGTCTTCAAGATTTTGCTTGATCTATACCAGTTGAGCACAACAAAAAGAAGCAACCATGTATTCAGCTTCAGTAGTAGAAAGAACCACACAGCTGTTAGAACATATTTTAACGATGCAAATTAATATACATCTGCAGGAGCTTAAACGAGTAAAAAGGAATTGCTATACCAAACAAGGAAGAACATCATTCTCAAAGGAAGCTGCCCTAAATACTGTCGGTACACAAAGAAAGAATCAACTCTACATCAGCAAAACGAGAATAGCTCCATGCTTTTGGAAAATCATATCAGCCCTAATGGAATACAGATTCCACGCACATTGATAAATCAAATCAAATTACTGAAGATCAATTAATGCTAGAGGATCAATTACTGAAGACCAATTACTGATGACAGCAATCAAGATCTGAATGTCCAAAAATCAAGGAAGAATTATGTCAATTTTTCCATTTTCCAAAGGAAAAAGATCTGAAGAGACGCAACGGCTAGTACTTTATTCTTGGAAAGAATCAACTCTTTCCAAGGATCAAAACCCTTGGGTTGTCGATCCTTCACCATTCATTATTTTATAAATTCTTAGTGCAACCCCATCCTTAGCATACTTTGATCGAACCAAAATAACTCTTTCCAATTTACTTCAAACAAGCATAGTAGCTCATATAGTAATGTTGTGTAACAAGTTAGGGATAAAAAGAGAGCATACAACTGGTGAGGCATTGTATCAAACGAGTGCTAGAAAAATGAGTGACAAACAACAAATCTGTACTCGAAAGAAAACTCATTTTCTTGAAGATAAATCCCTTGCAATCTAAGGGGACTGGATTAGGATTCACATTGAATCTGACCCAGTATAAAATTCCTGGTGTCTTAAATTTATGCATTTACTTTTTGAATATTACTTCGAATTTCTGTATCTGCAAGATTGCCATATTTAGTCGACTTCTAAAGTTTTAAGTCAACTTATTACGATTAATTTTAAATTATATACGATTCACCCCCACCCCCAACCCCTCCTCTTGTACTTTCAATTGGTATCAAAGCTTGGCTCACACTTTTGCTTTTTGCTTAACAGCTTGTGCGAAAAAGATCATAGCAAATCACGTTATCGTTGGAGCTCTATTTCAGGAAGGAACTTCTCAAGTAAGACCACCTTACTTCAATGGACAACAGTTTTCCCACTAGAAAATCCCCATGAAATCTTCACCAAATCATATGATGTCAAAGTGTGGAGAGTCATCAAGAAAGAAAACTATCCATTGCCTGCCAGCTCTCCACAGCTCGATGATCCTGATGATATAGACTCATACTCAAAAGAGCAATTGGAAGCTGTACAGATAAACCACAAGGCAAGGAATCTACTTCACATGCAATAAGTGGTGAAGAATATGAGACGATTTCTAGTTGTGATACTATCAAAGAACCTTTTTATCAGTATTGTTGTACCCTTTTCTTATTTTTAGGATTATAACCATTTCCTCACCAACAATTTTCGTAGGAACAAAAGGTCCATCATAGATTATATCCCACAGCACTGAGTCCTCATGACTTAGCCATAATGATGTTATGCATTCTTGTTTACCACCATCCATAGCATTGGTCGTTGAATCTTGGTAGTCTGTATGTTGATTGTCCTTCCTCGAAGTTTGGTGGAGAAGCCATGTAGATAATTTCTAGATGTTAACCTTTTGGAAAGAAACTATCTCTAATACCAATTGATAGAAACTAAGCGTCCACCAAATTGTATAAAGAACCAGGTTCTCTATCAGTTCCCATAGTAAGCGACAGACTAAAAAACCAAGCAATATAGGGAACCAGGTTAGCTATCTATTCCCATAGAAAATCGGCAGTAAATAAATAACACACGCACACTGCAATAACTAAATGACATAGATGAACTTTACGTAAAAAATTCTCAGCTCAATGGGATTAAAAATCCTGACCTACCTTTGTAGGATTTCAACATTACTGCTGAGCGGTCTTTAGATTACAACCTCGGGAACTGGTAGGGACCTCATCCATCAACTATTCCTTCAACTTTAGAGATTTTAAACATATCCCAAACTGGAACATTTCGATCTTAAGATCTTGAAAATGTTTAACAGGTTCCTTATCGGTTCTCTCATGAAGTTTGACAACATTAAAACTGGGGGAGTTGACTTGTACAGTCACATCGGGATTTGGTAGGGACATGTTCCTTCAGCTGTTCCTTAAACTCTAGAGATTTGAAACATATCCCAATCTTTTCGATCTTAAGATTTTGAGAATGTGCAACCGGTTCCTTATCTGTTTCTCCTATGAAGTTTGTCAAATCATAAAAATAAAAGATGCACAACTTATCATGGACGATAATAATATTACTAATGCAACCCTTCTAAAGTGTATCTAATACACACCTTCTTTGACCAAGTCCCATAAAAAGTTTATCCGTGTAATTTAAGCATTTGACAATTATTAAACTTGACCCACTATTTTTAACCATTTATATTTTTGACCCAACCCGACCCAACCCATCCGGTAGAAAGGATAAAACTAATTTATCCAAAATAAACTCTCATTTCGCTATTCATATCCAAGGATCTCTGTTGAATGCGATTCTGGTGACTATCTCAAACATGGATTTCATCTTGTATATGAGGTAGATTTATGCAATTTTTGGTTAGTAATATTATTCTATATGTATTAGCCGTTTGTGTTAGCAGTTGGTGGGATGAACCTAGTATTTTTTGAAATTTCTTCTATTTGCTTTAGGGTTTTCGGACTTTTTAAAAGGGGAATCTTTTGTCATCGTCGATATTACTACGAAGTTGTTATATTTTTGCCTTTACTAAGAGTCTTTTATAAAGAGATTTACTTCGTATTTTTAAATCGTGTGTAAAGTTATGGTTTATGTAATTATTGTAATATCCTTACTTTGAATAATGTGATATCGTCTTTGTCACTACTTTTGTGTTTCTGTATTTTCAATTGTTGCATGTGGCAGTGGATTTATTTGTCTCATTTTGCTTGCAGAAATGTCTTTTAAATTGATTGCACTCAAGTTGTGATGACCCGAACGGTCATCTTAAGAATTAATGCCCGATCCTCTATTAACTATTTTCTCCAAGTTTATTTCTGCTATGTGATTTGGCGGGATGTTTGGTTTTGAGTTTTAGGGAGCTGGGACATTTAGTACCTAAATGAGAGCTTAAGTGTTGGAAAGTTGGCCGTAGTTGGAAAAATGTGAAGACGGCCTCAAAATGGAAATCTGATGGTTCCATTAGATCCATTAAGTGATTTTGGACTTAAGGGCGTGTTCGGATTGTGTTTTGGAGGTTCGTAGCTAATTTAGGCTTGAAATGCCAAATGTTGAATTATTAAAGTTTCCAGTTTGATAGTGAGATTTTGATCCGATGATCGGAATGGAATTCCGGAAGTTAGAATAGCTCCATAGTGTTTAATTTGATGTGTGTACAAAATTTCAGGTTATTCGAACAAGGTTTGATAGACTTTTTAATCAAAAGCGTTTTTTTATAGTTTTTGGAATTCTTAGGCTTGAATCCGATGAAACATAGGTGTTTTGATATTGTTTTAAGCATTCCAAAGGTTGGATCTAGTTTGACTGAAGTTGTGGGAGATGTTGGTAGGTTTGGTTGAGGTCTCGAGGGTCTCGGGTGTGTTTCGGATGCCCAACGTGTCATTTTTTGAACTTAGAAAATTGTAAAAAATGTTGCAGCAGTCAGTTCTGGTTTCCATCTTCGTGTTCTTGAGTGGGATCTTGCATTTGTGAGGAGGATATTGGGTTGGCAAGGAATTTTTGCTTCGCATTTGCGAAGTATATTCCACGTTCTCGAAGCTGGGAGTTCTATACCTACGCGTTCGCGATGGCTTTCCCGCATTCGCATAGGAGGAGGAAGTTTTGAATTGCATTCTTCTCCTATGTAAATATGTTCGCGATGAAGAAATCTATGTCCAAGTTTAATTGTACTTCACGAACGCGAGGGGCCTTCCGCGTTCGCGAAGTATGAATTAGCTGGGCAGAATGTTTAAGTTCAAAATTGAGGGTTTAGCCATTTTTTTGCAAACCAGATCTTGGGAGCTCGGATTTGACAGAGGTTTTGAGGGATTTTCAGAGATATCAATTGGGTAGCGATTCCTTACTCCTTTTTTTCTTGTAACACATTAATCAAAACATGAATTCATCATTTAATTTCATATTGAAGATGAAAATTGGGGAAAAGTTGAAAGAAAGTTCATAGACTTAGAATTCAATTTTTTATTGAGAATTTGACCTTGGAATTGGATAATTTTGGTATGTATGCACTCGTGAGAGTGTGAGGATTCTGAAAATATAAATTTTATGTGATTCCGAGATGTAGGCCCGAGGGGTATTTTGGTTATTTTACCTAATTTCGCGTATTAGCTTAGAATTGCTTTGTAGAATCAGTTATTTGAAGTGTTATTTACATTATGCAATTAAATTGAATAGATTTGGGCCATTTGGAGTTGAGTACTCGTGGCAAGAGCGTGGTCTTGGGTTGATTCTGAGCCGTTTCGAGGTAAGTGGCTGGTTTAACCTTGTGTGGGGGACCTTCCCCTTAGGATTTGGTATATTTGATAATTGAAATGCCTTAGGTGACGAGTGCGTACTTGTGCTAATTGCTTGAAATCTAGTTTTCTTCAAGTAATTACTAGTATATTTCCTTTTCTATTTCTATTACTTATACTATTAAGCTTGTTGTTAGCTTAGGAAAGCATGTCTATATGACTTAATTGCTTTACTTGCTCAAACTCCCTTACGTGAATTATGAAAGCATGCTAGGCTAGGATTATTTGTTTTCCTTTATATGAAATTTTTTCATTTCTGAATATTTTTCCTGTTACAGCTGCGTATTTACATTAGGACTACGGATGCTGAATTTCGGTATCTCCCCCTTGTCTGTTTATTTTGGGACTAAGGATGTGGGATTCCGGTAGATCACCCTGCACAGTTATATGGAACTACGATATTGCATCCGGTAGATTCTCCCAGTACTAGTATTTACATTTGGGACTACGGAATGGGATTCTGGTAAGTCCCCGCGCACTATGAGTTGGACTACGATACCGGATCTAGGGAGATCCATCGGATATGTATATTTGTGTCTACAGGATGGTATCCTGGGAGATCCCTGATTATTATTATTGGTGTTGAGTTGTATTCCTTTCCGTGTTTACCTTGCTTTTGTATAGTTGTTGCTGTCATGTACATCTTGTGTCATTTTACTGTTATACTTATTTACATTGTTCTATTATATACTGTTGATCTTTATAGTTTATTTAACTTCAATAGGGCCCTGACCTTCCTCGTCACTAGTCGACCGAGGTTAGGCTTGTCACTTACTGAGTACTGTTGTGGTGAACTCGTGCCCCTTCTGCGCATGTCTTTCATGTGCAAATCCAGGTACTGCGACTCAGTCCTATCACCCTTGAGGCAAGGCGAGGCGGATGCTCCAGCAACTTCGAGGTATATCTGTCGCGTCTGTAGACCGAGGAGTCCCTTTCTATTCTAGCTTTTAAACATTTGCCCTTAAGTATTTGTTTTCCTTGTTAGATATTCTGGAGTAAGAGTACTATGTAGTGATCCTTATCTTGTGTTTCATGGGTTTCCGGGTCTTGCATCTGTATTGGTTTTTTAGAGTTAAATATTGTATATGTCGAGGCGTACTTTTAAACATTGTTTTATCACTCTTCATTCTGTTTTAATTTGTTTTCATTCCGCACTTTGATTGTCTTCCGCAATTTAGGCTTACCTAGTCGTAGAGGACTAGGCGATGTCATGATGGTTCATGGAGGGCAAACTGGGGTTGTGAAAAGTTGGTATCAAAACTCTAGGTCATATGAGTCATGGATCACAACCTGGTTTATTATAGTCTCGTCGATCGGTACGGAGACATCTATACTTATCTATGAAATGCTATGTAACTGTTAGGAAAATTACACTTTATTTGATATCCTTGTCATGCGATATTTTGACATCACAATTCTAAACTTTTGTCTTCCATTCTCTGACAGAGGGTGAGGAAACGTGCAACCCGAGATAATCAAGCACCCGCACCCCTTAAAACAGCCGTTAGAGGCCGGGGCCAGGGTAGAGGTTGAGGATGCACACGTGGTGCAGCTAAAGCACCTACGCGAGCTGCCGCCGAGGTACCACCAACAGCTCCAACTAGAGTCCAGGCACCTGATATGCCTCCTAATACTACTCCAGCTCTTCAGAAGACTCTGGCATAGTTTATGAGCATGTACACCACTCTGGCTCATGCAGTGTTGCTTCCCCTTGCTACAGCTACATCACAGGCCAGGGGAGGAGCACAGACTCCCACTGCCTACACTCTTGAGCAGCGAGTTCATGTTGAATAGGTCCTTGAGATTATTCATGTACCGCCTGCAATGTTAGTTTATCCCGAAGGCAGGGCAGCGGCTTCCGAGGAGAAGGAGCCGAGGCTTGAGAGGTTCAAGAGGTACAATCCTTTTGTATTCAGCGTTCTAGCATCAGAGGATACTCTGGGATTTCTAGAAGAGAGTTACTGTATTCTCCGTACCATGGGTATATCATGATCGAGCAGGGTTTCCTTCATTATCTTATAGCTTCGAGGAGCTTCCCATGAGTGGTGGCGCACCTATGAGTTAGACAGTCCGGATGAGCCTGCTTCGCTGACTTGGACTCAGTTTTTAGATCTGGTCTTGAGATAGTATGTTCCTCAAATCCTCAGGGACACATGGCATGCAGAGTTTGATTATTTGTGCTAGGGTACTATGATAGTCTCAGAGTATGCAGTCTGTTACACTAGTTTGGCTAGGCATGCACCAGCCTTGCTTTATACTGTTCGCGAGAGGGTTCACCGGTTTATTGAAGGTTTTATTACCAGCATCAGGACTAGGATGTCTCGTGAGTTGGAGATGGATATTTTATATCAGAAGGTGGTGAGCATTGCTAGAAGGATTGAGGGTATGCATGCTTGAGAGAGTGTGTGGAGAGGGAGGCCAAGAGGTCTCGAGAGTCAGGCCATTTTTCTGGTGCCCATTCCCTAGTAGCAGGTCGTCATGGTAGGGGTTAAATGAGTTTTCCTGTTCATTCAGCTCTTCCAGCAACCCAGCTCCTCCTAGACCTCAGGAGCCTTATTATACACCTCTGGTATCTAGCGCGCCTCCTGCGCGGGGTGCTTTCAGATGTCAGTCCACCATATCTGGGCCGAGCCAGTCACAGCCACCATGTCCTCCCAAAGATTATTTTGACTGTGGTGACACACACCATATGGTGAGGGATTGCCCCAGACTTGGGTGGGGTGCACCTCCACAGACTTCTCAGCCATAGTGTGCCCCGCAGAGTTCTCAGGCTATGGTTACAGCTCCAACTGCTCAGTCAGCTAGAGGTGTAGGTAAGGGAGGTAGAGGTCTCCATTGAGGGGGAGGCCAGGCCATATACTATGCCCTTCCTTCCCATACCGAGGTTGTTGCCTCCATTGCTGTCATCATAGGTATTATACTGGTTTGTCACAAATATGCAACGGTTTTATTCGATCCAGGCACCACTTATTCTTATGTGTCTTCTTATTTTGCTCTGTATTTGGGTGTATCTCGGGATTCTTTGAGTTCCCATGTTTATGTTTCCGCTTCTGTGGGAGATTCTCTTGTTGTGGACTACATCTATCGGTCGTGTTTAGTTTGTCTTAGTAGTATATATACCAGAGTCAATTTATTGTTGTTCAGTATGGTATATTTTGATATTATCTTGGGCATGGACTGGTTGTTTCCCCATTGTGCTATTATTGATTGTCATGCCAAAACCGTGACGTTGGCTATGCCAGGTGTACCGCGTGTTGAGTAGAGGGGTACTTTCGATCACACTCTCAGTAGAGTTATTTCTTTTCTTAAAGCTCAAGGTATGGTTGAGAAGGGGTGTGACGCGTATTTAGCTTATGTTAGAGATGTCAATATTGATACCCCTTCAGTTGATTCAGTCCCAGTAGTACGAGATTTTCTCAATGTGTTTCCAGCTGATATTCCAGGCATGTCCCCTGATAGAGATATTGATTTTGGCATTGATTTGTTGCCGAGAACTCAGCCCATTTCTATTCCTCCATATCATATGGCTCCTCCTGGGTTGAATGAGTTGAAGGATGAGTTACAGGAATTGCTTGACAAGGGTTTTTCGGCCCAGTGTATCACATTGGGGTACTCTTGTCTTGTTTGTGACGAAAAAGGATGGTTCTATGCGTATATGTATTGATTATCACCAGTTGAACAAGGTTATAGTGAAGAATCATTATCATTTACCTCGTATTAATGATCTGTTTGACAAGTTTCAGGGCACATGGGTGTTTTATAAGATTGATTTGTGCTCAGGTTACCATCAGTTGAAGATTCGGGAGCCAGAAATCTTGAAGACTACTTTCAAGACTCGATATGATCATTACGAGTTCCTTGTTATATCATTTGGGCTGACCAATGCCCGAGCAACCTTTATGCATTTGATGCATAGTTTGTTCCGGTCGTATCTTGACTCGTTAATCATTGTCTTTATTGATGATATTCTGGTGTATTCCCGAAGTCAGGAAGATCATGAGCAGCACCTGAGGACTGTGCGTCAGACTCGCAAAGAGAAGAAGTTATATGCTAAGTTCTCAAAATGTGAGTTTTGGTTGGATTCAATGGAATTCTTAGGCCATGTGGTATTGAGTAAGGGTATTCGGGTGGATTCGAAGAAGATAGAGGTCATTGATCACGCTCAACTGAGTCTCACAAAAGACTATGCAGGCGTTGCAAATATAATCTGAGTATTTATGCCCAGAGTCAAACCACAGGGAATCAACCTATCAACTACTATTTTCAGATTTACTAAATTCACGCAATCTATTTCCCCTAAACTTTTTGATTCACAATTGTTGGTTTTTCTAACAATTAAAGATTGACAGTAATTAACAGCTGAAAATTAACTATGCTTGACGTGTAAACCGTTGGAATAAGGTCTAAGGCAATGGTTTTCCCCGTTTGTAATTTCCTTGCTTGTGTATGTCTTATAACTATGACTTAGTTGTCTCTATTAATCATGAACGCTACAGCTATCATAAATCTTTCTCAAGCAGTTATGATAATTCACTAGACGTACTCTCTCAAGCTACGCTAGCTAGATTCACAATACGATTCACTTAGATTGCACCTGAGGTATAGTTATCTCTAAACCAACCTCTAAACCTTTGTCTATACTCCAGGAGTGATGTTGTTCATACAATCGCCTAAATATGCACTCTGTCAAGTAGATACATAATAAATAGGAACGGATAATTGAGGGCCCTTTAACTAACCACAATCAAAACATAGATGAACAAATAGAGATTAACAACCAAATCCAACTATATTAATAAAACAACCAAGTCATCTCCAACGGATTCCACCAAAACCTTAGATTAAGGTATTTAGCTACTCATAACAATGGATGAATAAATTACTAGGAGATTCATAATTAATAATTGCAAGAAAAATAAAAGATAATAAGAATAATGATGCTTTGGGTGATCTCTCACACTTGTTCTTCTTGCTAAAGTACTCTCTAAAACATAACATGCCTCCCTTGGGCGAGTTCCCTTGTTTAATATAGGGTTTTGGGCTAAAAATTCTGTGTTTTGCACTCCAGTCCCTAAATTTTCTGCGTACTGCCGCGATCTTACCGCGGTTATGCCAGGACCGCAGCCAAGCTGCCTCTCAAACATCAACAATAGCATTGTGTCGCGATCCTGCCACGATTACACCGGGACCGTGGCAGACCATCTTCAGTTCTGGTTTTTTCTGCCTTCGCTTGGTGCACTTTGTGGATATTGTAAGATTGGCCTCTTTTTCTCCATAATTGATCCCAAAAGTACTCCATAGACTTCTTTTATTGAATATAGCCTGCAAATCATGAAAAACACTAATCATAGTATTTTGCTATCACTTTTTACCATAAAAACTATACAAGAATGTGGTTCTTTAGGGCCTAATTACAGTTTAATTCACTTATTATCAACACCCCACACTTAAATCTTTGCTCGTCCTCGAGCAAGTTGAATCACACTTCTAGGCCATATCGTTTGATGCATTACCATGTTATGTCACACCAGCCATGATGAAAGAACAACCTAAGCAGTACAACAGCCACACCTCAGATGAAGACTTTAATGTCATGTCATACTCGTGCTTACTCTATATACTCTAAACAGCGGTGAAAACTTGTTTTTTCTTTCAGAGTCACATGCTCTCACATAACATTTTTTAGAGAAGTTCCACACACATAAAATTAAACAACAAGGAACAATAGATAGAAAGAATTCACTCATTCTTAGCAAAGAACATTCGCATGCCACACAAATACACCATAAGCTTGCCCTTAGCGAAATACTCTACTAATCGAGTTGTTCAGTCCAAGATCAAGAGATCTTTATTTGGTTATAATGCAGGCAAAGGGACGGGTAGGATATATTTGGATATAGTGACTAACCTCCCTACATACTTTTAATACAACCGTCCCCTTTATTCAAATTTCCATGTTCAGCCCAGTAATTCTTCCACACTTGTTCATAAGCTACCCCCACTTACTAGGTGCAACTGGATTTTTTTCTGCCATTCAATATTTTAGGACCACCTATTTACAAGGTCCTTCTTCTATTATTCAATATTTTTTAAATTTTTTAACGACCATTGCACCATTCAAGTGATTTTAATTCTCACTCCATAACCACCCCACACTTTGACTTTTCATGGATCTTTAACAATTCAAGTGCTTCTAGGAGGTAAAGGTTCAAGCACTCAAGCTCTTTAACACATGGATGTAGGTTATTGTAAGGTTATCAAAGAAACAGGTTTCAGGCTCGAAGGGGTTGACTATGGAAATATGTACAGGTGGATTCATAATTACACAGGCCACTCAAAGAAATGCCTAAATCGTCTCTAAGGCCAAACAACTTCTATTTCGCTTTGCAAACTCACCGGGCAAGTTCTAGGTATCGTATGCAAGAACGGAATACATGTATTACCTCACACACACTTGGCATGTAATACATTCAAAATTAGTTTTTCAACACACTCACATGAGTGTTCAAGCAAGAAAAAGTGTGCAAAATTAAGGCATAAAATTATGAGTCTACAAACGATCCTAAACGTCGCACCCTCAAGTTTGATTTAGTTATTTGCAGGTGTGTACATTACGGGTTGCATTTCTGCCTCACCCATCTTAATCCAAGAGAGTCCTAAGGGTACTAAAAATATTAAAGAAAAATCTACCTAACCCGGTTCAAGAAAAGCTTTTGGAAAAGAACCGTGGTCAAAAGAAAAACCAAGGGGCAATTACTACCCTACCTAAAAAAGAAAAAGAAAAGAAATCTAAGTGGACTACTTTCCTCAAGAGTACTGTCCATGTGGTCCTCAGGAAGATTCTCCTACATTTTCTAGTTTTTTTCCTTTTTTTACCTGACTTAAGTCCTCAAAAGACCCTCGACAACTGTCTCTCCTTGGGACAAGTCGGTGACTTCTAAGGTAAATACAACCAATTCTACACAACACATAGATATAGAACTACAACATGCTCAATGTATATGTACACTACAATACACCACTAAATCAAGTCTCCCACCCTACACAATAAGAATATGGCATGTCCCCATGTCATAGCAGAAATAAAGTGAAGAATGGTAAGAAGACTTCCTTGATCATCACTCGGAGTCGGAGACGGTGCTGGGTCCACATGACACGCCCTCCCTAAAGCTCGGAACAAAGCCATCATCCGGATCTCAGACCTGGCATGCCGTCTAGACATGGCAATTAATCGTACATGCAGGCCATCCAACGAGGTGCGAAGATCTGCCACCTCTTCCTCCAAAGAAGGCAACAGGGGTCGGCTAGATTGTGATATAAAGAACCCTGCCCCAGTTGAGGTTGCCGAGAGGATCCGGCTCCACATAAGATCTCCTGGATGGTGCCATGGATGTTGGGTCATCATCCTCGTCATCAAGCTCAATGGGTGTGGGTGCATCTCTGCCCACTCTGATCGTCGCAGCTCCAAATGGTGCTTTTGGGTCCAAAGTTCCATCCGTATGATTGGCCAAGACATTAACCAGCAGACATAACCTCGTCACAAGTGAGGGGTAGTAAAACCCTTAGACATCAGAGGCGACCAGAGAAACATTTCATCTCTATGATTTACACTACATTAAAGTCCTTCTTGTTTACAAAGCACCAACTAATAAAGCTCGTAAGTTGTTCACATCTGTCGTGTTGCCCGTGGGATAAAACCTGCTGCAAATGATGGTGAACCAGAACTTAGACTCATGTGTTAACGAGTTGGAATGAAGGTTTATCTAATTATGTATCCAGATTGGTCGACCCCATGAGCATATTGTCTCAATCATAATGTCTCAATCATAAATTCTCAATCGACCCCCGGGGAGTTGGGGTAACGATAATTGTCACCAGTGAATGGAGGCAGCTGCAAGACCTGGAGAATCTTCTCTACTAAGACATCTACCACTTTTCCCCGCACAATCACAGCACGGCACATATGTTCTGGGTAGTTCACGTAGAACTCCTATACCATCATTGGGTTGGTCGTTTCAGGCTCCTCGAACAAGAACTCCATCTCCCTCCGTCTGATTTTCTCGTAGATGTCCGGTTTCTCTATATAGAGGGTCTCCCTAACAATATAAATATCATGGATAAAGCTTTTGGTAGCTTTAGCATGAAACCCGTCCTCTGCCTCCTGTGAGTGGAACCGGGTGGCATCATACGTCAGCACTTGGGAAGTGTTTGCCGTACTTCTATGCTTCCTTCGGGCCATAGTACCTGCAAGCAATTTAGGATAACAATCAGGTGCATCCAAACATGTTCCAGTCGGATGGGTACTCAGACTTCGCCACCCGCAGGCTCCAAACAGTTTCATTTTGTCAATCAAGGCCAGTATACCCAACTAGTAAAGTGCCCAAAGTTGACAACCCCCATTATTGTCCTCACGCCATTATCAATTCTAAATTTCCACAATATAAGACCCCTTAAAAGCTTCCACAATTGATTGATGTCAAAGGCTACCACCACCACAATATAAGAAGGGCACAAAGTGCTCTAAAACTTCACAAACACACCCCCAATTTTCGGCCATTTAGGCCCCTCCACCAAACTTCACCTTAAAATTTTTGTTTATGCATCAAGACATGCTAAAAATCTTCCACCATTTAAGCACAATGAAAGCCCAACAATATAAGCAGCAATCATGGACAAAAGAAGCAAACAATGGAGAAAAGAAAGAAAAAAAAATTAAAAATTAGCACTAAAACACTACCTAGGGTTTAATTGAAACTAAATTAGAATACTCATTACACTAAGTTACTTGAAGAAAAAAGAAGAGAGTAGAGAAACTCACCTTGATGATGAATGGAATGTATGGGGTGTGTTTGCGGGAAGTAAGTTGGAGAAGAAAGGAGAATGGGGGAGTTTTGGGGAAGGATATGGTTTGGTTGGAAGAGAAAAGACAGAAAAGGGGATGGGGGCGGCGTTCATAAGAGTTTATTGGGTTAAAAGGGGGAAATATGAAAAGGAAAACAAAGAAAGAGAAAACAATTACGTACCTAGGCCCGATCTAGTCCATCGAGGTTATGCCGGGACCGCGGTAGACCTTTATATAAGTATGTCATGGACCGCGGTCCTACCGCAGTTACCTTGGGACCACGGTGGACCTCTATCGGAGAGGGTCATAGACCGCGGTTACGCCAGGACCGCGGTGGACCTCTATTAGAGAAGGTCACCGACCGCGTTCCTACTGCAGTTACGCCAGTACCGCGGTCTAGGCCAGTTCATATATATACATATACATACATATATGTATATATATATATATATATATGTATATATATATATATATATACATATATATATATATATATATATATATATATATATATATATTTCACGAAGTTATACATTGCACTTACAACACATTCGTGGGTTGCCTCCCACGCAGCGCCTGATTTAACGCGTGGCACGACGAAACTGGTTGAGCTCTTACTCCTCATTCTCGTACTGGGGTTCTTTTAAATTGGTCACCACTGTACCCCCTTTTTCTTCAACTATTCGAAGGTAATGTTTCAGCCTTTGCCCATTTACTGAGAACTTGCCCATCATCTGACTCAATCTCCACAGCTCCACTTGCAAACATTTGCACCACTCTAAATGGTCATGACCATCGGGATTTTAACTTACCTGGAAACAATCTCAACCGTGAATTATTCAATAATACCTGGTCACCGGGTTTGAAGTCTCTGTCCACAATTTGTTTATCATGCATCTTCTTCATTTTTTCCTTGTACAGCCTCATGCTTTCAAAGGCTTGATATCGAAATTCTTCCAGCTCATGCAACTCTGTCAGTTGATTTTGTCCAACTGCTTCAGGATCCATGTTCAATTGTTTCAGTGCCCACCAAGCTCGATGTTCTAGCTCCACAGGAAGGTGACAGGACTTTCCAAATACCAACTTGTATTGTGACATACCTATTGGTGTTCTCAACGCAATTCTATAGGACCAGAGTGCGTCGTCAAGCTTTCTTTACCCATTCCACTCGTGTGGTATTCACAGTCTTCATTAGTACACTCTTTATCTCCATGTTGGACACTTCAACCTGCCTACATTGTCTGCGGATGGTAAAGGGTAGCCACCTTGTGGCGTACATCATATTTAGCAAGTAATTTCTCGAAGTCTCTAGAAGTGAGTGTCTCTGTCACTGATGATCGCTCTTGGTGTCCCAAACCAGGTGAATATGTTCTTTTTCGGAAATCTGACCTCCACTCTTGCATCATTAGTGGGCAAGGCTGCAGCTTCCACACATTTAGACGCGTAATCCACGGCAACAAGTATGTATTTATTGCAAAATGAGTTTAGGAAGGGGCCCATGAGTTCAATCCCCCAAATATCAAACACCTCTACCTCTTGAATTGGTTTCATTGGCATCTCATGGCGACGGAAAATGTTTCCCGTCCTCTGGCATTCATTGCAGCCCTTTACCCAGAGGTGTGCATCTCTAAACACAGTTGGCCAAGAGAATTCGACCTCTAGCACTTTCGCAGTTGTTCTCACCCCTCCAAATTATCCTCCATATGTTGATGCGTGACAAGCCTGCAAAATTGAAGATTGTTCTATCTCAGGGACACATCTCCGGATAATATTATCAACACATATTCAAAACAAATGAGATTCGTCCCAATAATACATGCGGCAATCATGAAAGAATTTTTTCTTTTGGACAGATGAAAGGTCATAGGGAACAATACCGCAGACTAGGCAGTTTGCAAAATCTACATACCATGGCGCATCCTCAAGACTGGCTGCAAGCAGCTGCTCGTCTGGAAAGGTTTCCAGAATCTCTTCGACCTCGACTAATTTTTCATGTCCTTCAAGTTGTGATAGATAATCAGCGACTTAATTTTCTGTGCCCTTACGGTCATGAATTTCGAGGTCGAATTCTTGCATTAGCAGCACCCAACAAATCAGGTGCGGCTTAGACTATTTTTTCTCAATTAGGTACTTGAGAGCTGCATGGTCAGTATACACAATTACCTTGGAACCAACCAGATAGGATTGAAGCTTTTCAAAAGCAAACACAACTGCCACCATATCCATCTCTGTCACTGTGTAGTTGAGCTGTACAACGCTTAGCGTTATGCTTGCATAGTAAATCAGGTGCATTGCCTTATCTTTTTGCTGCCCTAAGATTGCTCCTATGGCATAGTCGTTGGCATCACACATGAGCTCAAACGGTTTCTCCCAGTTGGGTGAACAATGATGGGTGCAGTTATCAACTTCTTCTTCAGTTCCTCAAATGCCTACCTGCAATCATTAGAAAATACAAAGAGCTGATCCTTTTCAAGGAGTTTGCATAATGAGTTAGCAATTTTGGAAAAATCTTTTATGAAACGCCGGTAGAACCCGATGACCAAGAAAACTTCTCACCGACTTGATTGAAGTGAGCGGCGGTAATTTCTCAATCACGTCGACCTTAGCATGGTCGTTACCAATTCCCTTTCTGGACACTCGATGTCCTAGGACTATCCCTTTTGTTACCATAAAATGGCACATCTCCCAGTTTAGCACTAAGTTTATCTCCACACATCTTTTGAGCACTCTACTTAACTTGTGAAGACAGTCTTCGAATTAATCTCCCACCACGGAGAAATCATCCATAAATCTTCCATAATATCCTCCACCATATCTGTGAAGATGGTTAGCATGCACCGTTGAAAAGTTGTTGGTTGCAAAGCCCAAATGGCATTCTTCGAAAGGCAAATATGCCATACAAACAGATGAAGGATGTCTTCTTTCTATCTTCGGAGCCTATTGATATCTGATTGTACCCCGAATATCTATCCAAGAAACAAAAGTGTGATCTTCCGGCCAGCCTGTCCAACATTTGGTCAATAAAAGGCAAGGTAAAGTGGTCTTTTCGGGTGGCGGTGTTCAAATTTTGATAATCCATGCAAATTTTCCACCCGGTGACTGTACGAGTTGAGATCAACTCATTGTTGTCATTTTTCACAATAGTCATTCCCCTCTTTTTCGGAACACATTGGAATGGGCTAACCCAATTACTATCTGAGATGGGAAAAGTGATTCTCACATATAACCATTTAAATACCTCTTTCTATACAACCTCTTTCATATTAGGGTTCAGCCTTCGCTGGTGTTCCCTGGAAGTTCTGTGCCCATCCTCCAGGAGAATCTTATGCATACAGAAGGTCGGGTTGATATCCTTTATGTCTTCCATGGTCCATCCAATGGCAGTCTTGTTATCCTACAGTACATGTAAGAGCCGTTCTACCTGCACATATATCAAACAAGATGATATAATAACATGCAAGGTCGAATCAGTGCCTAAGAATACATACCTGAGGTGATCTGGGAGTAGCTTTAGTTCCAGCTTGGGTGGTTCATCTATTGATGGCTTTGCTGGAGGAGTGGCCCTTTTTCCTAGCTCAAGGGAACCTTGACCAAAATCCTTGGCCTTCCAGTTCCATAACCCATTCAGCTAACCCCTCACCATCCATTTCTTCTAAATTCGTCAGACATACCTCCAATGGATCTTTAACAGTTAGGGTCCTATTATCTTCTTGCAGGATTACATCCACTGCCTCCACTACAAAGCAGTTAGCATATTCCCTAGGTCTTCTCATTGATTGTTGAACATTGAATATGACTTCTTCATCGTTCAATCGCGTTTTTAGTTCCCCAGTCTCGCAGTCTAGCAGTGCTGTCCTAGTGGCTAAAAATGATCTCCCTAAAATAAGAACTATCTCCTCATCCACTTGACAATCCATAATCACAAAGTCTGCAGCGAACACGAACTTCCCCACCTGCACCAGCATATCATCAAGAATACTAGTTGGTCTTTTCACAGCGCAATCAGCCACCTGTAGCAGCATAGAAGTCGGTCTTGCTCTGTTGATGCCAAATTTAATGGACACTGCCAGCGGCATCAAATGTATGATGGCTCCCAAATAACACAACGCCATTGTAAAGGCATAACTTCCAATTGTGTATGGAATAGTGAAGCTACCTGGATCGGAAATCTTTTGAGCCATCGGTTTTTCCACCACTATGCTACAGGTCTGTGTCAGAGTTATGGTGGATAGATCTTGAAAATAAAACTTCCATAACGTTAGATCTTTCATCATCTTGGAATAACCGGGCATCTCCCTCAAGGCATCCATCAGAGGAATATTCAACTGAATTTGTCGCAACATCTCCATGAAGTTTTTGTATTGGCCTGCCTTCTTTTATCCGACCAGTCTCTGAGGGAAGGGTTCAATTATTACCCTTTGTGCATTGCTTTCTAGCTTCGCTCTATTAGGATTTTCTGGCACATGAGGTTCCACCTGTTCTGCAACTTGCTCATTCTCCTTTTATTTGCCTTTTTCCTCATGACTCTGCTCAACCACCACTTCAGTAAGTTCTGTTGGTTCTTCTACCTCTAATTGAACTGGAATGGCTGGTGTAGTATTATTGCTAGCATATGCAATTTCTTGCTCTCTATCTAAATCTCTACAATTTCGGAGACTCACTGTCATCAGCTGATTCAGGTTTTGTTCCTTAGGGTTTATGTTTGTGTCTGCGGGTAAAGTTCCTGGAGGACAGTTTCTCAAAGACATGGACAACTGACCCAGCTGCATTTCAATATTCTTTATGGCTGAATCATGCACTGCCAATTTTTCCTGTATTTTATTATTTGTCCCAATGAGTTGCTGAAGTATACCCCTGATTTCCACCATGGTGTTATCTTGTTGTTGAGAGGGTGGTTAATAAGCTATTTGCTGCTGATTTTGCTGTGGATACCCTGTGGTTTCTGATAAGGTACTGGAACTAATTGGTTTTGAAGGTGCATACCCGCAGGTTGCTTCATATTAGGCATGTACTGCTGGTTTTGCTGCGGTCTTCACTGATGTGCTCCTTGTCTCTGACCCCCATAGTTGTTGACATAATTCATATCTTCTCGTGCCCCTTGATTTTCACCTTCTCCAATCCATGAACACATATAGGACTGATTAATACATGGTGTACATAGTCCTTCATTCGTTATATCAACGATGTGCACCTGTTTTATATCCATCTCATCAATATTTTTTGTCGGTAGGCTCATATGGGTCAGGAGTGTGGCCATGTTCTCTTCCTGAAAATTATTGGGATCAAGCGGAACTGAATGCACTATGGGTGGTAGTGTTGTACCTCTAGTCATCCACCCGCATTTTGTGACATCTTATCAAGAAGAATTTTGCACTCAGTGAATGTTTTGCTTAAGAAAGCACCTCCAGAATCCACATTCCCTTTCAAGTTCTCAGATAGACCCATATAGAATCTCTGGCCGAGAATCTGGTCTGAAATGCCATGATGAGGACACTTCACTAGCATACCTTAAAATCTTTCACAAGTTTCCTACGAGGACTCAGTAGAATACTTCCTATACTGCAATATGTCATCGATCTATTGTGCAGTCTTGTTAAGAGGATAGAACTTGTTCAGGAATTTCTTGACTAATTCCTCCCAAGTGGCAATAGAGTTCATAGGGAGCGAATTCAGCCAAGTCTGAGCTACCCCAGTTACTGAGAATAGGAACAGTAGCAGTTTGATAGCTTTTGGAGTCGCATTTGGCTACCTTTGGGTCATACAAATTGATAAAAGGTATTTCAAGTGTTGTTGTGGGTCTTCAATGTGTGACCCAGAGAACAGTCCCTTATTCTGCAGCAGATGCAGCATTTTTTGTTGGTGATCTTGAATGTCTCCGTTTGAATAGCTGGCAGTGGCCAAATTGTCAGTTGTAGGTTGTGCCCAGCCATAAATTACAGCTTCGAGCACAAGAGGTTCCACCTCTCTGATATTTAAGTCAGCTTACTCATTCCTGATGTTTCTGTTGACGTTATCTACGTCACCCATGTCAAATTCGAGTTGGTGTGATTGTTGAGATTATTTACATCTTTTGTTGGCATGGTTCAATACCCTGAATGTTGTCTCGGGGTCTGAGAGCACTTCTAGTAGTTCTCCAGTCCTCGAAGAATATCTAGGTATACACATGCTTTCCACAAGAGTTCAAACATTAGAATTTCAATGAAAAGATTTGGTAGAGAGAAAACTGACGACACTTAGAATTTTTGTACTTCTTTCAATTGTAATTGATAACACCATTAATTCCCTGGAAAAGGCGCCAAAATTTGATCATGCGCAATTGAGTCTCACAAAAGACTACACGGGCGTTGCAAATATAATCTGAGTATTTATGCCCAAAGTTGAACCACATGGAATCAACCTATCAACTACTATTGTCAGATTTACTAAATTTACGCAATTGGTTTCCCCAAAACTTTTTATTCACAATTGTTTATTATTTAACAACTAAAGACTGAAAGTAATTAACAGCTGAAAATTAAATATGATTGATGTGTAAGCAGTTGGACTAAGGTCTAAGGCAATGGTTTTCCCCGTAGGTAATTTCCTTGGTTGTATATGTCAAATAACTATGACTTAGTTGTCTTTATCAATCATGAATGCTACAGTTATCAGAAATTTTTCTCAAGCAGTTATGATAATTTACTAGACGCACTCTCTCAAGCTACGTTAGCTAGATTCACAATACGGTTCACTTAGATTGCACTCGGGGTATCATTATCTCTAAACCAACCTCAAAACCCTCAGTTATGACTCTCGTCTATACTCCGGGAGTGATGTTGTTCATACAATCACCTAAATATGCACTCTCTCTCAAGTAGATATATAATAAATAGGAACAAATAATTGACGCTATTTCAAATAACCACAATCAAAACATAGATGAACAAATAGAGATTAACAACCAAATCCAACTATATTAATAAAATAATCAACTCATCCCCAACGGGTTTAACAAAAACCTTTATATTAAGGTATTTAGCTACTTAAAACAATGGAGGAATAAACTACTAGGAGATTCATAATCAAAAATTGTAAGAAAAATAAAAGAGAATAGGAATAATGATGTTTTGGGTGATCTCTCACACTTGTTCGTCTTGCCAAATTACTCTCTAAAACATAACATGCCTCCCTTGGGCGAGTTCTCTTGATTAATATAGGATTTTGGGATAACAATTTCAGTTTTGCACTCCAGCCCCTAAACTTTTGAGTACTGCCGCGGTCCTACCGCGGTTATGCTAGGACCGCGGCCAAACTGCCTCTCAGACATCCGCAACAGCATTCTGCCGTGGTCCTACCGCGGTTACGCCAGGACCGCAGCAGACCATCTTCAGTCCTGGGTTTTTCTACCTTCGCTTGGTGCACTTTGTGGATATTGTAAGATTGGCCTACTTTTCTCTGTAATTGATCCTAAAATTACTCCATAGACTTCTTTTATTGAATATAGCCTGCAAAGTATAAAAAGCACTAATTAGAGTATTTTATTATCACATTTTACCATAAAAACTATACAATAATGTGGTTCTTTAGGGTCTAATTATAGTCTAATTCACCTATTATCAGTCGTGCAGAGTTGGCCCAGATCATCCTCAATTACCGAGATCCACACTTTACTGGGCTTGGCGGGCTACTACCGTCATTTTGTGGAGGGGTTTTAATCAATTGCAGCCCCTATGACCAGGTTGTCCCAGAAGGGTGCTTTGTTCCAGTGGATGGCCAAGTGTAAGGCGAGCTTCCAGAAGCATAAGTTAGCTTTGACCATAGCCCCAATTTTGATACTGCCTACAGGTTCGTGGTCTTATACGGCTTACTGTGATGCCACGAGGAATGGCCTCGAAGTGATGTTGATGCAGGAAGGTGCGGTGATTGCCTACACGTCCAGACAGTTGAAGATACATGAGAAGAATTACCGTGTTCACGACCTTGAGTTAGCTGCCATTGTTCACGCCCTGAAGATCTTGCGCCATTATTTATACGGTTTGCCTTTGAGTTTATACTGACCATCGGAGCTTGCAACATTTGTTCAAGAAAAAGGATCTAAATTTGCACCGTATGAGGTGTTTAGAGTTGCTGAAGGACTATGACATCACTATTTTGTATCACCCGAGCAAGGCCAATATGGTGGCCGGTGCTTTGAGTTGCTAGGCACACAGTTAGGGAAGTTTGGCTTACTTACCAGCATTATAGAGACCTATAGTGATGTATGTTCAGGCCTTAGCCAGCCAGTTTGTGAGATTGGATCTTTCATAGCTCCAATCGTGTTTGAGCTTGTGTGGTTTCTTGGTCTTTGTTATTTGGTCGTATCAGGGAGCGTCGGTATGATGACTCTCATTTGCTTGTCCTCAAGGACTAGGTTCAGCACGGTGATGCCAGAGATGTGACTATTGGTGATGATAGGGTATTGAGGATGCAGGGTCGGATTTGTGTACCAATGTTGATGGGCTTCGGGAGTTGATTCTAGAAAAGGCCCATAGCTCGCGGTATTCCATTCATTCAGCTGCCATAAAGATGTATCAGGATTTGAGGCAGCACTATTGGTGGAGGTAGATGAAGAAAGATATAGTTGGATTCATAGCTCGGTGTCTCAACTATTAGCAGGTGAAGTATAAGCACCCAAGACCGGGTAGGTTGCTTCAGCAGATAGAGATTCTGGAGTGGAAGCGGGAGCAAATCACCATGGATTTTGTAGTTGGATTCCTGCAGACTTTGAGGAAGCTCGATTCTTTTTGGTGATAGTGGATCGGCTGACCAAGTCTGCTCATTTCATTCTTGTGTGTACTACTTATTCTTCGAAGCGGTTAGCGGAGATTTATATCTGGGGGACTGTTCGTCTCCATGGTATTCCAGTGTCCAACATTTCAGATAAAGGTACTCAGTTCACATCATGGTTCTGGAGAATCGTTCAGCATGAGTTAGGTACTCGGGTGGAGTTGAGTACAGTATTTCACCCTTAGACGAACGGACAGTCCGAGCGCATTATTAAGATTCTTGAGAATATGGTTCGTTCGTGTGTGATTGAGTTTGGAGGGTCTTGGAATCAGTTCTTGCCATTGGCGGAGTTTGCCTACAATAACAACAACTATCAGTCCAGCGATGGCACCATATGAGGCTTTATATGGTAGGTGGATTAGATCCCCAGTGGGCTGGTTTGAGCCGGGTGAGGCTATATTATTTAGCACAGACTTAGTTCAGGATGTTTTGGAGAAGGTTAAGGTGATTCAAGATAGACTCCATACAGCCTAGTCCAGAAAGAAGCGTTACACGGACTTGAAGGTTTGTGACGTTTCCTATATGGTTGGAGAGCGGATTCTGCTTCGGGTTTTGCCTATGAAAGGCGTTATGAGATTTGGGAAGAAAGGGAAGTTGAGTTCGAGGTTTATTGGCCCTTTTGAGACATTGAGGTGTGTTGGGGAGGTTGCTTATGAGCTTGCCTTACCTCCCAGTTTGGCGGGAGTTAATCCAATATTTCATGTTTCGATGCTCCAGAGGTATCACGGTGATCCGTCGCACATGTAGGATTTCAGTTTAGTCCAGTCCAATTGGACAAGGATCAATCATATGTTGAGGAGCCAGTGGCAATATTGGACAGGCAGGTTAGAAAGGTGAGGTCAAAGAACATTGCATCAGTAAAGGTTCAACAGCGGGGTCAACCGGTCGAGAAGGCATCCTAGGAGACCGAGCAGGATATGCGATGTCGTTACCCTCATCTTTTTACTACTTCAAGTATGTCCTTACACTCGATCGAGGACAAACAGATGTTTAAGTGTAGGAGGACGTGACGACTCAATTGGTCGTCTTAAGAATTAATGCCTCGATCCCCTATTAACTATTTTCCCCAAGTTTATTTCTGCTATCTGATTTGTCGGAATGTTTGGTTTTGAGTTTCGGAGATTTTTGGGACACTTAGTTCCTAAATGAGAGCTTAAGTGGTGGAAAGTTGGTCATAGTCGAAATAAAATGAAGACGGCTTTGGAATGGAAATCTGATGGTTCCTTTAGCTCTGTTTGGGTGATTTCGAGCTTAGGGGCATATTCGGATTATGTTTTGGAGGTCCGTAGCTAATTTAGGCTTGAAATGCCAAAATTTGAATTTTTAAAGTTCTCGTTTCGATAATGAGATTTTGATCCAGGGGTCGAAATGGAATTCCGAAAGTTGGAATAGCTCCGTAGTGTTTAATGTGACATGTGTGCAAAATTTCAGGTCATCCGAACGAGGTTTGATATACGTTTTGATCAAAAGCGTATCTTTAGAGTTTTTGGAATTCTTAGGCTTGAATCCAATGAAAAATAGGTTTTTTGATGTTGTTTTGAGCGTTCCAAAGGTTGGACCAAGTTTTAATGAAGTTATGAGAGATGTTGGTAGGTTTGATTGAGGTCCTAGGGTCCTCGGGTGTGTTTCGGATGCCCAACGGGTCATTTTTGGAACTTAGGAAATTGTAGAAAATGTTGCAGTAGTCAATTCCGATTTCCTTATTCGCGTTTCCGAAGATGATCTTGGGCTGGCAGGGAATTTGTGCTTCGCGATTGCAAAGTATATCCCGCATTCGTGATGCTAGGAGTTCTATACCTACGTATTTGCAATGGCTTTCCCGCGTTCGCGTAGGAGGAGGAAGTTTTGAATCGCGTTCGCGTCTCGTGCATCACATTCGCAATGAAAAAATCTGGTTCCAAGTGTAATTTTTCTTCACGAATGCGATGGGCCTTCCGCGACCTTCCATGTTCACGAAGGAATTAGCTAGGCATAATGTTTAAGTTCCAACTCGAGGATTTAGCAATTATTGTGAAAACTTATTCCTGATATCATAAACCACTCTGTGAGGCAAAAATGCTTTGATATCATTGAAAAAGCAGTTTCCATGTGCGTCAAGCACATCCATGATTTTGGAGAAATAACTAGTAAAGGAGTTGGCCTGGTACTAGAGCTTGGATGCTCGGATTTGAGCGAGGTTTTGAGGAATTTTCAGAGATATCAATTGGGAAACGATTCCTTACACCTTTTTGGTTGTAACCTATTATTATAAACATGAATTCATCATTTAATTTCGGATTGGAAATGAAAATTGGGGAAAAGTTGGAAGAAAGTTGTTAAGCCTAGAATTAGATTTTTGACTGGGAATTTGACCTTGGATTTGAATAATTTTGGTATGCATGAACTCGTGAGAGTGTGAGGATTCTGAAAATATAAATTTTATCTTATTTCTAGACGTGGGCCTGATGGGCATTTTGGTCATTTTACCTCATTTTGATATTAGCTTAGAACGTTTTTAGTAGAATCAGTTACTTGAAGTGTTATTTACATTATGCAATTAAATTGAATAGATTTAGGTCATTTGGAGTCGAGTACTCGTGGGAAGAGCGTGGTGTCCGGGTGATTTTGAGCTGGTTCAATGTGAGTAGCCTATCTAACCTTGTGTGGGGAACCTTTCCCTTAGGATTTGGTATATTTTGATAATTGAAATACCTTATACATGAGGTGACGAGTGCGTACTTGTGCTAATTGTTAGAAACCCCATTTTCTTTAAGTAATTACTAGTATATTTCCTTTTTCTATTTCTATTACTTGCACTATTAATCTTGTTGGTAGCTTAGGAAAGCATGTCTAAGTGATTTAATTGGTTTACTTGCTCAAACTGCCATACCTGAATTTTGTGCAACATGCTAGGCTAGGATTATTAGTTTACCGTAATATGAAATTTTCCAATTCTGAATATTTTCCCTGTTGCTACTGCGTATTTATATTGGGATTACCGATGTGGGATTCCGGTAGCTCCCGGTCGTCTGCTTGTTTTGGGACTACTGAAGTGGGATTCATGTAGCTCCCCCTTGTCTGGTTATTTTGGGACTACGAATATGGGATTCCGATAAATTCCCCTACACAGTTATATGGAACTACGGGACTACACCCGGTAGATTCCCCTAGTACTTGTATTTACATTTGGAAGTACAAAATGGTATTCCGGTAGATCCCCGTGCACTATGAGTTGGACTACGGGACGGGATCTCGGGGGATCCATTAGATATGTATATTTAGGACTATAGGACGGTATCCTGGGAGATCCCCGATTGTTATTATTGGTGTTGAGCTGTATTCCTTTCTATGTTTACCTTGATTCTGTATAGTTATTGATGTCATGTACATCCTATATCATTTTACTGTTGTACTTATTTATATTGTTATGTTCTATTTTGTTAATCTTTATATTTTATTTAACTTCAGTACAGACTTGACCTTCCTCGTCATTACCCGACCGAGGTTACGCTTGGCACTTACAGAGTACCATTATGGTGTACTCATGCCCTTTTTGCGTATGTTTTTCATGTCCAGATCTATGTACTACGACTCAGTCCTATCACCCTTGAGGTGAGGCAACTGCTCCAGCGGCTTCGAGGTATATCTATCGTGTTCGCAGATCGAAGAGTTCCTTTATATTCCAGCTTTTCAATATTTTCCCTTCTGTATTTCTTTTCCTTGTTAGATATTTTGGAGTTAGAGTACTGTGTAGTGATCCTTAGCTTGTGATTCAAGAGTTTTCATGTCTTGGAGATTTGTATTGGTTTCTAAGAGTTAAATATTATGTATGCTGAGCAAAACTTTTAAACATTGTTTTATCACTCTTCATTCTGTTTTAATTTGCTTTTATTCTGCACTTTGGTTATCTTTCACAATTTAAGCCTACCTAGTTGTAGAGGACTAGGTGCCGTCACGGTGGTTCATGAAGGGCGAACTGGGGTCATGATACAAGTGGTATAATGATAGGGTCTTAGTTCTTGGTAACTTTGTTCGTTATGTGGGGGATAGTCAAACATTGACTTTAGATGTTGATATGGACTTACTATTTTTTATTGAACTAATGAATGATACTAAGTTAATGGAATTTTAAAATGTAGTTGAGTTGTATATTTTTCCAATGGATACAATAGATAAATTAGTAAATATTTTCACATACAAGAATATATGAGACATTTTAATGAATTGGATGATGGGAATATCTTATATATTTATGTGACTCATGTTGTACCTTTAAACATTATTGACATAAATGAGGCTAGTAAAGGGGTTGGTGGGAGTAATATTGGTGGGAGTAATAGTGGAGCTTTTAAGAACATCGTAATCTTAGAAGAAGAAGATAGTGAACATGCTCCTGCTCCTACTTCTGCACCTTCAAAAAAATAGAGATCGTGAAGTAGATAGTGAATCAGATGATGATGAGGGTAAGGATGACAATGAGAATGACTCAGACTTTGATAATCCTGATAGAGATAAGAGTGATGGAGTAAACTTATATGTTCCTGGTGATAATGAATATAGATCTGATGTTCATGAAGAATTTGTAGAGCGTAGGGATGAACTGAGGAAAAGAAGTAAAAGGGCCAAAAGATAGGGGTGATATTAACTTGGGTGATGCAGGAGTTGATATTGACTTTTATTAATTAAGGACCGGTAGCAAGAAAAATAGATACATAGGCTTAGTAGGGATATATGAGCCTTATTTTGCGTTTTTTGATGCTAAAATCTTTCCATCATATGCTGAAGATGAATTTGATGAAGAACATGAGGAGAAAATGGTTACCAAGAGGAGAAAAAAATACCCTGATATTTAACCCAATTGTCAAGAAAATAACCTCAAAATTAGGGCCAACTTTTTAGAGTGTTAATGATTTTAGGTTAGCCTGTTACTAAGTATGCAACTCAAAAAAGAGTTCAAATTGATAAGTATATTAATGAAACTGGAAAGGCGAGGGTAAAATGCATGCATCCAAAATGTCCATGGTTGTTTACGACTAGCAAAGATGACAGATCAAATAATTTTAAGATGAAAAATTAATGTCATGTCCATAAGTATTACAAGACAAACAAAAACAAGATATGGAACTCTAGATACCTCACAAAGCATTACACGGATAAGATTGTGTCTCAACTAAATATGAAAGTTTAGGAACTAAAGAAACTCATTAAGGATCTCACTATCATGTCTGATATGTAAAAGGTTATTTCATTGCTGTCAATACTTAATTTTTCCTATTTCTATTTCTGTTAGAAATGAATATATTAATATTTTATTGCATGAATTTCTCAAAATTGTTTCAGAATTTTTTGCCTAAAATCGAACATATATGGTGTGCCAAATATGTATTAGCAAACTAGTCCAAAGATTAGACTGTATTAGAGATGAGAAATAATTTCTGGAGATGTAAAAGAGCATCATGTGTGGTAGAATTGAATTTATACCTGGACAACTTAGAATATACTTGGGAATGGTATATGTGATATCCTCATGAGGTATAATAGGAAACCTGGTGCAGAGTATACTTAAATTGTGACAAGAAGTGTGATATAATTGACAATAATATGTATGCAACCTTCATGCTTGGATACTTGCTGCTAGACACAAGACAGTCATCACAATATTTGAGGAAATAAGAGTAAAAATGATAGAGAGAATAGGAAAGTTGAGGTAGTTTGCACATACATGAATATGTAATATATCTTCAATTGCTATGAAAGTGTACCAGGGTAACATGGCACTGTCTATGAGTTGTACAATTAAATGCAATGGTGAATTTGGCTATAAGGTTAAGGATACCTCGTTAAGATTATTGTTCAAGCATTGTGTGAATATGTAAACCCAGACCTGCATCTGCAGGTTATGAATGTTGAAGGGTATCCATTATACTCATGCAATTATTGTTATCCACTTCAAAAATATTGAGCATATTAACTACAAATTCCACTGGTACCACAAATCCACTTAAAGGCATGTACAATATTTATCCAACTTGTGCCAAACATACAGTTGTGGTCAACATCTACCAATCCATTAATTGAACTTCACCAATTAAAAAAATGTCTATCAAACCAAAGAAGAAAAGAAGAAGAGAAGAAACTAAACATCCTAAATCAGGAAAGCTGTCAAGAAGGGATATTGAGATGACGTTCAAACTGTAGTGGCTATAGACACAACAAAATGAGCTTCCCTAAGAATCCAAGGCCTATAGATTCTACTCCTGAAAATGCTTCTTATAGAGGAAGCAGTGGAAGAAGAGGAACAAGTGCTCCAACTACTATTGCCTCTACTACTAGCATAGGAAGAGGAACTTATAGAGGTAGATGAAGTAATAAACTTGCTCCAACACCTTCAGCTTCAATTACTCCTGCACATGCTGTTGTTGGCATGGGAAGAGGAACTGGTTAGAGATAAGGGAAGTAATATACCTTCAGCTTTAATTACTTTTATCCCTGAAAGAAGAAGAGGAACTGGTAGATGTAGTGGCAGAGGAACTGGAAGTTCTGGAATTGAACTATTTCAATCAAGCAGTGGGTTCAAAAGTTATTCTGTAAGTACTTCAAACTTAAGTTTATATCTTGTTTTGTTAAATTATTTTACTAAATACTTTAATTTTTGATAGCGTGATAGAGGTAAAACAAGAGTGATTTCTCATATGGGTAAAAAGAGGTCCTCAACAAATATTTATGAATGTGTCTACAAGCCAACAAGTGGAGTAAAATGGAATGGTAGACCAACCATTACTAGAAGACAACTTGAAAGAATTGTTGCATCACATTCCAGAACTATTATATCTCATTCCAACCTAAGTCAAACAAGTTCATTATCTCAAACATCCAAGAACAACTATATGTAGTTGTGTATTGAATGTAGTTCTATTAAGTTATTTTGAAACACTTGAATTTGCACTCAAACTGTTAGGGTTGTTATTGTGATGCTTAGTGTTGCTTAAGACAAGATGCTTATTTTTGTTAAGTGTGACTGATATTACTTGGTGGCTGTAATGAACACCTTTACTCTATGGTGCTATGTATTTTAAATTGAAAAGTTCTGGGCAGATATTCTTCTCTTTAGTATTACTACATTTCAGCTCTTTATCATCATTTTACCACTTCAGTATTTTAGCATTTGAGTTGTATTTTGAGGCAGCAGTTTCAACCACCATTTAATGGATAGACAGAGTGTATTATCTGCATATTTAGTTCACATAGCAACAACCAGAAATTAAATAACATTAATGGCTACAAAGATTTTCATTCATTTGTAATAAAGGCATACAAAATTCACCAAAAATCTTCATTTATTGTCTTACATTATATAGCAATCTTTAGAATTACCAAACACAATTAAATTCAATAAATTATAATTAAAATCAACACACAATATCCTCCAAATTTTTTTCCCTTCAATAATGCATCGAACGCCTTCTTTTTCTTAAGTAACCCAAAATTATAATTTTCAAATGCTTTGGAGTTAAGGGATCAAACCACACAAAAAAATTATATCCTGAGCCATTGTCCCTCTGAAAATCGAAGAAAAAAATTATTAAGGAATGTAAAATCGATTATAATAATACAATTGATATTCACCTCATAAAATTTACATCTGTAAAATCGATGATCGGGATTATCAAGACTTCATAACTGTGTCACCACAACTTCTTTGTTAAAATAACAAATTTTTCTCAGATTATGTATTTTTTCTAACCCTAAATTTGCACCCTAAAAATTACAATGTCAAAACAAAGAAGGAAGAAGTAGAAGAAGATTATTATATTGGCTACAATCGCATAAGAAAATGTCAAGAAGAAGAATATTTCTACAACTGTCGAGCTTTAAATGAGGAATAACTAAGGAGGAAAACGGGTCCAATTTTACGGGAAATGGGTTGAGGGCCCTTATATTTAATTAAAAATGGCCATTGGGATATGTTTTTGACTGTTGATTTAAGTCGGAAAATACCAACTTATATTTTCCATGCGCTTCTGGTCAAAGAAGGTGTTAGTAGATACACTTTAGAAAGAATGTCTATGTAATATTATTATTATCTACAAAAAGTGTGTTAGGTGAATTTAGTTCATACTTCAGGTGTCAACTTATGTATTTTGCCATTGTATTTATACTCAAAGATAATTTAGACTTTTGCATGTATATGTGTTTTACTATATATAATCTCTCGTTTCATATCTATTTTACTAGATAGCTAGCAGCGTATGGGGCGGAGTGCTGGCCCGTGAAGAACTCGCAGGTTCAGAGAATGAAGGCTGCGGAGATGAGGATGCTTAGGTGGATGTGCAGACACACCAGGCTAGATAAGATTAAGAATGAAGTTATTCGAGAGAAGGTGGGGGTGGCCCCGGTGGATGAGAAGATGCGAGAAGCGAGGCTGAGGTGGTTCGGGCATGTGCGGAGAAGAAGTCCCGATGCCCCGGTGAGGAGCTGCGAGCGGCTGGAGATTGTTGGCGGTCGGCGAGGAAGAGGGAGGCCTAAGAAGTATTGGGGAGAGGTGATTAGGCAGGACATGACTAGAATGCAGGTTTCCGAGGACATGACCCTTGATAGGAAAGTCTGGAGGTCTAGAATCAGGGTTGTAGGATAGGGGCTCCTAGAGTTTTTCGTACGCCTCATCCGGGATTGGGAGTGGGTCAGCAGGGTTACCCATAGATGATTTGTGTTTTAGCTTATGTCCCCCCTATGGCAGTTAGTTATGGTAGTTACTGTATGATATTATTGCATGTGATTGTATTTATGTTTCGTATGTTTAGATAATTATTTACGCTACTTACGCTATTTCTGCTGGAGTTACTAATGCTTTATTGTTTTCGTTTTTGTTTTTGTCTTTGTTTTTGTTTTACTGATGTTTTTCCTTTTATCCTATGAGCCGGGGGTCGATTGGAAACAGGCTCTCTGCTCTTTCGGGTAGGGGTAAGGCTTGTCTACATATTACCCTCCCAAGATCCCACCTGATGGGAGTATACTGGGTAGTTGTTGTTGTTGTTGTAGATAGCTAGCAGCGTCAATATTTTTCTGTCCACGTTGTTAAATTTTTATTAATATGTTTGCTCTTTGCCTATAAGTACTGATTGGGACTTCAATTAAGTTTTACAGTAATAATTATTGCATTTCCTTCTCACACGTACGGTTGCTTTAAATTGAAATAAAATTGCTTTATTAAAGCAGAAGTACTCTATAAGGAATGATAAGTCAGTCCACTAATAAATTAAACATGTAAATATCCAAATTTATGAAAGTGCTACTCCAACTTAGTGGTAATTAAGTTAAATATGTGCCCTAGCTAGCATTAATTACTTAGCAATGACTTAGATAAAATGTTGGATATCTAAAATTTTATCCTGCAGTTTCTGAAATGTGAATGTGAGTTTTGAAGTGTATACCCAATCGTCTTTATAATTTTCTTTCGAATATATAAAATGTTTCAAATTGTAACAAAATTATAATAATCTCGAGATTTCACAAATTCGAATCTCAGTTACATACCACAACTGGCGTGAGTCTGTCTACTTTGATTTAAGTGAACAAGAGATTATCTTGACAGTGACAACCTATACACACATGAGATGAACAAATGGAATGATAAATTAGTCGAAGTACGAGTCAAGTCCGACAATATTCGGAAAAAGAAAAACAGACTAACATATTTTTTTTGAAACCCCAAGAAAACTCGTAGTTGCTATTGTTTCTGCCCTTCGGGTGAGGGCTCTATGATAAGCTCTCTGTGCACATTGGATAAACCTTCCATTTATAATAGCCTACAAACCTTACAGAGATGTAAACTTCACTAACAAGCCATGTAAAATAGGCTCAAACCCAAAGAACATTGAGGAAATCTAACATGCATCGCCCGGATGGAAATCAAGGTATCTAGGGTTTTTCTCTAACTTTTTATTCCCTCTTTGGAAATCAGGGTAGCTAGGGTTTAATTGATCAAATGATTGGGAAAATGACATAAATAATATCATGCCAAGCACTACGTAAAGGCTCCACTACTCTGACCTAATTAACTATTTCCTTTCCTTTTGTTTTCTTTTTTTTTTTTTGGATATTTATTTTAGTTACCAATTGCAAGGTTTTTGTGCACCTTAGCAGTTCGATGCATAAATATTTCATATATACGCAAGGTTTGAGGTTATATTTCAAGAGATGTGATATAGATGTTCAACCCTATTGCAAATATTACTCATTGCTTTTACGGCTTGCGAACGCATGACTTATAGTTCATACGGAAACAATATTTTACACACCCTGCATAAATCACAAATTTATATATAAGATTAAACCATTGTTTTCTCTTTTTGCATTTCATTAATTAGTCTAAATGTCCATTTCTTTGGTGCATTCTTTTGCTTTTTTTCTTTTTATTTTTCCTACTTGGTTGAGAAATGCTTATGTGGTCGGCAACGTAGAACATTTTACGTGCCAACTGCTAAGCTTTCCAAATTAAGTCCCAAAAGAAGATAGAACCGACAATATTTATGCTTTAGCAGACCTCCTCAAGATCTCAAAATTTAAAAAAAAATACCATTTGTTATGAAATAATATAAGAACAAAAACAATAACTCAAGAACAAGAGCAAATAGAGAGAGAATAGGGAGAGAGAGAAGTATTCTTATTAATACTTGGGGTTATTTACAATGGTAGAGAGCACCTCTATTTATAGGGAGAAGAATGACTTAGCTTCAAGCTAAAACTCTTAGACATTCACTCTAAATAGACTTCTATTTTATAACACTCCCCCTTGAATGTCTATTCAATAATGTGCCTCATAAAACCTTAAAACCAAAACCCATTGGGAAAAATTAAAGAAAGGAAAAAGAGTACACATGTTTGAATATGCGCCTATTGGTTGCCTCGTTAAAAACCTTGCAAGGAAAACCCAGTGGGACAAAACCTTGTAAGGGAAAAAGAGTGCAACGCGCATTAACTCCCCCTAATGAGTACATCAATTTATATCCTTGAGCATTTGCATTCCAATTTTGTGCATCATCTTCAAAACGATCTTTGGTAGACGTTTGACAAATCAACCATATTGACTTGAATAAATATTCCGTACCTTGAAATCATCATTCTTGATAGATATGAACATCTTCATATAATGTCGTGGAATAACTCTTCAATATCTCTATAGATGCATTCTTAATGCCATCATGCTTATAGTTATAGCAAGATACATATGTACACCAATTGTACTTGGGATGTGGTACTTCAAGACCAAGAATTGCATATGCTTCAACTTAAATCTTTCAAGTTAAGTCATATAAGCCATATAATAGACTTTAGATGCATATCAAGTTTTCCATGTCATGCTAGACAAATAAGATATCGAAAACTGACTATACATACCTTTGACTTTATACTTTCAAGCATTTGAACTATAGGTTCAAAACTACATGTCTTTCATATGGAATCAATTCTTCTTGAATTGTATCTCTTCCATTTAGTTACTTTCTTTGGGTCAGCAAATGCGTATAGCATACTTTGCAATATGTTGCAATTGAATTATCCCTTTTATGAACTTCAGGTTCATATCATGATATTCGGGGATATACATATACAAATGATAATTCATCCCATGTAACCTTTTCTCAAGTGTTTATCATGTCTCCCCCTCATGTTAGTAAAGCTAACTTGTTTCCTCAACTTTGGGAAATCATCTTTGTGCATTATCATGTCAATATACACGGCACATTAATTATAAGATGAAATTATTTGGTTCCTGACCTTGAACCACTTGTGAGGGGAGAATATACTCTCGTATACAACTTATATCAAACTGATATATATATAACTTTGTTCTCATAAGAAACAGTTTAGCTATTAAGTGGAAGCACTCAATAATTATCTTGCTAAACCAACTTTGATATAAACCAACTTATCAAGATGAACTATCTTGAGTAGAGAATCTGGAAATTATGCTCGAAGTTAGATTACTGAGCAATTTACCTCGCAAGCACCGGCCAGTCTGCGGGTCAATAACAATTGCGCATGTAACCATATCATAGATGCATCATATGTGGTATACATGGCAGGTGAATGGGCCCATATTCACCTTTGATATTTCCAGAATTTATGGGCTTCAACCCGAACTCTTTAGTTGGTCAGTTCATTAATGAGAACAAGTGATACAAGAGAATTCGTAAAGAACTTTCTAGTTCTTTGATATTCACCTATGTGAATTTGCACATCATACTTAAAATGAGATGGCTAACACGAATGCTAACTGAATAAATTATCAATATTGGTAAACTTCAAATTTACACCATGACATGTGCACTTATCAATAAACTTCAGGTTTATTATGACATGGGTTTTATACCAATAGATATCCACTTTATTGTGGCATTATTTCGTTTGTGTAGTACAAATTGGAGAACAAAGCGGGTAGCTTTTCATATACAAATTACCCCGCTACAAGTTGTAGTAATAGGAGATATCAAAGCCTTCCTTTATAGTCTCAATATAATCAATCGCTTTCGCGTGTACTTTGGAAACTGAATAAGTTTCTTTGAGACTTACTACAGCACAATACTCAATTGTGTTTCTCCAATATAGTAATAATTGGCTCTTCTAGAGCTCTCAATTAATTTTGTACTACCACAGATTCATCAACATCCATGTGGTGAATATCTTTCTTAAAGAGAAAGTTATACCATTATGGTCATGTCAAACTTATATGCAAGATATGTTTCTTGCATTATCGTTGTCCTTTAATAGTCATATTTCCAAAATACTTTGGCGTACAATAGGTACGTGACCAACGATCATTCATGCCATATATCATCTCAAACCTCCTTCTAGGGGTGAGTATGGTATATTTAATACCAATTTCATCTTCATATTCTTCCAATAATGAATATGTATTCGTGAATCAGATGTTGTCACATTCACTTCGAGGATATGTGATTTTGTTATCCTTTTCAAATCTATAAATGCGTCAGGCATTTGATTTGCTATTCTTTGCAAATGGATAATCTTTTGTGCCTCTTTCACAAATAGAAGTATGTGGATCAAGATGAGATAATGATGCATTTTTCCACAAAATTTCCCGTTTGGTTTCACCAACTTCTCCCCCTAATTTTGGGAAAAGTGTCTCATCAAATTGACAGTCTGCAAATCGTGCAGTGAACAAATCTCCTGTCAATGTTTCGAGGTAGCGAATAATGGAGGGCGATTCAACCTCAACATATATTCCTAACCTTCTTTGCAGACCCATTTTGGTGCGGGATGGCGGTGCTAAAGGCACATATACTGCGCATCCAAAAATTCTTAAATGGGATATATTGGGTCCATGACCCAAAACCAATTGCAACGGGGAATATTTGTGTCAATTCGTCAGTCAGAGACGAACTAGCATTGCTGTATGCAAAATGGCGTGACCCCAAACCGAAGTGGGCAGCCGACAAACTAATATTGCTGCATGCAAAATGGCGTGAACCCAAACCAAAGTGGGCAGCCGACAAACTAGCATTGCTGCATGCAAAATGGCGTGAACCCAAACCAAAGTGGGCAGCCGACAAACTAGCATTGCTGCATGCAAAATGGCGTGAACCCAAACCGAAATGGGCAGCCTCGTTTTCATGAAGAATTCAAGATTATTCTCATCTATTGTTTCAATATGATATCTTTAAAACTCAACAAGTTCTTCTTAGACTTGGAGGAGAATATTGCATTCTCTAAGATAAACGTCATGCCTTTGGGCAGAGTTACAGTTGCTCTTCCGGAGCTTTCAATCAATTTACTTCCCATGGTTTGACATATAAAAGAAAATATACGAACATGAGAATAAACAACTTCAATTCGTTTGTGTCACATAATATTTTCAAAATCTGCTGCTAACAGTTGACTAACAAAATCAGATATGTTATCCATAATTGATTACTTTGCAGTTTGAAAATTTTCAGCGTTTTTCATAAGACAATCGATTATTAAACACACACAATCGATTGTTTGAACATAGACAATCGATTGTTTGAACATAGACAATCGATTGTTAAACACACACAATCGATTATTTGTTATTTTTGAAAAACTTCAGCACTGTCTTAAGACAATCGATTGTTATGCATAGACAATCGATTGTTGGCTATTTTTGAAAAATTCCAGAGCACACTGTTTCAAGACAATCGATTGTTAGACAAAGACAATCGATTGTGGATAATTTTTGAAAAATTCCAGACCTCACTGTTTCAAGACAATCGATTGTTAGACAAAGACAATCGATTGTGGATGATTTTTGAAAAATTCCAGATTACTGTCTAACGACAATCGATTGTCAGACATAGACAATCGATTGTTGACTGTTTTTGAAAAATTCCAGATCACACTGTTTTAAAGACAATCGATTGTTGATCATTGACAATCGATTGTTTTGCAGTTTTTATGCGAAATATGAGATAACCGACTAGTTTTTCAGGTTAGTCGATTACCTCTACTGGAAAGTAAAAATATTATTGATATTTGAGCATATTGATACATTCTAAAGAACTAATACTAACATTATGTCATGAACTAACTAATACGAGCTAATACCGATGGCTATTAGTTTATTCATTCACTAATACAAACAAGTAAAATAAAATCAAATAGCTCCATCTTCTTTCATCACGGATCCATCACCGATTAGGTGGTCTATCTACCCCTCGGGTTGCTCAAAGAAGTCTGCCACATCCAAGTGGGTGATGTCAAAGTTGTCGTCAGAGACAAAATTCGTTTCAGGGCGTTTACTCTTTCGAGATGCTTGATAAAGGTCAACCAAATGTCATGGTATACGGCAAGCCTTTGACCAGTGCCCGTTTCCACCGCAACGATAATATATAGTTTATAAACTATTTGCTTTTGGGTTCTTATCGTATCGTGCTTGTGGCAGGGTGACCAACTTCAGGTTGTCATATCTCTTCTTTAAGCCATTCCACAAGATAGGTGGATCCTTGACGGTGAGATATTCAATCTTCAAACCTTCATCAAGGTGATGGCGCAAGAAAATCAAGGCCTTAGCATAGTTTTGGGTGGATGCATTATTTCTGTCTTTAATGGCGTCTCCAAGACCCATAGCATCCAAAATGGATTTAAGTATCCAACACCCATATCATATAGTTCTTGCCCGAAATTTCAAGGGCAACGAACTTTCTTTTCATAATGTCAGACATTACATCAAGAGCGTGTTCATACTTACGGGCTCTATTACAATTATCACATTCACTTCAGGGAATGGATCAAAATCATGTGCTTTACACAATCTCATGTCAAATATTACTTTCATAAAGTGAAAGATTATTTTGAGAATCCTTATTGTTCTCATTACCACAATAATGACGATTATAACTTCGTCTATTGCCATGTCCACATCCATTGATACCTTTACGGTAATTAGTCTTCTTTCAGACTTATCACATACTGCTACCACATTCTCTAAAGGGAATGGAGCAAATTCAATTGGACGGAATTCTTTGCCACGTCCACATTCATTGATACCTTCATGGTAATATTTTAGTCTTCTTTTAGACTTATCATATACTGCTTCCACATTCTCTAAAGGGAATGGAGCAAATTCGATGGGACGGATTTTCAATTATTTGCCCACAATCATACATGAATTTAATCATGGCAGGACATAGAGATTTTACCACTTCATGTGGTTATAATTTCTTACAAACTCCATTAGAGTTATAATCAAACTTTGTTTGTATATTAAATTAGATTATAGAATTCCAAGAATTTGAAAGGGAAAAATAAGTTACTTACCTTTAAGGTATACCAATTATATTTTCAATGTTTTCTTCCTTTTCTCTTTGTTTTTCGTTTCTTTTCCTCCCTTTTTTTTCGTTTCTTTTCCTTCTTTCTTCATTCTTTCTTTGAAGCAAAGCCTTGCACAAACAAAAGTTAAGACAATCGAAAATTAAATTAGGAAGAGGGAAATACCTCAGATTTCTCGAGAACGGTTCTTGAGACGGTAGAGTCTCGTGCTGATAACGTGTTATGAAATAATATAAGAACAAGAACAATAACTCAAGAACAAGAGCAAATAGAGAGAGAATAGGGAGAGAGAAAAGTATTCTTATTAATACTTGGGGTTATTTACAATGGTAGAGAGCACCTCTATTTATAGGGAGAAGAATGACTTAGCTTCAAGCTAAAACTCTTAGACATTCACTCTAAATAGACTTCTATTTTATAACACCATTGTCTTAGTAGATATTTTCTTTCCAGATATTCAAAATTATTTTTCATGTCAGCACATAATGCTCCATCACCCACACGTTGAGCAATCATTGTCATCGACAAGACATATATTGTTAGGGTTTGCGTTTGGGAAGTTCAAATTAAATATGAAAATTTCGGTTTGGATTTTTTATTTTAAAATAATTGAATAAATTACAATCGAAATAAGATTGAGTTTAATTAGAATTCTTTTTAGTTCGATTTCGAATTAAACAGTTTGAATATTTTGAATTTTGACCTTATAAGTTGAGCTACTTCTTCTTGCAAAAAAAAATAAAATTCAAATAAAGTATGCCCACCATAGTCACCCAAATAATGTATTCATACTAGTCATATTACAAATAATGAAACCATTATCAAAGAAATACAACAGAAGCATTAAGAAAGTGTTATAATTTAATAATTACCACATAGTAAACCATGCTGAAAATCTGAAATATAAAGTATTCTCACAGTGAAATATGAGTTATTGTCTAATGAGTGGGGTATTGAATTTATTAGCAACGAGTACATGAATAATAGATTACTGTTGTAATGATTCGGGCGGTCGTTTTTTGAATTTCAGCCTCGTTTCCACTATTTCTGTTTCTTTATGTTTTGTCCAGCTGTATTATATGGTATCGAATTGGTTGGTTCGGTTTTGGAGTGGTTTTGGAGAAGTATGAGACACTTAGTCTCTTTTGAGTAAGCTTAAGTTGAAAAAGTCAATCGAATGATGTCTTATGTAAAAAAAAAACTTAGATGTGAATTTTGATGGTTCAGATAGCTTTGTTACGTGATTTGGGACTTAGAAGCATGATCGGGATATATTTTTGAGGTCCGTGGAAGATTTAGGCTTGACTTGGCGAAATTAAAAATTTGGCATTTTATTATCGGTAGTGAAATTTTTGTTATCAGGGTCGGAATGGAATTTGAAAAATTGGAGTAGGTCCGTTGTGTCATTTGTGACGTGTGTGCAAAATTTCAGGTCATTCGGATGAGGTTTGGTAGGTTTTTGCATCATTTGCGGAATTTAAAAGTTTGGAAATTCTTAGGCTTGAATCCGTTGGTGATTTGATATTTTGATATTATTTTGAGTGTTCTAAAGGTTGGAACATGTTTGAATGATGTTATGGGAGTGTTGGCATGTGCGGTTGAGGTCTCGAGGGCCTCGGGTGAGTTTCGGGTGGTTGACGGATCATTTTGGACTTTGGAAAGATAGTAGATTTCTGGTATTTTTGTTGCAAAGAAATCCTTCTTCGCGTTCGCGAGAGGGTCTCTCGTTCGCGAAGGGATGTTGAGTGAGGCAGGAGAGTTGGTCTTCACATTCAAGATGTAGGTCCCGCATTCGCAAAGGTTCATGAGAGTAAGGCTACGCGTTCGTGACCTGAGTATCGCGTTCGCGTAGAGTCAAACCATGAAGTCTTCGCGTTCGTGAGTGGTCACTCGCGTTCACGAAGAAGGGAATCTTGGTCTGAGTTAGTTTGTGCTCTACGAATGCGAGGGCTCTACCGCGTTCACAATGAAGTAGAGCATCTGGGCAGAATGTTTATAAAGCCATCTTCGCGATTTTTAGCCCATTTCTCACCATTTTGAACGGCTTTGAAGCTTTTTGAGAGGATTTGAAGAGTAATTCAAGGGATAACGCTTGGAGGTAAGATTTTTGAACTCAATACTCAATTCTATAGTGATTTCTACCTAATTAAACATGATATTAGTGGGAGTTAAAGGCAAAAATTGGGGAAATAGGGCTTGGAATCAAAAAGTTTAAATTGGGGACTTGAGGGGCCATTAGAGGTCCGATTTTGATGTTCTTGGTATGTATGGACTAGTGAGATGATGAGGATTCTTATGACGTGATTTTTATCGAATTCGGAGATGTGGGCCCAGGGTCGGGTTTGGCCATATTCGAATTTTTAGTTAATTTTATAATTTTCATATGGGTTTCATTCATTTAGCATATATTGATGGTTATATACTAATTTTGGTTAGATTCGGGGCATTTGGATTCCTAATCGAGAGGAAGAGTGTTGCGAGCTAGATTTTGGCTTGGCTTGAGGTAAGTAGCGGTTCCAAACTTGGTTTTGAGGGTTCGAACCCCCGAACTATGTTTTCTATGACTACTATTGAGGTGATGCAAAAGAAAAGTGACGGGCATGTGGGCGTGCACCGTGAGAATTGCGACCTGGATCATTCTATGGGCGCCGCTTAGTAACTCTTTCTTTTTGATATCTGTGTTTCTATCATATGACTAAGTAAATGTGCTGTGAAAATATGCTAGATATCCTGTTACGGCTTCACGCTGATACTGTTGAGACCCGAGTGGTCATTTTTGTTGTCATCTCATTACATTCATTGATATTCTGTACTTAGTCTTGCTCATGCATATCATATCATGTCTTATTATTAGTTATAATTATTTGTCAAATCATATCTTTATTTCGGGCTAGTTTTATGACATTGTGAGCCCGTGAGTGTGAGACTAGAGAGTGATGACTGAGTGAGGCCGAGAGGCTGACTGTGAGTGACAGTTGTGTGATCGGGCAGCACGACGCAGTAGTTATGTTGATGATTATGATAAAGCTTGGGCTTTAGGAGCCTCTCTAGAGTCTGTAACACACCCTTGTGAGCACAGTTGAAGATTTTGAGGGATGGATATTCCCTGGACATAGATCTTATCCAAAGTATTTATAACTGGAGATGGACTTTCTCCATAGGGCTGGAATGGCCTTCCTCGATACTGCATGACTGCGGTCAGTAATATATATTCCAGAATGGATATTCCCTAGGTCGGATGGCCATGTACAGTACCGAGTGGTTGAGCACTTGTGAGTGGAGGTGCACGGAACATTGATCATGTTATTTGTGGATTAGTACATAGAGATTTCCTGTGTTTAATACTATGTATTGTTCATACTGCATTTATTTACTGTTGAGTTTTTACTTGAATTGCAAGCATGTCTACTTTTCTATGCAGTTTTAATAGTATTAACTATTGAGGTTTGGTTCGTCGCTACCTGACAGTCTATAGCTTGGACTTGTTACTTACTAAGTTGGTGTGCTCATGTTATCCCCTGCACCTTGTGTGCAGATCCAGATATATCTCGGGCCACGCTTGCGAATGATGTCATTTCAATTGTGGAATTTCCTTGGAGATAGCGAGGTAGCTGCCTGGCAATCGCAGTCTCGCCTTCTCCTTCCTTACCTTTGTCTTAGTGCATTTGATGGATATTCTGAGACTATGTTAGTCTTGTTTAGTTCGAACAGTTGTAGCATTTTGCTCACGACTTAGTAACACCCGAGATTGGGCTTGTATTTTTCCGTTTTGTTTTTACTTTTACTTTATATCTTTTATCGGATTTCAGTTGGAAACATGGTTTTACTTATGTTCTAAATAAAATATGGATTATTTATAAATCAATTGGCTGGCCTAGTTTCATGATAGGCGCCATCACGACCGGGTCGGTTTTTGGGTTGTGACATGTTGGTATTAGAGCCTAGATTATCATGAGCAGGTTTAGTAAAGTCTCGCGGATCGGTACGGAAACGTATGTACTTATCATCGGGAGGCTGCAGAACCTTTATGAAAAAACTTCACAATCTTGAATTTTTGTCGTGCAAATATGTTGATTCTGGTACTAAACTTATATTATTCTATTCTCTTACAAATGGTGAGGACACGTGCTACCGGTCAGGACGGACGACCACTAGTACCACCAGTTGGGGAAACTAGAAGTAGGGGGAGGAGTGTAGCCCATACAGCATCTAGGGCAGCACTTACAGATCTACCAGCCGCCCCAGTTCATGATCAGGCTCCTGCGGGGATGCTCCAGCAACACCACCTCAGGCTCCGACTCTGCCTTTTGTTATTTCAAGTCTCTAGGAGACCTTGGCTCAAATTCTAACTGTGCACACCAGTCTTGACCAGGCGATCGTAGTTACTACTACACCAGCCACTTCTCAGGCTAGGGGATGGGCACTTACAGTCCCGTCCCCCGTACACCCGAGGAGGTTGTTCAGGGACTGCAGACACCGAAGGAACCACCAGACTAAGCGGTTGCACCTGCTCAAGAGTATGTAGTTCCAGTTATGCCTGATGAAGAACAACATCGATTGGAGAGATTTGGTAGGCTTCAGCCTCCGACTTTCATTGGTATAGAGAGCAAGGATACCCAGGGTTTCTTGGACAAGTGTCATAGGATGTTACGCACAACTAGTATTCTTAAGATTAGTAGGGTCTTAATTAATACTTTTCAATTTTCTGGAGTTGCCTTCACTTGGTGGGAGGCTTGTGAGAGTTGTAGAACTATTGGTGCGGCGTCCCTTACCTGGAAGCAGTTCTCCGCTCTTTTCCTAGAGAAGTATGTGTCGCAGTCCAGCAAAGTGGAGTTGTGTAGGAAGTTCGAGCAGTTGTATCAGGATGATATGGTTGTGATGTAGTATGAGATGAGGTTCTCTGAGTTAGCCTGCCATACCGTTTAGTTGGTTCCTACAGACAGGGAGAGGATCGGGAGATTCATGGATGGCCTCGCTTATCAGTTACGGATTCTTATGACCAGAAAGAGGGTGTTTGGTGCTTCTTTTGAGGAGGAGGTGGACATTTCTCGAGAGATACAGTCGGTTCACCGCTAGGAGCGAGTGGAGAGGGAGGCCAAGAGGACTCTAGGATTTGGTAGTCTTGGTGGTCTTTCTTTGGGAGGTCAGTTTCAGCGCGACAAAGGTCGTCCATTCAGACATGCTCAACCAGCACGTTCTAGCCACCGATGTGGGTCATCTGGACCAGTTCTCACATTTCATATTAGGGTCACTCATCTCTCAGTGCCCTTCCAACTCAAAGTTCGATTCAGGAACCATCAGTTCAGGGCTCATATATGCTTGGTTCTTCTAGTGGGCATCCCGGTGTTCAATGCTCCCTTCAGTCCCAATTGCCATTTGCTGGGAGAGGTTGCTTTGAGTGTGGGGATTTGGGTCATATTAAGAGGTTTTATCCCCATCTTATGGGAGGTTCATACCACCAGAGGAGTCAGCCTTCGGCTTCAACACCAGTTACTTCCCCACCCGCTCAGTCAGCCCGGGGTGGAGTTTAGTTAGTTAGGGGTCGCCCTAGAGGGGGAGGTCGATCAGGTTGTGGTCAGGCCCGTTTCTATGCCCTTCCAGCCAAACCAAATGCTATTGCTTTAGATGATATGATTACAGATATTGTCTCAGTCTTCCATAGAGATGCCTCTATATTATTTGATCCTGGTTTCACTTTTTCATATGTGTCATCATACTTTTCTCATTACTTAGATACGCCTCGCGAGTCTCTTCTTTAATTTGTTCGTGTATCTACTCCAATGGGTGATACTATTATTATGGACCGTGTATATCGATCGTGTATGTTGACTATTGGGGGTTTGGATACCCGAGTGGATATGTTGTTGCTTAGTATGATTTATTTTGATGTGATATTGGGTATGGATTGGTTATCTCTGTGTCGTACTATTTTGGACTGCCATGCTAAGACAGTAAAATTGTTATGCCGGGGTTGCCATGAATTAAGTGGCGAGGTTCGACAGATTATGTACCCAATCGAGTGACTTCATTTTTGAAGACCCACCGGATGGTTGGGAAGGTTTGTCTTTCTTATCTGGCTTTCTTAATGGATGTCAGTGCAGAGACTCCTACCATTGATTCACTTACGGTAGTGAGGGACTTTTTGGATGTGTTCCCTGTGGACCTACAGGGCATGCTACTAGACAGCTTTAGGGAGCGAGGGTTTTCTACAAGATGATTTATTTGACCAACTTCAGGGAGCGAGGGTTTTCTCCAAGATTGATCTCTATTCAGGGTATCACCAGTTGAAGATCAGGGAGATGATTTATTTGACCAACTTCAGGGAGCGAGGATTTTCTCCAAGATTGATCTCCGTTCAGGGTATCACCAGTTGAAGATAAGGGACTCGGACATTCTTAAGACAGCTTTCAGGACCCGATATGGTCATTATGAATTCCTTGTGATGTCTTTTGGGCTGAACCCCAGCAGCGTTCATGCATTTGATGAACATCATGTTTCGGCCTTATCTTGACTCGTTTGTCATTATATTCATTGATGATATTCTGGTGTACTCGTGTAGTCAAAAGGAGCATGCGGAGCATCTGAGAGTTGTGTTATAGCAGTTGAGGGAGAAGAAGCTTTATACAAAGTTCTCCAAGCGCGAGTTTTGGCTTAGTTCAGCGACTGTCTTGGGTAACCTGGTGTCTGGTGAGGGTATTCAGGTTGATCCGAAGAAGATAGAGGTGATTCAGAGTTGGCCCAGACCATCCTCAGCCACCGAGATTCGCAGATTCTTAGTTTGGCGGGCTATTACTGTCAGTTCGTTCAGGGATTTTCGTCGAATTACCTTTGACCAAATTGACTCAAAAGAGTGCTCCTTTTATGTGGTTGGATGAGTGTGAGGTGAGCTTTTAGAAGCTCAAGACTGGCTTGACTACAGCTCCAGTGTTAGTATTGACATCAGCTTCAGGTTCATATATAGTGTATTGTGATACGTCGAGAGTCGGTATTGGGTGTGTGTTGATGCAGGAAGGTAGAGTGATTGCTTATGTTTCTCGACTACTATGTGTTCAATGACTACAATTGAGGTGACGCAAATGTCAAATGACGGGCGTGTGAGCGTGCACCGTGAGAATTGTAGCCCGGATCATTCCATAGCACCGCTTAGTATCTCTTTCTTGTTGTATCCGTGTTTCTATCATGTGACTAAGTAAATGTGCTTTGAAAACATGCTAGATATCTTGTTAGGTTTTCACGTCGATACTGTTAAGACTCGAGTGCTCGTTTCTTGCTGTCATCTCATTACATTCATTGAAATTCTGTACTTAGTCTTGCTCATGCATATCACATCATGTCTCTGTCTCAGTTATAACTACTTGGCGCATCATATCTTTGTTTCGGGCCAGTTTCATGACATGTGAGCCCGTGAGTGTAAGACTGGAGAGTGATGACTAAGTGAGACCGAGAGCCTAATTGTGAGTGATAGATGTGGAATCTGGTTTCTTGCCGCAACAGTTATGTTGATGATTATGATAGCGATTGGGCAGTAAAAGCCCCTCCGGAGTCGGTAACACACCCCCAGTAAGCGCAGTTGATGATATTGAATGATGGATCTTCTCTGGACATAGATCTTGTCTGAAGTATTTAAACCTGGGGATGGGCCTTCTCCATAGGGCTGGAATGGCCTTCCTCAGTACTGAATGACTGCGGTTAGTGATATATATTCCGGGATGGATCTTTCCGGGGTCGGATGACCATATACAGTACAGCGTGGTTGAGCACTTGTGAGCGGAGGTACACAGAACATTGATAATGATGTATGTGCATGAGTACATAGAGATGTCCTGAGCTGTATACTCTGTACTGTTCAGACTGCATTTATTTACTGTTGAGTTTTTACTTGAACTGCAAGCATGTCTACTTTGTTGTTACAGTTTTAATGATATTACCTGTTGAGGTTTTGTTTGTCACTACCTGTCAGTTCATAGTTTGGACTTGTTACTTACTGAGTTGGTATACTCACGTTATCCCCTACACATTGTGTGCAGATCCAAGTATCTCGGGCCACGGTAGCTGTTGTTGATCATTTCAGTTGTGGACTTTCATTGGAGATAACGAGGTAGTTGTCTGGCGATCGTGGTCCCGCATTCTCCTTTCTTATCTTCGTCTTAATGTATTTGTTGTCTATTCTCAAGCTATGTTAGTCTTGTTTATTTCGAACAGTTACAGTATTTCGCTCATGACTTAGTGACACCCGAGGTCGGGCTTCTATTTTTCCGCTTTATTTGACTTTTACTTGATATCTTTTATCGAATTTCAGTTGGGAGCATGATTTTACTTAAGTTTTAAATGAAATATGGTTTATTTGGAAATCGATTGGCTAGACTAGTTTTACGATAGGTGCCATTACGACCGGGTCGGTTTTTGGGTCTTGACAAATGTTTAATGGATAGTGCTAAATATAAGGTATAAAAATATCTAATTTTCTTATATTCAAAAATCTGAAATACCAAATTTTAATTTCAAAATTTTTTAAAATAGAATCCGAAATGCAATCCGCAATCTAAAAGTCCCAACCAGAAATTCAAAAAATTTAGATCTCAAGTTTGCTAAACTATTCCCGCCACTATAAACTATGTATGAAATACTTGACATATTACCTAAAAAAATTATTTCTTGACTATAACTTAATTTTTCCCCTTTTATTTTATTCGACCGAAGTATCTCGGTAAGTGTTGACTTTACATAAGTGAAACTATAAAAGTGTCCCTACGAAAATAGCGACATGGTTAGTTGTTACCGTTGAGTGTTAAAAACTTTGAGTAAAACCCAGTTTACTCCTTTACAGAAAGGGAATCCCCTTATGCATTCTTTTTCCAATTAACCTTTCTTTTTCTTCTTCTTCTTTTATTTGAGAAAACAATGCCTTATTTATTCTTGAACTTACACATTAACTAACTATGATTAAATATAGAAGTGTGACTAAAGTCTCTAAGACAATCTTCTACATTGTTGTTTTTCTGGATAAAAGCTAACTACGACCATTCTTTACTAGAAATCAAACAAGCAAAAGAAAATTAAAGGATCATAGAGTAAAATGTCATTAATCCAAGATGCTCAACGTATTTTCAATGACTCTAGACAAAGCAACTCACCTTGAACATTTTATCTGGCATTGGGATGAGTTTAGGTTTTCCCCAGATTCCTGAGCCACTAATCTAAAATTTCACTAAAAATAAGTTACCAATTTGTGCAACCAAAATTATAACAAAATATAGCGCCAAATATATTTTCTAGTACCAAAATAATATTCCTCTCCAAAAAGGGACTATTTTGACTTTTTACATTTATGGGTAATAATTTTTTTCGAAAGAAAAGAAGAAACAAAAAAAAAGATAAAGCCTAACGAGAAAAATAATACATAAGTTCCCTTTATTCAAAAGGTGGGAGTATTCTTTCCCAAGTTATAAAAGTTAAAGGGGTAAACTGAATTTACTCTAGCATTTTCTTTGAGTCGTATAAATGTGCACCTTAAACTAATAGCTTCCATTTCAATAGAAATTAAGGGTTCTAATTTAGGGTGTGTTAGGTATGAAGGAAAATATTTTCCATGAAAAATATTTTTATGGTTTTCCTTGTTTGGTTGGTGAGTGAAAAATATTTTTTTTTATGGTACTCTCCTCCCGCTCCTCCCCCAAGTCTCTGAAAATTCATACAAACCCAAAGGAACTAATGTTTTGCTTTACTTTTTTATGCAAAAATAATATTAAAATTTGTGATCCATAACTAAAAAGAAAATACTCTTTTTTTGGTTATAAAAATAAAGTGCTCATTTTATTAAAATAAAAAAATACTTTATTTATATCATGAAAAGAAAATACTCATTTTGTTGAAATAAAAAAATATTTTTTCACATGACAACAACAACAATATACCTAGTATTATCCCACATCATAGAGTCTGGGAAGGGTAGTGTATACGCAGACCTTGCCCCTACCTTGTGAGGATAGAGAGGTTATTTCCAATAGATCCTCAGTTCAGATAGTACCATGTCAATAAAAATATGGGCAAGAAGGGACAGTATCAAAAAGCCATATAAAAGCACAATAAAACAACAAGACAGTAAAGAGATTAACAATGAAATAAAATAATGGTTAGTCATAAAAATTCACTACTAACAGAAAACGAGATTGCGTGTCAATATTAATGTTATGAACACTCTACACTACCTACTCTACTACTTTAATTCTCGATCTACATACTTTCCTATCAAGGGTAATGTCTTCGGTTAGCTGAAGCTGCACCATGTCTTGCCTAATCACCTCCCCCCGCCTCTTCTTTGGCCTACCTCTACCTCTCCCTATTTGTAGGCCATCTAATGTCAATGTCTCACACATCCTCACTGGGATATCTATGCTCTTCCTCCATACATGACAAACCCACCTAACCCGGACTTCTCGCATCTTGTTCTTAATAGAGCCCACACCCAGCTTTTAGAAAATATCCTCATTTCTGATTCTATCTAACCTGGTATGCCTGCACATTTATATCAACATCCTCATATTTGTTACATTCATCTTTTGGACATAAGCAATTTTGACTGACCAACACTCAGCCCCATACAATATCGTTGGTCTGACCACCACTTTGTAGAACTTACCCTTAAGTTTTGGTGGCACCTTTTTGTCACATAAAATACAAGAAGCGAGTATCCATTTCATCAATCCCGCCCCAATATGATGTGTGATATCTTCATCAATCTCTCCATATCACCGAATAATAGACCTGAGGTACTTAAAACTTCCTCTCCTAGGGATGACTTGCAAGTCCAGTCTCACTTCCCTTTCCCCTCCTAGAGTCTCACCACTGAACTTACACTTTAAGTATTTTGTCTTGGTCCTGCTTAACTTGAAACCTTTAGATTCCAAGGTCTGCCTCCATATTTTTATAATTGTGTATTCACACTGTTTTGTGTCTCGGCAATCAATACAACATCATCTACAAATTGCATGTACTACGATACCTCCCCTTGGATGTGGCGCGTCAGTACGTCCATCACCAGAGCAAACAAAAACGGGCTGAATGTTGACCCCTGATGCAACCCAATCATAACCAGAAAATGGTCTGAGACCTCCCCCCCCTCCCCCACCGTCCTTACTCAAGTCTTTACTCCATCATACATGTCCTTAATCAACCTAACATAGAAAACAGATACACATCTAGCCTCCAAACATCTCTACGAAACCTACCTCGAAACTTTATCGTACGCCTTTTCTAAGTCGATGAACACCATATGCAAGTCCATCTTTCTCTCCATATACTGCTCCATCAATCTCCTAATAAGATGGATTGCTTCTATAGTTGAACACCCCGGCATAAACCCAAATTGGTTCTCAAAAATAGCCACACTCCTTCTCACTATTAGCTTTACCACTCTCTCCCAGACTTTCATAATAAGGCTAAGCAGCTTGATACCCCGATAATTATTATAATTTTGGATATCACCCTTGTTCTTGTATACATAAATCATCATGTTCCACATCCACACTTCAAGCATCTTCTTCGTTCTAAAAATGACACTAACCTAGTGAGCCACTCCAAGCCAGCCTTGCCCCCACTCTTCCAAAACACTACTGGAATTTCATCCTGCCCGGTCGCTTTTTCCCTGCTCATATTGCACAAGCACCCTCAACTTCATCAACTATAATATGCCTACAATACCCAAATTCACAATGACTCCCGATGATATCTAAATCGCCTAGTACAATGCTCCTGCCCCTCCTCGCGCGAGAAACTATGGAAATAGGTCTGTCATCTCCGACAGATAAGCCCCTCATCCAAAAAAACTCTACCTTCTTCCTCCTTAATTCACTTCACTTGGTCCAAGTCACGCGCCTTCCTTTCTCGCACCTTGACTAACCTGAACAACATTTTATCCCCACCTTGGCCCTCGAGTTTCTTATACAGATGACTAAAAGCTGTAGTCTTGGCCGCCGTAACTGCTAGCTTATAATGTTCCCTATTCGTCCTTTTCTCCTCCTCGTTTGCACTTTTTGCTAGCTTTAAATATGCTGCTTTCTTGGTATCCACTTTTCCTTGCACCTCTCCATTTCACCACCAGTCTTCTTTGTGACTACCAGAGTAACGCTTTGAGACCCCTAATACCTCTCTCGCGGCTTCCCTAGTGTGTTGTGCAGTCATGGTCCACATAGCGCTTGCGTTCCTACTGCTCCTCCAAGCTCCCATAGTCACCAGCTTGACCCCCAACTCCTACTCTTTAGCTTCCGTCAAGGCTCTCCACTTTATCCTATATTGGCTATACATCACCCTCTTCCTCATGATCTCAAGTTCCATGACCAGGCGCTTATGAAATGAAAAGAATTTTTTTATCTATAACATGAAAAGAATATACTATTAATAGTATTTTTATTCAGAATGTGGTGGGGTGGGTAAGTGAGGGTAGGGATTGGGTGGGTGGGGTGGGTTGGTGGGGGTTGGGAATAGCGCGAGGAAGATTGAGAAGGAGTTTTGAAAAATATTTTCCATTCTCTTGATAGGTAAAACATCTTCCTTCAATTGGAGAAAAATGAATTCATGAGGAAAATATTTTTCAAAATATTTAAGCCAACTAAATATAAAAAAATTAAAAAATATTTATAAAAAATATTTACCTTCGTATGAAACACATCCTTAATGATCTCTTGGTCACTACAGAAACACTAATTGAACTTTTTAGACTTTACAAAAAATTAATAATAAAAAATATGCTTGAGAATATTTTTAATTTAGCTTCTGATTGTATAATTACTCCCTTTTTATATGTAAATTCTTTTTGCTGATATAAAAATATGCATTTCTAAAAGCAAAAAATAATCCTCATAGATAGAAATACATACTTAGGTAATTATTTTTTTTTTTAAAAAGCTCAATTTAGCCATTGTCAATCTAATGTTTTGTTGTTTTTTCCTATTTTTTGTCAATTATATTTAAAAAGGCTCTTTTATAAGAAAAATATAACATTTGGCGATTGACATCAACAATCTAGGTAAATACTCCGTTTTGATCTTTCAACAATTCCCCAAAAAAAAAAAACACTAACTACTAATCTTTGTAACTACACTTATGTTATACACTAAGTTTCTATCTTCAGATTTTTAGGTAATATAATTGGAAAAATATTTTAAACATAGTACATTTTACATGGAGGGACTAATGTCATGTGTTTATGCTAATTGAATTTTAAATAATACTCCATCCGTTTCAATTTATGTGAATTTATTTATTTATTTATTTTTGGTCATTAACTTTCATTTCACAAACATGTACATTCTATCATTGAGCATACTCTGGACATATATCCCAGAGTTTTCTCCACTTCCTTTTATCAGCTACAAACATGAAACAACTAACTTAACTACTGCGTGTGACATAGAATCTACAAGCTAGGGTAGTAGTTAAGCTCCTGGAATCTCTTTTGTATCCTCTTTTTGATTGCTCATTTGTATTCCTTTGAAAATTCTATTGTTTCTTTCTTGCCATATATAATATATTGATCCTGCTAGTACAAGTTTGTACAATTCAGCCTTTGTTGTCCTCCCTTTGTAATGCTTCTCTGCCCAGTGAAGTTCATTTGTCCAATTCATTGGTTGCCTATGGATGCCTTGACATTGAAGCATTGTTGTCCATACTCTTGCTGCATATCTGCACATGAAGAACAGGTGATCCACAGTCTCCTCCTCATCATTGCATAAAGAGCAAGTTACATCCTCCACATATCACATACCCTTTAGCCTGTCTTTTGTCATTAGTCTCCTGTGTGCAGCTAGATAAGCTATAAAGTTCTATTTCGGAACTCCAATACTACTATGAACCAGCTTCCTCCATGTCATTTTTTCAAATTCCCCCCTTAATTTCTATATATGAATTTAATAGAAAATTGTTTATCTCTTCTATATCCCCCTCTTGGTATCCAGCTTCTTCAAAGTATTGCTTTGCCATCAATATCTTCTGTACTACCCAGGATGCTTGTTTTGGTATATTGTTCGATGTTGTATCCTGTGTCTAATAGTATGCATGCATCCACTTTACCCAGAGTCTATCCTTCTTTTAATATAGGTTCCAGAAGAACTTACATATGGTTTCTTTGTTCCACTCATCAATAGCAAGAAAATTGACCCCCCCCCCCCCCCGTCGTAGGTTTACACAAATAGTCTCATGATATAAGTGCTTTCCTTGATGCTTCTACTCCCTCTGTCCAAAGAAAGGTTCTGCATACTCTTTCAATATGTTGAATGACTTTCTTTGGTAATACAAATACCTGGGACCAATATACTTGGATGGAAAAAAGAACACTCTTTATCAATTGAATTCTTCTTGCATAGGACAGGAACCTTATTGTATAGGCTTGAATTCTTCCTAACATTTTTCTAGTAATGGGTGACACTGAATCAAGGATAGTCTCTTAGATCTTAGTGGTACTTCCAAGTACCTAACAGGCAAAGTCCCCTTGACAAATTCTAAGTTCTGTAGGATCATCTGTTGCACCTCATCTTTTACTCCTCCAAAGAAAATAGAGCTTTTATCAATATTTGCCTCTGGTCCTGCTACCTTTGAAAATTATTGAAAGCACTTGAATAATAATTGTACAGACATAACATCTCCTTTACTTAATAGGAGTGGGTCATCAGCAAAACTTAATTGTACTATGTTCACCTTGCCACACTTAGGGTGATAGTTGAAGTTAGGGTCCCTTTTAAAAGTTTTCAACAGCCTTGTCAGGTACTCAATAACTAGAACAAATAGGTAAGAAGATAGGGGATCTCCTTGTCTCAAACTTTTCCTGCCATGAAATGATTTTGTAGGTTGATCATAAATCATGATAGCATATGATATTGTTGTAACATATCTCATTATCCACTTCACAAATCTTCCTGGTAGTTATAATTGTGTCAGCAATTGTTCTAAATAGCCCCATTCCACTTAATCATAGGCCTTCTTTATATCTATCTTCAACATGAATCTGGGGGAAATGCATTTCGTGCCATAGCCTTTAACTAGTTCATGACTCATTATAATGTTGTCACTTATAAGCCTGCCCAATACAAATGCAGACTGGCTCTTATCCAACATTCCATCTATCACTCCTTGGAGTCTATTGGTTAAAACTATGATATAATCTTGTACACAACTATGCAGCATAATATTGTTCTGTATTCAGTTATTTTAGAAGGGTTTTTCACCTTAGGAATGATGGTCATTGTTGTGCAATTAATAGGATGATACATATAGGTACTACCAAAGAACTCCATAACTGCATCTGTAACTGTATCAGTCACTACAGGCCATGTTTTTTTTAAAAATAGAGCATTGAATCCATCACATCCTGGAGCTTTGTTGTCATTGATGCCTTGCAGTGCCTACACAATCTCTTCCTTAGTGATCTCTGCATTAAGTAGTAGTTGTAGGTGTCTATTGAGCAAGGGACCATCTCTCATAATAGCAGGGTTGATAGCTGGTGATTCATTTGATGAGGAGCCTAGTAGTTGTTGATAGAACCATATCACCTCATCTTTAATGTCCTTCTTTGCTTGTACTATGCTTTTGTTTCCTCTTATTAGTCTATTTATCTTGTTTTGACTGCATCTGTTTTTTATGGTTGCAAAGAAAAATGATATATTGCCATCACCTAGTTGTAGCCAATTAATTCTCGTTTTCTGTTTCATAATTCTTTCCTCCACTTTAAGCCATTTCTCCAATTGTTCCTTAGCTACTGATGTTTCATTTTTTCTGGGGTCTCTCATTTGTTCTTGCATAGCTTGTATTTTTTGCCTGCATACCTTGATCATGTCCCCTACAGTATTATATTCATCTTTGTTTAGCTACTTCAAATCCTACTTTACCCTCTTTATTTTCTGCCATACATATTTTAGGTTATGTTGTTCCTGTGGCCTTTCACATGCTTCCTTTACTATCAGTAAGAAATCATCATGTGCAGCTAGGTGATTGAGGAATTTAAAAGGTTTGGGACTGAAATCTTCTTCCTCCTTCAATGTGATGCTCAAAGGTGAGTGATCAGAACAGTGGGGATCCATAACCAATACCTCTATTTGAGGCATAACCATCATCCAATCAGTATTAATCAGGCCTCTGTCAATTCTATTATAGGTATGTCCATTTATCAATGTAGATGTCCTTCCAGTAGTCTTTAGATGTATGATTCCAGTATTTTCTATAAATTCATTGAAGACTCTCACTTCCTGATCCTGAACCTCACTTCTAATAGGCCTATCTTCTATTGATCTGATAGCATTAAAGTCCCTCATGATCAACCATGGTCCTTGTTTTACTGTGTGCAATCTAGTCAATTTCCTCCACATACTTCTTCTATCCTCAATACTGTGCAGCCCATACACAACTGTGAATGTAAACCTCATATTCAACCTTCTCATATAGACTTCTGTGTGAATAGTCTAAGCAGTACTACTCATCTCCATGCACTATATTTCAGTTGTGTCCCAGATCAACCATATTCTTCCTTTATTACTATGTACATAATTTTCAAGGTATTCCGGAGTAATCTTGTTTATAACCTGATCACCCTTCTATTTTTTTATTTTATGCTCTAATAATGCTATCTTGCGTATTTTCCTACTACAAATGAACCTCTTAAGCTCTTTTTGTCTAGGGGTTTTATTTAGTCCCCTTATGTTCCAAGTTACTAATCTCATATAGGCATAAAGAGGGTTTGTAAAGCTTTTTGTCCCGTGTCACCCTTATGTCTTCCTGTTCCTCCTTCTATCAACTTGGGATGGCTAGCTATAGGTTGGACTCTGCAAGTATGTTAAATCCATTGAGGACATTTACGGTATCATTTGATTGTCTTTCTCTACTTTTGGTTGATGATTTCCCTATAACAGTCTTCCACTGCTTCTCATTCCCCTTTCCACTTCCTCTAATTCCTGTACTAGTACTTGCAATTGCAGTATTAGTACTGGTGTTCTTCTCAGTTATGATTTTCTCTATCTGCACTAGTTCCTTTGTTGATTCCTAGTTTTTAGATGTCATTTTGGGTTGCCATTCCTATTTCTGCTTTACATACTTATTCTTCCCTTTTAGAACATTAGGATCAACCCCTCTACATTGGTGACCAACCTGCATGCATTTAGCACAGAACTCTGGTACCCAATCATAAGCAATTTCCTGCATAAATTCTCTGCCATTAGTTGTAGGAATTTCCTTTGTCACATCTATTGCAACAAGAACCCTTGCAGATGAGATCCTATCTATTTGTGTAGTGCAAGCATCTGCATAGAGGGGCACTCCCAGTCCACTACTGATTCTACTTAGTGCCTTTTTACCCCAGTAAGTCAAAGGCAGATTAAGATATTTCACCCATATTGGTATTGTTTGGAGTCCCTCTTTAGTTAATTCAAAATTAGCCGATCATACTTTGACAATTGTAGGCTTGTTATTCAACATGTGTGGTCCTGAGTATAAAATTGCATCCCTATCTTCAACTGAATTAAACCGAACCACAAAATAGCCATCATTCTGAAAGTACACTTAGGTTTAGCAACATAATTCCACACTTAGGCAATGTACCTCTCCATGGCTCCTATTATTGGACTGCTTCCAACCACATACAGTATTAATGCTAGTTTCCACTTCTGAGTTTCTTCATATATCTCATCCTTACATAGTTCCACAGTTATCTCACCATTTTTAACAGTAGGGGCGATAAAGTTCAGATCCATACCTTTGCCCGCATAATTTGATCCTGCAAATAGATTTACCCAATGTTTCTTACCTTGCCCAGTCTCATCTTCAGGTAGCCTCTTTTGAAAATGAGTTACATTCCCTGCATCCCTGCTCCCCCTAATTCAGCCATAAAGTTTTGCCCATTAGTAGTCGATTTGTTAGTATTTGCAATTGCATGTATCATCGTATTGTTGCTTGTCACCTTCCTATTATTTTTGAGCTTCTCTAATGGATTTTTGACAGCTACCTTCACGGTTGACAATGGTAGTCATTGTCCATTATGTTTTTTCCTAGATCTCTGCTCAGAGCTTTCGTTGGTTGTGGATTGCTCGTAGCAGCGCTATCACTCATCGGAATTATAGTCGCGTTTTTCCTTGGTTGTCCCCTCCCCATGGTTGCCGGCGTACTTTAGCACATGCACTATAAAGTGCGCCTAGAGAGCAGTTATAGAGAGAGAAAATTGCTACTTACTTGTTAGTTCAAATCTTTTATGTGAATTTATTTGACTGGGCTCGGAGTTTAATAAAAGAGAGAAGACTTTTGAACTTGTGGTATAAAATGAGGCACATTTATTTTGTGTGGATATAAATCATTGTATAAAGGTAAATTATTTTCAAATATGAAAAGTGATCATTCTTTTTGGCACGGACTAAAAAGGAAATAAGTTTACATAAATTGATACAGATGGAGTATTATTTATCAAATATTGATTTGAAATAAGAACAACAACAACATATTCAGTATATTTCTAACAGGTGGAGCTTATCGTTATCTAATAAAGGCAAAGAGATTATTTATAATAGACCATTATCGCGGAAAGAGAAGAAAAGGAAGAAGACAAAAAAGAACGGAAGGAAAGCAAGAAAGGAGGAGGGACGAAAAAGAGGACGATAAAGGATAAGTAATACGGAGCACTAAATATAATAACACACAATATAATACCTGAGCATTGATCTGAAATAAGAATTTACTAATAACTGAGGAATGGAAAATATAATAATCCAAGGGGAAAAAAATTGAAAAAAGAACCACATCAGCGATTGTAAAAATAAAAATAAAAGAGTCCTACATCTACATTTAAAAATAAAAAAATTATATAGATATATGTAATTTCTAGTCATGAAAGTTAGAAAATGAATTAGCTCATGATAAAAGGCATTCTCTCTCCATTATCATTGCTTCCAAGCAACAATTCCATGAATTCTCCACATTGAATTGAATCCAACAAACAAATTTAGGGTTTCCTTTTTTGCTCTTATCGCGCTCAGATCTATCCCTATACAATTAAATTATTCGGATCGCCAGATTCACTTTCTTAATCTTTATCAGGTACGGCATTTTCCTATTCATAAATATCTACTCTGTGTGTGTGTGTAAAATTCTGCAAATTTGACTATTCTAGGTGTTTAATTTCAATTTTTTTCTCAATGGATTTATGCAATTCTTACATGCATTGTGTCTTAGGACAAATTTGAACCGGTGCATCATAATTCAAGTAATCACATTTATCGATTCAAAACGCAGTCGTTTGTTAACGTGTTAAGCACGTAAATGTGCTGCTTCGGTTTCGACTTTACACCTCCCTGTAAGTTCAATTACGATCTATAATGTTTTCTTCATTTTGTGTGTGTGTTTTGGGATCGGTATCAGTGATATTGCTATATTTTGATGTTGGGAGTTTTTTGGATGTTGTTGTTGAAGTGTATAATAACAGATCGTGAAATTGGCGCCGCAACGCAGATCACAGCGCCACTTGGGTGGCCAGATGCAGCAGAGCAACAGGGAGGCTACTGCTGGTCTGTATGATCAGCAGCAGGGCAATGCCAGCCCCGCTGCTGATGCAGGAGATGCTGTCATGGCGCGATGGCTTCAGTCTGCGGGCTTGCAGCATCTGGCCTCCCCAATGGCAGCCTCTGCTGGTGTGGATCACCGACTCCTAATTATGCAGGTAATATTCCCATAATTGCCTTGACAAGTTATTTAATACCCCTCCATTCCAATTTATGTGATAATGTTTCCTTTTTTTTTATTCCAAAAGAGTGATACATTTCTGTATTTAGAAACAATTTAAGTTGAAACTTCTCATTTAACCCTTAATGAGATGATTTATAGTCACTTAAATATCTATGACTTGTTTTAGATCTCAAGTTTTAAAATGCTTTCTTTCTTTCTTATTCGTGTTCAGTCAGATAACATCACTCAAATTCTTAAGCTTTGTGTTCAGTCAGATAACATCACTCAAATTGGGATAGAATGAGTATTGGAATAAAATGATCCTGAATGGAACATAAGGTACTTAGAGGTTTCATATAGCTGATCAGAACTAGTTCGAGATTGAAGCATTGTTGATTTAATAATAGTTCTCAAGTATCAGATGAATATTTCATATATTTTGTTCAAATCTGGACTTTATAGTTTGAGCACAAGGCACTGCAACAGTCGATAGCATAATTGCTACATTAGTTAAAATTGAATTGTTCCGAGGTTCTGTCTGATGTAGCGTGTAACGGCTCTACAAATAAATATGGATCGGTTTGTCTGATTTTCACCGTTTCTCTTTCTTATGGTTCTGGGTGATGTGTGTTTATTTTGGCATTCTTGGTCTTGTTTAGATGGTGCCGTATTGAGTTTTTCAATAATTGAAGCTTGGTGTGTTGTTTCAAGGGATATGGAGCTCAGTCTATGGAAGAGAAACAGAGGCTTTTCAAATTAATGAGAAACCTCAACTTTAACGGTGAATCTGCATCCGAGCCATATACTCCTACTGCTGAAAGTTCAGGAGGGATTGGAGCATCAGATGGTTTCTACTCTCCTGAGTTTAGAGGAGACTTTGGTGCTGGGCTTCTGGATCTGCATTCTATGGATGACACGGAGCTCTTATCTGAGGTATGGAAATATTATTTGGAGGCAATGATATTTAGCACATAGGACAAGAGGGGTTGCTCTGATGGTAAGCAACCCCCACTTCCAACCGAGAGGTTGTGAGATCGAGTCTCCCTAAGAGCAAGGTGGGAAGTTCCTGGAGGGTAGGATGCCGGGGGTCTATTTGGAAACAGCCTCTCTACCCAAGGGTAGGGGTAAGGTCTGCATACACACTACCCTCCCCAAACCCCACTAAGTGAGATTATACTGGGTTGTTGTTGTTGTTGTTGTTTGATATTTAGCACATAGTTCTGCAGTCCACTGCTCCTGTTTGAGTATACATTTTTTTGGTGGGAACATTGGTTGGACTAGGAATCCTCTAGCTGACTCCCTTTCTGCCACCAATTACGCTCCATCCCCACCCTCCAGTAAAAAGAAAAGGAGTAACGAGACAAGAACGGAAGTGCTCTGAGACTTTTTTTTTCATTTAGAGAACATAGTTGTGCTCTATTTGGAGTCTTTTTGTCCATTCTCTGGAAGGTTATCCAGTGGAGGAGCTATCTTGTATCCTCGTCGAATTACTACGTTCAGATGGCACAAGAGTCCTAATTATTTGGGTTCTATTTAACAGTAGACTATTTTGAAATCAAAGATAAGAGATTTTTAGTAAAAAATGCCCTATTGAAGTTTGAAGTTAGAAGTGTCTTCACATATTGGTAGCTATGGGATTGGAATTCTTTTTATGTGAAGAGCGAAAACCATACTTGCTGTTTACTTGTTGTCTAGAGGGCAATTGCTGTTCAATAACTGTTGCTTATTTTTTGATAGCATGTAACTTCAGAACCATTTGAGCAGTCACCTTTCGTGCCTGCGGCGAATGGAGCATTTGATAGTAACTTTGATGCCCCAACCCAGTGGAAACAAAAAGCACAACCAGAAGCTGATATTGCAGATGGATTGCCCATAATTGAAAAGGAAAGCAACGCAAGAGAAAACAATGTGGCAAAGATTAAAGTAGTGGTATGTCACTTGTGCTTGAACCATCAATTATGGACACATGTAAACTATGGTAATGAAACACCGTTGAGGCTGTGAAAACCCTCGTTATTCTCTGTAAGGGTGAACGTTTGAAATCATTTCAATTGCCGTACTTGTAAGCAGCAGCTTTGGAAATATTTGTGGTTCTATTAGAAATAAGATGACATTTGTTCTGTTTCCTGAGAGGTATAAAAGAAACTGATTTGTCATAGTTATGCTTATATGTAGTACTCCTGCTTTTAGGGTAGGGGTAAGGCTGCGTACACACTACCCTCCCCAGACACCACTGAGTGGTATTGTACTGGGTCGTACTTTTTTTTTTTTGTAGTACTCCTGCTTTTGTAGGAGTTGTTTAGCCTTAGAGATTTATATGTCGTATGTCAGTAGAAAATACAAAGAACTTCTAGTACTTCTATTTTTCTTTTTCTTTTGTATAAATGCCTGTGTTTATATGGAATAACATGGTTAGTGAGGATTCATATAGCCGACCCCAACTTGTTTGGAATTGAGGCGTAGTTATTGTTGTTGTTTCATCTTCTGTTTTAATCCCTTTCTATGTGTGCCATATATGGCGGTTCGGTTGATGATTCGAGTTGCTTCCTGTCTAAAATTTCTAAGAGTGATCATGATGTTTGACCAGGTGCGGAAAAGACCTCTAAACAAGAAAGAAATTTCTAGGAAGGAGGATGACATCGTCACTGTTACAGACAATGCTTGTCTCACTGTCCATGAACCCAAACTAAAGGTTTGGAATTCCTTGGTCTGATTATGCATCAGGCATCAGCTTATGTCTGAGACTAACTAAGGTTTGTTTCACGATTGAAGGTGGACTTGACTGCTTATGTTGAGAAGCATGAGTTCTGTTTTGATGCTATTCTAGACGAGCACATTACAAATGATGAGGTATTACTTGTCACTTGTATAGACGTTAATCCCAAAGATACTGATTTTTATGTTTGTCCAAACAACAATATGGAAAAAGATATGGACTATCTTCAATCTTTCCCCCCATAATTGGTGATTTACTGTGTTGCCTAAATGTAGGCAATTTCGATATCTAGGATTAATCTTTCAAGAGAATGGCATGGTAGATGAAGATGTAATACATAGAAGTAAAATATGATGGTTAAAAATGGGAGAGTGCTTTTTATGCTATAATGAGATACCTAGAAAAACGGTCATGGGATTGGTAATCTTATTTGAGAGTGAATGTTGGGCCTCTAAGGCAGAACATATCCACAACATTTGTGACATAATAATGCAGATCTTAAGATGGTGTGCCTTCATACAAGATCGGACAAGATTTGAAATAATCACGTTAGACAGATAGTAAATAACCCACATAGAGGATAAAATGAAAGAGGGTTGCTGGAGATGGTTTAGTCATGTCCTATGTGGACCTCCAAGTGCATCAGTCAATAGGTGCAACGATTATTGAAAGTGCTAAAAGGAATAATGTAGATCCAAAATTATATGGATAGAAGTTGTTTTAAAGACCTATAATCTCTCAGAATCAGTATGGTTGTAGCTAAGAACATACTATAATGACAAAAAAGGATCATATAGGCAATACCAACTTGTTGGAATTAAATCTTAATTGTTTTATTCCGGTACTTACGCTAGGTCTTTATAGGTTATTTGGTCTAATTTGGTTTGATGTTTGTATGTCAGTGTTGGGTAAGTGTAAGATTTGGAGAACCTTTAGTTCTTAGGAACCCCTAATTTGCTTTATGAAACAAATTATTTGCTAGAATTGGAATGAATGTGTTATATAACCTATCCAAGTCTTGGGATTTCAGATTTATAGCCTGTTTTGGCCAAGCTTTTCTTAGCCAGGTGTTTGGCCAAGCTTTTAGAAGGAAAAAAGTGTTTTTGAGTAGAAGCCGAAGTTGTTTTTGAGAAGCTGAAAAAAGTAGCTTCTCCCTAAAATCCCTAAAAGTACTTTTCAAGAAAGCACTTTTTAAAAGCTTGGCCAAATACCAATTACTGCGCAAAAGTGCTTGGTTCAACTTTTGTTTATGTGGTTTTACTTGCTTATGTCTAGTTTTCGGCTTAAACGTTATCTTTCCTCATGCATTTTGCAGGTTTATCGTGCTACCGTGGAACCAATTATTCCTACCATCTTTCAGCGCACAAAAGCAACATGTTTTGCTTATGGCCAGACAGGTTTGCTATATTTTCCGCAAGCTTGATTTATTTTGTCAGTAAAAGAGATGCATCTTGGAAAAATATGTCTAAATTTGAGTTATGCGGCTTTTCGAGTTGCCAGTTCCTTGCTTTCAGGTTGAAGTGCGTATGTTTCTGAAATGGCCTTTTAAATTTGTGACTTTTATGACTAGGAATATAGAGATTGTTGGGATCCAGACTTGTTTGACCAGCATGCTTATAAACAACATATTTGATCGAGTAGAGATTAGATTATTCTAATTTTTCTTAGATACCTTTTCTTCCGGAGTTGATGGAATGGTGTGCCACATCTCATTCTTCATATTTCTGCTTTTAGATGTTTCAAATTATGAAAGTGTTGTACTCCATATTCTTCTTGACATCTTTCTCGCATGTTCATGAGCGATACATGTTTTACTGTAAGCCAATCATATGAATTTCTCAGTGTCATATTTTTTAAGTTTATGCCACTTATCACTACTAGTTTGTTCGCATTTGGGCAGTGCTATTGTGGGCAGCTCCTCGATCAGTTATCATAGAATTGATGTTTTGTCCTTTTTCCTTCTCTTATTGATGGTTCAGGTAGTGGTAAGACATACACAATGCAACCATTGCCTCTCAGAGCTGCAGATGATCTTGTCAGATTGTTGTATCAGCCAATTTATCGTAATCAGAAGTTCAAGTTGTGGCTCAGCTTTTTTGAAATATATGGTGGGAAACTGTTCGATCTTCTCAGTGATAGAAAGTTAGTATCCTTACCTGCATTGAAAATCTCTCTCTCCTTTGAATGTCAATAGAATTTTAAGTGCGTAATTTTTTCCCTTTTCAAGTAGGTTATACCCTGCATAACACAAAAATTAGAATGGTTAATCTAGAACCTCTGTATGGATCTCCAACATTCATCCGTTGGTGGTATCTGATCTTATAGATAACTTTCCACTAAAGATGAAGATAAAAAATAGAGAGGAAGCACCTAAGGGTGTGGCTTAGTGGTCAATGAAGTGGGTGAGAACCATGAGGTCTCGTTTAAATCCCAGCGGAGGCAAAAAACACTAGGTGATTTCTTCCCATCTATCCAAGCCTTGGTGGATAGAGTTACCTGTTGCTGGTGGGAGATGGCAGGTATCCCGTGGAATCAGTAGAGGTGCGCGCAAGCTGGCCCGGACACAACTGTTATCAAAAAAAAAAAAAGAGAGAGAGGAAGACACTTGAAGACTTAAAGTATCCTCATTGATTTGATGATAAAAAGCAGTGTTTTCTTTTTTGCTTCAAAAGTTATAAGGTTCCTCTCTACCCAAACAGTCCACAATAAGCATAAAGGTGTGATCTTCCAATTATGTCTTCATCTCTTTTCCACTATCTGCTCTTGCCAGCACTTCAATGTCATTTTCAGGTGTCTTGGTTGTCCAACATATTGAAGAATAAATCATTGTCAAACCTTTCTTATAGTTTGTTTCACCAATATGGAGCTTCATGTTTGAAACATATATATTCTGTCATTTTCTTATCATTTGTTCCTTTGCGCCCTTATGTAGGAAACTTTGTATGAGAGAAGATGGGCGTCAGCAGGTTTGCATCGTTGGGCTCCAGGAATTTGAAGTTTCAGATGTGCAGGTTGTGAAAGAGTATATTGAGAGGGGAAGTGCTGCAAGAAGTACAGGTTCCACTGGTGCAAATGAGGAATCATCAAGATCACACGCGATATTACAACTTGTCATCAAGAAACACAATGAAGTAAAGGACTCTAGGCGAAATAATGACGGAAATGAATCCAAGGGTGGGAAAGTCGTCGGAAAGATTTCTTTTATTGACCTTGCTGGTAGTGAGAGGGGGGCGGACACAACTGATAATGACAGACAGACAAGGTACCTTCTTATGAATGCATCTGGCTGCTCTTGTATATTCCTTTCCTGGAACTCTTTGGACTTCTTCATTCTATTTTTTTTCTTTAGAGGTTGAACTAGTCCGTTTCATCGTATCTGTTTCGAAAAGTTTGACTTATCAAAAATAAAGGGAAAGAAATCTATTTCATGAAGTTATATGTCGAACCACCACACTGAACATAGGCCAAGCTGGAGTTCTGATGGTATTGATTGATTCTCCAGTAAGGAGAAAAGGATACAGTGATCAGCACAGTTGTATGGCTTTGTTGTGGATGAAGTTCAAGAGAGTTGTATGTTTCATATTACTATTCTGTATTAATGCTCAAGGGATGGTTTTCTGTAACTCTGGAAAAAATCTTGACTGTATCAAGTACATTCAGTTCTCTTGTAGAGATGTTCTGAGTTTTCGCTTTGGCCAGTTAGAAACCGTAACACTTGAAGCTGGTTTGTTGCATAAAATGTTTGAGGTCCAGATTATTCCTTATCGCCACCCCACTCCACCCCAAAAAAAAAGCACTTTTATGGCCCTTTGCTGCCAATATGTTGAAGTAGAATACTTTGAAATCTTCATTTTTGTCTGGTTTAGGATTGAGGGAGCAGAAATTAACAAGAGCTTGTTGGCTCTTAAAGAGTGTATTCGTGCTCTTGACAATGATCAGCTTCATATACCGTTCCGTGGGAGCAAACTCACTGAAGTACTTCGTGACTCCTTTGTTGGCAACTCAAAAACTGTTATGATTTCCTGCATTTCTCCCAATGCTGGATCATGTGAACATACACTAAATACCTTGAGATATGCTGACAGGTAGCTCTTGCCTTTTTTGTACAAATTGAATGTTTTATTCGTTTGATTATATGGATGAACCTATTGACATTGTATTTACAGGGTTAAAAGTCTATCCAAAGGTGGAAACACCAAAAAAGATCAGAGTGCAAGCATAATACCTCCTACAATCAAGGAACCTCCTTTAGCGACTACATTGGCTGCTTCTGTTGAGGCAGAAAATGCTTTTGAGCAACCCCATGAATCTAAAGTATCAGAAGCAAGTAGGAGAGTTATGGAGAAAGAAAGCACATCATACAATTCCACAAATGATTTTGATAAACAAACCTCTAGATTTTCTTCAAATCATACTTTCAATGGTCCGGAGGAAGGTGGGCCAAATTTTGGTGGGACAGATAGGGACAGGTTTGAGGTTAAGAATAGCTATGGTGTTCCAGCTGGTCAAAGAATGGTCTCGGCATCAAATTTGCAGAGCTCAACTGATACAGAGGACAAGGTGCAGAAAGTGTCTCCACCTCGGAGGAAAGTTTATCGTGATGAGAAACTTGAAAAGGCGGGAAAATGGTCAAGAAAAGATGTATCAAGCTCTGAGTCATTCTCAACAAGTTATAAACAGCAAAGCGCAAGTAGTCCTAATATAAGAAGTAATGGGTCGGGACAAAACGAACCTAGTTCACCCCCTTGTGATGAGAATATCAATGAATTACTGCAGGTTAGACTTCGATGTCCTTTTACTTATTATCTCATGAGATATCCTTACTAATCACAGTTATGACCTTACATTCACATATGTGTACTTTTCCTCTTTTTGTTGTAAAGGAAGAAGAAGCCCTGATGGCTGCACACAGGAAAGAAATTGAAGATACAATGGACATTGTTCGTGAAGTAAGCGAAGTCATTGTTATTCTAGTCTAATAAAGTTCTTAATACTTTATCTTCCTGCAAATTAGGAATATTTATAGGGTGTCCGGGAAGGTTCCTGCATTTCTACAACATGCATGACAATTGCTAAAACCTAACGCAAGTCACTCTTCCTAGAGTTCTATCCTAATTCTGGTATCTCCTAAGCATTTTCCTTGGATGCTCTACTATGCTAAGAGTCCGGATGCTTTGTTTATGAAACTATAAAAGACTTGCACTGGTTTTCTGCACAAAGTTATGCTTTTTCTTTTTCTTTTTAATCTTTATCCGTTTGTCTCCCTTTAAAACTATACTATCTGCTGGCATTTTTATAACTTTTGGCTTTTTAAGTTTGGATTTGAAGAGGAGGGTAGTAGGATTTTTGTCACTTAGTTGCTACTTTGCTCATCCAGGACTTGTCACCTATTTCTGTCTTTTCTCTCGCTCAAGACAAACTAAATGATTTTCTTTCAGCATTGTGAAAATAGATGTTATAGTTTTGAAATTTTGTCCCATCTTTAAGGGTGATTATTTTACGAGGGAATAGCCCTATGTAGTGAACTTGTTATTATGTCCTCTGACTACCTATATCAACATACAAATGAAAGGTTGGATCCAGAAGAAAGAAGGGTATAAGCTATTCACTTAAGATAATTAACATATGTTGCCTTTTCTCTACCAGGAAATGAAACTGCTGGCAGAAGTTGATCAGCCTGGAAGTCTAATAGACAATTATGTATCGCAGTTGAGCTATGTGCTGTCACGAAAAGCAGCAAGCCTGGTTAGCCTTCAGGCTCGCCTTTCCAGATTCCAGCATCGATTGAAAGAGCAGGAAATACTGAGTAGAAAGAGGGTACCCCGCTAAGGGAACAATTTAGTTGCATTTGAAGTGGTCTCCTTTTCTCCCTTGTATAATCTGTGCCTTCGAAACATTCAAGAATAGCTTAATCTATCTTGCCAACACAAACCATCAGGTGAAGTTACGTTGGGCAGATGTACAGAAAACAAAGCAGTGGTTGTTGTCTTATGAACTTGAACTAATGGAACTATAGACATACATTCATGCTGATTAACAAGTTAAGAAGCAATGCTGTTTTGTCGTGATCAGATTTGGACTTGCTGAAACGTGGACAGAGATCCACATCTAGTACTGTGTTGTCAAATTTCATGTTGTGCAGTGTCGCCAAAGTATAGGTTTCTGGGAAGATAGATGTATATTTGTAACTTAACTTTTACTATATGTTGTCTTGCAACAATATGACTGATTCAATGATTTCACTCTATCAAAACATTTATTTTATTTTTATTTTGTGCTAGTATTTCTCATGCGCGTGATTGGCGCATTGGCTTTACTGAATTAGCCATTTGTATAATTCTCGTCCCTACTGAAAAAACATCATGTTCGCTATTGTACATCAGAAATGTTAGTGAACTCGAGTGGCTAAATTTTGGCTCTTTGGTTTTATTCTTTTAGATAGAAAAAAAAGCAGAAATATAAGAAGTTCGTGATCTTGAGAGTAAATATACCTCTCTATTAAGTAACAATAGAAAGAGAGATTTGGTTAATGTTCTATTAAGTTTTTTCCTCTCTATGTGAGAAGTGTATCACACGTTCCGAAACACCAATTCTGAGATTAAATTACCCACAAAAAAAGGTTTTTAATTTGGGTCAGGTTCGCTGGATGGATATATTTAGGACCACCATTTATATTTTTGACACTGTTAAGAAAAGTATTAGGAAAATAACCTCGTGCTGAATCTTGATGATTATAAGAATTTTCAGCCACACTTGACACAAATTATTCGTTAGATGAACTTATTGTGACCAACAAAGTTATGTGACATTACTAGATAATTTTATTAATTTGAGTGACCATTTAAGGAATTAACTTAGAAGATTCTTATATAATTTCTTCAAATAAAAGGGTTAGTTTGTCGAAAAAACATTTAAAAGAGAGAGAGAGAGAATCTCCTCATCATTGGGTTGTCAGCATTATTTAAGGTTGATGAAAATGAGCTAGTAAATGTATGACTCAGCATACAGTCAAGTGAAATTGGATTAACTCCTTTCAGATGGATATTAACGTTCCTTGATTTGCTCAAAGAGATAAGCGTATAACCCAATGACTTGCAAAGATTTTAATTTCTTTCTATTTTCGAATCATATATATTATAGATAAACCAAAGGGCTGAGCTGAGACTAAGCTGATTAGATTGCTTTGGTGGCAAGAAATATAGTCTTTCTTTTTTTCTTTTTAAAACAGTCAATCACGTATCAACATTCTATACTATGACTTAAATCAAGATTTATAAAAAACACTTAAGCGCGGATTATGTCACAAAACCAATCAACAAGCTACAATGCAACATTTATACATTAAGCACTATTGAAAGACGCGGATCACATAGTTTCTATGAAATTGCAATATTAATTTCCATTAAATTACCCTTGTTATTTTGATGATTATAATTTTGGGCTGTTTGCCTATATATATTTTCCTTGTCTCATTAAATTCCTTCATATATATTCTGATTTAAAGCAACTCTCATCCAACATCTCCTAATTAATTGTCCTAGATCTCGCTTTGGTGTATACCAAGACATTCTCCAGTAATAGAAAAGAGGTAAGCTTATTTGCTTCTTAATTATTTAACTTCGTGATATTTTTCAGAATTCAACTATAGGCATTAAGCATACATCGTTTTTGTGCTAAAATGTCATGTATATTGAAATCAATTACCATCATATATAGCCTTTTTTTAAAGTAGTGTTGGCAATAGGCTTTCCAACAACAACATACTCATTGTATTCCCACAAGTGAAATCTAGAGAGGGTTGTGTGTACGCAGACGTTATCCTTACCTTGTGTGAAGTAGAGATGCTGTTTTTGCCCCAGGAATATTATTTTTGAAGATACGGAAGAAGAAAAAAAAGGAGGATATACATATTTGCTGATAAGGAAAATGTCACATCCTTTCAACACTTTTGCTCTCAAGATGAAAGTACACTGCAGGGATTGTGAAAAGAAACTGAAAAACGAGCTGCAAAACATTAAGGGCGTTCGTTCAGTAGAAATTGATCAAAAACTTGAAAAAGTAATCATCTCAGGCAAAGTAGACCCTGCAAAAATCCTAACCAAGCTTGAAAAGGTTGGGAGAGAAGCAGAATTGTGGTGTGAACAAGAACATCGTCGTAAAGATATCACGCGACTGAAAGTGATTGATCCGCTGAATGATCCTGACATTATGACACAACTGGAGCAATTTACTGACCCCAGTGATGAAATTGTGGAGGTGAAAACAACTATTAAGATGATTTTCAAAGGGGAATCAAGAAATGGTGTCCCTAGTAACAAAATTGTGGAAATTACTACCACCACCAAAAATGTGAAAAAACATCAAGATCAAGTGCTTACACATGATCATGATTGTTCACACAGTGGTGGTGGACTTTGTGCTGCTTCTTCATCATGTTGTGGTGGTCACGCTGCTATAAGTCATAATCTTGATTATGGGTGTTGTCAATATGGTAATAATACTAATTTGGGTCCTTGTTGTGCACATGGTAGAAACTCATCTTATTACCATAGCAAATATGGTAACGATTGTGCACATTACAGAAACTCATGTTATAATTGTCATTGCCAATATGTTAATACTAGTTACGATTCTTGTTATGCAAATAGCAATTCAGGGCCAATATGGTCAAATGATAATATTCCCTCGGCTCCACCTATGCCAGATGACTACAATTATAAGGCATCACCATCACCATCATCCTCGGCAAGGCCTCAACCCTATTACAGGGACTTAAGCGACGAGAATGAGAATAGCTGCACAATCCTATGATTTCAGCTTGTTTTTATGTAATAAAAGAGAATTATATGTAAGAGAGTGTGTGTGTCTGCGTGCATGTGTGTTGAGTTGTCCCACATCGGTGGGATTTGAGGTCATTGGTCTCTTTATATGATCTTGGGTAATCCTCACCTCATAAGCTAGCTTTTGGAATTGAGTTAGGCCCAAAATCCATTTATTAATGTGTGTGAGAGAGAGACAGAATAAAGTGGAGTAGTTCATGTATATAATTACTTTTGTGTAACTACTTAGTTTGTAATTTTTGCTCCTTGTCTAAATATTCACTCTACATCTCCAGTTGCTTTCCTTTTCTCTGTTTTTCCCCCTTGTGTTTGCTCTAACAATGGTCACAGAACATTAGTTTCCATGGAAACAATTTGTTAGATTTTCCTCTCCAGTCAAATTTTTCAAGAGCATATAATTTTGGGCGCTATAGCTGTATAAACTCTCAAAGTTAATATGGAGACAATCAATATTTAAACATGATTAAGACCCTTTTTCTAGTTTCTAAACAACTAATATTAGTGTGGGGCATGTCCATCAACCTAAGAACTCGGAAATGGAGACAGGAAACAAATAGGAGGAGCCAAATACATAATAGATGCTTCCCCAAAGTCAATCATCTAGTCGAGATCTTCACTTACACCGTAGTAAAGCAAAGCCGACAAACGCTCGACTTCAGTAACATCTTCACATACTAGTTTTCTAGATTCTTAAGCTAAACGTTCCTATTCCAGTTTATATTTTTCCCATGGGCTACTATACCACGTCTCTTAGGTATAAATCACCTGGACAATGTATATAGTAGTGGGAACAACTTCCTTACATTTCGATTTTGTTGCATTTGGAGATTGTGTAAATGAAAAAAGACGAGTTCTATAATTTTCTTAAGTAATATTTATACACGGAAAATAGGGACACAGAACCCATCTAACCTGCAGATCCAGCAAAGAGGGATCATCAGAGCCTTGCACAGCTAAAACAGCCATTTATATCAAGCTGGATACAAAAGCATCCTACATGGTCAGGTTGAAAGTGCTAATGGAAGAAGAAAAACTAGAAAGATAGTACATGAACGGCGATTTACAAGCAATCAACTCAAGGCAAAAACGGATAAGTTGGAACTTGGCAGGATTAATAGTTTGCATGCTTTAGCTTAGCCAAGTACTCTAATGATACAAACAGGAGAATATCGAGAAGCACATCCCTTATATTGGATTTCACCATCAGAGTGAATGTAGCACTGCGCCAGAATTTGGAGAAGGTTGTTGCACGGGGACGGAGCCATCTTCATCCCGAGATTGTGTTAGTATGTCCTGTCCAAGACAGAAAAGGCAACTTGATCACTCCGACTAAGCAATCACATAAAAATTAATGGCAAAAAGATATTGGCATGAAAGCTATCCTACAAATACTGAATATTTAATAATTATTTATTAAAAGTCGGAGCAATGTATATCTATAAATTGCAAAAAGAATCTTGGTGCACCTAAAAAGTTAGTGGTAATTTCAAATCCTTGGGAAACTTACAGCTTAAACCCAGACAAGTTAGATATTCGGGGCAAAGAACCATTGTTTAACCACTATGATAGAAAAATAAGCAATACCTGTGCCTGTAAGAGCTGATTAGGTTGTTGATCTTGTGCCACTGAATATGATTGTGGTTGGGACATCCGGTAATATGGTTCTTTCAAATCAAGTTTTCCAGATGATGTTTGGAGCACATCTCCAACTGTAGCTATTCAAATTGATCCATGGTATGTTAGATTCTTGAAGAAATATGTTAGATTCTTGAAGAAATCTATCAGCAAATTTGACTTCATGAGACAAAGAGACCAACAAGATTCGATACAAATGCTACAAACGACAACGATAAAGACCTACCAGACAATGTTAGATAAATTGTGTAACTTTGTGCCTTATGGGCTACCAGGCGAAGGCAACCAGTTATCTCCTGTCCTGGCATGACATAGAGTGGCTGTGACAACACGCACCGAAGCTGATACCAGTGAGTTGTAGGTGCACCGGGAGCCGTGGTCAGCAACCTCGGTACAGTGCTGCAGAAAGAAATGATGCAATTTACTGCAAAATAGCAACAAGATCCATCGACAAGGATGCAAGAATAACAAAAGCGTACCTTCCATTAAAAAGTACATCAAACCAGCAAGCCAGCCCATGAATTCTAGTGCTAGCAGAAGATGTAAATCTCAATGGGATGTCAATTTCATAGAGATCTTCTTCCTGTAATATATATAGAGAAAAGGATAATTTCACCCAACAGTATGTTTCAAGAATTTCTGGCTAGAGACTGGTACAATGCAAGAATGCAGTTTGCTAAATGACCTGATTTTTCAACAAAAACCATTGCCTCATATATGAGTAATTCCACCACAGATAATTTTTCCCTATCAAACCCGACTCCACAAATAGGAACTTGTTCACTTTAAGAGACAAGAAAGCATGTATATAGTGGATACTAATCCGCAAAAGTAGAAGGAACTGCTAATTTATGCATTATGCTTCCAATAACTTTGTATATCTGTTGATTATGCTTTTCCTTTTTTGTGAAAAAATGTTTTTATTTTTATTAGAAAACTGTCTTAGGTTCCTTAACATTAAATTTGTAGGATGCTCTTCACTCATCGAGAAAAACATATAATAAAAGCATATAGAATAAAGGACGTTTGTATCAACTCTGATCTACGAACAACCTACAGAATGAAATTTCTGATAATACCTTTATCGAAGTGAAGTTAATCACGTGAGATATTGCAGGAGCTACCAATAACCTCGGATCAAAAGCATCAACCACTGGCTGTAAAGAATATGAATATCCAAATTAAAGAAAGAATAAATTAGCTGTACTAACAATGTCTAAAGGGATGATACCCTCAGGGGTTGGCCTGGTGGCAATTGACTTGGGCCTTGGGCATGCTTCCTTTCAAGGTCTCAAGTTCAAAACCCACCGAGTGCAAACAATTTCTGAGGGTCATCGGATTGGATAAACCTGAATTAACCGTGGTGTACTTGCGGGAAACTCCTTGCCGAGGGCTTGTGCACCCCCGGGATTAGTCGGGGCTCATAGAGACTCGGACACCCGGTGAAAATAAAAAAAAAATGTCTAAAGGGATGATGAGAAAACCAAGTATACCACAAAAGAGCCCTTTTTAATAATTAAAGCTACAAGTATTCCATCTCAATTCTTTCCAGCTGATGAGAATATCTACTGCATCTTAAGATATTACATTATTAATTATTGCATTTGAAAGAGTGTACAGTTTTTTTATTCATGCAATTCGTATAGGACAGCTCGATCAAATTAAATTAGCCCCTTCTACCACACCTTGGTAATGAACTACAACAATACCTCTCGCTAACACATATTCTCAAGTTTATGAAACTAAATACATGACATTGGGGTGGGGGAAAGGGTAGGTTCAGCCCATACAACTATGACTTTGAGTATGAAATTCAACTTGGATGCTGAAAGATGCTTCTTAATACAGTACATCAAATTAGGGACCATCAAAGTCCATCAATGATTAAGAAATTATTCGAGCATAAACTTGTTTAGGTTCTCCCTTCTCTTTCTAAGAACTAAAAATTGTTCAACAGTATAGGCATTTATGAAGCATTGTCTGAAATTCTGAAGCTTGAATTGTACAATTTACAAGTTTAGCATAGACTGCACATCCACGAATTTAAGTAACCAAGCAACATTAAGACCATGGACAACACGGTACTATGGAAGTAAACAACTAAGGCTGTTGTAAATGCTTACTAAGTCAAAATGAATAATTCTGAGGCCAAGTTAATAAATTCCTAATATGTATGAGATTGACCTGAGAAAAGTATCCTTCATATGCAGATCTCTGCAAGGGTGTCAAATCAACCCCAAAATAGCCCTGTTGCTGCCAAAAAATAGCCTGCATGACAAAGTTAAACAAAAATTAAACTCTTTTCACAATGAAACTGACTATAATCACCGATGTAACTTCCATTCCCATAAATAAAATATAAGCCTTCAATTGACAATATTTTTAAACACTAACATGAAAAAAAAATGGGCATTGAGATCTTAGTGAAAGAAACTCCTCTTCATATAGCACCCACCATCCTCTTCCAGAGGGGGAGAGACCCAGTTTAGAAAGAAACTGTCATAGAGGAGATACACCCAAAGAGCAAGAAGACAGTGATATGATCCAATGTACCTTGTTTGCAATTTCCATATACAAATATTCGTCACTGAATGGTGCCACGTGTATTCTACAAAAATAATGAGAAACATAAGCTGGAATTCGGAAATTAACTCATATAACAAACCACGGAGCAAAAGGAAAACCTGAAAAGGTTGCATGCTAGTTTATGTATCACAAATTCAGGAGGGACTTGGGAGAAGTGCAAAATGTTTCTTTTAATAAGGAATTCGAAAGACATGTAAAAGCAATTGGAAAAAAAAAAGAATTAAGGTTTTCAAGGAAGTTCGAAACACATGTAAAAGCAAATGTAAAACAAAGGATAAGGTCTTCTTTTCAGAGATTGGATTTGGGAGAGGGGCAGCAGCTTGGTTAACTGAATGGGATGACAATAAAATATAAAAAACAGTGGACAGCTGCATTGAAGCATATTCGTGGACACCAGACTGAGAATTACGCTTGAAAGCTCGTCTCAAGTATAAAAAAAAAGGAGAATAATGTAAACTTGAGTTTCCCACATTTTGCAAGTCAATTTTAGTTATATCATTGTACCCGACCTCCTTAATGATTCAGAGAAGGAGCAAGCTGATAGCTCGAGCTGGAAAGGAAATAGTCTATGATACAAAAACCTATTAAAAGATAATGTGTCAAATGTCTGGTGGTAAAAAGGTAAAGCACTGTATTTGGGAAAGAAGTGTAAGAAACAAACAATCTCATAAGCAAACTACTTATCAAAAAAGAAAAAAGAAAAAAAAAGAACCTCATAACCAAACTATTAATTTCATAAATGATTTGACACGGAAAGACTCCTCAAAATTGACAAGACGCAAAATTACCTTCCTACTGTAGGAAACATTTTTCCATTTGGAACTAGAAATCGATCTCTTGCAATCACATAAGACTCTAGCATTCTTTCATTAACTAACAAAGTACCTGCAAAGTAAATTCAACGTATCACACCCAGCAGGTTTAAACCTGTTTCATTTGGATAATTTAATCACAGGATTGTGGTTGGTTTGGATTCTGAGATAACATGCTTCGCCATATTTTCAAAGATTGACACCTTGAACTCTTTTCAGGAAAAAATAAAGGAATGTTCTTTTATAACGAAAAATAGAAAAAGGAAACTTAATAGCCTCATAATACAAACAAAGCAAAAGTGTCCATGTATAAGAGACTTTCAAGCAGGTTTAAACCTGTTTCATTTGGATAATTAATCACTGGATTGTTTTCTATAATGAAAAATGTAATGAGTAAACTTAATAACACTCAAAATAAAAGGAAAGCAAAGCATTTATTGTCGCCAACAGATATGTGATAGTCCCTTCTTTTTTTCTTTTTTCTTTTGGGTTGGGGGAGGGGAGGATGGGATGGGGATGCTGGGCGAATATTACACTAATATTTTACAGGAAAAGGACAAGGCATCCTCTCCTCAAGTCATATATAACTTCGGTAACAGATATTCCGATGATTATGAAAATTAAGAAGTCCAGGTTTCACAAGAAAAAGCATGTAATTCAGAATACTAACAATAATCAATTGATGAGTAAAGGCTACGAAAAAAGCACTACTAACACCGAAGAGTTTCTAATTTCTAAAGGGCAAACTGCAAGAATATTTCGTTTCAGTTAGTTATCAAATTCCTTTGCATGAATCTGCAGATGCATAATACTATAAAGGACATCAATTCAGTCATTTCATATGCATCTGCTTTTTGTCGCTTGAAACTTTGAGCAAAATTTTGTTTCTCGAGCAGAGAAAAGGACTAGCATATATAAGAACAGAAGGTGCTTAGAAACAGGGGTGTATCTCAGAAGAATCCAATGAAACAAATACTGAACAATGAGAACTCAAAAACGAATTTGGCTGCAGCCCAAAATGCAGTAGAAGTGTTAATTCAGTTTTCAACAAGCAAACCAGCAACTTAACATATCTCCATGGTGTATGTGTTCATCTTCTTGAGAGTAGTAGAATTGTTTCCTTGCACATAGGCACAACTTAACTTCTCCCTGATCTTTTGTTTTCATAACATGTGCATAAGCAGTTATTGAAGATGTTGCATTCGTGTTTTAGTATATTCTCCATCTTTTAGTAGAGGCAATTGAAACAAGTAATACCTACAAGTTTCTTAAATTCCTTTCTGAAATAATCAATCAAATATTTTATATATATCCATACGAATGTTCAGAAAGAACTTTAGCTGTCAACCAGGGGATTTACCACCATTTTTAACAAAACATGCAGCATTGTCAAAGTATGTCCTCACATAGCTCTATCACATACGCTTCATATCAGTCAAGATAGATAAGCTTACCCATTGGCTCAGAGATTAAGATATCGGCTTTCACAGGTAACTCTACTTCTTCAACCTTTCCTTTGATTACCTAATCATTCATTGAAAAGAGAAAACTGATAAACAAGGAGCAACCTTAGCAGCCAAGATAATGAAGGAATATATTGTAAAACTCTTTTGAAAGACACCAGAATGAGGAAATGTATACTTACTGTAATTCTCTCACTCAACGATGGGTTTCCTGCAATAAGCTTTTTAGCATATTCGGCCATTTCAGATGCCTCTATGGCATAAACATGTTTTGCACCAGCCTGAGAGGGTTTTGTCAAAGGGGAGGAGAGACAAGAAAAAAATACAATGTACAAATATCAGTAGAAGTGGCTAAGCTATTGTTCATATCATTCAATGAAACCACATAAACCTCATTGGTACAAAAGATAACCTGAGCTGCAAATAATGACAAAATACCGCTACCAGCTCCAACATCAACCACTACACGACCGAGAAAGTCAGCACGGTTCTCAATTACAGCAGCGTAATAGGTTCCTGCAAGTTTCATATTTACCATTGTCAACCTTCCAATTATTGGATTTAGAATGTTGGGCTCCTTCTTAAGAAAATGCAAAAAGGCAACAGTTTGCAAAACATTCTAGGGAAAAGGGAAAGCGCAACCCTCTCATAAGACTAGACGAGCCTCGGGAGAAACATTTGAGTTGAAGCTGAAAAAAGAATATTTTCAGGAGAAGTTAAAAGAAGTTTGGGCGTGCTGAAGTTGGTGCTTCGACATGAACTTCACTTGGAGAACAATTTGTGAAAGTTAAAGAATTGATAAACTATAGTTGACTTACACCTTCAGGTACTAATCAACATTTTATGTGAATATTAATTGATATTTCACTTGAAACACAAAACGTCATGGCCAAGATACTATTCGCAAATAGTGACTTCAGTATTTAAAATATTGAAGAAATCATTTCATGGCCAAACAGGCTTAAATAGCCCCAGGTCATGACACAGAAAAGACCAAAGTTCAGAACATTACCTGTCCTTACAAAATCTTGCAACATATTTTGCTGATGCAATAGTTGCCCGTAGTAATGAAAATACATTTTAGCAGAAGATGCCTCTATTTTGTCATCAAATTTACTTTTCAAAGTTGATACTACTCCATTTGGCAGAGGAGATCCTGAAAGGAAGACTTGCAGAAGTTACAATTATTTTTCTTCTCCTTTTCTGGATAAGTTTACAATTATTCGTGGCAGCATTATTTATCATATTTAGATCCAGAAGTCCATTAGCCTAGTGCTGCTCGTGGAATGAATCATGAGTTCAATATCTTAAGACTCATCGTGCAGTATTTAGATCCACAGAGTAGTTGAAACATCCAGATAAAAATAAAAAATAAAAAATACATTCTTAAATGCAGCAATTTAGAAGCTCACTCGTGCATCAAAATGGGCAACTAACACACTGCATTCTAAGTTTTTGACAAGAAATGTTTACCCGTAAGACATTACTGTTCTGTATATTTCAAAACTAAGAAAGGATAAACATTGATTACACGTAAAAGAATAGTATATGCAGATTCCCTAACTTCCTATTAACCAAAAAAGACCCACCATTTAACTTTTTCGGGTAAAAGTTATGACTCAAAACTAATGTCATCGAGTAGGACAAATTTAAGGAAAGTGATACCCAAATTCAAGAAAATATCAATAATGGGTGGACTATCAATACTAAGATCACGTGGGTAATAGACAATGATGATAGCACTAATGCTAACAAATTAAATGGCTTATAATGCCTCTGATAAAATGTCAAAAAAGTGATTAATAGTCTATTTAATTCATTCAATACATCCAAATTCAATAATATCTCAAAAAAATCTTCATTCTGCTAACAAGTGACCTCGTATAGTGTAAAAGAAATTTCAAAATTACAAAAACTTATTTTCGTCTGGAGAAAAATAAAAAACAACAGAAAAGATGAAACCATGGTTATAAATGAAGAGCAGTTAAAAAAGTCTTTCAAAAACAGTTCAACAGTAAGTTGGTCAAACATTTCTTTTTTAAATAACACCTTAATAGTAAGTTGGTCAAATGTTCATAACTTAGTATCCACAATCAAAGCTTATCATACAGAAAATAAGAATGCAATTTAAGGCTTATCACATAGAAATTGATAAGGTAATTAGAAAAAAATCTCCTTCTAAAGCACACTCACTAACTATCCTTGAAATACTCAACATATATCTTACTCCACAATTATCAAGAACCAAAACTGCATCAGGTATCAGATAGTACTTTAACCACCCAAAAAGAGCAGATAGAGAGAGCGAGAGAGTCATTACTAGCATCTCAGTCAGAATCAAGAACAATTGGAGCAAAATATGAAAAGAGTGTGATTGTACTCCACAAGATGTACCGACTAACTTTTAGAGTAATAACAGACATGTCAAAACAGACCTTGAACAACCACTTCTGTCTTCCATTGCTCAAATGCACAATGGAAGGCCCTACTTTCCTCCTCATTTTTAAATTGAATGGAGATTCCCCTGGAATAGGCTTTCTGATTCAAAAGACCAAAGTCAATGCGACAGGACATTAATATGACGACAACAAACTGCACAAATTTAAATCCAATGAAAATATAAATGAGTTGCACCTTTAAATTCCCCATAAATAACCGTAAAATACACACATGCATTTACATACTGACACTTGTTTTCAATATGAAGATTGACATCAATATTATGATTGATGCAAGTGTGCGCTGCTTCATGTTTTCAGCTATACGCAGAATTGGACTTAAAGGAGCATGAAGCTGGTAACCTTTAGCGGACAATCTACTAATACTACTCCAATCATGAAGCTAATATTTATGCCAATCAACCAAGAAACTAGTGCGAACAGGTATCTCTAGAAATACATATGCAGCATTCAACAATGAAAATTTTCATATCCGTAAATGGTATAATATCTCCAGAAATCCTCCACGTGTGAACAGGATTTAAAAGCATTCAAGATTAATAACAGCTTAAAGACAACTAGTCTGCCCAACCATCAATATTGTACGCTATCAACAGGTACCTCCTTATTGGCTTCAGAAGCTTCAGATATGCACAGTGACTCTGCAGGTCCTAGCTTGAATAACTGGAAATACAAAAGCAGAACCAAAAGTAAGATACTGCCCCTATTCAAGCGCACGCAGCAGACAAGTCCCCGAGGAAAATCAGTAAAAATATCATCTTTTCTGTCTTCTCCTCCATTTGTTCAATTTTCTGCCAAGCCAATCACAGATAAACTCATGTAATCACATGTCATTCTCTTTTGTTGCTACAGAACATGAGAGAAAATGTACAAAACATGATAGCCAGTGGCTCTCCACCACTGTACTAAAAGAGGTTCAACTGAATCCCCTTCGCCAGAAAATTGTGCTCCATTTTTAGGTGAATATTCTTTTTTATATGTGTATATATTAATTGGTGAATTCCCTAAACATAAAAGAGCACTTTTTGACTCCCCTTGATGAAATTAGAGCCTCCGCCACTAACGGTAGCCCGAAGGAACTAACAAAAAATGCAGGCACTCTCGCATGTAACTAAAAGAATATGGGTTGAGAGAAGTAAAAATTTAATTTTTAACTAATACAGTTAAATTGCTTGGATTGGTGTAAACACTGGGTGCGAGTAAGTACTTACCAAGTACTCCAGCATCCATTACAAGTACATAAGCGTGGACTTAAAGAACAAATATAAATTTAATATAAAAACAACTTCAACTATTTATAGCACATCGAGTCCAACTATGTAACTAAACTAAATTCACAATTGATTGGTAAAAAAATGCATAAAACATGAAAACCAAATTAACCATAATTTTTTACTATCTCATAACCCGCGAATTTCAGTTTACACACGAAAATTAGATAGTAAATTTAAATGCATGCCTGTGAAGTTCGAAGATCGAAGGCAATGTCGGCACTTGATTCAGACTCCTGACAGAATCGGAGTTCCGTAACTCCAGAACACGACCTGAACCGAGCAAATATGGGTTCTGATTTACAAAACGAAGTGTCTGATGAAGAAGCTGAAACCTCCGCAATCCATAAAACCTCAAATTGACTCTTTTTCTGTTTAGAAAACTCCATTAACGCCAAATTTTCAAAGTATTGTCTAATTAAGTAGGGTTTTTATGAGTGGAGAGTGTGAAAGCAATTGGAGTGGGAAGTGAAGTGGAGTGTTAAAAGAGGCGCTAATGAGATTCTGCTTCTTTATATACATGGAGGAGAGTGAAAGTATACAAAGGTTTTTGCTGATTCAGTGTGGACGGTGACAGGAGGAATATTGTACAACTAGTGATATTTGAATAATTATTGAGACGTATGATTTGACTTCTGGAATGTACTTGCAGTTTCAAATATAATATTGGCATAAAATAAGGGTGGAAGAATAACGGTTCCGAACCGGAACCGTGACCGGAACCGCGGTTCTGGCGGTTCCGCGGTTCTAAACGGTTCCGGTTATACGGTTCCGGTTCCGCGGTTCCGGTTCCGCGGTTCCGGGCCGGTTCCACCCTTTAGAACCGTGGAACCGGAACCGCCAGAACCGGAACCGGACCGGTTCCGGCGGTTCTAAACGGTTCCAAACGGTTCCGATATTTAAAAAAAAAAAAAAATTTAAAAAATCGGACCGTTGGCGGAACCGTTTGGAACCGTTTAGAACCGCCGGAACCGGTCCGGTTCCGGTTCCGGTTCTAAACGGTTCTATCCGGTTCCCAACGGCCATTTTTTTAAAAAAAAAAATTTTTTTTTTTTAAATTCTGAAAATCAGAACGTTGGTATTGCAGAAATAGCCGTTTGGCATTTTTAAAATTTAGCCATTTGACCCCTCAAATTTAATTTAACCCCAAACTTTATATAATTACACAATTTCCCATTTCTCAACTATAAATACCCCCTCATTCTTTCATTTTAATTCACCAATTCATCAATCTTACTCAATCTCTCTCAATCTCTCTCAAGCTCTCTTACAATCTTTCTGTGCAAGTGCTTAATTTTTGTTGCAAATTCGTGAAACATTGTGAAGTTGTTGAATTGAAGTTTTCAAGTGTTCAATTACAACGATTGTCAATTTTTAAGAAGTTGTTCGTCAATCCGGTAAACTCGTTTCAACTCTTACGTGCTAAGAATATTTGTTGTGTGTTGATATTTTCCTTAATTATAATTAGTATGGCATTTTCATTGAAAAAAATGTTCGGAAAAGGTACATCTAAATCCGGTGAAAGTAGTAGCCAAAATCCTACCCCTCCCCCGGCTCCCCGACCTAGAAAAGATAAACAAGTTCAAACTAGTAGCCAACCTAGAAATACTAATGAAAACTTAGGAATACTTGATAGTGATCACCCGTGTTTTCAATTTAGCGATGTTAATTTTCTACATGATATAGCAGTCGGTGATAGAATAGATGATGATATTATGAATTTGCTTTATCCTAATGCACCAATATCTGAGGGAAATGAGGGTGATGATGATGACGAAACCCAACCTCCGGTAGATTTAGATGATACACCTACTAGTCCTGCTCCTAATGACCCAGAACACCCACCCGTACAAACTCCCACTTTTAGTAGACAACCTCGGAAACGTACAGAAATTTCATTAGTTTGGCATTTTTTTATTCAACTAAGAGATAAAGATAGGGCTAAATGTAAAACTTGTGGTAAAGAACTTGTTCATAGGTATACGGGTGATCGTAGCGGAACAGGTAGTTTAGTTAAACATATATATATACATCCTAGCGATAAGGCTAGATATTTTCAAATGAAAGCGGAACAAGAGGGGAAGTCAAGTCCTGATACTACAATTAACCAAAGTACTGGTTCTAACATGGTTCAACCAGGAATAAACACTGTCACCGGAGGTATATTGTACTACGATCCTAATAAGGATCGTGAAGAATTAGCTAAAATGATTATTGTTATGTGTTTACCTTATTCTTTTGCTTCTAATCCTGCTTGGATTCAATATATTAGACGAGTATTTAATCCTACATATAAAGGTTGGCCTCGCGTCACAGTTAAGGCCGACATTTATAAATATAAGCATGAATATGAACAGTACTTGCGCTATTTATTTACTCATATAAGTAATCGTATGTCTATTACAACTGATATTGGTAGAAGTGGAAATGATTGTGATTATCTAACCGTGACCAGTCATTGGATAGACGAAGACTGGACCATGCAAAAACGCATTATAGCATATAGAATAATTAATTCACGGCACACAGGTAAGTTTATTGCTAGCACTGTTTCTGATGTTTGTAGATATTTTTGTTTTAGTGATATAATAATGTCAATTTCCATGGATAACGCTAGTAGCAACACAACTGCAATAGGTATTTTAACTAGAAAACTTAATCCTGCTTTTACAAATATTTTCCATGTTAGATGTATATGCCATATTTATCATTTAATTGTTGGAGATGGTATGAGAATTTTAAACATAGAAATTGAAAAAGTTAAATTCGCTCTTAATTGGCTTTTTTATTCAAACCGTAGAAGTAGACTTAGAGAATATTATAAAAAATGTGACGAAAGTGGCCTTAGAGAAAGAAAGGTTCCTAAACCTTGTCCGACTAGGTGGAACTACATGTATGAAAGCTTAGTAGTGGCGTACGAATATAGAAACCCAATAACCGCTACTTATAATTCTAGGGATTGTGAGGATGAAGATAATGATATGCTAACTAATCAAGATTGGAATAACGTTAAGATTCTTTTAGATTTTTTAGAACATTTTAGTGTGGCTACAACTGCTTTATCTGGCCAATATTATCCTACAATTTCAAACTGTTTAGTATATATTGCCGCACTTGCTAATTTATTTGCTGATTTTAACGAGGGAGGGGAAATTTATGAAAATGCAATATTTGAAATGAAAAAGAAATTTAAAAAATATTTTTTTCCAATCCCTCCTATTTTTGGTGTGGCTGCTTTGTTAAACCCTACTATGAAAGCAGGAGGTCCTAACTTTTGGTATACTAGTATTTATCAATGTTTAGATCTTTCACCAGAAGAAATGGCTACACTATCTGATGCGAAAGCATCAATTACAGTGAATGCTCAAACTGTTTATAATGCTTATAAACATGCCGTAGAGCATGTTAGGCCTAATATTCCAACTCCTACTTCGTCCACGTCACAATCGTCTAAAAGAGTTGCTGGCTTAACAGCTCTTAAATCGTGGACGGAGTTCAGGGGTACTCAAGGTGAGAATTTAGATGATATTTCCCATCTAAACGAACTTCAAGTTTATTTGTCGCAGGGGCTAGAGAATGATAATCCAGACGGATCTTTCGACCTTTTGGATTGGTGGAAGACAAGGGAAAAGCATTTTCCCGTTCTTGCAAGGATGGCTCGGGATGTTCTGTCCATTCAAGCGTCAACTGTTGCATCGGAGAGCGTATTTAGTCAAGCCAGACTACAAATAGGAGATCATAGAGCGTCGATGCGGGACAGCTTGGAAAAATCAGTGCTCTTCCGAGATTGGATCCGCTCTGAAAGAAGAAACTTTGGGCTAGCTGAATCTCAACCCGAAATAGATGAGTGCTATGAAGAAATGCTAGCAGAAATTGCTCAAGAATCATCTTCACCCGGAAGTGGTGATGAACAAGCTTCATTTCCACCACCGCCAACACAACCACCTCCAAACCTTGAAGGTTTTATGAGATTTGTTAGAAATAATACATAAATTATGATGTAACTTGTGCATTGGCATGTCTTCTTTTAGTTTTTTTTCCTTTTAATGGTGGTATTAGTACCATGTTGTGCTCATTCCATTGGGGGAAGGAAGACTAAGAAAGATATGCCATTTTGGTCAATAAATATGCTTTTTATCATATACTTGAATATATTTGTCTCAATATTTCTTTGTCTTTACTTCTATATCAATCCTTGAATATAAAATATTTATATAACATATAATATATAACATACAACACATAATACTATTAATACTAACTACTACACAATATACATTATTTATATACAATATATACTACTTTACTACAACATATACTACTTATATACAAAATATACACTACTTATTTTGAATATATACTAATTTCCAAACACAATATATGCTATAGTAACAACATAGTACACCATATAAAAATATATTCTACAATATACTAATCACTACTATACAAGATATTTAATTTAAAAAAAAAAAAAAAAAGGTCGGAACCGCCTGGAACCGCCAGACCCGCGGTTCCGGAACCGCCAGAACCGGAACCGGGTGGTTCCGAAACCGTATGGTTCCGGTTCCGGCTCCGGAACCGCCAGAACCGGGAACCGCCAGAACCGGAACCGCCAGAACCGGGAACCGCCAGAACCGGAACCGTTTACCCAAATAGACCCAGAACCGGAACCGGATACAGCCTTAGCATAAAATTTACTATTAGCAATACGGATCCGAAACCTAAATTATGATATTTTGGACTCAAAATATTTTTATATAGTTAAAAAAATTATAATTCTAACTAAACGTAATATTATATTGCATTTTAGTTTAATAGAAAATTAGTCGTTAATGTAAAATATAGTATAGTATTGTATTTTTATTAATAATTTATTCTTTTTATAGGAAAGGCAGTATAATACTACGTTTCAGGAAAATATAATATTATACTGTATTTTTCTATTAAATTATAAAGTTCTTCTTCTTCCCCCACGACAGAACTCCATTGGTCCAAAATAAAACTCCCCACCCCCCTCCCCTCCCCTCTTCCAGCAGTCCCCCCCCCCCCACCCTCGTTTTTTAAAAAAATAATTGATTGGCCCCATCCGTCATATAAAAAGTGAAGAGTGTAGGTCTCGCATACAATCCAAGCCTTTGATTGTTATGGAGTCCTTGTTTCGGGCTCAAAATTTTAAATTTTCGACATTTCTAAAAACATAAATTGAGGTATTCCGGTTTAGTTTATGTCGAAACTCGTACAATTATGCATATTTCTTTTTTTAAATGTGTTTCCACGTTGATTTGTGTTATGTTTGCAATTAAATTTGTATGTTATTGTTATCCGGATTAAATTATTAGTGTTTAAAAAATAGCTAAAAGTTGAGAAGTAATTTTTATTGTCAATAAAATTGTTCATAAATATCTTTTACTGTTTTATATGTAATTTCGTGAATGTTATGTTTGTTTGTTGTTTTTATTTGTTTAGATTATTTATTTGCTTAAAGAATAGTGGCCTTTTAGCATAGTAAAATATAGAGCTTTATTGCGTAGTAAAATATAGAGACTTTTAGCGTAGAGTCTCTGTAGTTTAAGTATCTACTAACTACAAACTCTATCCGATTACACTTTAAAAAAATTAATTATTTAATTTCTAAAACAAACTTACAGAACTAAAAAATTAATATATGTTGCCAAATTAAATACCGAGCGTGGAACCCATAGTATATACCTTGTCCAATTAAAAATTAATTATTTAATTTATAAAACTAATAAAATTTTAAAAAATATTGAAATTGATACACATAAGAATTCAAGATAGATTGGTGCTACTAGGCTTCAAATATCAAGACTGGAACTCATAGATATTTACTCTGTCCAATTAAATAAATAAATATTAATTATTATAACACAAAGAAAATTCTAAAACTATTGAAATTAACACACATAATAATTCAGGATAGCTTGATGCTACTAGGCCTCAAATACCAAACCTGGAACCCATAATTATATACTCTGTCCATTAAATATTAAACATTAATTATATATCACAAACAAAATTCTAAAAATATTGAAATTGACATATATAAAAATTCAGGATAGGTTGATGCTACTGGGCCACAAATATCAAGCTAGGATCCCATAGTTATATACTTTGTCTTGTTAATAATAACATATTAATTATTATAACATAAAAAATTTTAAAAATATTGAAATTGACACACATAAGAATTCAGGATTAGCATAATGCTATTAGACCTCAAATATTAAGCCTGAAACCCATAGCTATATACTAGTCCTATTAGATAATTAAATATTAATTATTATAACACAGACACATAATTGATATTGTTTAATTTACAGTAAGCGGCGTGGACTTGCCGCTTGTGCATCCTGGACCGGCCTCGGATCAGATATTAGTGTTACAGGGTAACCATAGGTCCGCCTACGTATGGGAGAGTTATCTGTCGGATCAGACTCTTCGCGCCAGGAGACCGGACGACTTGTGGGACTTTTTGAGGCATAGAGATTTCCATCCATGTATAGTCCATGCATGTGTAGTACGGGCTTCCTTAGGATTTTTGAGATTGGGCGGCTGCAGCTCGACTGATCTCTCATCACGATTTTGATAGAGCGGTGGCGACCGGAGACGCACACTTTTTACCTGCCCACTGGAGAGGCCACCATCACGCTTCAGGATGTTCAGGTTTTATATGGGTTGCGTGTTGATGGACTGGTCGTTGCACTGGCCCGGTATGTGAGAGCTATGACGCATGCCCAGTATTTGGAATTGGTGGGGCAGTATACTGGTTTCAGGCCACAGGGTGAGGCTGCATCTAGAAGGGGCAGTCGCAATTCTGTGACAGCTATCAGACAGCATATGGAGGTATTGCACCCCGACATCACCAGCGAGATAGAGGATCTCCATATTCACCGGTACACGAGGTTGGCGTTGTTCCTTCTTTTTGGGGGTGTCTTGTTCCCTAACACTTCGGGAAATCTTATGAGTCTGCGCTTTCTACATCATGAGTTACCTAAGTACAGCTGGGGTGCTGCTATTCTCACTTACCTGTACAAGAGTATTTGTCGGGCTAGCATGGGCACCCATGTCGACATATGTGATTTTCTGTCGCTTCTAGATGTGACAACATATTCGAATACTATGTTCATTACTTCGAATTCTATATAGTCAAAATGACTCTTAAATTTTACATCAACCTTGTATGTTAGGTTTGGGCCTGGGAGCGGGTCCTACCGCTGCAGCCACCTCTACCACCATTAGAGTCGGACGTAGCACCTCTGTTTCTCCCTCTAACTAGGAGGTGGGTTCTCCGGCATGGGAACTACCGAGGCAATGATGCTCATCATAATCTCCCCCTTGTCAGGGATGTGTTGGATATACTGGAGGCCGCATAGGTAAATATGTACCTAATCTTACTTATTATAAATTCACTTGTGTTGTGCATACTCACTTTTATGTTATTATTTGATAGTTCATTTGGACGCCATACATTGACGAGTTGATAACTGACCTGCTCGATTATTGCTCAGTCGACTGACACCTTTGGAGCACTTCCGTCCCGCTGATGTGTCTCGATGTTGTGGAGCATCATGCCACAGAGTGGGTACTTCGCCATTTTTTACCGCCCCTAGACTATATCTAGGGAGCCTGAATGAGTGGCTACACATTATCAGCGGGATGATCGTTCGAGGGTGGACGAAGCATTTGTAGGATGGCTAGAGGCCTAGATCCGTATTTGGGAGCAGGGAGAGGACCTGATTCCGCCACCACCTTCATAGATCCAAGCGGTGACTATTGAGCCCTATACGTCATGTACCGCCGTCACATCTGACTGATGATCGGGAACCCTGTTTGTGTACCAGGCAGTCGGTTCAGACCATACGCTGGGAGGAACGAGGCACTAGTATATTTTTGTTGGAATCCATAATTATAACTGTGATATAGCGTTATGTAATTAATATTTTAAATATTATGCAGACTATTGGGCATCACATGGTCTACCAGTTAGGATAGGAGATGCAGCAGCATACCGACAATTTTGCAGTCATTGAGTATGGCCGGCGGGCGGTAGAGCTGGCTCTCCGGACACTGCAGCGAGCCAGAGAGGATGAGACGTTAGATCATGTGGCTGAGTATGCGGCGCCAAAGCAACACCCTGGGGGTAGGCCTGCCCCACGAGGCAAGGGTCAGGCACGAGCCAGGGCTACCCTATGAGGTTGGGTTGCCCCACGAGGCATGGGTGCCCCACGGGGTCGTGGGGACGGTGAGGATGTGGTCCCCAGCAAGGAGCATTGAGGCACTTGTCAACCCCCTTGTTAAGGCCCCTAATGAGGATCTTGGAGATGATCATCCCTAAACTAGACGAGCCTTCCGACGGCATGTCTCGTATAGCCTTCAGTTAGATCTGCCAGCATCACAGGTCATCCCGTCGATATCCATTGTTGATCACGGGTACATTCGACGGAGATGTAGACCAGTTCTTTTCTGGCCCATCTACCGGAGCTGAGGATCAGCCGACCCGAGACGTGGATGGCGGGCGCAGGTTGAGTTTTGGTTCATCCCCGACGGTTGATGCATATCTATCACAGACGCAGGTATGTTTGTATTACTGTAAAATTTTAATTTGTTTTCTTTTCCTTAATGATTTGCCATATATTAATTTTAATTTTCTTATTAAAGCTTCGTTCCACATATTCTTATCCTCAAGATCCCGACGAGACCATGGTGAGAAAATATTTTTGACTTAACACGTACATTACTAATATATATTTTCATATGCTAAGCGTAGTAATTTTTTTGTAGGTTGCTGACGGCCCGACGACCCCTTCTACCGATCCTGCCAGTTGTACTGGCGATGCTGTTGTGCATCCTCATATAAAGAGGCAACTTGATGAGGATGATCTTGATAGTGTACCGGGGCGATAGGGTATGCGCCTCAGGCCGGTTGCACTGAAGCACACAGGCTGTGGGACTCATTGATTTATTTTTGTTTGTATTTTGTGTAAATGCTACATTATATAAGTAATGGAAAGAATTGTATTTTAACAACAATTTATTTCAACACAATTTGAACAACAATTTTATCTTAACAGTACAAAACAAACACAAACATAGCAAACTTAACATAACATAAATTCAGTAAAACTAATCATAACACATGACAGAAGAAACATAAAGATACACTACTACGCTTAACACGTACATGTCATTGTTTAGTCACCACCCCTAGTACTCTGCTCCAACCACTTGAGTTGATCTTTCAACTTTTTTTTCTTCTTCCACCTCCTTAAGTTTCCCCTTCAACTCCGCAACTTCATGTTTAGATTGTCGCTCTCTTTATCACTACTTCAAATACAAATTATGAAGATCTTAGAGCTTGTCTTTGTAGTATTCCTACTGACAGGTTTCATCAATCCATACCTCAAAACTGCATGTAGGTTCGTTGGGTTGCATATAAAACTTATTCATACACGCCTAGTAGCGGCGTCCAGCTTCTTCCCAACAATCGTGCATCATGCATCTTTTTCCACACTCGCACTTTGGGACATAAAGGGGTTGTTGAGACATTTGTTATAGTGTAAAGAGACCACTTGGTTTTATGGAAATATTTGCTATTGGTTATTGCTAGAATGTGCCCATTATTTATAGGCAAGATTTCACACAAAACATAGTATTATATGGCGCTATACATATTAAATTTTTCTTAAATGAATTAGATTTTGCGTAGTCGGTTCAACTTTTTTCAGACCGACAAGACAACACAAAAACGTAGTACTATACCACGCTTTACATATTAAATTTTTTTGAGACAAAATAACTTTTGCACAGTCGGTTCAGATTTTTCCAGACCGACAAGACAACACACAAAATGTAGTATTATACCGCGCTTTATATATTAAATTTTTCTGAGATGAAACATCTTCTGCACAATCGGTTCAGCTTTTTCAAACTGACAAGACAACACCTAACCGTAGTATTATACCACGCTATACAAATTATATTTTTTTCTATTGGTTATTATCCTTTATTTTCTTGTACGTTGATTTAGTTATTTTTTTCTATTCCTTTTTCAAGACAACGGCCATTTTAAGAAGCAAATCTTCAAGAAGGATAATAAAGGATGTCTTGATTTTATAGGTTTTTTTTTTAGTTTAAGATTGGTCTTCTTTACTAACACCAATAAGTTGAGTATTTTGAAATACCATATCAGTATCCCAATTCAAAAGGTCATGTTAAACAATAAGATGTAACAAGATTGTGAAACATAGTTTTATTTGATAGATATTGCAACATACACAAGTACAAACACGTATTACAAAAACAATACGCGAACAAAAGACTAGGTGTATCCTTGATAGTTGGGTACATTAGACGAACTTGTACCAGGAGCTGGATTACCACCGTCACGCATTCCAGCTGAAGGACATTTGCAACGGTCGTGTCTTGTTTGCGAGAATATGCCTTATTTATGCTCATAAACAGTGTCACCAACATCCGTTTGGTTCTATATATGCGTTTTCTTTTGCATTTGCAGCTTGCGCAAATAGTCATTGTTACACACCATTTTAAAAAGTTCTGCCGGCCAATAATGCTCAGCACCTAATGGCTGCAACTACCCACTATACGTGTTTACGTATGGAGCAACACTGTATTGCCTATCAATATAGTTGGTTGCCCCTAAGCCAACTTTTTGAAAGCACTTCAAGGCATGTGCGCACGACATGTGGTAGATGGTCTATTTTCCACATGAACACAACATGTTGGCTTCATTCACCGTCTGTAGATTATTCCCCTGGTGTCTGCGGATAGCGTGCGAACTTCAAGAATACCCCAATTGTGATTGTACTGTAAAAATAAATGCCAATGTGCTCGCCTCATGTACTTCTCAAATCTTCTCATCAGTATTGCCATAAAAGTAAACACCTTTGTCCATCAATACCGATGCAGCTCTATGTCATTCGACAAACCTCTCTGCAATCTGTTTGAATGTCCTCCGGACCATGGCAGTGACAGGAAATCCACGTGCAGACTTCAACAAGCCGTTAAATGACTCCGACACATTTGTAGTCAAGGCTCCCCATCGTCTGCCACCATCAGCATGCAATGTCCACATATGAAGCTCATGTCTCATCATCCAAGTATAGGATCGTGGATCTAACTGCCGGATCGCTTCCATGTGCCTCATGAATTTGCACTGATGGTTCTCAGTTGCAGCCATCCACGTTAAATCATGTAAGGCTTTTTCGTAATATTTCTTCTGAAAATTGGCCTTCAGGTTCCTCGCACAGTGACGATGGTATGCATAGGGTTCCTGCCATTTAGGCAATTACCGTATAGAACTTAAAATACCACCATGTCGATAAGATATTAGACAGATACCTGAATGTTATTTGACGACGTGCTGCTTCAAGCGGTTCAAAAAAGCGTCCATATCTCTTTGCTATCGTTGGCAAAAATGGAAAAAGCTAGTGGAAATATTTGTCCGTTGACATCTACTGCAACTGCAATCAAAAGCTTAATATCATACTTTCTATAGACTTGAGTATCGTCTATGAAAATTACAGGTCGACAATGCACAAAATCATCAATTGTTGGTTTAAATGAACAGAACACATAGTTAAAAATATATACGGGTCAGTCCGAACTCCGCTTATGCCTCCATTCAACAGCAGTCCTAGGGTTAAAATGTTGCAGTGCGACCATGTACCTGGGCATAGATGAAAAAGACTTATCTCAGTCACCATAAATAATTTCGAAGGCACGTTTGCGCCCGAGATATGCTTTTATTTTGTTTATAGTACACCCATATTCCTGATGGACAGTTGTAATACACTCTTTAATCTTGAACCTAATGGACATTTTCAAGTATGGAATAAAGACAAGATAAATCAAGTCTACATCCAGGTTGAAGTGATTCTTATTGTCCATTTCACATTTGTGGGTGCTAATATATTTACCCACTTTCCACAATCCTGGTTTCTTCTTGCTGGCATGCAATATCCAGTGACTACCCATAAAGTCTCTACAACATACAACCTTGTATACCTCTGTAGTTGACTCCCTTACCGTCATCTCAAAACACTCACTTATGTTGTAGATTTTTACAGCCCTTATTAGGCGAGCTTTATCGGGGTAATACATGCCCTTTGCCAAACACCGCTAGTCTAGACTCATCACACATTACTGATCAAAATTCGTCATCATTCCTTGTGAGGGAATCACGTCCGGCATACCTGGAAAGTAGGGATAATTCTGCTCATGAAACGACATGGGGACTCGTACACTCTTGGTCTAACGGGAGGTGGAGGAGCATGCTCCCTCGTCAGCTCAGGTTCAACATTCACTTTCTCCTCATCATCACCCTCGTCAGGGAAAGGTGTGTCATCTCCAGACTCATCGGCATTTTGTCATAATCACTATCATCTTTCTGACTCTGCGCATCTTCCAAATCACGAGTCAATACGTCGTCTATGGGCAATTGTGTGATATCAGGAACATCAAGTTGCTCATTTTCACTGCACAAAAAGAACAAAATGATAAGCTACTCAACTAGATAAATACTTTACATATAGATATGTCACGTTACTTATAAGTTGTATTGTGTTGACATTCCATAATGGAAATTTTTTATTGGTGATGACTCCCGGATGGGTCACTGTGGTCCAACATGCCAGAACTATGCATATTCGAACTAGGAGTGGGGTCATAACTTGTAAAATTCATATCCGGACGGTACCCTCTATGAAAAATATGAGTGTTAATACAAATCCAATTCAAACATAAAATAAACATAGCTAAAGCATAGAAAAATTGAAGTTTACCAGTTGTCTTGTGGATTATATAAAGTCAAAAAAATATTTTGTCACTGCTCATTCGCCGGTGGTGACAAGTTTAAATCAAGGCAAGCTCTTTCATCAGAAATCAGTCCAGCAAAAATTGCTCCAGAATAACCACCCGATGACTAGGGGTTATCTCTACTATGCACACCCTCATTATTGGGAATGTCTTCAACGTTGACGTGCATTTCCAATAATTTTATTATGATAAATTCCATGTGTCCATCCGCAATCCATAAAAATCTCTAACAATTTCATGATTTTCGATGTTAAACTCAGAATAATAAGCAAACTACTACGGAGTCACAGAATACGAAAATCTACCGGTTACTTTAAGGTTCACTGAATATTTTCTCGCACTCATTTTTTTACGTAACAACGATACCAATTCATGGACTCTATTATAAGCGATAATTTAACATGACACTATGGAGGTGAACTATTACCTCACAGATTTATTCTCTATTACAACCTCGCCCTCCCCCCCTTCTCCCCAATATAATGAAACCCTTATTTTTGGCTCTTCAGACGTTATAAGAAATGCTGGATAACAAGAAGAGAAGTATGAACGGAAGCTTGAAGGAAAGTTTTGAATAGATTTCGTAAGATCCTAAAAGCCTTTAAATAAGGCAAGTCCTAGCTTGGGGTGCCGATTTTTTTTATGTAAAATGCATTATAATACCATGCTTTATGTATTGAATTATTGTTATGTCAGTTATCCGCAGAACACTTATTGGTGGACCAAAAAAGAAAGTAAAATGTATAATACTACGTTTTAGTAAAACATAGTATATACTGTGTTTTACATTAAAACGGATATTTTTATCAGTTATCCGCAGAACACGTATTGGTGGGCCCAAAATTAAAGTAAAATATAATATAATACTGGATTTTAGGAAAACGTAGTATTATATTACGCTTTACATTAGCGACTAACTTTCCGTTAATCTAAAAAGTAATATAATAATGCGTTTTAGTTAGAAATATAACGTTTTTAGCTGTATAATGGTATTTTGAGTCTAAAACACCATTATTTAGGTTTCAGACTCTTACCAATACACTAGTACTTATTTGGTTATCTTTTCTTAGGAGTCGTTTGGTAGGGTGCATAGGATAATGCGGAATAGAGTGTATTAGTAATACGGTATTGGTTATGCTGACACTAGTTATGGTGATATATTTCTTATCCATTATTTGGTTTGATGTATTAAAGCATTGTACAATTTCTAAAAGAATTATTTGTTTATAAAAATGCCCTCAAAATCGGTCCATCACTCAATATAGAACTGAATATTTATTTGAAAAGGAAATATGCTATATTTATTTATTTACAAGAGAAATAATTTTATTTCTCACTATTTGGATTATTTTAAACTTGCATTAATATTATAGAATATTTTAATCAAACATAACTTTTAAAGGATAATTGTATCTTTAACTAAGCTAATGCATGCATTAAACCCCATTGCATGACTAATACCATGATTTTCTATTAGTTATGCGTAAGATAATACCAAATAGAGTGTATGACTAATATTTGCATAACTAATACATAGGTTCAAAAAGTGTACCAAACAAGGTATTATTAATACACAAAACTAATGCGTGCATTATTTTATCTAATACATACCACCAAACGACCCCTTAGTACTAGCATAAAAGTTATCATTACTTGATTTTTATATAGGAATATACTACTTAATTCAGAAAAGGACCTAAAATGCCCCTTTACTATATGAAATATGACATCAAAGCCCTCCGTTAAAAGTTGGCCCTTTAAATACCCTTGTCGTATAAATATTGGTTCACAAAAGCCCATATCCACTAACGGAAGACATGTAAATCCATGTGAAGTTACATTTGTCTATTTAAAAATGTAGAAGGCCATTTTAGACCCTTTTCGGATTGTACAAGGTCATATACGAGTCAGTTATAGCAGTCAATTCTCAAGCACTTCACACCATATCAGTTTACTCGCACACCTATTTGAGACCAACAACGTTATAATTATCACAACAAGTAACTCAATCATAGACACGAACTAATTATCACAGCAAGTAACTCAATCATAGACAGAACCATTCAAATGAATGGGAATGGCTTCATTGAATCCTTGCACAAATACATAAATTTTTATTACATACATGATACAACAATTAAGCCACAATAACAATTACATTGCATATCATTTTCCCTTAATGCAAAAAACATAACAAAACATCCCAATATCACACAAAAGAAAATTCACGTCTTCTTCCGATATTTAGCATCACGCAGAGATGAGTACTGTAAATCAATCACTTTATTCATTAGAACATTCCTTTCCAATTCCAAGGATTCTATTTCTCCAAGATCAACGAGCATCATAACATTCTCAAGATCGGCAACATTTCTTTGGAGTACATTTCTTTCACGGATTAGAGCTTCCTTCTCCTTCTTTAAGCTGCATATGAGATTTGAAATTCTAGGAGGAAACTCATTTTGCCATTCCCAATAGGAACATGTTTCATCCTAAAACCAAAAAGAAAAAAGAAATATAGTCAAATCGAAATAATTAAAAGAACCCATCAACAAATTTACATACCTCATGCTTAGAGCACTTGAAAAATCTTCTCCCAGCATTTAAAGAAGTCCACACCATGAAATAATTAGCAGCAAGTCCACAACGATACCTCCTAATTGACCCATTTAAGCTACTCAAACTTTGCGACATTGTCTTATAGAAATCTCCAAAACAAACTGATAAAGATGAAAAATAACTAAATCTAAACTAGAATCCAACTCGAAATCGACAAGGTGACCAATTAGTAAGAGAAATCAGACATCAATGAAGGGTCAAAAATAGGTGTGTGAGTAAACTGATATGGTGTGAAGCGCTTGAGAATTGACTGTTATAATCGACTCGTATATGACCTTGTACAATCCGAAAAGTGTCTAAAATGCCCTTTCTACATTTTTAAATAGACAAATATAATTCCACGTGGATTTACATGTCTTCTGTTAGTAGATAAGGACATTTTTGAGCCAATTTGTAGACTGCAAGGACATTTAAAGGGCCAACTTTTAACGGAGGGCTTTTATATCCTATTTCATATAGTAAATCGGCATTTAAGCCATTTTCCGTACTTAATTTATGTTAGATAGAATATGATAAGAATGTTCAAATTGATGATATAAGAATTAAAGCAATTTAAATAATCATAATCAAAATAACACTTATGTATAAAATATCTTTTGAAAACAATAGCAAACTAAACATATTTAAAGGTATATTACATAAATAGAAACATATTACATATAAAAAAGGGAAAAGAGTCAGAACTTCCCCTAACGTATTGACTCCAGTTTAAAAGTGCCTTCCAAAAAAAATGCCCTACAGTTAAAAAGTTGGCATATTTGTGCCTCTAAGTCTAACAACTGACTGTACTTATATTTAAAACGGTAGGGACATTTTTTTCAAAATAGGTTAACGGTAGGGGCATTTTTAAACTGGAGTCAATACGTTAGGGGCACAAATATGCCAGAATTTTAACGGTAGGGACATTTTTTCCAAAATAGGTTAACGGAAGGCATTTTTAAACTGTAATCAATACGTTAGGGACAGTTCTGATATTTTTCCGTATAAAAAATAACGTTCATTTTACAGTATCATGTTATTTTGATATGGATATATAAATACAAATGAAGGATTTATTTAGCATAGTAAATAAGAAATGAAAAAGTAATATTCAAACTCATCATCACTAAGCTCTATTATCTGCTTACTTTGGTGACTATGCTAGTACAATGCAGGTTCTGAGTTTGGACTCTCGAAATTAGGCCTCCATTTCTACAGTGTAGGGAAGAATTAAAGTGAAAAGTCAATCTACACAACTCAAAATAAAAAGAAAAAGATTACAAAAAATTTCACATTTCTTAGTATCTCCACGCAAAAGAGTGAGACTAGCCAGTTAGAAGTTAGTCTTAGGATGCTACTGATACATGGTTTTATCTGTTGGATATTAGTATATTTTACATCCTTTTCTATCCTTTTCGTATTTCCTATATTTCTTGTTATTATTTTGTTATTTTATGTTATGTATTTTATGTTATTTTATTATGAGTCTATTGATAGTATTAATATATTATCTATTGTTACTCTCTTGAGCCGAGGGTCTCCTGGAAACAGCCTCTCTGCCCTCGTGGTAGGGGTAAGATCTGCGTACGTATTACCCTCCCTAGACCCCACTTGTGAGATTATACTGGGATATTGTTGTTGTTAGTATTACTCCCTCCGTCCAAAATAAGTGATTTTTTGGTCTTTTTTGTGATCCAAAATAAGTGATTTTCGAGATTTTAAGAATGAATTAATAATTTTTTTTCCTACATTGCACTTGGAGTAAATAGTGTTGGAGTGTGTTAGGAGTATTTATATCATGAAGAGACAGTATAGGTTAATATAATCAATTTTATTGCTAATTAATGTTAAAAAGTGAATTTCTTAATTTGTATTAAAATAACTAAAAATTACTTATTTTGGATAGGGGGAATAATTTCTATCTAAAACTTGACAGATTAATTGGTTATATTTGCAGAGCATTTCACCAATTTAATAAGTAATTTATATGATGATTTGTCGCCTTTTTAATATAAAATAGATTTGTTGATATGTCAAGATTGCGTAAGAGTTATTATCGTATAATCTAAGCAAAACTAAAATATACTAGTTTATTCGATTGATAGAATATATTGATTATGTTTATCTAAACAACACAATATCATTTTCGATGTTGTTAGATCCAAAAAAAATTATCATGCACTTAATAAATAGCAAATATATTTATATTTTTGTGAGATAAACAATAAAATAGAAGACCATTGTACTTACATACAATATCCTCAATGAGTTTCTCTACAACACCGGCAATTGCAAGAGAGAAGGAAATGGAAGTAGAAGTTGATAGAATATTAGCTGCAAAAGAGGATGCACATGGTGGGGTGACAGTGGAAATGACTAATGAGCCCATGGACCCTTCTGTCTTTGGTTCTTTGCTTAGAGACAGGTCTTACTAAAATATATATTTTGTTTTTTGCTTAATATTTTTTTTTATGACAGTGTTATCTAGGCTAGTTTAGGTTCAACTATTTTGCCGAGTACCTATTATTAGGTAACTCTGCGGCCATGTCACGCCCTAAATTCGAGGAACATGACCGACGCTCGATCGGATATCCCCAGTCAAGCGGACATGGGTGCCTTTTCTATTCCACGTGTTACCTCTCATTCTCATTTCCTAATAACCAAGTAAAATAGTTATTTATAGGATATGAACTCCATTAACCAAATTCTATAAACATATCAATACCAATTTAATTTCATTTTCATTAGTAACTTCATTCACCATAATAAAGGTATTCCAACTTTTATACATTATTGCCACACTTCAATATTTATCTTTTAAATTACCATGCCCGACACTACCCACAACCTGTCTACGGAACCTCTAAATACAATTGAAGAATAATATGAAAATGCCGGCAATAAGGCTCCGGCTATAACTTATACAACATCAAAACAAAATCCTAAAACAGAAAGTGGCATGAGCCAATAGGGCCCCGAATGGAAGGGGCTCGCCGAATCAGCTGATGGGAAGTGATGAGCAGCTACGGTCGGTGGACTGGAGTACCTGCTATGGATCCACCAACAATCATAACACGAATGTGGCGCCCCCGGCAAAAGGGATGTCAGTACGTTTGAATTGTACTGGTATGTATGACAAACTTTGTCCCAAGTAAACTCAAGCCTTACACAAGTTGAAAACAGCAATAGAAACAACAACAAAACACACATAGAAGGTACAATCAAGTCAAACAAGGGGCAATCAGTGCCCCATAGGTTACAGACTCTCATGCTGTCTCCTTTCACAATTCTACATCAATAATTTCACAAATTTGTTCAAGTGTATATTTCAATAGTGATTTCGATTACTTTTCCACTCTTATTACCTCGGCCACCCTTATCACCACAACCCACACCTTATAACACCGTATTGTGGCGCGCAACCCGACCCCGCCGTACAGTTTCAATTTACAAACAACACAACCACAACAATCAATTTACAAACAAGAAGAGCAACAACAATACTTCTCAAGACACAGCCACAACAATGTTACAAGTGTTTCCATAGCCAACAGTACCAATTCCCATTATATTCAACAGTTCATAAGCAATTCAAGTCATCGCAATAATTACCCATAAGAAGCCAAATATGTTATTACCACAGTTGTTCCAGTTGTATCATTTACGATTTCCTTATATCATTTATTTCTCAACTCTTACCATATAACACTTAATCAAACCAATCAAACACCCAACAAAAAGATCACAAGAATTTCACAAACAATCCACGTAACATCACATACCAAATGTTCGTACACCAAACAAGACGATTTCACAAAGATCAAAGTTAGCCATACAGACCTCGAAAAACTTTTCCTTAAGTTACTACAACGTTCCGAAAATTCTATCAACTTCAATCTATTTTAAAACATATCAAAACTGAGCAAAAATTAGAAACATATTCATGGTTTTAGCTCATTTGAGCATTTTATCAAATACTAGATAAGCATCTTGATTTCAAATCCCCTTTTCAGGATTCATTCATTCCCTAACCCAATCTTTCCTTATCTATGTTAAACAACCTTCCAATAAGCTAAAGTTGTACATGCATACATATGCAATACTAATACCTTCAATAATCATACTTCAATAACTCATCTTATAATCCAAACTCGAAACTAAAAACCTAGGGTATATAATCTTACCTCTTAGATGAAGGTCTTGTGACTGGGTTCTTTGATTCTTGAAGATTGATGCAAGGTTTGGATGATTTAGATGTTGGGTTCCTCCTTCTCTCTCTAAAATACTCTCACCTCTTTCTAAAATAAGTAGGAAATAAGCCCAAATGAAGCCCAAAAGGTTATATAATGGGGTCGGGTTATAAAAATTAGAAATTTAACCCTCGATGTCAATTATGCTATAGCAGAATGCACAGCAGAATGAACATGCGGGACGCAGAATGCACCGCAAAATTGGTGCCCAAAAATGAGCTACACTGGTTCAATTTGCGGTCAAAATACAGACCGCAGAACGAAAATACGGACCGCGAAATAAAAATACGGACCGCATGTCTGACATGACACAGGATCGCATTTTTCAGCCTTTGGTAATTTGATCATAACTTTGTGTAGGATGTCCAAATGACGAACGGTTTGAAGCGTCGGAAACTAGACTCAAAGAGCTTTCATTTGATATGCTATTCACCCCATAAAGCTTATACATAATTATATATGATCGTTTAAGTAGAGCCTTGTGCGAATCCATTTGGAACTTTGGCCTATTACAAATATTTTCCCATTTGGCATGCACTTAGGCTTCCATTTGGACCTCACATCCCTTACCATAAGACTTATACTCATATTTACCAAGTCAAATTGATGTCCACCATGTTAATAGCATATAAAAATATTATAATAATCCTGCGTGACACTACAAAATCCTAAATTACTTAGCAAAATTTTCTGGGGCCTTACATTCTTCCCCCTTAGAATCATTCGTCCTCGAATGAGGAGTAGAGTCTTCCCCAAACACTTTAACATCACACATCTCTTTTCTAACCTACCTCAAGTCTCTAAACTCCCAAATTTTTCAGAAATTTCGGTAGAGTCTCCTTTGTAACTAGGCCTATCCACATGCCAGAGAATCACCAAATTCGTCTAAAAACACATCCACAACTATACATAGCACCACAATGTATATATCCACAATCCTAATCCCAGTATTACAAGTACTATATTAACATAAGGATACCAAAACATGGACTGCACAGTTTTACATCAAAACACCTGTATGGTACATTCAAAGTCAAAACTAACTGGTATTCAATCAAGCAAAAATATCCTTCCACGACACATTTAGCCTTCTAGATGACATTATCGACTTACAAGTATATTCATGACACCTTCTCAAAAATAATATCAACTCCCAAACATATATAACGAGGATGACAGATAAACATCTTGCATGAGTTAACTAACCTTTGACTTTATCTTTAACAATTTCCACCGTACAATTTACATTTCACCGGATATAGCAATTCATGGTAACAACAATAACCCACAATTCCATAATATGGACTTATACCATCAAGAATGCCATTTCATAGTAAAAAGAACAATCATGTGTTCATAATAGTCCTTACCAACCATTAATGTAATCACAAGGGTGTTCATCAACAAGAATATAATTTCATTTCAATCAACAGTCTGTATGAAGTCAAGCCATCATGATTCTTTCTAGTAATGCATCATATAGAATATTACCATGATCATATAATTCATTCAAACCAATTCATTACCTTCTTACATAACGTATGGAAACACAAAGTACATGAGAAACAGTTACGGGGAATATCATACTCCTATTGCAACCTAATGTGCAATACGGTTACATAACATTTTTAGGGATAACACTCGCACTAAAACCCTTGATGACCCTTAATAGTTAGTCTAAGATGTAATACCATAAACTGACCATAAAATTACCTATATATATATATATATATATATATATATATATATATATGATCACACTATGAAGCTTTATCCTTGTCTTGTTTGAACTTACAATACCCAATGGATCTAATACAATAAGGAACAACAGAGTTCAAGATCAGGCTGGAGTTATTCAGGAATCCATTAATGCGCTGAGTAGAGTACTTTATGAGGTCATATACTAAGAGACACAAAAGGTTACTATTAACAATACTGACATGGTTAATCATTGTGACTACCTCAACTAATACACAAATGAGGCATGGGAGTAAATAGTACATGGGAAATAAAAGTCATTAAGGAGGAATACTCAAGTACATGAACTACTCATTTTCTAGAGTGTAGGGAAAATCCGTCTATCCAGAATAAGAATACTCTGGCACCTTGAATGTGATATGAGTTTCAAAATACATAAAGTTGAATTACACTCTTAACATTACCGATGCACAGAATCTATGCCACCAGCCTATAAGGATGAACAGAATTGAATGCTTATGAGATTACCATATTTTAGACAGCTTAACACTTCTTGGTAATTGATCATATACGAGGGAAGTAAAAATATGACCATTTGTCATTCAAATCAACATGTTCATGATATGTACAAAATCCGAAGTCATCTAATCTCAACCTTTCACGAGTGGAACTCCATAGCTAGGAAATCTTGATATTGGGACAAAATCATGAATTGGTTAGATGGTTCTAATAGTTAACACGATGCTCCGGAGATAAGAAATATAACACTCCTATCCAACCAAAAAGGCGAGATGCCAAAGGTAGTATAACTCCCCGCACATGAAAATGACATAATCAATGATTTCAGAAGTGAAGGGTGTAAAGAAAACCAAACTCAATGAGACAGTGCACAATAAACACCTGAAAGTTTGCAGATGTTCATGATGAGATCTCCATAGGTTTTGAATTGAAAAAAAGGATGTGTCATAGTGACACATAGAGAGGCATGTTCTCTCATGGTTATCGTACAAGTTTTGGGTACTAGCACAACGAATTCACTAAATAAGGAATACAATTAACACATTGTGGAGACATAAAGAGAAAATAATCCTTCATTATGAGTTGGACATGCTTATGCTATACTAACTTTCAAATTGCAATACAATTCCATATCACGGGCAACCACAATACTAGAAACCAAGTGAGCTACTTACTACAGGATATCTCAAGTGGACACGAAAAATATGGCGATACAAGATCTTCCTATGATGGGGATGTGAGGATCTCAATTTTTAGAAAAACTTTATGTACACAGTGACCATTTCAATTGATATGTACTTGTAGGATATGCGTTGACGCATGCTCTCATGTTACATGATAGTAAGAAGGTTTTAATGATGTTACTTGCAAGAGAGTGGATTGGTTGTTCAAGCCATATACACAACTGAGTAAAAGAGTGACTCGAGAAGGATCACAGATCTTAGATACTTTGCATGGAACTTGACACCACATGTACAAACTCTATGATTGTGCATGTATAGGCATAAGTGAGCATATGTTGTCTATTTAAATAAAATATTTCTGTAAGGATTTCATTGGGAATAGTACCTTGATGAAAATTTAGGAAAAACAAGTGGGAAGTATCAATAGTGTTATAACTCAATTCAGGAACATACTTATAGAGCTCAATTTCATAGAAGGTTGTAAATACTAGAACTGTAATCGGGAGACTTTGTAAATAATACGTCTCATTCAAAGAGCAGGTGCATGAAATGTTTTGTGATTTAGATTATTTTTAAGAACAAATCTATGCAAGGACAAGGAAGTTATAAGGGTTTAACAAAAAGTTTAAACAATCACCACATTACCAAATAAAATGGATCACATAGTTTTCACATAACTTCCATACCTCTAGGCTGCATTTCATAGCCCTTCCATAGGGTTCACATATCAAATTATACACATATGCGATTCATATAATAATAAGGAAATCACAAGTACAAATTAAATACTTTAAATGATCATCACATTATCAAATAAAATTATCATGCCATTTTTGTGTATATTAGTCCATCGGCTCTTGGGGCCACAATTATCACATCAGACTTGGCACTAGGCCACATTTCATAACACAATCTCTTCTTCCCCGCATTTTACATCATTTTTGCATATTTCACATCAACATCATAATCTTTTTCATATTCCCTCATGTTACAAGTATCACCAGGTACAACTTCATTTTGAGTACTCGACACATTGTCTATACTCTATTACTCAAAAACATATGACTTATTTCAACAACACTATACACAGAGGATTTCACACAGTTTTATTTAATATATTCTGCTCCAATTTCAATTTAAGGCCTTACACATTTCAATACTTGATTCATATTCCTTGCACCCATTTTAAGTTGTCAATAATAGTACATTGATCATATTGGAATGCATCTTTCTCAAACATCGGGTCACAACACCCATTCATGTAAAGTATCAATCACAGCTAGAATCCAACATTTAGTCTTACCACATTTACACAGTCACTTACTTCACTTCCAAACATCTACATTTCCAACAACTATACGCAATCAATCATATACCTTTGGTACTAATACGAATATTTTGGAGGAATCAACCATAACAAGTTTTCTCACAAAAATTGGCATCAAAATGTCAATTTAAACTTGAATTGAGGTCTAGGCATTTTAGCATATATTTCACATTCTTTACATATCCTCATTTACCAAGAATAATATATTATACACATGAAGAAGTACCTCCCACATATATTTTCACAATTATAATTCGCTTAACATAACAAAACGAGTATTGTATCAATTATATTTTGAACTTACAACATTTACGCGGGCACCATGGAAGTTTAATTTCAAAAAGATGAGATTTTAGCCGTACATGCTGATAATATACTACATGATCTGGTGGTGCAGTGACATTAGTAGGAACAAGGGTACTCCACTTAACAACAAGTTCTACCAATCTCTCCATGGCTCAACATATTCCTCTAACAAGTCCTTGGGTAATCCACACGGACTCAATGGTAGGATCAATCCCTCCTTACAAGCTTCAAATTCGCGGATTATGGTATCAAAATTACCATTCTTGAGAATAAGACTTAGAGGGGAAATCAACTCCCTATCTTGAGCTATATCGAACGATTTGGATTATCAAAGAAGGGTGAAGTTCTTAAATGTCCAAATAGCCTCCAACTTATAGATGCGGTCGACAACACACTGATAAGAAGGACTCTACTAGACACGGCTCCGAGACATCCTAGGACACGTTAAAACCTTAGGCTCTGATACCAAGTTTGTCACACCCCAAATTCGAAGAACATGACCGGCGCTCGATCAGGTATCCCCAGTCAAGTGGACCTGGGTGCCTTTTCTATCCCACGTGTTACCCCTCATTCTCATTTTCTAATAACCAAGTGAAATAGTTATTTATAGGATATGGACTCCATTAACCAAATTCTATAAACATATAAATACCAATTTCTATTTCATTTTCATTAGCAACTTCATTCACCATAATAAAGGTATTCCAATTTTTATACATCATTGCCACATATTAATATTTATCTTTTAAATTACCATGCCCGACCTGTCTACGGAGCCTCTAAATACAATTAAAAAAATATGAAAATTCCGGCAACAAGGCTCCGGTTATACCTTATACAACATCAAAACAAAATCCCAAAACAGAAAGTGGCGTGAGGTACATAGGGCCCTGAATGGAAAGGGGCTCGCCGAATCAGCTGACGGGAGGTGATGAGGAGCTACGGTCAGTGGACTGGTTACCTGCTATGGATCCACCTACAATCATAAAACGAATGTAGCGCCTCCGGCAAAAGGGACGTCAGTACATTTGAATTGTACTAGAATGTATGAACAAACTTTGTCCCAAGTAAACTCAAGCCATACACAAGTAGAAAACAGTAATAGAAGCAACAACCAAATACACATAGAAGATATAATCAAGTCAAACAAGGGGCAATCAGTGCTCCACAGGTTACAAACTCTCCTTTTGTCTCCTTTCACAATTCCACATCAATGATTTTACAAATTTGTTCAAGTGTATATTTCAATAGTGAATTCGATCGCTTTTCCACCATTATTACCTCGGCCACCCTTATCACCACAACCCATACATTATAACACTGTATTGCGGCGCGCAACCCGACCCTGCTGTACAGTTTCAATTCACAAACAACACAACCACAACAATCAATTCACAAACAAGGAGAGCAACAATAATACTTCTCAAAACACAGCTACAACAATGTTACAAGTATTTCCATAGCCAACGATACCAATTCCCATTATATTTAACAATTAATAAGCAATTCAAGTCATCACAATAATTACCCACAAGAAGCCAAATATGTTATTATCACAATTGTTCCAATTGCATCATTTAAGATTTTCTTCTATCATTTGTTTCTCAACTCTTACCACATAACACTTAATCAAATCAATCAAACACCCAACAAACCAATCACAAGAATTTCACAAACAATCCACATAACTATCACATACTAAATGTTCATACACGAAACAAGGCGATTTCACAAAGATCAAAGTTAGCCATACATATCTCGAAAAGCTTTTCCTTAAGTTACTACAACGTTCCGAAAATTCTAGCAACTTCAATCTATTTTGAGACATAGCAAAATTGAGCAAAAATTAGAAAGATGTTCATGGTTTTAGCTCATTTGAGCATTTTATCAAATACTAGATAAGCATCTTGATTTTAAATCCCCTTTTCAAGATTTTCTTCATTCTCTAACCCAATCTTTACTTATCTATGTTAAAAAACCTTCCGATAATCCTAAGTTGTACATGCATGCATACGCAATACTAATACCCCCAAGAATCATACCTCAATGACCCATCTTATAATCCAAACTCGAAATTAAAAACCTACGGTATATAATCTTACCTCTTAGATGAAGGTCTTGTGATTGGGTTATTTGATTATTGAAGATTGATGCAAGATTTGGATGATTTAGATGTTGGGTTCCTCCTTCTCTCTATAAGATATTCTCACCTCTCTCTAAAATCAGTAGGAAATGACCCCAAATGAAGCCCCGAAGGTTGTATATCAAAATGGGGTCGGGTTATAAAAATTAAAAATTTAACCCTCCGATGTCAATTATGCTTTAACAGAATGCACCGCATAATGAACATGCGGGCCGCAGAATGCACCGTAAAATCGGTGCCCAAAAATGAGCTACACTGGTTCGACCGCATAACGAAAATGCGGACCACAGATCTGACATGAAACAAGATCGTATTTTCCAGCCTTTGGTAATTTAATCATAACTTTGTGTAGAAATGTTCAAATGACGAACGAATTGAAGCGTTAGAAACTATACTCAAAGAACTTTCATTTTATATTCTATTCACCCCAAAAAACCGCATACATAATTATATATGCTTGTTTAAAGTTGAGCCTGTGCGAATCCATTTGGAATTTTGGCCTATTACCAAAATTTTCCCATTTGGCATACACTTAGGCTTCCATTTGGACCTCACATCACTTATCATAAGACTTATATTTATAATTACCAAGTCTAATTGATGTCCACCATGTTCATAGTATATAAAAATATTATAATAAGCCTGCGTGATACTATAATAACAACAACAACTATCCAGTATAGTCCCACAAAGTGGGGTCTGGGGAGGGTAATATGTAGACGAGCCTTACCCCTACCCGAAAGGGCAGAGAGGCTGTTTCCAATCGACCCTCGGCTCAGTGAAGGAAATGAAAAATAAAAACAAAAGAGCATTAGTAACTCCAGCAGAAATATCGTAAATAATTATCCAAACATAAGAACCATAAATAAAATAGCATGCAATAATATCATACATTAACTACCTTTAATAACTACCATAAGGGAGACACAATCCAAAACACAAATTATCTATGGATAGCCCTGCCAAGCCTCACCCAACCCCGGGTGAGGAGTAAGAAAAACTCTAGGAGCCCCTATCCTACAACCATGATACTAGACCTCCACACTTTCCTATCAAGGGTCATGTCCTCGGAAACCCGTATTCTAGCCATGTCATGCCTAATCACCTCTCCCCAATACTTCTTAGGCCTCCCTATTCCTCGCCGAACGCCGACAACCGCTAGCCGCTCACAACTCCTCACAGGGGCATCATGACTTCTCCTCCGCACATGCCCGAACCACCTCAGCCTCGCTTCTCGCATCTTCTCATCCACCGGGGCCACCCCACCTTCTCTCGAATAACTTCATTCTTAATCTTATCCAACCTGGTGAGCCCGCAAATCCTCCTGAGCATCCTCATCTCCGCAACCTTCATTCTCTGAACATGAGAGTTCTTCACTGGCCAGCACTCCGCCCCATACAACATTGCAGGTCTAACTACACCTTTATAAAATATCCCCTTGAGTTTCTATGGAACTTTCTTGTCACGCAGGACTCCTGATGCAAGCCTCCACTTTGTCCACCCCGCTCCAATACGATGAGTGACGTTCCCGTCAATCTCTCCGTCCTCCTGAATCACCGACCCAAGATATATGACACTGTCCCTCTTGGTGATGACCTGAGGTCCAATCATCACGTCCCTGCCTACTTCGCTCGGCTCGGCGCTAAACTTGCACTCCAGGTATTCTGTCTTAGATTTGCTTATTTTGAATCCCTTAGACTCGAGAGTCTTTCTCCATACCTCTAACCTCTCAACAACACCGACCCTCGTCTCGTCTATCAAAACTATGTCATCAGCAAATAGCATACACCAAGGCACATCCCCTTGAATATGTCGGGTCAGAGCATCCATCACCAAGGCAAGGTGGATAGCTTCTGTAGTGGAGCGATCCAGCATGAAACCGAACTGGTTCACAGATATAAATGTCATCTCTCTCACCCTCGCCTAGATCACTCGCTCCCAAACCTTCATGGTGTGACTTATTAATTTGATACGCCTATAGTTGTTGCAGCACTGGATGTCCCCTTTGTTCTTGTACAAGGGCACCACTGTACTCCACCTCCACTCCTCCGGCATCCATTTGGTCCTGAAGATCGCATTTAACAACCTGGAGAGCCACTCTACTCCTGACCTACCCATGCATTTCCAGAACTCCACCGGGATCTCGTGGGCCCGATCGCTCGACCCCTACTCATCCTACGCAAAGCCCCCAAGACCTCCTCCGCCCTAATGCGCCTACAGTACCCAAGGTCTCTATGTTGCTCTGAATGCCCCAACTCCCCTAGCTCTATGCTACGATCCCCCTCCTCGTTAAGTAAGTCTCGAAAGTACGCCTGCCACCTCTGCTTGACTTGAGACTCCCCCATCAGAACTCTACCATCCTCGCTCTTGATGCACCTAACTTGGTCAAGATCGCGCCTTCCTTTCCCTTTCTTTAGCTAACCGGAATAACTTCCTGTCCCCCCCTTTCTCCCATAATTCCTCGTACATGCGACCGAACGCCGCGCTTTAGCTTTCGTAACCGCCAGCTTTGCTTCTTTCCCGCCACCTTGTAGATCTCACTGTTCACTCTCCGTTCTTCCTCGCTTGTGCTCCCTGCCAACTTAGCAAATGCCGCCTTCTTCACCTCCACTTTTCCTTTAACTACTTCGTTCCACCACCAGTCACCCTGATGTCTGCCTAAATAGCCCTTGGCTACCCCGAGCACATCCCGTGCTACCTCCCTAACCAAGTTCGTCGTCTCTGACCACATAGCGTCCTCTTCCCCAGAACTTCTCCAAGCTCCGCCCTCAGCTAACCTCCTCTCCAACTCATGTGCTTTCTCCTTAGTCAAAACACCCCATCTAATCCCGCTTGCGGCACGTAAGCACTGATGATGTTGAGGACGCAACCCCCAATAACCAACTTAATAGACATTAACTCATCATTCACTCGCCTAACCTTGACCACGGACTCCCTTAGATCCCTATCTACCAAGATGTCCACTCCGAACACCACCATCATAACAATTTATATATGGTTTACAGATATAAATGTCATCTCTATCACCCTCGCCTAGATCACCCGCTCCCAAACCTTCATGGTATGACTTATTAATTTGATACCCCTATAGTTGTTACAGCACTGGATGTCTCCTTTGTTCTTGTACAAGAGCACCACTGTACTCCACCTCCACTCTTCCGGCATCCTTTTGGTCCTGACGATCGCATTGAACAACCTGGAGAGCCACTCCACTCCTGACCTACCCATGCATTTCCAGAACTTCACTGGGATCTCGCCAGGCCCGATCGCTCGACCCCTACTCATCCTACGCAAAGCCCCCAAGACCTCCTTCGCCCTAATGCGCCTACAGTACCCAAGGTCTCTATGTTGCTCTGAATGCCCCAACTCCCCTAGCTCTATGTTTCGATCCCCCTCCTTGTTAAGTAAGTCTTGAAAGTACGCCTGCCACCTCGCTTGACTTGAGACTCCCCATCAGAACTCTACCATCCTCGCCCTTGATACACCTAACTTGGTCAAGATCACGTCCCTTCCTTTTCCTTGCTTTAGCTAACCGGAATAACTTCCTGTCCCCGCCTCTCTAGTTCCTCGTACATGCGACCAAACGCCGCGTTTTTAGCTTTCGTAACCGCCAGTTTTGCTTCTTTCCTCGCCACCTTGTAGATCCCCCTGTTCGCTCTCCGTTCTTCCTCGCTTGTGCTCCCAGCCAACTTAGCAAACGCCGCCTTCTTCACCTACACTTTTCCTTCGACTACATTGTTCCACCACCAGTCACTCTGATGTCTGCCTGAATAGACCTTGGCTACCCCAAGCACGTCCCGTGCTACCTCCCTAACCAAGTTCGCCGTCTCTGACCACATAGCGTCAGCTTCCTCAAAACTTCTCCAAGCTCCGCCCTCAGCTAACCTCCTCTCCAACTCCTATGCTTTCTCCTTAGTCAAAACACTCCACCTAATCCGCGGTTGTCGTCGAGCACCCCTCCTCTTCCTCTTCAACCAGAGACCGACGTCCATCACTAGGAGTCTATGAAGAGTCGAAAGGGACTCTCCCGGAATAACCTTGCAGTCCTTGTACATACCCCTATCACTCCTTCTGAGGAGGATGTAATCAATCTGAGTCCTCGCCGCCGAACTCTTGAAGGTGACCAAATGCTCCTCCCTCTTCTGAAATATCGAGTTCGCAATCAGAAGCTCGGAAGCCCAGGCGAAATCAAGCAGTGACGTGCCTCCTTCGTTCCTAACCCCAAAGCCGAAGCCACCGTGCAACTCACCATAACCATCAGCATCAGCCTGCTTGATACTATGAAATCCTAAATTACTTTGCAAAATTTTTCAGGGCCTTACAGGCCAATGCTTGTAGAGGCAGATCTATGATTTTTATAAAACAGGTGCAGCACTAAAGAAATGAGAGAAAAAAAAAGTATTAAGTGCGAATTATTCTTTTCTCCTCTAGGTAAATAACTCAGCCTTCAACCAAATACACCATTTAACCTCTCTGGAGTATGAGTACCAACACATAATATTAGATCAAATCTAAAAAATATGTACATAAAATATCTAGTTTGACGGAGAGACTAATGTTCACGTACCCCGGATACTTGCCTATAAGTCCGCCCCTGAATGCTTGGGCAGATTGAAGGAAATTAGCTAGTATTTTTTGCCTTGGATTTGAACCTGAGCTGAGATATTTTGTTTTTGGTTACCGTTCAGATTCCATTTTCAAATTTCAATTACGTTCTTGATGATAAAGTTAATCGTGTCGATTCCCCTTTGTTGTGAAATAAGTTGAGAAAAGATTTTGCTTTGGGGTGTGCTGATTTCTTCTTTGTATAAGTTTTGGTGGGAAACCCCCCCTTTCAACCGAGAGGTTGTGAGTTCGAGTCTCCCCAAGAGCAAGGTGGGAAGTTCTTGGAGGGAAGAATGCCGGGGGTCTATTTGAAAACAGTCTCTCTACCCAAGGGTAGAGGTAATGTCTTCGTACACATTACCCTCCCAGACCCTACTAAATGGGATTATTCTGGGTTGTTGTTGTTGTTGTATAAGTTTTGGTGGGCAAAGTTATCTGGAGCTTGAGCCTATGCTGGTAGGAGTTAGCTGGTATCCTTTAAAATAGTTTGTGCGCAAGAGATGGCATAGGCGCCACCATTGTGCTATGCTATGCAGCAAAAGTCTTTGCTATGCCACCGGGCTGCCCCTTATTAAGTGGAATAAAAAGAAGAAGAGTGTGTGCGTTACCATGAGACTATAAATTGAATGTCACATTGAGCTGATTTCGACGTTAATCCTATATATTATGAAGTTGTCCATTGTGCAAGTTGTTGCAACTTCATCCTTGAAATGTTGTGTAACGTCTAATATACAATCTGCTGAACACCAGCTCATTCATTTGGTAGAAGTAGGAACTGGTGTTTGAAAAATGTTGTGTTCCGCTGCCACTTGACAATCTAAGTTGTGGCCTGGGGGTGAGGGGTACATTGAAAAGGCTGATTATATTGCCAGGCTTATATGGATATTGTTGCAGGTTCCATTCTTTGAGATAATTACCTGTAGATTGGACTTCTGAATTTCTATGCTTTAAAATTTGATTCAAATTCATCCTTGATAATAGATGGACATACTTGCAGGGTAAAAAAGGTGTTTGGATCAAGTTGCCTATTGAGCTTGTAATGCTTGTTGAACCTGCTGTTAAGGTAAATTTGAGGTGATTAAATTATACTAATCCCATCTCAATTTTTGATTCAATTTTCCTCTTGCTTTGCAGGAAGGATTTTATTACCACCACGCCGAACCAAAATACTTGATGCTTGTGAATTGGCTCCCTGCAACTGCTAACACTATTCCAGCAAATGCGACGCATAGAGTTGGCAGTGGTTCTTTTGTCTTGAATGAAAGGAATGAGGTATAATTTGGTACTACTCATTCTGTTTAATGGTTTATGTATATAAGCACTCAGTTTTGCTAAAAGCTGGAAAAGAGACCGATCATTACAATACATTAAGGAAAGAACAATTGCATGCACCGCTCCTCCTTCACGGTGGGCACATGAAATGCAATTTATTTAACTTTGTGCGGATGAGATAGATTCAACAACGAAAAGAAAGATAAGGCGATAAAGAATAAAGAAAAAAAACTATGGGGAAAGATTCCAGACCTGGCTCGGTCCAGGCGGATTCACTTGAATAGGATTTGATTGACCATTTTGGTCATTATGCTCCTTAATATATGATTATGTGTCTATATTTCATCAATTGATTTCATAGATGATGTTGCTACTTTTGAAAAGAGAGCACAAATGACAATCAACAGAAGATATTCTTCCTACTTGATGGTTTTCCTTCTTATAATGGACATGAAAACGAGATAATATTTAAAATATATGGCTTCTTTTCTACTTATTTAGGAAATAAAAAGAAGACATAGCTATTTTCTTAGGCCCTGACTATTAGGAGGTGACCTGCAGCAGGAAAGTTTAGCCTGGTGTCATTGTTATTTGGCTAGTCTACCAGATGTTCATGTTTGATCAAGATTTGTATCCTATGCTAGAGTTATCATCGATGTTATGGAATTGTTTTGGCAGAATAACCTCAACAACAACAACAACAACTACCCAGTATAGTCTCACAAAGTGGGGTCTGGGGAGGGTAATATGTAGACGGACCTTACCCCTACCCGAAAGGGCAGAGAGTGTTTTCAATCGACTCTCGGCTCAGTGAAGGAAAGGAAAAACAAAAACAAAAACAAAAACAAAAGAGCATTAGTAACTCCAGCATAAATAACGTGAATAATAATCTAAACATAACAACCATAAATAAAATAGCATGCAATAATGTCAGACAGTAACTACCATAAATAACTACCATAAGGGAGACACAATCCAATACACAAATCATCTATGAATATCCCTGCCAAGCCTCACCCAACCCCGGGTGAGGATTACGGAAAACTCTAGGAGCCCCTATCCTACAACCCTGATACTAGACCTCCAGACTTTCCTATCAAGGGCCATGTCCCCCGGTGAGGATTACGGAAAACTCTAGGAGCCCCTATCCTACAACCTTGATACTAGACCTCCAGACTTTCCTATCAAGGGTCATGTCCTCGGAAATCCGCATTCTAGCCATGTCATGCCTAATCACCTCTCACCAATACCTCTTAGGCCTCCCTCTGCCTCGCCGTACGTCGACCATCGCCAACCGCTCACAACTCCTCACCGGGGCATCAGGACTTCTCCTCCGCACATGCCCGAACCACCTCAGCCTCGCTTCTCGCATATTCTCATCCACCGGGGCCACCCCCACATTCTCTCGAATAACTTCATTCTTAATCTTATCTAACCTAGTGAGCCCGCACATGCACCTGAGCATCATCATCTCAACAACCTTCATTCTCTGAACATGAGAGTTTTTCACTGGCCAGCACTCTGCCCCATACAACATGGCAGGTCTAACCACAGCTCTATAAAATTTCTCCTTGAATTTCTGTGGAACTTTCTTGTCACACAGGACTCCTGATGCAAGCCTCCACTTCGACCATCCCGCTCCTATACGATGAGTAACGTCCCCGCCAATCTCTGCGTCCCCCTGAATCACCGATCCAAGATATCTGACACTGTCCCTCTTGGCGATGACTTGAAATCCAATCATTACGTCCCCGCCTACTTCGCTCGGCTCGGTTATTCTGTCTTAGATCTGCTTATTTTGAAACCCTTAGAATAACCTCATACAGGGAAAATAATTTAGAGGTCGCCAGGTCGGTATGTGAAGGTGTTTAACAAGGCCTCTGGCATGGAAATGGTTCTGCAGTTCGTGGGAAAAAAAACAGCAATATGGAGGAGGCTGATTCCCTGATAAAGATTAGCAAATGGACGAGGTTTGATCCATACCAATCAGAGGCAGAGCCAGAATTAAAAGCTTATGGATTCTGTATTCTAATCCTTTTAACTCATTGGATTCTTAATTAATAATTTGTACGTATTCAATAAATTTTTAAGTATATTATAGTACATATTAGTTATTGAAGCACTTACATTATTAATTCCCTTCAAAAATCTTATGTGCTAGTTGTCCAAGAAAAGAGTGGACGATTCCATGGAACCGGTATTTGGAAGTTTCCTACAGGAGTACTTGATGAGGTATATCTGAATGATAACTTCTATGCTGTAGAGAAAGTTAAATTAAGTGAATAGAGGAAATATAAAAATTAAACAAAACTTTCTGCTGCACGAATTTTATCAGTCATGTTGAGTTTTTATCCACGGGGTGAGGATATATGTAATGCAGCTGTCCGCGAAGTAAAAGAAGAGACGGGGGTGAGTAAAAATTCTTATTTCATTTTTACCTTGTTTTTAAATAAAATTTGTTATTCCATATGTTAAGTTTGATTCTATATTTAGTAACAACAGTCACTTGATTTGTACTGATACAGGTTAATGCATAGCTGGTAGAAATACTGGCATTCAGGTTGTCTTTCACATAAAAGTTGTTTAAGTTTCTGTTATATTTTAATGTCTTTTACATATGAATATGAAACATTTGCTGTCTCCATACAATGTTTTCTTCTGTTAAACTTATTGCATTTCACACTGTAAGATAGTTTGTGTACTAAATATGACTTTATTAAATTGCAGACAGAGCCATAAGTCATTTTTTGACAAGTCAGATTTAATGTTTTAGACAAGAGGGGCTTGGTCTGATGGTAACCAACCCTCACTTACAACCGAGAGGTTGTGAGTTCGAGTCTCCCCAGGAGCAAATTCTGGGGATTTATGCCGGGGGTCTATTTGGAAACAGCCTCTCTACCTCAGGGTAGGGGTAAGGCTGCGTACACACTACCCTCCCCAGACACCACTGAGTGGTATTGTACTGGGTCGTACTTTTTTCAGATTTAATGTTTGTCTGCATGCTAAAGCCTCTCTCCTTTGATATCCAGAAGCAGGACGCGGAGATAGTCGCTGCCCAGGTACATGGTTGTCAAAATATTTGTTGTTTAGAACTAGGACTTTCTTTGTCAAAATGCTGTTAAAAAAAGGTTTTGCTGACCTTTTCCCTCTCAGTTTGTTAGAAGTTCCAGCAACCTTAACAGCATTTTTCCTCGATCATGCATTCTCTTTAAACTTGCTTTAGCTGGATTCATGTGGTTTAGCTGTCGAACAAAATAATTAAGTAGAAGTGGTCGACATAAGCTTACTGAAGATGAACCAGGTAAGTTGTTTGGACTCGAATGTGGGTATCCAATATTGTTATTGGTGCATATCTAGGGGTCCGATCCCTCCTGATATTGATTTTAAGATTCCGGGATTAAGGATCCATGTATGGATAATGTTTGACTCAAAAGATATTAAATTTTTTTTGAACAAATCAATCAAAGATGAAAGGGATAAATCTTTATGAGATGTAATTAATTCCAGATCGAAAAATTAACAACAATGATTGCACATGGGATGAAAGAAATATGATTGATCTCATTAAGATTCAACGTTGTGTCTCTCATCAATCGATGAGGAAGTAGGCTTACATATTTTCTTCGAGGTCTTTTCTTCTTTTTCTAGAATACAAGAAGAGATCTTTTAGTTTTCTTTGAGAGAGATCGGAGCCCCTTCCGTTGGGAGCTTTCCCTGGATATAGATATAGTCATGGCATTCTTGTCATTTGCTTGACTCGACATCTTCTTGCCTTCTTCTCTTTTTTTTTTTGCGAAGGCCCTTGGCCTTAAAGGGTGTTATTTCAAACTTATCGAAATAACAACCTGCCGTCGTTTGATCGAGGTCGAACCCTTTACTTTTTTGGTGAAGGCCCTTGGCCTTAAATTGTATTATTTCGAACTTATCGAAATAATAACCCGTCGTCATTTGATCGAGGTCGAACCCTTCTCTTTTTTGGTGAAGGCCCTTGGCCTTAAAGGGTGTGATTTCGAACTTATCGAAATCACAACCCGTCTTCGTTTGATCGAGGTTGAACCCTTCTCTTTTTTGGCGAAGGCCCTTGGCCTTAAAGGGTGTTATTTCGAACTTATCGAAATAACACCACGTCGTCGTTCGATCGAGGTCGAACCTAATAATAGGTGAATTGAACTATAATTAGGCCCTAAAGAACCAATTTCTTATGTAGTTTTTAAGGCAAAAGTGATAACAAAATATTTTGATTAGCGTTTTTCATGTTTTGCAGGTTACATAAGATTAAAGAAGGCTATGTAGTACTTTAGGGATCAAATATGGAGAAAAAGAGGTCAATCTAACAATATCTTCCAAGTGCACCATGTGAAGGCAGCTCAAACTAGAACTGAAGATAGTCTGCCGCGGTCCCGGCATAACCGTGGTCGGACCACGGCAGAAGGCAGTTGCAGATTCTGATAGGGTGTTTTGCCGCGGTTCTAGCGTGACCACGGTAGAACCGTGGCAGGAGGGCGGAAACTTGAGGGACTAAAGTGAAAAACACAGAAGTTTTAGCCCAAAACCCTATTTTAAACACTAGAACTCGCCTAAAGGAGGCATGTAATGTTTTAGAGAGTACTTTGGCAAGAAAAACAAGTGTGAGAGATCACCCAAAACATCATATCTTCTTCTTCTTTATTTTTCTTGCAATTATGATTATGAATATCATTATAGTTTCTTTACCCATTGTTATGAGTAGTTAAATCTCTTGTCTAGGGCTTTGATGGAACCTGTTGAAGGATGAACTTCTTGTTTATGTGAATATAGTTTGCCAGTTTTAATCTCTATTTATTCAACTACAAGTTTGTTGTAGTTCATTGACAGGATCCTCAATTACCTGTGCTTATTTAGCATGCATAACTCAGGAGAGAGTACATATTTAGGTAATTGTTGAACAACACCACTCCCGAAGTATAAAAGAGATCAATAACTACAGGTTTAAAAGCAGGATTAGGGATGACAAAGCTTTGGGTGCAATCTAAAGTGAACTGTGATAAACAAAGCTAGCTAGTGTATCTCGAAAGAGTGTGTCGAGTAAGTTATCGTGATTACTCAGGAGAGATTTACGGCAAGACGAGTGTTCATGATTGATAGAGATGTGTTGGTAAAGCTATATGAAACATAAATCGAAGGAATTCCATCAATAGGGGAAATCATTACCTTAGCGCTTTCTCATTATTATTTACGACTTTAGCATATTTAGTTCACAACTGTTTATTATTTTCAATCTTAGTTGTTAAATACAACATCAATTGTTATTCACAACGATTGGGAAAGTTGATTCTAAAATATTTAGTAAGCCCAACGAACGTAATTGATAGGTTAATTCTCTGTGGATTCGACTCTGGGCATAATACTCAGGTTATATTTGCAACGTCTGCATTGTCTTTTTCTAAGGCATAGTTGGGTGGGATCAAATTTTGGTATCGTTGTCGGGGAATTAACGGTGCTATCAATTATAATTGAAAGAAATACAAAAATTCTTAGTGTAGTAAGTTTTCTCTATACCAAAGTTTACATTGAAATTTTAACGATTGTTGACTTGGTGGCACAGGTGCATACCTAGAAACTCATCGAGATCTGGTAAATTATACGAAGCATTATCAGATCCCGAGAACATTTTCAAGGCCTTGAATAGCCAACCGGAAGAACAACCAGCAACCAACAACTGCACAATTCGAAACAGTCATGGGAGATCACAAGGAACAACCAGTTGTACCATTAGTGCCAGAAGTTGCTCTCTATGATTGGGCACAAACCCACAGCTGGAAATTTATCCAAAGCGATTGTAGTCCCACATATACAAGCTGAGTCATTCCAGATCACGAATAACATGTTGCACTTGTTGCAAAATAAGGGACTCTTTTTTGGGACACAAGTCGAAGATCCTCAGCAGCACTTGAAGAATTTACTATCTATCTGCAAAACCCAAAGGTAGCTCAACGTAACTCCAGAAGCAATTAAGCTGTTATTGTTTCCAGTATCAGTGACAGGAGTTGCCCAGGTCTGGCTAAACTCACTCCCCATAAACTCTATTGCAACTTGGGATGAGTTAGTCAAGCAATTCCACAACAAGTTCCACCTGCCCAACAAAACTGTTCAACAAATTGATGAAATTGTGAGCTTTAAACAGAAACCAATGGAGACACTACATGAGACATGGGGGTGGTTTAAAGGAATGTTGGTTATATGTCCCCACCATGGTATTCTAGATCAGATGTTGGGACAACGGTTTTACATGGGATTGTCAGATAGCATGAAGAACATTGTGGATGCCTCAGCTGGTGGGGCATTCTTGAGAAAAACATAGAGAGAAGGTGAAAGTCTGCTTGACAAGATAACACAGAATTCAGTATGGACAACCAGGAATGCACCTATCACTCCAGTGGTACACTCAGTTCCTCTTTATACATCAAATTGCATGGCTGAAAATATGGCTACCTTATCGACACAGATGAATATACTCACCAAAAAGGTGGAGGAATCAGGGCAGAAGCAACAAGTGCATATTGTAGATACTACCAACAGGGGCTTGTACACATCTTGCATTAGTCATCCAATTGGTAACTCTTGCAATGAGGAACATGATCATCATTAACACCCTGAAGATATGAACTATATGTCGAACTATGGAGGCCAGAGATAGGGTAGTCAGAATTGGGGTCAGCAGAATAAGCAGCAATACAGACCAGATCAGCCACAGTTTAATACTGGAAACATGGGATGTATGAGACCCCCCAACAATATGGCACCTTACCCAAGGCCACAAGGATACAATAATCATAATAAGCAGTAAGGGTATCACCCCCCCCCCCCCAGCAGCAGCATGGTGGAAGGCAGGAAGATGGGTTTACTAGACTTGAAGCAATGATACCGTAGGTTATTGGCTCCAATGCAAAAATCAATGAGAGAGTAGATGCACATGATGCAACAATCAAAAATATTAAAGTGCAAGTGGGCCAAATTTCAATGTCTCTGAACAATCGGCCTCAGGGGACATTAACTACAGACACCCAGATAAATCCAAAAGATCAGGGCCCGAAGCAGCCGATGGCGGTGAGTCTACGTAATGGCAAATATCTTGATGTATAGTAAGAGAGGGGTCGAGAAACTAGACAGACTGAGACACTCATACCAGTGCCCATTGAGCTGGATGAGTTAACAAAACTGACGGAGGTGACAATCCAGCCTGCTCAGGAAGAAAGAGCATTCAGCAGGAGACCGAGAAAGTAGCTGAACCAGTCCAGAAGCCAGTAGTTGAGATAGCAGTTGATAAAGACCAGTCCCAAGTGATTTGGAAGAAGAGACCTCCTACACCCTTTCTGTAGAGGCTGGCTAAGCACCAAAAGGAGGAGCAATACAAGAAGTTCTTTGAAATGCTCAAACAAATCCAGGTAAATATACCATTGATTGAAGATTTAAAGGAGATGCCTGGGTATGCAAAAATGATGAAGGACTTGATGTCCCGAAAATTTGATTTTTAGGACTTGGCCACAATTACTCTTACTCAGACCTATAGTGCAGTGGTGACTAGACCAATCGCGGAAAAGTTGTCTGACCTAGTGAGCTTTACAATTCCATGCACTATTGGTAATTTTGCCTTTGCTAAGTCACTTAGTGATTTAGGGGCAAGTATCAATCTTATGCCCCTAGCAGTTTATAAGAGGCTGGGCATTGGGAGAGCTAGACCCACCTCGATGTTGTAGCAACTGGCCGACAGAACTGTGAAGCGAACCTCTAGGATCTTAGATGATGTGCTGATTCAGGTAGGGAAATTTGTGTTTTTTGCAGACTTTGTAATCATGGATTGCAAAGTAGATGAGGAGATTCCTATTATTTTAGGAAGACCATTCTTGGTCACATGGAGAGCTCTAATTGATTCTGAGACTGGGAAGCTCAAGATGAGACTTAAGATGAAGAAATAACATTCAATGTGCAGAAATCTATGAGGTGACCAAGTGAATTCGTCAATTGCTCTCTTATTGATGTCCTGGATGTAATTGTAGAAACTGATGATGAGGTGCTGACTATTGAGGACCCCCTCTCTGCATTTTTGACGAATTTGGATGAGGTGAATGGAGAGGAACTGGTGGAATGGGTATTGGCGGTAGAAGGTAGAGGGTTCTGGGATAGAAATCTAGAATTTGAACCCTTGCACTTGGAAAAGAGAGAAACTGCTCCTGCCAAGCCATTCATCAAAGAACCATCAAAGCTGGAGTTAAAGCTGTTGCCTGCCCACCTCAGGTATGAATTTCTGGGACCTAACTCCACATTACCTGTTATTATCTTATCCAGTTTGTTAGATGTGCAGCCTCAACAACTCTTGCAGGTACAGAAGGAGTGCAAAATTGCCATTGGCTGGACCATGGTAGACATCAAGGGGATCAGCGCCGCTTACTGTATGCACAAAATTCTACTGGAAGATGGATAAAAACCTTCTAGGGAACACCGGAGAAGGCTGAACTCCAACATGAAGGAAGTGGTGAAGAAGGAGGTAATAAAGTGGTTAGATGCGGGAATTATCTTCCCAATCTCTAAGAGCAACTGGGTGAGTCCAGTTCAATGTGTTCCTAAAAAGGGTGGCATGACGGTTGTGAAGAATGATGATAATGAATTGATCTCTACAAGAACTATCACAGGCTGGAGATTTGCATGGACTATCGAAAGTTAAATCTAGCCACCCGGAAAGACCACTTTTCACTTTCCTTCATTGATTAGATGTTGGACAGATTGGCAGGGAGGTCACAGTTCTATTTTCTAGATGGATACACAGGGTACAATCAGATCTCCATTGCACCGGAGGACAGAGAGAAGACCTCCTTCACCTACCCGTATGGAATTTATGCCTTTAGAAGGATGCCGTTTGGCCTATGCAATGCACCTGCCACATTCCAACGATGCATGATGGACATATTCACTGACAAGGTAAAGGACATAATGGAGGTGTTCATGGATGACTTCTCAGTGGTGGGGAATTCATTTGATGAGTGCCTGATAAATCTGACGCGTGTGCTGAAATGGTGCATCGAGACTAACTTGGTTCTGAACTAGGAGAAGTGCCACTTCATGGTATAAGAAGGCATAGTCTTGGGGCACTGGGTGTTAAGCAAAGGAATTGAGGTGAATCATGCTAAAGTAGATGTAATAGCAAAGCTACCTCCCCTAATTTCAGTCAAGGCAATCAGAAGCTTCCTTGGGCATATCGGTTTCTACCGAAGACTCATAAAAGACTTCTCCAAAATTTCCAACCCTCTCTGTAGGTTGTTAGAAAAAGATCACCCGTTCTTATTTTCTGATGATTGCAGGGTAGCATTCGAGGAACTAAAAAAGAGACTGGTCACAACACCTATCATTGTTGCGCTCAACTGGGAGCAACCGCTCGAACTCATGTGTGATGCCAGTGACTACGCAATGGGACAGTGTAGGGACAGCGGAAAGACAAGATGATGTACCCAATTTACTATGCTAATAGAACACTGAGTGGAGCTTAGTTGAACTACACTGTGACTGAGAAGGAAATGTTGGCTGTGGTGTTTGCTTTTGACAAGTTCCGATCCTACCTGATTAGGTCCAAGGTATTTGTATGTACTAACCATGCAGCTCTCAGGTACCTAATCAAAAAGAAGGAGTCTAAGCCACACCTGATTCGTTGGGTGTTGCTACTGCAAGAATTTGAACTTGAAATTCGTGCCCGTAAGGGCACAGAGAATCAGGTCGCTGATCATCTGTCACGACTTGAGGGAGCTAAAAATACAATTGAGGTTGAGGAAATTCTGAAAACTGCTTGCCACCACTCTTCCATTAGCGCCATAGCATGCAGACTTTGCTAATTACCTGGCCAGTGGTCGTGAGCATGTTACTTTTGCCTCACTTAATTACTCCTATAAGATCCATTAAAATTAGAATTTTTCTTTTAGTATTTGAATTTTTAAGAATTAATTGTTTGATGTTGTGTTTTGATTTTTGTGTGCATTCTTTTTTTAAATTACCATAGAAAAGAAGGAAAATTTACAAAATAGTATGCTTGCATTTAGAACCTCATTTCAATATTTTATTAGTCAACTAACATTATAAGATGGAAGAAATAACAAAAATAATCCTTTTTACATTTTACCTTTATTTTATGATTTTGTTTAATTCTCTTTTAAATTAGAATCTAGTTAATTTAGGAAATTTAATCAGTTTCCTAAATTTAGGGTTACCTTCAAAAACAAATAAATAATACTGAATAAAAGGAATTGAAATGAAAGAAAAACCAATAAAGTAAAAGAATTAAATGAGTTTAAATTTGTAAAAAAATAAAGAAAACCAAACAGGCCTGCTATAAGAATGAATAGCTAGGCCTAAATTTATTTCCATCCCTAAAATTCCCCAAACCCGGTATTATTCCACTATCCCAAAATATCCGGTTCTGTTCCCCTATTGCAAAACGACAACGTTCTGGCGTCGACCAATCCCTACCTTCATCTCTTCTGATCAATGTCTCCTGTTCATTCTCGACCAATTAATAGAACTGTTCGAAAATTTAATCAAACCTAAAAATATTTCTCTCCTTCCTCGTACAACCCTGTAACACACCGTCTCCGCCACTTCTCTGTCGTCCGACGCCGGTCGAAAATCGCCGGCGGTAGCGGCCAACCTCCAATGGCACCCAAAATTTCACTACATGCTCCTCTCATTCTCCTCATCATATATGCAAGCCAGCTTTTCTCAAACATCACCTAAATGTCTCGAATCTTTAAAACCCTAGGCGTCGCCTCCGCCGCACATGGCGGCGCCTCATCCAATCTTAATCAAACTAACACCAAATCATCCTTTCCCTTCCTTTATCCCTAATTTCTAACCAAAACCCCTCAAATCCTGCCGGAACTCGTCAAATTTCAAATCTAGGATTTTCGGCTAAGTGTTGAATTGTAGAAAACGAGGTTCTGCCGGTACGTATTGGGTTCCAAATAATATTACATGTTTATTTTGTTGAAAAATAGACATATAATATTATTAGGAGGTCGTATATGGAGATAATGGGTGGAGACCATTTCCGAGTTTGAAAATCTGCAGTTGAATTTAATTCGTGAGTTCTTCATTCTATTCATTTCCTTCTCCTCCTTCTTGCGTAAGTTTGAATCAGGATTCCGGATTGATTGCAGAATCATTCGTTTAGAATTATTCTTCGTTCTTTTAGGGTTGTTTGGTCGATATAGATTTTGGGTTTAATTTGTTATTTTTTCAACTAACTAAGTCTGATTAAGCTTTGTGAATAATATTTGTGCCTATGCCTGATTCTTTTTCTTTTTGGTTTATTAGTGTTAAATTTCTTATATATTAATCATGCTTCGATGTCGCTCATAAATAATAGTTGTTATTAGTCTGAATTCAGTAGTCTTAATATTAGTTTAATTCGTGTTTGATTCCTATTTTGATTTATCTATGCCTGTTTATTATATTCTTTCTTTTTCTGTTTGTTTTTTCCTTATTGGTTGATGATTTTGTGTTAATTTGTTTAGTTTAGTCTATTCTAATATTGACTGTTAATTTTGTTTTACTAATGGCTTGGAGAAATATGAATTAGGATTATTTTGTAGTTGGTTTAGTTTTGATATTCAATCTTAGAGTTGTTGAACCTGTTTGGATATAGCTGATTAGGTTCTAGTTTGATTGTTAATTAACATGGCCAATTAGAAAGGTTAAAAAACAGTTAGTTAATTCAGGGATAAAAGGGGTTGAAGCTCAGTTAGGCTATTTAGTAATTTCAGGGAGTAATCAGTGGTAGTTTGGGCATTGAAAATAGCTTAGTTTGTTGAGAATTGGTAATTTCACAACTCAAGTAGGGGTAATACATGTATTCCAAAAAACACCCTAGGTCCTTCTAGAAGGGGGTCTTAGTGTAAATTTTAGGAATCTTAGGGCAGTAAATTGAGAAACAAGTCAAAAATTGAAGGTCTAATAAAATGAAATCTGAAACTAAAAGAGGAAAAAAGTGTGAGTGCCTTCTAAAAGCTTCCCGTCTCTCTTTTGCCTATAAAAGGGCAGCCTATCTGCTTTATTTCAGAAGTTTTTCACCTCCGAAATTCCCCAAAAAAGCTCTCTCAAGTTTTTTTCTGAGCCCAAAAATTCCCAAAAAAAAAAAACAGTCTGTTTCCAGTTTCAGATTTGAAAGTAGAAGTTCAAAGTTCCAAAACCAAAAACAATAGAAAATCTTCAAAATAAAAAAACAGTTCTATTGGAATTGATAGCTTAATTTCGAGTGTAGTTGTTAGTTGTTTCTCTTAATTTGGTATTTGGTAGATGAGGTTCTGGAACTGCTTGGATTTGGTTTGTTTTGATGTTAGATTGGGGGATTAGTCGAGTTTGGTTGGTCGTCTATGATTGCTGCATTTATTCTGTAGTCTCCTGATTCAACATCAAGTAGAATTGAGGTGTATTTGTTGATTTTGCTTCTTCCTGGACACTTTTAAGCTGGAGAATTCTGAGCTGTTGAGCTACTGCTGACCTTCCCTTTTCTCTCTTGTTGTTTTGCACTTCCAGGTATGCACTTGAATCCAAAATTGTCATGGCTCTTTGAGATTGACATGAAATGAAGATGCTCATGTATATATTTGTTGATCTGTGTTTATTTAAATATTTAAACATCTGTATTCAAATAGACATTAATAATATGCGATACTTAGTTTGACTCGTTTTTTTACTTACATGCAATTAACATGTGGACTGTATAATTGAGACTGCCTTAGGCCGATTTGGATGGTTTTGACTATTATTTTTGTAATAGACTATTGATCAGCCAGAGAATTTGTGTTCAATAGATAAATTTGGAACGACATTAAATGTAGTCAATTTAGTTCATTTGTTTAGTTTAGACGTTTGGAACTAGAACATAATTGGAGCCAGAAATTGATTCAAGAGCTATGCATTTGTAGTAACGATTGAGCGTTCGAACCGTTAAGAGTAAGAACATAAACATCAATTATAGTGTTAATAACTCCAGGTTAGATATCACATCTGTGTGAAACTAGATCCAAATAAGATGTCAGTATAAAATTAAACTTGAAACCGATTGTGATTTGGTATTGGTACACCGACAGACTCATAGTTTAGTGTCAAGCATGTTGTTCTGTTTTACTGGCCTAATTCGTACATAGAAATCCTTAGGCAGTAATGTCAATTATATTAGTTTAATTAATTTAACCTGTTCGGATGATCGAGCTAATGAACTGCAATTGTTACGGAATTGAAATTGATTGGCTGCTCTAAAAATGTCGAGTTTGTTATGCAACCAAAACTCGACTGCTTCCTTTGAAGTAAGAAAAACTCGACTGCTTCCTTTGAAGTAAGACTTGGGCTTGAATCCATTGTGGGCCCAGCGCCAAATGATTTTTCCTTTTCATTCAGGCTAGAACGCATGCTCTTGCCAAGCTGGTTGAAACCTCTTTTATTGGGCCAAGCTTGAAGACTATAATTGTTGAGAGACTTTACCAAGGTTGATTATTTAAGTGATACCAATTAATTAGGGCCTTATTCTTTATTTTAGAGACAAATTAAAATTAAAAAATATGGATTGCTTTAGGTTTGCCTTTTAAATAAAAAAAGATGAGTCTCGCTAAACAAAACAAATAAATTGCGGGGCTCTTGATAAATGTTATACTAAAAATACTTAGATTTTGGGATGAACCGTTTAGTGAATTTCACGGCCTTTCCCAAAGATAATAATACGCTAGTCGCTTTAGGGCCGTCATTAAATAATTTTACCCTCCTAAATACAGGTGCACATTTATGTGAACCAAATCCAAATCTCAACGAAAACGGAATATGTCAAAAAAATGTGGGTGCATTTATGTGACATGGTTCGAGACACGTTTTCACGACGTTGCAATTCTCTTTAAAATAATAATAAAAGCGATTTAAAGTTAAAAAGCACATAAGTTATAACATGTTTTAAATCAGATATATATAGCCATTTGGAATAGTTTAAGCGACCGTGCTAGAACCACGGGATCCGGGGGTGCCTAACACCTTCCCCCGGGTCAACAGAATTCCTTACTTAGACTTTCTGGTTCTCATACTTCATTTGGAAAGTCGAAAATTTCCTCGGATTGAGATTCAAGATAAACGGTGACTTGGGACACCAAAAGCCAAACATTTCCCAAGTGGCAACTCTAAATAAATAATCCTGATCCGAATAATGTTACTTAAAATAGAAAAACTCCCTTATACACTATCCTTCGGGGTAGGTGCGTAAAAAGGAGGTGTGACATTGGTATAGATCCTCACGACCTTTTATCGGTCCAAAGGAAAACCTTTTATCATGATAGACGCTTATATTACTGGGATGGGCCTTATATGTTTAAAATATGCATTGATAATATGATCCGGAGATGCGTCCCCGAGACAGAACAATCTTCTATTTTGCAGGCTTGTCACGCATCGACGTATGAAAGACATTTTTTTGGCCCACAGTGTTTAAAGAGCACCTTTGGGTAAAGGGCATTCATTGCCGACCAGGAACATTTTCTGGCGCCATGAGATGCCCATGGACCAAATTCAAGAGGTGGAAGTGTTTGATGTCTGGGGATCGACTTCATGGGTCCCTTCGTCAGCTCCTATGGCAATAAGTACATTTTTGTTGTACTATGTGTCCAATGGGTAGAAGCTGCAGCGTTGCCCACCAATGATGCAAAAGTGGTGGTGGGATTTTTTAAGAAGAACATAATCTCCCTCTTCATGACACCAAGAGCGATTATCAGTGATGGAGGCACTCACTTCTGTAATAGAGCCTTTGAATAGCTGCTTGCTAAATATGATGTGCACCACAAGGTGGCTATTAGTACCAGGCAGGTTGAAATGTGCAATTGAGAAATCAAGAGTGTGTTAACCAAGACTATGAACACCACAAGAACTGATTGGGCGAGGAAGCTAGACGATGCACTCTGGGCTTACAGAAGTGCCTTCAAAACACAAATTGATATTTACCGTACAAGTTGGTGTTTGGAAAATCATGTCACCTGCCAATGGAACTTGAACATAAAGCGTGGTGGGAGTTGAAACAGCTGAACTTAGATATGGAAGATGCCGGCACAATAAGAATTACTGAATTGCATGAGCTCGACGAGTTCAAATATCTTTCTTTCAAGAGCACAAAGTTGTACAAGGAAAGAATGAAGAGGCTACATGACCAGAGTATTGTTGAGCGGAATTTCAAACCCCGGAGACATGGTATTGCTCTACAACTCAAGACTATGGTTGTTCCCAGGTAAACTTAAGCCACGATGGGCTGGACCGTTTTGAGTGGTTAAAGTTTTCCCTTCAGGTGCTGTCGAGATTGCCACATAGAAAGAAGCTCGTACATTTAGAGTCAATGGGAAGATTGAAACTATATGTGGGCATGAGCGAACCAAAGGAAGTGTATGAGCTACACCTGAATGAACCACAGAGGTCGAGCGAGCCTTAAATGCGCTCATCTGTGTCGTGTCATGACGTTAAATTGGGCGCTGGGTAGGAGTAAACCCACGAAATTGTTGCAAGTGTAATGCATAACTTGAAAAAAAAGAATCAGAACATGTCTAGACCGCGGTCCCAGTGCAATCACGCTCGGACCGTGGTGAGAGATCCCTTCTGAAAGGGGTCTATCGCGGTCCCAGCGTATCCGCGGTGAGAGATCCCCTCTGAAAGGGGTCTACCGCGGTCCCAGCGTAACCGTGGTAGGACCACGATGAGAGATCCCTTCTAAAAGAGTCTACTGCGGTCCCAGTTAACCGTGGTAGGACCGCGACATACCAGTGCGTCAGGTAAGTTCCAGATTTTTTTTTATTTTTTTCTTTTTCTAAAAAAAAATACAACCCCCCCCCCCCCCCCAATCCCATTCTCTCCTCCCTCTTTCAAACACCCATTCTCCTTCAAGTCCTCCATTATTGTCTCCACCACCTCTCCCTCTCCACTACCCACCCTTTCCATTCTTTATCAAGGTGGGTTTTTCTTTTCTCTTTCTATTTCTTAATCTAACTTAGTATAATTCTTAGTCTAATTTAGTTTAATTCAACCTAGGTAGTATTTTAGTGTTAAATTTTTTTATTTTTTCGTGTTTTTCTTTCTTTTTCTCTTTTTTTTTTTGTTTTTTTGTTTTTGCCATGATTCATGTTTAAATGATTGGGTTTTCCTTGTGCGTAACTTGTGGGATAATTTTTAGCATGTTTGGAGGCCTAAACAAAATTTTTAGGGTGAAGCTTGGTGGAGGGGCCTATTTGGCCGAATAATTGGGGTTTATGTGAAATTTTGGAGCACTTTGTGCTTTTCTTAGTTTGTGATAGTGGTAGCATTTGCACTAATTCGTTTGTTGGAGATTGTGTGGGTATTATTTGGAGGAATTGAAAATTTGAGAGTGGCGTGAGGCAATAGTAGAGGTTGGCAACTTACTAATTGGGGATACTGGCACTAATTGACTAAAGAAAACTGTTTGGTGCCATCGGTTGGCGAAGTCTAAGTATCCGTCCGAATGAAATATGTTAGGATGCATCTGATTGTTGCTCTGAGTTGTCTGCAGATAATATGGCCCGAAAAAGGTGAAAGAGCTCGGCCAACACTTCCCAAGTGCCAACATATGACGCCACCAGGTTCTAGTCATCGGAGGTTGAGGACATATTTCATGCTAAGGCCACCAAACTATTTGTCCCTAAGATTCCTGTTGACAGGGCTGCCCTCCATATGGAAGCTGTAGACAAGTATGAGGAGATTCAACGGAGAGAGATGGGGTTCTTGTTTGATGAACCTGAGTCGGAAAACCCAATAATAGTCCGGGAGTTCTATGCGAACTGCTTGGAACATTTGGGCTGGGAGGTGATTGTGCGGGGCCGGATGGTAGATGCCTCAATTTAAAAAATTCTCCAAGTCTTGCGGTTTCCCTAGTTCACTGGTGACATTGATCATTACCACGACGCCCAAGGGGTCACTTGGGACGCTATGATTGAGATAATCTGCAGAGGGTAAACCAGTTTGGATACATGAAAACATCACCCTTCACTCCAAGTCATTCACTCATGAGGCCAAGTGATGGTTCACCATCATTTGCAGTCGGATACTCACGACCAACATGACAGATGTGAACCACCCACGGGCTCTATTGGTGTGGTACTTTGTCACCAAGAAAGACTTTGATGTGGCGAGAATTATTGGAGATGAAATGATCCTTCGGTCACCTCAACTATCTAAGGGGTTTTACTTCCCCTCCCTTGTGACGAGGTTGTGTCTGCTAAAAGGTGTCCCCACCAGTCCTACAGATGGAGCTTTGTCCCCAAAAACTTCATTCAGAGCTTCCAAGATCATAGTGGGCATAGATGCACCCACAACCATCGACCTTGATGATGAGGACGACACCACAACACACATGGCACCATTGAGAAGGTCGTATGATGAAGCCAGATCCTCTCGTTAACCCCATACCGGGGCAGGGTTCTCTAGATCACAGTCCACCCGGCTCATATTGCGTTCCATGGAGGAAGAGGTGGTAGATCTTCGCACCTCGATGGATGGCCTACATATGCATATGGATGCCATGTCTTAGCGGCAGGCGAGGTCTGAGAGCCGGATGATGGCTTGGTTTCGTGCCTTTGGGAGGGATTGTCATGTGGAACCAGCACCGTCTCTAACTCCGACTGATGCTCATGGAAGTCTTCTTACCCTTCTTCCCTTTATTTGTGATATGACATGGGTACATGCCATAGTTTTTTTTATATATGGTGGGAGGCTTGCTTTGGTGGTGTATTATTAGTGTACATATGCATTAAACATGTTGTAGTTCTTTATATTTGTTGTTGTGTATAATTGGTTGTACTCATCTTACAATTAACTGACTTGGCCCAACGACGGACACTTGTCGACATGTCTCTTGAGGGTCAAAGGTCAGATTTAAAAAAAAAAATTGAAAAGGGTAGGGGACTCTTCCTGAGGACGGACCACTTGGACAATACTCTTGAGGGAAGTAGTCCATTTAGATTGTTTTATTTTTGTTATTTTTATTTTTTAGGTAGTGTAGTACTTCCCCCTTAGTTTTTCTTTCGACCATAGTTCTTTTCCAAGGGCTTTTCTTGAACAAGGTTAGGTAGATTTTTCTTTAAAAGTTTTAGAACCCTTAGGACTCTCTTTGACTAAGATGGATGAGGGCAGGAATGCAAACCTTAATGTACACACCTGCAAATAACTAAACTGAACTTGAGGGTGCAACGTCTAGGCTCGTTTGTAGACTCGTAAATTTATGCCTTAATTTTGCACACCTTGTCTTGCTTGAACGCTCATGTGAGTGTATTGATGAACTAATTCGGAATGAGTTACATGCTAAGTGTGTGTGAGATAGTACTTGTATTCTGTGGTTGCATGCGATACATAGAACTTGCCATGTGTGTTTGCAAAGCAAAATAGAAGTTGTTTGGTTTTAGAGATGATTGAGGCATTTCCTTGTGTAGCCTGTATATTTATGAATCCACCTGTACATATTGCCATAGTTAACCCATTCGAGCCTGAAGACTATTCTTTGATAACCCTATAATAACCTATATTTCTATGTTTGAATAGTTTGATTGATTGAACTTGTACCTCCTAGAAGCATTTGATTCATTAAAGAGCATCTAAAAGTCAAAGTGTGAGGTAGTAGTGGAGTAGAAAAGGGGGAATCAGGAAAATACTCGAATGGTGCAATGGCTGTTAAAAAAACAAAACAAAAAGACAAAAATAAATAAAATGAAAAAGTAAAAAAAAAGAAAGAGAGAAAGGGCCAGTTGCATCTAAAGAACAGTGGGGGTAGCCTATGAAAAACAAAGTGTGGAAGAATGATTGGGCTGAACATGAAAATTTGAAACAAAGGGAAAGACTGTATTAAAAGTACTTAAGGAGGTTAGTCACTTTATCCAAATATATCCTACCGGTCCCTTAGCCTACATTATAACCCAATAAAGACCTCTTGATCTTGGACCGAACAACTTGATTAGTAGAGTATTATACTAGGGGCAAGCTTATGGTATATATGTGTGGCATGTAAATGTTCTTTGCTGAGAGTGAGTCAATTCTTTCTATCTATAGTTCCTTATTGCTTGATTTTATGTGTGTGGAACTTCTCTCAGAATTGTGATGTGATGGCATGTGACTCAGGAATAAAAAGAAAGTTTTCACCTTTGTTTATAGTAACTAGAGTAAGCACGAGTGAGGCATGACATTAGAGTCCTCATCTGAGGTGTGGCTGTTGCATCGCTTAGGTTATTCTTTTATAATGGCGGGTGTTGGGTAAAACTGGGTAATGCATCAAATTAGAACTGAAGATGGTATGCCGCGGTCCCGGCGTGACCGAGGTCGGACGACGGCAAAAGGCAGTTGCAGATTCTGAGAGGGTGTTTTGCCGCAGTTCTGGCATAACCGCGGTAGAACCGCGGAAAGAGGCGGAAACTTGAGGGACTGAAGTGCAAAACACAGAAGTTTTAGCCCAAAACCCTATTTTAAACACTAGAACTCGCCCATAAAGAGGCATGTAATGTTTTAGGGAGTACTTCGGCAAGAAAAGCAAGTGTGTGAGATCACCCAAAACATCATATCTTCTTCTTCTTTATTTTTCTTGCAATTATGATTATGAATATCACTATAGTTTATTTACCCATTGTTATGAGTAGCTAAATCTTTTGTCTAGGGTTATGATGAAACCTATTGAAAGATGGACTTCTTATTTATGTGAATATAGTTTGCCAGTTTTAATCTCTGTTTGTTCAATTACGGGTTTGTTGTAGTTAATTGACAGGATCCTTAATTAGTTGTGCCTATTTAGTGTGCATAACTCGGGAGAGAGTGCATATTTAGGTAATTGTTAAGCAACACCACTCCTAAAGTATAAGAGGGATCTATAACTGCAGGTTTAAAGGCGGGATTAGGGATAACGAAGCTTTGGGTGCAATCTAAAGTGAATTGTGATAAACAAAGCTAGCTAGTGTATATGGGGAGAGTGCGTATAGTAAATTAGCGTGATTGAGAGATTTATGGTAAGACGAATGTTCATGATTGATAGAGATGTGTTGGTAAAGCTATATGAAACATAAACAAAGGAATTCCATCAATAGAAAAAATCATTACCTTAGTACTTTCTCATTATTGTTTATAACTTTAGCATCTTTAGTTCACAGCTGTTTATTATTTTCAATCTTAGTTGTTAAATACACCATCAACTATTATTCACAGCGTTTGGGGAAGTTGATTCTAAGAATTTAGTAAGTCTAACGAACGTAATTGATAGTTTAATTCTCTGTGGATTCGACTCTGGGCATAATACTCAGGTTATATTTGCAACGTCCGCATTGTCTTTTTCTAAGGCATAGTTGGACGTGATCAGAATCATTCTCTTTTTTGGCGAAGCCCTTGGACTTAAAGGGTGTGGATTCGAACTTATCGAAATAACATCTCATCATTGTTCGATCGAGGTCGAACCCTTCTTTTTTTTTTGGTGAAGGCCCTTGGCCTTAAAGGGTGTTATTTCGAACTTATCGAAATAACAACCCATCGTCATTTGATCGAGGTCAAATTCTTCTTCTTCTTTTTTTTGCGAAGGCCCTTGGCCTTAAAGGTTATTTCGAACTTATCAAAATAACAGTCCGTCGTCGTTTGATCGAGGTCGAAACCTTCTTTTTTTTTGTGAAGGCGCTTGGCCTTAAAGGGTGTGATTTCGAAAACTTTGAAATAACAGCGTGTCGTCAGTCCCAGTTTTTGGAGAGTTGGACATCTTCCGTGGGAGTCCCAGTTTGTTTGGTATTGCTTGCACCATATGTAGCAACATTGATGAATACGAGGTGTTGACGTTTCGCTTAGGTTTGTGCTGTGTACGCATTATAATTTTCCTGTATGACTCCTGCTGTTCGGCTCGGAGACGTTGTCGGCACGAGGTATTTCAGCTGTGTTGAAGTAATTGTTATCCTTCAATCGAGATATCCCTTTGTACGTTTTCCCGTGTGGGTCTTATGTGCTTGTTTGGACTAAGAGTGGGAGGTGAGGATGATATTTTCCTTGCTCCCGTCCGGTGGGGGAGAACAGGTTGGTAACAATGTTTGCCTTGTTTGGTATACCTGCGGTTGATGGGGTGAGGATTTCTAAGCTTGGTAATCCTAATCGACTCTCCTTCTCTCACTGAACTGTTCCTATATCTCGCTGGGTTGGATTCTCCCTTCGTGCTTCTTTTGGTGGATGATTGTGTTTCTTGGCTTTGATCTGGAAGAAACTAGAAATTTTCACTAAGAAATCCCCACAGACGATGCCAAACTGTTTGACTCAAAGGATATTAAATTTTTTTTGAACAAATCAATCAAAGATGATTGGGGTAAATCTTAGTAAGACGTAATTAACTCTAGATGGAAAAATTAACAACAATGATTGCATATGGGATGAAAGAAATATGATTGATCTCATTAAGATTCAACGTTGTGTCTCTCATCAACCGATGAGGAAGTAGGCTTACATATTTTCTTCAGAGGTCTTTTCTTCTTTTTCTAGAATACTAAGAAGAGAGCTTTTAATTTTCTTCGAGAGAGATCAGAGAGACACCCTCCGTTTAGAGCTTTCCCTGGCTATGTATATAGTTAGGGCATTCTTGCCCTTTGCTTGACCCGACATCTTCTTGCCATTAGTGTGTCTTGGTCATGATTTTAGACGTCACTCTTACCGATGCATCGGATGTCATAGAGGAGAAATGGAGTAGGCTCGATTGACTTTCACTGCTCGGTTACAGAGGCAGAATGTCGGTCAACTTGGTCGTGATGGTCAGATTTTGACCAATACAGATACGGGTGTGGGGATTCATCTATCTAAAAATAGAGCTATAAAAATATACCTAATGTATATGAGATATTATGCGAAAAACTTACATGTAGCTTGTAGAGCAAAGTAAAACTCAATCTTTTATAAGTTGTAGGTAGCCATCTAGAAATCCGCAATAGCTTTTGTCTAGAGAAACTGAAAGGCCAAATCTTACTCTAATTTCTCCATAGTTTTGGTCAAAGTACCCAATGTTAATTGACCAGATCCATTACGTATCTCACACCCATATCAGTGTCGATGTCGTGTCGATATGGCTGCGGCACCACAAGTGAAGAGTCCACGCAAGTCAACGAACTAGTGAGATCGTTTGTCCATATTATTTGGAATATCTGGAAAAAATTTCACATAAATGTATGTTTACAATAAGATCCATTATTTCAATTTGAACCTGAAATTGAGGACCTGAAGTTTGAATAACTAGTTTGAGGAGTATTTCAAGTGAGATAATGGTTTTAATTCTCGCAAAAATTCAACTTTTTCGCAAGTGGAAGTCATGTTCAAACACAATGAACATCCAAATTCTTTGTTTCAAATTCAACATGAAATGTTAATTTCTTCAAACTTCAATCAAATACTGTCAAAAGTCAACCATCACTTAAAGGTGTAGTCTAGTGGTCCATAAATGAGAGAACTCATAGGAGACTAGGGCTCGAGTTATATATAAAAAATATTAGATGACTTCTTTCCATTTATTGAAGTCAGGTTACTATTATTTCGCAGAATATACATATGAACTGACCTAGACACCACACTATGAAGAAAATTAAAAAAGGAGAGAAAAATATTATGCGAAAACTTGTATTACAGCCAAAGTTCAAATGCATGAAATAAGCATTTCTCAGCTTCATGTTTCAAGCTCATATTTTCTTTATACTTGCAGTGGATGCCATTTGAACAATATGCAGCTCAGCCATTTGTCCAAAGCCATGAGCTTCTCAAGTACATTTCTAACAAATGCTCGGCGAAGATAGAGGGCAGGTATACTGGATTCTCATCAGTTCCTACAGTAACCAGTTTTTCTCAGAAGAAGACCTACTTGTACATGAATAATAAGGTCGCAATAACCGGTAGCCACGACCAGTGACGAAGTCAGGATTTTTATCAAGGGGATTCGAAATATTAAAGAGTAAACAGACGAACATGGCAAGGGATTCAATATATTCTATTTATGCATAAAAAATAAGTTTGATTCATATATATATATATATATATATATAGTATATTTTTTCAGCGAAGAGGCGGACCCCCTTCCTCCACCCTAGCTATGCCCCTGGCGACAACCCCTAATATCACATATGCCGTATAAAAAGGGCAACCTGGTACATTAAGCTCCCGTTATGCGCGGGATTCGTGAAAGGGCCGGACCACAAGGGTCTCATGTAAGCAGCCTTACCCTACATTTCTACAAGAGGCTATTTCCAGGGTTCGAGCCCTTAACTTCCTGGTCACATGACAATAACTTTACTAATTACGCCAAAGCATATCACATATTCTGTATAATATTTAAACTTGAAGTTAACTTCTTGAAACTACTATAAAATTGTATAGATAAAAGAAAAAGTAATGAAGTAAAATCAAATCTAATAAAAGTTAATCTATATTTAGATGCAAAATTAGCGATTAAACTGTTAAATATTTGTGTATAGTTCACTGTCTAATTTTTTATGGGTAGATTTATCTATACTGTCTTGGTGAAAACTGGAAAGTAGTTGGTCTCCGATAAAATAATTAAACATAATATTGCTTTTGATATTTTTATATCAAAATAATTTACAATGGACTAATAATCAAAAATAAACCATAAGTAAAATATTGTGAGGTAAACAACACAAATTTTTGAATCCTTTTTATAAGATTGAGGCGATCGTTTTACTCCCACAAGTCAGACCAATAATTACAAAGTTTATTGAAATTACTCGTAATTGATAACTCTTCCCTTTTTTGTTTAAATAAATTTGTCCATTGACCACTGTATATTTTTTATTCACGAATTTCACTTTAACGTAAAGAGAGTTTAGCTAGGTATTTGACGCTTGTTTAACTCAAAAGTTATCAATATACTCTACGAATATAAAACAATCAAAATAAATGATGGGTAAATCCTAGCTTAAGAATAATTAACTCTAGATCTGAAATGAATAATATGAATTAAAAGGCATAGTCCAGTTTCAATGTCGATGTCGATTATTATCAGATTTGATAGCATAAATAAAGATGCATTAAGTAACAAAAATATTAGTAAAGGAAGAGATTCACCCGGTCTCCAGTGAGACGGATCTTCTTTCTTTTCATAAAGATGAATAATAGACGTGTACAAGAACTTCATGACGCTTTCGGGATCTGATGAAAATATTGGATCACATATTCTCATTTTTCTGGAGAAGTATCTTTACCTATTTTTTAGAGAGAGGTAGAGGGAGATCCAGAGAGCCCCCTTTTTATAAGAAGAAATTGCACTCTATATCACTTGGCCCACTCTCCTAACAAAATATGGTCCATATTTTTCTTCTTACCCAGTATGGCCCAGTTCTATCCAATTGAATTTTTTTCACTTATTAGCCCTAGCAGCCCCCATTCTTTTTCAGACTCTCCCCTCCTCACTTTCTCTTTCATTTTCAATCTCTTTCTCTGTCTCTTTCTCTCTCTCTCTCTAGCGAAATAGTAGAATTCTTCTTCAGATTTTCTTGCTCCGTTCATTATCTTCCTCTTCCACAAAATAATTTTGTTGAACAATCCACTTGATCTATCTTTTGTAGTCCTCTTTTTTTGGTACTTTTCTTCTTCTTCTTGAACCGGATTTAGCAGCCAGTGGTTTGGGATATTTTTCAGCTTCACTTGAGTCCAACCAACTGAGAGGATTGCGATTATAGACGGGCCAGTTAGAGATGGTGACAAGGGCGATAAAGACAAAATCACCAACATATGTTAACATTGACTTTTCTTATTTGGGGAATTCTAGTGCTCAATAGACGTTGAGAAGTCATTTTCAGAACAGTGACTATGAGTGAGGGCCTTTCTTCTTCTTCTTCTTCTTCTTCTTCTTTTCACTTTAAATAACTTCTGAATGGAGGGAGGAAGAATGATGTATATGTTGTATATACATATACACACACACACACACACACACACACACACACACACACACACACACACATATATATATATATATATATATATATATATATATATATATATACACTTTGTATAATCATGTATAACCATGTATATTTGTGGGTATTCTCATAGCTATACAGAATTATACATGATTATACACAAGTATACACGATTATACATAATTATACATGATTATATTTGTGTGTATAACAATGTATATAAGGTGTTTAATAATGTAAATTTTATTTTTTCCAGTGAAATAAGAATTTCCCTTGCAAAACTTTAAATTTTGCAAAAAACATATAAAAATAAAATTATAGACTAAGGATGAATATATTTTTAATTTACTTCAACTTCCTGATATTTTTTACTATACAGAGGGAAGTAACAATAAATAAAAATGAAAATAGAAAAAAGGTAAAGATAACAATGAAAGAAAAAAGCGAAATCTGATTTACGCGTGATTTTGGGTGTAGTTGATGAAGTTGTTGGTTAGGCGCTGAAATAATTTGTGGGCTACCGCATGAAAACTGTAATTGTGGGTTTGGCGGCTGAAAAGTGCTTCCCCCAAGTGTACTTATGTGAAATTATCCCTTTTTATAATGTTAGGGTCTCCTTTATATAATAAGAGACCATCCTCGAAATAATAAAAAAGGTACAATTTATAGAGAATCTTCGATAGAATATTCCTTCTGAGTTTTTAAAGATAAACTAGATGATTCATGGCTTGTACGTCCACGAACGTTGATGATGGTCCGACCTTGGTGTGTACGTCCACGTCCTTGGTGTGTACGTCCACGTCTTTAGTGTGTACGTCCATGACAGTTGAGGAAGCCCACGTCCTGAGTGTGTACGTCCGTGACAGTTGAGGATGCCCACGTCCTTGGTGTGTACATCCACGGCCTTGATCTCGTACCGAATTTCTCTGATCTAATTTTGACCCGTGAAATTGAGAACAAAATTAGAAAGTAAATTTCAGAAAAATCAAATTAATTTTGTGATTCAAAGACGTATTTCAACTTCAGTTCTACTCGCAGATTATGGAGATTTTCAAAAATTAATATGAGAAAAGCTTATTACAAGAATCTTTAATGTAATTAAATAAAAAATAGCCTTCCAAATACCAATAGCTAGGAAAACGGATGAAACTATGAAGTTAATTACTCTAATTTCCTTTTTCTTTTACATGATGCTTAAGAAAATATTAATCAAGAGGAGTTTTTGATTATTTTATCCTTATTTAAAATCTCTTCATTATCGAGGAGTAGTCTTCAAAGACAATTACTACTATTAAGGATAAAACAGAAAAAAATAATTAATTTTATCTTGAATTTCTTAAATAATAAATAATTTAAAACAGTTTATTTTTAAAAAATACGACAGATAATAATTTATAAATAGAAAAAAAAGTGTGGTTCATTTGAATACTTGACGTGTGAAGAGTTTGGTACACTACTATTCCACGATTATTTTTATAAAATTCATTTTTTGACTCCTTCCTTCAATCAAGTTCAAAGACAATCACAGGCTCTCTCCTTCTGTCTCCACGTTTCTAATTTTCCTGAATTGCAAATCCTCATTCTTCAATTATTCTTTTAAATATATTTTCCAAATATAATCTGTTTAAATGATAATTAAATTTTTGTGTCGCACCCCTTTTCTTTCCTATGTCACCTCCTCAAGAACTTCAATTTTTAGTTCAAAACGTCACTTCTTCTCTAATCATCCGACAACAGTCATCAGTTTCTGCAAAAATCAAGGTAACTCTTGTTCTATTTTTCTATATGGAATATTATCATTTTCAGAATTAGTCCTGGTGCATCTAAACTGGCGTCGACACCAGTCATCAAAAATAAAGTTAGCTTTTTATAAGTATAACAAATTATGGTGAATATTTTAGCCAAATTGTCCAAGATTAGGCTCTATTTGATCAGTTTTTAATTATTATCCCGTATTTGTGCGGGTGGGAGGTGAAATTAGTCAAAATGTGCGCAAATTTGTTAACAGCTTAACTCATCGGATTGAAGAAAAGAAATGGAGAAGATGATGAACAGTAGAGAGGAAAGAGAAGAGAGAAAAATGAGAAATGAAAAAGTTGTAATTGATTTTCTGATCTCATCTCGAAGCTTCCCCCGTGTATATACAAAATTGTAATAATAAAATGTAATGTGTGTGTAATTACATTTGTGTCCCTGTACTCTATACAAAATTATTTACACAGCTTAAATACATTTGCCCTTGGGCTGCTACTATCTTGGGCCATCACTGGCCTAGTGGGCTGCTTAAGCGGAAGCCCAACACCCCCCTTCAAGCTGGAGGGTGAACAAACTCCCAGCTTGGACAAGAAATGATGATGTAAAATACCTGTCAATGGCTTAGTAAAAATATCAGCTAACTGGTGACCAGATGCAACATGATGCACGGAGATGAGGCCATCGTGAAGCTTGGTACGAATGAAATGGCAATCAATTTCAATATGTTTAGTCCGCTCGTGGAACACTGGATTTTTGGCTATGTGTATGGCAGCTTGGTTATCACAAAACACAGGCACAGCAGAAGTAATATGGATTCCAAAATCAGAGAATAACCTGACCAGCCAAGTCAGCTCACCAACTGCTTTGCTAATGGCCCTATACTCAGCTTCAGCTGAGGACAAGGAGACCACAGGTTGTTTCTTTGTTTTCCAACCAATCAAAGAACCCCCCAAGAATATGCTGAAACCAGAAACAGACCTTCTAGTGTCTGGGCAAGAGGCCCAGTCACTATCACAATAGGCAGACAAAGACAAATCAGGATTGTTATTGAGGAAAACACCAAGATCAGATGTACTTTTGAGGTATCTAAGAGTATGCAAGGCAGCATCCATGTGGACTGAGGTGGGCTTTTGAAGAAATTGGCTAAGATGTTGCACAGCAAAGGCTAAATCAGGCCTTGTATGAGTGAGGAAGTTAAGTTTGCCAACTAGGCTTCTGTAAGATTCAGGGGAGGAAAGAGGGGTTCCCATGTCATGCTTTAGTCATGTAAGATGAGCAGGAGTGGTGTGGTGCCTGCCAGATCTCCTAGGAGGAGGCAGAGGAGGATTAGGAATAGGGTCAGACAAAAGTATAGTATTAGAGGGTGGTGAATTGGAAGTAGAAGTAGGGAATGAAGGAGAAGAAGCAGGGGATGGGAAGGACTGATTGATGGAAGATTAGGAGAAGCAGGATAGTCAGGGCAGGGAGGAGGAAGAGAAGATGGAGCAGATACATCAGTAGGAGGTGGATAGTCATGGCAAGAAGAAGGAATAGAAGATGGGACAGAGGAAGTACTCCAAGGAAAAGCAAAAGGAAAAACATCTTCATGGAAAACAACATCCCTGGAAATGAGAGTAAGTTTAGTTTTCAAGTTATATAATTTGTAACCCTTTTTACCCAGTGGGTACCCTATGAATACACAAGGATCAGCCCTTGGTTGAAACTTATCTCTATGTTGCTTAGGGACAGTAGCAAAACATAGACAGCCAAAGGTTTTGAGATGTAGTAAAGAGGGACTCCTTCCAAATAGTAGTTCATAAGGAGAAACATTGTTAAGAAGTTTAGAAGGAAATCTATTTATAAGGTATGTGGCAGTAAGAATACAATCCCCCCAGAATCTGAGAGGGAGCTTGGACTGAAAAAGCAAGGCCCTGGCTGTTTCTAAAAGATATCTATGTTTCCTCTCAACAACACCATTTTGTTGTGGAGTGTGAGAGCAGGATGTTTGGTGAAGGATGCCATTATCAGTGAAGAATTTGGTTCCAGCATGGCTGTTCCCAAGTTCAAGAGCATTATCACTTCTAATGGTTTGGACAGCAGCCTGAAATTGTGTTTTTACCATGGCAACAAAAGCTTGGATAATTGAAAAAGCATTGCTCTTGGACCCCATAAGGTGAGTCCAAGTAGACCTTGTATAATCATCAACTATGGTCAAAAAGTACTTGCAACCATTGTGAGTAGGGGTGGCATAAGGCCCCCATGTATCCAAGTGGATAATTTGAAAAGGATGAGAAGTTTTAATAGAACTCTCAGGAAAGGACAGCCTGGACTGTCTGGCTAATGGGCAAATAGTGCATATAAAAGGTTGTTTATTTGCAAATTTACAAGGAATAGAAGATATGTCTTTCATTCTAACAAAGGGAATGTGTCCAAGTCTATTATGCCACAGTATTTCCATTTTATTCAATTCAGTATGAAAAGTACAATGAGAAGTAGAGTCAACAGCTAATGGAGAATGATAAGGTTGAGAAGGATGAGAAAGAGATGATTGTACAAGCCTGTAAAGACCATCATCCAATTTACCAATTTCCAGTGGCCTCTTCAGAGAAGGGGCCTGTATTAGACAAGAAAACTTAGTAAATGAGACAATAGAATTCAGCTGTTGAACAAGCTTGGAAACAGAGATCAGATTGTATTGAAAACTGGGAATGTATAGCACATGATGCAAAGTGAAACAAAGGAATTTAAGAGATCCAGTACATGTTACTTTAACCTTATAACCATTAGGAAGTGTAACTAAGTATGGACAACTAGGGGTTTGATGTCAAAGAGAAGGGATTTATTTGAAGTCATATGGTCAGTGGCACCAGAATCAATGATCCAAATACATGCACTAACTCTAGTTAACATGCAAGCACCATAAGATACATCTTTTAAAGGTTGAATAGAGGAAGAAAGTGTACCAGCAAAGTTTGCAGACCCCATCACATTGGATTGATGCTGAGATTCAGACAGTTGAGTTTGTTGGAGAAGGAGCAAAAGCTGTGAATATTGCTCCTTGGTCAACCCAGGAATACCAGAGTCTGAAGTGGTAGAATTTTGCACACCCTCACCCACATTTGATGTATCAGCATTTGCAACAGAAACCACACCTTTTTGTACATCAACACTAGCAGCTACTCTCTTATCCCTGGTGAATTTGAAGTCTGGAGGGAACCCATGCAACTTGTAGCATTTTTCAATTAAATGACCTAGCTTCTTGCAATATCTACAAACTAGGTCTGATTTGTTTGTATCAAATCTGGCTTTTTGAGTAAATTGTCTGGGATTTGAGTGAGTTCCATAAGGCTTTTTCATAAACTGAGTGCTAAAAGCACTGGACTCAGTGTGGAATTGTGAAGGTGAATGAATGACTTGTCTTTGCCTTTCATCCTGAAGAAGTATGTTGTAAGCACTGTCCAAGGAAGGTGGTGGTTGCATCATAAGGATATTACTCCTAACTCCTATGTATATGTCATTCAACCCCATAAGGAACTGATGCAATTTATTTTCATCATCCTCTTTCTGAATTTCAATCCTAGCACCACATGTAGCACCACAACCAGACACAACACTCCTTGAGGTTCTTATAAATGTCAATTCATCCCATAACTTCTTCAATTTATTGAAATAAGAGGCTATGTCTAAAGAGCCCTGAGTGGTGGAAGCAAGCTGTTGTTTCACTTCGAAAATTTTAGTACCATCAACTGACCCATATCTATTATTAAGTTGGACCCAGATACTATGAGCAGTGTCAGAGTATTGGACACTCTCTGCTATCTCAAGAGTGAGGGAATTTGTGAGCCATGAAATAACCATATTGTTACACCTATCCCACTGTCTAAACTGTGGGGAATCTTCAGAAGGTTTAGGCACTGAGCCATCTATAAAACCTATTTTGTTCCTAGCGGACAAAGATACTATCACATTTCTTCTCCAACCCCCAAAACCAACCCCTGAGAAAGGATTGGTAACCAAGGAAATACCAGGAACATCAGACGACATGAGAAATAGGGGATTCGAGGGACTAGGGACAAAGCTAGTAGGAACAGAAGGAGAATCATCTACTACATCCACCATTTTTATCTGCTTATGTCATATAACCACAAACAAACAATAGATCGTAACTATACCAGATGGCTAACACATGAATCGACCAGAAACCAACCAGAAACAAACAAAAATTACAGCCTCTGATGTTTACACAACATGCAACAATTTTAACAACAAAAAATACAAGCAATTTTGACGAAAAACTAACCGAATCGAAAACCCTAATTTTGTGAATCAACAGAAACTTGAATGAAAGCCGGTGAGGGTAACATCGGTCGAAAGCTCGTGATGAGTAGAACCGGAATATACCCGCTTTGATACCATGTTAACAGCTTAACTCATCGGATTGAAGAAAAGAAATGGAGAAGATGATGAACAGTAGAGAGGAAAGAGAAGAGAGAAAAATGAGAAATGAAAAAGTTGTAATTGATTTTCTGATCTCATCTCGAAGCTTCCCCCGTGTATATACAAAATTGTAATAATAAAATGTAATGTGTGTGTGTAATTACATTTGTGTCCCTGTACTCTATACAAAATTATTTACACAGCTTAAATACATTTGCCCTTGGGCTGCTACTATCTTGGGCCATCACTGGCCTAGTGGGCTGCTTAAGCGGAAGCCCAACAAAATTGTCGACGACAATGGCTATCAGACTAAAGTTGTTAGCTTTTTGCAAGTGTAACCATTTATTGTGAATATTTTAGGTAAATTGTCCAAGATTAGGTTCTATTTTTATTTCTTTAATTTTGACCCTTTTGTATTTTTTAAGTTTTGAACAAGCCTAACCAATTTATTTTTGTGACTATTTTAGGCAAATTGACCAAGATTAGGTGTAGTATTTACCTACACACAAGGTCCTCAGTGAGTTGCTCTGTAACTCCAGCAATGGCAAGGGAGAAGGAAATGGAACAAGTGGATAGAATATTAGATGCAAAAGAGGATGACCATGGTGGGGTATCACTAGAAATGACTAATGAGCCCTTAGACCCTTCTGTCTTTGGTTCTTTGCTTAGAGCCTCACTTTCTCATTGGAGACAACAGGTATTTCTAATATGTATATTTTGTTTTTTGTTATTTATTGTTATGATGGTGGTGTTCGGAGTGGGCATCTTGGTAGATAGGGATCTAAGGGAGTCCGTGGTCGAGGTTAGGCGAGTGAATGATGGGTTAATGTCTATTAAGTTGGTTATTGGGGGTTGCGTCCTCAACGTCATCATCGCTTACGCGCCGCAAGCGGGATTAGATGGGGTGTTTTGACTAAGGAGAAAGCACAGGAGTTGGAGAGGAGGTTAGCTGAGGGCGGATCTTAGAGAAGTTCTGGGGAAGCGGACGCTATGTGGTCAGAGACGGCGAACTTGGTTAGGGAGGTAGCACGAGATGTGCTCGGGGTAGCCAATGGCTATTCAGGTAGACATCAGGGTGACTGGTGGTGGAACGAAGTAATTGAAGGAAAAGCGGAGGTGAAGAAGGTGGCGTTTGCTAAGTTGGCAGGGAGCACAAGCGAGGAAGAACGGAGAGCGAACAGGGAGATCTACAAGGTGGCGGGAAAGAAGCAAAGCTGGCGGTTACGGAAGCTAAAAACGCGGCGTTTGGTCCCATGTACGAGGAATTATGGGAGAAAGGCGGGGACATGAAGTTATTCCGGTTAGCTAAAGCAAGGGAAAGGAAGGCGCGCGATCTTGACCAAGTTAGGTGCATCAAGAGCGAGGATGGTAGAGTTCTGATGGGGGAGTCTCAAGTCAAGCAGAGGTGGCAGGCGTACTTTCGAGACTTACTTAACGAGGAGGGGGATCATAGCATAGAGCTAGGGGAGTTGGGGCATTCAGAGCAACATAAAGACCTTGGGTACTGCAGGCGCATTAGGGCGGATGAGGTTTTGGGGGCTTTGCGTAGGATGAGTAGGGGTCGAGCGATCGGGCCTGACGAGATCCCGGTGGAGTTTTGGAAATGCATGGGTAGGTCAGGAGTGGAGTGGCTCTCCAGGTTGTTCAATGCGATCTTCAGGACCAAAAGGATGCCAGAGGAGTGGAGGTGGAGTACAGTGATGCCCTTGTTCAAGAACAAATGGGACATCCAGTGCTGCAACAACTATAGGGGTATCAAATTAATAAGTCACACCATGAAGGTTTGGGAGTGGGTGATCTAGGCGAGGGTGAGAGAGATGACATTTATATCTGTGAACCAGTTCGGTTTCATGCCGGGTCGCTCCACCACAGAAGCTATCCACCTTGTCAGGAGGCTGGTGGAGCAGTTCAGGGATAAGAAGAAGGACCTGCACATGGTGCTTATCGACTTGGAGAAGGCGTATGACAAGGTCCCAAGGGAGGTGGTTGGAGGCGAAGAGCGTGCCGGAAGCCTACATCAGAGTAATCAAGGACATGTACGATGGAGCTAAGACTAGGGTTAGGACGGTGGGTGGCGACTCAGAACATTTTTCAGTGGTTATGGGGCTCCATCAAGGATCGGCGCTTAGCCCTCTCTTGTTTGCCTTGGTGATGGATGTTCTAACCCGACATATTTAAGGGGATGTGCCTTTGTATATGCTATTTGCTGGTGACATAGTCTTGATAGACGAGACGAGGGTCGGTGTTATTGAGAGGTTAGAGGTATGGAGACAGACTCTTGAGTCTAAGGGATTCAAAATAAGCAGATCCAAGACAGAATTCCTGGAGTGCAAGTTTAGCGCCGAGCCGAGTGAAGTAGGCAGGGACGTGATGATTGGATCTCAGGTTATCGCCAAGAGGGACAGTGTCAGATATCTTGGGTCGGTGATTCAGGGGGACAGAGAGATTGACGGGGACGTCACTCATCGTATAGGAGTGGGGTGATCAAAGTGGAGGCTTGCATCAGCAGTCCTGTGTGACAAGAAAGTTTCAGAAAAACTTAAGGGAAATTTTATAGAGCTGTGGTTAGACCTGCCATGTTGTATGGGGCGGAGTGCTGGCCAGTGAAGAACTCTCATGTTCAGAGAATGAAGGTTGCGGAGATGAGAATGCTTAGGTGGATGTGCAGGCTCACCAGGTTAGATAAGATTAAGAATGAAGTTATCCGAGAGAAGGTGAGGGTGGACCCGGTGGATCAGAAGATACGAGAAGCGAGGCTGAGGTGGTTCGGGCATGTGCGGAGGAGAAGTCCTGATGCTCCGGTGAGGAGTTGTGAGCGGTTGGCGATGGTCGGCGTTCGGCGAGACAGATGGAGGCCTAAGAGGTATTGGGGAGAGGTGATTAGGCATGACATGGCTAGCATGCGGGTTTCCGAGGACATGACCCTTGATAGGAAAGTCTGGAGGTCTAGTATCAGGGTTGTAGGGTAGGGGCTCCTAGAGTTTTTCGTACTCCTAACCCGGGGTTGGGTGAGGCTTGGCAGGGCTATTCATAGATGATTTGTGTATTGGATTGTGTCTCCCTTATGGTGGTTATTTATGGTAGTTACTGTCTGATATTATTGCATGCTATTTTATTTATGGTTCTTATGTTTAGATAATTATTTACGCTATTTCTGCTGGAGTTACTAATGCTCTTTTGTTTTTGTTTTTGGTTTTTCCTTTCCTTCATTGAGCCGAGGGTTGATTGGAAACAGCCTCTCTGCCCTTTCGGGTAGGGGTAAGGCCCGTCTACATATTACCCTCCCCAGATCCCACTTTGTGGGACAATACTGGGTAGTTGTTGTTGTTGTTGTTGTTGGTGGTGGTGTTCGGGCCAACTCATACGTACTTCGAGACTTGGGTAGGAAGAAATCTTTTGCCTCCTATTTGAACCTGAGCAAGGATATTTGTTTTTGGTGTTACTATTCAGATTCTATTTTCAAATTTCACTCAAGTTCTTGATCATAATGTTAATCTTGTAGGATTCACTTTAGTCGTGAATAAGTTGAGAAAAGATTCTTTTTTTTTTGGTTCAAATCCTAGCTGAGGCAAAAAGTAGTAGTTGATTTCTTCCGTAAATCTTGATGGCGGAGTTATTCAGAGCCTGTGTTGGTGGGAGGTAGTGGATATCTGTTAGAATAGTTGAGGTGCGCGAAATGGCTCAAGCACCACTGTTTGAAAAAAAGAAAAATTCTTTTGTTGTGTGTCCTACTTCATTGTAAGTGGTCCAGGGTTTGAATGGTGTCTCCTCACCCTAAAGTAACAATAAAGTTGGAAAAAGGTTCTTTTATCATAACATATAATATAACACTGTAGATGATTTATTTTTTCCTTTTTATCCTGCTAGGTTTGTCCTCTGAGGCAAAAATTGATTTCCTTTCATACACATGTTTATTTACTTTCTTTGTTTGGCTCCTAAACATCTTAGATTTTTTACTGTTGCTCCTGGACATCTTAGGTATCACAAATTTAGGATTGTTATACCGCATGACCATGGTAGTAATGCTAATTGTATATAGGTTTAAGAGGTACCGGGGGTGGGGGTGGAGGGGTACATCTGCATGCTGGGTTGTTAGCAAATCGTCCCTTTTTTATGGAATAAGTAGAAGGAAAAGAAGAAGACTCTGTGTGTTACCAAGAGGCTATTAATTGAACGTGACGCTGAGCTGATTTCAATGTTGATTTTGTGATCTTGTCTATTGTGCATGTTGCGACTTCATCCTTTGGAAAATGTTGCATAATGTGTAGTATACAATCTGCTGAACACCAACTCATTCATGTGCTAGAAGTAGGAAGTGGTGATTGAATAATGTTGTGACTTATGTCACACTGCCAAATTCTGGTCTCCATGTCTAAACTGTGGGGAAACGTGAGTCTATTAGAATTACCTGTCTGTTGGAAAGGCTGATTGTATTATCATGCTTATATATATAGTATTGGAAAAAAGAAAACAGTTGTAAATTTGCTGGGTGCTGATTACCTTTAGATCAGACTTCTGAATTTTGTATGCTTTAAAATTTGATTCAAATTTCATCCTTGATAATAGGTGGACATGCTTGTAGGGTAAAAGAGGTGTTTGGATCAAGTTACCTATTGAACTTGTAACGCTTGTTGAACCTGCTGTTAAGGTAAGTTTGTTGCTCCTCTTGATGATTAAGTTCTATTGGTGTCATATCTCAATTTGCAGAGCTTAACTTGTTTGAGACTGAGGCGTAGTTGTTGTTGTTATTGGTCCCATGTCTCAATTTGCCGACCCCAACTTGTTTGGGATTGGGGCGTAGTTGTTCTTGTTATTTGTCCTATATCTCAAATTTTGATTCAATTTTTCTGCTTTTGCAGGAAGGATTTTATTACCACCACGCAGAACCAAAATACTTGATGCTTGTGAATTGGCTTCCCGTAACTGCTAACACTATTCCAGCAAATGCTACACATAGAGTGGGTATCGGCGCTTTTGTCTTGAATGAAAGGAATGAGGTATATTTTATTGTTACTCATTCTGCCTAATGGTCACGTATATAAGCATTCAGTTTTATTGAAAAAGCTGGAAAAGAGAAACCGATCATTATACTACATTACGGAAAGAACAATTATAAGCTTCTTCATGGAGCGGCAATTGAAATGCAGTTATTCCAACTTTGTAGGTTAGATGGATGGGCCATTTTGGTGTTATGCACCTCAAAAGTACATGATTGTATGTGTTAATGTATACGGGCATCTATTTTGCCCATATAATGAGATTTTATTACCTTATCAAATAAATGATTGTATGTGTTCATTTCATGAATTGAGTACATAGATAATGTTACTATTTTAAAACAAGAGCACAAATGATAGTCAACTGAAGATGTACTTCCTCTTGAGGGTTCCCTTCTTGTAATGGACAATAATACAAGTAACAATAGATCTATAAAATCATCAACAATACTCTCTTTTACTGATAAAAAGAAAAGATCTATAGAAATTGTAGTCCAGAATCAAGTTGAAGAAGTTAGATGGCTTCTTTACGAAGAAGACGGTTCATTGTTATTTTTCAAGTCTGCAATATGTTCATGATGGGTCGAGATTTGTGTCCAACGTGATAATGGATGTTATAGAATTAATTGGCCAGATTTACTTCATAGAGGGGAAAATTAGGTTCATGGTCACAGGTGGGGTTTTTGAAGGGAAACTAGGTACATCCTTGCATGTGTGCAGAGGGGATGATGCTAACCAAATTCTCGGTTTACGACTGTAATGAGGGACCTCGTAAGGTGAGATTTCAGCAACTGTACTCCAGTCCCACAAACTGATGCACTGTAGTCGAGGTTGCCAGAAGAGAAGGACAATTGGTGTTTGGGGAGGCTAACTGATAGCTGAGAGATGGGTGATCCTCAAGGCAAAGTCTTTTAAAGACCCAAAAGAAGCTAGTTCTTCTGCAAGGAAAGCAGCACGTGATGCTAATTTAATAGCTGAAAATTTGAGGTCTAGGAGAATACATGTAACTAGTGATTTTTTGTGCAGGCGTGTCGGTGAAACTTATCCTTTATGCCTCTACCACCAAATCATGTAATTTGCTGGATAGCCTACTTGGAGTTGTTCAGGTGATTTCTAAAACATCGAAGCATCGGCTTCTTAATGCAAAATAAGAGAATTGAGATTAAAGAGGGAAAAACCTGGACCTGCACCTCATGCAGTAATATGGATAGTTTGGAGGGAAATGAACTGGAGCTTCTGAAGGAATGAAAAATTTCTACATTCCATATCAAAAGCTTTTTGTTATTTTTTTGTGGAGCTCAACGTATATCTCTACCAGCTTGTTAAACTTTTTGGAGAATCTCTTTTATATAAGCTTTATCTGATTTGTATACCCTTGTATAAGGGTACTCCTTACGTTTTGCTATCATGGAAAATTGCTTATCCAAAATGAATATGAATTAATAAATAAGTAAAGATAACATAATAAGCTCTATATGGAAGTTGAGTTAATTATGATTTTTTCCATAATTTGCAAAGGGATGAAAATAAGAAGAATGGGTCAGTGTTCCCAAACTTGTAAATCGCTATATCTCAAGGTTATATTCATGGACCATTAATGAAACTAGCGGTACTTCTCTAGTGAAATAGAATATATAACATCACCGAAATAATTTCCCTGTACATACTGATTCATGGCACCTCGTGTTTTTATACCTCAACTCCATTACTCGCTTGGGTATTTTCTTTCAATTCTCTTTGTTAGTACGCGCACCATCTTACCCCACTTTGTTTAGCTGTAAAAAAGACAACCAGAAACGGGGCTATCTTTCTCCATGTACATAATTCTGATTTTGTTCAGGTTACATTTATTTCTGTACTTATTTGTATTATCTGGCTATATATGCGTTTAATACATGTTAGTTATTCGAGTACTTATAGTAATAATTTCTTAAAATGCTAGGTGCTAGTTGTCCAAGAAAAGAGTGGACGATTCCGTGGAACTGGTGTGTGGAAGTTTCCTACCGGAGTTGTTGATGAGGTATGTTTGAATGATAAATTCTATGCCATTTAAGAAAGCCAAATTAAATGAAATGGAGAGGGGGGGGGGGTCGGGGGGAGGGGGGAAGCAAAAGTATCCGCTGCAAGAACAACAACAACAACAACTACCTAGTATAGTCCCATAAAGTGGGGTCTGGGGAGGGTAATATGTAGACGAGCCTTACCCCTACCCGAAAGGGCAGAGAGGCTAGGCTGTTTCCAATCGACCCTCGGCTCAGTGAATCCGCTGCAAGAACATCTGCAGTTATATTGACTTTTTATCCACAGGGTGAAGATATATGCGATGCAGCTGTCAGGGAAGTAAAAGAAGAGACAGGGGTGAGTGAGAATTCCGATGAAATTTCTTGTTTTTAAATAACTAGCTATTCCATATTCTAGTTTGTTTCAGGATTTAGTAACAACAATCACTTGGTATCCATTGATGCAGGTTAATGCAAAATTTGTAGAAATACTGGCATTCAGGTTGTATTTCACTTAAAAGTTGTTTAAGTTTCCGTTATATCTTTAATGTGTGATTACATTCTTGATAATATATATGTATAATCTTGGTGGTTATGCTCTTGTTCCCTTCTGATTGTGGAAAATGCCAACAATATAGTCATTGAGTAGATCATGACATTAGTAAATGCTTCAGTCATCTTCTTTTTACATGGGTATGACCGTATGAAACCTTTTGTTGTCCCTTACATGTTCCGTCTGTCACCGCTTCGGCATTTTTGGATTAAGATGCTTAGTTTGTGTTTGAAAGATGATGTTATTAAATTGCAGGCAAAGCCACAAGTCATTCTTTGAAAAGTCGGATCTGTTCTTTGTCTGCATGCTACAACCTCTCTCTTTTGATATCCAGAAGCAGGACACAGAAATAGAGGCAGCCCAGGTATCAAGAGTTCAGAACTAGGACTTCCTATGTCAATGCTGTTAAAAATAATCGTACTCGAGATTTTATCATTTTCCTTTTTCCGTTAACGAACATCTTTTTCCTCATCTGGGCAAATCTTGCATTCTTTTTGAAGTGTTTTTAGCTAGATTCTTGTTGGTTTGATTTCGAACAAAATAATCAAGTAGAAACAGTTGACATGAGCTTTAATTGAGATGAAGTGAGAAAATTAACTTGGATCATCTAACTTGCTCTTAGAAGATTATATGCGAACTTGTAGATTGGCAAAGTTAAATTGCGTTAAATTAGCAGTTCCCAGCTCCATGCTCCATGCTCATGTTTTTTCTTATCCTATAATGTTTTTTTCTACTTGCAGTGGATGCCATTTGAACAATATGCAGCTCAGCCGTTTGTCCATGGACATGAGCTTCTAAGATACATTGCTGACATATGCTTGGCGAAGATGGAGGGCAGGTATACTGGATTCTCCTCAGTTCCTACAGTGACCAGTTTTTCTCAGAAGAATACCTATTTGTACATGAATGGCAACGTTAGAACAACGGGTAGCGATGACCCCTAATGTGAGAGAGCTAAAAAAAATTGATTTTCCCTTCACCAAAAGGTGGAAAAGGAAGAAATATGGATAGGAAGTTTGATTCACTGTGCTTGAATGAAGTTTATAAATGTGCAATTCTTTTATTATGATGTAATAACAAGAGATCAAGGTGTTCTCTGATGGAAGTATTGGATTTCAGATTTATATTTTTGAATGTGACAATGCATTAAGTGTACAAGAATTATGTGTATTTATGTTTCTTTGATGGGTCTTTGGAACTCTCTTCTGCTTGATGAAGTGTCACACGGACATATTGAAACTTTCGACGAGGGGCTATCGGAAATAGTCTCTCTACCGTGACAAGGTAGGGATAAGGACTGCGTACACATTACCCTCCGCAAACTTCATTTTGTGAGATTATATTGGGTTTATTATGTTACACGCAGATATTGAGACTTGGTGTATTTTGTTGAAACCACTATAAATTTCTAGAGATACACATAAAGGAAAAGAAATGAAGTAGAATCAAATCTAGTCAAACTAAAACTATGTTTAAGATGCAAAATTAGATATTGAAGTACTAAGCTTTTGTGTATAGCCTATTGCCCATTTATCGCTTGTTGAAGAGCTTAGTAAGGGAAACCGAGCAAGGGGGATAAGTTCTTCCAACTGTTGAGTTTGCCAATAAAAATAATGTGAATTGGCCTATGTTAAGTAAGCATTCGAAGTAGTGTATGGTAAGAGGGCTAAGAATAAGGGAAAAGTGCAGCTATTAAAGCTTTGGTTTAGGGTCTACTTGGTTTAAACAAAAGAAAAGATCTTTCTAGCGATTCAATTCTTAAGCTTTATTGGTCCAAGCTACTAAATACTTGTATTGATGAGCAGGTATTATGTGAAATAGTCGAGGCGTTTTTAAGATAACCAAGATATCACTATTATCCGAAAAACAAAAAATACATTTGTGTATATGTCGATACATTGTTATAATCTAGTGCTTCTACATAAGATGGCATACTTTAGAATGTGAACATTCTATTAGAGTTGAAAATAAATTGCAAATAGAAACCACATTTCTATGTGCACATTGGAGACCATTTTTCTTTTGTTTATCTCATCCATGCATAAATAGATTGGATATAAACAAGAATTGAATCATATAGAATGTACAAGTGATTAAGCTCAGAGTATGACTAGGCACTAAATTGATTTTGAAACGAACACCATAATAAGTTATGTGGCCAATGGTGGGCACTTTTGCTCATTGGGAAAACGACTTTTCCAAATAGACACGTGCAACAGAGCATAACTTCGAAATTTTGTATTCCCCACATATTTAATAGAATTTACTGATAATTTCATAAACCTCTCCTCACGTTTCGCTCCATCACACTGACCTCTCTTGTGATTTTGGATATTACACTTTCGTTCTTTATTTAATGTTTTTTGTAACACTTCTTTTAACCTAATATTTTAATGGAGACAAAATACATTATAACAAATCTGCCCTTTTTTAAGATTCTATTTTATATAATTAATATTGTGATCATTTTTAGGAATAGTATTGAATAAGGTATATTCGTAATGCTGAGATTTGTTATGCTAGAGTTATTTTTATCGACTGTTTGACTTGGTGCATTAAAAATAACATGCATTGCATATTTGTATTATAAATTATTTCTTTACAAAAATACCTTCCACATTCTTTGAAAAGCATTTGAAAATGATTTTGAGAGGTGAGTTCTATCTTTATACATATTTACCCATGTATTAAAAATCATAGTAATGTTAATTTCATATCTGTTATGTATAAGAATAATAGTGAATAAGGTGTATAACTATACATATATTAGTTATAATCTGTATAGTTATACAAATATTAGTTATACATAGGTTGAAAAACACTACCAAATAAGGGGTTAATAATAATAAAGTTATTACATGTACTTAGTTCTCGAATATGTGCATTGCACGTGTATCTCATGCAAGGTAATATAATATATTTTAAACATATTATAATTCTGTTGATATTAATTAGAAGAGGGGTCTAAGATTAGAAAGCATGATTATATTTATTAACATATAATATATATTTTTAAATTTGTACATTATAGCCCCTCGAGGTAGGGGTAAGGTCTGTGTATATATTATCCTCCTCAAGTCCTACTTGGGATTATACTTGGTTGTTGTTGTTGTTGTTATTGTTGTTGTTATATAGTTAAACATTTTGTAATCATAATTGTATTTATAAGAAAATGATTTCTTTCATAAAAAAACCTAAAAATTCAAGTTAACAGAAATAAATGGAGAATTATCGTAAATGCAAGCTCTAGAATTTTTTTATACATGCATGAGATGTTTAAGAAATAACTTTATTAGTAGTATTTATTATAGTGAATGTTCACTAATTGCAACACATTCATTACTTGGAATTTATATCTAATATGGTATTTATTATAATGGGCATTTATATTTTTATCCAAAAAAATTTAGCAATTTATAATATTTAATAGAAGGGCAAGAGTGTCATTTAGTCTTATAAGATATTCACACTTATAATATACTAGTATGATAATTATTTTTCCTAATACATTCTACCAAACAACATCTTGGTGTTAAAACACCACACATGTAAAAGCGAGCTGATAGAGCTTATATTGTAGATCCACGCCTACATATATAAGAGATTCACCTTTGAAATTAGATATATTGGAGAAAACGAGGCTTGATACAAAATTAGCCACAAACAAGTCTGGATAATTGGAATCTTATTGAAAATTTGTGTGTTTTGTGAGCATAAAAAGATTCTTTCTTTGTTTAATAAAAAAGTACCATAAAACTATATTTTTTCAATAAAAAATCTCTGGAAATTTTGGACCTTTATTAAAGGAAAAAGAATCAAATTCATATTTCTATTTTCGAATATGGTCTATATTTAACCTTTATTATATTATTTGGCCGAATTTATCTGTTAAGTATACTCAAAAGATAAATTAACACAATGATTATTTCGCTCAATATTGAACCACAAGTAATTAGTTCCAATTCGTACACCTAAAAATTTCATCTTTAACCTCAGCCTTTCCTTTTTCAGGCTTTCTTTTGTGTTCCTCACTTCACTCATCTGCGCTTACTCTAATCTAATTCCATAATCATACACAAAAACAAAAGCCAATCAAATCCTACAATTTCATCTAATCTAAGCACCCTTTGTCTTTAGATCCTCCATATTTATATAATTAATTCATACAGTACAAAATTCTTTGAATAAATCATATATAATGGTATAAAGAATCTCTTTTGTTGTAGATTCAAAGTGGGTTATTTCTTTCTGTTTCTGTGGTTAAAAATACTAGAATAAATGGGGAATGTTAATGGAAGAGAAGATTTAGAAGAAGGTGGAGGCAATATTATCCCATCTGGGGTTGAGGAGGTTGATTCCGGTGGAGCCCAAGAAATCATGGCCGTTCAGCAGGTTGATGGAGAGTTCATGGGCCAATCTCCACCGTCCAGTCCTAGGACTTCTGCTTCACCTTTGATGTTTCGACCTGAGGTCAGTTTGTTTATTTTTTTTGCCTTTGGTGGAGGGGTTGTAATTTTTTTTCTGATAATTTTGGTATTCGGGACAACCTGAAGGCAGTAATTTCTTTTATGTATATATACTATTTGATGAATCCCTTGACTTCTTCCTGTATTTACTTTTTAAATTTTTTGACAAACCTAGCTCTGCTACTGCATTTCACTATGTACCTACAATCTTCCGTCAGCAATGTAATGGGTAACTCTACCCACTAGGCTTAGGCACACTAGAAGAGATAATCTCGCATTTCTTGCCTTTGATGGGATTTGAGCCTGAGATCCCATGATTCTCCTTGCACTTTATTGAACACTAGGCCACACTCTTTGGTAGAGGGCTAGTCATTTGTTTCCCTTTCGTGGAAATGTGGGGGGGAGGAATAGTCATTTTTTATAACAGTGGTGTCCCGGATGGCTTGCACGTACCTCGACTATTTTACCGGGTACCTACAACCTTTCATCACCAATGTATCGAGTAACTCTGCCCATGAGGCTTAGGTAGATGAGAATAAATCATCCCATATATTTTTGCCTCCGATGAGATTTGACCCTGAGACCTCATGGTTCTCCTCGCCTTTTATTGACTACTAGCCACACTCTTGGGTGCGGAGGGGTAGTCTTTTTAGTTTTCTTTTTATCTTAGTATTCTCATGTTTTTAGTATTGGAATGAAAGTGTTTATATGAAGTGGAGTGCTTATTGTGGATTCATGTAGGCCACTTCAACTAATTAGGATTTGAGGCATATTAGTTGTTGCTTATGTAGGTGTAAATTTCAAATATATTTCTGTTTAATTGGTTAAAACTATTTTGGGTCGCGGCGTAGCTGTTTTTTCTTGTTTAAGTGTAAAGTTTTATTATTTTTCTATCTAATTGCATGTAGGTGTAGAGAAATCTTTTTTCTATTAGGATCGAGGCATAGTACTTGTTGTTGCTTATGTAGGTGTAAAGTAAATTTTTCTTTTTCTGTTTAATTGGGTGAAACTAGTTTAGAATTGCGGCATAGTCAGTTGTTGTGTTGATCTTTGTATATCTAATTGCTTGAAGTTTGAGGAATCAAGTAGGCTTAGACTGGAGCTATTTCAATACAATAGATGGTTGTAAACAATAAAGGTTATTACTATAAAGTGCTGTATATATTGATGAAAACGATGTGGTTCTGAAGTCTGAATGATTTTTGAAATGTCAAGTCTATAAGCTCAACTAGTTTATTCAAGACACACCTTTGTTATCCTCATTCTATATGACAAATTATCTAAGAAATGTGAAGGGAGTTGATTGAAGGGAAATTTTTTATATTTAATTAGAGTTTTCTCCTTGAGGATTTTCTGAATTAGTAAAACCAAGAGCACCACATATAAACTTTGAAATTAAGCAGCAAAAGTAAAATCTTTGAAACTGAGAAGAGCTTCCTGAAGCAATTGCTAAACTACTCTTTCCACTTTTAGAAGTTTTGACTAATGTTGATTTCTGTTATCAGCTAGCTCGTGGAATCTATATCTCTCATGTTTTATTGATTTCTACAAGATTACTAGTGTATAATTAAGGTTCATCATGTTCTTAGTCTGATTTACTTTATAAGAGATAAATTGTATGATCTACTCGTAACCTTCCTCCAAAAAGATAATTTATATGATCGACGTTTTTTGTTACAAATGTTTGCTCCAGATGCCAGTGGTTCCTCTACAGAGACCCGATGAGGGGCACGGCTCAAGCATTTCATGGCCGCAAACCGCTTCTGAGTATGAAGAAACCGACGACCAAGGAGTTCCAACCCTGATATCTTGGACACATGACGGAAAAGAAGTTGCTGTGGAGGGTTCATGGGATAATTGGAAGTCAAGGTTAGAAGTTTAATTCTCTCATCCACATTCTACCTCAAAGCACAATTTTCTCATCCGTTATGTCTACATAGACTTCAAGGTTGCAAGTTAACGGTAAAATTTCAAACTCTTGTTCCAGGATGCCTCTGCAAAAATCAGGGAAAGATTTCACCATTTTGAAGGTGCTTCCTTCAGGGGTTTACCAATATAGGTTTATCGTTGATGGACAGTGGCAGTGTTCCCCTGACTTGCCATGTATTCAGGATGAAGCAGGGAACGCTTACAACCTTTTAGACGTGAAGGTATATTTGTCATCTTGTTGTCATTGCTGTTACTACATCTTCAGGAATTCATTGGTTTTTTAAGTCTAGTTTTTGTGTTGTACTGTTTGTTCTGTTAGAATAGTTATGTGAATATATGTAATTAGTCCTAATCCCTTATGTAATAGGAGTAGGTTATGTGTTATGTATACATATAAATAGGGCTCATTGTAACATAGAATATTATTCAATAATATTTTTCTCCCATGCATTCTCACATGGTATCAGAGCATTGGTGGGATAATTATCGTTGTGCATCAGTCCAACGATATCTGGGAAGAAATCAGTCGTCACCGTGCAATTTTTTGGTGAAGCTGCTTACATCAATCTGAGTTTCAGTGGGGTTTGTGCAAATTCCAACACCACCACAAAGTTCTCCTATCACCGGCGACCAAACTCCACTGAAGATCTCCGGCAGATGACATCACACGTGCCGTCACGCGCCTCCGGCAGTTAGGGTTCCGATGAGAGTGTCACCTTGCACGCCGGCGCGTGAGGTCGTTTTTCCGGCATCTTTCAAGTCTGATTTTCCTTCTGGGCTGGTAGCCTGCCTTTTCCGACTTGACCCTTCGAGATTTTGTGTTCTCAGTTATCGGAAAAGTGTTTTCCGGCAAGAGCAATGGTTTTTCCGGCGATAGCAGTGGTCTGTCACTGTTCTGCTCACTTTTCTGGCCACCTTGTTCACATACAAAGGTCGCCTGTTGATTTCGTGCCCACTCATTTAATTTGCACCATTTTGTTGACTTCAATTTGCTTCCGACGAAGATCTGAGAAGTACAACAATGTCCGATCATTATAATAGTTTGGTTCCAATTTCTAATTGCTTGATTCGAGGGTATCTCATCACTATTGGTAATCTTCATCAGATATTTGGCTTTGATCTCTCTTAAGTTCATTATAATATCACTCAGATCTGATGTTTTTGGCTCAAATACGGTTGGATCATATACTTCGAATGTTCATATGGTGTCTTTATCAGATTATATCGAGTTCCTTCAGTATAAAGCACGTACGCAGATACCTTCTGAGATAGCTTCTGTAGCTCAAACAGGTAATAGCGTGACTTGTGTCTCCAATCCTCCTCTTCTTCCGACTCTTGGGTCATTGATTCAGGTGCATTTGATCATATTTCTTTTAACAAATTTCTTTTTACTATTATTTCATATTCTCAATCTCTTTCAACAGTCACAATGACCAATGGGTCTCAAACCATGGCAATTGCAATAGGTCAAGCAAGTCAACTTCCTTCCTTACCGTTAGATTCAGTTGTATATGTTCCCAGTAGTCTTTTTAATCTCATAGCCGTTTGTCGCTTAGCCAAATCACTTAAATGTGCTGTTTTATTTCTTGATGACCTTGGTTTTATACAGGAACACAGTATGGGACGGATCATTGATACCGGACATGAATAATGTGAGAAGGCATAGGAGAAAATATGATATATTGATATTGTGTGTGTAATGCAATACAAGATGTGCTAATTTATAGCTACTCTATACAAAGGGCATACTACTCCGATTCCAATGTGGGACAACTACATATCTATATCTAACACTCCCCCTCAAGTCGGAGCATACAAATCATATGTACCGAGCATGTTACTTATATAACCAATGCGAGGACCGGCGAGTGACTTGGTGAAAATATCTGCAAGTTGATCATTCGACCTCATAAACTTCGTAGTAATATCTCCTGAAAGTATCTTCTCTCTTACGAAGTGACAATCAATCTCAATGTGTTTAGTTCTCTCATGAAACACTGGATTTGATGCAATATGAATGGCAACTTGATTGTCGCACACAAGTTCCATCTGACTGATTTCACCAAATTTCAACTCCTTGATCAATTGTTTGGTCCAGACTAGTTCACATGTTGCCATAGCCATTGCTCGATATTCTGCTTCTGCACTAGATCGAGCAACTACATTCTGTTTCTTGCTTTTCCAGGACACCAAGTACCACTTGTATGTAAAGCAGACATCTTGTCACTCATAGCCTGTCGCCATCCTGGATGAGACAACGCTTCACCTGTAGACTTAGGAATGAAAACCGAGGACAAAGAAGATATAAAAGCATAATGGGGAGATGACAGGCGATGATAACTCAAACCAGCATAATGAGGATTAGGGTTAAGTGTGGTCCGTATACCTTTTCGAAGTGCAGTCGATGTACTAGGGGTAGGGTCCGCAGTAGGAACAGGGTCAGGTACAAGATGAGAACCAGTTGGGCCTGATGTAGGGCGCAGAGGACGATGATAAGTCAAGAGTGGTGTTCCTGTGACCGGGGAACTAGGAGGAACAACACTAGACTCCTCAATGGTTAGTATAGGTGAAACCTCTGTGTTCGAAGGTGGTGGAGGAGGAGCTATAGGAAACTCCTCAAAGGTCGGTATAGGTAAGACCTCAGATATATCATGGTGGTCAGCAGAAGCAAAGAAAGGTTTAGACTCAAATGTGACGTCAGCTGACATAAGGTATCTATGAAGATCAGGTGAATAACAACGATATCCCTTCTGAACACGAGAATAGCCAAGGAAGACACACTTGAGAGCACGAGGAGCTAACTTATCTTTCCCATGGGCTAAGTTATGAACAAAACATGTGCTCCCAAAAACACGAGGTGGTAGAGGGTATAAGGCTGACTGGGGAAACAATACTGAATGTGGAATCTGATCCTTGATGGGAGATGAAGGCATCCTATTAATCAAATAACAGGCTGTGAGAACTGCATAGCCCCAAAAATGCAACGGAACACGAGATTATATTAGAAGTGTGCGAGCAGTCTCAATAAAGTGCCTATTCTTTCTTTCTGCAACCCCATTTTGCTGAGGGGTATAAGGACAAGATGTCTGATGAATAATTCCATGAGAAGTCATAAACTGCTGAAGCTGAGAAGATACATATTCTAAGACATTATCACTGCGAAAAATGCGAATAGAGACACCAAATTGATTTTTTATTTCAGCACAAAAACTCTGGAATATAGAGAATAACTCAGAACGGTCTTTCATTAAGAAAAGCCAAGTACATCTTGAGTAATCATCAATGAAACTAACAAAATAATGAAATCCCAAGGTTGAACTGACTCTACTAGGATCCCATATATCAGAATGAACCAAGGAGAAAACAGACTCTGCATGACTCTCAACACCACGCGGAAAGGAAGCTCGGGTATGTTTCCCAAGCTGACATGACTCACAATTTAATGTAGACAAACTAGATAAACTAGGCACCATCTTCTGAAGTTTGGATAAACTTGGATGTCCTAAATGACGGTGGATTAGGTCCGGAGGATCGGTAACTAGACATGTTGTGGAAGGACCGAGTGAATTAAGATAGTAAAGGCCTTCTAATTCACGTCCTGTACCAATTGTCTGCCCCGTACTGCGGTCCTGCATAATAAAAGAATCATCAATAAAATATATACCACAATGGAGGGCACGAGTCAAACGACTAACAGATGCAAGACTAAAATGACAACCAGGGACATAAAGAACGGAATCTAGGGTGATAGAAGATAATGGGTTAGCTTGTCCAACTCCTTCTGCCTTAGTTTGACATCCATTGGCTAAAGTAACAGTGGGAAGAGATTGTGAATATATAATATTCGACAAAAGTGATTTATTACCAGAGATGTGATCAGAAGCGCCTGAGTCCATGACCCATGGTCCAAGAGTACTAGACTGGGAAACACAAGCAAAAGAATTACCAGCAACATGAGTATCAGTCCGGGCAACTGAGGCTACTTGTGGAGATGTCTGCGTACTTGCTCGATACTTAAGGAGCTCATTATATTCTTCTTTAGATATAGAAAAATCCTGGTTATATGTAGTCTCGGTCTGAGCAACGTAAGCATTTTTGGGTGGACGACCATGTAAGGAATAGCACATTTCACGAGTGTGTCCAAGTTTGTGACAATAAGAACACTTGGGTCTAGATCTCCCAAAACAACCTCGTCCTCCTCTGGTCTCCATAGTTTGTGATGCCCGGACATCCAATGTCTGCGATGCGAGAACAGAGGAATAAAGTATTTGTGATGAGATCGGTGGGTGACTTGGTGCTGCAGCAAGGCGGAGTAATCGAGAGAAATAATTCATCAACTGTAGGAACAGTTGGACTAGCCAAAATCTGGTCTCGCACTGAATCAAAATCATTAGGTAGTCCAACAAGTGTAAGAACTAGAAACATCTTTTGTCACTGCTCTTGTTGCTTGGCCACACTAGCCGAAACTGACATTAATGTCTCAAATTCCTCCATGACTGCTTGTACTTGACCAAAGTAAGTAGACATATCTATTTCTTGCTTCTTTAAGTTTGTCATCCGTGATATCACATCATAGAAGCGAGATATGTCATTAGCGTATAAGGTACGAGCCTTTGCCCAAACCAAATAACATGTTTGGAGCGGACGAAACAAAGGCATCAACTTGGAATCAATAGAACGCCACAAAATACTACATAATTGAGCATCAATCTTTGCCCAAAGCGCTATCGCCTTTTCATCTCCTTCACTAGACTGTTTAATTAGTTGATCTTGAACACCTTGACCTTTACACCACAACTCGACAGATGAAGCCCAAGCTAAGTAGTTTGAACCTCCAAGTAACGGTTCCGAAGTAATCATAACACTAGAGCTTCCAGAACTCATGTTTTTAGACCCAAAAACATCAATTCCCAAAGACATTGTTGCAAAATATTACCAAATTAGAGAAATAATCAAATGTAATCCACTGAAACAGAGTAAGGAACAGTGAAACAGAATAAGGAAGTACTGTAGCTGTCGGAATATTACTGTAGCAGTCGGAATAGTACTGTAGCTGCCAGAAAATTCAAAGTGGCTGAAATGAAATAAAAACAGTAGGGGTAGGATCAGAATTACCAAGCGACCTAACTATTCTGAAGAAACATTTTCAAAAAAATGGCCAGAAGTCCACTTTTGAAATCACTATTCACGCCGGAAAAATGTAAAAGTTGTCGGAATTTGGTGTAACCTGGATGGGTAGGCTCGGAATTGCAAGGAAAACAATTTGTTCTGAAGAGTCGTCGCCAAAAAATGGCCGGAAGGTGGCCTACGCGACGTCGTAACTTCGCTGGAAAATTTTCTTCAAGTGGCGAGTGGCGTCGCGTGGAGGGTATTCTGACTGAGATCTTTTTATAGGTTGGTGGCCGGAGCCCGATCTACTTTGTGGTGGTGTTGGTTTTTGCACAACACTGACGGAAAGTGGATTGCCGGAAAAAGACTTCCGGTCAACTGATTTTCCTTCCCCGAGTCGCTGGAATTTCTGCACAGCGATAAATCTCTCACGATTGCTTTGATATCATATGAGAAGGCACGGGAGAAAATATGATATATTGATATTGTGTGTGTCCCCACTTTGTGGGACTATACTGGGTAGTTGTTGTTGTTGATATTGTGTGTGTAATGCAATACAAGATGTGCTAATTTATAGCTACTCTATACAAAGAGCATACTAGTCCTATTCCAATGTGGGACAACTACATATCTATATCTAACAAATAAGATGGACTTTATTACCTTATCCTTGCAAAATCACATGGACTCACATCTTGTAATTCTTCAACAACTTGTCGTGTTACTGATTCACCAGATTTATGACAAACTGTTGGGACATCTCAGTTTGTCAAAACTTCAGAAAATGTTACCCGACTTATCTCATTTGTCCACTCTAGAGTGTGATTCATGCCAGCTTGGTAAGCATATCCGCTCCCGTTTCCGTCGGCGTCTTGATAATCGAGTAGAGTCACCTTTTACTTTAGTCTATTCATATATTTGGGGTCCTAGTGGGGTCAGTTCTACCTTGGAATTTCGCTACTTTGTCAGTTTCATTGATGATTATTCCAGGTGCTCTTGGATATTTTTGATGAAAAATCGATCTGAGTTGTTTTCTATTTTCCAGACCTTCCACACTGAAATTCAAAATCAATTTGGGGTTTCTATCCGCACATTTCGTAGTGATAATGCCCTAGAGTATTGGCATTCCCCATTTCAACAATTTATGAGCTCTCATGGAATTATTCATCAAACATCTTATCCGTACACATCCCAACAAAATGGGGTAGCTGAAAGAAAGAATAAGCATCTTATTGAAACTGCTCGTGCCCTACTCATACAATTTCATGTTCCGTTGCATTTTTGGAGGGATGCAGTTCTTACATCTTGCTATCGTATTAATCGTATGCCATCTTCAGCTATTCAGAATCAAGTTCCATTCTCTGTCCTGTTTCCCCACTTACCTTTGTTCTCTCTTCCACCCCATGTCTTTGGGAGCACGTGTTTTGCTCATAACCTTACTTCAGGAAAAGATAAGTTAGCTCCTCGTGCTCTTAAGTGCGTATTTCTAGGTTACTCGAGAACGCAAAAGGGATATCAATGCTATTATCCTGACCTCCAGCGGTATCTTATGCCTGTTGATGTTACCTTCTTTGAAACCCAATCATACTTCATAGGTCCATGTAATCACTTAGATATTTCTGAGGTGCTACTAGTTCGTCTTTTGGAGATTCAATAACTATACTAGTTCGTCTTTTGGAGATTCAACAACTATCTTCCATTCATCTTACTCTATAGCTCCAGTGCAGCTCCACCACCTACAACTCCAGTTGCAGCTCCACCACCTATAGCTCCAGTGCTACCAACTATAGCTCCAGTGCCACCACCTAGTCCAGTTTAACCTTTTACAGCTCCACCACTCCTGACTTATCATCGTCGTCCGCGCCCAGCATCAGGCCCAACTGATTCACGCCCCTAACCTTGCTAATACTGCGGACTTTTCTCCTCTTAGTCAACCGATTGCAGTATGAAAAGGTATACGATCCATACTTAATCCTAATTCCCATTATGTCCGTTTGTTACAATCCTCTCTCATCATCCCATTGTTCATTTGTATTATCTTTGTCTTCTATTTCCATTCCTAAGTCTACAAGTGAAGCACTGTCTCATCTCGGGTGGCGACATGCTATCAATAGATGTCTGCTTTACATACGAGTGGTACTTGAGAGCTTGTTCCTCTTCCTTCGGGTAAATCGACTGTTGGTTGTCGTTGGGTATATGCAGTCAAAGTTGGTCCAGATGGCCAAGTGGATCGACTTAAGGCTCGTCTTGTTGCCAAAGGGTAGATATTTGGACTCGATTACAGTGATACTTTCTCTCTCCCATGGCTAAAATAGAATCAGTTCGCCTTTTTCTATCTATGGGTGCTGTTCTCCATTGGCTTCTCCATCAGTTGGACATTAAGAATGCTTTTTTTCACGGTGACCTTGAGGATGAGGTTTATATAGAGCAACTACCTGGTTTTGTTGCTTAGGGGGAGTCTAGTGGCCTTGTATGTCAGTTACGTCGGTCCTTCTATGGTCTAAAGCAAGCTCCTCGAACCTGGTTTGGTAAGTTCAGCACAGTTATTCATGAGTTTGGCATGACTCGTAGTGAAGTTGATCATCGGTATTCTGTTTCAAATCTCTGTATTTATCTGATCGCTTGTGTTTACGATATTGTTATTACTGGCAATTATCAGGATGGTATGAGTAAGTTGAAGTAACATCTCTTTCAACACTTTCAGACTAACAGCCCATTTGGCCAAGCTGCAAAATTCAGTTTATTTTGAGAAGTGTTTTTTCTCAAAAGTGTTTTTTTCAAAAGTACTTTTAGTGAGAAACAATTTGTGTTTGGCTAATTAATTTGAAAAGCGCTTCTGAGCAGCAATTAGTGTTTGGTCAAGCTTTAAAAAACTGGTTCTAAGTGTATTTTTCTCAAAAGTGCTTTTGGTGAGAAACTATATTTTTCTGCTTCTCCAAAATTGTTTCTGCTTCTCTTCAAAATCACTTTTTTCTCCTTTCAAAAGCTTGGCCAAACACCTTAGTTTTAGAAAAAAGTACTTTTGAGCCAAAAAAAGCTTCTTTTGCCTCAAAAGAAGCTTGGCTAAACAGGCTACAATGATCTGAGCAGACTAAAGTATTTTCTGGGTATTGAGGTCGCTCTGTCTAGTTCAGGTATTGTGATCTCACAAACAGAAGTATGCCTTAGATATTCTTGAGGAGACATCAATGATAGGTTGCAGGCCTGTTGACACTCCGATGGATCCGAATTCTAAACTTCTGTCAGGGCAGGGGAGCCTCTTAGCGATCTTGCAAGATATAAGCGGTTGGCTGGTAAATTAAATTACCTCAATGTGACTAGACCTGACATTTCCTTTCCTGTGATTGTTGTGAGTCAGTTTATGGATTCTCCCTGATGCAGTTGTCCGCATTCTTCGGTATATAAAATCAGCTCTAGGCAAAGATCTATTGTTTAAGGATTGAGTTCATGAGCAGATCGTTGGATATTCAGATGCTGATTGGGCAGGATCACCTTCTGATAGACGTTCTACGCCTGGATATTGTATCTTAGTAGGAGGAAATTTGGTATCTTGGAAGAACAAGAAACAAAATGTGGTTGCTCGGTCTAGTGCAGAAGCAAAATATCGAGAAATGACTATGGCGACATGTGAGCTAATTTGGATCAAACAGTTGCTCAAGGAGTTGAAATTTGGCGAGATTAGTCAGATGTGACTTGTGTGTGATAATCAAGCTGCTCTTCACATTGCGTCAAATCCAGTGTTCCATGAGAGAACTAAACACATTGAGATTGACTGTAAGCAACCCCCACTTCCAACCGAGACGAGAGGTTGTGAGTTCGAGTCTCCCCAAGAGCAAGGTGAGAAGTTCTTGGAGGGAAGGATGACGGGAGTCTATTTGGAGACAGCCTCTCTACCCAAGGGTAGGTGTAAGGTCTGCGCACACACTACCCTCCCCAGACCCCGCTAAGTGGGATTATACTGGGTTGTTGTTGTAGTATTATTTTTATAGGTTTAGCAGATAAAGATCAGCTTTTCACATGTTACTCTACTGCTGTTAATTATGGGCTTGTAAATCCTTTAGTTATCCTATGTAACCCCGATATCCCACTTTGCAATGAAGATAATTTTGTCTGTTTTTGAGTTCTTTAGATTTTGTCACTTACACTATTCTGTGATTTTCTTTTTCATTTTGATGTCCATAACTTACTTTTATTTCTAGTGGATATTGATGTGAATAAAAGCGCATTCTAGCACTTAGGTGAAAACCGCTTGTGGAGTAATACGGCAAAATATGTAGCAAGACAAGCTTGATCCGCTCCAACCTTTTTTTACATGGTAAACACCAGCGCTGCAAACTTCCCTCTTCAGGGGACAGTGGCAGCCTCATGGTTGGAGGTGGAGGGCTCTTTTCACTAGGCTATCCTGTCTTTGTCGTGTGGTTCACCCAACCTTAGGTTTGTTTTGGGTTCAAGGGAGCGAAAGTGAGAGTTCCACTTTCGACTCCGGGGTAAGAGGGGTTTTGAGTGGCGGGGTTTGGGGTTTACCATATCAAAAAGAAAAGAAAACGTACAAGCATGATTGGCCCGACTTTGTTTGATGACACGAGTTGTTCTCTAATTAGTATTAGCCAAAGCTTGCTCGAATGAATCATAGAAGTCTTAGTCAACTTGCGTAGCTACCTTTACTGGCTATTCTCATCATTTGATGTATTGATAGTTCTAAACTGAGTTCATCAGTTTCTGATCCCTTCACCATTGGGTATACCGATGGGGTGAAGACCACACACTGATGAAAGTTAGACTTGTTTGATGGGCATAACTAGCTAACTATGTAGTAATCTGATATTTTCTAAAATTTTAAAAAAACATGTAGTAATCTTGTATAGTTTGTTGCATCTTTCTCCACGCTCTCCGGAACGGAGGCAAAGCCAGGATTTTGAGTATATGAGGTCTAGATTCTAAAAAATACAGCTTAGTAGGTTCTGGATAAATCATTTGTACATACCAAGTGTATTTCTTAACCGAAATATAGGGGTCTGGGCCAAAGCTACTGGGTTCTGCCAAACCCGTAAATTGAAGGCTAGCTCTGCCCCTGCCCCGAAAGCTCGGTTGGACAAACTCTTCCAAGGCTCCACTATCCTACTTAATGCATAGTCACCTACCTTGAAATAAAAATACAAAAGAGAGGAAGAAAAGAATATATATATACCATAAGATAGTAGGCGAAATCTTTAGTGGACTTGCAGATTGTTGGCTCATCAAAAGCACAGCTGTTATGTAATATCTTTTCTTTTCTCTCTTAAGCTTAATGGAACAGGCCAGTGGCTTTGCCCGTCTGGGGGATCGCCAAAATTACATTGCAGCATAATCAATACGATCGAGATGATTACATCATATGCTTCTCTCTCTCTCTCAGAAGAGAAATGTGTTAAAGTGCTTTATTTAGTGCAATTAGTTCCTCTTTTGCTTTGGCGTGCTATAACTTGACAAACGTTGTCTTTGCTGATGCAAGTGCAGGATTACGTTCCAGAAGACATTGAAAGCATTTCTGGTTTTGAACCTCCTCAATCCCCAGATTCCAGCTACAATAACTTGCACCTTGGAGCTGAGGACTACGCAAAGGAGCCGCCTGTGGTACCACCCCATCTACAGATGACTTTGCTTAATGTCCCTTCATCTCACATGGAAATTCCACCACCACTTTCGAGGCCTCAGCACGTGGTGCTTAACCATCTCTACATGCAGAAAGGAAGAAGTACTCCTTCTGTGGTAGCACTTGGTTCCACTAACCGGTTTCTGTCCAAATACGTGACAGTGGTTCTTTACAAGTCAATACAGAGGTGAAAGTTCGCAAACCTGTCTTTATGATAGTCTTAACTAACTCAACTATTAGTAGCAACATAGCAAGGTCAGGGGTTCGAGCCGTAGAAACAGTCTCCCGCAGAAACGCAGGGTAAGGCTGCATACAATAGACCCTTGTGGTCCGGCCCTTCCCTGGACCCCGCGCATAGCGGAAGCTTAGTGCACCGGGCTGCCCACTAGTAGCAACATATTAGAAGTCAAGCATGTGGCTCATGGATCCTGCAGTTAAAAGCAAAAGGCGGTAGAGGTAATGCTTAGAAGTTTTAATGGTAGCAACTTTGCCATCTTTCTCATTTGGCCCTTCTTTCTTTAACGCACAATTGTTCTCTTTCTCTTGTTTTTTCATTATCTTATGGATTTAGCTTTGCAACAATCAATAGATGTTGCTCTACATGGCCAAACTGGAAGAAGAAATGTTTGAAAAAAGAGGCTCGAGTGAATATAGCATGGGCTAGCCCGTTTTCGGGCTGATAATTGAAAAATAGCCGACGTTTGTAAAGTCATTAAAAAATAGTCACTATTTTATTGAAATACGAAAAGTTCCAGCATAAATATGCGGATTATGGAGTTTCTGAATATAAACTTTCAGCATATTATATTGGAACTCCATCACATGGAAAGTTTCAGTAGAATATGCCGGATTATAAAGCTCTTGCATATAAACTTCTCGCATATTATGTTTGGAACTCGAACACATTATGTTGCAAGCACATATGTAAAAAATTCTAATTGCAGTATATTATGTTGGAATATTTTTGGATTAAGGGTCATTTTTATATAAAAAAGTAGCTAAATTTCAATAAGAGGTAGCAAAGTAATAAGCTAAAGCTAGTGATGCAATACCCTTTGAACTAGACATTTTTAAATAAAGATAGTTATGAAATAAAAGGAACTAGTGATGCAATACACTTGGACTTTATATATCAGCACAATCATTGTGCTAATTACTCTCCCCCGCAATTATTAGTTTGGTGATTTAAATTTTCAAAAAATAATGTCTGAAGACATAAAATGTACTACTCCCTCCGTGTAAGTGATCAATTTACTTTTTCATTTTGGTTTAAAATAAGTGTCTAATTAGGTAATCAAGAAAAAAGTTAATTTGTTTTTATTCTTTTATCCTTATGTGTATCCCTAAATTTTTTTTTCACTTCTCACTATAACTATGTGACCAATATTTAATAAGGGTAGTTTAGTTATACTAGGTATTTTTGTATAGAATTTAATATTTTCTTAATAGATGTGCTAAAAGAAAATTGGTTACTTATTATGAACCGGAGGGACTAAAAAAGAAGCTTCATCTCTAAACTTTATATATGAAGTGATTCACTCAAACTTGATATTTTATCGGAATAATTAAAGGTTTTGAATTTAGTCTTGCAGCCACACTTCATACGCGCGCGCACAAAAAAAACAGAAGAAAATTAACGTGCTTGGTCGAAGAAAAAGAATTTATTCTGGTGAGGTGGTGCGATAAAGACATAAATAATTAAATATATATATGATCTTTAACATTTTTAACTTTTAAGCGATATAATTCACCTAAATTAATATCTAAAGATGGAGAAATGATTAAAAGGAAGAAGAAGAAAAAAGAAGAAGGAGAAATAAGAACTAAAGTTGATGTCTTGGTGGGGACTAGCTGAGTTGTTGTTCACAATGGAGAATATAATAGAATAAAATATAAAATTGGCCGGCTGATCGAAATTAATGTATTTTCTACCCAATATATATATATATCAGTTATTTGTTTTAGAAGCGGTTAAAAATATATACATCTAAATGACTTTCTTTTGTTTAGTCCCTGATCAAATGAAAATGACCAGTGGGCCCATTAGTGTTGCTCCCTATTTAGAGACTTCATTAAATAGACTCAAGACATTTCTATTATTTCTTTTTGTCTACTAGTACTTTATATGCGTTAAAAAATTTCAAGATTCTTTAATTTCATTTTATTTATTACTAGTAAATAGGTGATGAGACATAAAATAAATTCAAGACTTCTTGGCCATTGAACTCTACAAAAAAAAAAAAAAAAAAATACACATACAGCAAGTCTTATTAATTAATTTGTAGTGTCAACTCATTTCGTACATAATTTCTTAAAACATAGGTCTGACAAACTTGTTATTACAATTCCATTAAGTAAAAAATAATAGTGAAACCCATGCATGATCCAAAATAAATTAAACTGAGGGGATGTAACTCGAGTTACAAGAAAAAGGAAATAAAATAATATGAAAGAGTGTTATGTAGATGCACCAACAAAAAAAAGAGTTTTATACATTAAAAAAAAAACAATCTATTAGACTACATATATGCTATTCAAATTCAATTAATGATGCTAACCTTTTCTTCTTCTTTCTATTTGTTTTTATTTAAAAAAGAAACCATTTCTTCTTCTTTTTCGCTACAACTTATTTTCTTATTCATTGTTTCTAGCTGGATACACTTGAATTCGAAGCTTCTAAGCAAAAGTAGATACAGCTTACGACAATTATTTTAGGTTATTAATATAATTTTATTTGCAATATATATAGCGGTCAATCATTTTTGTTAGGTTTCTGCTTAATAAGTACTTATCACAAAAATATACATATATTACTTTTACGAGTGAGTTCGAGTCTCCCAAGAGTAAGGTGGGAAATTCTTGGAGGGAAGGATGCCGGAGGTCTATTGGAAACAACTTTTCTACCCCAGGGTAGGGGTAAGGCCTGCCTACACACTACCTCCCCAGACCCCACTAAGTGGGATTATACTGGGTTGTTGTTGTTGTACTTTTACGAGTAATATTATTGTATATTAAATAATAAATACGCATTGCTTTACTTTGTTTACGCATATAGAACTTAAAACTATTTAAAACACATATTTTCGCATCTTTTTATTTAACACATACAAGTGTCCTTAACAAATAATATTAGATACAATCATATAGTGATATATGAGTTCTCTAGAATTTAATAACTTTTGCGTAAATCTTATATTTTTATTAAAAATCTATTAAATATTTATAATATTTAACTCTAAACTCAATTATTATTGTATTTAATTTGATATTACATCAGAAACTCATAAACTTAAATTCTGAATTTGCATATTACTAGAAAGCTTTTTTTATTTGGAATGAGACTACCCATGTGGAGGGAATTCAAGCCTTTAAATGAACTAGTACTGGATTCTGTTATCCGTACTGTGCAAAAACGACAAATTTGATTGTTATTAAATCCATCATAATAAATTCATGATATTGGAGAAGGAAATAAAAGAATAAAACTAATCTTATTTTAGTCCAAGTTATGAATGATGGAGAGAGAGAACTGAGAAAAGAATAAAAAATCAAGTTAAGCACTAAAGAAAATTAAATGGTCATAAATATCATCTTAATAGAAAACGTATTTTACTCACCTTGATCATAAAATTGATCTTGTAATTTTACTTTGTATTTTTATAAGAAGTTACTTTCACAAATTGAACCTGTGATCTTCTAGCGATCAATTCCCTGCGCGACAACTACACTTTATAGTTGCACCAAAATACTTCTTCTAAGGCTGCGTTTATTATAAGATAATTTTCTATTTTATTTTATATGAGTATTTTATCACATAAATTTTTGTAACAATTTAGATTTTTTTTAAAATTTTGTAATATTATAGGAAATTATTATTTTTATATAAAAAGTATTCCAATTTTGAAGCATTGAAAGGCACTTGAGAATTGACCACACGCAAATCTCAAGAAACCACAATATAGGGCTAGCAGCATGTGGGGGTGCATATTCCATTATTTCACTAACCAAACTAAAGCTTTCTTTTCCGTAGTCTCTACCTTTCTAGTACTATTTACTATTTACTATTCCTATTAAAAAAAAAGTTATTGCTTATGGACAAAGGGAAGTAGAAATGTGACTACCAAAGCAATATCACATGCCATTAATGGAGAGTATATAGTGTGCAATTAACATGAAAGATCCGAGTTTCAGCTGAAATAAAAAAATAAATAAATAAACTAGGCAATTTTTTTTCCAATTTACCTAAATTTTGGTGGATCGACTAGTTGTATCTAGTGAGAGATATAACAGATGTTTAATTCGCAAAATATTTAAAGTATTCAGGGTTGGCTGACTATGTCACACCCTCTTGTGTGCTGGCAGTGCTATCCTTACCTGAACTCTACATGAACCGCGGGATATCTTATGCATCGTACTGCCATTTTAGTCGAAATATGTGCAAATTAGTCAAGATATAGTAATTTTTTTTCAATTTATCCAAGTTTTAATGGATCGACTTGCCTGACATTTCTACCTAGTGAGACGTATAACATATATTTAATTTACATAATAATCAAAGTATTCAAACTAGACCGCATACATTACACCCCTTATGGTGCTGTCAATCTTTAGATCTTGTATAAATACAAAATATTTCATACACCAAACTGCCTTATTTTAATCAAAGTATGCGCAAACTAGTCTAAATATACTACCATTACAAACAACAAAAATAGTGAGCTATTTATTTAAGGCTTACTCCTATATACCCCACCACCAATAGAGGCAGCCAATGTTGATGATTTCATGAATTTTAACTTTAAACTTTCTCTATCCTAAGCCATCTTTACATCATTCATATTCATACTATAAAACTAAACCCTTTTCTTTCTCTTTCTTCCCCTCCCATTTTCCCCCACCTATAGAGTAGTTATCACCAACAAATTCATTTTTATGTGAATTCTGATCTATCATCACTTTCAGCAGTCTTAGTTTTCAAACCATGGGTGGTGACAACACTGAGAAGGTATTCTTGCTCTTCAATCTACTTCTATTTTTCCTCCTCCGTCAAAAAATTATACTGTACAATTATCGAATCGCCTTTATATAAGGGAAGATTTGTGTAGTAATTAACAAAGATGGTTCAAACTGGTATTAGGTAACATGTTTGAATTTCAAGCATTATATTTTTGAATTTATTGAATTCTCTTAGAATTTATGTCTATGTCACTGTTTAAATTTGCAATAGTATATTTCTTGACCAATAAATTACAATTGTTTTGTTATATAGACCACTATAATGGTGCTAAAGGTTGATCTTCAATGCTCAAGCTGCTACAAGAAGGTCAAGAAAGTTCTCTGCAAATTCCCTCGTGAGTGTCTTTTTGCAACTCTAAATTTACAGCAAAATTTTCTTTTGAAATTTCACTTTTTCATTTTTTATATTTCAATGAATAATGAGGATACTACTATTAAGGACAAGAATATGTAAGGATGAGAACTGAGTTTGGTTTTTTCTCTTTTATCCTTTTTTGGTGTGTGGTATTAAATATTTTGGAAAAAAGAAATTCGAGATCAGGTGTATGATGAGAAGGCCAATACTATCACCATTACTGTATTGTGTTGCAATCCTGAAAAAATTCGTGACAAATTGTGTTGCAAAGGAGGGGGAGTGATCAAGAGTATCGAGATCAAAGAGCCTGCAAAGCCTAAGGCTCCTGAAAAGCCCAAGGAACCCGAGAAGCCTAAAGAACCCGAGAAGCCCAAGGAGCCCGCAAAACCTAAAGTGCTTGAGAAGCCTAAAGAGCCCGAGAAGCCCAAAGTGCCCGAAAAGCCTAAAGAGCCAGAAAAGCCCAAACAACCCGAGAAGCCCACAGAGCCCGTGAAGCCTAAGGAACATGAGAAGCCGAAAGAATCAGAAAAATCAAAAGAACCCGAGAAGCCCAAGGAACCCGAGAAGCCCAAAGAGCCTGAGAAGCCCAAGGAACCCGAGAAGCTCAAAAAGCCTGAGACGCCCAAACAACCCGAAAAGCCCAAACAACCCGAAAAGCCCAAAGAACCTGAGAAGCCCAAGGAAGCTCCTAAACCTGCACCGGTTGCTCCACAACCACAAGCACAACCACCACCACCACCATATGCTCCAGAGCCAGTGATAGTGATGCCAGTACAAGGATACCCGCAACAGCCCCCTTCAGGATATGGTTGTTGTGGGCAATGTTATGAATGTTATCATGGAGGCCCATGTTACCATTGGTACGGAAGGCCAGTACAACCCGCCCCACCACCGGGCCCGTGCTACGATACGTATTCGTATGGTTACGGGCCCGGGCCTGTTCCATATGGGCTCCCAAAAGACTGTTATGTAAGCAAATGCAATGAATATTTCAGTGAAGAGAATGCAGCTGGATGCTCAATTATGTAATCTTGACAAGAGAGTGGGCCCATTCTGGGCCGTTGTCTGGGCCCATGCCACCTTTTAATTGGGTTCTTCTTGACGTTCCCAGAACAAAGTTTGGATCCATCTGGCTATCTTTTTGTTATTATTTTTATAGATATAAAAACTATGCGTAAGGCTTACTTTTAATAGAATGTTTATAGAGAAAATAATTTTGTGACCAGATGACTGGTTACTGTCTTGTTATATAATTCGTTAAATATTTTATAATAAAGGCACTTTGTTAGTCATTGTCATTTTCAAGAAATCAAAGATTATTCTTTTCTATATTTTAATTCTTTTAGTGTAGCAATTTAAATAGAAATATGACGTTGTATAGCCGCTGAAAAAAATAATAGTCGAAAGAGTGTAAAATTTATATAATTTTTTCATATAATAATTTTGTATGTGATATACAAAAATTATACATTTTTGGGGCTACCATATATAAATAGTTTCTGGCGCATGCTAAAAATGATAATACTCAAATATAAATCTATTATTTGTATAATGATTTTGTATGTTATATACAAAAATTATATATTTTTGGGACTACCATATATAAATAGTTTCTGGCGCATGCTAAAAGTAATAATACCCTAATATAAATATGTTATTCCTTTAGCATCCACCACTTTGTGCTCCATGCAAGCATAAATATGATACATAATTTCTTTTCTTCCATCTCGAGTAGATGGACCCCACTTATTATGTTGTATTGGGTATGTCATTGTTGTTGGTGGTTTCGAATAGGCGGTGAGTCGATCGAGGCGCAAACATGTTAAAATCACGATCTTTAAGAGTATTTAATTCAAATTAAGCTCTTAAAACTCAAGTGGAATGAGAATTACGTAAAGAAAAGCAAGTGATTCATAATGAAGCTAATTCTTTGTTGTGTTGAGATCAATTTGGTTATAAGAAAGTGGTTGTTGATAAAATAAAAATAGCATATAAACACGCTTATGATTTCTAATATATGTTTTTGTTGGTTAATTATTGCTATTTCAATATTCAATGATGTAATGATGCTGTTAAAAACCTAACATAGAAGTTTTAGATTTTGAGTTTCAGTATTAGTCGAAATTAAAATATTTTCACATTCGACTCAATAAAAAGAAACAAGATATGGTATATAGAGAATGTTACAATGTCTAAATATATCAATAGATTAAAAAATGATTTCATATTTATTTATTTTATCGTCCATCTTTTCCACCATAAACAGATTTTTTGCTTCCAATTATTACATCGCTATTTTAGAAAACTTAATCAGTGAGAAAAAGTGTTTACCCTTCTAACAGATCAAACATTAAAAAGTGATATTGTATGGCTACTCTCAAAATAAAAGTCGAGAAATGCATATCTTTTATATATTTTTGTATATATATTTTCTACTGCTGCCAGATATAAATAGTTCCGACTGCGGATTAAAAATTATTTTGCGTTAAATATTTTCACCTGTTAATCGTAGTACTTGGTAGTTGGTGCTTCTAAATCAACTAGATGAGAAAAGGCCCGTATACGGACCCAACATTGTAGTCTTAATATTGCACATCCAAATTGGTTTCACAAGTATTTTAACAGTAGGAACAATCGGCTACTTGATGAAAGTTAAAACAAACAACATCATTCTTTACAATATAATAAAAGATGAATAAAAACTTATGATTTTACTTCATGTCATGTGTACAACAAAATCAAGAGAAAGTTTTAGAACAATAAACAAAGAGAACTTCCAATTGGACTTGCACTCTAGAAAGGCAATTTACTATTTCAAACAAAGAGAATCAAAAGCACTAAACAAATACTAACGTGATATAAATTTTAATAACTCAATATAGAAGTTCACATTATATTTTATTATAACTCATTAAAATGATGTTAACCGATGATAAAACAATCAACATTTGATAGAAGTCGATATAAATTATAGGGAATTTTTTTTTTCTTAATTGAGGAGATAAGAGAAATGTTTTTTTTTATTTTTCTATAGATTTATCATATGTTTAATTTTCATAATGAAACAATATAAAATTATAGCAAATAATGTTTTAAGACAATTTATTGACAATTGAAAATTTATCATGGAAGAATGGAGTTCAAACCATATAGATTAAATTTTCACATCACTTAAGCATATAAAAGATAGCCTGCTAGTATAGTATGGACAAATTTTATCACTTAAATTAACTTTTGTGGTTTAACAAACTATTGAATATGAATTTTTTTAGTTTGAAACCGCTTTCAAATACTGTGGATAGATGAAATATTTTAATTATAATTTTATATTGCTTTAAATTGTATGGATAAATATAAAATCTTGTAAAATTTAATTTATCGATATTTCTTTTTGTTTCTCTATTATTTAAAATATAATTTTAATTTTTATGTGGAAACTTTCAGTTGACTAAACCAAAATTAATAATATAACCAAATGACAAAAGGAATGTTCCAAATGAGTATTTGTTTGCATATAGTACATTTAAAGAAGTATTGTGTATAGGGAAATGTAGGTCCACTTATATTAATGATAATTTGTATTTTAGAAATGCAAACAATATAGGACTCTTTTTAAAATGACACATATATATATGTTGATCATCTTTCCTTTTCTATATAATAGAAATAGAAATTTGAGGTGGATTGCATCACCTTAAGTGGCATTACAATATCTTAATTAATTGAAAGTTTTTGTCATTTCAACTTTTTTCTTAGTATCATATTCATTTCTTTTCAACTGTAAATCAAGGCTTTCAATAAAAAAGGCCCACGAAATGACCTTTATATAAGACAACTTTTCAAGATCTCAATTATTATATGTAGGAAAATTGGACCATTTTGATAAGGCGAGAATGCTTAAAAGTCAAGTAGGGATTGCAAAGGTTTTAGTAAAGTTAATACTAGCTTGCAAAAATAGCACAGGAATCCAAGTTAAAATGTTGGAAAATGGCCAGCTTGCAATTGATAAAGACTTGAGAGTACCTAGTGGACATCAATTATAATACTATGGCTACTCGATGTAGGGTTTCGAAAAATATTTTGTAAAAAAAAATGAGTAGATAATATTGACTAAGAACAACAAAGAAAGAAGACTACAACCTATCAAAAATATAGTGTCATGGCAAGCCACTGTCTTGAGAGCGATTTCGGCCCGACTAGGTGCAAATCGTTAAGGCCGGTCACTCCCCAAGGTTCCACAACACCTCCAAACACGTGCACTAGTGGCTAGAAGTTTATAATTTGCACAAAACAGTTCCCCAGAAAGAAGAGAAGATGAATGTATTTTCAATAATTATTACAGAAATTAAAGAATATTGTAGGCAAAAAAAGTAATGATTAGCAAGATGGATTCTTGATTAAGATTGAGTGATTATGATGACTAATTCATAACCTATTTATAGAAAATTAAGAAGGTTACATGTATGACAAGTGTCGAGAGACTTTTGACACTTATCCCATTATATTAGTCCACTTGGCTCCAATATTGACAAGTGTATCTTGTCTTCCATGCATGAAGACATTTGGCTCCAATATTGACAAGTGTATCTTGTCTTCCATGCACGAAGACATATGGTAGATTTGCATAGCCATTGTCAAGGCCATTCAACATTTGACTGTAAGGCTTCATGCAAGAGGCCATTTGAAATTAGATAGGACATTTGAGAAAATTAATAAAAAACTCATGGCTATTGGCTCCAATATTGGCAAGTGTATCTTGTCTTTCATGCATGAAAACATATGGTAGATTTGCATAGCCATTTGTCAAGGTCATTCAACACTTGACTTTAAGGCTTCATGTAAGAAGTCATTTGGAATTAGATAGGACATTTGAGAAAATAAATAAAAAACTCATGGCTATTGATTGTAAATGGAGTTTCAAATTGACTTTGCATTATGAATTAATTCCAACAACTCCCCACTAATGCAAAGAAAAAAATAGAACAATTTTGGGCAAAAAAAGGAACATGTACTTAAGTGTCAATATCCTTCGATTTGAATTGACACGTAGAGAAATAAGGCAACAACTAACATCCACAAAGTGAAGTACTCTTGAACTGAATGGACATTAACTGATACCCCCACAACACATACTATATCCTTTAATTTTATGCAAATTCTGCTTTACTAACAAAGTGCTTTTATGGTCATGCACATACCTTGGGTCTCATGAGTGCTTTCGAAAAATATCCCAAGTCTTTCATAAAAGGCAACCACACCTTTATACTCACGTAGGTGATTCCATCAAGTCTATCTACACATAGACTACCTTAAGGCTATGGAATCATTAAGAGCAAAATAAACTCACCCTTATAAAGCATTACCACACGTCATAGGGATAGTAAACGTAGTGCATATTGAGGTCTCACATGGCTTCATTTGACCACAAACGGGCATCCACCATACTTCCTCAATCCATGGGCTTTAGCCCCACCTCCCTCGACGTTTCAAGGATAACTCTCTTTGCCAAACCCTTGGTTAAAGGATCCGTCAAATTTCTTTATGATCTTACATATTCCAAGGAAATAACACCAAATTTCAACAACTACTTTACCGCACCATGCCTAATGCAGATATGCCTTCTTTTTTCATTGTACACACAATTTTTGGCAATTTCAATTGCTGCCTATGAGTCATAATGTAGAAAAACTGGTGAAGCTTGTCTTCCCCACAAAGGCACGTCTGCCAATAAGTTTTTCAACCACTCGGCTTCTTGCCCTGCCAACTCAAGAGCAATGAATTCAGACTCCATAATAGATCGTGCTATACAAGTCTGTTTTGAAGACTTCTATGAAATAACACCTGCACCCAAAGTGAAAACATAGCTACTAGTGGAGCTAACTTTATCATTGTCAGTAACCCAATTTGCATAAAAAAATCCTTCTAAAATAGCAGAAAATTTATTAACACCAATCTATTGTACCTCTCAAATATCTTAGAAACCGTTGAAGACATTCCAGTATTCACAACTAGGGTTGTGAGTATATCTACTCAATCTACTAACAGCATAAGAAATATCAGGTCATGTATAATTCATGAAAAATATTACACTACCAATTATCTTAGCATACTTAGTTTGAGAAATACTAGATTTATTATTCTTTTGTTTTAAGATTCGACCCCAAATTGAGGTTGAATCGCCAAATTTTCTAACAACCCACTGTTCTGTTTTTAATTTAATTCACTGAAGCAAATTGGTCTACGCGATCTCCACATAAGGGATGCGTTCGCGTTGAAGGGAAAAATGGGGCCATTGCGATCGCGATTTGGATCACGCGATCGTGAAGAAGGAAATTCATGGGTCTTGGAACTTGGCTTACGCAAACGCGGAAATAGACTCGCGAATGCGGTGAAGGGTGAGGTTAAGCTACGCAAACGCGTGGCATTGGACGCGATCACGAAGGGTAAGAGGTTTTGGGCTATGCGAACGCGACTGGATGCACGCGATCGCGAAGGGAAAATGGGTCTGCAACAGCTGTTGAGAAATCTGGTATTTTTCTAAGTTTCAAAACACCCTGAAACACCTCCGAAATCACCCCCGAGCCCTCGGGATTCCCAACCAAACACACACGCTAACTCAATATCATCCTACGACCTTGCTCGAGCGATCAAATCGCCAAAATAACATCAAAATCAAAGAATCAACCCCCAAAACTCATGATTTCATTTCTAAGTTCAAAACTTTCAAACTTACCACTTTTAGTCCGAAATATGTCAAACAACGTATGTTTTAAACTAATCTTTACAGATAGCGTTTAAACCCCATTTAAGACTTGTATCGGGCTTCGGAACTAAAATACGAGCATGATACCATTATTTTTTATCAATTTCCAATTTCATTTTTTTTCCTTAAGCATATTCATAAAATAATTTCACAGAAAAGCTCCGTACTAGGGCCTGGGACCTCGGATTTTGATTTCGGGATTACGCTCGGGTCCCGAATATCCTTACGGACCCTCCGGGACCATCACATCAAGGGTCCGGGTCCGTTTACCCAAAACGTTGACCGAAGTCAACTATAGCAATATTAGTATCAAAATTCATAGTTGTTAACACGAAATTCAAATATTTTCACATTAAATTTTTCCGGCTTTGGGTCGTCACAGGGTACTCAAGGTAACCAAGGCGATGCTTACTCCAAGGGGGTAGAACCTAAATTCTAGGAGTAGTGAGATTGTGACACAGTTTTAAATAGATTGAGTTAAAAAAACAATTGAAACAGGATTCACATGAAAAGAGTTTTAAGAGAAAAGCAGTAGAAGAGACAATATTAGGCTACAGGGTTCAGGGAAAACAAGCACAAGCAGGGGCAGAGGACATGGGGGACAAGTAACTCACAAGAGAGAACACAGCTACATATACACAAACATCAAAGAGAAGCACTTCAGAACTTAAACAATCCAGAAGGTTTCACACAGTATGAGATTGATATATACCAAACAGATTCACATATAAAGAAAAGGTTCAAGGTTACTTAGTAGCTAAGAGGGTCCTGAATACATGCTAATAATGTACTTGGGTTATGGGGTAAGGAAGAACATGCAAGAGACAGACAAAAGGATTAATGGGCATGCAAGATTAAGATAGGCATATTAATCAACATAGAGGCATGCTAATTGTAGTAAGAATAACAAAACCCTAAGTATAAACATACCAGAAATAAGAGAAAGTGCAATACAAATAGAAACTTATTGTTAAGTTGCAAATCAAATAGGAGACATACCAGTTGAAGGAAAGGTAATGCAGGGCAGTAGCAAATTATAATGTGCAAAGTGGTGAGCAATAGTGTCCAAGAGAGTGAGCAGCAATATGCAAAGAGTATGCAGAGAAAGCAGTAGTAGGCACAGAAGTGAGCTGCAATAGTAGAGAAATTAGCAGCAATAGCAGAGAAGTGAGCAGCAATAGCAGACCCAAGCATACAGCAATGTAGAGAGCAATGGAACAGTATAGTAGGCTAAAGTTTAGCCTGGGTTTCAAACCAGCTGAGTAACCAGTAGTTTCAAGAGAAGTGAGAGAGATTGAGTAGAAACAAAAGAGAGAACTAAATATATTTTGTGTGAGAGAGAGTTCAGAATGAATTATGTTCGTGTTTGAAGTGAGAGAGAGGAGAAGTACTTATAGTTTTTTGAAAACCAATTGAGAATAGGGTAATAAGTCCATAATTGTAGAAACAGTACATATTTGAATCAATCACAGGACCTTAATTCCATTAAAGTAGGGATTCATGATTCCAATGGGAGTATCAGATAAGGAAAGAATCAATCAAACGATTAATTACAACACATTAAGAGTATTAGGCATGCAGCATGTAATAAAGGCCAAAAAAATATATGATGATCATTCGAACAATATGTTTAAGTACACAAATATGGTAAGCATGTAAATTAATTCTGAAATTAGTCAAAGAATCACAGACAAGACCAAAATCAGAGGGAATCAACACCAAGTATAGAAAGCATCTCACAAGTAAGGAAACAATTCGAAAAATCAGCGTAAGAACCTTTAAGGAAAACACATACGAATCATGGATTCAAAGAGATGCACAGAATTAACAAAATACTTAGTAAAAATAAGCATTTAAACCTATTTAAATAAAATAGGCACAAAACCAAGAACCCTAAGTAAGGAATCACAGAAACAGTAGCGAGTCGAAACCGTAGTAAAGGTTTATAACATGGAAATCAGAAACAAACAGGCTTGCAACATAAATAAACAATAATACAGGCATACATAATATCCAAAAGAGGCAGAGCATACAGCGATTTGTTTTTAAAAGGGGTCAGAAATTGTAGCTTTTGAGAAAAGAAACAAAACGCTTAAAACTCAAACTAATCAAAGAAATCGAGTAATGAGTAGTGTAAAATACCAAGAATAACTAAAATCTGTTTCAAAAGTCAGAGATTAAAAGATTTTAGACAAAGTAATAGGGTTTTGCAATAAAATCAGCGAGGTAAGGAACCTGGCCGTGAAACTCGTTAACAATGAAGATTAAAGCATCATCGGAAACGGACCCAGACGAGGCTTCAGTCCCCTTATTGCATGGTGGAAACTCTTGGAGTTTCAATAATGGAGGGAGCCGGTAAGATAAGGTTTCATGGCGGCCAATGATCGAAAGAGGCGAGACTGGAGTTGGTTTGAGAAGCGATGAGAGACATCGGAGAAGGTGAACCAGAAGTTCTAGAGAGAAGGGGGAGGTGAAGAGTTAGAGAGAGACCGGTCTCTTTGCAAAATGAGGGTAAGGGGAGGGGGTTGTTCGATTTATTTTAGGCAAATGAATTTGGATCGTTGATCTCTTTTGATCAACGGCTCAGATTGAATGATAGCTGGGCTGGGTAAATTAAATGGGAATGGGTATGGTTAACTGGGTTAAAAATAGAGGTTAATTTGGGCTGACTAGAGACGCAATTTTGGCTAAAAAATTTTGGCCAAATTTTAAATAGCCAATTTCTGCCTTTTTAATTAATTAAAATAGTTAAAAGCAATTAAAAAAGAAAATTAAAAATACTAAACTGATTAATAATATATAAAAAATAATCTAAAAATTTTAGGAGCAATTTATAATTATAAAATGCGGTTAATTATAAAATGTGGTTATAATTGCAATTTCATGCAATTTAGCTTTAGCAATTCCAAATAACAACAACAACAACAACTACCCAGTATACTCCCACCAGGTGGGGTCTGGGGAGGGTAATATGTAGGCAGTCTTACCCCTACCCAAAAGGGCAGAGAGGCTGCTTCCATGCGACCCTCGGCGCATAGGACAGAATGAAAAGCTGCATTGGAAAACAAAGACAAAATTAGTAACCAAGGCAAGACAAAACAATAGCAATTCCAAATAAATTTGTAAAAATATGCAAAAAATATATTAATTATATTTCATTGTAAATAGGAAAGTGAAATACATTATTCACAAAAATAAGAATTTTGGAAATAATTTTGGGCTTTGTACTGTTAAAAAATGGATAATAAATTGATTTCAAAACTCCTAAAAATTGAGAAAAATACCAAAACTTTTGGGCATGCTTATATATGCATACATATTCTATTTTGAAAGTATTTTGAGTTTAAAAATATATAGGAAAAAATTGGGTATCATCACTGAGTTTGCTGGTTTCGGGTATTTCCGCTTCTGCGAAAATGGAACCACAGAAGCGGTCCCGTAGGAGCGGAGAGGGAGACGCAGAAGCGGAAGAGATGATTTTGAGTAGGACCGCAGAAGCGGTCAATGTTCTGCAGAAGTAGAACCGCATATGCAATAGTCTGGTCGCAGAAGCAAAATTGGACTGGAGATTTGGAGCCGCAGAAGCACCGCATAGTCCGCAGAAGCGGAATCGCAGAAGCGTACCCAAGGCCGCAGGTGCGGAAAAGCTTGGAGGCAGGGGGTTGTTTTAAAAGTCGGATTTTGGCCATTTCTCTCATATTTTTTCATGGCTTGGGCGATTCTTTTAGGATTCAAGAGAGGATTCATTCATCAAAGATAAATTTTGAAGCATTATGCGTTGGTTCAAGTCTTCGGAAGAATGTAGAATGACGGTTGTGGATATTCGGAGCGAGAGGAGTCTCCTTTCTAATCTTGTGAGGAGAAATTTACCTCATAGGTGAGTTAAATTGGTTATGTGCTCCTAATTGTGGGGGCTACGTACGCACGAGATGACGAGAGTCTGTGCGTAGCTACTATTATGATATTGGTCGGGTAGTCTAGGACCCAAAAGCAAGTTATACTTGGGTTAATTGTGAACTATTGATGGCTTAAATTCTTAAATCACATTAAATCAATAGATGGATTTCTAAAAAGACTTATGCTTCGTTATCCCAGATTACTAAAGAAAACTGGCATTTCTTGGATATTTTCTCCATGTTGACTTCTTGACTGACTGTTTGTCTGTGTGTGATTATTTTGGAACGGGCCGAACACCTCGGCAGATTAATAGACGCATCTATCATGGTAGTCGTTTCAGTATCTTAAGGATACATATGTATCCACGATTGAAAATAAATTCATAGTACTATATACCCTGTTTCGTATAGAGTATCTGAAAGTAAATGAATGTACACATGCTTTGTCTTACATATCATTCGAATTTAATTTGAGTAGACGATACTAAATCAATAAGGTATCGATTAGATCTGGAAATGAATCAACAGAATCTTCTTCATTTTAGGATTGTAGGTTTAAATTAGTCACTTTTTTGAATGAAAAAAAAAGTACCTACCATCCTTTTAGATTCCTATTGAATCAAAGGACCAAGGCAGAACTTTTACTTGTTCAAATAAAAATAAGGTGAAACAGGGTCAGGAACGATAAATCTCTTTATGATAAATAGATCCATTTTGCAAGTTCGTTATTATGGCTATTTCCTACAAAGGATCGGACGAATGACATATACAATACTTGAATTCTTGATGTAGATGCTACATAGTTGGTTCTTATCCTTCAGAGACTACGAGTGTAATAAGAGCATCCATCGACAAAAGGATCACCCTAGGAACCAATCCCAATGAAAAGGCAGAATAAATTGGATTGGGAAGTAATACCACTCCTAGACCCCCTAATATAAGACCCGGCCCTAGAAAGACTAAAATAAAATCATGTATCGGTTCAGATAAATCCATTTTTTATAAAAATTAAAAACGAAGAATTTCATGACTTTATTGACCTAATCAGGAAAAAAGAAGTCTATGAGATTCCATTGATATATAGCCAATTCCAATAGACTTATTGGAGGGTCACATTAGCGTGCATCCAGTAGGAATTGAACCTACGAATTTGCCAATTATAAGTTGGGCGCTTTAACCATTCAGCCATGGATGCTTAGCGGGGATCCTCATACATGGTGAATAACAAAATTCCAATTGAAATGAAATCTTTAGGATAAATCAATGCAATTTAGGAGGAATCAATAAGAGGATATAAAGAGGTTTCCTTTCATCCAAAAATTGACTCCAATTTTTTACATTGTTTTCGTTGCAAAATACTGAATTTATAGGCGCGTCGTTGACCCTCAGCAAGTACACATTTATTTATGTTGGATCGGGTCGTTTCCTCGGTGTGATTCACGCATGCTTGTGTTTCTGCCTGGAACTTATTTAAGTTATTACCGCCTCACTCAGGCTCGAAATCATTTTATTAATAATAAAAAGAAATTCTAAAAATTTTTCATGGAAGAATTAAATGTTTACTTGTTTTCTCTATCTAGATTAGAATCATGTTTATAAGATAAATCCACTGTTTAATATATATATTAAGGATGAATAATTATTGGACGACTAGAGAGTGTCAAGTTGACCATCTCGTCTCTACCCCTTCGGGATTAAGTGGGATACTCATTGGGTACACGTTGTTTTTGTACTCATACTAAAATTGATGTGCATTTTGTCGCACAAGTATATGTAACTTCAGTGGCCTACTAGGCGTAGCTGCACGGATGATTTTGGAACTAGATGATCTGCATCAACGCAGCTAGGGCAGTCCCTTATAGTGTACTATATTTACTTTCCATCCACTGTATTCCGGATGGATGTTGTCTTTTATTTCTCTAATCAATAGATGCTCATGCACTTGTGACATCGGTTTCCGAGATGGTTTGAAGTTTTGTATTAATTGTTTAACATTTAAATTTAATTTGAGACTTTACTCTTTAAAAATTTCTAAAAATGTAAGGAAATTCCTAGTTTCCAAAAGTGTTAAAATGAGATTTTTATTAAGTAATTTGGTCGGCTTGCCTGACAGCGGAGTCCGGCGCCACCACGACCCTTAATGGATTTTGGGTCATGACATTTCTTGACTTCTCAAACGGCTCGGATGGCTCTATTTCCATATCGTCATCCAAGCACAATGTAGAAAAATGGAGTGAGGACCAATGCGCTCACTCACATGAACTTAGGACTTTCAACATCTTCAACATCAATGATACTAGAGTCAACAAACTTTGTATTCTCAATGTCCTTGGCTGACTCTAGTCTCACTTCTTCAACATTGACATCCTCAAATTGTAGTTGGCTAGGTTGTTGATGTTATACTCTGACCTTCCCAATTATCACCTCAAATTCATGCTCTTCTTGGCTACTATCCCCAATATTGGTTTGTTGAGCATTAACAGCTCCAATTACTTGACTCAATTGAGCCTCCAACTTGTGAATAGTTGTCACTTCCCTCTATATCTGCAGTTGTTTCTCATTATTTTGTTCCAGAAGACACTTTAACATATTCTTGACCTCCTTCAGGCCCGCATCGCCATGTTCTTTGCTCCTATTAACTTCATAAGAAAAGGTAGAACCATCATAGTAAGGGGTTGGAGGAAGATAAAAATATAAGCAAAACTATCAAAGTGACCATTTTTATCACCACACACATCACACACATTCCAGAAATAAGATTGAGTTGGTGCATATAACTCGCCCTCGAGAATATTTTGATAATTTTGATACTGGTGGTTTCCTTCATAATATGTATGAGGATCAATAGTAGAATTATCTATGTCTAAATTTCCATAATTCCAAGATGTCATGTTTCTCAAATAAACAAGTAGAACAAAAATAAATAAAAAATCAAATATAGAAAATAAAAATAAAAGTTAAAACTTGAAACCTAGCAATATATACATCTACAACTACACCGTTAATTCCCCGGAAACGGCGCCAAAATTTGATCACGCTCAACTCTAGTGCTAAAACGAATCAGGAGTTGCTGCAAATATAATCCGGTCTAAATGTCTGGAGTCGAATCCCACAGAGAATTAAAGCTTAGCTATATCTATTTAATATCACTTAAAAGACAAGTTTGAATAATTTTCTAAATTATAAAGATTGATATTATTTCTAAGTAATTAACTGGCAAATACTAGAACACGATAAAATTATCAACTAATGAGACAAAGGATTGGAGACTAAATTAAGGAAGTCTAGATTTATGATTTTCCAAATTGTCAGAATTCTTCTAGCTATGTTCCCTACAATTTTTGCCAATGTATTCTCTACTGATCATGAGCACTTTAGATGTCATAATTCTCTCTCGAGCAACTACAATAATTTACTAGATATATTATCTCGAACTACGCTAGTTGGCTTTATCTAACCACTCATTATGACCACATAATTGTACCGATCAATTTCAATGGAAGATCAGCAATTGAGTCTCAATAAAACTCTAATTACTAACTCATCAAATAACAATGATTGTTCTCTTTTACAAGTAATTGCACATATGCAAAAGTTAAACTAAATTGAGATCAAAAGAGTAAGGCGATTTTGCAAGTAATTTATGTGAGATTCGAGTGTGCACTTCTGAAGCTTCTTGAACAAGATAGAAGAACCAGTTCCATTATATTTTTTCTTATTCTAGTTCAATTATAATAGGTGGTTTTAAGTTGTATCTTTCAAGTTTCATAGAAGCATTTATTCTAGGTACTCTGAGTGTTCAAGTTATAGGCTAACTTGAAGTTATCGCAACAGTCTAAGCTGTGTTCTACAACGGGATTAGAGTTAATTCTTAGGTTTAAAAAGAGTTTTTGTAAATGCTATTTTGGCTTAGTGATTTTAGTGGAAGTTTGGGAAAAATCATACGGAGTAGTAGGTCATAGTTTTTTTACCTTTTGAGCTAGGTGTTTTCCACGTAAAATCTATGTGTTTTTTATTTTATATAATTTTAATTTCATAAACAATAGTAGTTAGAACACCTAGAAGAACCTGGTTCTTCTAGATAAAAAATTGGGTACCACACAAATCGCCCTCCCTTATTCTTGTGTGGTATTGACGCTTAAAATATCAATTGGTATCAAAGCCAGGTTATCCTTGAAGAGTCTAACACCTTAGGAATAGATCAAGATGAGCGCACCACCTGGAAACTGGTAAGGGCAATCCATAGAATTCCTAGCCAAAAAGATACTTTTTATTTTTTTTTTCATTCTAAGCTGGGCCTATTAGGTGATCTTAATCATCCCTAATTCCAACATGTTCCCTCAAAGTTTTCTCTACTCAGTGCTTTAGTGAAGATGTCAGCAATTTGCTTATCAGTAGCACAGAATTCTATGGAGATTAGACCTTTATCATAGCTGTCTCTTAAGAAATGGTGTCTAACATCTATGTGCTTAGTCCTTTTATAATGAACAGATTTATTTGTCATACATATAGCCCTAGTATTATCACATATTATAGGAATGCAACCACCATCAATACCAAATTCTGCCAGCTATTGTTTGACCCATAGCAATTGAGCACAACAAGAGGCAGGATCAACATACTCAGATTCAGTAGTATATAAGGCCACTGAGTTTTGCTTTTTGGTAGCCCATGACACAAGACATGAACCAAAAAAGTGTTCCATACCTGAGGTTCTATTCATATCCAATAGAAAACCTGTATAATCAACATTAATATATCCTTGCTAGATTGAAATTGCAACCTTTGGGATACCAAAGATACGAATCAGTGGCGCCTTTCAAGTATCTTAGTATCCTTTTGACCGCAGTCAGGTGAGACTCTTTAGGATTTGCCTGAAAACGAGCACAAAGCCTTACACTGAAAACAATGTTAGGTCTGCTAGCAGTAGGATACAAAAGTGAACCAATCATACCCCAACTGATTAGTCTGATTAGCTTCTTTCCATACATCTACTGATGGATCATGGTTCCATTTCGATTTTTTTTTATCTGTAAGCCTAAGAAAAAGTTAAGCTCACCCATCATGCACATTTCAAACTCACTCTCCATTAATTTTGCAAAGTCCTTACTTAGCTTATCAGTAGTGGCCCTAAAGATTATGTCATTGATATATATATTTGTACAACAATGAGATCCTTACCTTTTTCCCTTAAGAATAAGGTACTATCACTTATACATCCTTTGTAACCATGCTCCAGCAGGAATTTGGACTATCTTCATACCATGCTCTTGGGGCCTGCTTGAGTCCATAAAGAGCCTTGTCTAACTTGTAAACATGCTTAGGACATTCCTTGCTCTCAAACCCTGGAGGTTGTTTCACAAATGCTTCTTCTTTTAGGTAGCCATTCAGGAAGGCACATTTGACATCAATTTGATGAAGAGTGAATTCCATGTGTTCTGCAAAGGCTATAAGGAGTCTGATTTCTTCTAATCTTACAACTGTAGCAAAAGTCTCATCATAATCTACGCCCTCCTCTTGGAGGTAACCTTAGACCACCAGTCTTGTGTTGTTTCTTGTAACTGTTCCATCTTCATCAAATTTGTTTCTGAAACCCCACTTTGTACCAATGACTGATATGTCCTTGGGTCTTGGTGTCAAACTTGAATTCTCTCAAACAGATTGAGTTCATCTTGCATTGAATTCACCCAATCTGCATCATGCAATGCCTCAAAAATATTTTTAGGTTCAATAAGAGATAAGAATGCATCAAAAGCACACAGATTCTTTAAGTCTGATCTAGTTTTGACTCCAAATGTTGGATCTGTGATAATGTTCTCAATAGGATGAGAACTTTGCTACTCGTGAGGTTTCACAACCAACTGGTTTCTGCTAGATGTTTCTCCCAAATTCTATTGCTGAGGAATAGGGTCATGAACAAGTTCCTTCAAGGGATTTCTTTCAATTACTCTTTGATTAGTTCCCCATATCAGGTTGCCCTGGTTGGAAGAACCTGTTCCATCATATGTTCCTTCTGTTGGTGCCATTTTGACTTGTGTTGAGGCTTCAGTCAAGTCCTTTACCAATCCAATGGCTTCATCTTCATGTTCATGTCTCTCAGAAAGAATGTTAGTTTTATCAAATATTACATGTAAACTTTCTTCTACACACAAATTTCTTTTATTGAAAATTTTATATGCTTTACTATATGAAGAATATCCCAAGAACACTCCCTCATCACTTCTGGGATCAAACTTACCTAGGGAGTCGTTTCCGTTATTGTGCACAAAGCACTTGAATCCAAATGCCCTAAGATGGGATATGTTTGGTTTTCTCCTTTTAAATAACTCATAGGGAGTCTTCTCTACAAGAGGTCTAGTCATGCATTTATTGGTAATGTAACATGCAGTGTTTACAACCTCTACCCAGAAGCTATTGGGCAATTTTCTAGAACGAAGCGTAGTCCTAGTCATGTCTTAAATAGTCATGTTCTTCCTTTCAACTGCTCCATTTTCTTGAGGTTTCATAGGGGCAGAGAAGTTATGATATATACCATTTTCATCACAAAATTCAGCAAACTTAGCATTTTCAAATTCAGTTCCATGATCAGACCTAATTGATGCAAGTTGATTTCCTAATTGTTTCTGAGTTTTTCTAACAAAGGCAGTAAACATGTAAAATGCTTCATCTTTAGATGTTAGAAATAGTACCCAGGTAAATCTAGAATAATCATCAACAGGTACCATTACATACTTCTTTCCACCTCTACTCATGGTTCTCATTAGACCACAGAGATCTGTATGGACCAGTTCCAATGACTTGGTTGTGCTTACAATTTTCTTGCTTTTGAAAGATGAACTTACCTGCTTCCCCCTTGCACAAGAGTCACAAACTTTGTCTTCCTTGAACTTGATGTTAGGTAACGTTATCACCAAGTCCTTAGAGACTCTCAATGGAGTGAGAGTCTGTCTTACTTACCTTTCCAACCCTAATGATCTCACCTTTCTTTCCATTTCCAAAGGAGACATTACCTCCCTTCAAGTCCTCAAGTGAAAGGAACTGGTTCTTATTTCTAGTCATATGTTTTGAGTAGCCACTATCCATGTACCATATTGGCTTCTTCCCTTCACTTGGACCTGCAAAAAGAAATCAGGGGTTATCTTAGGAACCCAAACTAGTTTGGGTCCCTTTCTATGTGCAAAGGGATAAATCAGATTCGTTCTAGCCCACCCTGGCAGCCTATTTTTTTCTTGAACAAAAGTTTTACTCTTTTGACTGGCCTTTTATTTTGCATTAAATTAATTTTTGTAGTGGCCAGTCTTGCCACAATGTGTGCAAATTTTGTTTTCAGGAAGAGTGAGGTACTTGCTTTTAGGATCCCACTTAGGTGCTTGAGTCCCACAACCAAGTCCTTTTTTGTTGCTACTATGATGTCCTTGTAGCCAGGAGAGTGCATCAGAAGCCTTGTTCCATTTGCAAGTTCTGTCTAGTTCATGTTTTACCTTTCCTAGATCTTCTTTTAATACTCCTATCTCCTCATCTTTCCGGTACAGCTCATCCTTCACTTTTCCTAACTTTTCCTCTATGGTGAGATAAGTGTGATCACCTTTCTTCTTTCCTATTCCTAGTTTCAGTTTTAAGTTCTCAGACCTAAGTTCTAGGACACTAGCGTCAAGTTCAAGAACCTGGTTCTTCAACTTAGTATTTTCACCTTCACTCTCATTAACCCTAGACTCTAGATTTTTGCACTCAGCTTTTAGGATCATGCATTCCCGAGATCGCTCTTCCTTCTCATTGTTAATTATCTCAGACTCATCAATGAAGCCTAGTAGTAGCTCAAACAACCTTTCTTTAGACAGGAATTTAATCTTGTCTTTGAGATGAAGAATACATACCTCTTGTTCATCATCTGATTCTTCGATGGCCATAAGTGCATGTTCATCTCCAACTTCATCCTCTAAGTCCTCATCTGATGTTTCTCCCCAGGCAGCAACCATAGCCTTTGTTCCTTTTTGGTTGAACTTGTTCCTTCTTCTTGCTCTCCGTTCTGCGCTTTCCTTATTCCTCTCAATTTCCCACTGAGGGCAGTTCTTGATCATGTGATTAGTATTATAACACTTGTATCAGACCTCATTGGTCTATTTCTTAGGAGCCCTTGGTTTGTTGAAGGTTGTACCTCTTGAAGAACCCTTTCCTCTCATTAGGTATTTTTTGAAATCTTTAGTGATCATAGCTATTTTATCATCCTCCAGATCTGTAACTTCAGCAATTCTGAGAGCCAGACTTTTTTCCTTATTGGGTGCATCCATCTTCATGGTTTACATTCTCAGTTCATAAGCAGTAAGGTTTCCAATTAGTTCATCCAGCTTGAGGGTAGCAATATTCTTTGATTCCTGAATATCAGTGATTTTGCTTTCCCAAAGACTGGCAGAACCCTTGTCAAAATCATCTCAACTTTGTCTTATTCTAGAATAATCCTTCCAAGAGATTTAAGTTCATTTGTCAGTTTGGTGAACCTTGTATACATCTCTTAGATGATTTCTCCTTCCTTCATAGTGAAATTCTCATACTGAGATTACAGCAGTGTTCCTCTGGACCTCTTCACTTGAGGTGTTCCTTCATGAGCCACTTGCAAAGTGTCCAAGATTTTCTTTAGCAGTGGTACAACTTTGAACTCTACTGTACTCATCTGGACCAAGTCCACACATAAGCCATTTCTTACCTTAAGCATTTTTCTTTCACATCTTCAGGTCTTCAGCAGTGCAGCAGAAGTCTTATATTTCCCAAATTACTAGAAAATTCTATCAGTTGAAGCATTGAACCAGTTTCGTCCATTTATAACTCTAAAATCGTGATTTTTGCCTAATATCTAGGGAAGCCAAATAATCACTAAAAGTATGGAATTATAGTTAAATTAGACTTCTAATTGACCCCTGAAAAGCTGTCGTTACTGAATTACTATCTAATTATTTTTAAATACACACCACATCTCTAATCTTCTTCATTATTTTAAAATTGTCAAAAATTCTCTTCTTCAAGTCTAATTGCTTTATTCTCAAAAATTCCCAAGAAACAAACAAAAATGTCTAACCCACAAGATCATCCTGGTTCACCTCCACCACCATCACCCTCAAATTCATCCTCTTCTACTCCTCATAGTAACTCCCCAAATTCTAGGTTTTGAAGGCAGAAAATGTTGGCTTGAAAAATTGTAGCATCAGGGGCTCTGAGAAAGGCGTTAAGTGAAAGGTTGAAAGCTAGCCCGATGAAAGAAAACCCAGCTCGGGAGTTTAACTCCAGTTCTAAGTCTAAATCATTTAAATCTGCGAGTGAAGGTGACGGACATGGGTCTTCTGACACTAAGAAAATTCAAGAAACCCCTGCTGAGGTAAGTTCTTTTATGGTTGAAAACATAGAAACTAGGTTTGTTCTAGTCAGACCTATTAGAAATGTAAAATTGGCTTAATCGAGTAGGAGTTGAGGTAAAAGAAAGGAAAATAGAGAGATGGTGCAAGTGGTGAAGCGAGGTATATCTTTTTTATCAGAGGTTGAATCGATCATCAGAAGAAGAATTAGGCCAAAAATTAGGATACATTCTGGGAAAATCAAACTTCCATCGAAGAGAAGCAAATGAAAGGCTTTCATAAAAATTCTTGTAGAATCGAGAATGAAGTTTTCATTCTGTACATGCCAGATCATGAATTAGTAACTGCTTCCAATTTTCAAAAAAATCCCAATTGTGTCGAACTTTTCATATTTGGAATAGTTAAGGGAAATGTGAAGGAAGAGGTTCCTACTACATGCGGGGTTGCATAAGAGAGTGGCATAAAGTCAGGGAGAAGTGGTTCTGGGGAATCATCTGATGGGCTGGTTCATCTGAGCAAACAAAGAGATGAACATGTTTTATCTACTGAGGAAACCTTGACTAACAGATAAAAGAAGAAGAAGTGTGTCTTAGTTATACTTCAAGATCCATCATGTTGACGTTATTAGTCCTGAAAGAAATAATGGAAAAAAAATATTTTATATTCGCCTTGCTCTATTCGAACTTTATTGTATAATTGTATGTTGTAGCTTGCAACTTTCGGTAACAAAGTGGTTCTACAATTCATGTTGACAGGTTGTGAGAGGCAAGCGGACTGGTAAGACCAAGGGATATGGATTTGTAAGTTGTTCCAAGCCGTTAGACCAGGATGCGGCGCTTGAAAAAATGAATGGTACTTTATCTGTTATTCAAGTATTATGAATATTGTGTCTCTTATTGTGCTTAAGGTACTGCAGCATAATCGATATAGTGGGCATGTCACAGTTACATGATCAGCTTTTACTTTCTTGAAGACCCATCACTCATAAGTGATAGGCGTGGTAGCTTTCAGTTGGACCTAATAGTTCCCTTGATATTCCATTTGGTTGATGCCACTTTGATTTCTTTATATCAAATGATTCGTGTTGATATAAAGAGTGGCCTCTATTGAGCCACTTGGTTTTGTGTATGAACGTATAATCTATGTCCCATCCCCCTCCTCTCACCAAGAAAAAGAGGGAATAGTGAAGGAACTAAGTAACAGAACTTTGTACTGAAAATAATATTTATGACTTCTTCAAAAGTCAATATTAGTACAGCAAAATAAGTGAGAAAAGAACAACGTCAACCAAACTTGTATGCATGAATTTCATAAATCTGGTTTCTTGCGGGGTTCACAAAGTTTGTGTTTGGGGGGGGATGAATATCTGAAGGGGAAATAGGTTTAGTTATTGAATTGGTGTAATATTATACTCAGATGCCTAAGATGTGGTAATTCATGCTCTTTTCAGGGAAGGCTGTTGGAAACCGTCCGGATACTTCGTAAGAGTTTGTAGCAAACCATGGGTTGGTGGAAGGGAATAAGGGCGGCTCTAGGGTAAGGCAAGTGAAGCCCTTTCCTTATGCCTCCAAATAATTAATGCCCCAAAAATAAAAAATATTATTTTATTATTATATAAAATATACTTCATAATTTATATTTTTATAATTATTAATAAAGATTTCAAATTTTACTAATTTACCTTCTCAACAAATTTTTTTCTTTATGTATAATCTTTTTTTATGGTTCTTACGTTTACTTTCTAATTTCAGTTCTAATTCTCTAAATTAACTATTTGTTTTTGTCATATTTGATTGATCCATATACCAAAAAGCAAGTTCTTTTGTGTTTCATCTTTTTTAATTAAGAAATCCCCGAGGCGAATGTCGCAAGGTTCAAAACATGATGAATAATAGGCTAACATTTTACTATTTTCATTTATGGAAAGAATTCAATACCATATGACGTGCGCCTAACTCATACATAATGAGTTGTGCTCTCACCACTATATCAAAGTCATGAAGGCTTTTTTGTATCTCAATATTATATAAATTTTATAAAAGACGTTTCAGGGTCTTTTTAACATATTTTGGTTTAGACCACCAATTCTATTTAGCCGCCCCTCATAGATAATTAATAATTATTTACAAACTACTTCCCTACTATAAACGTACTGTTCAACCAGCTTCATTCACATTTGATAACTGAATGACAAACTCGCTGCCTTAAATGCTCTTGTCATAGTTGCCTTATTTTAAGTGAGACTCTATAAATTTTATTGAGAATGCCAAGGCGGATAAGTGGCTCTAGTAGGAGACTAGTAAAGCCTTAATTTATGTCCCCCAAAATTATTAATCATGGATTCCTAATTTTATTTCAAATTAGACAATATTAATATTGGTACAAAAATAAAAAAGTACAGAAAAAATTGTAAAAAAGAAAAAAATGTCTCTAATTTTAAACAGTAAAAATATTTTTTAAACTTTGAATTAAATTATTTAAATCTTCATATTAGTCAATATATTTTTTCCAACAATATCAAAAGTAACATATTGCAAATACATGTCTAATATCTCATTTATTTAAATTTTTCTTCTTTAATATAAATGATAATATTGCTATGTGGATTTAAAGACTTTGTGTCATTTAAAAAGATATTCTATAAACAACAAGTATGAAAAAAAAATGGCAAGATTAATTTTTTTGCATATATGTATGATCACGTACTAATAAAAAAAGTATAAGGTTTGTTATTAAAATTTGGGACACCAATTTTACGGAACTGACCTTCGAAGGGAAGAAACTTGTTGTTTTGGAAACTTGGGTTTAACAAGATAGCTGAAGTAACATACTTCCATTAATGTATCAGTAAATATCAAACTTAACCTAGTGAATTTATCGAGGATGATTAAAGTTTTAATCTTAGTTGGTGGTCCCTTCGCTTCTGTATTGTTATGTTATTTGCTAAATTTACATGAACTTTGAAAGGTTGCGGCCATTTTGAGACAGTTTGTATCTATATAATTGTAGGCTTGCCTCATTATGTGCATCGGTTTGCTTTGAACGGAGTTAAACTTTTTCAAACGATCTTCTCTCATTCTCTTCCATGTGCACTACTTGCATTTTGTGTCTAATTTGATCATTTTTAATCTTTTATGGTTAGACTTCTAATTAACATTTTTTCTACGGACAATTTTGTAGTCCCAAATTCACTTTTATTTGACGTTATGTTTCGGTCTGCTTAATGCAACGTATTCTTAACACTGAGTAAGTTGCAGTTTTGGTACACAATGATCAACTTTTTCGTACAGTTTTCCTTCCTAAAACTCTTTAAAGATCATGAAGTGCATGGAAGTGTGATTTCTTGGAGAGAACTTTTCTAACACTCATGGCCCCATCATTTTTTATATGTGTTGGCATAAACAAAAATAATCTCAGCATAAAACTCCGTGTAAGTTATAAAATGTTTTATTGGTGTACAAGAAAAAATAATTGAAAAAAATAATTGCGTATTCTCTAGCCTTATAAAATTCTACAGTACCAATAGCGGCATAAGTTATAAATTCGTTTGTGTTCAAGAAAAATAATTCTTGTATTCTTCGGTCTTATTAAATTGTGCAGTACTAATAACGTCACAATTTATGTATTATTGTTATATGTAAAATAAGGCTGCGGGATGAGAATATAATATTAATTTTCTCTAAAATTAATAACAATTAAAGTAAGCAATTTTCACACAATAATCTCTAATAGTATTGTTCATCGCATGAGGCAGACACGTATAACTTATGTGTATGTTTTGTAAACATTACAGCAACTAAGTGGGGTGGACTAAGAAACAAATTGATTACATACGCCGATATCTATCCTCTAAATATTTAATTAGAATAACTAGAATAAGTTATTTTGATTACGTATTATTTGTCTCTAGATTCTGGAATATATCCATTTTCAGCATCAGAACAACCTTTTCTAGTAAGTTCTATACTCCTCCCGACCCTGAACCAAGATGCCTGCACTGGAATTAATAGGTAAATACTTAGAGTAATTAACATATCAAAACTAAATACTTTCTATCTAAGGAATCAAACATTATCCAACTAAAATATACAATTAAAAGCTCACTATTACTTTGATAGGGACAGGGTCAAAACTACACTTCTAGAAAATTAACCAAATATGAACCTACATTAAGGGAGAAAAAGAGACTTGTGTGCTTACCACAAAGCGATCACTCAAAACGTAGAGGCTGTGACAAAGTTTGTAGCGACCGCGAATTTTTCCTCTTGCCAAAACAAAAAGAGACTTGTGCACCAAAAAAAGTAAATACAAAGGAAGACTCTAGCTAATGGAATATTAAGCACCAAAATGAGACTTATCATCCAACCCCCTCCTTCCCCCCTCACCCCCAAACCCCAACCCAGACTAATGTGTTATAAGCCGACCATAATATTCGCGTTATTTCGTGCACATCTCGATTCTTTTATCATGTATTCTATCGAGTCTGTCTTTTTCCTTTTAATGATCATAATATTGGTATCAGCTCGTGCACGTCTTGATTATTTTAATTATGTACTTGCTATCTTCCCAAAAAAAAATATGGAGTCGCTATGTGATTCAGGCTTAGGCAGATAAAAAAAAAGTTATGACCAACATTTTTTATCTCTGCCGGAACTTGAACCTTGATCTCCCGTGACTTTCACTCCCTTGAGTTTGAGTGCATAGTTTCATTCCTAATTTCTTCTTTCATTTTCCTAATGAATTCTTCAATATTCTTACTGAGTTCCTCTATGCTCATATTCACTTCATTTCCTTCTTCTACTGCTTCTGTATCTGATACTAATAAACATGCTGCAGCTTCTTCTACTTCTGCAACTTCTTTATTCTCTTCTACTTCTTCCTTACCTTTGATGAATACATCTTCTTGTTCTTTATCAGGAGAAGAAGAAGAGGTACAGCTCAAGTTCTTGGCAAGAAATGCAAGAATAGCATTACAAAGTAGGAACATGTATTTCCTATCAAAGACATGTGCAAACAGTGGGAAAACAAGAGCTGAAAAGTGAAAATTATAGATGAAAAAGGAGTAACCATAGGTGGTATAGAGAAGGAAAAATATGAGAGATATTAGGACTAAAAACTGCAAAGTTTTCTTTATCAATTCATTGTAAATATTTGGTTTTTTAGCAGTTTCAATCACCTGGCTTCCATATTTGTAGTCATCCATCTTTGCCGTTTGTTTTCTGTATACAATCTTTCCCAAGTGAAAATAGTAACTAATTAAAATCTCAAAGGAGAAAAAGAGGAGAGTTGAGTGTAGATGAAGATATATGTCTTGTGTTTTGGAGCTTGGCTGGTTTACGCATGTATGGTATGATCTTTATATACCGTCAGACTTCTCCGTAACAATATGTCAGAATCTTTGTATAACAATTATTTATTAAAAAAGCTAAATTTTCTCGGAACTAATCTTTTAAGTTGTGTTATAATATATATTCTCTATAACAATACTTGTATAGCATCCAAAAATGATCGGACTAAAGCGACTACTATAGAGAGATTTGACATATGGAGTTTTAACTTTTTATTCATAGACAATGTACAAAAGTATAGTTCACGCACACTTCAGCTAAAAAAGATAACTATAGGTACTTATTCAAGAAAAATAGTTTAGTAAGCTAAAAAATAATGCATGTTAAAATATATCAACAGTGAAAGCTTACGTTACTGCATGAGTGTATATTTGCATTTCTCTTGTACAATTTTTTCCAGTATAATCGCTGTATATATTTGATGCTTTTATTCCAAATAAATTTTCGATAAGACTAGATATTTCTCTAAATAAAAAATTGGAATATTATTCAGGGTACTTAGTTCCAAAGAAATTGGAGAAGGTGGTGTGCATATGAAATGAAACGAATAGCCGTGAAGTTTCTAGTGTTTCTACTGCATTAGAACCAATAATAGTTGATTAGAGTTGATTCTCACCATTTCTTGCATATTGCTCCATACATATAGTAAATGTTAATTTAGCTCTATTTCTTAACATGTCGGTATATATATATAATTTATATTCATATAGTAAATATTAATTTAGCTCTAGTCCAATATGTTGGTCGCATGGTAAACACTTAACTGCATCCGATGGTTATATCAAACCAAATAATTTAATTGTGATAGTTAAAAGTTAAAAGTGAAAATACATATCACTTAACCATAATTAAGTGATAAATGTAGGTACGAAATACATATATACTGCGGTTAATGGTTGATGTAAACATGGGGTGCGAATAAGTTTTTGAAAAATCCTTTTGAGGCCAAGAAGTGAATAGAAATACTATAAAAGTATGAGAGGATGATAAATATTGGGAGGTGTCATTTAAATAAACTAGAAAGAATAAAGTGTGGACAAAATTTCACAAGGGTGCAACTCCCTTCTTCAAAAGCATATCATAAACTCGATCTACTTTAGTTGCTTCTATTTGGAACAAAGGATAAGCATCAGATTTTCTTGTAATATTGCCACTAAAAATTTGTATTGTAAGGATCTCCTGCATCCTAAGATAATGTTGAGGTGGTAACCTGATTTCTCGGCATAGTTGTTTCTCCTGCAAGGAGAAAAAATCACACAAAGTTACATCTAAGAAATCAAACTAGTTGATGGCTGACCAGAATTGGAACTCACGGAGACAAAGAACGCCACGTAATTTTCTCCAGGGTTTGTTGAGCCGGGGGTCTATCGGACACAGACTCTCTACGCTCAAGGTCAAGGTAGGAGTAAGGTCTGCGTACACACTATCCCCAGACCCCGCTCGTGGAATTATATTTGAGTTTGTTGATTTTTTCCCAGGGTTACCTGGTATCTACACTAGCAGTTTTTTTTTTTTTTTTGGGGGGGGGGGGGGGGGGGGGGGTTAGTAGATACTTGGTAGAATGATGGTTCCTGCATATTTAAAAGGAACAAGGTACAATTTTACCTTTTTACTATACTAAATTTCTTAGTTTTACCCTCCATTATACTTTCGGGCCACTCATACTCTTGTCATTAGCTCATTGTCTCATGTTTATCCTCGACTTTTAAGGACCTCCGGCACGAACCGGGTAAATTCAAGGTGTAAATATTTTGGAAAAGGTTACCACACTACTTTTGACTATGGATTAAAAGTAGATCCCGTTATGGTTCGAGTTGGAGCTCCATTAGGGTCATGCTCAAACACGAGAAAGATTTGCTAACAGCAAGGGTATGAATGACCCCAAAGTACAACGGATGCTAAATAAAGATATTTTGTGTTGTACTAGAAAGGTGTTTTTGACCTTTTTCTCTCTTTTAAATTGAAGTGTTCCATTTACTGAGTCCTAGATAGTTACAAGAATTAAACAAGTAGTGTTACTGAAGAATTCCTCTAAAGAAATAGTACTCTGATAACTTACAGGTTCTGATAACAGTTCTCCTGCAGAAAAAGCTGCAATGCCCAAATCGGTGATGGAACTCAAATTGCCCTGACAGCTCTCTTGGCTTGTTGGACCAATCTGAGAACTTTCTTTTCTGGGAACACCTTCTTCGACTTCCCTCTTCCTTTTTCTTTCTATGTATCTTTCAACTTCAGCAGATGAACGACAACCAGCAGCTCTCGCTTCCTGCATAATTTTGACCTTACATAACTCTAGTAACAGTATAGACAGTGATTATGTATCATGTTTTACTACTGCATCATAGATTAGTCAAATAACATATGGTTCTAATTTTATAAAATTCACCTACTTTCTATATAAGGTTAATGAGCAAATATCGAAAAGGAAGAGAACTAGAGAGAACTTATCCACATGCCAACAGTTAGCCTCACAAAATAGGTACTCCCTTTGTTTCATTTTATATGATGGCGTTTGACTGGACATATATTTTAAGCAATAAAGGCTTTTGAAACATACCAGAAGTAACATTTAGAAATTGTGGTCTTTAAAAATGTCATGACATTTTAACGCTACAAGAGCATGTCGTTACGTGTAAAATGAAAAGTTTAAACCTAAAGGGTTTCTAAAGGTGTCATTCTTTTTGAAACAGGCTAAAAAGGAAAGAGTGTCATATAAAATGAAACGGAGATTCATAATAACCAACGGAGCCAAGTTTCCCACCTTGAGTTCTTGTATTCTTTTCAGAAATCTATGTTCTGAGACCACAGTCTTGAGTAATTCTTCGTGCTCCTCCTTGGAGAGGAAGCGCATAATGGCATCATAACGTCGGCATATATCTCTCTCTTCTGGAGATAAATCCTTCTCAAATTCACTTGGCTGGAGTAAATTCCTCTCTAGAATAAAATCCTTGCGACGCTTTCTTTCATCAAGCCTACCATTATTCGTTGAAACTTGATGTCGGAAGTATATGATAACTGAAGGAAATATGAAATATGTGACAGAGGAAAGGAAGAGTACCTCTTGCCATAGATACGCAGAACACGCAACTTAAGTTCGCGCTCCTCTTCAGTTTCAGTTTCCTTGAATTCCATATCAGCCAATAGTTGCTCCGCATCATTATCATATTCAGGATCAAATTCTTGCCTTTTGGCGTTATATCCACTTAATTTCATCAACGAGGATCCATCATCCTTCAAAGATTTAGGTTTCTTGCCTCCAAAATTTCTGCCCGGATGATTATCTGCCAACAATTAATTTACTTTTTAAAAACTGATCAATTCCTTCACCAATTTCTTCCATCATAAATAAAAAGTTGCCCGCCCTACCTTCCAATTTTACAGGTGCATTTTGGTCTTTGGCTTGCGCTTTGCTGGATGGTTTTTTAATGCCTGTGGTTCCTGCGGAATCCATTATGTTAATGACTCGAGGAATTCATATCCTTTGTAGGAGAAAAGTAAATATTGCATTCAAAGAGGACTAAGAACTGCTCTTACCGGTATTGGATACAGAATTTAAGCGGCCTAAAGGACCATTTTTATGCGAGTCTTCAACTCTAACGGCAACAATGCAAAGAAGAAAGTGAGAGTTAAATGATTTAGGGAGATAACACATAATAAACCATGCCACAGACTATAGAATCTGAAATTCATACTTGACTCTAGATGGGGAGAATGATTCATCTTTAGGAACAACATCACCAAGTGAGGAGTGCCCTGAAATTGCCACAAGCAGTCAATGTAAGATATAGTGTTGTGAAAATTCATGGCAATCAGATAAACTTCTCTTAATAGTACATGAAGTCCTAATTTTCTCCACAGGGATTCTCCTCACCGCGTTTTCTTTATTACTAGTTTGCACGTATTTGCAAGTACTATGCATACACTTAAAGATATGTCAATTAATTTGTCTATTTCAGGATAAATTGGACAACTTTATTAAAGTTTCTTCAATTAATTTTACATCCTAAGACTTCAATTAATTATGCATACACTTCAATTATCTTTATTGTCACATTTTTATAATAAAGTAGCCATGGTTTTATTAAAAAAACTTGAGTATCCAGAGATGCAGACAAGATTTTCTGTCACATTGTATTTATGGGATAAAGGGGAGTCTTGACGTAACTGGTAAAGTTGTTGCCATGTGACCAGAAGGTCACTGGTTCGAGCCGTGGAAACAACCTCTTGCATAAATGCATAGTAAGACTGCGTACAATAGACCTTTGTGGTCCGGCCCTTCCCCGGACCCCGCGTATAGCAGAAGTTTAGTGTATCGGGCTGCCCTTTTTTATGGTATTTATGGGATATTTTTTTATGAAATAACGAAAGCAAAGACCAAAACAGCCAATAAAAAGAAAGAGAAGTTGTAAAGATCCCATAATTTTGCTATTAAACGTACATTGGTAATCTTTATGAATATATGTTTAATGACATAAATCCCGAGAATTAGCAAGATAATTGAATTCTGTGAATATTTTCTCATTGCTTTTACTCCTTCCGTCCCAATTAACTAGTCTGTTAAACTTGATATAGGATTTGGAGGAGAAAGTTCAGATAAGTCTCGTATTTCAATGTGGTAGAGAAATTAAAATACTTCCTATACTAAATAAAGGAGTATATCAAACAAAATGGAACACGAGGAGTGACATTCTTTTTATCTTCTAGCTAAATATGAAATAAGTGTAGTGAGTACTACAACAACTACCCAGTATACTCCCACCAGGTGGGGTCTGGGGAGGATAATATGTAGACGAGTCTTACCCCTACCCAAAAGGGCAGAGAGGCTGTTTCCAATCGACCCTCGGCGCATAGGAAAAAGGGAAATCAGCTGTAAAACAAAAACAATAACAATAGAGCGTTAGTATCACCCGCAGAAATAGCAAAAATAGCGGAAATAATTATCTAAACATAAGGAACCTAAATACAATCGCATGCAATAATATCATACAGTAACTACGAAGAACTCTAGGAGCCCCTAACCTACAACCCTGATCCTAGACCTCCAGACTCTCCTATCAACGGTCATATCCTCGGAAACCTGCATTCTAGTCATGTCCTGTCTAATCACCTCTCCCCAATGCTTCTTAGGCCTCCCTCTGCCTCGCCGACCGCCAACAATCTCCAGCCGCTCGCAGCTCCTCACCAGGGCATCGGGACCCCTCCTCCAAACATGCCCGAACCACCTCAGCCTCGCTTCTCGCATCTTCTCATCTACCGGGGCCACCCCTACCTTCTCTCGAATAACTTCGTTCCTAATCTTATCTAGTCTGGTGTGCCCGCACATCCACCGAAGCATCCTCATCTCCGCGACCTTCATTCTCTGAACATGAGAATTCTTCACGGGCCAGCACTCCGCCCCATATAGCATCGCAGGTCTAACCACGGCTCTATGGAATTGCCCCTTGAGTTTGTGAGGAACTTTCTTGTCGCACAGGACCCCTGATGCAAGCCTCCACTTCGACCACCCCGCTCCTATGCGATGGGTGACGTCCCTGCCAATCTCTCCGTCCCCCTGAATCACCGACCCAAGATATCAGACACTGTCCCTCTTGGCGATGGCCTGGGAACCAATCATCACGTCCCTGCCTACCTCACTCGGTTCGGCGCCAAACTTGCACTCCAGGTATTCTGTCTTAGAACTGCTTATTTTGAAACCTTTAGACTCGAGAGTCTGTCTCAATACCTCTAGCCTTTCACTAACACCGACCCTCGTCTCGTCTATCAATACTATATCATCAGCAAAAAGCATACACCAAGGCACATCCCCTTGAATATGACGAGTCAGAGCATCTATCACTAAGGCAAACAAGAGGGGGCTCAGCGCCGATCCTTGGTGGAGCCCCATAACCACAGGAAAATGGTCTGATTCGCCGCCCACCGTCCTAACCCTAGTCTTAGCACCATCGTACATGTCCTTGATTACTCTGATATATGTTTTTTTTTTGAAAATCCATATTGATTACCTAATCAAAAAAAAGTTCCATACTAACTCAGTTGTCTCCCACAGAGTACAGGAATCTAACTTTCGCGCATTCTTTGTCCCATCATTTATTTTGTGATTTAAACAGCACCCATAAAAAATTGAGAATCGTCTAATAGCATTTTCAAGATTAACTATTAACAAGTATAAATGTCCAGTATAATATACTGGAGTTTGGAGCACCGGTGCTCCAGTCTCCACTATATTATACAGGAGTCAGCAAAGTATACCAGTCTAGCATAATATGCTAGAGTTCGTATACAGATGCACCGAACTCCCGTATATTATGCGGGACCGATCGCTGTTGTAGCAAAATAGTGGCTATTTTTCATTAATTTTGTAAACGGCGGCTATTTTTAAATGATTAGTCCAAAAACTGGCCAGCTTGAAGCCTTAATTATAATTTTTAAAATTATAATTAACTTTAAAAATTACTACCAATCGTTATTCTTGTATTGTTTTTGTTGTTGTTACCAAAAAACTCATCTAGATTTAGTTTTTAGTGAATGGAGAGTATTTAGCTTGGAGTGTCTTGTGTTTAGAAAGATAACGTAATTAGCTAAAATTTTGATTTCCATATTTGACCATATATACCAATTCATTGTTATAAAAAGAACAAGACTATATTTACATATCTTGCGGAAAGACATACTCCTCTTGTCACAATCCTTGTCATTGATTAACTATCTTTAGTCTTCTTCTTTTATCAGTGTTTATTATCTGTAGTCTTGACAAAGATACTACAACAACAACAACAACAACCCAGTATAATCCCACTTAGTGGGGTATGGGGAGGGTAGTGTGTACGCAGACCTTACCCCTACCCTTGGGTAGAGAGGATGTTTCCAAATAGACCCCCGGCATCCTTCCCTCCAAGAACTTCTCACCTTGCTCTTGAGGAGACTCGAACTCACAACCTCTCGGTTGGAAGTGGGGATTGCTTACCATCAGAGCAACCCCTCTTGTCCCAAGATATTTCATCATAATCTAACAACAGTTTACATTTAATGTATTTGGTACCGACAGAAGTAATAAGTTCAAAATATTTAATATGCTTGTACTATGGGTTGTCAAATTTTGTTAAACTTACTCTCTAAAATTTAAACGAAGTCAAATAACTTGAAGCTAGGATATTTTCCTATTTATTTAGCCCTTTTGTTTTGATTCACCCCTTGAATATAAAGATAAATACACATTGATATTTTCATGAGTTTCCCCTTTTCCCAGTTTCTTCCATTTTAAATTTGGAAATCAATATCTTTTAGCTACTTAGATTTGTTACATGCAAATATAGATTTTGAATAGTTTCTTCCTATAGTATTTATGTATTTTGCCCATAGTTTATTTCATACTTTCTCAAACATGAAAAACAAGGAGTTTATTTATCTTGATACATGAAGGTAGAGATTAAACACATCCATAGAGGGATTCAAAAAAGTTTTCCTGCATTTCCTACTTGTTAGAAGAATTTAGCTTGTAGTTGAAGGGCATACTATATGTAAAACAGTGACACTTTGAGATATAACATATACTAGATACATTCATTAAGAGATCTCCAAAAGTTTCTAACATTTTCTATTTATGTAGCTTCTAGTCGAAAGTTACTTTGTTAGCGCCAAAAAGAAGATACACAAAACACTTCTATTTATAGTATTAGATAGATTCACTTCACAAGCCACTTTTAGTTATTTAAGGAGATATGTAACGGCAGACTATTTGACCTTGAAAGCATGACTTATGTTGCACCGAGCATCATTTTGTTATCCTAAAGGTAGAAGAACAGGCTCTCAAGATGAACAACCAAGGCAAGAAACTAGAGGATTCAGAATTTGAGAACTAAATTCCTAACCTTTCTTATCTGTGAAATTCCCTTTAGCCATGGCAAGGAGTTCCTTTCTGTTTTTCCCAATGACGTGAGTCATATCCTGGAAAAGGAAAACGAAAAATGCACATGATATGTTAAGTCAGAAGAAGTAAACATATTTGTGATAGTTTCTTACCGGCAGAGGAAAGTAAGGTGACTCTAAGTATGCACTCTTAAAATGTTCGACGCAGGCTTCTTTTGTCTTTGTTCCGACATGCTCACCAACTTCTGCGCAATTACCCATGCCATACATTTCAAGTCCCTAGGGGGAGCAAATTCAAGTAACCAAGACAACAAGAAAAAGGGGTATTGACGTTATGATTACCGAACAGTAAAAGTGAAAAGTCAAATTCAGTTAATAAATAAGACATGAGGTGTCCAACAAGAAGGTCCTTAGAATAACACCTCCAGAAGCAACATCTCTTCATCAGCATTCCAGTCCGGGCAGATAAGCGGGAAAGATAAGATGTCCTGTTCAAAGTCACGATGAATGTCATTAAAACAAAGCAACAGCTCTGCTATCCAGTGATCAAAATGGCGATTAGCTCCAAAGCTGGTGCATCGAAAAGCATTGAAAAACATGAAGTAAGCTTCTAAATTCACATGTTTACAACATCTAGTTCATGCTAGCAGGGGCGGATGCAGCTAAGTAGTACCGGGTTCATCTTAACCCAGTACTTTCGACGCGGAGTATAAATTTATGTATAAGAATCCACTAAAAATTGTAGTAAATAATAGATATGAACTCACAACTTAAAAATATAATATGTTCAATGCTAAAAATCTAAAAGATTGAACCCATAAAACTTAAATCCCGGATCCGCCTCTGTTGAATACTGCAAATTTCTGGTAAGTTCAGATATGTAGTATGTAGTATGGTATTAGGAAAAACTACACAGTATATCCCATCCCAAAAAAAATGCAAAATGTATAGTTTTTATATATTAATGTATAATACACATAATATACAGATTTTATACATACTTTTTGTAAATTTGACTAGCGGATGTAATTATTTTTTGGCAAAGGTGTAACTTGCCCGATGTATTAATACTGATATGAAAAAATAAAAAATCGAAGTTTCAGAAAAGTAACCCGTAAAATGCATGAAGAAAGATTGATCTCCATACCACAAACGATAAAGTAATTCATGTTTCCAGAAGAAAGAACTAAACATAGTACCATATTTATCAATTTAAGAAAACAAAGAAGAAAGAAAGAACTAACCATAACTCTATAGGGGTGATGGCTCTTGTGAGGCTGCACCTCTGCACCAACCGAAAAGCACTCTATACATAGGTCAAAATCAGAACATACACCACATTTTATACGAATTCTCCCGCTGATGTCTTTGTTGCAATAATTGCAGTGATACAAGGCCCTTTTGCCTTCACCTGTCCCTTGGCCTGAGTAATTAAGAGCATTATGTCAACATATAAGAACAACAACAACAACAACAACAACTACCCAGTATACTCCCACCAGGTGGGGTCTGGGGAGGGTAATATGTAGGCAGTCTTACCCCTACCCAAAAGGGCAGAGAGGCTGCTTCCATGCGACCCTCGGCGCATAGGACAGAATGAAAAGCTGCATTGGAAAACAAAGACAAAATTAGTAACCAAGGCAAGACAAAACAAAATAACAAAACAAAGCATAAGTAATCCTGCAGAAATAACGTAAATGGTTATGTAAACATAAGGAACATAAATACCGTCGCAACCAAGAGGGGACCTAGGCTAAAACACTAGACATCGATGGGTAACCCTACTATCCCACACCCAACCCCGGGTGAGGCGAACGAAGGACTCTAAGAGCCCCTATCATGCAACCCTGATTCTAGACCTCCAGACTCCCCTATCGAGGGTCATGTCCTCGGATGTCAACATATAAGAAGTGGTTGCAAATTTGAAAGACTCTAAATTAAGTCATACAAATGATGTATGGCGACTTTGCAGCAGCTTATAGGACTGAAATGCATAGAGTTTGGGCCGAAAAGGGTAAGAACTAAGAAATTATTGGGTTAAAAGGAATCTTATGAATGCTGATTTCTTAGCATTGATTTGAGCATGAAGATGCTTGAAGAGGTTGAGAAAAAAGGTTGTTTCCATTGCAAACAGTGACAAAAATAAGGAAAAGAGCCGAATAAGTAAGAAAGGAAAAGAAAAAAACCTTAGGAATCACTATTAGTCCCTCAGGCATCAGATCACAAGGTTAGAATTGCATCACACAATACAAAAAGTCAAAACTACTTGGGTCCGATTGGTTTGAAGAAAAAGGAAAGAATGGGAAAAAAATAAAGATAGTATAATTTAGGTCAAAATATGTTAATTTACTTATTGCTTCCTCTCAATTCCACCAATCGACCCTATAAAATCTCAAATAGTTAATCTCCATGCACTGAAAGAACTATAAGGAAATCGAGAACTAATCCTACTCCAGAAAATTCCCTAAAATATATTAGTGCTTCTATTTTGTTACTACACTTACCCCACCCCACCCCCACCCCCAAATAAAAAAAAACCACACTAGGAGTCAACAGTAGCCCTTCCCCACTTTTTGCTTCCTTGGTGACTTGAACCCCCAACCTCAAGGCCGAAGGTGGAGGGTGCTTTTCTGCTTAAGCAACCCTCTCTTTTCCAATACTAGGTAATGCCAATTCCGAAAACCTTCAAGTTACTAAAATCTTAAACAAGAAACTGTTTTCTTACAAAAGAAATTCAATGTTGGATAAATGTCTTCTTACCAAAATATTATACGTCCAAAGTAACGTATGCCCACTACAGTAACTACAGAAGTACCTAAATACTCTTCTGAAAAACTAAAGCAGACAGATACTACATTAAGAGGTCAGATTAATTATGCAACCTACAATACAGCTCCATTATTCAAATATTCCCAAATTATGTTTGGAACCTAAAATAACTCTTGCCATGCTTAATTTGGTAATTTAAAGGTTGTTTCCATATGTTGATACCAACAAAGCCGGGTCTCTAAAAGAAATTCATGTTTGCAAGAAAAAGCTCTAAAATATTGTTTACATAGATAATAGAGCTGCAAGGACATCATTGTGAAGGTGCATATCCAGAAAAACCTGCACTTTAGGAATTTTATTCTTATCTGGAAAAAAAGAAATAGATTGTCATTTCAAAAATGAAAAGGGACATAGGATTGCAGGATTCCTGTTTACAGTTTAGTCACCGTTGAGTTCATCTACCAATAAACCTGACTAAGTCTATGGAAACAAAACCTTTGCCAGATCAAAAAATTTAAAAACATAATATGAAGGGATAAAAAAGAAGATAAACAACTATAATAAAGTGTCATCCACGAGAATCAGAATCCGACTGGACTTTAACAATAATAAACTTCCATCTACAAAAATCAGAACTAAAGATAACAGCTGAAAAATAGTTAAACGCAACTTACCAACAGTCACAGATTCTAAATTTTCTCCACTTGAGGCATTCTTTTTCCTCCTTGATCTAAATTAAGGAAAATGGGTAATAAAACTACACCAAATTAGCAAGAACCAACTAAGAAAATTTCTTTTGAAAAAAAAAAGAGAGAGAAAAAAGAAAACATCTAATTTCCTCCAACAGTTCATCTATAAAAGAAACGAAACTCAAGTAATGAGCACATACCATTATAATTAGTACTTCCTGTTCTTGGGAAAATTGAAAAGGATGCTTATAAATTAAAAATGCCAAATTTCAATCTGCTCACTCATAAATTAAGAAGGAATACTCAATACCAATGTGGCATTAGTACCCCTGCCCCCACCTGCCCCACTCCAGCTAGCACAGGGTAGAGGAAGTGCTAGCTTAAATTGTCCACAAGACATCTTCCCCTTGCATTTCTGCAAACAGGTCATAGTTCACTGAAGGAGTAACTCTACCATTGTACCAATGCTCGCCCTCGCACTATCAAAGCACATACTAGATCTAATTCTCAACAATTCACTAATCATTACCAATAAAAAACAATAGTAATATTTATCACAAAAACAAAATAAACTCTAGAAATTACACACCCATTACTAGTTTGAACCTATAGCTAAAAGATACTATTCCACAAATTGACTACTCAACCTTAGCAATAAAAAGTTAAATCTGTACAAGAAAACAAGATAAATTTAACAATTTCACACCCATTAGTACCTTATATCTACAATTAGTGCCACTTTCGACTATTGACGAATCAATTTAGCAATAAAAATCTAATGTTTACTAGAAAAACAAGATTAACCCAACAATTTAACACCCATTGGTACTTCATACCTATAAGCAAATGAAACTTTCGACTATAGACTAATCAATTTAGCGATAAATGTTTAATCTTTAACACAAAAGCTAGAAGAGAAAAAACCAATTAACACCCATGAGTAAATATTTTTTTTAATCAGGTAACACCCATGAGTAGTTTATGCCAACTAAACGACGCAATCAAACTAAAGATACTGGAATAAATACCTAAAACTAATGACACTTTCAACTGTTGAGTAATGAATTTAGCAAGAAAAATCAAATCTTACCACAAAAGCTAGAGAGAGAAAAAAAACAAAAATTTAACACCTACTACTACTTTATACCTATTACTAAAAGACACCCATAAACTAAAAGATACTGGAATAAACACCTACAACTACTGACACTTTTGACTGATGAATAATCAACTCAGCAATAAAAATCTAATCTTTACCACAAAAACTAGAAAAAAAACATCTTAACACCTATTAGTAGTTGATACCTACAAATAATCTAAGTTTCTCCGACTCAGGTGCGGGTATCCGATACGGGGACGATTCCGAGTATCGGATTCGGTAAAATCTAAATTTTAAAATTCATAGGTGCGAATCTTGATATGGATACGGATGCAGGGATACGGCTAAGAAAATACAAAATAATAAAAAATAGAGTTATAAAAATATGGTAAATATTGAGACTACATGCTAGGTCTACATGAAGTACAAAATCAGAACATGACACTTCAAATTTTGGGTTTCTCCGACACACAAGGCATCAAATATGAGAAAAAAATACTATAACATTGAAGGTATACCATTTTCCATAACTTAAATCTGTTTAATTATTTATTTTGAGAAATCAAAATCTCAATTTTTCTCTCAAATTTATCGATGGACTCCGGTCAAAGTGTCTTAAGTCGGTTGACCATATCCGAAACGTTTCCCACTCCAGCAGACCAGCACCCGTCCAAGTCTCGTATCGGGACGGGAATGGTACCAAAATTGATGAGTCCGTGCAACTTAGCAAATAATGACACTTTCGATTATTGACTAATCAATAAAAATCTAATCTTTACCATAAAACAAAGATAAACCCAAAAATTTAACACCCATTGTCACTTTATACCTACAACTAAAGACACTTCCAACTAATCATTTTAGCAATAAAAATCTAATATTTACCACAAAAACTAGAATAAAAACAACATTTTAACACCATTAGTAGTTTATACCTACAAATAATGACACTTTCGACTATTAACTAATCAATAAAAGCTAATTTTTACCATAAAAACAAGATCAACCCAAAATTTTAACACCAATTATCACTTTATACCTACAACTAAAGACACCTCCAACTAATCATTTTAGCAACAAAAATCTAATCTTTACCAAAAAAAAAATAATGTAATTTGACACTCATTATACCTACACTAATGACACTTTGAACTGTTGACTAATCAATTTAGCAATGAAAAATCTAATCTTTACTACAAAAACTAAGGGGAGAAACAACAATTCGACACCCATTAGTGGTTTATACCTATAATTAATAAAAACCCATAAACTAAAAGATACAATGGAATAAAAAGAGATGATAAAGATTGAACCTTTGACTGGGATCTTCATCAGCTTGAAAATTCCCACGAGACCGACCCATTTTTAACTCTGAAAAAAGCCCTAAATAGGCCAATGTAGTTGGCTATTGGTGATAAAGATTGAAGACCCAAAATTGATTTTTGAGTTAATTCCCCAAATTGGGTATGTTCTTGATACAATTATTGGATATTCACTGGAAATTTTTGGGTTTTGGTTGAGTTCATTGGATGATTTTGTGGAATATACAGTTTGTCGGATAATGAATTAGCTTTTCCCGGGTTAGAAAAAAAAAGGAAAGAATTAGTTTTTCAGATAAACGTTTTTATTTAATTTCTTCTTTCTTTTTTAGCCCCTTTTCCTCTCAATGTCCAGAGTTGGGAATTTTATTGACCAATACTTGTACGACCACATTACACATAATTTTGCCTCTAATACGGGGACAAGCTGAAATCTTTTGAGTTTGTTTTGTCTAAGAGAAACTATTTGTTTTTATTCAGGAAACCAATTTTTTTGTTCTAAACAGAAATGTACTTTTGTGTTTGTGGAAAGTCTTTTTTATCAAATAATTAGGGTGTGTTTCGTAGTAAGTAAAAAAAAATTATGAAAAATGAGTGATTTTATCACTTACAGCAACAACAATAATTATACAGTAAAATTTCTCGTAATGAGATTTGGGAAGAATATTATATACGCAAACCTTATCCTTGTCCCCATAGGGACAGAGAGGCTGTTTTTGATATATAGACTTTCGGATCAGAAAGACGAAAATAAAATAAAAAATAAGAAACAAGAAAAGAGAATTCACTAGTAACTCCAGTAGAAATCGTAATAATAACAGAATTATAAAAATCAAAAGATGAATGAGGAGTGATTTTATCACTTATTTTCTCTTATTTGGTTGGTTAGTGGAAAATATTTTTCAAAAAATATTTTTTAGTGTTTGGTTAGAGAATAAGAAAATAGTACTTTTTTAGAAAAATATTTTTTTATTCTACTCTCCTCATCCCCTCCCCAAAGTCTCTAAAAAATCACACAAGCCCAAAGTAATTAATGTGTTGCTTCATTTTTTTATGCAAAAATAAAGTGAAATTTGTGCTCCATAACTAAAAAGAGAATACTCTTTTTTTGGTTGAAAAAGAAAATACTCTTTCTGCAATATAAAATAAAGTAAACATTTTATTGAAATAAATAAAATATCTTTTTCTATATCATGAAATGAAAATATTCATTTTGTTAAAATAAAAAAATTATTTCTTTTACATCATGAAAATAAAATACTGTTTGTATTGAAATGAAAAAAAATACTTTTCTACTTGGAAATAAAGTATTTTTGGTTAAAATAAAAAAAATATTCATTTCTTGAAATAAAAAAAAACTACTTATTATTAATAATGTTTTTATATAGGGCAGGGGTGGGGATGGAGTTGGGATAGGGTGGGTAGATTAGGGTGGGGGTAGGGTGGGTGTGGGGTATGGGGGTGAGTTGGCGGGGAAGATTGAGGAGGAGTTTTGAAAAATATTTTTCTCTTGATAGGGAAAATATTTTCCTCCAATTAGAGGAAAATGAGTTGATGAGAAAAATAGTTTACAAAATATTTAGGTCAACCAAACATGAGAAAAGTTGAGACATATTTTTCAAAAATATTTTTCTTTGTACCAAACACACCCTTAGTATCACAAATTTCTGTCATGTCTCGAGATCTTTAGTTAAATGTAGACAGATCTTATTTTTCTTACTATTTTGGTCTTACTTATGGTGGTAAAAACTTATTATGTATTACACTAAATCATAGTAGTTAATATGTGATGCCTATGACGGAGGACAAACCGATAAGGACGGGTCAAACATGACTGACAGACTTCTAGGCTGGCAAGTTTCTAAAAAAGGAGTGTCATATCACTTTAGGCAAATCCCACATCGGAATGGGAAAGAAAAGTGAAGAGTTATATAAGGAATGACACAAGTTTATATGGTACGCACATTTTTAGAGCTCGAGATAACATAGTCCAAAAGATCCATACGGGCCTAGGCCCAAAAAAGACAATACGTGTCATGGGTTTGGGTTATGACAAATATACGGTTTTATCTTAACCATTGTAAATTAATATATGAAATCCTAACTATACCATACATACAATCTTATTACCAAATATGTGCATACTATGTAAATTACCCGCTCAGTCCACAGTTTTCCTACAATTTTTGTACTATTTGTTTAACACACGACTAATTGTGCAGAATCTTCCATAATTAACGCGCTAAAAATCAGGAAAAAATCTTGTGATTGATTGAGTCTATATTAAATTCAAGTTTTGAAACGAAAAGGAGATTTCTATTCTTCATCTTCATCTTCATATGTTCTTCCAGATATTTTTCACCATTGATAGTCATTAAAAAACTTGAAAGCTTTGAATTCAAATTTGGGTTTTCAAAAATCATTATTTGTTTGGATTGAGTTTTGTTGAAAATAATCGAGAATATGGTTTGGAGTTTATATCTCAATTTTGAGGGGGTTTTCGTGAAGATTAGACTTGGTTTTGACTGAATTTCAGATTGAAACTCGAAAAGAAGACATATTGTAGAAATTGTAGATAAATTGTAGGTTATTTGTATTTTGATTGTAGATACTTTATTTTCTATTTTCACAAATAAAAAACGGCTAAAACTTATACAAATCTTCTGAAAAAATACAATTATGTCAAAAATCACAAATATGCTACAATTGGATTGGAATTAGGATATAAAATTTAATGCACCAAGTTTGTAGATATTTTGTAGATAAATTGTAAATTACTTGTATTCTAATTGTAGGTGCTTTGTTTTCTGTTTTAACACATCAAAAACGATTAAAACTTCTAAAAAATCTTCTGCAAAAGAACGCAGTTGTGTCCAAAAAAAATTTTGTAAATGTTTTGTAAATGGATTATAAATTATTTATATTTTAATTGTAGATACATTATTTTATATAAATAAATTATAGATTAATATGGTCAGCGGCTATAATATAGTCTTTAGTTTGAGTTTGTAGTTAAACTAACAATTGGTTGGAACATGTTGCCAATCATTAAAGTGGCGATGATATCTACTGCTTCATTTTAGATTTGTTAAAGATCCCATTATTTAATTTCGATGGTACGGCCAGCTATCAAAATGTTGGCATATGGTCACAAAAGAAGAAATTGCAGATAGCGTATTGGAGCTTTGTCTTTTTGGTGCGAAGTTTATAAAAATCTACAAAGTCACGACGTTATGTAACTAAGACCAATTTGTATTTTAGCTAAAGTTCGGGCGTGAATCACTGATCCCGCTCAGATTTTGAATTTGTATTTTAGTTGAGATGAAAGGAAAGAGAAATCGGGAATATCACCATATAATTATATTATTTTATAATTATGTTTAATATAAATATATCATTAATTATATTCATAATTTAAATTATGGTATATAAATAGTAATTTGATATGCTGAAAGGGATTTTTATATATGTATATTATATAGCAAATCTTATTACCTGCCATGTCTAAGGTTTGTGTTTATTATATTAAGCATATCAAATTTCAATTTATGTATCATAATTCAAATTAAGACTTTATTTATAGGCTCATTTATTGTAGGCGTGTATTTAGGGACCATATCTTCCAAATTTTTACATTACCTGCTTCTCTCTCCTCCCCCACGATTTACCTACAGTTATTCCCGCCCCCTCCCCCCACGATTTTTCTTCGGTTTTTTTTTCTCATTCCCGTACAGCTCTTACCCACAATTCCCATCACGTTCTGTTGAATCCCCCACCATTTTCATTCACTTCCAACTTTGTATTCAACTCCTAAATCATGACCCATTATTATTTCTTCTTTTTTTTTTTGTTTTCTTTGCTAATATAAATTAACTCTACGTTGTACTGTGAATTCAAATTATAATGGCATACACTCTCATTATCATCTGTATTTTATAATGTTAATACAAAGTAGCTTTTTCAATTTAATGAAAAGTTAATTAAAGTTAAGTTGTGCAATTGTAAAGGAAATGATTTTTTTGTGGAAGACAATGAATTTGACAGTGTGGGTGCAATTATAGTTTATTTGTAGTTTTTATGTAGAACTTTTGTAGATGAAGAGAAAATTTTGTTGTCAATATTTTTTTTTGACACAAGATTGTAGTTTAATTGTAGTATAAATGTACTAATTTTGTAGATACTCTTAAAAATAATACAACTTTATACATTACTTAAACTGATTTGTAGTTTATTTGTAGAAATTTTATCTACAAGATACCTACAAACTGAATACATGGAATTTTAATATCTCAATTCTCATTTCAATTGTAGCATAATTGGCATTTTCGACATAATTGTAGAAGACTTGTAGAAGTTTTAGTCTTTCCAATCTGCAATTTATCTACAATTCTACGATTTATCTACAATTTAACTACAATTCTGAAAATATGTCTTCTTCTCCTTCGACGAATCAATCTGAAATTCAGTCAAAACCAAGTCTAATCTTCATTAAAGCCCCTCAAAATTTAGATATAAACTCCTAAACATATTCCGAATTATTTACAACAATACTCAATCCAAACAAATAATGATTTTTGAAAATCTAAATTTGAATTCAAAGCTTTCAAGCTTTTTAATAGCTATCAATTATGAAAAATATATGGAGAAGGAGTAAATTACGCAGCAATGAGATTTCCTTCCGTCTTAAATTTCGAATTTAATGGTGATAGGATCACACGCAGATCTGATTCCTATAAATTTGGCGCGTTTTTAGGTGAGAATCTACCTATTTTTAGTTTGGAACGGATTTTGTAGTGAAACTGTGGACTAGGCGGGTAAATACCAAATTATGAACATTTTTGATAATAAAGTTTGGTATAATAGGAAAAAATCTCATATTTTAAACATTTAGTTCAACGATAATCTTTTGATGATCTGAGAATGTGAGCCCGTTTGGATGAGCTTGTTTTAAGTAACTTTTAAGCCATAACTTAGGAATTCTAACTTTTGGCTTTGGGCTTGTTTTTGTTATTAAAGTTAACGACGGGAAAAAACAAATTAAAAACGATTCAGCTATTGTTGCGATTCCCAATAGGGAAAAGCCATGGAAGAGAAACAAGAATTACAGAATAAGAAGGAAAGGAAAATGCAGAGAAAAATATTAGATGTTCATTGGTCATATACCTCCCCAAAGTGCAGTACATTAGGTATTTAAAGGAAAAAGTAAAATGTGCAAAGGCTAACTACGGGGTTAAAAGCAAAACTACTAACTAATTTTAGGACTAAAGTGTAACTTCGAAAAACACTATAAATCCTCCAGCCATGTCTTCATCAATTCGTTACATTCCACCCCCTTAGAACAACCTTGTCTTCAAGGTTGAAATGAACACTGCTGAACAACTCCACAATGGAAAATGAAATATACTGCAGTGACACTTTCAACTTCTTGTATACTGATGCCTCAAGCAAGAGTCTTTCACTCACGAAATGAGGCAGCAAGCTTAGGAATCCTAGTCCGAACACAAGCCATTCAACACCTTCTAGCACCAGTGTGGAAGCCAAGAAAATCCCCATACTAAAAACAACAGTTGCAACACCACTTAAAGATATCAAGTCACCACTAATAAGAAATGAATAAGTTGTCACAATAGATAGCAAAAAATGTAGACAATGCATTAGTGATCGTGACTGCTGCAGAGACCCACATATTTTGCACCAATAATCTTGACTAAGATGACCAATTTCAACAACATCACCTTGGCTCCAGAATAGAGGTGAAATGCACTTGCAAGCTAATACGTCAATAGTGCCAACTCTAGGATCCAAAGCAAAGAAGTTTTCTTTATATTCTTGTTTGAAATCCTCAAATAACATGACATTAGCAAGTAAATACTTATTTGGGACTACAAAAAGAACGAAACCATGATCATATTATCTCCATCACGGACTTGTACTATGTCATATGCACGACCCACAATATCTATTATATGGTAGATCCTTGTGATCGATAACACAGTATCTGGATTGCACCACCAGGTTTCTGGTTTGTACCATAGCCTTGGATAAAGTGATTCCCTTGACAGTAATAGAAACATCATTTTGCACCATACAATTTCAATGGAGAAGAACTCCAAAACAGTAAATGAATTAGGAAAATGAAAAAGTCCACCCACCCCCTTCTTACTCCATTGCTCAACCATGGAACCTCTCGCTTCCTCCACTGATAATAAATTGTCATCCCTCAAGTAGCTTAACAGTGATATGGATAATCCATTTTCAATGCCCTTAACCCAGGCAGACATTTGTGAGATGGACCACCATAAAGAGACACACAAGAATATATCTGTAGCTCCTATTAAAGCATACTGAGGAACCTGCCAAAAGAAGCTAAGAGCATTTTAGCCTTCAAATTTTTTACACAAAAAAATAAGTTCCAACTCCCATGTCTCTGCAGATATTCTACTTGGCTGAGTACCTGTTACTCCAGTATCATCAGTTATGAGCATCAACATCATATGCTTCATAAGAGGATAAAAAGTTACTGCACAAACGACAAAACAATATAGATTTCCTCATTTGTCGGCGGGTGCTCACGTTTTCCATAATGTTTCTTCATAAGTTCAAACAAGTATTGATCCTTTTCTATCCAACCTTTCTGACTGCAATCCATTAGAACACCACCACCACCACCACCACCAACAACAACAACCCAGTATAATCCCACTAAGTGGGGTCTGGGGAGGGTAGTATGTACGCAGACCTTACCCCTACCCTTGGGTAGAGAGGCTGTTTCCAAATAACCCCCGGTATCCTTCCCTCCAAGAACTACCCACCTTGCTCTTGGGGAGACTCGAACTCACAACCTCTCGGTTGGAAGTGGGGGTTACTTACCATCAGAGCAACCCCCATTAGAACACCAACAAAAATAATTTTATCAGCCAACACCTTTGCTTGAGCTGTTATGGCTTCTAAACTATTACAGGATCTCATAAACATAGTGTTAAGGATGTGTTTATCAAATTCTTTGCCTACTGTTGGAAACTGACCATCAGTATAGTGGCCAAGTCGAAAGGAATCAGTTGTTACCAGCTTAGTACCATTTGCAGTTTCTTTTATAACAAGATGGTACATTGAACCAACTATAGCAGCAGTGGAGGAACTATCAGCACTACTAGAAATTGGAACCAGAAAAACCATAAGGGCCACTTCTTCCTAAATAATCCCATAACCAGCAATCAACTCTCCACATCCTAGGACCTATTACACCAGCTCCAAGATCTCCCAAAGCAGGGAAACAAACATCAGCAAGTCCACACATGATATCACCAGTGAGAGCCATGATACATTTCACTAGAAAACTCCCTTTGAAATGACTTGTAGGACAACTTAGTTGTCCTTCTCTGCATAGGGAATTTACAAGTGATGTTCCACTATCTCTTATACAACCACAATTATTCCCAAAACCTTCGGACCCGAAACAAAGTGTGTCGAAGAAAAGAAACACAAGATTGCTTGAAATTCTAGAAAAACAATAAATACCTGTAACCATACCAAACTTGGAATACAAAGCACTAGAGTAAATTTCCACAACTGTAGATGAATCATGATCAGTTTTCATGCACAAAGCATGTAATGGCTGACCTATCTCAAGTAAAGTATAATTCTCGTACTCCTCAATCAAATACAACCCAGTTTCGTCAAGACTAGATTGTCTAGATCCATCAATAATACCACTAATTTGCAGCAGAGACAACACTATCTCCGGTTTCACGAAAATTACTTCCTTTACTTCCTCATTTTTTTCATTGTCTTCCACTACAACCTCATTATCTCCAAAATCAAAATAATTTTCAGCTGCCATGTTATCCTCAATCTCATCAGCAATAGTGGAATTTTCATATGATTCGGACGAATTGGCTCCAAAATTTTCTCCTATTTCACAGATGCCGACCAAGTAAACAAATAAATCTCTACTACTTTCAAAGTTTTCATCATCTTTATGTGCTAGTACCTCACCTCCACTGTCAACATCAACGTGGACCAAATGGGTCTAATAGTCACTGAACATTAATTTAGTATTCCCACAAAATTCAGTTTCTGGATCAAGACTATTACTGAAAGTTGAGCCAACATTCTCTTCGTTAACTTCAGGAATTAAAACTTCTAAAGAAATCTGTCTAGTTCTTTGAGGACGCTTGTCAAACACCTGATCTCCAACACCTTCAGATGCTAGACCCCCAATTTTCACACTGCTCTCCTTCTCATTCCTTATTACCGAGCCAAGTCGATCACCATCAATTTCGTCTCATTGAGGACTTTTATCGAACATTTGGTCTCCTTTATTTCCCAAAACCATCGCATCTTCGTCCTCAACTTCTAATGGTTCTTCATCATCCAAAATGTGGTAGAAGGAGTCAAACGAAACCACTGAAGAAGGAAAAACAACAGGTTCAGAGGTGTGAATGTATGCTAAATAAGTAGTTACCTTGGTGTCCAGTGCCTCAATGCTCGATTTGAGCAAGCAATCAGACTCTCTCGTAGTCACTGAAGTTGTGGAATCTCTGCTGATTTCATCCTTATGGGAATCCGAATAGGTGTCACTCCATCGACGATAGGCTTTGCAATCACTCTGAAATTGTTCCGACCGACGAATGTTCTCTCGCAACAACGAAAGGATCTCTGCAATAATAGCTTGATCACTAGTGATTATGTTGGGCTCTGTTGTGATCGGCTTCTCACTTTCCCCCTCTCTGAAACTTGTAGGGATTTTGTGGATAAGAGTAGTTCTACGAACTCGGTTACTAGATAACCTAGTAGTAGCAGGTTGGCGGCCAAGTTCATACTTGCGCTTCTTCTAGCTAGCAGTAACACGCCTTTTGTGCATAGGATCTCGTGAAACACCCATGGTTGCTGAGATACGCTCAAAACCATAGGGATTAGGATGGAAACTGAGATATGCATTGTAGTAGTGATATGCATATGGATTTGACGTCACACTATTAAAACCAAAGCCGTATGGATACCGGCGTGAATGATAGTAATATTGTCCGAACATCGCGGCGGAATTTGGGCCGATAAAGCGTTAGGTTCTGATATGTAATTGTCAAATGGGAAAAACCATGGAAGAGAAACAAGAATTACAAAATAAGAAGAAAAGGAAAATGCAGAGAAAAATATTAGATGTCCATTGGTCATATCTCTCTCTAAAGTGCAGCACATTAGGTATTTAAAGGAAAAAGTAAAATGTGCAAAGGCTAACTACGGGGTTAAAAGCAAAACTACTAACTAATTTTAGGACTAAAGTGTAACTTCGAAAAATTCTATAAATCCTCCAGCCATATCTTCATCATTTCGTTACATTTATTTTATTATGACTGCTAGATCAATTGCATTGCGGTCTAGATTGAACAAAAAAAGACTTCATGCTTGACACGAAGAGAAAGATCCATATATATTGCTAGTTGAAAATAGGCAGTAGCGGAGCCTCGATAATTTTTTATATTTGTATATATTATCATTGACTTCCCTTGAATTCTCCGTATATCTACTTTTTTTATATTTTGGCATCTCTTAGTAAAATTTTTGGCTCTGTCACTGGAAATAGGTTTTAGACTTTGACAAAAACTTTCAACATTAATGTAATGGGTAAAATTCGGCTCCTAACGTCCCTACGCCAAGTGGGTATGTCCATTACGGTAAGATCGACCTGAGTGAGGGCACAGCCCAGCCAATAAAACAAACGCGATGTTGTTTAGGGTCTTATTCTTTCGGAAGAAGAAGCCACCTACCTTTGTACTTTTCCATTGATTATTTCGAGGAAGGTCTCCTACTATATAAATGAGACATTTACATTGTAATGGGAATATGTGTGTTATTCTAAAGAATACAACTCTCTTATTCTCTCTCTCTCTCTCTCTCAAGCTCTCAAGCTCTTATTATTTCTTTACATTATATTATCTACGGTGATCATATCACTACAATTACCCTTGTTCATTTTTGATTGTTTTTAAGCTTGTAAAGTACATAAATAACTTTTGAGCCAAACAATTTAGAACGCCGTCTGTGGGGATTTCGAGAATCAAAATCGTAGTTTGCACCTAGAGAACCATCGAAAACCATCATCTACAACACATAAATAAAAGATGGCTGAAAATAACGCAAGAATGAAAGCGATAGCAAATGTCAGAACCGACCTCATGGGTCCTCTCAACGAAGCCGGTGTAGAGGATGTCTTGAATGCAATCCCTAGCACCATATTGAATGGGGAGATCCCACCTCCCATACCTGAAGGTCTGGCGATCTCACGCGAAAAGGAGGATTCTGCATCTGCAACTAAAGAAGCATCCCCAGAGGTCAAGAAGCTACTGGAAGAATAGTTAATGAGTACTCTAAATGGCTTGGTTGAAAAGTCACCCCAAAACAACGTCAGATGCATGCTAACAGTGGACCTTGCTGCAGCTAAAGGCGAACCCGAGATCCTACGAGCAAACAATGTGTTCATCGATACTCAGGCCAACAGTGGCACACTCACATCCATCCTCAAGAAGATGGAGAAAATGGAAAACAAAAACAAGTCACTTCGTGACCAGATGAAGGAACACCAGGAGAGGGTAGACAAGATCCCTGGTGCTCCCAAGCTGTTGTCCAAGCGTGACGTGGGGAGGTTTGTTGAACAACCTTACACGGAAGAGGTTGCACTGTACTCCATCCCAAAAATCTTCAAAATGCCTCATTATTTAAGATTGTACGACGAGACTACAGATCCCGAAGACCACCTGATCCACTACGTCATGGCTGTAAAAGGTAACGACCTGTCAAAAGAATAGGTACCATCCATGATGCTGAAAAAGTTCGGCGAAACACTGACAGGAGGAGCACTAACCCGGTACTCCCAGCTATTGGCCAAGATCATTTCTTCGTTCGAAGAAATGGCAGATAAGTTTGTCACCGCCCATGCAGGAGCAAAGAAAGCAAAAGCAAGAGTCAACGACATCTTCGTTGTTCGTCAAACCACAGAAAAAGACCCAGGAACTTCCTGGTCAGATTTAACAGAGTAAGGATGAGCCTACCAAACGTGTCGGAAGGTATGGCGGTTGCCGCTTTTCAGAACGGGCTAAGTAGGGATGGCTCAAGGGCAACTAAAAAACTACAAAGTCGTCTCATGAAGTATCCTCCCACAATGTGGGAAGAAATCCACAACGCCTACTACGCTAAGGTACGTGCAGATAAGGACGACCTCAAAGGGCCGACCCAATGTTTAACAACAATACACCTAGAAATCAGGAGGGATCAACGCAACGAAGGATGACCAGAACAAGTACCACGTCCCAATAGGGAGAGGCACCAACCCTATGTCAGATCTTCTCAACCACCGCCACCAAGGCATGCATACGCACTACATCGGCATGTCGCTCCACTACGAAACGACATAGGTATGCCTCCTTTATTATCTACACATAACTTATGTGTGTCCCTTTCAGAAATAGTGTACGCACTGGAGAAGCTGGGGACCAATGTACGGTGGCCCACGAAGATGAAATCAGATCCCACCACCAGAAAATCAAACGCCCTGTGTGAGTTTCACCAGGAACGAGGGCACAAAACCAAAGGCTGCATAGGCCTACGGCAAGAGGTGGTCAGGATGCTGAACTAAGGATTCCTGAGGGAACTACTCAGTGACAAAGGAAAATACATCTTTGCATGTGGACGGGAACAACCCCATAGGCTACCAAAGCCACATTCGCCAACACGCAAGATCAACATGATCATCGGAGACGGCGATGACTCGAGGATCAATCACGTCAACTTCACCACTATGCACAAACTGAAGCGAACCATCGCCCACGAATGATATAACAACTTCAAAGATAGTATCACCTTCGATAAGTTCGATGCCGATGGTTTGACTTTCCATCATTACGATTCTTTAGTTATTACTTTGCATATAGCAGATATGGATGTTAAAAGAATCATGGGTGCTGACGGTAGCGGCGCCTGTATTATCCACCCAAGGGTCCTCGTACTAATGGGACTCGAGGATAAGATAATATCGCGTTGCATAACACTGACTGGTTTCAATAATGCAGTGGAATGAACTCCGGGGAGATATCACTGACCATCCTATCAGGAGGGGTCACACTGGAAACGACTTTCCACGCGATGAACCAGGAAATGGCATATAACGCCATCATCGGACGCCCATGGATACATTCCATGAGAGCGTTCCCGTCAAGCTTCTATCAAATTTCCCACCCCATGGGGAGTATTCAGCATCCGAGGCGAGCCTCGCACTGCTTAAGAATGCTATTAAAATAGCTCAGGACTGCACCCTCACCAAACAGCTCAAAGGGGCTAGCGCGTAAACATAACAATCAGCTATGTCGGGGACTAAGGTCGACCCGATAACAGACGCCGTTAGAGACCTCGACATCGTGGAGGCCTGCAAGGCCACGGTTGAGGATCTCAACCCCGTCCAAATAGACAATGCCTATCCTACAAAGAAATCCTACATAGGGCACGACCTCGCTAATCCAGGTAAGTACCGTGAATTTCTAACTAACCATGCAGATCTTTTTGCTTTTTCCCATTCAGATATGTCAGGAATCCCTCGAGACATCGCCACTCACAAGCTGAATGTTGACCCATTACACCCGCCTATACGGAAAATGAGAAGAAAATTCAACGCCGCTATCAACGAAACGGTCAGTTAAGAAGTAGACAAACTTCTGGCCAACGGCTCCATCAGGGAATCAAAGTACCCTCAATGGGTTGCCAATGTAATCATGGTCAAAAATAAAAATGGGAAGTGGAGAATGTGTGTAGACTTCACCGACTTGAACAAGACATGCCCAAAAGACTCGTTCTCACTGCCCCACATCGATCAACTAATAGATGCAACCGCGAGGCACGAGCTGCTAAGCTTCTTAGACGCTTACTCCGACTACAATCAGATCATGATGGCCGAAGAGTACCAAGAGAAAACGACTTTCATCACTCACCAAGGAATATACTACTACAAGGTAATGCCCTTCGGGCTAAAAAATGTGGGAGCCACGTACCAGAGGCTGGTCACCAAGATGTTCAAAGAACAACTCGGTAAGACTATGAAAGTCTATATCGATGATATGCTATTAAATTCGCCAAAGAGAGAAGACCACATCGACCACCTGAAGGAGGCCTTCAAAATATTAAGGAGGTACGGGATGAAGTAAACCCGAGAAATGTGCCTTTGATGTGGCCTCAGTAATGTTCCTGGGATTCCTCGTATCACAACGAGGCATTGAGGTCAACCCATACCAGATCAAGGCAATAGACGCAATTCGTGAAGTGTTAAGAAGCAAAAAACAAGTGCAGAAGCTGACGGGGCAGATAGCCGCCATATCCAGATTCATTTTACGATCCTCCGACATGTGCCATAATTTTTTCAACGTGTTGAAAAAAAACCAAAGGGCTACAGTGGAACGAGGAGTGCGTCGAAGCCTTGAGGAAGCTGAAGGCGTACCTATCCTCGCCTCCTCTGCTGGCCAAAGCGAGCCCAAGCGAGCCCTTGTTGGTGTATCTGGCCGTATCTAAGATCGCCGTTAGCGCCGTCCTAGTCCGCGAAAACAAAGGTACACAATCTCCTATTTATTATATTAGCAAAACCTTAGTGGACGCCGAAACATGGTACCCATAACTCGAGAGATTGGTGATGGTAGTAGCTTCACGAAAGCTACGACCCTATTTTCAATGTCATATCATAAGAGTGGTAATGACCTTCCCATTAAGGAGCGTTTTACACAAGCCTGAATTATCAGGACGGCTCGCCAGATGGGCTATTGAGCTCAGCGAGCACGACATTTCGTACCTTCCAAGGACCGTCATCAAGTCGCAAGTTCTGGCCGATTTTATAGCCGAATTTAGCGCAGAAATCCTACCGAAGGCGGAACTTGAGGCACAACGTGCCTCCTCCAAAAACAACCTATTGGTTCTCTATATCGATGGCGCCATCAATGCATCAGGATTGGGACTCGTCATCGGGGTCCCCACGGGCGAAACAATTCGCCAGTCCATATGATGCCCTAAAATGACTAACAACGAGGCCGGGTATGAGGCCGTTATTGCAGGTATGAAACTAGCCATCAAATATGGGGCTCGTCAAATCGTCTTCCATTGCGACTCTTAACTCGTGGTAAACCAAGTCACTAAAACTTACTAGGTCAAAGAACAAAGGTTGCAAAAATACCAGTCAGAAGTCTTCAGATTAATGGCTGAGTTCAAGGAATGCCGCTTCGAGCAGATTTCGAGGGCACGGAATATTGAAGCAGATGGTCTAGCAAAGTTGGCCGCGACCACTAAAAACTTCAACAAAGAAAGCGTGGTCAACCTCCTCCATTCAGTCATTGATCACACTGAGGGTCGGGCCTGACGGGCCTAATGGGCCCAACGGCTATTTTAAAAAAAAATAAAAAAAAATCTCCAACGGCCATATTTAAAATCTAGCCGTTTGGGCTGATAATTTGAACGTTTTTAATTTTAGAAAATGGCCATTTGGCCCCAATACTTTACTTTAACCCCAAACTTTATATAATTACACTTTTTCCCATTTCTCAACTATAAATACCCCATCATTCTTTCATTTTTACTCACCAATTCATCAATATCTCTCAATCTCTCAACTACAATTGCTTAATTTATTGTTGAAATTCCGTGAAAAATTGTGAAGTTGTTGAATTGAAGTTTTCAAGTCTTCAACAATTTTCAATTTTCAAGAAGTTGTTCGGCAATCCGGTAAACTCATTTCAACTCTTACGTTTTAAGAATATATTTTTATGTGGTTTAGTTTGCATAATTATAATTAATATGACATTTTCTTTAAAAAAAATATTTGGTAAAGGAAAAAATAAAATCAGTGAAAGTAGTGGCCATAATACTTTCCTTCCCCGGCTCCCCGACCTATAAAATATAAGCAAGTTGAAAGTAGTCGCCAACCTAAACATCCTCCTCTTCCCGTAATTCTTGATAGTGATCACCCTTGTTTTTAATTTATCGATAGTGAATTTTGCCATAATGTTGCACCAAGTGATAGATTAGATGATGAAATTATCAATGCTCTTTATCCTAATGAACTTATCTTAGAAAATAATGAGAAAAATAAGGATGATGATGAAACCCAAGCACCAGATTTAGATGATATACCTACTAGTCCTATTAATAACCCAACTAATGCCTCGGCCGACCCACATGTAGAAACTCCTACTTTTAATAGAGAACCTGCTAAACACCTAGAAACATCATCACTTTGGAATTTATTTACTCAAGTAAGAGAACAAAATAAGACTAAGTGTAAAACTTGAGGGAAATTAATGGAGCATAAATATACTGGAGACCGTAGCGGCATGGGTAGTTTGACTAGGCACATAAAAATACACCCTAGAGATAAGGCTAAATTTTTACAAATGAAAGCGCAGCTAGAGGGGACAAGTGTAGATTCTGCGGTTAACCCCAGTACAGGTAAATCTAGTTCAACCAAGAATTAACAGTCACCAGAGATATTTTATATTACGATTCAAATAGAGATCGTGAAGAATTAGCAAAATTATTACCGTTATGTGCTTACCTTATACTTTTGCTTCTAATCCTAATTGGGTTCATTATATTAGAAGATTTTTTAATCCTACTTATAAAGGTAGGCCTCGCGCAACAGTTAAGAGCGATATTTATAAATTCAAACATGAATATGAACAATATTTGCAGTATTTATATACTCATATACCTAATCGGATTTCTATTACTACTGATATTGGTAGAAGTAGTAATGATTGTGATAATCTAACTGTTACAAGTCATTGGATAGATGAGGAATGGACAATGCAAAAATGCATAATTGCGTATAGAATAATTAATTCACGTCACACAGGTAAGTTTATATCTAACACTGTTGCAGATATTTATAGATATTTTTGCTTTAGCGATAAATAACGGCATTTTTCATGTTAGATGTATTTGTCATATTTATCATTTAATTGTCGGTGATGGTATGCGAATTTTAAACATCGAAATTGAAAAGGATAGAATGACTCTTAATTGATTTTTTTATTCAAACCGTAGAAGTAGACTTAAAGAGTATTTTAAAAAATGTGATGAATATGGCCTTAGAGAAAGAAAGGTTCCTAAACCTTGCCCGACTAGATGGAATTGTATGTACGAAAGTTTGGTAGTTGCATATGAATATAGAAACCCAATTAATGCAATGTTTAATTCTCGGGTAGGTGGTGAGGATGATGATAAAATGCTTACTACTAAAGATTGGACGAATGTTAAAAATTCGTTTAGATTTTTTAGAACATTTTCAAATTGCTACAAATGCATTTTCTGGGCAATATTATCCTACTATTTCAAACTGTTTAGTTTATATTGCAGCACTATCTGATTTGTTTGTTGAATTTGGTGAGGGTGGGGATAGTTATGAAGTTGCTACACTTGCAGATACAAAAGCCTCAATTAAAATTAATTCTCAAACAGTTTATAATGCTTATCAACTTGCCTTAGAGCATGCTAGGCCAAATATTCCAACCCCTACTTCGTCTAGTTCACAGTCGTCTAAAAGAGCCGCGGGCTTAAAGCTCTTAAATCTTGGACGGAGTTCAGGGGTTCTCAAGGTGATAATTATGATGAAACTTCACATCTAAATGAGCTTCAAGTTTATTTGTCTCATGGACTTGAAAAGGAGAATCAAGACGACTCTTTTGATCATTTGGAATGGTGGAAGGCAAGGGAAAAATATTTTCCGCTTCTTGCAAGGATGACTCGGGATATTTTATCTATTCAAGCTTCAACTGTTGCATCAGAGAGCGCTTTCAGTCAAGCAAGACTGCAAATAGGTGATCATAGAGTGTCTATGAGGGAGATATTGGAAAAAGCAGTACTGTTTAGAGATTGGATCCGCTCGGAAAGAAGAAACTTTGGAATTACAGAATCACAATCGGCGATAGATGAAGCTTATGAAGAAATGATAGCGGAACTTGCGGAGGATTCGGCTTCGCCCGAAAGTGGTGATGAACAAGCTTCTTTTTCACCACCACCAACGCAACCTCCTCCGAACCTTGAAGGATTTATGAGATTTGTTAGAGATACAATATAGATTATAGTGCAACTTGTACTTTGGCACATCTTCTTTTAATTTTTTTTCCTTTTAATGGTGGCATTAGTAACTTGTTGTGCTCATTTCATTGGGGGAAGGAAAACTAAGAAAGATATGTCATTTTTGGTAATAAAAATTATAAGACATACCCTTGAATATCTTTTCGCAATATTTTTTTGTCTTTACTTGGAATTATTTATGATCTACAATATATTTAACATACAATATATATTACAAGAAAATAAGCAATAAGTTATAAGATATATGCATAAGATACAATATATATACTACGAAAATATATAAAAGAATATATATACATAACATATAGTATATATGTTACGAGAAAATATAAAAGTTATAATATATATACATAAGATACAATATATATACTACAAGAAAATATATAAGAGAATATATATATATATATATATATATATATATATATATATATATATATATATATATATATATATATATATATATATATATATTACTTTTTCGTCAAGCGCTTTTAATAAAATAAATTTTTACTATTTTTATAGCCATGATATGGTTTACAAGATATTGCCTTAAACAAAAAAAATAAAAAAACAAAAAAAACTCGCTAGACCCGCTAAGCCCAAGACCATATGAGCTGGTCTCACCCATTGAGCCCACGAAGCCCGAAACTGCCACCGTCGGAGCCCAAGCCCACGAAACTAGATCCATTAAACCCATTTAGGTCCGGACCCGGCCCACTAAACGGCATTAGCATATATGCCCTTATCTGACGGAAATCTATTTTTGTTTTCTTTTTTTAATTTATTAATACCAAATTAACTTAACCCAACTTAAAAATAACTCACTCGAGCCAACCCTAATTTTAAAAGACCCAAGACATATAACCTAAAATAGAGTTGCCCCCCCCCCCCCCCCCCCCACCCCGAATTAAAGGATAGGGGAAAGATTCTGCACCGCCGCTTATTCTCCACAAGGGCGATACGTGTGAACAGTGTAATTGCCAGGCCTTAATGGCTGCTGCGCCACCGTCCGGCGACCAAAATGCACCGGACCAGTCCCCAAAAATCCCCGTTCCCTTTATGCACACATTGGTACAAAAATCAGATCACAACTCTACCCCAAATGCTACGAATCTTCAAATTGGTGCAGAGAACACTGTAGCAAATCGCCTTGGAATTACAGAATATCTTCAAGGTGATTCTGGGCCAAGAATTGGAACTCCACTGCGTGGAGATTGTTCCCCACCTCAAGTAACTCCTCAGCAATTTTTTAGCCAATTTCACCGTTCAAATCGATGGGAACGACCAACTGGAAAACTCCGGCGTTGCGGAGGTGACTGGAACAGGACTTCCGGCCGATAAAAATGACAAAGCTTGGTACAAAAATGTTCCTCACCATCACGAGAATACACTCTCCCACTCAATTTCAACTGGGTATCAAACACGCGTCTCAATTTTGAAATCAAAGTCACCATGGAAGTCGTCTTCTCCAACTGTTCGACCACAATCTACGTCCAGTTCTGAGCAAATTGAGATCCAACCTGGTATTGGGATCTCTTCTACAACACCAAACGAGGATATCTGCCAAATTTCAAACAACTCTTATACGGGAAACGACTAAGTGCTACCATCAGAAGTCCACATTTGCCGGAAATGGTGTTCCGGTGATCCAAAAGAGCCAAAGCCAATGCCAAAATGATACTGAACCTCAGGAGATTGCCACAGATTCTTCAAATCAAACTGAATATTTTAACTCAAATCAATGCCACAATGTTAACTGCTGAAATTTTGAACGTGCATACCAAGATTGTGAATCGGCTAACTGAAATGCTAACTGAGTGAGATGCTAACTGAAATGAATTGGCTTTTGTAACTGAACGTGCATACTAAGATTGGCTACCCCATTGGCATGTGGGGGGGGGGGGGGGGGGGATTCTTTTTTAGGTTATATGTTTTGGGTCTTTTAAAATTAGGATAGATCAGGTTGGGTGGGTTATTTTTAAGTTGGGTGTGGTTAATTTGGTATCAATAAATTAAAAAAAGAAAACAAAATCAGGTTTCCGTCAAATAAGGGCATATATGCCCAACTATTGGACGGATTGGGCATATTTGGGCCAAACTATAAATGACGGATATATTTGTCCTATTTCGCATAGTTCACTGGCATATTTGGATCTTTTCTGATATATATATATATATATATATATATATATATATATATATATATATAGATAGATAGAGTATCTTTTTTTTTTTTGCTTTCACTTGTACTCTATTTTGGTAATGAAAATTTATTACCGATCCCAATTTATTTGTGACTGAGGTGTTGTTATTGTTGTCGTTGCGATTTATCAGTAACAAAGGTATCATGTTTGCCATACAAGAGCCTCTCTGCAGTCAAACGAGCCCAAAAGAATGAAACACTGCTCATTAAATCTCACCAAATAAAGTAGGTAGGCATTCAACCGAGGAAAGACCAGTATCAGTTATTATACAACAAACAACCAGCTCAACAAAGACAGCAAAAAAGACCAAAATCTACCAAGTTACATAAATATTTAAGGTCAAGAGTCACAGAAGAGCCAAGGTTGAGCTGCTGCTGCTGCTGCTACTACTTCTCTACACATCATTTAGCATTACCCTTTCCTGCACTGTTTCCGTACAAGCGGAAAAGACTAAAGGCAGAAATACCAGAGAGGACGATCATGCTAAGGCTCGCTATTACAGAACTTGCAACGCATTTTCCAGCTTGGTTACAATATTTGCCATACATATCGCAAAGTTTCATCCATTGTAACTCTGTTTGACCTAACTTGGAAATTACTGCCGATTGTGCTGCTGCTGCCACTGCTGCCAATGTCAAGTAGGCCATCAACTGCACGCAGCGGAAAAGGACATTAATTATTAATAGGATTTACTAATGTACATTGATAGCATTATAAAAAAAATTTGCACCATCAGTGTATTTTAACTGATTATCGCATGTTCTATATTGGTTACCAAATTAGGAAAACTATACACAGTTACCGGTTCTTATAGGTCATTTTAACCTGATGTCAAAAAACTGTACCCCGTCAGTACACAGAGGTTAAACTCTTGTAAATATGGTATTAGTGAGCAAAATAAAGTCCAAACCCTGATATTTAGTAACAATAACCAAGACTCTTTTTTTAACTACAAACACCTCCAGAAGGTTAAAAGGGTATAGTTTGATATTCTGTTGAAAAGAAAAAGTTAAAAAAAAGAAAAGAAAGTTATATAAGAAAATGACGATATCAGATTGTAGTAAATGAGAAGAAGACGTAACCGCACCTGGTGTTCACACCAAACCAACAAATGTGCGCGACACATATTTGCACATAAACTATTACCAGTTCACCATAGTTAATTAGTATATATTCTCACCTCATTTTGGTACAAACTATCATGACATTCTCTTTGTAACTAGTGGCATACCATGCTTGGGTTTAACATGGATTAGATCAAACATCAAAAATACTTCGTTATGTTTGGGGGTTGGTCTGAAATTAGAAATAGTTCATTAAATGTAAAGCTGAGCAGTTATTTTTCATTTATGTTTACCGAAACTAAGTGATTTTGGTCCAGTTGTACTTAAAACACACGGCATTAGTTATATATCACGAAATTGACTTGTGAAAAGCACGTGAGGTGTTAAAACTAAGGAAACAATCGGGACAGACCTCTCCCAATTCATTACCCTCAATTTGTACCTTATGAAAAAACAAGACCAGCAGCAGAAGCAGGCCAGATAAGCACCAGCAAAAGCAGCACCAGAAGAAACAACAAAAATAAAAACCAGATAATTGGGAAGAAATGAATTAAGAGAAGTTCATCTCCATGTTTTTTTTTCCGGTTTAAGCAACTCACGTGCTTCTTACGAGCCAAATTTGTGACAAATAACTATTGTCGTGTGTTTCACACATAAAGAGACAAAAAGTGCTCGAATTTGATTAACATAAAGAACTAGAACTACTCAAGTGTATATTTTTGAAGGACTACTTTCGACTAACCTCCAAACTATTTTTTGGCATTCTCTCCCGTTTGGACTGGACTACCAGCGAATTTACCCATTTGAGTCTTATTTGACCCAAAGATAATTCTATTCTAGTTCAAGCAATGTACCAACACCATGTTTAAGAGAATATTACCCAAAATTCCCTCAATAAGCAACCCCATCACACTAACTGGTGCACGAAGCATTCTGCGTTCCCACAAGGTTCGGAGAAGGGCCGCACCTCTTAACAAAACCTTAAGAGGGAGAAGCTAAGTAGGAATATCTTGTACCTGATCACCAGAAAAGATAGCCCAAGCCAAGGGCTTGCTGAAAAGAACACTTCCTCTAATCATACTCAAAATGCACCTTATAACTTGAACCAGTGAGTAAGCAGCTGCTAATCCATTAGCTATCACTAAAAATCTGCAAAAGAAAAAAAAACAAAAGTTCAAACCTTTAACAAAATTCAAGTTTTTAACATTTAATCTTTGAAGGGAGAAGGATCAAATATACTAATCTACTATACAAAAGATCTTAATTATACTATCCATTACACTTTGGGACCATTCATACACTTATCGTTGGCACGAAAAAGAATAACAGAGGATAATTTTAAACCATAGTCAAAAGTATGAGTAAATTTGAACCCTTTCCCCTAAGCATTAAGCACGTAAAATCCACCCAATCCACGCTAGACTCTAGTTAAAGTCAAAAACAAATTCAGAGACAATTTGCTAAAGAACAAAAATATGAATGGGTCTGCCTGTGAACAAAGCATCTCGCGTTCACGTAGGATCCGGAGAAGTGTTGCACCCCAAGGGGTGTAAGATAGACATTTACCCAATACTAATCAACTTTCATGGCTTGAACCCGTGACCTATAGGTCACACGAAGACAACTTTACCGTTAAAATTAAGATATTTCATACAATATAGGAGTAAATTTGGACACTTTCCTATCTTTGAACCCTTTTGGGAGTATTTAGCACATAAAATCCACCCAATCCACACTAGACTCTTTTAAAAGTCAAAAACAAATTCGACACAATTTGCTAAAAGAACAAAGTATGAACGGCTCTGCCAATGCACGAAGCATCTAGCGCATTCACGCAGGGTTCGAGGATGCATACCGTCTACCCTAATGCAAGCATTTGTGGATGTTTCCATGACTCGATCCAATGATCTATTGGTCTTACTATTGATCCAAGTGCACTAAGCTCCTGGTATGTGCGGTGGGAAGGACCGGAATACAAGGATCTATTATACGCAGCCTTACGCTGCGTTTTCTGCAAGAGGCTGTTTCCAGCTTGAACTCGTGACGTCCTGGTCACGTGGCAACATCTTTACCGGTTAAGCCAATACTCCCCTCACTCCTTCTCATAAACAGATGGTAAACTTAAGATATTTCATAGAGTAAAGGACTAAATTTGGACATTTTCCCATCTTTGAATTACAAGCTAAACAACCACACACACAAAACAAACGGAAAAAGAGAGCAAAAATGACTTACACAAGAGATTTCATGTCAGTGAACTTAGCCTTTTTCTGAATTGAGAATATAACTCTAACTTGACTATCAGTACCTATAAGAACAGCAGCAAGAACTGCTAAACCACAAATTAAACACCTTAATATCAGCTCAGCTATTCTCACTCTCTTATCAATTACCTTCAAATTACTCCTATGATGAATTGGAACATTCCCTGGACTTACTCCAATACACAAATAACTCATGATTTTTTACACTAACCCAATTGCTCACAAACTCACAAAAGTTTAGAAATTTATTTGTAGTTCACAGGAATGTTTACACAACAGTACAAAAATATCATGGCTCGTGCCACTTATATATATGGGAGAACCCCACTAAGCTTTAATTTTTTAAATATTTTATGAGTACATATTTTTGGTGGTAGATTTTATTTTAACTTTTTTGGGCACTATTATAATATTGCTAGATTTGTAGTGATTGAGCTAAAATGTAGCTCTGCTACACTGTGCCAAGTGCCAGGTGTCCTACTAGTTAGTGGGTTTAGCTTCGCAACACCAATAAATGGAAAAGAGATTAAGGTATAGTTTGGTACGATGGGCAACCCGCTGCACTAAGCACTCATTATAATAACAACAGCAATTATTCAATATAGTATTACAAGGTGGGGTCTGGAGAGAGTAATATGTAGACGGGCCTTATCCCTACCCGAAAGGGCAGAGAGACTGTTTCCAATCGACCCTCGGCTCAGTGAAGGAATGGAACAACAAAAACAAAAACAACAAAAAAAGAACATTAGTAGCTTCAGCAGAAATAACATAAATAATTATCTAAACATAAGAAACATAAATAAAATAGCATCCAATAATATCAGACAGTAACTATCATAAATAGCATGCAATAATAATGGAGACAGAATCCAATACACAAATCATCTATGGATAGCCCTGCCAAGCCTCACCCAACCCCGGGTGAGGAGTACGAAAAACTCTAGGGGCCCCTATCCTACAACCCTGATACTAGACCTCCAGACTTTACTATCAAGGTCATCTCCTCAGAAACCCGCATTATAGCCATGTCATGCCTAATCACCTCTCCCCAATACCTCTTAGGCCTCCCTCTGCCTCGCCGTGCGCCGACCATCGCCAGCCGTTCACAACTCCTCACCGGGGCATCAGGACTTCTCCTCCGTACATGCCCGAACCACCTCAGCCTCGCTTCTCGCATCTTCTCATCCACCGGGGCTACCCCTAACTTCTCTCGAATAACTTCATTCTTAATCTTATCTAACCTGGTGAACCCGCACATCCACCTGAGCATCCTCATCTCCGCAACCTTCATCCTCTGAACATGAGAGTTCTTCACTGGCCAGCATTCCGCCCCATAGAACATGGCCGGTCTAACCACAGCTCTATAAAATTTCCCCTTGAGTTTCTGTGGAACTTTCTTGTCACACAGGATTCCTGATGCAAGCCTCCACTTTGACCACCCCGCTCCTATACGATGAGTGACGTCCCCATCAATCTCTCCGTCCCTCTGAATCACCGACCCAAGATATCTGACACTGTCCCTCTTGGCGATGACCTGAGATCCAATCATCACGTCCGTGCCTACTTCGCTCGGCTCGGCGCTAAACTTGCACTCCAGGTATTCTGTCTTAGATCTGCTTATTTTGAAACCCTTAGACTCGAGAGTCTGTCTCCATACCTCTAACTTCTCATTAACACCGACCCTCGTCTCATCTATCAAGACTATGTCATCAGCAAATAGCATACACCAAGGAACATTCCCTTGAATATGTCGGGTAAGAGCATCCATCACCAAGGCAAACAAGAGAGGGCTAAGCGCCGATCCTTGATGGAGCCCCATAACCACTGGAAAATGGTTTGAGTCACCACCCACCGTCCTAACCCTAGTTTTAACTCCATCGTACATGTCCTTAATTACTCTGATGTAGGCTTCTGGCACGCTCTTCGCCTCCAAGCACCTCCATAGCACCTCCCTTGGGACCTTGTCATACGCCTTCTCCAAGTCGATAAGCACCATGTGCAGGCCCTTCTTCTTATCCATGAACTGCTCCACCAGCCTCCTGAGAAGGTGGATAGCTTCCGTAGTGGAGCGACCCGGCATGAAACCGAACTGGTTCACAGATATAGATATCATCTCCCTCACCCTTGCCTCGATCACCCGCTCCCAGACCTTCATGGTATGACTTATTAATTTGATACCCCTATAGTTGTTGCAGCACTGAATGTCACCTTTGTTCTTGTACAAGGGCACCACTGTACTCCACCTCCACTCCTCCGGCATCTTTTTGGTCCTGAAGATCGCATTGAACAACCTGGAGAGCCACTCCCCTCCTGACCTACTCATGCATTTCCAGAACTCTACCGGGATCTCGTCAGGCCCGGTCGCTCGACCCCTACTCATCCTACGCAAAGCCCCCATGACCTCCTCCGCCCTAATGCGCCTGCATTACCCAAGGTTTGTTGCTATGAATACCCCAACTCCCCTAGCTCTATGTTACGATCCCCCACATCGTTAAATAAGTCCCGAAAGTATGCCTGCCACCTCTGCTTGACTTGAGACTCCCCCATCAGAACTCTACCATCCTCGCCCTTGATGCACCTAACTTGGTCAAGATCACGCGCCTTCCTTTCCCTTTCTTTAGCTAATCGGAATAACTTCCTGTCCCCGCCTTTCTCCCCTAATTCCTCGTACATGCGACCAAACGCCGCGTTTTTGGCTTCCGTAACCGCCATCTTTGCTTCTTTCCTCGCCGCCTTGTAGATCTCCCAGTTTGCTCTCCGTTCTTCCTCGCTTGTACTCCCTGCCATCTTAGCAAATGCTGCCTTCTTCACCTCCACTTTTCCTTGGACTACATCGTTCCACCACCAGTCACCCTGATGCCTGCCTGAATAGCCCTTTGCTACTCCGAGCACATCCCGTGCTACCTCCCTAACCAAGTTCGCCGTCTCTGGTCACATAACATCCGCTTCCCCAGAACTTCTCCAAGCTCCGCCCTCAGCTAACCTCCTCTCCAACTCATATGCTTTCTCCTTATTCAAAACACCCCATCTAATCCGCGGTTGTCCCTGAGCACCCCTCATCTTCCTCTTCCTCTTCACCCATAGACCGACATCCATCACCAGGAGTCTATGAAGAGTCGAAAGGGACTCTCCCGGGATAACCTTGCAGTCCTTGCACATACCCCTATCACTCCTTCTGAGGAGGAGGTAATCAATCTGAGTCCTCACCGCCGAACTCTTGAAGGTGACCAAATGCTCCTCCCTCTTCTGAAATATCGAGTTTGCAATCAAAAGCTCGGAAGCCCTGGCGAAATCAAGCAATGACGTGCCTCCTCCGTTCCTAACCCCAAAGCCGAAGCCACCGTGCACCTCACTATAACCACCAGCATCAGCCCCAATATGACCATTAAAGTCCCCTCCAATAACTAACTTCTCAGATTGGGGAATACTACTCACCATATCATCTAAGTCCTCCCAAAAGCGCCTCTTAACCTCCTCGTCTAAGCCCGATTGCGGCGCGTAGGCGCTGATGACGTTGAGGACGCAACCCCCAATAACCAACTTAATAGATATTAACCTATCATTCACTCGCCTAACCTCGACCACGGACTCCCTTAGATCCCTATCGACCAATATGCCCACTCCATTCTAACCTCTCACGACCCCAGAATACCACAACTTAAACCCGTCTGTATTCCTCGCCTTCGACCCTTTCCACCTAGTCTCCTGGACACAGGCTATGTTAACCCTCCTCTTCTGAAGAACCTTCGCTAACTCAATGGACTTACCCGTCAGAGTGCCTACGTTCCACGACCCCATCCTTAATCTATGAGCGCCCGCTACCCTCTTCCCACCCTTGCCTCCAGCCCTACCCACATAATCGCTCCCAGCCCCCCACCTCGCCCCTGCCCCCACCGCTGCCCCCCGAGGACATGACCTTACTCTACCATCTCCCGCCGCGGCCACTATCCCCAACCGATTACGGAAAACAATGATGCACCCATGTAATACAGCGGAGTGCGCAGAAGGATGCAAGCTAGGAATCGACAAAGTAAACCACACATAGGGTGCTTAGATAGAAAACGTAAAAGGGTGTACAAAGTAAAAAAAAGGAGGTCGGGAGGTACCAACTCCCGATGAAAAAACCTGGAAGTATGCTTTGATTTGCCCGAGATCAACTAACGCTAGCTCTTGCACACTTCGTTGGTATTGCTTTGCTCTTCGTATCCACATGCCGTAAGGTCTCCTTGTCCGCCGTGGCTTGTACCTGAAAATCATGCAAAAAAAAAGACGGGGGGAGGGGGGTGCCTAGCTCGGGAAAGGGGGAGGGGTTGCCTTACTAGGGGTCGCCGGAGAAGGGGGGGCGCCGGAGTTATGGTTGGCAGGGGGTAGGGGTGGGGGTAGGGGTGAGGGCTGGGTAGTGGATATAGAAGAGAGAGAGAGAGAGGAGAGAAACAGAAAAGAGAACTTACTTAGAGGGTCGCCGGCGAAGGGTCGCCGGAGGGGGAGGGGGGTCGCCGGAGGGAGGGGTCGCCGGAGGGGGTGGGGGAGAGGGGGAGCTGGAGAGGGGTTGGGGTTGGGGTTGGTGACCATTGAGAGAAACAGAGAGAAAGCGTGGACGAGAGAGAAAGCGTGAAAGATAAGTTATGCAGGGGAAACAGAGAAAAGTCGGATCATAAAGGTTTATTATTTGGTACGACGAATAAAACAAAAATAACACATGATAAAAATTTGGTATTGCTTTATCCATTATTTAGTTATTAATCATAGATAAGTTATTCTAGAATTAAAAATAATATCGGAACAACTAATACTTGTCTACCATAGGATGGAATAGTAATCACAAGCTAAGTTATCCGGGATAAAATAATAAAATTAACAATTCCTGAATTAATACAACATACCAAATAATTAATAAGAACTAATATCAAAATAACTGATCTCAGCATAACTAATCCTAGCAATAACTAATACCACAATTATTCTTTTTGTTTTAATTTATATGACACATTTTGCTTATCAATAATCAACTTGACTCATCTTTAAAGCTAAACTAAATTAGTTTAACTCAGTATTTTAAAATTAAAATTTAGATATTTAAAAATCATGAAAAGTATTATAAATTATAATCCTTCTTATGTCAATTTGATTAAAAAAAATAAATCAAACTATACACAATTTAAATCTTGAATGTATTATATAAATTTAGACAAGAGGGGTTGCTCTGATGGGAAGCAATCCCTACTTCCAACCGAGAGGTTGTGAGTTCGAGTCTCCCCAAGAGCAAGATGGAAAGTTCTTGGAGGGAAGGATGCCGTTGGTCTATTTGGAAACAACCTCTCTACCCAAAGGTAAGGATAAGGTCTGCGTACATACTATCCTTCCTAAACCCCACTAAATAGGATTATACTGGGTTGTTGTTGTTGTAATGTATTTCTTGAGAGAGATAGGAGTTAGGCGTGCCTTTAATTCTCTTAATTCAGCGGTAGGTATAGTGGAATTTATGATTGACCCATTTCTTTGCGATGGACATTATTTGGTGGTTCACTTTATTGTTTTATTCTCACTTTTTTGTATATTTTTTTTTTCTTTCTATGTTTTTTGGGTAACAATTATATCATTTGTCTCATAGTATGTGTCGTGTTTCTATTAATTAGGATAGGGATTAGATTATTTTATTCTTATATATGTCTTAAGATATAATTTATCTTCATTGAATATTTATTCTATTTATGTGTTATCTCGAACTTCAAGAATAATTATTACTAAGAATAAAAAAAAATTAATTTTGTCTTGAACTTTTAAAATGATAAAGAATTTGAAACAACTATTTTTAGTAATCACGACAATTAATATAAGACTGAGAGAGTAACAAATAATGTAATGTGAGCCTAGTTTGGACAACTTAAGGTAAATTTTGAAAAGCCTTAAGTTTCCAAATGAATCAAATGATTAACTTCGGAGGATCAATAATGTTTTCATTTATTCTTCGTGTGATTCGAATATCTAACTTATCGGTTGGGGATGGAAGTGCTCTACCACTGAAAGATGCTCCATTTGCCGAGGTTTATATGATATTTTTCGTTTTTCAAGAGTCAAACAAGAAGATTTTTTATCGCCATTTCTTCATTTGCCCTTTAAATATTTTTAATTGTTAATTAAACAAGTGGTTACGAAACACGATCAATCTAGGTCAGGTACCCCGAAAGAACCAGACATAAACTACCTGCTAAGAAATTATAATAGTAAATCAAGCTGGCAAGTTAAGGATACATTACGGGTGAGCATATATCGGGTAAAACCGATAATCTGGACCGTTAATTCTTTATTGGGTTATCGGTATTGGTTTATTGGGTTAACGGTTGGTAACGGGGTAAAATTTTTTTATTAGGTTATCGGTTCGGTCTCGGTTTGCTTTTTTGTTATTGGGTAAAAATCGATAACCCAATAAGAATGAAGTAATTTATTAATCTACCCTTAAGTATATACTAGGGTTTTATTTTACTAATCCAGTCTTCAGTCATTAGTCGTCTCTCGTATGTCTCTCTCATTATGTTTTCGCCGCAGCCCCCAACTCCCAACAGTTAATCGCATCGTGTAACGCTAGTGCCTGAGCCTCAACTCTCAAGCTCACCACCAGTTCTCCGCCAGACGTCACGCCAGTGCCTGAGCCTCACCAGTTCTTCGCCAGTCACGACGACTCACTCCCTCACTCGTCATTCGTTTCGTGTAAGTTTTATCTCAAGATTTTTCTGTTTGCACCTTGTTAATTGTTCTATTTGCTCAAGATTTTTGCCTCTGTAAATCAAACTCACAGTGACAAAAAAACATAGCTGAAACTCAGTATTTAACTCTGTTGTTTAGCGAATTAAGTTCATCAGTATGATATGGAAAAGTTATGTAAATTGATTTTTTTGTCTCTAATTTATAATGACAGTAAGAAACACATTAGCATCATAGTTCTGTCTCTAATTTACTCACGTGAAGGTTCTTTTAATTTTCGAAGCACTTTTAATTTTGAGCATTCAACACTTTTAATATGCATTCATCACTTTTAATTTTAGTTTTATCTTATCGGGTAAACCGATAATCGAACCGATAATGATCAATAACCGATAAGCCGATAACCAATAACTAATATCTTATCCGTTTGGTTATCGGGTTATGATATTTGTAAACCGATAATCGATAGGCAAAACTGATAATTTTCAAAATCGAACCGAACCGACCGATGCCCACCCCTAGGATACATGATGAATTTGTGACTTGGAGTACTTTTATGTAATTTTATAATATGTAGTTTATAATACACACACACGCGCGCACGCACACACACACACACACACACACACATATATATATATATATATATATATATATATATATATATATATATATATATATATATATATATATATATATATATATATATATATATATGTATGCCCCTCATGGGATCAGGTAACCATACATGAAGGGGGAATTGAGTGAATTTAGCAACTACACCAGCAAATAAGAGAACAACACACAAAGTAACAAATAAAAAAACGACTTCATTATCATAAATCAAGTTAATGAATATTTCAGATAAATCCCTAAATTCGAAACTCCTTGTTATCCAATAAAAACCTAAAAGTTTTAATAATAAACCAAAATCCCCTATACGATTAAGGCTTTTTGACAAGCATTTGCCGCCGCAACATCTCGTGTAAACCAAAATTCTATTAATAGATAAGAACACAGTCCAACCAATTCTCAAAAAATATAAATTTATATCAGATTCGAACTAGTAATTAATCCCAATATGGAGGCACTGAAAAAATTCATATAAGCAAAAAATGTCATATATATATATATATATATATATATATATATATATATATATATATATATATATATATATATATATATATAATTTGCCAAAAATCTTAAAGACAAATTCACGATAAAAAAGAGAATTTGGCTCTCGAAATTTGAACTGTATCACATATATTGGGACAGAGGAAGTACCTCATTCGTGTATTATGAAGACCATTTGATAATTAAATTTTGGAAGTGCATATTATGCAATACCATCAGAATTTATAGTTTTGACCTTTTGAGTTAGATTGTCAGTATCGTCTAAAATACTTTGATTAAGAGGTTAAAAGTGGACCTGCGTTTCACTTGTTATGAAAAAAATGACTAAACCTTAGAATAAGTTTAAAACACAATATTAAGCTTGCGATGAGTACGTTGAAGTATGTAATTTTTCCAGTTTGCTAATTTATTGTATATGTTATTATAGCTCCTAATTTATCAAATTTTATTATTTCATGGATATTCAAGATTTGAATTGGGACGTGTGTCTGAGTTGATAGAGAGAGTAACATGACGAGGAAAACCCATATGTAGGTATACATTCTGGAGGACCAAGTACACGGCGAAAAAAAACCAGAAATAGCTAAATTTATACTTGGTAATGGGAAAATACTAAATAGTCATAATTTTAAAAATAATTGAAATTTAGTTACCTTTTTTATGTAAATATAAAATGTGAACAAAAGCATCCTTAAAAATTCAGAAAAATTCCAGCATAATATGTTGGAGTTCAAATTTTGACATATGAGATTCCATCATAATATGCTGGAATTTCATACGCAAGAGCTCCATAATCAAGCATATTATGCTGGAAACTTCAGTGTTTTAGAGTTCCAACATTATATGCTGGAAGTTTATATGCAGGTGGTCCATAATTCAGCATATTATGCTGGAACTTTTCGAGTTTTAGCAAAATAGTAGCTATTTTTCAAAAATTTTATACATGCTAGCTATTTTTTAACTACTAGTCCAAAAACTGGCTAAAATGTGCCATTTTCACAAATAAATAATGTGATATTTGAAAAAAGGTAATTTTTGATGTTAAGTTGAAAAAAGGTATCTGAATTGAAATTTTGTTTGGACATGTATTTCACTTGAAAATGTATTGCAATTTTATGAGGAAAAAAATTATTTAATTAAAAAAGATGTAAAACCCACTTTTTTAAATTTGAAAATTCAATTAAATGTATAGCCAATGTTGTTTAGGAAAAAAAAGGAAAAAAGGAAAAGAATATGTCCAAAGGACTCCTAAAAGTCCATAATGTTGGGACATTAATTTTTATGTCAGTCTGAAATGGAGAATTCAACAAATGTCACGTGAAGATATTTTGGGCAGAAAGGAAATAATAAACGCTATAGCAAATATGAAAGATGGTCATTTTCTTATTCCCTTTAAATTTTTCCCCACAATTTTGAGTTGTTGTCTCTATTAATATTGCATGCTTATTGACCAACTTGTCATCTCTGTATTGTTCTTTGAATCTTCTGCTTTTATGGATTTAACCCCACATTTCAGACCCAACCTGTAGCTCTGTTCATACTTTTGACCAAATCATATGGTCCTTTATTATGGTTAATCTCTCTCAAGTCTCACCCTCTCTCTCTCCATTTTTCTTTTTGGATGTCTAGTGACCAGCAGCGGAAGTTTGGCGTAACTGATAAAGTTATTATCATGTGATCAGGAGGTCATGGGTTCAAGTCATAAAAACATTCTCCAAAGAAATGCAGGATAAAGCTGCATAAAAAAACCCTTGTGGTCTGGCCCTTTTCCGGACCCCACACATAGCGGAAGCTTAGTGCACCAGGCTGCCCTTTAATGTCTAGTAATAGAAAGGGAGCCTTGGCGTAACAGATAAAATTATTGCCATATGACCAGGAGGTTAGGAGTTTGAGCCGTAGAAACACCTTGGTCCTACCCTTCCCCGAAACTCACAAATAACAGGAGTTTGGGGACCTCGCAAATAATAGGAGTTTGGAGCACCAGACTGCTCTTTAGTGTTGGTGTACCAGATTGCTCTTTTTAGCATGCGAATATCAAACATTGAGTGGGAAATGAAAAACAAGACCGTTAAATCCTAAATTGCTGGGCGGAGGGGGGAGGGGGGTTAGTAAAAGAAATTTTAACTTGTTGCATTACCTAAATACTGAGAAAAGTCTTGTTCGGATATAACTCAAGCAAACCGTGTTCATTTACTACTGTTAAATGATAAAATGAGGAAGCTAAGTTTGTGTCACATCACACTAAGAGAAATGCAATTCCTGCCTTTACTTTTTAGCCTATCCATCAGAAAAAGAAGGCAACAATTAACAACTACGCCTCAATCCCATCCCAAACAAGTTGAAGTATGCGATATGAATCCTCACTTTTTTCATTAAGCTCAACTCATATCATAAAAAAGAAGGCATATGAAAAGAAAAATTATCAAAGACAAAAAGGTTAGAACCAATTCATACATCCAAAAGCCTAGTAAATTTTAGGGCCAGACTACTCTATGGAATAGCACCAAAAGAGTTCATGTCATTTGATTACCCCTCATCCTTTGAAGCAACATTCTACATATTCTTAATCAAATCTTGGATTTTGCTGTACATCATCTGGGAAGGGTCACTTCCTCCAGCACTGCTCTGTGACGCTCGTGAACTTTCCTGAAGCTTTATCTTCTCAACTAAATACTGCTTCTCTGCTTCAGCCTCACTTAATCGTTGTTTCAGATACCTGCTAGCGTAATCCTCTTCTGACTTCTCTGTCTTGGCGAGTGCAATTCGTTGCAGTCTCTCAGCTTCTCGTCTAGCTTCACCGGCCTTCAAGTCAAACATATCGGCCTCTGCCTGTTTAAGCCTTACGATGCTTTCAAGCTCATCAATTTGTTGCTTCTTCCTCTGCCTCTCCATTTTTAGTGAGGTCACTTCCCGAGCTTTATCCTTGAGCTCCTGATCACATGCATCAAGAGCTAACCGTGCTTTCTTAACCATCCGCATCTTTTCCTCTGCTACTGCTTCCATTTTTCTGATGGCTTCTTGTACTACATCCGCAATCTTGTTAAATGCTTCTTGTGGAGCTATGAGCCGACCACCTTCGTCATTGTCTTGACTCTTCGAAGGATCCACATCAAGCTCTGCAAAAACATTTCAAAGATGAAAACTAAAACTTGTTGATGCATTTGAGATTCTTGATTTTTTCACTGTGTTGCTTATGTTAAAAGAAAGACGCAATAAACCTTACGGCCCAGAATTTACCCAACTTCAATCAGTCATATACATCATGTAATGCTAGACTAAATAGTTGATAAAAAACTGTAGTATAAGTTAAGTTGAATTCTCAAACTCAATGCCGAAACAAGAAGAAAACCCCAGTGCAACCAAAGTAAGTAAAACAGAAAAGCAAATGATATTCCAATTATGTTTCTAAATGTGTTAAATCACACGAGGAGTCTCTTTCATTATCCTAAGGACCTTCTCCCTTTCTCTTGAAATTATACCAATCAACCCTTTAGATGAATACATCCCCTTCCTTTGTCAATCAACTCTAATTTTGAATGATGTCAACAATTAGCTATTCAAGGTAACAAACTACCATTATCATAGTTCTTACATCTCATCAAATTTTCTAATTTCCTTTGAACATGTAGTTTGTTACAAACGACACAGAGACAAAATAGCTCATTAAGAATGATATAGTAACAAATAAAGGACGAAGGCATGGAATCACATACGGAAGCTCACTTATTCTATTTGTTAACAAAAACCAAATTTACTTTGATATGCTTTTTCTCTATAAGGAAAGAACAAAAACCTACTACAAAAGCATTCAAGGGGAGAAGAAACTTACTTTAACAGTACATTAGCAACAAATCATAATACTTGGAAAAAAACAAAAAGAATTCCAGAGAATATGCATTAGATTTTCACGTCAAATTTTGCAAATTGACATACTCTGCCTGACGTAATAGGTAAGAATGCATCGAGAAACAGACAAGTAGTCGCAAAGCACCAAGCAAAAACAAATAGTCACCAAGAACTAGAGGCGAGACCAACTTTCTTCAACAAATAATCCACAAACATAAAGATTGGAAAATCGAGGGCACATGTTATTTCAGATAGCAACATGCTCCCCTCCCATCTTTGTTTTTTGAGACAACACCAAGCTAAAATTAGTTGCACGTTGTGACGAAACACCAAATCCTTTGTACATTGGAAATGCACAACTTAGGCGCTCAAAATCGTATCCGAAAAGGCTGGGACTACCGGCCAGAGGTCACCAGAGATAACTATTGCTAGACAAATGGGATTAGTATCTCAAAATGAAAGAGTCTCTCATTGGTTAAGAAAATCCAGTGTGAAGAAAACGTCCAGATTCACACTTACCACAAAATATGCAAATTCATCCTCTTAGAATTAGTTTCTTTTTACGTCACATAATGGGTCATTTTTTCAAACTACTAGCCGTCGGATCATTATGACAACTGTTCATCCATTATAACATTTTATTTTTCCTCACCTATATATACACACAACCTTTCCTTTTGTAAAGACACTGAAAATAGAAAAACTTTAATTCCTTTTTGTTGATCTGCTAGGTTTTCTCTATTTAGTCTTCATTGTTTCTACTCTTGTGGAAAAAACATGGAATAGCCTGAAACATGTCAAGGACATTATACTTGAGGGTATTTCGCAAGTGTAGGCATATCCTCCGGGTTTCGACAAGCTCTTCTAGTATAATATAGGAGCAGAAACAACCACGTATAATTCTAGAGTAGAAAATTCAATAGTTTAGAGTAGCAAGAGTAATTATGTTTTCCCAAACTGTCTCCTAAAGGAAAAGTATAAAATGTATAGATCAAGGAAAGATCAGAAGGTGGTAGCGAGCAAATAATGCTCATAATTGTAATAAAGGCCCAACGGTTAGGATTCCAAAATAAAGAATCCTTTATATGAACTTAAGACACTAAATTCATGAAGATGAACAACAACAACAACTACCCAGTATAGTCCCACAAAGTGGGGTCTGGGGAGGGTAATATGTAGACGAGCCTTACCCCTACCCGAAAGGGCAGAGAGGTTGTTTCCAATCGACCCCCGGCTCAGTGAAGGAAAGGAAAGACAAAAACAAGAGAGTATTAGTAATTCCAGTAGAAATAACGTAAACAATTATCTAAACATAAGAAACATAAATAAAATAGCATGCAATAATATAAAAAATTCATGAAGATCTTCGGGTAAGTAATCCTCAGGGATTGGCCTGCTGGCAATTGACGTTTGCTCCCTTTCAAGGTCTCAAGGGAATGTTCCTTGGTGTATGCTATTAGGGGAGAAAAAAGGCGGGGACAGGAAGTTATTCCGATTAGCTAAAGAAAGGGAAAGGAAGGCGCGTGATCTTGACCAAGTTAGGTGCATCAAGGGCGAGGATGGTAGAGTTCTGATGGGGGAGTCTCAAGTCAAGCAGAGGTGGCAGGCATACTTTCGGGACTTATTTAACGATGTGGGGGATCGTAACATAGAGCTAAGGGAGTTGGGGTATTCATTGCAACAAACCTTGGGTAATGCAGACGCATTAGGGCGGAGGAGGTCATGGGGGCTTTGCGTAGGATGAGTAGGGGTCGAGCGACCGGGCCTGACGAGATCCCGGTAGAGTTCTGGAAATGCATGAGTAGGTCAGGAGTGGAGTGGCTCTCCAGGTTGTTCAATGCGATCTTCAGGACCAAAAAGATGCCGGAGGAGTGGAGGTGGAGTACAGTGGTGCCCTTGTACAAGAACAAAGGTGACATTCAGTGCTGCAACAACTATAGGGGTATCAAATTAATAAGTCATACCATGAAGGTCTGGGAGCGGGTGATCGAGGCAAGGGTGAGGGAGATGATATCTATATCTGTGAACCATTTCGGTTTCATGCCGGGTCGCTCCACTACGGAAGCTATCCACCTTCTCAGGAGGCTGGTGGAGCAGTTCAGGGATAAGAAGGACCTGCACATGGTGCTTATCGACTTGGAGAAGGCGTATGACAAGGTCCCAAGGGAGGTGCTATGGAGGTGCTTGGAGGCGAAGAGCGTGCCAGAAGCCTACATCAGAGTAATTAAGGACATGTACGATGGAGTTAAAACTAGGGTTAGGACGGTGGGTGGCGACTCAAACCATTTTCCAGTGGTTATGGGGCTCCATCAAGGATCGGCGCTTAGCCCTCTCTTGTTTGCCTTGGTGATGGATGCTCTTACCCGACATATTCAAGGGAATGTTCCTTGGTGTATGCTATTTGCTGATGACATAGTCTTCAAAACCCACTGGGTGCAAACAATTTTTGAGGGCCATCAGACTGGGTAAAACCTGAATTAACCGAGATGCACTTACGGGAAACTCCTTGCCGAGGGCCTGTGCACCCCCGGGATTAGTCGGGTCTTGAAGAGACTCGGACACCCGGTGCAAATTCAAAAAAGAAAAGAAAAGATATTTTCGGGTAAGTATAACAACAACAATAACAACAACTACAACAACGACAACCCTGTAAAATCTCAAAATCAAGAATTCCCCACATATCTCAAAAGGGATATTAAAGAGAAGAAAAAATAATCATTTGTTTGATTTTCCACAATCGACCATAATGCATCGATTTGGTGTCTTCCGGACTATGAACCATATCTAGATAAAATAAGATTTAACTTACAGAATAATTGGTGAAGTTTTGAACTTCTATGAACCAAGAATTCTAGTTATGTTAGGTGTCTTATCTATTACACTATATCACCCCTCAAAAAGGGATATTAAAGAAAAAAGCAAAAATAATCATTTGTTGGATTTTACACAATCGACCATAATGCATCGATTTGGTGTCTTCCAGACTATGAACCATATCTAGATAAAATAATATTTAACTTACAGAATAATTGGTGAAGTTTTGAACTTTTATGAGCCAAGAATTCTTGTTATGCTAGTGTCTTATCTATTACACTATCCCCCCCCCAAACTTTGTTGTTTACTGCGATTTTGTCGTTAATAAGCCATGCGCATGCCTGGTTATTCATGAATGCTCTAGAATTTTTGTGTCACAGATTTCATAGGAGCAGCCTTCACTCTACACTTCTAGGTCCATCAAGTGTATTTTACAGTGCAATACACCACCTATAAAGAATATGGATTAGATTAAGAGTTTAAGAACTCAATCTCACTTTCCTTGCAATCTTGCACTATACAAACCATAGGAGAGACAAATGTCATTACCAATCACATAGGTGTGGTTACCCTCAATGTTGATATTCCACACTAACAAAAGTCCCATACCCCCTCAATGATTCATTTATTAATTTTCTTCCCAAGGGTTTAGTCAGAAGATCAGCCAAATTCACTTCAGACTTCACATAGTTTATGGAAATAATTCCATCTCTAAGTAGCTGCTCTATCAAATTATGTCTTCGTATTTGGTAAATTCTTTTGACTTCTCCAGATTATGCCAGATTCAAATTATAATCTGGTTATAACTCGAACTTGAGTGAGTTCGGTTGTGATCTAGGAACTATTCTATATCCACTGGATTGAAACATAAAAGGACTACTTTTCCCCTTGTACATATAAGGGGATTTGATGAACATGTTTCTTCTCCTCTTTTCTTCTTTCCCTCTCCCCAGACCAGCCGATCTCTACCTGACCATCATTTGCATGGATACATGTAAAACTAAGTTCCAGGCCACATCTTTCAATATCTGTCCTTAAATGCTAATTCGCTTATGCCTTTAGCTTTCACCACCAAATTCTTTGTTGCAAGAAAACTCCTCTCCTTTCCGCAGAACTACTTTCTTCTATCTACATCTACTTCTAAGTTCCACAGTCCAGCTTTCAATTTTTTTCCTTAAATGCTAATTGCTTCGCCTTTTAGTGTCCATCACTCAATTCTTTATTGCACGCAACTCTTCTCCTTTCACTCCGCTATTCCGCTTACTTAAGGTCATCAGCCTATGCAAATTGGTTGAGTCTTTTAAAAAAAAGAATTATGGGGAAGAAGGAAAAATTCAAGAACCCGCAAATATTGGAATACAATTATTGTTAACTAAGGAAAGAAAGAATTGAAATTGGATGGCTTGAGAAGTAATTTTGCTGATAGATAAGCAAAAGAATAATGAAGTTTGGCAAGGGCATATTGATCTTCAACGTTTAATATTAAATTAGATGATTGGTTATCTATCCAATAGATAAATCTTCTTGATAATATTGCATGAGCTTTCCGGTCAAGTAAATGATCCTACTAAAGGAATACGAACCCCTTTAGCCCACCTAGCATCCCAAAGAACCCTAAGTATATATCAAAGAAGCAAAAGGACAAAGGAACAGTAATCAATTTATTTGTTAAACTGCTGCCTTTGGCTTGTTGTTGGATGTACCAAGGCATTTCAGCCTTTTCTCAGTAAGCATGGCCCAGAGCAATCAATCAATTAACAATGATCTGAAAATAAATAAGAAAACCTTGCAAATGAGGCTTACCTTGGAAAAAGGATAAGATCACCTTACAAGCCATAGGATCTGCACCTCCACCTTTCAGCTTTTCGATGAGTTCCTCGCATTTCCAAAATAACTTACGGCTTCTCGCGTTCTCGCTTCTCTGGAAAATTCTTCTGACGTAGTCAAGCTCTCTAACAAAAGCCTCCGCATCCCAACTTGGGGCACAGTGTTGGAACACATCTTTAACCCAACCTAACAACTCAGATGTCCTACTGCAAGCATGGCATCTAAAGAGCGTCTCAGCTGATCCATTCTTAACAGACGGGCCCATTCCGATCTGTCCATTGCTAATGGCACAATCCGTGTGTGTCCAATGAGAACAGAGATCACAACCAATCCATCTACAAGTGTTCACCTCAAAATCAAACTTGCTACAAATCACACACATGCAAAGGTTGCAGAAGCCATTTTTCTTCGCGCAAATTTCACAGCTACATTCCTCGGCCGGAAGCATACTACCGCATGCGATGTTTCTGCACCTCTTATACAAGAAAATGTCAATGAGTGAAGCTTGAGAGAGACTGACACTAGGATGCAGGAATGCCTGAATTCCAGTCTTGATAGCAACTAGAATTTCTAGCTGGGTGCGGTGTGTGATAATCAGGGTTCCATCCGTCAAATCACCTCTACTATTAACTAGCCTTTGAAGGAATAGAAACTCCTCTCTGTGCTGAGCACCACCTAATCCTTCAAGAATGACCCGAAGTTCGTGCTTGAACTTCTCTAAATACTCATCTGGGAGATTTCGCATCCTTTCAGCTATAACATCAACTCTTTCTCGGGCAATGTCTCGAAGGGACATTTTATCAGAGTTTGATATATTGCGGACAACAGAGTGCTCCACGTAGCCATTCTCTTTCTCCTTCTCCAGCTTTTTCACCATCAAAGCATCAGATGTTGGCCAAGTTTCACGAGAACTAGCACTTTCAGATGGTGAATCACGAGCCTGATCAGAGGTCGAGCCACGTTCTTGAGGATTAGGAGATCCGCAAGCATCAGGAGAGACCAAGGATAGAGATGTCTGAAGTCCACCAGGCCGTGGTTGTTGGCGTGGAGGCAGCATTTATCCGATACGCTGGTGATGAAAATGAGCCACAAAAGGTTCGTATCAGCAAATGAACAGAAATGGGCTAAATGGAAAACAAACAAACCAATGTCTGCTCCACTATGCTTCAAAAAGTTTTTCACATCCAAAATAAAAATTTGGACTCACTTGACAAGTCTTTCCCTTGAAAGGAACAAAAAACACAAGACATATTACCTCATCTTTTCTAAACATAAAAACATATTCAATAAAAAGTGTCCGAAATTACGGTCCGTAAACAGCAAAAAAAAATAGAACATCATATCTTGTTAAGTACCAACAAGCATATCCTACAACTGATATATTCTGCAAACAAAATTACCTAACTTAGCTAACATTTAATTTTTTTCAGATTCCTCTACTGCTTTCAAAATACCTTCTCTAATTCCATTACTCTAAAGAAAGACTTTTTTATTGGAATTTGATTAGATGTAAGCATTTCAGCATCCTACCAAACTTACAGCAGCATGCAAAAGCTGCCTTAAATTCTACTAACAAACACTTAAATTACAAAAACAAACCAATTGGACAAGTATCAACAAGAAATACTAACTTTATGCCAAACCTAAGAGCAATTATCCAAAAATTAATAATACTTTCACATGTATACTTTCAACAACAGGGAAAATAGAGCAAATAGAGGACACCTGCTAAATTTACATCAAACACTAACAAAAGTTACTAACTTTATATCAAACACTAAGAAAGACAGCTCGGTGCACGAAGCATCTTGCATTCACGCAGGATCCGGGGAAGAGCCGCACCCCGAGGCAAGTAATACCCTGATGCAAGCATCAATGGCTTATTCCGCGGCTTTAACTCGTGACCTAACAACTTTACCGTTGCTACACGGCTCCCTTCATATCAAACATTAAGAAAACCACCAAAATATTACTTTCACATTTACACCTTCCAGAACAGGGCAAAATTAGGATACCTGCTAACTATATGGCAAAACACTAACAAAAGTTCCTACTTTATATCAAACACCAAGAAAATCACCCATAAATTAATAATATTTTTCACATTTATACCTTTAAAAACTGGGCAAATAGAAGACACATGCTAAAATTTACATCAAACCCAAACAAAATTTACTACTAACTTTATATCAAACACTAAGAAAATCACCCAAAATTAATAACAGTATGTCAAAACACTAACAAAAGTCTTTTTATCAAGCACTAAGAAAATCACCCCCCAAAAAAAAAACATATTTTCACATCACAGATAGGGAAAATAAATTATTTCTGCTACTAAAATGCACAAAACTAAGTAAGTGTCAGTAGATCAAACAAAAACTAAAAACACCCAAATTCTTAATTCCCACAAAAAAAAACCAGCATATCCAAGAAAATAGATAACTATATGCATATATAAAATAAAGAGAATAAAGATCTGGTTTAGTAGAATGAAATTACGCACCTGAAATTCCTAAATTGATTAATAAAATTACCACAACAGTTAAATCAATAAACCAGAAAAGCCGGGGATGGAAAGAAAAAGGAACAAATATAAAAACAAATAAATTTGAATAAAATGGGCTCTCAAATTTTGCTCCCCTTTAGAAAAAGAAAGGTAGAGAATTGTTTTTTTCTTCTTCTTATGTTTACGTTGAAGAGGAAAAGTGACGAAAAATAGGGGCTGACCGAACTGGCAAGTAGACGGTGGTCGGATGACTTGGATTATCAGTATCTAATTTTTTGGGACCCAGATTTTGTTCCTACTCCGCGTCTTTGAGTTTCTGTTTACCTCTATTTTTATTTAAAAATAAAAAAATAAAAAACAAAATTCCCTTCGTTTCAACTTATACAATTACAACCTAGTTTAACGAGGCATAACGTTTAAAAAAGAAAAAAGGATTCTTAAAAAGTTTTAAATATATCATAAAAGTTAAGGTTATTAGATTTTTTAAACGTGTAATTAATATCGTAAGTTTTATATGACTAAAAAAGTATATTATTAAAAGTAAATAAAAAATTTTAATTAATGTTTTTTCCAGATTTAAAAAGGTATCATTCCTTATGTGAATAAATTTCGAGTACAAGGGTCAATTTTTATTTTTAAATTTAGTTATAGGTTATTTACTATTTTAGAAATAAACTCTACATATATAAAAACGAAATGAAAGATAATACTATTTACGTATTTAATGTTTAAAATACTTAGAAAGACTTTAATAAAATTATAGTAAAAAAATTGTTTGATTCCCCAAAATAGTAGCTCCTTCACATAGAAGGGGATGAAAGGTATATACACATATATAGAGTTTTACTAACTAATATGATTATATCTATTTTTAATTTTTCCAAAATATCATGATTAGGTACTTGTTTATTATTAACCAAAAGCCTTAAATATTAATTTCCAAATATAATGTCGTTGTCCACTCCTTGTTTTCATTCCTTCCATTGCTTATATATACAAAATTTCAATCACCTTTCTTTCCTAAAATGCATTTTCTTTCCAATTTTGATAACATTCTCTGGAAGTCAGTCAGTTTAATGTAAGTAATAGTTGTAAAGATTTTGAATATTTAATGTAATTAGATATGCCGACAAGGAAAGTTTTTACTTGAAAAGTCAAGAAAAATCGAGTTGTTCTTTTAGCCGATGTTTATTGTTCGTTCTTCTCCTTTACAATTATCATCACTACAGAAAAAGAAAGAAAAAAAAGTTAAAATTAGCTAGAAACTTTATCGCTAATATATCGTTAAATCATTTGTTGTTAACAAATTCTTTTGATAATCGATCATTAATCTATTGCTAAATAGGATTAGTGACGAATTTTTTCGTTTTAACTACAGAAGTTATCTGTCGGTAATTCATTTTTTTTGTAACAGTATATGCTTTGCATCAAAATAGTTAAAAGAAAAAATATATTACGTTCGAATCAAATCAACAAACCAAGAGTGTTTAAGAATTCTGAACTCATACCTCCATTGATGTTAGTCGATGGTGGAAGAAGGACAAGATTGCTAAAAGAAATTTGGAGGAATGAAGTGATGAAAGAGATGGAGATGGACTCTTATATGATAATTCTCGACCCAAAAAGAATGAATGAGATCACTTCTCTCTAGGAACGGAATATAGAGATAAATAGTGCCTCATTTAGTCAAAAGACGAAAAGGTTCATATTTTTAATGTGTTACAAGGATATTTAAGAGAACTAATAAATAACTTAGTTACAATAAGGCAGAATCCGACGTGCTTATAGCTATCGTCCTTCCACTATAAAAAAAATACGAACTAGCGATAGATAAATTTTTTTGTAGCTAACAAAAACATTCGTGACTAATCCTATACAGCGACGAGTCTATATATTATTAAAAGGAGGGGAGAAAACCATCTCTTTAAGTCAAGTGGCAGCATAAAAAAATGCAACATGATATAACTAGTTACTAATTAGTTTTTTTAGTTAATAATTAATTATTAGTTATTATATTTTAAATTTAAATATATATGAAAAATAAAAATAATAAAAAATAAAAACTACCATATATGTATATATATTAATTAGTTACTTTATTTTAATTAATAAATATGGATATCATTTAATTAGTTATAACAAAAACTCCAAAATATAGATATATAAAAAATAACTACCCTTTTAAATTGGGTAAGAGTAGTTACAAGTTGAAGTTTTAAAATTATTTTAAAATTAAAAAATTAACTATTATAAAAAAATAAAAAAAGAAGAAGAAAAACTTCCCATTCAAATCGAAGAGTAGTTTCAAATTGGAGTTTTAAAATATAAAATAAAATTAGAAGACATGTCAATCCCTACACAGGCAAGCTGGATGGTCAGGAAAATTATAGCCTCTAGAGCTGTTCTGCAGAATTTTCAACACTGGAGGAGCCAGGACTGTTCCATCAGACAATTATATCATTTGTAGTTAGGAGACATGCCGAGAGTACCATGGAAGAATATGATCATCAAGAATTATGCTAGACCAAAAGTTGTCTTCAATTTGTGGCTGGTTCTACAAGGTAGATTACCGACTAAAGACAGATTAGCAAGTTGGGGACTGAGTGTTGATCAACAATGTATACTATGCCAGAACCACATAGAGACCAGAGATCACCTTATGCTATTCTGTCCATTTTCATCTGATCTATGGGAGCAAGTAATGCAGTGGCTCCATGAGAGCCATCCTCAGATATGTACTTGGGATAAAAAACTCCATTGGTTCATAAGTAAAGCAAAAGGGAAATCTTGTCGAGCCAATATCTTCAAAATGGTAATTGCTGAAGTTGCATATGCTGTCTGGATGGAAAGGAACTCGAGAATTTTTAACAACACTTTTCGTAACTGTGCAGCTCTGCTGAGCAAGATAGCGTATATTTGTAATGTTAGAGGTACCCCTAGAATTAGAAAAAAGTTGCAACAATTTAATCTTTGGTATCATCTGGAGATAGGTTGATTATATGTAGTCAGTTGACGAATTAGAGATAGTCAGCTGAGTATAAGCTAGACTATGGTTTTATAATGCAAATACGTTGGTGATTAATAAAACTTTAATTACAAAAAAAAATTAAAATAAAATTAAAAAATTACCATTTCAAATCTATATATTATTAAAAAGAGGGGATAAAGCCATCTCCTTAAGCCAAGTGGCAGCATAAAAAAATGCCACATGGCATAATTAGTTACTAATTAGTTTTTTAGTTAATAATTAGTTATTAGTTATTATATTTGAATTTAAATATCTATAAAAAATAAAAATAATAAATAATAAAAAACTACCATATATATATATATATATATATATATATATATATATATATATATATATATATATATATATATATATATATATATATATATATATATATATATATATATATATATATATATATATATATATATATATATATATATATATATATATATATATATATATATATATATATATATATATATATATATATTAATTGGTTACTTTTTAATTAATAAATATAGATATCATATAATTAGTTATAACAAAAACTCCAAAATATAGATATATAAAAAACTACCCTTTCAAATTGGGTGGGAGTAGTTACAAGTTGGAGTTTTAAAATTATTTTAAAATAAAAATTAACAATTATAAAAAAATGAAAAAATAAGAAGAAAAACATCCCATTCAAATCGAGGAGTAGTTTCAAGTTGGAGTTTTAAAATATAAAATAAAATTAAAAAATTACCATTTCAAATTGGGGAGTATAGAGTTTCATGTTGGTGGAGTTTTAAAATTATTTAAAATAAAAAATAAAAATAAAGCAATAAAAAAACTTTTGATTCAAATTGTGGAGTAGTTTCTTTCTAATATTATGTATTATGTATTATAGTATTAATAGGAGAGGATAGAACCCTCTCCTTAAGCCAAGTGGTAGTCTAGAAAAAAAAACTTATGGAATAATTAGTTAATAACAAAAACATGGGTGAGGGTTGGTTTAAGTTAGTTAATTTCTTTATTTTATTTTTTAAATCATTTCATTTTTTATTTTTTGAAATAAAAAACTATATTCATTCATTAAAATTCAAAAAAATTATTGAGAAAAATATAATAAAATAAAAAATAAAAAATTTATATTTCAAGAGTATAAATATATATCTTCTATTATATTACAAAAAAATAGCAGACAAAAATATTAAATAAGTTCTACACTAATAATCTATCTATATATTATTAAAAGCCAAAGAAAAAGGCACCACATTAATTCAAGGGTAGCCTAGAAAAAAGCCACATGACATAATTAGTTAATAACAGAAAAATTATTTATTGAAAATTAACAAAGAAATTGACTACCTAAATTAACTACTTAAATATCGGTGAGAGTTGGGTATATCGTATTGACAAACAAGATGATAATTGAAATTTATTAAAGCAATACAGTTTAATGGGATCAAACAAGCCCGATTATAATTTAATTTAATTAATTTTTTTAATATTGACCGCGCATAGCGCGGGTAAAACTACTAGTTAGTAATGAATTATCGAGAAATTGTGTTAGCAACAAGTAATTTAACGATAAAATAGCGATAGCATTTGTAGTTAATTCTAAATTTTTTTAATAGTGTTTTTTCTTCTCATGATGCACACTTCATTGAATTGACTAAATTTTTTGAATTCATTAAATTTATTTCTTTTGGCATTTCATACCCTTTATAAGTTAGTTCAAATGTATATTTCTTTGGTAGTCTTTCCCTTTAATTCAAATAGAAAAATAACTTTGTGTAGTCCCTTTTAAAATAATAGTCGAATTATATAAATTTTTTATATTTTTTCGCTATTGAATATAAATAATTTTTTGCGCGGGCAATAATACCCTAATTCAAATCATGTATTGTTCATTAAAGTCAGGATCCAAATGAGGCTATTTGTGTCAATCAGTTTAGAATGGAGCCATTAAAGTCAGGATCCAAATGAGGCTATTTGTGTCAATCAGTTTAGAATGGAGCCAATCCTATTGGCTGGAACAAAAAGAATTGTAAGTCCTTTGAAAAAGTGTCATTGCTACTTGACTATTTTACCCTTCTTCTTTGGAATAATATTTTAATGACTTAAAGCTCATATCAGCTTTTGTCTTTACTGTTGCATTTGGTGTTTAGTTAAATAAGACTTCTCTTTTGTCATTTTTTCCGTTTTACCTCAGTCAGATATGACTTGTGTATGTGTAGATTAAGTTTTATCATTACTTATCATGTTTATTTCAAACGCATTTAAGTAAGGATTTCAAAGGAGGTTAATTTTGTCAATCCGCTTAAAACTAGCCTGTCGGTCGAAATTAATTGCACTCGCTTGCCAAAAGTATATAAAATATATATATAAAAAAAAAAATTATTAGCTATTACTTTTGGGAGCAACTATATATATATATATATATATATATATATATATATATATATATAATATTTAATTTTATTGGCTTAAAAAGAATATTAGTACTATAGTTCCTTGGTACATGTTATTGATATTTGACAATTTTACCCTTTTTCTTGGGAGCAGTTAATTGACTTAATGCTAATATCAGCATTTGTCTTTACATGTAAATTGATTATTTAGAAAAATATTATCAAATGGTGGCAATGCCATTTGGTTTGTACATAAAATGAGACTTTTTTTTGTAAATTAAAATTGTATTAATTACCAAAGTGATTTCCGTACAGTTCAGCTATGTACGCAGCTGACTATCAAAAGATAAACAAAATCTGACTAGTAGCACTATACCTAAAGTTCAACATTACAGTAGATAATGCTGAAGGTGTAATCTAACTCTAGGAGTTGCCCTAATATTACAAATATAAGCAATGGTCCTAAGCAATTTATCACTGGAACAGAAAGTATTTTCAAAAATTCTCGCATTCCTTTCTAACCATAAGACATAGAACAGTTCTGCAATGGTCATTTTGAGTATATGAGCTCGATAGGATTTTCCTTTAGCATTATCAATGAGCCAGTGTACAAACTGTGTCCAATTCTGTCCAGTAGGTTGCAGTACTCCAATCCACTGCAGTGTTTGATACCTCAATTGAGTGGCAAAGGGGGAGTCAAGGAACAAGTGGTCTCTGGTCTCCAGTGCTTGTTGACACATGACACAGGTACCATCCACAGTCGAGTTCCATTTGATCAACCTATCTTTAGTAGGAAGTCTGTCTTGTAGGAGCAGCCAAAGGTTGAAAAGTGCTTTAGGTCGTGCAAGATTTTGTATGGTTAAGTTCTTCCAAAAGACTCTAGGTAACTGTCCAATCTGTTGAAGATAGATCATTCTTATAGAGCATGCTGGTTTGTGTAACAGTTGATATTGCTGCAATAGAACAGTACCTTCCATAATCTTCCGTACCATCTAACTGGCTTGTTTAGGAATATTTATGGACTCCAATTGTTGCTGTTTGATATAGACTGTGTGAATCTATTTCACCCATAATGCATCCTTCTTTTGAGCCAAATCCCAGCTTAATTTTGCAACAGCAGCTTTGTTCCACAATAGGAGATTGGTTAAGTTTAAACCTCCAGCAGATTTTGGCAGACATATTTTATCCCAGGCCACATATGCTTTCCTTGATACATTGACTGAACTAGACCAGATGTAAGATCTACACACTGCTTCTAACAGCTTTATAACTTTTGAAGGAATGAGGAACAGTTGAGCCCAATAAGCTTGAATACCAAAGATTACTGATTGAACCAATTGATTCTACCAGCATATGACAACTGCCTGGCAGTCCAGGATGTAATCCTGGCAGTAATCTTATCGACCAGTGGTTGCCATTGGAATACATACATCTTCTTGGTAGATAATGGAATACCCAAGTATTTAAAGGGTAGTTCACCACGTACATAACCAAGATGATCAATAATTTGCTGTTGAGTTTCAGGCTTCACCCTCCAAAATAAACAGCACTCTTATGCAGATTGGCTTTCATCCCAGAGGTTGTAGTGAAGTGAGAGAAATATGTAAACATGGTACTTACAGATTGATATTCTCCTTTGATAATCAACAATAGGTCATCAACAAAGCTAAGATGAGTAATTCCTAGTTTTTTACAACCAGGATGAAATGTGAAATCTTTATCTTTCACCAATTCCACCAGAGATCGACTTAAGTATTCCATCACAATAGCAAATAAGAAAGGAGATATGGGATCCTCTTGTCTCAAACCTTTGGATGCTTGGAAAGGTTAAGTTGTTTCTCCATTCACCACCACTGTGTAACTGATAGTTTGGACACACTCCATGATCCATTTTGTAAACCTGGTTGGGAAATCTAGAGCCTCCATTACCTGCTGCAAAAAGCTCCTTTCAACAGAATCATATGCCTTCTGCAGATCAATTTTGATCATACATCTAGGAGATATATGTGATCTTGAGTAGTGCTTGATTAATTCATGGGCTAGAATGACATTATCTGCAATCCTCCTACCTGAAATGAAACCTACTTGGGCATTACATATGATACTGGCCATAACTTTCTGCAATCTGTTGGCCAGAAGCTTGGAGATTATTTTGTATAGCACTGAACAGCAAGCTATTGGTCGAAACTCTTTGACTGTTTGTGGATTAGGAACTTTAGGAATCAAAGTAAATGAGGCACAGTTTGTTGGTCTATGTATTTTGTTTGTCTCAAAGAAGTTCTTGACTGCTTGAAGTATATGACTTCCAGTAATGTGCCAAGTCTGTTTAAAGAACAAGGCATTATAACCATCAATTCCAGGAGCTTTATCATTACCAATTGCTTTTAAACTATCCAAGATCTCAGTGTCACTGATGTCAGCACCTAATTCCTTCTTCTGGTGATATGTTAGTCTAGGACCATTGCTCATATACATTCGGTTAACAGATGGGAGACAGGTAGCTGATGTACCCATTAGTGTTTTAAAAAAAATCCTTGATCTCCTTCTTAAGGTCATCTGGATTAGTAATTTTCAAACCTCCACCTGTGATCATTTCAGTAATCCTCTTATATTGATTCCTCTCCTTCACTACAGCAGCAAAATATTTGTTATTTGAGTCCCCTAATTGGATCCATCTGGCTCTAGATTTCTGTTGTAATATTGATTCTTCAATCAATGACCATTTTTCTAACTGCATCACCAGTTCTTTTTCTTTAAGCTGTAAGTCATCAGTATAGGACAAATTCAACTGGTTTTGAAGATCCTCCAGTTCCTTTCTGCTAGACTCAATTTTCTGTGTAATATTCTTAAAATCTCTAGTGTTTAGAGATTTTAATACTGGTTTAAGGGACTTGAGATTGTTCCACACCCCTTTAAGGGTACACTGAGCATTACCATTCCAGTTCTCCTTGATCAGATGTTGGAAATCCCTATGCTGAATCCATGCATTATAGAATCTGAAGGGAGTCCTCCTGAGTCTGTTATCTGCTGCCAGGGTTAACACCATGGGGTTGTGATCAGATATTAGTGGACATCCGTATACAGTGTTTACGTGGCTCCACTTAACCATCCAATCATAATTACCAAAAATTCTATCCAATCTGCTGCACACTCTGTCCTTGCCAATTTGCTTATTAGTCCAGGTAAAGTATTCCCCCTTCCAGGGAAGTTCTGCCAGTCCAATCTGCTGGATACATTGTGTGATCTTTGTAACCTCAGCTTGTTTAACTTGGTGACAAGATTGTCTATCATTACTAGACAAGATGGCATTGAAATCACCTGCTACTAGCCAAGGGTAAGTAATATTAGCATAAAGGTTCTGTACTTTTTGCCACAATGTCCTCCTTTGATCAACGCCATTGAAACCGTATATCACTGTGAGGCAGCAAATCAGTTCACCAGTGAGATTCCTGATACTGCAATGGATGTATTGAGCCTCCTCCTGAATACCAGTGACCACAAATTTTGTAGTATCCCATAGGATCCAAATTCGACCATTCATGGCACCCCAGTAATTAGTTAGTATACCCCAATCAGGTACCAACAGCTTAGATATTCTCTCAGCATTCTTCTGTTTAACCTTTGTCTCTACCAGACCAACAAGGTCAAATTTATTGGATCTAATATATTCTTTAGCTTCCTTCTGTTTGTACCTTTTATTTACACCCCTAATGTTCCAAAATAACCACTTCATTGGGTATAGCTGGTACCCCCTTCATCCAAGGGATGGTCTGCCCAACTCACTGACCCTACTTCAAACCTATTAGATACCACAATAGGAGATAAATGTGGAAAGTTTGTAATGTTAAAAACTGGAGATGCCTGTGTAGCAATACCTTTCTGTTTACTCAACTCTTCAACTATTACTGAAGGGGTACAAGATTCTTTCTGAGGGATTGGCTGCTGTATGGGAACTTCCTGCTTACTCTGACCATTAGGAGCTGGAGCTTTAACTCTCCATTCCTGAGTCACCTTAGTTTTCTGTATGGGATTAGGTTGTGCAGGTTTGGCCAGACAGTTGTGTCCCACCATAAGGCATTTCGCACAATATGATGGTTTCCAATCATAGGTCACATCCTGCATAAACCTCTTCCCATTTGGATCTATTAACTCAATCTCATTAGGCAATTCTTTTGAGACATTCACCTCAATAAGCATACGAGCATATGAAATTCTAGTTTATTTAGTCGTACATTCATCAGCAAAAATGGGCTTACCCAACACACTGGCTATCCTACTCAAAGATCTGCTGCCCCAGCATGACATAGGTAGGTTAGGAAACTTGATCCACAGGGGGATTTCTGTAGGAAAAGCAGTTTTAAAATCAAAATCAACAGACCATTGCTTCAGGATCATAGGTCTATTTGCAATGGAATATGGGCCAGCACAAAGGACTTCCTTAGCATCATCAAGGGATCAAAGTTTCACAATATAGTAGCCCTCCTCATGATAATAGAGGTCTGGTTCAGGTACATGGGACCAATGTAGGTTAATGAACCTTTTCATAGCATTGTCTGTGACCGGTGAGTAGATTAGCTTAACCATTACTTATCATGTGTATATTAAATGCATTTGAATTCTGTAAATGCATTTGGATTCACTGAAATTGCTCATTTTAAATTTTTCAATGGTTTGATTTTTTATTAATATAATTATGTTATATATGTTTCCACTGGAGTAAAAACATATGTTATTTCAAATTTTAATTATAATTCTATACTATAGAAGAGAATAGTTATAATGACAATAACAAAATATATTGTATTGGGCAAATTTGGCTCTCTACGTTTCCATGTTATCTACGTATGTCCTTAGTGAAGAGAGCGCCCTAATTATGGTCGACTCGAGTAAGGTCGACCTCAGTTAGTAGACAAACCGAGTGACATGATTCACTACGACGTCATTTGGAGTTCTGACTCTCTCGTACACTGAGGCCTCCAACCCTTGTACTTTCTTTGATTATTTCGAGGAAGATCCCTTAGTATATAAACGGGACCTTCCCTTTGTAAAGACTCATGTGTATTTTGCTATTGAAAATATACAATCCTCTCTCTCTCTCTCTCTCTATCTCTCTCTTGTGTCAAGATTACTACTTGTCTTATTGCTCTTATATCTCAAATTATCTATACTATAATCACAAATCTCAGCTATACTATACTCTCTAGTTCATATTACTCTTGATTCCGATTAACCCTTATTTTTTCGATTGTTTTAGAGTCTAGTAAGTACTTAACTTTTTAGCCAAACAATTTGGCGCCGTCTGTGGAGATTTCGAGAATCAAAGCTGTAGCTTGCTTCTAGAGATCCTTCAAAACCCACTCTCTACAACCTAAAATGGGTGAGAACAACGCAAGAATGAAAGCTATCGCAGATATTAGAACAGATCTCATAGGCCCTCTCAACGCGGCTACTTGAGGAGATGCCCAACACGCAACCCCCAGTACCTTGATAAGCATGGAAAACCCACCTTCCCCGTCGGAAGATCTGGTGGTTCCACGAGAAAGAGAGGCTTCAACATCTACAACTAAAGAAGTACCTCCGGAGGTAAAGAGGTTACTGGAAGAGTGGCTGACAAACACTCTCAGCAGTCTAGCTAAGAAACCACCTCAAAATGATAGATGCACCCTAGCAGCAGACCATCTTGCATCCGAAGATAAATTCGAGGTCACGCAAACGAACAACGTGCCCGTCGATTCTCAAGCTAACGATGAAACACTCACTGCCATCCTCGAAAAGATGGAAGAGATGGAAAACAAAAATAGGTCGCTTCGCGACCAGATGAAGGAGCACCAAGAAAGGGTGGATAAAATCCAGGTGCGCCTAATCTACTGCCAAGGTGAGACGTGGGGAGGTTCGTTGAACAACCCTACACAGAAGGAGCTGCGCCATACCCCATCCCAAAGACCTTCAAAATTACCCCCTACTTGAAGGTATATGACGGGACCACAGATCCCGAGGACCACCTGATTTACTATGTCACAACCGTCAAAGGCAACGATCTATCAATAGCGCACGTACCATCCGTACTTCTGAAGAAGTTTGGCGAAATGCTAACAGGAGGGGCCCTTACGTGGTACTCACAGCTACCGGCCAAAAGCATCTTCACGTTCGAGGAGATGGCAGATAAATTTGCCACCGCCCACGCAGGATCAAGGAAGGCGGAAGCACGGGTCAATGACATCTTTGCTGTATGACAGACCCCAGGAGAAGGACTCAGGGAGTTCCTAGCTAGGTTCAACAAGATCAGGATGAGCCTACCAAACGTTTCCGAAGGCATTGCGGTCGCAGATTTTCAGAACGGGCTCAGCAGAGACGGCTCAAGGACAACCAAGAAACTACTCAGCCGTCTTCTGAAATATCCCCCACCACCTGGGAAAAGATCAACAACACTTACTGTGCCGAGGTACGTGGAGATGACGACGACCTTAACGGCCCAACCCCTCGGTTGACGACGATGCACCCAAAAATCCGAAGGTACCGACCGAGCGAGGGACGACGGGAACAAGTCCCACGACTCAAGAGGGAAAGACATAAACCATACATCAGATCCTCGCATCCGCCACCACCAAGGCACGCGGACGCCTTACAGCGACATATCACCCCACTGAGGAACGACAGAGGTATGCCACCTTCATTATCTGCACATAACTTTTGTGTATCTCCTTCAGAAGTAGTGTACGCACTAGAAAAGCTGGGCAACAAAGTAACCAGCGAAGATGAAGTCCGACCCCACCACCAGAAAATCAAACACCCTATGCGAGTTCCACCTGGAATGGGGGCACAAAATAGAGGACTGCATAGGTCTCCGACAGGAGGTGATCTGGATGCTGAACCAAGGGTTCTTGAAAGAACTGCTCAGCGACAAAGGGAAACTCAACTTCGCACGTTGGCAGGAACAACCTCACGGCCCACCATGGCCGCCCTCACCAACACGCACCATCAACATGATCATTGGAGACGGCAACGACTCAGCGATCAATCATGTCAAATTCATCACCACTCACAAGTTAAAGCGAACCATGGCTCATGAATGGTATGAAAACTTCGAAGATAGTATCACTTTCGATAAGTCTGATACCGACGGTTTGTTTTTCCCTCATTATGATGCCTTAGTTATTACTTTACGCATAGTAGATACTGATGTTAAAAGGATCATGGTCGACGAAGGCAGCGGCACATGTATCATTCATCCAAGAGTCCTTGCACTAATGGGACCCGAGGATAAGATAATTCCACGCTGCATAACACTAACTTGATTTAATAATGCAGTGGAAAGAACCTCTGACGAGGTAACGCTGCCCTTTCTGGCAGGAGGAGTTACGATGGAAACCACTTTCCACGTAATGAACCAAGAAACGACATACAACGCCATCATCGGACGTCCATGGATATATGCCATGAGGGCCTACCTCCAGTTTCTATCAAGTGATCAATTTTCCAACCCCATGTGGGGTGCACAACAAACGGGGCGAGCAACTCAAGGGAGCGAGTGCTAAAGTATAACAATTAGCACTGTCGGGGACTAAGGTCCACCCGATAGAGAACTCCATCAAAGAGCCCGATGACATCGAGGCTAGCAAGGCTACGATCGAAGACCTCCACCCCATCCAGTTGAACAACAGTGGCCCCGCAAAGAAAGCATACATAGGCCACGGCCTATCAAATCCAGGTAAGTACCGTGAATTTTTATCTAACCATGCGGACCTATTCGCTTTTTCCCGTGCAGATATGCCAGGAATTCCACGAGAAATTTCCACAAACTGAACGTCGACCCAATACACCCGCCCGTACAACAGGCAAGAAGAAAATTCAACGCCGCCATCAATGAAGCGGTGAGTGAAGGAGTAGACAAGCTGTTGACTAATGGCTCCATTAGGGAATCCAAGTATCCAGAATGGGTCGCCAACATCGTAATGGTAAAAAAAATGGTAAGTGGAGGATGTGTGTAGATTTCACCGACCTAAACAAAGCATGTCCAAAAGACTCATTCCCACTACCCCACATCGACCAACTGATAGACGCAATGGCAGGACATGAGCTGCTGAGCTTCCTCGGTGCGTACTCCGACTATAATCAGATCATGATGGCTGAGGAGGATCAGGAGAAAATGACCTTCATCACTCACCAGGGACTTACTGCTAAAAGGTAATGCCCTTCGGGCTTAAGAACGCTAGGGCCACTTACCAAAGGCTGGTGACTACGATGTTCAAAGAATAACTCGGCAAGACAATGGAGGTCTATACTGACGACATGCTGGTCAAGTCATCAAAGAAGGAGGACCACCTCATCCACCTGGAAGAAGCCTTCGAAATATTAAGGAGGTACGGCATGAAACTGAATCCCGAAAAATGCACCTTTGGCGTAGCCTCGGGAAAGTTCTTGGGATTTCTGGTATCACAAAGGGGAATCGAAGCCAACCCAGTTCAGATCAAGGCTATAGTAGACATCCCAGAAACGCTAAACAACAAAAAGCAAGTGCAGAAGCAGATGGGTTGAATACCCGCCCTATCCAGGTTCATCTCGCGCTCCTCCGACAGGTGCCACAAATTCTTCGTGTATTGAAGAATGACCAGGGACTACAGTGGAACGAAGAATGTGTCGAGCCCCTGAAGAACTTGAAGGCATATTTGTCATCACCACCCCTACTAGTGAAGGCCAACCCAGGCGAGCCGCTGTTGGTATATTTGGCCGTATCAGAAGTCGCAGTCAACGCCGTCCAAGTGCGCGAAAATAAAGATACGCAATCTACTATTTATTATATTAGCAAAACTTTAGCGGACGCCGAAACTCGGGATCCCCACCTTGAGAGACTAGCATTGGCACTCGTAGTAGCTTTACGAAAGCTAAGACCCTATTTCCAATGCCATCCCATAAGGGTAGTAACGACTTTCCCCGTGAGGAGCATCCTACACAAACCCGAACTCTCAGGGCGACTCGCCAGATGGGCCGTTGAGCTCAACGAGAACAATATCATGTACCTTCCAAGGACCGCCATCAAGTCTCAAGTCCTAGCTGACTTCATTGCCGACTTCAGCGCGGAAGTCCTGCCAAAGGAAGAACTCGAGGCACAATGTGCATCCTCCGAAAATGACCTATGGGTCCTTTATACGGATGGCGCCGCCAATGCATCGGGATTGGGAGTCATTCTTGAGGTCCCCATGGGCGAAACAATTTTCCAGTCTCTACGATGCCCGGAAATGACTAACAATGAGGCGTAGTACGAGGCTGTTATTTGAGGCATGAAACTGGCCACCAAGTATGGGGCTCGCCGAATCCTCCTCCACTGCGACTCCCAACTTGTGGTAAACCAGATCACTGAGATTTATCAAATCAAAGAGTAGAGGCAACAAAAGTACCAGTCAGAAATCCGCAAACTGATGGCTACATTTGACGAATGCCGCTTCGAACAAATTTTAACTGACTATTTCTCCAAGTGGGTGGAAGCAGGTGCGTACGCGCAAATACGCGAACAAAAAGTCATCACCTTCATATGGAGGAACATCATATGCCGCTTCAGCATCCCAAAAGAAATCAGCAGCGATAACGGGCGCTATTTTCTCGGTATAAAAACCACCGAGTTCTTCGAGAAGTCGCTCATCAAAAGGATACTATCCACGCCATACCACCCCGCCGCCAATGGCCGAGCGGAGTCCTCCAACAAAATAATTCTAAACATACTAAAGAAGAAGCTCAAAGATGCCAAGGGGCTATGGCCCGAACTACTACCCGAAGTCTTATGGGCGCACAGAACTATACCCAAGTCCAGCACCGGGGAAGCCCCATACTCACTGGTTTATGGAACCAACGCGGTCATACTCGTTGAAGTGGACGAAGCCACCATAAGGTATTCACACACCAGTAGAACAGAGAACGACACCAGTAGACTCCAGGATCTTGATGAAGCCGAAGAAAGAAGAGAAATGGCCCACATCAGGATGGTATCCCAAAAACAACAAGTCGAAAGATATTACAACAAGAGGGCAAAAATAAGGCCACTCAAAGTAGGAGACTATGTCCTCAAAGCAAAGACGTTGGCCTCAAAAGACCCGAGTAAAGGAAAACTGCGCACAAATTAGGATGGATCCTACAAAATCACGGTGGCAGCCGGGAAGGGAGCATTCCAGCTAGAGACAATGGAAGGAAAGACACTCCAGACCAACTGGAATGTCACTCACCTCAAACATTTCCACTTCTAAATGGCATCTCCTGAGTCGTACTATTTTTCCCTTACCCAGGTTTTGTCCGAATTGGATTTTCTCGGGAAGGTTTTTAACGAGGCGGCAAAGGGAACACCTGGAAATGTTTGCAGCACAAGTGTATCATATCCGCCTCTCCGTGTACTCTCCAAGCCCGACATGATACAGGGACTGGATTAGTGCTATCTCCAGATGTATAGAAAGGCTATGGCCATCTCCAGATACATAGAAAGGCTACAACCATCTCCAATTGAATGAAAAGGCTACGGCCATCTCCAAATGAATGAAAAGGATACGACCATCTCCAAATGTATAGAAAGGCTACGACCATCTCCAAATGAATGAAAAGGCTACGACCATCTCCCAATCAATGAAAAGACTACGGCCATCTCCAAATGAATCAAAAGGCTACGACCATCTCCAAATGAATGAAAAGGCTACGGCCATCTCCAAATGAATGGAAAGGCTACGGCCATCTCCAAATGAATGAAAAGGCTACGACCATCTCCAAATGAATGAAAAGGCAAAGGCCATCATTTTACATGGCCACGACCATCATCTTTACATGGCTACGACCATCATTTTTATACGGTTAAGGCCGTCGAATGCATATGGCTACGACCATTGTTTTACACGACTAAGGTCGTCGAATTTTATAAGGCTACGACCATCGTTTTTATATGGCTAAGGCTGTCGAATTCACATGGTTACGACCATTTTTTTACACGACTAAGGTCGTCAAATTTTATAAGGTTACGACTATCATTTTCACATGGCTACGACCATCATTTTTATACGGTTAAGTCCGTCAAATTCACATGGCTACGGCCATTGTTTTACACGACTAAGGTCATCGAATTTTATAGGGCTAAGGCCATCATCTTTACATGGCTACGCCCATCATTTTTATACGGTTAAGGCCGTCGAATTCACATGGCTACAACCAATGTTTTACACGGCTAAGGTCGTTGACTTTTATAATGCTACGGCCATTATTTTACACGGCTGTGGCCATCACTTCTACACATCTAAGGCCGTCAAATTTTACAACAACGTGCCGAAAATAGAAAAGATTAACTGCAGCAAAAGTCATATATCCTTATCCTCAAAAGGGTCAACACCCATGATACAAAAATCGGTATCTATAAACATATTTACAAAGATCCTAAAGTCGTCTACCTATCCAGTCCCGCCTGGCCTTCATGTGGCCCGTCCTCATTTCCAGGAGGGTACGCCTTGGAAATCCAAGAGCTGGATTCCAAATGATTAACGTCTGCAGAATTCCCCCCTGCCGGGCCGGCGATTCGGGACTGTAGCCGGCCGCTTCGCGAGCTTCTCTGGCCAACTGGCGTTGGTTCTCAACTTCCACCTCAGTTGCTCGCCCATCCGCCAAAAATTCTTCAAGCATGACTAGCCTAGCCTCTACATACACCCACATCTCGTGTGCCTCATGAGACGTGTCAGCCTGTGCAAGAGCTCGCTTGAGGTCCTCAACCTTGGCCTTTTTGGCATCAAGTTTCGCCGTTAAGGCTGCAACCCGAGTGCGCAATTTTGCCACCTCCTCCGCCATTACGTGGTAGAGATGCAATTCTTCGCCCTTAGCTTGAAGGAGGACCTCCATATTCGCAGTCCGCGCAACAACATCCATTAGTTGTTCATCAACTTTCTCCAGCTCAGCCACCCTCTTCTCCTGCTGCTCCTCGGACTGCACGAGGCCCTCACGAACCACCCCGAAATTAGGGTCCTGTTTATACATATCGACCAAGGTCTGGTGCGCCTCACGTGTCCTGTTTTATTTTTGCACCAGCCTGTTGTATTTGGCCACCTTCTCCTTCTGGGGTCGACCCCTCTCCGCCTCCAGGATGAGAGTATAAAAAAGAAAAAAAACAAAAGGTAGGTATAAGTCCACTAATGCAAAATAAAGATCATCAATCAAGACAAAATACATACCTGCAAAGCCACACCCGCCACTCTTCGATTCATGACCTTGTCACTGAGCTCTGCCAGGGCCGCACTCTATGCACCCGCACACAAAAGTGTCATGATGGTGGCCACCTCCTCGCAATTCTCCAACAAATTATAATGGCTGGGAATCACTATGAGATGGGAAGACTGGCCAGCCACCATCTCCACTTGATCCAAGGACCCGCCTTCTCTGCCCACGACCTCCATGGAGACCTCCGGGCCCGCCACGTCCACATTCTCGCCCCTTATTTTCGCGACCTCCCTCCTAAAAGTGAACCTCCCCGAGCGAATAGCCTCGGCCATAAAGACCAGCCTAGATTCAGGGCGGGGTGGTTTAACCTTCCCCGTCTGAGTGGCTACAGCCTTGCCAGTATGAATTCAACATTTCCTCCTATTCAAGTCCCCCCCTCCGTGGGATGCAGGTCGGGCTCTGATGGAGTCTGTTTGGCAGTGGTCATCCCTATGAGGGAAACCCGAGAACGTTCTCAGGTATAGCCATCGGTATCTCCACGGGCGTCGTTTCAAGTGTGGCCCCTAGCACTGCCTCGGACACTAACTCTGGAGCCGCCTCTGATGCGACCTCTGGCCTTGAGGGGGGAGAAACACTGTTCCTAGATGTACCAACGAGGATCATATCCTCCTCAAGGTTAGATACCACCCTAGAAGGGCAGGTCACAATTTTCTTCTTCTTCTTCTTCTTCTGCGCCTTCTTAGAGGCGCACAGACCTACCAAAACATGTATGAGACAGGTAAGAAAATTATGGGGAACCCCCAAACCATAACAGAAGGAAAAATTAGGCAAGGCCATTACCTATCGGGCCATAGAGCCTGAGGAATTCCGGCCAGGTACGACACTCTTCTGCAAACGGTATCAACGCTTTCACCCGTGACCTAATGTCGTCACTCTTTCGAGGAGGGCGGGCTGTCACTACACAAAGACAGAAAGAAATCTACAGTGGTTAATGCAAGTAAAATAAGGTTGCCGTGAAAGCTGCATATAGGAATCCTAACATGCGTCGTTCCATGCCTCCGGAAACCCTTCAGGGTTAGACACCAGGTGTTCAGTACGCACATAGCAGAATCTCTTCAAGAATTTATGGTTAGTTGTGTCGTCCACCTGCACCACAAGACTCTTCTTGCCCCAACGCACTAACTGGAGCATGGTGCCTCTCATGAAACTCACATTGAACATTTGAAGGAGGTGGTGAACAGAAACCTCCATCGCGGCCTTAGCCGCGTAGATGGTAAGAACCCAACACGCCTTCAGTGCGTAGGGAGTAAGTTGAGCCGAGCATGCCCCGAACATACGACAAAGCTTCTCCGGCAGAGGATTAAGCGGGAAGCTATACCGTATCCGAAAGGCGTACTCGTAAAATGTGCAGTATCCGGTCCTTTGCACATTAACATAGTTCATCCCAGTGGGAGACATCTCAACATAGTCAAGAATGTTATGCGACTTCATGAGAGGAGCCAAGTGAGATGGCGTCAGATCACTGAGTTCCCAAGGAGGGAGTTTACACTTGTTCTTATAATCCTTCCTTGTATCCATGTTCAGTGGGAGTATGTTGGCCGTCGATAAAGGAACGAGAACCTCCTCGGCTTCCCCATCGTCTGAAGATGACGAAAACCTAGAAGGAGCATCACCCTTGGTTTTGGTACCATCGTGACGACGCTTAACCATGATTGAAGTTATAAGAGAAAGGCGCTTCCGATCGTGGGTTCAATTCCTAGTAACGGAAGTTTTAAAAAGAAAAGAGCAACGAGTATCAGAGAGAGATGAGGAAATAATTGAGGAAATATTCTCCAAAAAAGTTTGATCAAGTTGAACTTTCCCTCTATTTGTAAGAAAGGGCACACGAAAATCGAAAAGGCATGACTAAAAAACCGGCACAAGAAACCCAAACGTCATGTCATGGCCTGAACCGTCTCGGGAGCAGAAGTAATGATCACACATGTAATCGATGATGTCATCCTAAAAAGGAACCCCAAAAGAAGGTAATATGTCAATGACATAAGGCCTTCACATATGGGTACGCCCTTTCCGACAGTATCCACAGGAAAGACCACATTTCCAGAAACGTCAAGCATGTATGTCCGTTCGTTGAAGACATCTCTCGACTGTGTCTCATACAAACGGAGGGACTATCTGTATTGGGGAAAATTTGGCTCCCTACTTTCCCATGTTATCTACATACGCCCTCAGTGATGAGAGCGACCTAATTATGGTCGACTTGAGTAAGGTCGACCTCAGTTAGTAGACGGATCGAGTGACATGACTCACTGCGATATTGCTTGGAGTTCTAACTCTCCCATGCACTGAGGCCACCAACCCTTGTACTTTTCTTTGATTATTTCGAGGAAGGTCCCTTAGTATATAAAGGGGACCTTCACTTTGTAACGACTCATGTGTATTTTTCTATTGAAAATATACAACTCTCTCTCTCTCTCTCTCTCTATCTCTCTATTGTGTCAAGATTACTACTTGTTATTTCTCTTATATCTCAAATTATCTACACGATAATCACAGATATCAGCTATACTATACTCTCTAGTCCATATTACTCTTGATTTCGATTAACCCATTACTTTTTTCGATTGTTTTAGAGTCTAGTAAGTACTTATCTTTTTAGCCAAACATATATAATAATGGTAAGTAAGTTAAACGAAGGAGACACAAATTTAACATGACAAGTTTACTATTAAAACAATATTACAAAAGATAATCGAAACTTAGAGTAAACACTCTAAATAATCTCAAATACTCTGAGAGAATAACCTCACAAAAACATGTACAAAGAAATTCACACAAGTATTTTAAAATAAGTCTCTAAGAAAATACTCTCTATTAATAATTTAAAAGAAGACACTTTAGTGATGCTTCTTGCTCTCTATTAGTTGGTGTGTTTTGGAGAAATTTTGGCTTTATTTATATGTAATGACCCGACCGGTCATGTTGCTTTCCAGAACCTTGTTCCCCTAAATAAGACTTCCAGGAGGTGCGTTCACTATTTTATGACTTACGAGGATAGTTAGTTCGAGATTTAAAGGGTTCGGGTTGAAATCAGAATACTGATTCCTTAAGGTCGGTTAAAAAGGCTAAGTTTGACTTAAGTCAATATTTTGAGAAAACACCTCAGAATCGGGATTTGATGGTTCCAATATTTTTGTATTATAATTTCGGACTTGGGCATATGTTCAGATCAAATTTTGGATGACTCGGAAGTGTTTCGGCGCCTAATAGTGAAAGATGGCATTTTTGGGTGAACTTACAAGTTTGGATTGAAGTGGATTTTTACATTATAGACGTCCATTTGGGATTCCGAGCATGAGAATATCTCTGTATGGTGATTATGGACTTAGGAGAGCAACCAAAAGTGGATTTGGAGGTCCGAAGGTCATTTCAGGGTCATTTGGTGAAAACTGGAAATTTGAAGTTTTAGGATAGTTTGATCAATGGTGAAATTTTTGATATCGGGTTCAGATTCTAGATCTCGAAGTTGGAGTAGGTCCCTAATATTATTTACGTTTTGCGCGGAAAATTTGGCGTCATTCTGAGTTGATTTGATTGGAATCAGACGCATGGAAGTATTTTTAGAAGTTTTTGAGTTCATGAGTTAATCCATGCGTTTTGGATTCGATTCGTGGTTTTATGTTATTTAGCGTTTCGATCGTGCGAGCAAGTTTGTATGATGCTTTTAAACTTGTGTGGGGTGTTTGGGTTAGAGCCTCGAGGGCTCGGGTGAGTTTCAAATGTTCGGAAGGTTTAGAAAAACTTTAGTTTCCTGGTGTTTCTCGGCTGGAGATGCAGGTCTCACAAATGCGAAGTTTTGATTGCATTTGCGAGCTCGCATTTGCGAAGAGCCATTTGCATTTGCGAAGCTGGGAAGGATCCAAGGGCAAAAGATCATGCCGCTTTTGCAAACTTGCCCTTTTCGTATTTGCTAAGTTTTTTGTCGCATTTGCGACCATGGCAAAGATGGCCAGCATTCGCATTTGTGACTTTGCATTTGCGAATTAGATGTCGCAAATGCAACACCTGCGAGCTGTGCAGCAGCTTTAGTAACGAATTGAGCTTTATTTCCCTCATCTCACTTGGTCTTAGGTGATTTTGAGAGCATTTTTGAAAGGGGCTCCATCAACACCAAGAAATAAGTGATCCCTATCGATGCTTTATCTAAATACAAGAATTATAAGAAGATTTAACGTGGAAAATTGTAGTATTATTGAGATTTTTGAGGAAATCCTAGGATTTTGATAAATATTAGATTTGACCGCGCAAATAGTTATGGAGTTTGATAAAAATCATATATTTGTGTTCATGATGTCATGGGCACTAATTTTTTTTCGAAAATTTCCGAAATCAGGGCACGACCCTGGGCTGAATTTTGGGAATTCTTCAATCGGGGTTGGGTAATCACTTTAATAGTTAGGATATGAACTTTTAAGCATAAATTGACTATCTTATATAATATTTGACTAGTTTCGAATCGTTTGGTACCAAATTGAGGGTTTGAGCATAATCTTGGATCGGGAAGTAAGCCTTGAGACAAGGTAAGTCTCTTTTCTAACCTTGTAAGAGGGAATTAACCCCATAGGTAAACTTTATTAATATGTGCTTCTATTTGTGGGTTCTACGTACACACGAGGTGACGAGAGTCTGTACGTAGTTACTATTCATGTTTATGTCGTAGTTTTAGGTTTACCCCATGCTTTGTTGACACCATTATTTTATTATGCGTATTAATTGTCTTGAATAGAGTTGAGGTTGAGGATTTCAAGATTTGAAAAGTTTCTAGTTGAATTTCTTATTTTTAAAAGAATTGACGGATATTATAATAACATAAGAAATCTATATTCAACTACGTCCCAAGTATATACCGCGAGCGGGGTAAATTTCCACTACTCTCATAGGAGCGGATTGTTCGCCTCGGCAGGTTAATTGATGCATCTATGGTTCGTGTTGTTCGACCCTCAGTAGTGCACACAGTATATGTATATGTATATTTGGATCGGGCCGTACTTCCTCAGTATAATTCGTGTGGAATAATACCGGAAGCCCTATTATATTTGATATTGTTCCCATGGATCGAAAAATGGTTAAATTAGGGAAGTGATTTAGTACTTACTAATGGTGAAAGTATTGTTTATCTATTCCTTGCTCCGAGTTCTATTATCATTTATTTAAATCATGTTTAAGTAGAATTTCATATTATTATATTGTTGACCCATAGTAAGTGCCAAAGTCGACCCCTCGTCACTACTTCTTCGAGGTTGGACTGGATACTTACTAGGTACATGTTGTTTATATACTCACGCTACACTTCTGCACTTGATGTGCAGGATCTGAGGCAGGTGCATCTGGATATCAATCCGGCGCGCATACTTGATCCCTGTTATGAGACTACATGGTGAGCTACTTTTCCGAGTCGTTCTACAACAACTAGAGTCTTTCTTTTGTTTATTGTTCTGTCTATTTCATTTCAGACAATGGAGTAGTAATCTTTTGTATATTATACTAGTAGCCCATACACTTGTGACACCAGGTCTTGGCACACATACGAGTAGACTTGTGATTTTGGTTTTATTTATATGGCTATGATTGCAGTCAGTTGCTTTCGTTTTAATTATCTTTGATCTATTATTTATTAAATCTTTAAGATTAAGGAAAGTTATTTACTCTGAAACCCAATTTAAAAAGGAAAATTACAAGATTGTTCACTGTTGGATTGCCTAGAAACAATGATGGGCGCCGTCATGACCTATAATAGAATTGGGCCGTGATGTTATTTAACGTCAATACCACACAAGAGGGGGGAGGGGTGATTTGTGTGGTACCTAAGTTTTCAATCTAGAAGAACCTGGTTCTTATAGGTGTTCTAATAGATACTATCTGCAGAATTAAATATTAGAAAAAGAACACAGAGACTTTTACGTGGAATACACCTGGCTCAAAAGGTGAAAAACCACGACCTATTACTCAGTAGGATTTTCCCAAACTTCCACTAAAATCAATGAGCCAAAACATCATTTACAAAAACTCTTTGTAAACCTAAGGATTAAACTCTAATCCCAGTGTGGCACACAACCTCAACTGCTGCGACACTATCAAGTTAACTCTAACTTTATTACATAAGGTACCTAATACAGTTGCTTCTATGAAAGATGAAAGGTACAATTTTTAAACCTACTACAATTGAACTAGACTTAGAATAAACACAATGATGGAATTGGTTCTTCTATCTTAGTTCAAGTAGCTTCAGGCATGCACACTTGTATCTCACATATATTTCTTGCAAAACAGACTTGCTCTTTTGCTTTCAAATATGCTTAACTTTTTCTTCTGTGCATTACCTGTAAAAGAGAACAAACATAGTTATATATTGAGTTAGTAGTTAGAGTTTGATCGAGACTTCAATGCTTATCCATAGTCGATTTGAGTCCTTGACCAATACAAACTCCAACCTTATCCTAGCTTAGAATTGTGTTCTCTTCTCATAAGGAGACTTTCCACCTTATCCCAAATGCAACCTTTTCAATCAGTTCAGAAGATATTGCTGCGTGATCTTAATTCATATCTTCCTCACGTGCCTCTCATGTGCAATGGTTGATTCAGAATATGTAACCCAGATGGACCAGGTCCTTCAATCAGTTCATTTGTCAATCTTCAAAACTGCAACTGAACTTGGGCCAATAAATTCCCCCTTTTTGATTATGACAAACTCTGTGCTTTTAGTGATCGGAGAACCTGTGGAACTCAGCTGAAATATTAACACTTAAGAAAAATTTAACTTATCACCAAGGGCCAGATTTAAATAAGGTCATAAACATCACTTGTTTAGATTATATATTTAGATTTAAGCACAATATCTTTCCCTTTTTGGCATCATCGAAAAGTTGCATAAATAATGTGAATCCCAGAAAATTAATTAATACTCATGGCCACTGGCGCAACTGCAAGTGAACACATGCTTTAGTTAATCAAAAATCAACTCATCAAAAATAAATATTAAGAACAGAATTAACAAAAAGCAAGGAAGTTGCATTCATTGATTGAGAAGTGATGCTTCGACATTACAATCCACAAAAACAAAAACGGAATTACCAACCATGAGCAAAACAAAAACAGAAACAAACAGACAAAGTTCCTAATCTAGGTCACTGGGGGGTTCTGGACTGTTTCACACTAGGACAGGACACCTAAGGCTTAGAAGAGCTGGAAGGTTAGGTTTGTAACAGATTCAACATTTGCTGGAGCATTCCTTCATTTTTTTCCTTCTCCTTTGCAAGTTCATCCCTAAACCCATTCCTTTCTCCCTCCAATTCAGCTACTCTGGCTTGAAGCCTTTCTATTTCAGTATCCTTTGTCCCAACCTCCTGAACCAAATGTGACTTTGCTATTCACAGGAGTCTTCACTGATGAACCAGGTTTAACTAGGCATGTACTGAGCAGATAATCACAAGCTTGAAGGGTCTTGATGCCAAAGTGCTCTTTGCTGGAAGCCATTTCCCACTTCTTCAAGGGAACATTCGGTATTTCAAGCACAGTTGTCAAGATAAATCCATAGGGAATGGCATGAGACTTTGAGCCATTTAGCACCCTTTCAATCAACTTCACAATAAAGGCAGTCCAGTTGATCTTCTTCCCTTCATCCATACATTTCATAAGAACCAGATCCATGTAATTTACTGTATGCCTTATCTCTTATCTAGGCAGAAGGCATTTGTTGACAAACACAAAGAGCACCTTATGCTCTGGCCTCATTTCACTTTTCTGAACCGCCCTGGCCTCAGGCACCTCCTCATCTGATATAGTGTCACAGAAATTTCTGGTAATATACAAATCAGTGGGCAGCCTATCTGGACAAGGCCACCTCTGCCTTGTATAGTCATCATATCCCTCACTAGGGATGTCCAGAATTTTTCCTAGCTTGGCAACATTGAACTTCAATTTCACTCCCTTCACTGTGCTAGTCACCAGTCCATTCTTCACTGTCCCATTGGCCATGAACTCACTAAGTTCTTTCCTGGCCAATTTTTCGTTCATCTGAAGGACCGTGTCCTTCCACCCCCGTGCTTCTAGTGTAGTCACAAGTCTCATCATGCATGGCTCCTCCAGGTCTTTTAGAAGTCTTCCCTTCAAGATTTTTCTCTTTCTAAACATGGCATACCTATCTTGTTCTTGTTCTGACTCATCTTCTTCCTCTTCATCACTCCATTCCTCCTCATCTTCTTCAGCTATTTTTACTTGTTTTCCTTTTGCAGCTGACCTAGTTCTCTTGGCAAGAGAAGGTTCAGTAGATACTGGCTTTGAGGGCTTCTTGGCAGAAGTCCTAGTTCCCTTTGTTTTGGCAGTAGGAACTTTCACAGTAGTACCCCTTTCTTGATGGACCAGTTCCATCTCTTCTTCCTCCTCTTCAACCACTGCCTCAGAACTTTCACCTACTTTCGCTTTCCCCTTTTCTTTCCTCTTTTTCTTACTCTCCTCTAAAGCTTTCTTCAATTCTGCTTCACTTTCCCTAACCCTACTTCTAGTTGCTCTAACCTTAGGAGCAGGCTTGGGTGATGAGAGTTCACTTTTCTTGGTTGGTTTGGACGCAGCAAGGGTCTTTTGTGAGGAAGCCTTGCATTTCTTTAGGTCATAGCTTGCCCCAATTTTCTTTATCATCTTAACCAAGGTCTCCTCCACAGATGAACCAGGTTCATCTGATTGTTTGCTCAGATTAACCAAACCCTCAACAGCTTCTCCTAATCCACTTCCCCTTGACTTCGAGACTCTCTCTTCCTCACTCCCACATATAGCTATCACCTCCTTCTTCTTTTTTCTTCCTCAATTTCCCTGAATTAGCCCCAACAACATCTTTTGCAGCCCCTATCAGAAGATACCTATTTTCCTCCCTTTGAACTACATCAACAGGAACAAAGCATGTATTTATCTCCCCTAGGGTTTCTTGATGTGTGGTAGTGTCAGAAGACCCAGGTTCATCTCATTCACTGGCAGAGAAATAGTCATCAGATTCAGATCTAGAGTTGGTCTCCTTTGCTGAGACTTCTTTCTTTTGACTGGATTTTAATTTTTCATTCAAAGTCTTCATGAGAGAACCAGTAGCTACAGTTTTTCTGGCAAGCATTTTCTGGCAACGAAATCTTGGTTTTGGGGTTTCTATAAGAGGTGAGGCAGATGTGGTGTTGTTGGGTGAAACGGGTGGTGGAGTTCCAGGATTATCTTGGAGATTTGTCATGGTTGAAAATTTCTGGAAATCTTAGGAGAATTTTGGAGAGCTTTTGGAGATTTTTGGAGACCAGAGCGTGTGATCAGGGGTTTGTGTGAAGGATTGACGGTTATGAGTGATTTGGGGGCTTTTAAATTTTGCTAACGATTACTTAGAAACCGCAGCTTTTTTAGAGGTCTTGTAGAAGTCTAATTAATTTAGAGTTCTAGTCTACTTAGTGATTAATTAGGATCACAAAGATTTAGGATAGAGTTCCGTTATATTTAGACTTCTAGTTTCAATGAAACTAGTTCAATTAGACCAAGGATGGAATTCTTTAGACGTTTGATGTATCTAGGACTCTAGCTCATGATTGATAATTAAATTTTTCTAATTTCGCAAAGTATAGAAACATATATGTGCATATATTGATGAACCAGGTTCTTCAAGTGAAACTTGTCTTGATTATGCCTCAAATGTCGAAATAGAGAATTTGTAAGAGATTAGTGAATCATATGCACACATGTCACAAGAGTGTACCATTTACAGTATGAGACTGAGTAGGAATTAGCCTAATATTCACATGTATTAAGAACTCCCAACCAAACAACAAATATTTTTTTTCTCAATGTTTTTTCATTTTTTTAATTGTGCATTCTGAACTGGAACTTTTAGGTGATCTTAATCATCCCTAATTCCAACCTGTTCCTTTTAAAGTTTTCTCTTCTCAGTACCTTATTGAAGATGTCAGCTATTTGTTTATCAGTAGCACAAAATTCTATGGAGATTAGCCCTTTTTCATAATTGTCCCGTAAGAAGTGGTATATAACATCTATGTGCTTAGTCCTTTTATGATGAACATGGTTCTTTGTCATACTGATTGCACTAGTGTTGTCACAGAATATTGGTATGCACCCCACTTCAATTCCAAAGTCTACCAATTGTTGCTTAATCCACAGAAACTGAGCACAACATGAAGCAACATCAACATACTCAGCTTCAGCAGTAGAGAGAGCCACCGAATTATGCTTTTTGGTAGCCCATGAAACAAGACATGAATCCAGGAAATGTGCCATATCTGAAGTGCTATTCCTATCCACTAGGAAATCTGCATAGTCAGCATCAACATATCCAATTAAGTCAAAATTACTACCATTGGGATACCATGGACACATATCAGTTGTGTCTTTCAAGTATATCAATATTCTTTTGACAGCTGTCAAATGTGACTCATTTGGATTTGCCTGGAAACGAGCACATCCTACACTAAAAACAATGTCACGTATGCTGGTAGTAAGATAAAAAAGTGAACCAATCATACCCCTGTACAACTTTTGATCAACTGAAGAACCAGGTTCATCAACATCTAACTTTGTGGCAGTTGCAATAGGTGTATTTATTTCTTTGGATTCTTCTATTTTAAATTTCTCGATTAGTTCTTTTGTGTACTTCTGCAGATGGATCATAGAACCATTTGGATTTTGTTTGATCTGCAAACCTAAGAAGAAGTTGATTTCCCCCATCATACTCATTTCAAACTCAGTTCCCATCAGTTTTGCAAAGTGCTTACTCAACCTATCTGTAGTGGCCCCAAAAATTATGTCATTGACATAAATTTGTACAACAAGAAGATATTTACCTTTTTCCCTTAGGAATAAGGTGCTGCCAATTTTACCTCTTTTGTAACCATGTTCCAGTAGGAATTTTGACAACCTTTCATACCAGGTTCTTTGGCCCTGCTTGAGACCATAAAGAGCCTTATCTAGCTTGTATACGTGTTCATGGCATTCTTTGCTTTCAAATCCTGGGGGTTGTTTTACAAACACTTTTTCTTTGAGATAGCCATTTAGGAAGTTACTTTTTACATCCATCTGATGAAGAGTGAATTCCATATGTGCTGCAACGGGTATCAGGAGTCTGATTGCTTCAAGTCTATCAACTGGAGCAAAGGTCTCATCATAGTTACTGCCGTCTTCTTGACTGTAGCCTTGAACCACCAACCTTGCCTTGTTTCTTGTAACTGTTCCATCTTCATCAAGTTTGTTCCTGAAGACCCATTTTGTCCCAATGACTGATTTGTCCTTGGGTCTTGGAACCAAATGCCAGACTTGACTTCTTTCAAACTGATTTAGCTCGTCTTTCATAGCATTGACCCAATTTACATCCTGTAGAGCTTCACCAACATTTTTAGGTTCAATGAGGGACATAAAGGCATCAAAAGCACACAGATTGTTCAGTTGAGATCTAGTCTTGACTCCAGATGTTGGATCATTGAGGATGTTATCAATGGGATGAGAACTCAGGTACTTGTAAGATTTTCGAATCAACTGGTTCCTGCTCGATGTTTCATCATTGTCTTATTGCTGAGGAACAGGTTCAAGAACAGATTCCTGTTGTTCAATTTCTCTCATATTAGTTCCCATGTTAGATTGCCCTGGGTAGAAGGACCTGTGCCATCACTTGTTCCTTCCTTTGATGCAACCTTGACTTGTGTTGTGGCTTCAGTCAAATGTTTCACCAGTCCAATGGCTTCATCTTCATGTTCCTGTCTCTGAGAAAGAGTATTAGTTTCATCAAAAACAACACGTACACTTTCTTCTACACATAACGTTCTTTTATTGAACACTTTATAAGCTTTGCTATGTAAAGAATATCCCAAGAATACTCTCGCATCACTTCTGGGATCAAACTTACCTAGGGAGTCTTTGCCATTATTGTGCACATAGCACTTGCAACCAAAAGCCCTTAGATGGGATATGTTTTGGTTTTCTCCCTTTAAGTAACTCATAGGGAGTTTTATCTACAAGAGGTCCAGTCATGCATCTGTTTATTATGTAGCATTCAATGTTTATTGCCTCTGCCTAGAAGTTGTGAGGTAGTTTACTGGAAAGAAGCATGGTTCTTGCCATATCCTCAAAGGTCCTATTCTTCCTTTCAACTATCCCATTTTGCTGAGGGGTCCTCGGGGCAGAGAAATTATGATGTATTCCATTTTTATCACAAAATTCAGCAAACTTTGCATTTTCAAATTCAGTACCATGATCAGACCTAATGGATACAAGTTGATTTCCTAATTGTTTTTGGGTTTTTCTAACAAAAGCAGTGAACATTTCAAATGCTTCATCTTTAGAGGTTAGAA